>CM065590.1:441748590-443112513 GCA_033119425.1 Bufotes viridis | reverse complement strand
GCCAATTGTTACGATGAGCGTCCTTATCTTTGAGGAGAACGATGTCTCCAACTTGCAGGTTGGGTTTGCTTACTTGCCATTTTCTGCGACTTTGAAGGTTGCAAAGGTACTCCATCTTCCAGCGACTCCAAAATGCATTAGCAAGATGCTGAACCCGTTTCCATTGATGTTTGTAAACATTGGTACAATCAAAGTCCTGAGGAGGAATACTAGCTATCCCGATCTTTTGAGTTAGAAGGGTGGCCTTCTTCAAGGACACAGGAGTGTAAGAGCGTGGTATCTTAAACTGTTCCAATGCCTGGAGAGACTGTTTCCAGGATTCCCACCTTTGTTGTTTCTCCTTGGGTAACAGGGTATCCCAGTCAGTGTTCTCTGTAGTGAGTTGTCTGAGTAATATCTTACCCTGAATAGTAAAGGGTGCAATCAATCCCAAGGGGTCGTAGATACTGTTCACTGCGGACAGTACTCCTCTTTTTGTGAAGGGCTTGGCGCAGGCTGATGTTTGAAATGTGAACGTGTCTTGTTTAACATCCCATAGCAATCCAAGGCTGCGTTGTGTGAGTGAAAGGTCAGACTCTGGTTGGAATTCCTTGGCACTGACAGCATGATCATCGGAAGGAAATGCTTCCATTACCTTATTGCTGTTGGAGATAATTTTGTGTAGTCTGAGGTTGGCAGTGGCAAGCATGTCCTGGGTTCTGGTGAGAAGGTCAATGGCCTCTTCTTCCGTAGGTAGGGACTTAAGACCGTCATCCACGTAGAAGTTCCTCTCTACAAACTGACGTGCATCCGTCCCGAACTCCTGTTCTCCTTCTTGGGCAGTTTTTCTCAGTCCATAAATGGCAACTGCGGGGGAAGGGCTATTGCCGAACACGTGAACTTTCATCCGATAGTCTATGACCTCGTTGTTGACATCATTATTGCGATACCATCGGAACCTGAGAAAGTTTCTGTTATCTTCACGGACGATGAAACAATGAAACATTTGTTGAATGTCGGCCATAATGGCAATTGGCTCTTGTCTAAAGCGGAGTAGGACTCCTAAGAGGTTGTTGTTCAGATTGGGTCCAGAGAGAAGATTGTCATTGAGAGAATCGCCTTCATGACGAGCGCTTGAGTCAACGACCACTCTAATCTGGTCAGGCTTACGAGGATGGTAGACACCAAAACACGGAAGGTACCAGCATTCTTCTCCTTGTGTAAGAGGGGGTGCAGGTTCAGCATGGTCTCTCTCAAACACCTTCTGCATAAAGTCGACAAAATGTTTCTTCATCTCCGGTTTCCGGTTCAGGTTACGCTCTAAAGAGATGAACCGTGAATCTGCATATTGTCTATTATTTGGAATTCTCTTCCTTGGAGTGCGGAATGGTAGCGGCGCCACCCAGCTGTTAGAATCATCTTGATAGAACTCTTTACTCATGGTTCTCAAGAATTCCTTGTCTTCCATTGTGGCTGCTAACTCATTGTCTTCTGTGTTACCAATGTTGTAATCCCGAAAGATAAATGCTTTCTTTTCATTGAGTATGATGCGCTCTGGCGTACCTTTGTCACACAGCCTTTCTTTCACACTATAGTGATGTTGTCTTATAAGGCAAGTAGTGCGTCCATTGGGCAGGACATGTGTTTTAAAGGAAGAAACCGAGAGAGGTTTCCTGCCATTGCTAAGACAGACGTTGCCGATAATGACCCAGCCTAGATCCAGACGCTGGGCATAAGGTGCATCATGTGGGCCGTTGATTTGATGGCGCACCTTGTGCACCCTTAGGATGTCTCTCCCGAGTAGCAACAGGATATCAGCATTTTCCTCAAAGGCTGGTATTTGATCAGCTATGTCCTTCAAATGAGTATGGTGCAAGGCAGCTTCAGGAGTGGGGATCTCATCCTTGTTAGTTGGGATCTGATTACACTCAATGATAGTGGGCAAGGGTATTTCCAAGTTGCCATTGAGAGGAGTAACTACAAGGTCACTGGCTCTTCTACCCCAGACTTCTGTAATGCCTGCACAAGTACCCAGGGTATAAGGTAGAGCAGCTCCTGCTATGCCTAAGAGATCAAAGAACCTTGTACTTGCGAGAGATCGGTTACTGTGGTCGTCGAGAATGGTATACAGTCTTACAGCCCTTTCAGGTTTGCCCTTTTTGTATACACGAACCAAGCATATCTTAGCGCAGGATTTTCCACAAAGTCCTTTCCCACACACTTCAGTGCATGTTGAGAACACTGGGGTGGAGGTTGCTGTTTGTTCAGCGTTCTCCCCGCCAAGCTTTGCCCTGGGGGGAAAGTCAGTGGATGGAGTTGTGCTGTGTTGGTACAGATGAAGGGCTTGAACGTGGTTGTCACTACCGCATTTTATGCATTTAATGATGGCCTTACAGTCTTTTGCCATGTGTTCTGTGGAAGCACAGCATCTGAAACAAACTCCAAATTCTTTTAAGAGTTCCTTGCGTTCCTGTAGAGGTTTCTTTCTAAAACCGATGCACTTCTTGAGTGGGTGTGGCTTGTTATGTATGGGACATTGGCGATTTGGATCCTCAAGTTTCTTGTTTTGTCCAGTCTTCGGAAGAACCGTAGCAGGTGCAGGTTGAACATCAGTCCTTTTCACTGACACTGGACCCCTGCGGTCTCTGTGCATTATGCGCGTGTTTGTAAGTCCTGAAGAAGGTGGACTAAGAGGGATACAGTCACCGTAGAAGAAACTTGGGTCATTCTTAGAGTCAGCGATTTCTTTTATGAAGGTACAGAAGTAGGAAAAGGGAGGAAAGGCAACTCCATACCTTTTCTTGTAAGTAGATCCTTGACTAACCCATTTTCCTTGGATGCCATATGGTAGCTTAAGAACAATAGGGTTGATGCCACGAGGGGTGTCAAGGTAACTAAGCCCGGGTAGGCGGGTGTCAGCCTTAGCTAGTTGAAGCTCTAGTAGAAGATCACTAAGTTCTTGAAGCTTTAGATTGTCTTTAGCTGTAATCCTTGGGAAGCCTTGCAACCTTTTGAGTAAGGCATCTTCGATGGCCTCAGAGCTGCCAAAGCTACGTTCAAGTCTGTCCCAAGCAGCTTCGAGACCTCCAGCAGGATTGGAAGTGTAAACTGTTTTAAGTCTCTTAATACGTTCAGCTGACTGAGGACCTAGCCATCTGATGAGTAGATCCAATTCTTCTGCAGCAGTGATGTCTAGCTCGCTGATTGTGGCCTTAAAGGTGAATTTCCATCCTCGGTAATTTTCGGGTTTGTCATCAAACACGGTGAGACCCGTCCTAGTGAGTTCTCTGCGAAGGATGTACTTGGCAAACTGCGACATGTCTGTGTTTTCAGACTTTGGATATACAATTGCAGGCGGAACTGAGTTTGTTGCAGGGGCTGGTACATTGACGTTGAGTGACTTGGGAACATAAGATGGTGCTAAGGCGTTTAACACTGGAGCTGGTGTACGGTCCAAAGGTGTGTTGGTTTGTAGCCTTATAATGGATTGGTTAGAGGATGGCAGGTTAGTGCGATAGTGTGATGGGTCATTTCTATCCGTACCTGTTTCTGCCACTTGAGAAGGTGTAGTAGATGTAGAGAAAACACCTTGGTTGAGTTCTTTGGCTGCTATGACAGATTGATGGAGTTTTGATGAGGTCTGTGATGACACTGATGTATAAGATGTAACAGAGTGATTGCTACTGACACCTCTTTCATTGTCACTTACAGCCTGCTCTAAGACTCTTAGTCTTGCCATGTCTTTGGCATGCTCACATTGTTTTTCAAAAACTTCCATTTCTGCTCTTTTCCGTGCAGCCTCACCTTCCATTTTTGCTTTCTTCTGTGCAGCCTCAGCTTCCATCCTTGCGGCTTCAGCTTCCATTTCTGCTCTCTTCCGTGCAGCCTCACCTTCCATTTTTGCTTTCTTCCGTGCAGCCTCAGCTTCCATCCTTGCAGCGTCAGCTTCCATCTCTGCTCTCATCCTTGCTTTCTCTTGGGCGAAAGCTGCCTGGATTTTAGAAGCTTCTGCATCAGCGCGGGCCTTGATGAGTTGTTGGCTGAGAGTAGAAGATGTTGATCTTAAGGATTTGGAAGATCGTGTGGAGCGCTTAGAAGTTGTAGAGAGATGGGATCTGGATTCATGGAGATATGCGATTTTTACATCTGTTTTTGTCCTTGTTTGTATTACTAGATCGTCTCTTTCAAGATTGAGCTCATTCAATTCCTGTAATTCTTTTAAGGAATTTTCTGTGTTGTACCGCTTTAAGAGATCAGCATATTTAGCAGACAGTCTTTGGTAGTTCTCATAGGCAGCATTCAATTGCTTAACAGCGCCCTCTAGGTGCAATACCTCATGAGTTGGTTGAGACAGAGCTGACATGCATTCAATAGTGTTAGACCATGAGTGGCTGAGGTTCTGCAGCAGTTCTTCCCTGTCAGCCTCATAGTTCTGTTGGACTTTCCAGGTTGGTTTCACTGAACGTTTTTGTTTTATGTGGCTTTGAGGATCTGACTCCTGATCTGTAGGAAGTTCAGGATCTTTCTGTGTATTAGGTTCCTCAGATTGTACATTGCCTTGCTGGTGCATTGTGACAACAAGCAGAGGGTTAAATCACAAGGTATGTGTTTGCATAGAAATGTATCAATCTTCTGGCTCTGGCAGAGGGTTTCCTAGGCAACCAGTGGGAGGGGGAGTCAGAGAGAAGTTTAGCAATGGCTGCTGCAAAGTTAGTGTGGATTACATACAGAGCTTAGATTGACTTGTAGGCAGAATGCATGTGACAATACAGTCAGTCTAGGAGCTGATTATATAACAGTTGCATGAACAGTTTCCTCAATAATCTGTGCAGAAAACTGATGAATCTTATGCTGAGATTTACTTGCTGGCTGAAGTATACAGGCTTGTACATATATCCTGCTGTATTCCAGTGTCCATATACATCTCACTATACATGCATAGCTAGCAAAGATCCCTTGAAAGATATTTGGCAGATCTTGGAGGATCCCTTCACTGATTTTTTGACTGTTCTGCCTCTCCAGTCTAAGCACTACAATGTGATCTCTGTAACTTACAGTTGGTGAGATGGCTATAACTGCAGTCTTAGGTGAATTGGCTGACAGTGACTCGATCCAAACGACACCTTGTAGATCCTGAAGAAGTTTATTTCAAACTGTGCAGATCATACACCGATGAACAGATGGATAGGTCAAAAAATCATGCTGTGAGCAGCTAACAGGAGCATGTAGCTGAGATGAGGGTTGAAGCCAGAATGAAGAAGAAGGGAGGAGACAAGAGAGAGAGCAAAAGCTAGGGGAAGACAGAAGGGACACACATAATGAAAAAGCAAATCATGCATGTGTAACATGACAGAGACTGAGCCCCAGGCAGTGGCGTAGCGTGGGTTGCCATCGCCCAGGGCAAGCCAAGTATTGCGCCCATGCCCCTTTTTACAAATAATGCAGTAGATGTCACCTGCAGTTCTACATAACACTACACATAACACAGTGATAATTCTCTGAGTACAGATAATGTAGTAGGTGGGTGTGAGGCCCCAGAATTCAGAGCACGCACAGTGTGACCTGAAGTCTGGGGCGAGTCTTCGGCAGTGTGGGCCAAATTCTATATCCACTCCCCCCCCAAAACAGATATCTGGATGGACATAACATACGTTGCTATGAAATATACAGAATACAGCACCATACCTGTTACATCCAGTGACATCTCCTGTGATGTAGACTTTCCTCAGCGTTTTCATTTGGAGATAGGACCGTCATGATACCTTCTTTCAGCCGCGTCTCATTTCTGCAGAGTTTCACATAAATTTTTTTAGATTCCTCACTTTACTATCATCCTTAGATAACAGACCTCTCCTGCCCCCATAGTGTCCATAAGTATAATGCCCTTTGTATAATTATAATATATAATGGCCCCTCTTTATTATTATTGCCCCCTCTGTATTTAGCTGACGCCGAGGGTAGGTTGAAGGCGTCTATGACTGGCGAGATGTCAGGGCAGGAAAGGGTTAATCCAGCTGAGCAGATAGAATAGTGTTCTGCCCGCAGGGGTGTGTGTTAGTCGGTTTTGCTCATATGTCTGGCTGTGCTTCTCCCCCCCCCCCCCCCTCAGGTTTTATTGGTATGGTTTGCTCTCATGTTTCAAAAGGGGCCGTGCCTGTTCCTCCTGCCTCTTCTCTACGGCACCGTGGCAGCTACGCAGGTATGGCCTCAGAGAAAGAGCTTATGGATGCGCTTTCAGCGCATCTGCGATCTGAGGGCCCGGCCTTCTTGTCCCGCTTATTAGCGGGTATACAGGCGCCCACATCCCATAATGTTCCCCCTTCATCGGCCCCCGCACCTCCGCTCCCTCCTGTTCCCCCTCCGGTGCATAATGTGAGCGCGGGCGGCAGGCGGCCTGTGCGCACCACCCGCCCGCCTGACCGCTTGAGCCCCTCACTCACCTCTGGGGCTGCGCCTTCTTCTGCCAGCAAACGCTGGCGGGGGAGAGCAGCGGCTGGGAGTCAAGGAAGCAGTACCTCTGCGCTTCCTCCCGCTGCTCCTCAAGCCCCGCCCCCACACCAGCGGGCCCAGCGCCATTTCAGCCCGGCTGTGCAGCACGTGCAGCAGGCTGCCCATAGGTGCCCCTCTGCACCGTTTTCAGCACCTTTCTTGGCCCCTGTTCCCTCCAATAATATGGGCAATAGGCAGAGTGAGACCTCCTCTGCTGAGGAGCCTCTGCCTAATAGTCAGGTGGAATTTTTAACCCCCCCTGCCAGTGAAGCCCAGTCCGCCCAGGTGGCTCAAAACCCCCCCTCTCAACCTCCCGCCCCCCCTACTCCCCTCCACCCTTGTTCCCAACTGGGGCCTGAGCTTTCACCGAATCTGCCACCCCTTTCTTCCCTCGGGGCGTCGGATCCTACCCCGGTTGCTCAGCCGCTACCGCCGGGTCATCCACCAGCAGTGGTTCCCGACCGCCGTTCCAGGCGCAGGTCGGCATCATATCGGAGTCGCCGTTCCCGCCACAGATCCCGAGACTCTAGACGGAGCCACAGGTCTACCCGTTCCAGGTCCGCCAGGTGGCGGTCGCCCTCCTCGTCAGAACCGAGCTCCTGCGGATCCAGCTCCGGCAGGTCCAGATCCCGTGGAAGGCGTGGCCACAGACGTGTGGCTAGCAGAGCGTCCCGCGGGGCGGCCCCCGCCAGCGCGGTTCCAGAGGTTTCTTCTCAGCCGGTGTCCGTCACTCCTCCGGCTATGAACACGCCTTCCGGTGAGTTTGATTTTACGGGGGCGTGGGGTAACGTCCCGTTAGCAAAGAGCTTAGTCCCAGCGTTAAAGTCCTTGTTAGCACATCTTGACCCTAGCTCCAACTTGCCGGACAGCCGGCAAGCACAGCTTAAAACCCGTGCTAGTGACCACAAGGAATCTTTGTTTTGTGCGGTCACGCCTCTGGGCGCACACTTAGATGAAGAAACTAAGCAGAAAATTTGGTCCAATCAATACGTCGACATATGGTCGCTGGTATCCATTGATCAACACACGGGTGACAAGGAGCGGCGCCCCAATGCCGAACGTTTTATTGATAGGAAACCTAAAGTAGCCCACACAATAGGAAACTGGTTGCAGGCTTTTATGGTGTTGGGTTATACCATGTGCCTCTGTCACCCTGAACGTTCACCAGAACTTTTCCTATATATGGATACGATTTATAGTGCTTTTAAATCTCACGGTGGCTCGGCATGGTGGCGGTATGACGAAGAATTCCGCCGCCGCCTGGCGTTGCAGCCGGAAACGGGGTGGGGAGTTAAAGCGGCCGATTTATGGCTTCGCCTTATGATGGCGCAGAAATCGTACCCCTTTCTGCCTGCGGCCACCGCTCCCGCAGCAGCGGGATCGGTGGCCGTGCGCCGACCGGGGGCATGCTGGCTCTTCAATGAAGGACATTGCAGATTTTTCGCACTCTGCAAGTATAAATATGACATCTCAGAAAAACCACTTATGGGACATGCATAATGTATTATAAAAGATTCTTTATTGAAAATACAAAAACATATATATTAAAATTAGTATAATACAACATCGACAGCCAACAAGATGATGACCAACAAAACAGTAGCTCGTGTACCATGGAAATCATACAGCAAGTAATATCAGCCTATGCAGTCCAAACATTTTTATCAATACAAAAAAGTATGGGGTCCAAAAAATACATCTGCAGGAGAGAATCCTAACCAACAGGTCAAATATATATAAAGTGCAAGGAAATTGGACCTAAAATACCTGAATTAGGGCAGCAGCTGGTCAGAAAAAGTAAGTGAACCTCCAAGTAACACCGAGGTTACTTGCATTTCTATAATTGGTTTAACTAAGTATAAACATGAGTGCTCAGTCTGCGGGGGAGCACATGCGGCTATTCGATGTCAGCGAACCCCACACGGTTTTAAAACCCCCTCGGCTACTGTTGGGAAAGACCCCGGTGAACGTCCTCGCGATGTCCCCTTGGCTAAACAATTACCCCAATAAGGAAGCGGCGGCGCAATTGCGCTGCGGTTTCTCTTATGGGTTTTTTATCCCGTTTAATTTTTCCTCCTATCCTACTTTTGCAAAAAATTTGAAATCTGCCTTAGATAACCCCGTGGTATTACTGCAAAAAATTAGCAAAGAGGTGTCTTTAGGCAGGATTATGGGCCCTTTCGGTTCACCCCCGTTCCCCAATATCCGTGTTTCCCCACTGGGCCTTGTCCCTAAAAAGGAACCTGGTGCGTTCCGCCTGATTCACCACCTGTCTTTTCCCAAAGGCACGTCGGTGAATGATGGCATACCGAAAGACGACTCGTCTGTGTCATATGTGCCATTTGACAGGGCTGTGTCTTTGGTGCGCAAAGCTGGCAAGGGTGCATTGTTGGCCAAGTCCGACATCGAGGCCGCCTTTAGACTACTCCCAGTTCACCCTGATTGCTATCACCTTCTGGGTTGTCAGGTGGGGGAGCTCTATTACTATGACACTTGCCTGCCAATGGGCTGCTCCATCTCGTGCCATTATTTTGAAATGTTTAGCACTTTCTTAGAGTGGGTCGTTCGTTCGGAAACGGGCTCGAATGCGGTCATTCATTATTTGGATGATTTTTTATTTGTAGCCCCCCCCTGGCAGCGGCTCCTGTCTCTATCTGCTAAACACTTTTTGTTTTTTCATGGCACGTTTTGGTGTCCCCCTTTCGGAGGATAAAACTATAGGTCCGACCACGGTTCTCACGTTTTTGGGCATTGAAATTGATACCAACCTGATGGTTTTCCGCCTTCCCGCGGACAAACTACAAAAATTGTATGACCTTATTCAGGGTTTCCAGTCGGTCAAGTCAGTGACGTTACGGCAAATGCAGTCCCTATTGGGTCTACTGGTCTTCGCCTGCTGTATAATGCCCATGGCCAGAGTTTTTTCCCGGCGATTGTCGCTGTCCACACGGGGGGTATCCCTACCTCACCACCATATCAGGTTGACGAAACAGCTGAAATTGGATTTGCGGGTGTGGAGTGAATTCTTGACCCATTATAATGGCCACACATGTTGTCAAGGCCCAGAGGTCACTACACCGGAATTATCTCTATATACGGATGCTGCCGGGTCCACTGGATTCGGTGCTGTTTTTGGCAATGACTGGTGTTTCGCCCCATGGCCAGAGGTGTGGCGCGATCTTGGCCTCTGTTCCAACATAACCTTACTGGAGTTATTTCCTATCATAGTGGCTATTTCTCTGTGGGGCCCACAATTTAAGAACCAGAGGATTTGTTTTTGGACGGACAATCTGTCAGTAGTTTATTGCATTAAAGGGATTCTTTCACCCCCAAACCCCAATTTTCACTACTTACATCATTATTTGGTAAATAGTGCCCCCATTATATAGCCACTTACCCCATAATTTTTAAACTTACAGATGATGAGAAAACGAAGTTTATAATACCTGTCAATCAATAGTGAAGGAGCCCAGGGGTGGCGTCATACCGGCCGGAGCCCAGGCCGCGCGCTCATCTAACTTTTCTACCACGCCCCCTTTCACCCAGGCGGCCCGCCCATTGTGATGCGCTCGGCCTCGTCCAGAACTGGCCAAATCCCGCGCCTGCGCCGTGGATTATGTACTGTGGGTCTTTTTATTGTATTGCATAAAAATGTATGAGAAACACATACTCTGCTTTGAAAATGTATTTGGTGAAATTCCTAGGGAGGGAGGGAGGGAGGCAGGCAGGGTGACAGCCAGCTCCAGCGCCCACGACTCTTCCTGAGGCTCCGATCCTGCGCTGGTACACTATCGCAGTACGGGCCCCGCGCCTGCGCACAGGGTAGCCCGATGCTTGCGCCAGTAATCGGGAATCCAGTGCGCAGGCGCGGACTGCCCGATCCACGGCGCAGGCGCGGGATTTGGCCAGTTCTGGACGAGGCCGAGCGCATCACAATGGGCGGGCCGCCTGGGTGAAAGGGGGCGTGGTAGAAAAGTTAGATGAGCGCGCGGCCTGGGCTCCGGCCGGTATGACGCCGCCCCTGGGCTCCTTCACTATTGATTGACAGGTATTATAAACTTCGTTTTCTCATCATCTGTAAGTTTAAAAATTATGGGGTAAGTGGCTATATAATGGGGGCACTATTTACCAAATAATGATGTAAGTAGTGAAAATTGGGGTTTGGGGGTGAAAGAATCCCTTTAATAAATTGTCGTCCTCTTCTCCTCCGGTTCTTTCCTTGTTACGCCATCTGGTCCTCCGTTGTTTGGCACTTAATATTTGGTTCAGGGCCCGCCATGTGCCGGGTGTCTACAATGCGGTGGCTGATGCCCTCTCACGCTCTCGCTTCCAGGAATTCAAGACGCTTTTGCCGGGGGCCCGGCAGGACGGCTTACCCTGCCCGGAACATCTGTGGACCTTGCCGATCAACGCCTAATGCAGTTGGTGAGAGCTTCTGTGACCCCCCCGACGTGGACCGGACATGGTAAGGCGTGGGCTGAATGGTGGGCGATGGCGGGTGATGCGTCAGCATGTGAGCTACCATCTGCGTGCTTGGAGGTGACTATCAATTACCTTTTGCGCTTGAGGCAGCAGGGCGTTTCAGCAGCGGTCGCGCAACGCAGGTTGGGGGGCGTTAGTTTTTATTTAAAATTGCTTGGTCACCGTGATGTCACTAAACATTTTTTGATACGTCAGGCATTAAAAGGTTGGCGCAAGGAGTCTGTTCGCCGCGAGAGTAGGCGCCCAGTTTCATATGCTTTACTAGCGCGCCTGCACGCGATCCTTTTGGAGGTTTGCCTGACTCATTACGAGGCCCTATTGTTCAGGACGGCATTCTGTTTATCCTTCTTTGCTGCACTACGCATCGGAGAGTTGGTCCCCAATTCACGTTTTTGCGCGGGCGGCCTGGGCGCCGATGATGTCCTTCTGACTGACGCGTCTGTGCGTGTCTTCATACGTAGGTCCAAGACGGATGTACTCTCCCGCGGTGCGTGGCTCCCTTTGTACCCGGCACAGGGACCCGTCTGCCCCCTAGCCGTAGTCTCCTCATTTCTAGCGGTGCGGGCGCCGGGCACATCATTCCTGACGCACGGGGACGGCTCCCCTTTGACGCGTTTCCAATTCAGGGCTGTTTTCCGCAGATGTTTGTTACGTTTATCCCTTCCAGCCTCTGACTTCGGGACGCACTCTTTTCGTATTGGCGCGGCTACGGAAGCGGCAAGGGCCGGCTTGCCGGAATCTGAGGTCCAGCGCATCGGCCGGTGGCGTTCGAGTTGTTTTGCTTCTTATGTTCGTCCCCATTTACTTCTTTAATTTCTTTCAGGTTTGGTGCAGCCCACTATATGCTTTGTCGGGCACTCTTATATCTTTTGGGCAGGACAACGAGCGGAGTGTCGTCCAGGTGATCATGTGGCGTGGTAGTCGCGGTTTAAGATGGTCCCAGGTTTTGCCGGCTGCGGTTGATCTTAGCAGAGTGGTCCATTCCCCGGTTATATTTGTTATTCACGCTGGTGGCAATGATCTTTGTTTGCTTAAAATTGCTGAACTGATAACGCTCATTAGAGCTGACCTGGAGCGCATCCCTTCCTTTTTCCAAGAAGTGGTGGTGGTTTGGTCTGAAATTGTCCCGCGGGTGACGTGGCAGGGGGCGATGGACGCGCAGGCCATAAAAAGGGCCAGGCGGACAGTTAATGCCCGTATTTCCCGTTTTGTTAGATCTAGGGCAGGGGTGGTAGTCCGCCACCGCCAGTTGGAGGGAGACAACAGCCAGTTGATGCGCCCAGACGGGGTTCATTTGAACGACATCGGGCTAGATATTTTCTTGTCTGGTTTGCAAGTTGGGGTGGAGCAGGCGTTGTACTTGTTGGGTGGGGGTCGGAGCACCGTGTAGGTTTACACGGGCTCCTTAGTGGAGGTCGGTATGAGCAAAGAAGAGTGAGAAGAAGGCGGACTTGCCCACAGAGGGAGTCTGTGGGGCATACTGCTTCTTCATGTTCCGGTTTTAAGGCTAAGAGAGTTATACAAGACTCCGTTTCGAAGATAATTGATTAATAAATGCTGTGACCGACTTTCACCCAACAAGTATGGTGTTTGTGTCTTTATTCTTATCTGCGAAAGGGCTGTTCAGTATTTAGGGGTTTACGTACACATTCTCGGCAGTCTAGCTGACGCCGAGGGTAGGTTGAAGGCGTCTATGACTGGCGAGATGTCAGGGCAGGAAAGGGTTAATCCAGCTGAGCAGATAGAATAGTGGTTCTGTCCGCAGGGGTGTGTGTTAGTCGGTTTTGCTCATAAGTCTGGCTGTGCTTCTCCCCCCTCAGGTTTTATTGGTATGGTTTGCTCTAATGTTTCAAAAGGGGCCGTGCCTGTTCCTCCTGCCTCTTCTCTACGGCACCGTGGCAGCTTCCCGCCCACCCGCCCCTGGTTTTCCTATTTTGGCTTTATTTGGTTTTGTTTTCCTGTTAAGTCACAGCGGAGGTCGGTATGAGCAAAGAAGAGTGAGAAGAAGGCGGACTTGCCCACAGAGGGAGTCTGTGGGGCATACTGCTTCTTCATGTTCCGGTTTTAAGGCTAAGAGAGTTATACAAGACTCCGTTTCGAAGATAATTGATTAATAAATGCTGTGACCGACTTTCACCCAACAAGTATGGTGTTTGTGTCTTTATTCTTATCTGCGAAAGGGCTGTTCAGTATTTAGGGGTTTACGTACACATTCTCGGCAGTCTAGCTGACGCCGAGGGTAGGTTGAAGGCGTCTATGACTGGCGAGATGTCAGGGCAGGAAAGGGTTAATCCAGCTGAGCAGATAGAATAGTGGTTCTGTCCGCAGGGGTGTGTGTTAGTCGGTTTTGCTCATATGTCTGGCTGTGCTTCTCCCCCCCCCCCCCCCTCAGGTTTTATTGGTATGGTTTGCTCTCATGTTTCAAAAGGGGCCGTGCCTGTTCCTCCTGCCTCTTCTCTACGGCACCGTGGCAGCTTCCCGCCCACCCGCCCTGGTTTTCCTATTTTGGCTTTATTCGGTTTTGTTTTCCTGTTAAGTCACAGCGGAGGTCGGTATGAGCAAAGAAGAGTGAGAAGAAGGCGGACTTGCCCACAGAGGGAGTCTGTGGGGCATACTGCTTCTTCATGTTCCGGTTTTAAGGCTAAGAGAGTTATACAAGACTCCGTTTCGAAGATAATTGATTAATAAATGCTGTGACCGACTTTCACCCAACAAGTATGGTGTTTGTGTCTTTATGCTAAAGGGTTGTTCAGTATTTAGGGGTTTACGTACACATTCTCGGCAGTCATTATTATTACTAGTAGTATAATGGCCACCTATGTAGTAGTATTGTAATAATTATGGCACCCTCTGTATTATAGTAATAATTATGGCCCCCTTCAGCCACTCCAGCATACAATCCCATGTAAGATACAACCCCCTTGCCTTCAGCCCCTCCAGCATACAGTCCCATGTAAAATACATCACTCCCCCTGCCATCAGCTCCTCCAGCATACAGTCATGATTCACTCCAGTCACACTGTGACACTGACTGTCACTCACTGATAGCCAAGCAGCAGGCAGTGAAGTGCCATGAGAGCCAGGCCAAGTAGGTGGCAGTCAGGGTGCTGGTGAAGGGTGACCAGAAACAGTACTGCCCAGAGGATGCCATCTCTGCTGTCCATATACCAGTGGAATCCTGAAGCCGCACACTGCAGTAGCCATCTTCTTCTTGCTCCGCCTCCGCAGTGTCTTTCCCGCCCGGAAGGTGGACGGAGCCTCGTACTGCCGTGCGCGCCCTGGTGATACATCAGGGCGAGCGCTCCTTCTGTTGATACCGATCCACATTCTGCGGCGCTGCGCAGTGCGGCAGAGCTGAGGGAAACTCACAGATTCACAGTTCACTCTATGCCACTGCCCCCAGGCCCACAGCTAACAGGAATATAAGGCACCTAATGATCACACCCAGAACAAGACTATTAACCCCTTCAGAACTGAGCAGGGAATGGAGACTGCATAAACAGAGAAGTACTGTACACAGGCTGCAATTACTACACGTCGCCCCTGGCAACCAGCAACACGGAAACCACCATAGCCAGTACGCCAGAGCAACAGATGTGAGTAACATGGCAACCTGTGTCACAGTGAACCACACTGTGACACTACACCCAGACCAGACATTAACCCTACAGGAACAAAAGACACCAGAACACAGAAGGAGACATAACAAGGAACAGTTCACACACTGGATACCGCAGCCAGCACGCAGCCCCAAGCAGCCAGCCTGAGCCACACTGTGACACCTCTCATTAATCCTCCAGGCCGTCCAATTATATCCGGCATTGATTTACTCACATCTCACTGTCTCACTATATAGATCTTTTTCTTCAGGAATATGACCTCTCATTTCCATCCTAGCTCCGTGTCTCTACCCATTGGATTTCAGATATTCTTTTATTATCTCTTCCATCTGAATTTGTAATTATGACAGTGGATGTTACATCCCTTTATACTAATATTCAGCGCCATCCGGGATACTTTATGTCGTCACAATTCCCTACCTCATTTAAAGATAGAATTTTTGTTTCTTATTTTTATTTCGTTCGTTTTGCATATTAATGTATTTTCATTACAGTAACTTTATCATCAAATCAAAGGCAGTGCGGTGGGGACTTGGGTCGCTCCGCATTATGCTGATTTATACATGAAGCGATTTGAGTTCCAATTCATTGCCCTCCCACACCAATCACATATTTTACTCCACGAGATTTATAGATGACCTGTTTTTATCTGGCTCAGTGATAAATAGGATGCCAGTGATTTTCTTGCATATTTAAATGACAACTCCTGGGGGCTTCATTTCACTGTTCATATTTCATGAAATAGCTTTGCATTTTGGGATCTTATTATCTCTAAAGACATTAAGAATCATAGCGCCAAAACGCATTTTAAAAATTTGATATTAATAGGTATATGCATTGCACAAGCAGTCATTATCCGATCTGGCTAAAGAACCTACCCTTCAGTGAGTATCAAAGAATCCACAAAAATTGCAACAGAGATGAAGACTATGTCAATCACCAGCGCTTCATAGAAAATTAACACCCTAAACCTGTTAGTCACACTACTTGTAAGAAAGCCAAAAGCCTCTCTCTGATGGATTGTCTTCATCTTAAACCTTAATTAGTGTCCACTGAGAACCCTTTTGAATTTGAAGGGAATGTGCATGTTTGGGGGGGGGGGGGGGGGTTGGCAACCCCCCACGGGCAGACCGTTAGGGCTCATGCACACAACCATATGTATTTTGCAGTCTGCAAAACAAGGATCCGCAAAAAAAACGGATGACATCTGTGTGACATCCGTTTTTTTTTTTAGATCCATTGCAACAATGCCTGTCCTATAAGACATTATAAACAATATATTGAAATTGCCTTTATGTTCATCATCATCTCAGCTCTCCTCTGGTGGAGTTGAGAAGTCGGGGGCAATCCAGGCCTTGTTCATTTTTATCTGAGTCAACCTATCAGAATTGCCAGTGGACAAGCGGATACGCTTATCAGTTATAATGCCACCAGCAGCACTAAATACACGCTCAGACAAAACGCTGGCAGCAGGGCAGGCCAGCGCCTCCAAGGCGTAGAGTGCAAGTTCGTGCCACGTGTCCAGCTTGGACACCCAATAGTTGCAAGGCACTGAGGGATCATTTAGGATGCTGACACGGTCTGCGATGTATTCCTTCACCATCTTCTAAAACTTTTCCCTCCTTGAAGCCACTAGGCCGCCCTTCAGGGTGAGGTTGCTGGTGGTGTGTGATGAAAGTGTCCCATGCCTTGGAGAGTGTTGCCCTGCCTCTGCTGGAACTGCTGTGTGTTCCACTTGTCTCCCTTCCTTGGTTGCCTAAGGAAGTACGGACTCTGCCAGCCACGTTGTCAGATGGAAAATTTTGGAGCAATTTATCAACAAGTACATTCTGGTATTGCACTGTTTTACTCGTCCTCTCCACCACAGGAATTAGAGATGAGAAGTTTTCTTTGTAGTGGGGGTCGAGAAGGGTGAACACCCAGTAATCTGTGTTATCTAAGATTCGTATAACGCGAGGGTCACAGGAAAGGCAGCCTAACATGAAGTCAGCCATGTGTGCCAGAGTACCAACAGGCAAGACGTCGATGTCAACATCAGGATGACTCTCCATCCCCTCATCCTCCTCTTCTGCCCATCCACGCTGAACAGATGGAATTAAAGTTCCATGGGTACTACCCTCTGTAGCAGAGGCAACTGTCTCCAGCTCCTCCTCCTTCTTTTCATGGCCCAATTTGCGCTGAGAAGACGAACTGTGGGTGGTCTGGCTATCACCCTGTGTAATGTTCTCCCCCATTTCCTCGTCTGCCACATTCAGAGCGTCATCCTTAATTGTGAGCAGCGATCGTTTGAGAAGACACAGCAGTGGGATGGTTATGCTAATAATAGCGTTATCGCCACTAACCATCTGTGTGGATTCATCAAAGTTTTTTAAAACCTCACAGAGGTCTGACATCAATGCCCACTCCTCTCTTGTGAATAGTGGCAGTTGACTGGAAAGGCGATGACCATGTTGCAGCTGGTATTCCACAACTGCCCTCTGCTGCTCACAAAGCCTGGCCAACATGTTGAACGTAGACTTCCAGCACGTGCTCATGTCGCACATCAGTCGGTGAGCTGAATGCCGCAAGCGATGCTGCAGCATTGACTGAGCGGCTAAAGCTGTGGACGACTTGCAGAAATGGGTACACAAGCAGCGCGCCTTCACTAGTAGCTCTGCCAAATTGGGGTAGGTTTTTATAAACCGCTAAACCACTAAGTTTAAGATGTGGGCTAGGCATGGGATGTGTGTCAGGTTGCCGAGCTCCAAAGCTGCCACCAAGTTACGGCCATTGTCAGACACAACCATGCCTGGTTGTAGGTTGAGTGGCGAGAGCCACAGCTCGGTCTGGTCCCTTATACCCTGCCACAGCTCTGCGGCGGTGTGCTGTTTGTCCCCTAAGGCTACTTTCACACTTGCGTTTGTGTGATCTGGCAGGCAGTTCCGTTGTCGGAGCTGCCTGCCGGATCCGCCGATCAGCGTGACAACTGACAGCGGCTACAAATGCATTGCAAGAACGGATCCACCTCTCCGCTTGTCATGCAGATGGACGGATCCGTCTTGCAGTCTTTTTCACAGTTTTCCCGGTCTGCGCATGCGCAGACCGGAAGGACGGATCCGTCCTTCAGTTGTTTCGCAATGCCAGATCTGGCACTAATGCAAGTCAATGGGAATTAATGCCGAATCCGGCATTCCGGCGACTGACCGTGCATTTTGGATGGACATTATACCGCAGCATGCTGCAGTATTATGTCCGGCCAAAACGCCTGACAGTGACTGAACGGAAGGCATACTGATGCAAACTGAACTGATTTCTATCCATTCAGATTGCATGGGAATATGCCTGATCAGTTCTTTTCCGGCATAGAGCCCTTTTGACGGAACTCTATGCTGGAAAAGAATAACGCAAGTGTGAAAGTACCCTAAGCAGATCAGCTTCAGCACGGCCTGTTGACGCTTACCCACAGCAGTGCTAAACTGCTTTCAGCTAGCGACTGATGGCTGACTGCTGTTGGAGGTGGAAGGGGAGGAGGAGGCGGCAGAGGAGGAGAAGTGGGGGTTGGAGCCAGTAACAAAGCTGCTGGCGCAGACCCTGATGGACGTAGGGCCCGCAATCCTGGGTATGGGTAGCACCTGTGCCATCCCAGGGTACGACTCACTCCCGGCCTCCACAACATTCACCCAGTGTGCGGTCAGGGAAATGTAGCGTCCCTGGCCACCAGCACTTGTCCATGGTGAGGTGGACCTTCCCAGTAAGTGCATTGGTCAGGGCACGGGTGATGTTCTGGGACACATGCTGGTGTAAGGCGGGCACGGCACACAGTGAAAAATAGTGGCGGCTGGGGACTGCGTACCGAGGGACGGCCGCGGACATCAGGCTGCGGAAGGCCTCAGTGTCCACAAGCCTAAATGGCAACATTTCAAGGGCCAGTAATTTTGAAAGTTGCGCATTTAGTGCTATGGCCTGTGGGTGGGTATTTGCACTTGCGTTCAAATGCCTGTGTTATCGACATTTGGACGCTGCGCTGGGACAGGGAAGTGAATGTTGTTGCTGACTGTTCATGCGAAGATCCAGGTGCAGGGCGAGGGGCATCTGGGCCTGGGCTTTCAAAAGAGGATTGGCCGGCAGTGCGTAACACAGGGGAAGAGGAGGCAGTGGTGTGACCCGCAGACCCAGATCGTGGACCTACGCGTTTGGCCCACTTATTAGGGTGCTTGGATGCCATGTATCGGATCATGCTGGTGGTGGTGAGGTTGCTAGTGTTCACGCCCGACTCATTTTGGTATGGCACAGGTTGCAAACTACTACTCTTTTGTCGTCTGGACTGTCCTCAAAAAAGCGCAATACTGCGGAACACCTACCCCTTGTCAAGGTAGATTTACGCATGGGGTGCTCTGTGTAATGATTGCGGGCCTGTTTGGTGTGGGCTGACCTCTCTTTTGCAACCCCACTGCCTCTTCCAGACTGTTGTGGTGCTGCGGATCCCTCCCCTCTGTACTGCTGTCCTCGCATGGCTTTTCACCTTCCCATGTTGGGTCAGTGACCTCATTGTCCACCACCTCCTCTTCCACTTCCTCACTCTGCTCATGCTCCTGACTTGACCTAACCACAACCTCAGTGATTGACAACTGTGTCTCATCATCATCCACCTCGTGAACGAATGATTGCCGTTCACCACCGTCATCTTCTTGAGACTTTGAAGACTCAAGAGGTTGGGAATCAGGGCACAATATCTCAGGTACCTCTTCAAGGGGGTTTGGCGAGAGAGCCAAACCAAGTACTGGCGATGAAAAGAGGTCATGTGAATATTCGAGTGTAGGATCGCTTGTTTGGCCAGACTCGACATGGTGGGAGGAAGGAGGATCAGAGTAAGGATTCGGTTGACCAGACTCTTGGCTACAGAGACTGGACTTAGTGGAAGAGTGGGTGGTGTTTAACTGACTGGAAGCATTATCTTTAGAATCCAACCGACCACCTGTTCGCACTGGTCTGACTTGGACAGTGTTGTCCTGCACCGCCCAGCTAAGTTGGACATGAAGCTGGGTAAGGTGGATTTTTTTTGTTTTTTTCTGGTGCACTGGCAGCAGGCACAGTTTAATTGCGCCCAGAGCCACGGCCTCTGCTTGCATCATCAGCATCACTCCCACTTCCCGATCACTTTGTGCTCGCCTTCTTCATATTAATGGTTTTGTCTGTAGATGTGGCGCAGATTTCTTTACTGTCTGCTAAAGACACAGTTTTCTGATGCAGGACAGAACACCACAGAGTTTGGACACTACACTAGGCCCAGATTAATGAAAGTTGGAATATAGACAGTGTTTTCAGATTCCGTTCAGTATGGGATACAAAAAGGGATACAAAAACCCACAGATTTTGGACACCTTACTAGGCCCAGATTAATGGAAGTTGTAATATAAACAGTGGTTTCAGTTCAGTATGGGATACAAAAACCCACAGATTTTGGACACCTTACTAGGCCCAGATTAATGGAAGTTGTAATATACACAGTGTTTTTAGATTCAGTTCAGTATGGGATACAAAAACCCACAGATTTTGGATACTTTACTAGGCCCAGATTAATGGAAGTTGTAATATAGACAGTGTTTTCAGATTCAGTTCAGTATGGAATACAAAAACCCACAGATTTTGGATACTTTACTAGGCCCAGATTAATGGAGGTTGTAATATACACAGTGTTTTCAGATTCAGTTCAGTATGGGATACAAAAACCTACAGATTTTGCACACTTTACTAGGCCCAGATTAATGGAAGTTGTAATATACACACTGTTTTCTGAGGCAGAACAGTATTGGTTATAGAACACCACAAATTATGGACACTGTATGAGTACCAGATTATTGGAATTTTTAATACTGACAGTGTTTTCTGAGGCAGGACAGTATTGGTTACAGAGACCACCACAGATTATGGACACTAGATGTGACCCAGATTATTAAAGAGTCAGTCTGCGGATGATGTACATTATATGTCACTAATAGTGAGGACCGGGCCGACACAGAGGCTGGGGAGGCTCCAGCCTCAGGGTGCTCCAGCCTCAGGGCGCAGTAGGGGCCGGCCAGAGGGAGAGGGACTGACAGGGGGGAACCGCTCAGCGATCCTTCCTGTCATTCCCTGACATTACTGTGTGGGAGGCAGTGTGGCGGACATTACTGTGTGGGGGGCAGTGTGGCGGACATTACTGTGTGGGGGGCAGTGTGGCAGACGGGGGGGGGGGCACTTGGGAAGCTCAGCCTCTGTTGGTAGTGGACCTTGTTCCAGCCCTGCTAACAGTTATAAAATTAAAATATCTTGCTGCTGTGAAACACACACAGTAGCCCTTAAAAGGATTTTGGGTTCTTTGAAAAGCTTTTGGTATTAAATACAGCAAATTTCTCTCCCTGCACTATCTGTCCCTTCCTTAACACGGATGTCCCTGACACTGCTGTTAAATATATTGTTGATCTAAAACACACACACAGACACACACAAACACACATACAGTAGTCCTTAAAAGGACTTTTGGGCCTTTGAAAAGCTTTCTCTAACTAAAATCGCTGAAATTCGCTCCCTGCTCTGTCTTTCCCTTCCTACCCGATGCTCTTCCTGACTATGACTGATCCGAGCACGCATATAAATGAATAGACCGGCACTCCGTAATCTTGTGTAGAAGATTTCTTTATTCGTCACCCATATGTGACGCGCGTTTCGGCACAAACATGTGCCTTTGTCAAACAATTAGTAATAGTTGCTCCGAGCACGTGTTATCGGGTGCTATATAACCTCCAATAACGCGTTCCGGCCAGCCAATAACTGTAATGCCAGCAGCTAACATGGCTACTGGCATTACAGTGAGGGCAGTACTAACCTGCACCTTTATTGGCTGTTTACAACCCGCAAAACATGCGGGCCGAGACTCGAGCATTTCACTCACGCACATGTGGTACTCGGCCGAGTACCGCCATGTGCCGAGCATAGCGATGCTCCAGCCGAACCGGTACTCGGTCGAGCATGCTCGCTCATCATCACTAGTAGTCACATTTAGGAAGACTCACCATCTTTGCACAAATTAATGTGCTGGTGATTACTTAGTACAGGGGGACATGACAAGATTGTGATATCAGGCAGCCAATCAATAAACATTAGCACTCAAGGACGAGCACAAACTCACAGCAGGGATTGTGGGGAGTGTAGTCTTTGTAGTGCAGTGTCCCACTATGTGTGAAAATGGGACACTTCAAACTTTGGTGTGTCATTAATTTCCATCATCCATTGCAATGTATTGAGCTGCTGATTCCTTACAACAGGCTTGTAACCGCACTTACACACATTCTCCACTATGTGGTGCTATATAAAACAGCTGAGTGACAGGAAGTTAGTTGAGAGTGAGTTGGGAGTTGAGAGTTAGTTGGGAGCAAGGAGGAGAGTATGTAACTTAAGCTGTGTTCCCCTGGGTACTACCCATGACTAAGTCAAGGAAGAAAAGGGAACTTTACACAAGGGTGATCTAGTAATCCTTGAGCTGAGCCACTGTCCTGGAGTCAGAGACTAAGTGGATTATGTGTATGCAGGCAACCTGTTCAAATAATGGAGCAGAAGACTGATGCCTTCCGCTAGGGAGACCGCCCTGTTGGTTGCCAAGTTCAAGAGTAGAGTAAGACCCAAATACCCTAAAGACCGAGTTCCTGAACCAAGTGAGATGAGTTGAAGGAAAGTATCATCCCTCAGATTGAGTTGGAACCTGCCAGCTATCACTATCATACCGTGCCTGTTGTATGAAGTCGCAGCTTGCATACCTTTTCTGTACCAAGACATTATCTGTATGGATGTCATTTATATTAAGGCAAACCTCATCAAGTAAAAGTTCTGTTGTTTACAACAATTGACTCCTCATACTTCCTACACCATCTCTCAACGCACCTTACGTTGCTGGCGTCAGGAACCCCAGGGACCCTGCAGTCTAAACTCACACCACCAATGGCACCTCAACCACCATCTGGCGGGATTCTCTGGACAGAGAGTGCCCCGAAGGAACTGGTGCTGTCCTTCCATTCACTGCCCAGGGAGCGCTGCTAACCGTAAGTCAAACTGCTAGTACCCCCATCGGCTCACCATAACTCTCACGTGTTGCCCCTGCGGCCCGGTCGCGGCAGTAGTTTTGTGAGAGAAGATCAGGCGCCTTGATACTAACACAGGAGGCTCACACAGGAGCTAGACAAATGGATTGCAAGGTAAATTAAAGCTCTGGTTAAGTTTGCAGCCTTGGTGCAGTTTTCCAAAAATTAAGTTACTTTACTGGAATATCCCTCATATGTCTACTTTATGTTGGCATAATTTTGTAAATGCCATTTTACTTTTAGGACGTTAAAAGGCTTAGAATTTTAGAAGCAATTCTTAAAATTTTTAACAAAATTTCCAAACCCCACTTTTTAAAGGACCAGTTCAGTTCCATACCTCCTAAGTGTCCCTCTTTTGGAAAGACAGTCCCTCTTTTTGACCCAAGTCCCTCTGATCCTTAAATGTCCCTCTTTTTGACCTGGAGAATTAATGCATAAATGTGCATTAAAAAAATTACTAAATTGCTCCTTACTAAAGTGTAAAGTGTATGTGTAAAGTGAAAACCCATCCTGCTGAGTGCACAATTGCACAGCGTTATTAGTTGCTATGACGCTGTGCGCTTCTTGCCACCGCCACTGTACAGTAATACACTCGTATGATCTTTACGAGTGTATTACTGTACAGCGGCGGCGGCACGAAGCGCATGCCGTCATAGCAACCAATGACGCCCTGCGCTTGTGCACTCAGTAGGACAGGTTTTCATTTCTAAAATGGACTTTTTTGGCATATTTTCCATTTTAATACATTTTTTTCTGTAACACATCAAGGGTTAACAGCCAAACAAAACTGAATATCTATTACCCTAATTCTGCAGTTTACAGAAACACCCCACATGTGGTGGTAAACTGCTGTAAGATTACACGGCAGGGCACAGAAGAAAAGGAGCGCCGACTGGAAAGGAGTAGGTGGATTGTTTTTTAATGACCCACAAGTCACAGAAGATGCTGACAGTGGTCCCAGTTCACGTCTTTTCTCCTTTGGCCGGATTATGTTGGCTGGTACTGCTTGTAATACTGCAGATGGTGTTTGTGATGTTTTCCTTGAGTTTGTTAGCGGACATTTTCTGTTTGTCATGTGGACAAATCTGGGGAACGATAACCCCTTGCTCATAATTCGCTCCTCTGTAAACAGTTCATGACCCCGTGCCAGTGAGTTCTGTGAGGTGCGGCATGTTGCCCCATCATGTTGGAAAAAGCAGGAAATTTTTCTTTTGGTGTTAGTTGGTTGTAAAACTGTTCAAAGATGTTCAGGTGAATTGCGGCATTCATAGGTGATTTGAAGAAAATTGGGCCCACTATTCATGTTCCTGATACTGCGCACCAAACGCCAATTTACTGGACATGAAGTGGTGTTTCGTGAGTCAAATGGGGATTTTCAGTGGACCATTACCTCGTATTCTAAGAATTTACGTGACCTGATAAAAGAAATTGTTATTGCAATTCATACGATTCTCTTCTTCTTTGTGTGGTGCCAAATCAATTTAAAGTGTAAGTATGAGCGCTCCTTACTGCTTTCATAATGAGACCAGACACACAAGTTGGTTTCATGGAAAGATCTTCTCATCCCCCTGAGCTCAGAGAACTTTATTCAAGATACATTCACTTAAATAGCAGACATGACATTACAAAAGGGGTGTTCCTTAACCCTTTCATGACCAAGGTTCATTGATGCCCCAGTGTAAAGGTCAAAATTTACAAATCTCGCGACACCTTGTTCTTCATGAAAGTCATAAATTTGAGTCAATATATTTTCAAAATTTCAATTTCTGTGCTTTTAAAACAGAAAGTGATACCTCATAAAATTCATTACTTAACATTCCCCATATGTCTACTTTATGTTGGCATCATTTTGTAAATGTCATTTTATTTTTTTAGGACGTTAGAAGGCTTAGAAGTTTAGAAGCAATTCTTAGAATTTTTAAGAAAATGTCCAAAACCCACTTTTTAAGGACCAGTTCAGGTCTGAAGTCACTTTGTGGGGCTTACATAGTGGAAACCCCCCATAAATGACCCCATTGTAGAGACTACACCCCTCAAGTTACTCAAAACTGATTTTACAAACTTTGTTAACCTTTTAGGTGTTCCACAAGAAATAAAGGAAAATGGAGATGAAATTTTTAATCCATTTTTTTCTTTAACACATCAAGGGTTAACAGCCAAACAAAACTCAGTATTTATTTCCCTGATTCTGCGGTTTACAGGAACACCCCACATGGGGTTGTAAACTGATGTAAGGGCACACAGCAGGGCACAGAAGGAAAGGAGTGCCATATGGTTTTTGGAAGGCAGATTTTGCTGGACTGATTTTTAGATGCCATGTCCCATTTGAAGCCCCCTGATGCACCTTTATAGTAGAAACTCCCAAAAATTGACCCCATTTTGGAAACTAGGGGATAAGGTGCCAGTTTTATTGGTACTATTTTGGGGTAAATAAGATTTTTAATTGCTCTATATTACGTTTTTTGTGGGGCAAGGTAACCAAAAAAGGGCTGTTTTGGTACTGTTTTTATTTTTTACAAGATTCCTCTGACAGGGTAAATCATGTTGGTGTTATTTTTATAAAGCAGATCGTTACGGACGTGGCAATACCTAATATGTATACTTTTTATTATTTATTAAAGTTTTACACAATAATAGCATTTTTGAAGCCATAGATTTTTCAGTTTTTAGGCGATTGTCTCAAGTTGGGTATCATTTTTACGAGATGAGGTGACAGTTAGATTGGTACTATTTTGGGGGTCATATGACTTTTTGATCGCTTGCTATTACACTTTTTGTGATGTAAGGTGACAAAAAAATGACTTTTTGACAAAAGTTTTTATTTAATTTTTTTTTACTCTGTTCACTTGAGGGGTTAGGTCATGTGGTATTTTTATAGAGCAGGTTCTTATGGACACCGTGATACCTAATATGTCTACTTTTTAAAAAAAAAAATACATTTAACACAAAAAAGCATTTTTGAAACAAAAAAAATAATGTTTTAGTCTGAGAGACATAGTTTTTTTTATTTTTTGGGTGATTGTTTTAGGTTGGGGCTCATTTTTTGTAGAATGAGGTGACAGTTTTATTGGTACTATTTTGGGGTGCGTACGCCTTTTTGAACACTTTGTGTTGGTACAGACTAACCAATCGGAGCGATCCTCGGCAAGGGACCACTCTCAACTGGATAGGAGTGGTTTTAGAAACTTCAACTCTGAGTTCATAGGTAGATTTGAAAACTGCACCTAACTCTCCCCCCTCACAAATGAGGTTCACACATCTGGTTAGCTGCCAACTTGTGGACAAAAATGTGTACTACAGGATGTTCACAATATATATAAAAACCTATCGCTCACAAATCCCTCCTTTTGCGGGAAATAGACCAAAGGTGAACAGGCAAAGTGAGGTATTCTTCCAACGCTCTAAACCACGAAGAGCTGGACTTTCCTTATTGCTTCACCAGGTCCCCTCAGCTCCCTTTCGGGTTTGCCTTCACCTTGTCCTATTTACCCTGCAAAGCCAAATGCTAAAAACACTGTAGTCACTGAACCAGTTCCCAAAACATTATTCTGATCATGATGTGATTAATTTCAGAATGTTTCCTGTCACTTCATTTGATAAAGTCCATCAGTTTCTTCAGATCCTTGGTGATCCTTCCATCAGGGGCAGGAACTTCCAACAATCTTCTAGACCCCTCCTTTTTCTGCTGTCAAGGACAAGTTGGTTCTGTAGAGTCATCACCGAAAAAGAGCTCAGTTGTTCTGCCATTCCTTTGGCAGCATCACAGGGGTAATTCACAAATCTCTGTTGATGACAATAGAGATGTTAATCCAATCTACATTTTTTTTTAATTACTACTAATCGTGGGAATTAATGACTCAAATTCTGCAGCTATCTGACTTTTAGCTTTAAATTCATCCGAAACTCTTCTACAGACTTCTTTGGCATCCATGTATACATGTAAGTCAAAGGATGTAGGGAGTGAGTCGTGACCGGACATTATGTTGCTTACTGATTTTATCCCACTTAGGAGGTGAGAATAGAACAAATGGCATCAGTACTTGATCAGGGTACATTGGCCACTTCATTCTACCTGCACCCTGGGTCGGAGTTTCAAATCTCCACACAATCACCAGATATCTGCGTTTTGATAATTTTGGTTGATAAACCAACTGTCAGGAACTATCAGAGTCACTACTTGTCCCATTTAGCTGAATTATGTAAGAACAATATCCTGGAGGGAAAACACCAAGGGCTTTCCTGTATAAAATCCTGTCTCTAATGCAAGTTTTTCTTCCTATTTTTAAATTGGCCAAATATTTAATGCCAATTATAGGTAAGGATGCAGGAGCCACAAATGCAACGGAACTTTGTGGTTTTTCCCTTACCAACATTCTAAATTTGCCTAGGGGATATTTGTCACTTACACATGCTCCTAAAACATATATCCCCGAATCCTATTGGATAGGATTTCTAATGGACAGGAACAGAAGATTACACTTATTATGTTTACAACTGTTTGGTTGTGTTCCCTTCAGGACAGTCATCCTTTGCGACAAACCTTAACCTGTACTGACTCTATAGGTAGTTTCCACTGGTTTATATTCCCAACACTTCAGACTAGTACTCCATTCTACACCAAACTTTAGCGTGGGACTGCTGCCCAAACACACGGATACACCCCATCAATATATACAAGCAATGCTTGTGTATAGTACTCCATTCTGTTAATCTCCAATATCCACAGTTGGTATGGTCATATCTAAACACAATTACCATAGACTGGGTCAATTCCAGTCATACAGATATACTTATCAGACCAAAACCAAGTGTCCTATCTGTCATCTGTCTTACAGACCACTATACTGCAAAAGTCAACTTAGTTGTTCCTGACTCATCTTGATAATATAACACCGTTAGAATTTGTTTCGACTATGGTTTCCCTCTTGTACAATATGAAACAAATAATACGACATGCAAAAACATTATGGCTCTTATAGTCCTGGCACTTGATTGCAACATGACACATAGATCCTTTCAGGCTCTCCTTCCAATTCGACAGCAGTGGCGGTGGTTATCAGGACTTGATGTTGATCTTCAAACCGTAGCTCTAGGACTTTCCTCACATCTCTCGTTTCACCACTACCCAATCTCCTGATTATAATTAATGAATTGCTTCTATACAGTCTGGATTCTAGTAAACAACTACAACTTGGAAATACACATTAGACAATCAATTTGTGCAACAGACAACATACTTTGAAAGACTACTATGCTGCATCTGGAGCTGTTGGGGAGAATAGAGACCTAATCTAGGGGAATTCCCAAAGAGTACTTCATAAGGACTTAGGCATATCTTCCGGTTAGGTGTGTACTGGATGGAGAAAAGCCACAGGGGTAGGCACTCTCACCTGAGTCAGTATCTTTTAGCTGTAGCCTTTGCTACAGGCCAAATCTCTGAATATCCTGGAAAGAGATCAATACAGAAACAGACATATTCACACTGTTCCACCTTTGTTCTGAATGTAGTCAAAGCACAGTCTCTGAAATGGGTAAGATGACCTTGGCATATGCCTTCCTAGAACTCCCATAGTTCTCCCCTCAATATTACAGCATTGACCTTCAACTAACCTAGTGGCAGCATTGTTGAACCCAGTAGCCATCCACCACAGAATCCAATCACACCTTCTCTCTCTTGATTTGCCCATGTTCTAAATTCATCCTCTTTAGGTAGAGTGCCCTCTGAAGGAAGAGTTTCTTACCAACCCTCCAGAGTCCATTCTCAATCCTCACTTCTACCTTTATCCTTTGATGTTTCCTTTCAGCCTCTGTAGCCTGTATCTGAAAAAGAGAAACTTTTGGAAGTCTACTGGCACTAAGCCATCCTGCATCACACAGACTTCCACTTAGCGTAGACTTCAGGTAATAGTTTAGCCTTTACCTTCTCAGGTAACATCAGCGCATCAAACATCTTTCATACACTCAGCATTCATTATTGATGTGCTTACCCATGGATCAAACAAAATCTCTGCTTCACCAGATTAGACCATAATAATGAGTGATACCGAAGGCATATCTGAATTTTATTGATGTTAGCAGTCTTACCCTCAGTCATCTTACAAACCTCAGCTAGTGTCTTCAGCTCTGTCTCCTGCACTAACATTGCTGGAGGGAGTGGTTCTTTCTTGACAACATCAGATTGACAGCATATCCTGCCCGAGATGATTCATCTTCCAAGAACCTGAAATTATGTACCAGAAACTTAAAAATGTGGTTATTAATTGGAGACAGTCATGTGAATTAGAATTTTTATTTTTAGGTGGGTAGGCACAACTACTCTCTCCCCCCTCCAGAGGCAGCAGAGTAGTCAGATCTAAATTTGTGCACCTTTAAGGCGGTAAGAGGAGTAGGAACTGCATTACTATCTATTCCTACACATGTGATACTACCCTTAACCATGAGAGATCATGGAACATGTTTGCTGTGAGGCAATGGAAGCAGATCCTAAGGATTGTATAGATAATAGGGATCAAGCATTTGATTCTGGATTGTTAATTCCGTATGGGCGTTGCACTTGAAGGGCTGAACATTTGTAGCTTCTCCCACGGGCGAGGAAGTGGGAAAGTACGTACAAAGTCTTCCTTCCCCCTTCTTGTGGGGAGGACTGATAGGCAGCCACACCCGTCTTAGGCCTTTGTTCAATTTAACTTCAACAAAATAGAGGAACAAAATGGAGGGCTATAGTGAACTTCACTCAGGCCTAGCTAATACTAGACCTTTCCAGATGACCCTAAAGACCATCCACAAAGGCAGCACTTAAGATTTTCTCATACATATCTAAGGTATGTTCAAAGCCCAAATCCACCCAACTTTTCTGGGGTCTAGTGAAAACTTTCTCCACACTCTCTGCCCTGTCCTGATGTATATTCAGACAATGTAACAGGATAATCACCTAAATGCTTCCTCCCCCACCCACTGTTGAAGCTAAAATCTTGAGAGACAGAATCCCCAGCTCTATATTGGACTAAACTTTCTAAATCTCACTAACAACATGAGAAAACTCTCCATACTTTAACTAATTTTCTACAAAACAGCATAGGTAAGTCCTCTGAATTGGCAATTGTAATCATCGGGTAAAATTGATGTTACTATTGGGGATACTGGTTGCAGTAGATTTCATACATTATAAAATGATGCTAGAAATCTCACATTTTCCTGTGACTGAAATCTACTCATGTCTGAATAAGGACTTAGAATGGGTGCAACAGATTGACTGGATTGGTCAGAGACACTTCCAGTTGGCATCATAGGGATAATCTCTGCAGGCACATTTTTTACTAGTGGAACATACAATTTGGAAAGGTTATTTGCAGACTTAATTGGATCTAATCCAATACTGGGACCTATAACATGAATGGAGCCCTGTCTGGAAGATCTATAGATAACACACATGTTAGTATCTTCACAGTCTGCAGATGCATTACCAATTACCAGCCCCCACCGTAAGGGGGTTGAATTCCTCAGGGGGGACTTCACTAGAATACAGTAGGGGAATGGAAAGGAAAGGAGCAGAATATACAATGTGAGGGGTTCCCCTGGAGGAGCAAAACAGAAGAAAACAGGAAAAGTTATTGTGGAACTAAAAGACACAGAATAACCAGTGTGGGTTACAGCAGTTTTTGAGAAAAAGGGATGGGATGCCACATGGCAACTTCTTTGTTCTCTATAGGATTCAAAATCCTCCATTTTGCAATAGAAATACTGATAATTTCTCCAACTTACTTCAACTTCTATCAATCACTTTCATAGACAATTTTCACCATAACTCAGCTTTCACCAGCCTATTACCCTTTAATCAACTTTCCTTTTCCTTCAATACACTTATCCACAAACTTTCATGTAATCTACCGGTTTCTGGCATACCAATTGCACACATGAACGATTTTAACTTAATAACTGAAACTTTCCCTTCTTATGCAGTTTCGATATGCAGCCTCTAGGCGGAACTCTTACACAATACTACGTATTTCCAGATAATTCCGGATATCTCTGCTACACAGTATTACAAAATGCTTTCAACTTTCTAACTGAAACATTTTCCTCTCTTTCTTGCATTAGCTGAGCCGCTGTTGACATCTCCTCACTATGTCCTGCAACATTAGAATTTCCCATTTTTGTGGTTACACAAAGATCAAACGATATCTGATTACTTTCAAACCCGTTAGCTTAGAGCAGTTACACGAAGATTAAACGATATCTGATTATGATCGAACCTGCTAGAGCATGTACATAGAGATCAAACGATATCTAATCACTATCAAACCTGCTATCTTAAAGCAGTTACAGAAAAATTAAGCAATATCTGATTACCATCGAACCCGCTAGAGCAATTACAGAAAGATCATACGATATCTAATCACTATCGAACCTGCTGGCTAAGAGCAGTTACACAAGGATCGGACGATATCTAATCGCTTCGAACCCACAAATCGTTCGGTGAAGACCCCTGGTCCAATTCACCTCTGTAGGGATACTTAATAACTACCCGTAATCGGCATTAATCCTAATTAACTCAGAACAGGTCCCTATTAACCCTTTCATGACCGGGCCCAACAAAGGCCTGAATGTCTGTAACACCCCAGAGTGGTGTTACCACTCCTGCACCCTGCTACTATCTCTAATGGGCTAACCTGTATGTCATCTTATGTATTTTGTTCCAGGTCCCTCAACACTGTGCATTCCTAATACTTTTGTTATGTAACTGTTCATGTAATATGCCTGGTTCACCAGCAGGTGGCAGCAAACACGGCAGAGCTATCTTAGATAGAATGGAACTCTCCATTCCATTCTAACCCTCCTCTGTAGGGAACTGGGCTAGTCCCACTTCCTGCAGGAAGGGTGGGCACGAGTTAGAGTCAGTTCTAGTTTACCCCCAGCTAGGGGAAGGGTGTGCAGGGGCATGTCTCTGCTGGACGTGCCCACGCCAGCCAGAGCACCCTAAGATCTGCTGGCCATGGAGGCCAAAGCTTAAAGCCTCAGGCATAACGTAGAGTCAGACTACAGAGAAGAAGTGCAGCATACAGAAGAAGCTATACAGTCTGCCTGTCAGTACAGCAGAGTGAGATAAAGATATAGCAGAGTTGAGTTTCCCTGCTAGTTTAGCGATTTTATTTTTCTACTAGACACTTAGGACTTTTCATTAGAATGGGTTTTTTTTAGAGATTCTTTTCCATTTTTTTTTAGGTTTGATTTGGAGGAAAACTGCTAATATTATTAAAAAGTAATTTTCTTAAAAATTATAGCTTTTTATTTCTTAAATATTAAAACTGACACAAAAATAAATTATTGCTATAGGTTCCCTATTTTGTGACGATCATTTTCATATATAATATGTATAGGTTTGAGAAAACAGGGCGACTATGGTTTCTGTTAGCGAAACCATAGTCATTTTTTATTATATTTTTTTTACTTAGATTTTAATTTATTTTTGCCACATAATATATCCCCAGGAGGTCATTTAAAGACCTCTGGAGGACACAGACTTTTTTTTCCACTGTTTCCACTGTAACTGGGGCATCCACAGGAGCATGACACACAGGCAGAGCTGATCAGGGTCTCCCTTGACCCTGCAGCTCTGCCCCTGTCCCAGACACCCTCGACGGTCACGTGACTGCTGGGACAGACAGAGGAAGCGAATCTGTCGCTTCCTGCTCCCTCCACCATGTGCTCGTGTAGCGCTCACCTCCCAGCACAGGAGAAGGTAGAAGCAGTAATAAACTACTCCTGTCTTCTCCTCAGGGTCCCCACAGATTGCAGGAGCTTTAATCCCAACGCTGATCAGCCCTGGTATTAAAGCACTGGCTGAATGTGTATATACGTGCTATCTGCACGGGGCATGTGCAGATAGGATGTATATATCCAGTGGGCAGTTGGGAAGGGGTTAACTTTAGAAACAGCATTAGGCTTAATAATAGAGAGGCTTTTTGGATAAAGAGGCTGTGCAAGAGTGGAGGGGGAAAGGTTGGCTGTCGGACCTGCAGAGCAAGATGACTTACCTGTTTCTCAGTGCCGACTCCCTGCTTCTTTTCCTGCACGTCTGTGATGCTCTGCTGGGCTCCATTGATGTCAGCGTCTGCGTTTATATCACCGCAGCCAAACACTGGCCATGATTGTGTCTGGCTCCCCTTACACCATGATAAATGGTCACATGATGGAAGGGGAGTCAAACACAGTAATGAAAAAAAAACAAAACTGCCCAGTTCACCATTTTTTGTCACCTTGCCCCCTGAAGAAAATTGAATAAAAATGGATCAAAAAAGTCATACGGACTCCAAAATGGTGCCAATAAAATCTACATCTCTCCATGCAAAAAAAACACACACACAACTCTATAGACGAAAACATAAAAGTGATATTGGTGTCAAAATATTAAAAAAAGAAAAGTAGTTATCCATAAGAAAATCTACACTATTGGAATTAAAAGGGGTTTCCAAGACTTTACTACTGATGACTTATGCCCGAGATAGTTTGTTCAGAATGTCGGGCGGCACTGCTTTCAGGAGTGGGTGCTCGGTCAGTGGGTGTTATCCCCGATAAGCTGATAAAGAGAAGGACCGGCACTCCAGTAAGTTGCTCGATAATTTTATTGGTCACTCAAAGATACAGTGACGCGCGTTTAGGCACAAACTTGTGCCTTTGTCAAACACATGAGCTAACCCTTCAGATTAAGATAATCAAAAAAATAAAATAAAAACGGTGTAAAAAAAGCCATTTTTTTGTCACCTAACATCACAAAAAGTGTAATAACAAGTGATCAAAAAATCATATGCACCCCAAAGTAGTGCCAATAAAACCGTCCTCTCATCCCGCAAAAAATGAGCCCCTACCTAAGACAATCAGCTAAAAACTTTTAAAAAAAAATGACTCTCAGACTATGGAGATACTAAAATTATTATTTTTTGTTTAAAAATAGTGTTGAGCGCGAATATTCGAAAAGCGAATTTTTTTAGAGAATATCGGCACTTCGCTAATTCGTGAATGTTTCGAATATAGCGCTATAAATTCGCTATTTCGAATATTCGTTTTTTTTTTTTTTCTTTCCTACTTCCCAAAAGTAGTTCTTACCTGTCCTGAGGATTCCTGGCTTCCTGGCTGCTCTAGTCAGTGCCCGTTGCCGCTTCTGCCGACTTCCGTGCTCATGTGGAGCGTCCCCATCCATGGGAGAATCTCCATATACTAAAATGTACTGTCGGATTTGAGGAATTACGTTGAAATCGCAATGCGATTAATTCAAGTTATATTAATCGCATTGCGATTACAACTTAGCACTGCTATCTTACATAGGCTAGAATTAACGAATATGGAGTATAGCTAATGCTATGCACTAGCAGTGCTAAGTTGAAATCGCAATGCTAATACTTTAAGTTAAATTAATCGCATTGCGATTTCAACTTAGCACTGCTGCTATATTCCATATTCGTTAACTTCGTTAATTCTAGCAAGCTGACCCATTATAAACCCAGCTCTAAGTTGAAATCGCAATGCGATTAATATAACTTGAATTAATCGCATTGCGATTTCAACGTAATTCCTCAAACCGACAGTACATTTTAGTATATGGAGACGTTCCCATGGTGATGGGGACGCTCCATGAGCACAGAAGTTATGGTTGGCTTGGTAGAATTAGCGAATAGCTAATATGACGAATGTATTCGCCATATTCCTCAAAACGAAGATAACGAAGTATTCTACATCTTCGCTTTAGCTACCTATTCGCCTCGTCATCGTCAACTTCGCTATTCGCTAATTCTAGCAATCAAATAGGAAGGTTGACTTACTAGACAGTTGTGTTAATTGCTATGCGATTTTTTTTTTTTTAATACAATAATTATATTACTTGATAAAATTATTATAAGTATTCTATTTATTAAAAAAAAAATCGCATAGCGAATTTAACACAGCTGTCTCACTCTCTATAGTCAACCTTCCTATTTGATTGCTAGAATTAGCGAAGTTGACGAATAGGTAGCTAAAACGAAGATGTAGAATACTTCGTTATCTTCGTTTTGAGGAATAGACGAATACATTCGTCATATTCGTCATCCTCGCTAATTCTAGATATGAAACCAATAGGAAAGTAGCCTTAAGTACAAATCGCAATATGCGATTATTTAAATCGCATGTTAATCGCGATAACTAGAAAAAATGACGAATATTCGATTTCGACGAATATGAAACGAATATTCATTCGAATATTCGCGAATTTCGTTGAAATCGAATATGGCACCTGCCGCTCATCACTATTTAAAAAAGGATATTATAGTGTAAAACCTAAATAAATTTAAAAAAGTAGACATATTAGGTATTGCCGCGTCCGTAAGAATCTGCTTTACGAAAATAACACAGGACCTAACACCTCAGATGAACACAGTCAAAAAAGTAAAATAAAAACGGTGCCAAAACAGCAATTTTTTGGCAAATTTTTCATTTTAATCAATTTCTTTCCAGTAACAAAGCAAGCGTTAACAGCCAAACAAAACTTAATATTTATTGCCCTGATTCTGTAGTTTAAAGAAACACCCCATATGTGGTCGTAAACTGCTGTATGACTAAACAGCAGGGCACAGAAGGAAAGGAACGACATATGGTTTCTGGAAGGCAGATTTTGATGGCCTTTTTTTGGACTGGTTTATTGACACCATGTCCCATTTGAAGAACCCCTGATGCACCCCTAGAGTAGAAACTCCATAAAAGTGACCCCATCTAAGAAACTACACCCCTCAAGGTATTCAAAACATGATTTTACAAACTATGTTAACCCTTTAGGTGTTCCTCAAGAGTTTATGGCAAATGGAGCTGACATTTCAGAATTTCTATTTTTTGTAACCTTGCCTCACAAAAAGTTTATATAGAGCAACCAAAAATCATATGTACCCTAAAAATAGTCCCAACAAAACTGCCACCTTATCCTGTAGTTTCCAAAATGGGGTCACCTTTTTGGAGTTTCAACTCTAGAGCTGCATCAGGGGGGCTTCAAATGGGACATGGTGTAAATAAACCAGTCCAGCAAAATCTGCCTTCCAGAAACCATATGGTGCTTCTTTCCTTCTGCGCCCTGCCATGTGCACGTACAGTAGTTTAAGACCACTCATTGGGTGTTTCTATAAACTACAAATTTAGGGCAATAAATACTGAGTTTTGTTTGGCTGGAAAAAATTGATTAAAATGGAAAATTTGCAAAAAATTGAAATTCAGAAATTTCATGTCCATTTGCCAATAACTCTTGTGGAACACCTAAAGGGTTAACAAAGTTTGTAAAGTCAGTTTTGAATACCTTGAAGGGTATAGTTTCTAAAATGGGGTCATTTTGGGGTGGTTTCTATTATGTAAGCCTCAAAGTGAGTTATTTAATTTCTGAAAAACTTCTAAGCCTTGTAGCATCACCAAAAAATAAAATGGCATTCCCAAAATGATCCAAACATGAAGTAGACATATGGGGAATGTAAAGTAATAACTATTTATGGAGGTATTATAGAAGTAGAGAAATTGAAACTTGGAAATTTGCTAATTTTTCCAAATTTTTGGTAAATTTGGTATTTTTTTTATAAATAAAAATGATTTTTTTGGACTCCATTATACCAGTGTCATGAAGTACAATATGTGACAAAAAAAATCTCAGAATGGCCTGGATAAGTTAAACCTTTTTAAAGTTATTCACACCTAAAGTGACACTGGTCAGATTTGCAAAAAATGGCCTGGTCCTCACGGTGAAAATGACCCGGTCCTTAAGGGGTTAAAGCCAATTGCGCAAAAAATCTTTGACACACTTTTCTTCTTTTACGCCAGTTCTCGGTATAGAAGAGGACTGAAATCTACTGCCTGCAGCGCCCCTGGTTATCATAGACCAGTGTACACTGCCAGTCTATGATGAACCTGCCCCAAAGTCTAACTGTAACAAGTATAATAAAAAAAAATCAGCTGGTCCCCTCTTGAATTTCCTAAAGCTCCAGTGCTGACACTTTGGTAGTGCCATCCAGTCTTGGTGCAGTGATGACGTGTAGTACAACCGTGTGTTCATTGGGTCACACACATACTCCAAAAACAAGCGAAGAAAAAGCCACAAAATATAGAGGAAATTTCCAGGATGGTCTGTATTGCATGATGTAATACTGCTGAATGACCACAGGGAGACAGTAGAGTAGCATAAGAAATCCTCCTAGGGTCTGAAGAGACAACACAGAGGAGTAATCACTAGTACAGGAGCCATTTTTAATTCTCCTGTCCATAGTGTGAGCCCTGACAATTGTTACTACAGATTTAATGCCCTGGCCACAGGTCACCCATCAAGGCCTCATCAGCAGCCCACATAACATCGGAGGTCCAGTGTAAATTAAGGAGGTAACATAGTGTGACCTATCTGCTGATCCAGCAATACATGTCTCCATTCTGTAAAGTTTCCTTAAAGATAATCTGTCAGATATCACAATACAAACAGCATATATTATGACATAGATCTCATAAACCTGATGAGCTGGACTCAAAATAAGTTACAAAGGGTTAAAAATCAACTCACCTTCTCCAATCCCCCACCTCTGATGATCTGATGCTGCTTTGGTCCCTTCTCTGCTGCTCACTTTCTGGCCCTGGATTGCCAAGCTGGACACTCAAGGAAAGGGTCACTCAGCCAATCACTGGCCAATTTACTGTAATGGTGAATGAACTCAGTTGGTGACTGTATGAGGGACCTCTACTGGTATTTCTAGCATGTCCAACCTGAACCAGGAAAGGAAGAGCAGCAGAAACAGGACCAGCACCAGAGCAGCAGCAGTGGGGTATCAGTTAGGGTTTATAGAGTTCATTTTTGAATTAATCATAAAAACACATAATTGTTGATGGCATACATATACAGAAAAAAACGGAGAACACTAAAGCTGTGGCAACAATCATTTAGACCCACTACTGAGCCCGGTGCATGGTAATATTGCATCTCACTTCGTGTGTGTATATATATATATATATATATATATATATATATATATATATATATACCGCCAAAGTAAAGTGCATAGTGCAAATCAAGAATTAATGACAGTATAAAACAGAGTAGTCTATTAGTATAGATCAATATACTATAGATAAACAAAGCATAGGTCCAGAAGGGGAACATGTAAAATGTAAATACCGACCAGTGTAGCTCCAGCCCTGACATACGTTTCGCCTTAAGATTCCTCAGGGGATAACATACTACAGACTATCAACCTATTTATACCCTGTACATAAAAACAGATGGGGATAGATGGTTTACCGTAATTTAGACTCACATGTTCCTGTGATAAAATACAGTTCGTGTCAGTCTCCAAACAAAACTATGGATATGTGGTACTTGCGCTGCTGGTTCCTCAATGTGTTGCGGGTAAGTTCACACTTGCAGTCAATTTGTATAAAGTCAGAACTGCGCTGCTTTTAAACACAGATCATCCAGTGTGCAAGAAAATTCCTCTGCAAACGCAGGTTTTCGGCGTCTTTCCTTTCAAGGATTCAACATAGATTTAGCTGTCTCCTCTGTAAGACCTGAAAAACACCACACATAGTGAAGCACCTTCAATATGAGTAATAAAGGTAGAGTTTATTATACTCACAAACAGTCGTAAAATCAAAGCGTATCTCATAAAATACAAATCCAGTCCCAAAATTGCCCGACCCGGGTTTCGCTCATAAGCTTCTTCAAGGGCGAAATCTGCACATATCAACCAACAAACCAACTTTTAAATACAAATCCCATACATCCTAGTATGCATCCTATCATCAGTATCTAATTACACATGAATAAAGTTTAAGTCCTGTATACAAACTATTACACTAAACATGGCTTTAAATCAAACTCGATATTGAGGCCGTCTGGTTGTAGCGAATTCAGATGGAACATCCATTCGACTTCCCTGCGGTTTATTTGCGCTACAGCATCTCCCCCACGCCAGTGCGGTTTAACTAATTCAACCCCAACTAATTTTAGACCTTTAGGCTGGGAACACACCTAGGCGTTTCTGAATCGCGCGTATGACGCGCATTTGATGCGCGATTTGTTGACTTACAAACGCGCGTCATACGCGCGATTGAGTGACTCTCCCCTATGGCATCATTGTCCATAGGCGCGTTAAAACGCCCCAAAGAAGCTCATGTACTTGTTTGGGCGTTGGCCGTTTTACATCGCGTTCAAACGCGCTGTAAAACGCCCAAATGTGAGCCATGCCCATAGGGAAGCATGGCTTTTCACATGTTGTGCGTTTTACAGCGCGTTTGAACGCGCTGTAAAACGCTTAGGTGTGTACCTAGGGTTAGGGTCTTTTTGGTGCTTCTGTTTGAAATCAGCTGATACACTATGACTGATTAGTCCTTTTTTTATATTTCTTATGTGTTCTTGGACCCTCACTTTTAATTTCCGTAGCGTCCTTTCCACATATTGGAGCCTGCAAGGGCACTCCAAGACATATACAACTCCTTCATTTTCGCAGGAGCATCTGCCCTTGATTATGTACTCTCTTCCATTTTTTCGGGATACAATATACTCAACAGATTTTATTACTAAAGATTTTAGTATAAAAATACTAATAGCTAAATAAATAATTAAAAGTCAATGTGGCCTGGACGGCACTGCAGACAATAGTAGAAAAAAGTAGAAAAAAAGGGGCACCAGCGGCTGTGGCGGTGCTCCTCCCGTCAAACCGTAAATGAAAAAGGAAATTCCGCGTGGAGTGCCGTGGAATTTCCTTTTTCATAAATAAATTATTAATTATATGTGCCCTGTACCATATATAAACAATAAAGAGTTCATAAAGTGAAAAATCTAATTAAAAATAATTAAATAAATACATAATTATATGTGCCAACTACAGTCACACTATAATGATTCTAATATGAGATATTAAACTGTAAATAAATTCATGATTATAAATAAAAACTGTACACAACATGATGTGAAATGCTAATTATAAATAAATGCAAAATGAAATTTACATGTATAACCACAAACTATCCATATTGTGAAATACTTAATTATAAATATTGTATTCATAAATATACATGTATATATATAAATAGATAAATACAGCCCTATATTCATATTTCCAAAATCAACTAAGGGTACTTTCACACTAGCGGCATAGCTATCCGGCAGGCTGTTCTGGCGGGTGAACAGCCTGCCGGATCCGCCATGCTGCAAGTACACGTGTGCTGCCGCTCTGTCCCCATTGACTATAATGGGGCGGGGGGCGGAGCTACTGCGCAGCACGGCAGTGCACGGCCAGAGATCGCAGGGCTAAAAGTACTGCAGATCCGACTTTTAAGTCCGGCGATCACTGACGTGCACTGCCGTGCTGCGCTGTAGCTCCGCCCCCCGCCCCCATTATAGTCAATGGGGTACGGAGCGGCAGCACACGTGTACTTGCAGCATGGCAGATCCAGCAGGCTGTTCACCCGCCAGAACGGCCTGCCGGATAGCTATGCCGCCAGTGTTAAAGTACTCTAAGGCTACTTTCACACTGTAATTTTGGTTTCCGTTTGTGAGATCCATCATGGGCTCTCAGAAGCGGTCCAAAATGGATCAGTTTTCCCCTAATGCATTCTGAATGGATAAGGATCCGCTCAGAATGCATCAGTTTGGCTCAGTTTGGCTCCGTTCCGCCTCTATTCCGCTTTGGAGGCAGACACCAAAACGCTGCTTGCAGCGTTTTGGTGTCCGTCTGACGAAACAGAGCCAAATGGAGCCAAATGTAAGTCAATAGGGACGGATACATTTTTACTGACACAATATGGCACAATAGAAAATGGATCCATCCCCCATTGATTTTCAATGGTGTTAAAGAGGATCCGTTTTGGCTATGTTAAAGATAATACAAACAGATCCGTTCTGAACGGATGCATGTGGTTGTATTATCTGAACAGATGCGTTTGTGCAGATACATGATGGATCCGCACCAAACGCGAGTGTGAAAGTAGTCTAATGCCAAGAATAAAAATCACTGATCACATAGATAAAACTACTATACTAGTCCCCATAGTTATGAAAATGTCTCCAACCAATGTATATATATATATATATATATATATATATATATGTATATATAACTCGGTAACAAGTATATATATAAATATCATAATTGATTCCAAGAGCAACATAACAATAATGTTCAAAGGGCTATTTTTTATAAAGGTGGGCACCACATAACCTTTTTCCCCAGGAAAACCCTTTTAAATAGGTTTTCTCACCTCAGACATTGGGGGCATATCGCTAGAATATGCCCCAAATATCTGATAGGTGCAGGTCCCACCTCTGGGACCCACACCTATCTTTAGAATGGAGCCCACAAAGTGAAGGAGGGCGCACCTTGCATGAGCAGCCGCTCTCCATTCATTCCTATGGGAGCACTGAAAACAGCCAACCGCTGGCTCGGCTATTTATGTAAGCCCCATAGAAGTCAATGGAGTGGTGGGCGTGCTTGCACGGTGCCCTTCCCATTCAATGGGACTATTTATCTATTTTCGCCTCTTCCGTAGAAATGAAGGGAGGGTGGCCACAAATGCGCGGTGCGCCATCCCTCACTTTGTGGGTTCCGTTCTAAAGATAGGTGTGGGTCCCTGAGGTGGGACCCGCACCAATCGGACATTAGGGGCATATCCTAGCGATATGCCCCCCAACGTCTGAGGTGAGACAACCGGTTCAGTCATAAATTTTTACCGTAAGTACACCAGTCACATCAAGTCTAAGAGATTTTTTGAGTAACGTATGCAGTTTGAACTGTGAGTTCTGGTGACAGATCCCCTTTAAATCCTATGTATTACAATGGACAACCCCTTTAAGCTCCAACGACTGGCCTTCCTCAGCGGGTGAATTCCAGAAATGTCAGACACAGGATGCAGTGCCTGCTGGAGAGGAGCAGAAGGTTCAGAGTTTGCCCACAATGCAATAGTTATTGTACCACAGGCACGTGAACCCAAGGAGAATCAGAGACTCTGTGAGTTATGATAATTATCTGATCATTGATAAAATAAGATCAATCAAGTAACTGAAACCAAGAGACACAAGGGAGATGATGGAGGCAGTAGTGACAAACATAAAATATTGGAAATTACAAAAAAAAACGTACAGCCCCATCCCCCAATATAACTCTGCAGCCCTAGCTGCTGGGATGACATCAGGCACTGGGGGTCTCTCTCCCTTCTGAGTTCAGGAAGTGTTAGTGCTTTCCCATGACACTGACCCCAGTGATGAGATTTACCGTAAGCCATGCATCATCTCATCCTCAGCGCACACTCTAGGGATCAGTCCTTATGATTAAGGGAAGGGCAGATGGAAAAAGGCACACATTGTTTTGGGGCAACACCATCATTTTTAACTATAATAGACATAATAACCAGCGTGTGGGACAGAGTTAAAGCAAATAAATGATTTGTGTGAGAATACTAGTAACAGCACATTGGCAGGTATACTTCTGTGTGTCTGACACTGTATATATCATCCTGTTGTATTGAGGTCATCTTCAGCACCTATGGACACGGCACAGTACCACTTCTCTTCTTCTATATGTATTACTACATGATACTGCTAGTATTCCCCAGCCCTCTATGCTGAATGTAATTATCAGTATTTGCTCTTATTCTGTATATATGGACACTGCACAGTACCACTTCTCCTGTCCTGTATACTGGGTGTAATTCTCAGTATCGGCTCTTATTCTGTATATATGGACACTGCACAGTACCACTTCTCCTGTCCTGTATACTGGGTATAATTCTCAGTATCTGCTCTTATTCTGTATATATGGACACTGCACAGTACCACTTCTCTTGTCCTGTATACTGGGTGTAATCATCAGTGTCTGCTCTTATTCTGTATATATGGACACTGCACAGTACCACTTCTCCTGTCCTGTATACTGGGTGTAATTCTCAGTATCTGCTCTTATTCTGTATATATGGACACTGCACAGTACCACTTCTCCTGTCCTGTATACTGGGTGTAATTCTCAGTATCTGCTCTTATTCTGTATATATGGACACTGCACAGTACCACTTCTCTTGTCCTGTATACTGGGTGTAATTCTCAGTATCTGCTCTTATTCTGTATATATGGACACTGCACAGTCACCACTTCTCTTGTCCTGTATACTGGGTGTAATTCTCAGTATCTGCTCTTATCCTGTATATACGGACACTGCACAGTACCACTTCTCCTGTCCTGTATACTGGGTGTATTTCTCAGTATCTGCTCTTATTCTGTATATATGGACACTGCACAGTACCACTTCTCCTGTCCTGTATACTGGGTGTAACTCTCAGTATCTGCTCTTATTCTGTATATATGGACACTGCACAGTACCACTTCTCTTATCCTGTATACTGGGTGTAATTCTCAGTATCTGCTCTTATCCTGTATATACGGACACTACACAGTACCACTTTTTTTTGTCCTGTATACTGGGTGTAATTCTCAGTATCTGCTCGTATTCTGTATATATGGACACTGCACAGTACCACTTCTCTTGTCCTGTATATTGGATGTAATTCTCAGTATATGCTCTTATTCTGTATATATGGACACTGCACAGTACCACTTCTCCTGTCCTGTATACTGGGTGTAATTCTCAGTATCTGCTCTTATCCTGTATATACGGACACTGCACAGTACCACTTCTCCTGTCCTGTATACTGGGTGTAATTCTCAGTATCTGCTCTTATTCTGTATATATGGACACTGCACAGTACCACTTCTCCTGTCCTGTATACTGGGTGTAATTCTCAGTATCTGCTCTTATCCTGTATATACGGACACTACACAGTACCACTTTTTTTTGTCCTGTATCCTGGGTGTAATTCTCAGTATCTGCTCGTATTCTGTATATATGGACACTGCACAGTACCACTTCTCTTGTCCTGTATACTGGATGTAATTCTCAGTATATGCTCTTATTCTGTATATATAGACACTGCACAGTACCACTTCTCCTGTCCTGTATACTGGGTGTAATTCTCAGTATCTGCTCTTATTCTATATATATATATGGACACTGCACAGTACCACTTCTCTTTTCCTGTATACTGGGTGTAATTCTCAGTATCTGCTCTTATTCTGTATATATGTACACTGCACAGTACCACTTCTCTTGTCCTTTATACTGGGTGTAATTCTCAGTATCTGCCCTTATTCTGTATATATGGACACTGCACAGTACCACTTCTCTTGTCCTGTATACTGGGTGTAATTCTCTTATTCTGTGTATATGGACACTGCACAGTACCACTTCTCTTGTCCTATATACTTGGTGTAATTCTCAGTATCTGCTCTTATTCTGTATATATGGGCACTGCACAGTACCACTTCTCCTGTCCAGTATACTGGGTGTAATTCTCAGTATCTGTTCGTATTCTGTATGTATGGACACTGCACAGTACCACTTCACTTGTCCTGTATACTGGGTGTAATTATCAGTATTTGCTCTTATTCTGTATATATGAACACTGCACAGTACCACTTCTCTTGTCCTGTATACTGGGTGTAATTCTCACTCTGCTCTTATTCTGTATATATGGAGGCTGCACAGTACCACTTCTCCTGTCCTGTATACTGGGTGTAATTCTCAGTATCTGCTGTTATCCTGTATATATGGACACTGCACAGTACCACTTCTCTTGTCCTGTATACTGGGTGTAATTCTCAGTATTTGCTCTTATTCTGTATATATGTACACTGCACAGTACCACTTCTCTTGTCCTGTATATTGGGTGTAATTCTCAGTATCTGCTCTTATTCTGTATATATGGAGACTGCACAGTACCATTTCTCCTGTCCTGTATACGGGGTGTAATTCTCAGTATCTGCTCTTATTCTGTATATACGGACACTGCACAGTACCACTTCTCTTGTCCTGTATACTGGGTGTAATTCTCAGTATCTGCTCTTATTCTGTATATATGGACACTGCACAGTACTACTTCTCTTGTCCTGTATACTGGGTGTAATTCTCAGTATCTGCTCTTATTCTGTATATATGGACACTGCACAGTACCACTTCTCCTGTCCTGTATACTGGGTGTAATTCTCAGTATCTGCTCTTATTCTGTATATATATGGACACTGCACAGTACCACTTCTCTTGTCCTGTATACTGGGTGTAATTCTCAGTATCTGCTCTTATTCTGTATATATGTACACTGCACAGTACCACTTCTCTTGTCCTTTATACTGGGTGTAATTCTCAGTATCTGCCCTTATTCTGTATATATGGACACTGCACAGTACCACTTCTCTTGTCCTGTATACTGGGTGTAATTCTCTTATTCTGTGTATATGGACACTGCACAGTACCACTTCACTTGTCCTATATACTTGGTGTAATTCTCAGTATCTGCTCTTATTCTGTATATATGGGCACTGCACAGTACCACTTCTCCTGTCCTGTATACTGGGTGTAATTCTCAGTATCTGTTCGTATTCTGTATGTATGGACACTGCACATTAGCACTTCACTTGTCCTGTATACTGGGTGTAATTATCAGTATTTGCTCTTATTCTGTATATATGAACACTGCACAGTACCACTTCTCTTGTCCTGTATACTGGGTGTAATTCTCACTCTGCTCTTATTCTGTATATATGGAGACTGCACAGTACCACTTCTCCTGTCCTGTATACTGGGTGTAATTCTCAGTATCTGCTGTTATCCTGTATATATGGACACTGCACAGTACCACTTCTGTATACTTAGTGTAATTCTCAGTATCTGCTCTTATTCTGTATATATGTACACTGCACAGTACCACTTCTCTTGTCCTGTATACTGGGTGTAATTCTCAGTATATGCTCTTATTCTATATATATGGACACTGCACAGTACCACTTCTCCTGTCCTGTATACTGGGTGTAATTCTCAGTGTCTGCACTTATTCTGTATATATGGACACTGCACAGTACCACTTCTCCTGTCCTGTATACTGGGTGTAATTCTCAGTATCTGCTCTTATTCTGTATATATGTACACTGCACAGTACCACTTCTCCTGTCATGTATGCTGGCTGTAATTCTCATTTATTTCTCTATGAACATTGCACAGCCCACTTCTCTTATAATAACTATTAAATCCTGTTTAATTGGTGCATATTAAGATAAAAGTTTATTTTATAAGATAATGGTTTATTTTAGGAAGAGATGAAATGAAATCTTAATATCCATAAAATTTGCTCATTTCCCTTTATGGTTTAAACAATTTACAGTGGGAAATAAATAAAAATCAAAAGAAGTATAGGCCCATAGTGAAAGCAGGAAAACGTTGTGGGAGGTCAGGGGCTGAGAATTTCATAGTGGAAGGAATAGGGTCCCCAGCAGCTTAGCTGCACGTATATAATCCAGGGGAATAGTTATTATTAAAATAGATGACACTACAGTGCCGGGTGTACAGAACAAGACTTTGCAGAGTGCAAATCACCAGAGCAAACTCTGTGCATACACTGAATAGGCAGGGACTGCTGGAAGATCCAAATCTGAAACTGCAGAATAGTGAATGCAACTTTGGAGTATAACTCAGGATCAGTACAGGATAAGTAATGTAATGTGTGTTTACAGTGATTCTACAGTGAGTGTAGCTCTGGAGTATAATACAGGATGTAACTCAGGATCAGTACAGGATAAGTAATGTAATGTACACAGTGACTCCACCAGCAGAATAGTGAGTGCAGCTCTGGGGTATAATACATAATGTAACTCAGGATCAATACAGTATAAGTAATGTATGTACACAATGACTCCACCAGCAGAATAGTGAGTGCAGCTCTGGAGTATAATACAGGATGTAACACAGGATGAGTACAGGATAAGTAATGTAATGTATGTACATAGAGTGACTGCAAAAGTAGAATAGCAAGTCCAGCTCTGGAATATAATACAGGATGTAATTTAATGATTTTACTAGTCTACAACGTAAAGTCATAGTTTTATTAAAGACACGGAGGCTCATATTGCTATCTCCTTCTTTACTGTCCACCAATAGCAGCAAAGGAAAAATTTACATATGCAAAAGTAACCATAACAACCAAGGTCCCTCCCCTACAGCCCCTATAATAGGCAGCTCCTCCTGTGGACCTTCTCTCTTTCTTTGAGATTCTGGCGCCAACTTCCCGAAACACCGGAACGAAAACTCCAAACTGTGAACCGGAACGGACATCTCCACTGTAAAAGAACCGCATCCAATGAGCCAACATGGCTAAACTGTGGATCAGGTTAACCGGAGGTACAGCATCGTGGAATCAGTCGACATTCAACCTGAAAGAGAGAACAGATCATATGTCCAGGTGAAATCTAGATCTCAAGACCAGTGTCTGGCAACGCCGTCACCTGAAACAAATATAACGATGGATCATAAAGCGATCCTAACAATCATAATAATAATAATAGTAATAATAATAATAATAATAAAGAACAATATCGACAGTCCCCGAAAAGGACAACAACTATCATACGGCTGCAATAGCAAATATGAAGTAACCCAAGGGCGGGAACAGGGTGGGCAATACTCGCCTCCGTGTCTTTAATAAAACTATGACTTTACATCGCAGACTAGGAAAATCATTAAGTTTTACAGCAAGACACGGAGGCTCATATTGCAAGTTCAAAGTGATCAATAATAGAGGAAAACAGATGTGACGGAGGGCGAAAATAATACTCCCTAAACATGGTGACATTAGACCAGTCAGCCAAACGCAGAATGTCCTCTAACCGGGCCCCCGCAACCACCAAAGAAGTGGCGGAGGCACTCCTGGCGGAGTGCGCGGTAAAAATGGAAGTGTCTATCCCAGCCAGAGACATGATCCACTTTAACCAGCGTGCCAATGTCGGACTAGAAACCGGTCCGAAGGGATGGCGAATGGAAAGAAATAGCTGAGACACCGCAGGAGACCTATGGGCCCTAGTCCTAGACTCGTACTCCCGTAAGCAAGCGACAGGACACAATGCCGGTGTCGAAGGAAAACTGGGATAAGATACTGACCTGATGTTGGTCTTGGTGCGGCGCGAAATGTTAAAAGTAACGCCCTCAGGGGTAAAAGACCTAGCGTCGTGGTCGAGGTACCGAACATCCGAGACCCTCTTGCAAGAGATGAGGCAGAATAGGGTTAGTAATTTAACGGATAACTGACTCAAAGACAGATCTGAGTTATCAGGTCAGGAGGTTAGGAAGGAAAGGACCAGGGAAACGTCCCAGCTGGTCGAAAAACGAGGCCGAGGAGGGCGCGCCAACCGAGAGCCTCGTAACAGTCGGGAGACAGAAGGGTGCTGGCCCGCAGGGACGCCCTCATAACCTTGGTGGGTAGAGGAAATAGCCGACCTGAAAAGATTAATGGTCTGGTAGGCTTTACCTGCCTCAAAGAGCGAGGTGAGGAACTGCAGGAGGTGAGCTACAGGCGCCGAAACGGGATCCAAGTTCCGTTCCAAGCACCAGCCAGCCCAATTTCTCCAGGCTGCCCGATAAGACTTTCTGGTGCCAGGAGCCCAAGTGTTGTCCAGAAGGCGTCTAGTTGCCTCCGTCGACAGCTCCAGGTGTCCGGAGATCAGGCAAGCCAGCAGTTGCAGGGAACCGTCTGTGAGGAGTGGGTGGTGAAGACCCTGAGGGTTGCGAAAGAGATCTGTGCGGTTCGGGAGAAGTAGAGGTACTTCCACTAGGATCTCCAGCAGCGAAGGGAACCAGGCCTGAGACCCCCAGAATGGGACCACCAATACCACGTCCGCCTGATGGCGACGAACCTGAAGGAGAGTCCGTGGGATCATCGCGAACGGGGGAAAGGTGTAAAGGCGGGAAACAGACCAATCCTGGAGAAACGCGTCCACCGCCATTGCCTCCGGATCTGGACGCCAGCTGTAAAACCGGGTGATTTGCTTGTTGAGCCGTGAGGCGAAGAGATCGGTGGTCATTGGTCCCCATACTCTGGCAATTGCCGAGAACACTTCCGGATCCAACTGCCAATCGCTGCCATCCGACAGGTAGCGGGAGTTCCAATCCGCGCGAACGTTGCTCAGTCCCGGTAGGTACTCTGCTTGCACCATAATGTCCCTGGAGAGACAATACGACCAGAAATCTTTTGCCAAATGCGCCAGGGTTGCCGAGTGGGCACCGCCCAAATGGTTGACGTAGCGGACAGCTGAGACATTGTCCATCCGTAGTCTGATGCATGCATTGGCAATGCCGTTGGAGAAACTCTTGATCGCGAAGGAGCCGGCCAGAAGTTCCAGAGCGTTGATATGAAGGCGAGCTTCCTCTGTCGACCAAGATCCTCCCGTGGAGACTCCGTTGCAATGTGCGCCACAGCCCTGGAGGCTCGCATCCGACTTCACGATGAATTCCGGTTGGGATCCGAAGATTGCTCTGCCATTCCATGCTTCCAGATTGGCGATCCACCAGTGTAATTCCTCCCGGGCTTCCGTGTCCAGGACCACCACGTCCGCAAAGGAAGCACTGGACCGAAGGTGTGCAATCTTCAGACGCTGGAGTGCGCAGTAGTGCAAGGGAGCCGGAAACACCGCCTGAATTGATGAAGCTAGCAAGCCGATGATACGGGCCAGATGGCGTAGGGACAGGTGAGGGTTGGTCAGAGCATGTCTCAGTTCCTTGCGGATCGCGCACAATTTCGGTAGTGGAAGACTGAGTGATTCCCTGATAGAATCTACCATGAAACCCAGGAATTCCATCCTTTGTGATGGGATGAGGCATGACTTCTCTATGTTGAGTAGAAATCCGAGAACCGTCAGTAGGTCCGCCATCCATTGGAGGTGTTGCAACAACACCGAACTGCATTGGTGCATCAGAATGATGTCGTCCAAGTAAACGATGAGGCATACTCCCCGACTCCTCAGCCAGGACATGACCGGGCGCAGCAGCTTGGTGAAGCACCAAGGGGCCGAAGACAAACCGAATGGAAGGCAGGTGAACCTCCAAATCTCTTCTCTCCACCGAAAACAGAGAAGATCCCTGGAAGGTGCGGCTCCTGGGACCGTCAGGAAGGCATCCTTTAGATCCAGCTTTACCATCCAGTCCCCAGGGGTCAACAGGTCCCAAAGGAGGTGAATCCCTTCCATTTTGAAATGACGGCAGCGCACCACCGTGTTCAGAGCGCGAAGATTGATAACTGGTCGCATTTGACCGCCTTTCTTCTGAACGAGGAATATGTTGCTGAGGACCCCCCGCTCTGATGGAGGGGCCCGTTCTATCGTGTGTTTGTGGAGGAGAGATAACAGTTCTGCGTTTACAAGCGTGTAATCTGGGCGCGATAATGGTATGGGTGGGGGGGGGGGACCAGACACGGGGACCCTGTGAGCTCTATGTGGAAGCCCCTGACCGTGTTCAGAACCCAAAGATCTGAAGTGATAATTTCCCGGGCATGGATAAAATGTTGGAGTCTTCCCCCTACACAAGGTGCCGTAGAATCCCCGATCCGGGGAGGACTTACCAAAGGGTCTGCGAGAGTTCGAGTTGCCTCTGAAGGAGCGGGATCTCCATTGGCCTCCTCTGGTTGAGAAGAATGGGGACGGGTTGCGCTGCTCCTGGAAGGGAGGACGTTGTCCAAAGGCACCTCTTCCTGTGCCACGGGCCGGAAAGTTGGTACGGCCGGACAGGCGGCCCCTGCTACTGCAGGCCCTATTAGAGACCCGTCCCTGGAAAACCCTGCGCATAGACGACTGGGCCTTGTCTAGCGCAGTGAAAGTACCTACATAACGAGCCATGTCTTTAATAAATGAGTCGCCGAATAGGAGGCCCTGGGCGTCCTTGCCAGCTTCTGTAAGAGCCAAATTAGCCAATTTGGGATGGATTTTAAACAATATGGCCTTACGCCTTTCAATTGCCAATGATGTGTTGGCATTACCGGCGATACATATCGCCCTTTGGGTCCAACCCCGTAGCTCCTCCTGGTCTATCGGAGAGCCTTCAGTTCTAGCTGCCTCGGCTAGTTCAAAGATCTTGGCCAATGGGCCGAAGACATCCAATATCTTGTCCTGGCAGCTGCGGAGAGCTGAGTCCAGGCCCTTTTTTGGGTTCCAACCCGTTTTGGCCAGAAACTGGGACATTTTCGGATCCACTGATGGTGTCTCACACACCTTGTTGGTGACTAGTGGTCTGGGGCATTCAGCCCTGAGTTTGCTCCGTGCTTCCCTGCTTAGAGGGTGTCGCACCCAGTGCTCTAAATATCTTCCCACATGCTCAGCGGGGAGCCACTCCGCCGACCTAGGATGGTGTAAGGCGTCTGGATCGAACATAGGTTCGCCCGCCGAGTCTAATAATGTGTTAGACCGGTCAGTGGCTGAGGAGGATGCTGCGTCCTTGGCCAAGGAGGCCGCAGGGGCGGAGGCTGAAGGGACTGGAATAGGGAGAGAGTCATCCTCCTCTGATATATAATCCCCATCCGCAAAAGCCTCCTCGTCTGATGCTCTGTCTGAGTCAGACTCATTAGAAGAGTGTGTTCTAGCACACTTCCATGTTCGCGCCCGTTCTGCCTGGCGTGATGAGGCTCTTTTACGTGAACTGTGCACGTGATCTTGGGTGTCAGGATGCGCACCAGTCAGTTTCTCCTGTGGAACAGGAGGTTCAGTATAGGTAGGCTGCGGTGGAGTATGGGTATCTTGCAGAGCTACTCTGGTAGGCTGAGAAGATAGCGCCTGAGTAATGCTCTGGGACAATATTGTGGACATGGAGCCCATGGCCGCCATGATGGCATCAGACACTGAGCGCTGAAGGGCCAGCGCCTGTGCATCTTCCCCAGAGGTCACTTGATCCTCAGGAGAGGAGGGGGGACTATTAATGGTGGGAGTCTGTGGGTGGGACATTGTATCGAAATATTATATCTGGCAGACTCAATAAAGGGAGGCAATAAGGGGGCTAAGGTATAGCCTAGCGCAAGGAACTCTAATTGTTGGATGCAGAGCGATCACAGTTACCCCAGAGATGACCGGCCGGCAGGAGCAGTGTGCAGGGATACCGGAAGCGCTGTGGGGCGGAGGGGACGGCAAAGAAAGAGGAAGGTCCACAGGAGGAGCTGCCTATTATAGGGGCTGTAGGGGAGGGACCTTGGTTGTTATGGTTACTTTTGCATATGTAAATTTTTCCTTTGCTGCTATTGGTGGACAGTAAAGAAGGAGATAGCAATATGAGCCTCCGTGTCTTTCTGTAAAACTCAGGATCAGTACAGGATAAGTAATGTATGTACACAGTGACTCCATCAGCAGAATAGTGAGTACAGCTCTGGAGTATAATACATGACGAAACTCAGTAGATGAACAATGCCTTTAGAATATTGTAAATTAACTTTTTAAAGGGTCATTCCCATCTCAGCCTTGTATGGTCATGAAGAGAATAGCCAGAGTAAGCGCTGGCCAGGGTGGCTGGAGTTATGGAATCATCGGAGTTACAAACAGTGTATTCCAGTGATCTGTGTTGTTTTCGGTAATTCTAAAGCTATGGAAATGGTATAGCACGCGGTGCTGTTTGCGTGGCTCCTATTCCGTATGGGATTTAGGAAACAGCACAACCCACCCAACCATTTCTGTAAGGCTGGGAACACACCTAGGCGTTTCTGAATCGCACGTATGACGTGCGTTTTACGCGCGTTTTTGGATGCGCGTTTTTGTAACTAAGAAACGCGCATCATACGCGCGATTCAGTGATTCTCCCCTATGGCATCATTGTCCATAGGCGTGTTAAAACGCCCCAAAGAAGCTCATGTACTTGTTTGGGCGTGGGGCGTTTTACAGCGCGTTCAAACGAGCTGTAAAACGCCCAAATGTGAACCATGCCCATAGGGAAGCATGGCTTTTCACATGTTGTGCGTTTTACAGCGCGTTTGAACGCGCTGTAAAACGCTTAGGTGTGTACCTAGGGTAAGTGTTTAATCCGGGGTGGTGCTTCCTCTGATTATTCCCACCTCAGCTATGAAAGGCTGAGGGTATGTTCACACTGAGGATTTAGTCTGCCTTCTCATATCCAGCAGCAGAAACTGCTGCGATGTGCTGCTGTTCCTGCAGTGCGCTTTCATGTGGACCTGCTCTATTCCATTGAATGGAGCTAAACCTCCAGCGGTCCATGTGGTAACCGTGGGCCAAGAATTGACACTACAACTGTCGGCCACATGAACTGCGGCATGGCCTCCCATTGAAAACAATGTGAGGCTGTTTCAGCACGGGTTCTTCCAATTCTCAGCACCAAATCTGCGCTGAAACCTGCGCCTAAGATCCTCTGTGTGAACCTACCCTGAGATGGGAATAACCCTTTAAGTTACAGCCTGGAGCAACACAGAGCACTTGGTTGCCTTTATGTTCATCAGTTTCTAGATTGCCCTGACTGAGCAGGCAATGATCGGGAGGGAACTGTTCTTTCCTGATAATTTCCTGCTCATCAGTGGAGGTGAAGCTCCTATTTACATGCAGCGATCATCTCCACTGTATGGGAAGAGCAATGGCCACTGCTATCTCTCATCCTCATACAGATTCATTGTTCCTGGGCTGCAGATCACTGTTCACACAGTGCAGTCTGCTGCACAGAAGCGATGATTTAGGTGAGCACATCAACGATGAATTCACCCGACAGACAAGCATTTTGCTCATCCATCGGGTGCTCGGTGGCACCTTTACACGGGCTGATTATTAGGAACGGGCGTTTGTACGAATGTTCGCTCCCGTTAATTGGTCAGATAGTCGTGTGTAAATCCGCTGCGTAGTTTTTCCTGTTTTATTCTAGAAACAGAAAACTGAACAGCGGCCTGGATCTGTCAAATGGGGGACAACAATTGTACTCGATGGAACCCAATGGCTATACTGAGTCAGTCAGGTTTCCATGAGGGAGCGCAACATTTTAGCTGAGAAAATAGTGAGGCACGGCAGTGTTTGGCCTCTTTTACATGTCAGTGAATCTCAGACGTGTGCTGTTCGTGTTCTCCGCAGACAGCACACATGTCCATTGATTTTATTGTGTTTCTTAACACGTACGGTCAGTGGAAAACCATGGAGACATGCAGCAAGTCTATGGGTCAGTGAAAACCACTGATGGCATCCGTGTTCTGTCAGTGGTTTTCACGGATCATTGGAAGGACACAGGCCTCTTTCACACAGTCAGTGTTTGGTCAGTGATTTCCATCGCTGATTGTGAGCCAATACCAGGAGCCTGTGTTGTATTGGTTGTGCCTATGGCTGTGATTACATACACAAACCTACAAAAATCACAAGCCTAATGCCATAATCTGCAAGTGGTTATAAAAAATCAAATACAGTACATAAGAGAGCCATTACCCATGCTGCGTCCCACAATCCAAGATGGCACCTACCTAGGGTTGCCACCTTTCCTAACAAAAAATACCGGCCAAGTTAAAGAGGACCTTTCACCGGTCCAAAGTTTGTTAGTGAAAGGTATGTTCATGCAGAGCGGCACCCAGGGATGTCCCTGCACTTACTTGTATCCCTGGGTGCCACTCCGTTCGTCCGCTGTAGGCCCCGGTACCGGCGCACGTGGTGCTGATAATTTTACCTTGGGCGGAGACATCCTCTTTTGCCCTGGACGTCTCCTTCTCCCAGGCTGGAGCGCTGGCCAATAGCAGCGCTCAGCTCATAACCTGCAACCTCCCAGGATATGAGCTGAGCGCTGCTCCAAAGGGGGTGTGGTGTGGGGGCGTGGCCTAATGCAGGTTGTTGAGTCGCTATGTAATAATGTGGCTCCCAGTATAAATGATGTCCCCATTAGAGCTCCCGGTAATATTAATTCCCCCATTAGAGCTCCCGGTAATATTAATTCCCCCATTAGAGCTCCCAGTAATATTAATGCCCCTATTAGAGCCCACCAGTAATATTAAAGGGGTTGTCTCACTTCAGCAAGTGGCATTTATCATGTAACGAAAGTTAATACAAGGCACTTACTAATGTATTGTTATTCATATTGCTTCCTTTACTGGCTGGATTCACATTATACACGGCTTGTTTCCATGGTTACAGACCACCCTGCAATCCATCACACTATAGGAAAAAGTGCCAGTGTCTCTGGTGGACGGAACCGTGGAAACACACTTAGGCCTCATGCACACGACAGTATTTTTTTGCGGTTCGCAAAACGGGGTTCCATTGTTCCGTGATCCGTGTCAGTTTTTGCTTCCGTTGTGTTTCCGTGTGTCTTCCGTTTTTTTTTAGCGGACATGACCCAAAAGATTTTACCAAAAGACAGGCTGACAATTTTTGCCAAGTGCCTACCAAGGGATCCGCAAAAAAAACGGACGCGGAACGCGGATGACACACGGATGGCCATCCGCATTTTTTCACGGTCCCATGGACTTGAATTAGTGCATGAACCATTTTTCACGGACAAGAATAGGACAGGTTATATTTTTTTGACGGACTGGAATCACGGACCACGAACGCGGAGGACAAACCAACGGGTCCGCAAAAAATCACGAAAAACGGCACAACGGACACGGAATCAAACAACGGTCGTGTGCATGAGGCCTTAGGCTAGTGCTTTTTCCTATAGTGTGCAAGCATGACCACCACCGATGGATTGCAGGGTGGTCTGTAACCATGGAAACGAGCAGTGTATAATGTGATGGAAAAATGAATCCAGCCAGCAAAGGAAGCAATATGGATAATAACAATACATTAGTAAGTGGCTTGTAGTAACTTTGACTACATGATAAATGCTATTTGCTGAAGTGAGACCACCCCTTTAACCAGTCCCGGACCGCCATACGCAGGATTGCGTCCTGCGGGCGGCCGGGATCTTCTGAGTGGACGCATTGGCGCGTCCTTTCGCGAGACCCGTTAGTTCCTGTTCACAGGGGCGCGCGTCTCGAGAGTTGAACTACAGCCTGCCAGCGATGATCAATCGCTGGCAGGCTGTAGATGCGATATAAATCGCATCAAACATGTATACCAGACGCTGTTTTGTGAACAGCGTCTGGTGTACCTGCTAACTGGTCCTCTGGTGGTCCCATTTGCTGGGATCGACCACCAGAGGACCAGGTAACACAGTACAGTTGCACCAAACACTACACTAACCCCCCCCCCACCCCTCCCCCCTCACCTATTAACCCCTTGATCACCCCATCTAGACCCCCTGATCACCCCCCTGTCATTGATCACACCCCTTGTAAGGCTCCATTCAGACGTCCATATGTGTTTTGCGGATCCGTGGATTCACGGATCCGTGGATTCACGGATCCGTGGATCCGATCCGCGGATCCGATCCGCGGATCCGATCCGCAGATCCTTAAAACACGGACACCGGCAATGTGCTTTCCGCATTTTGCAGATCCGCACATTGCCAGATCTATATAGAAAATGCTTTTTCTTGTCCGCAATTGCGGTCAAGAATAGGACATGTTCTATATTTTTGCCGAACCGAAGTGCAGACCCGGAAGCGCGGATCCGTAATTCCGGATCCGAGCGGGACAAAGTCTGTCCCCATAGAAATGAATGGGTCCGCAATTCCGTTCCGCAAACAGAATTTCGGACGTGTGAATGGGTCATAAGGGTCCCTTATCACTGCCAGTTAGTTAGCTACTTGTTAGGTAGCTAGCGCCCAGCCCACCGCACCGCAGTCACTGATTTTGGCAGAGATTTTTTCATCCACATTGATCGATGCGAATGAAAAAATCTGTGCCATTCTTTTTTTTTTTTTTTTAGCGCAGAGGCTGAACGGAAAAAAAAAATCTCATTACCCGTATGCTCAATATACGGAGAATCGCAGAAACTCCTAATGCTGGCCATACGTGTAATGATTGCGGAGACCCTCAAATGCCAGGGCAGTACAAACACCTCACATGTGACCCTATTTTAGAAAGAAGACACCCCAAGGTATTCCGTGAGGGGTATGGTGAGTTCATATAAAATTTTATTTTTTGTCACAAGTTAGTGGAATATGAGACTGTAAAAAAAAAAAAAAAAAAATTTCCGCTAACTTGTGCCAAATTTTTTTTTTCTGTGAACTCGCCATGCCCCTCACGGAATACCTTGGGGTGTCTTCTTTCCACAATGGGGTCACATGTGGGGTATTTATACTGCCCTGGCATTTTAGGGGTCCTAAAGTGTGAGAATCCAAATGCGTAAAATGGCCTGTGAAATCCTAAAGGTACTCATTGGTTTTAGGGCCCCTTTGCGATCTTGGCTGCAAAAAGTGTCACTCATGTGGTATCGCCGAACTCAGGAGAAGTAGGGCGATGTGTTTTAGGGTGTATTTTACATATACCCATGCTGGGTGTGAGAAATATCGCTGTAAACGACAACTTTCTAAAAAATTTTATTCAAAGTTGTCAATTTACAGAGATATTTCTCTCACCCAGCATGGGTATATGTAAAAATACACCCCAAAACACATTGCCCTACTTCTCCTGAGTACGGCGATGCCACATGTGTGACACTTTTGCAGCCAAGATGCGCAAAGGGCCCAAATTCAACGAGTACCTTTTAGGAGGGCATTTTTACGCATTTTCTTCTCACGCTTTAGGGCCCCTAAATGCCAGGGCAGTATAAATACCCACATGTGACCCCATTTTGGAAGAAGACACCCTAAGGTATTCGCTGAGGGGCATAATGAGTCCATGAAAAATTAAACTTTTGTCAAAAGTTAGCGGAAAGGGAGACTTTGTGAGAAAAACAATACAAAATCAATTTCCACTAACTTGTGCCAAAAAAATCTTCTATGAACTCGCCATGCCCCTCATGGAATACCTTGGGGTGTCTTCTTTCAAAATGGGGTCACATGTGGGTATTTCTACTGCCCTGGCATTTTAGGGGCCCCAAAGCGTGAGAAGAAAATGCGTAAAAATGCCCTCCTAAAAGGTACTCATTAGAATTTGGGCCCCTTTGCGCATCTTGGCTGCAAAAAGTGTCACACATGTGGTATCGCCGCACTCAGGAGAAGTAGAGCGATGTGTTTTAGGGTGTATTTTACATATACCCATACTGGGTGAGAGAAATATCTCTGTAAATTGACAACTTTGAATAAAAAAATGTAAAAAGTTGTCGTTTACAGCGATATTTCTCACACGCAGCATGGGTATATGTAAAAATACACCCCAAAACACATTGCCCTACTTCTCCTGAGTACGGCGATACCACATGAGTGACACTTTTTTGCAGCCTGGGTGCGCAAAGGGGCCCAAATTCCAATGAGTACCTTTAGGATTTCACAGGCCATTTTTATGCATTTGGATTCTCACGCTTTAGGACCCCTAAGGCCCCTTTCACACGGGCGAGTTTTCCGTGCGGGTGCAATGTGTGATGTGAACGCATAGCACCCGCACTGAATCCTGACCCATTCATTTCAATGGGTCTGTGTACATGAGCGTTTTTTTTCACGCATCACTTGTGCGTTGCGTGAAAATCGCAGCATGTTCTATATTCTGCGTTTTTCACGCAGCCCTAGCCCCATAGAAGTGAATGGGGCTGCGTGAAAAACGCTTTGCATCCGCAAGCAAGTGCGGGTGCGTTGCGTTTTTCACTGATGGTTGCTAGGAGATGTTGTTTGTAAACCTTCAGTTTTTATCACGCTGCGAAAAACGCACCCGCGGAAAAAACTGAACAACTGAACACAATCGCAGGCAAAACTGAATGTCTTTGCCTGTGAAATCGCACAGTTTTCACTGAACGCATCCGCAACGCATCCGGACCTAATCCGGACACGCTCGTGTGAAAGAGGCCTAAAATGCCAGGTGAGTATAAATACCCCACATGTGACCCCATTTTGGAAAGAAGACACCCCAAGGTATTCCGTGAGGGGCATGGTGAGTCCACAGAATTTTTATTTTTTGGCACAAGTCAGCGGAAATTTTTTTTTTTTTTTTTTTTTATTTTGTTTTTTACAAAGTCTCATATTCCACTAACTTGTGACAAAAATAAAATTTTACATGAACTCACCATACCCTCACGGAATACCTTGGGGTGTCTTCTTTCCAAAATGGGGTCACATGTGGGGTATTTATACTGTCCTGGCATTTTAGGGGCCCCTAAAGCGTGAGAAGAAGTCTGGAATCCAAATGCGTAAAAATGCCCTGTGAAATCCTAAAGGTACTCATTGGTTTTAGGGCCCTTTGCGCACCCAGGCTGCAAAAAGTTCCACACATGTGGTATCGCCAGTACTCAGGAGAAGTAGGGCAATGTGTTTTAGGGTGTATTTTATATATTCCCATACTTTGTGTGAAAAATATCTCTGTAAACGACAACTTTTAAAAATTTTATACAAAGTTGACAATTTACAGAGATATTTCTCTCACCCAACATGGGTATATGTAAAAATACACCCCAAACACATTGCCCTACTTCTCCTGAGTACTGGCGATACCACATGAGTGACACTTTTGCAGCCTGGGTGCACAAAGGCCCAAATTCCAACGAGTACCTTTAGGTTTTACATGGCGGCTCACAATTTAGCCCCGCCCAAAATGCCAGAACAGTAAACACACCCCACAAATGTCCCCATTTCGGAAAGTAGACACCCCAAGGTATTCACTGAGGGGCATAGTAAGTCCGTCTGAGATTTTTTTTTTTTGCCAGAAGTTATCAGAAATTGAAACTTTTTTTTTTTCTCAGAAAGTGTCATTTTCCGCTAACTTGTGAAAAAAAATGAAATGATACATGAACTCACCATGCCCCTCCGCGAATACTTTGGGGTGTCTTCTTTCTAAAATGGTGTGATTTGGGGGGTATTTATACTTTCCTGGCATTCTAGCACCTGAAGAAACATGACAGGTGCTCAGAAAGTCAGAGCTGCTTCAAAATGCGGAAATTCACTTTTTTGCACCATAGTTTGTAAACGCTATAACTTTTACCCAAACCAATAAATATACACTTATTGGACTTTTTTTTTATCAAAGACATGTAGAACAATACATTTAGAGAAAAATTTATATAGAAATGTAGTTTTTTTTTTTTAATTTTACAACAGAAATTGAAAAATGTCATTTTTTTGCAAAAATTTCGGTAATTTTTGATTAATAGCAAAAAAAGTAAAAATGTCAGCAGCAATGAAATACCACCAAATGAAAGCTCTATTAGTGAGAAGAAAAGGAGGTAAAATTCATTTGGGTGGTAAGTTGTATGACGGAGCAATAAACGGTGAAAGTAGTGTAGTGCGGAATTGTAAAAAGTGGCTTGGTCATTAAGGGTGTTTAAGCTAGGGGGGCTGAAGCGGTTAATGCCCCTATTAGAGCCCCCCCACAATATTCATGCCCCTGTAACGTGGTATCTCCCTACTTCATGCGATTTCCCTACCTGTCGCGCCGGAAGTGACGTTGTAGGTGTTCCTGGCGTTTGGACGTTCTGCGCATGCGCAAAAGAGCAAAGGATGGAAAATCTCACATCGCAATTCTGGCTGTACACGGGACACTGCGCATGCGCTGGAGAGAGATTACGGCCCAGTGCGCAAGCGCGGCAAAATCCATCAGATCTCATACATATATTGAGGTCTGTGCTACTGCACCCCCATATATGGGGGGCTGTCTGCGCAGACCTCAATATACTCCGCAGACAGCCCCACATATACTGCGCAGATCCTCAATATACTGTGCAGCACCCTATATAATGCATATATATATATATATGTATAGGTATACATATATATATATATATAGATATATATATATATTCATCTAACAGAAAAAATGGCCATCTGATCTCCCCTAGGCGCTTGCGCACTGGGCTGTAATCTCTCTCCAGCGCATGCGCAGTGTCCCGTGTACGCCAGAATTGCGATGTGAGATTTTCCATCCTTTGCTCTTTTGCGCATGCGCAGAGCGTCCAAATGCCAGGAACGCCTACAACGTCACTTCCGGCACGACAGGTAGGGAAGTCGCACGAAGTAGGGAGATGCCACGTTACACCCCCATTATAATGCCCTCCATCTCTGCAAAAAAAATAAAACATGATTTCCTCCATTTCATGGTGCCTTGCTGCTGACTGGAAGCTCCGGACAGGACCTGCTCCAGCTTGATGACGTCTCTCAGGTCCTGTCCTGCGGCGCCATCAAATGGATGAGGTGAGTTTTTGTAAAAAAAATTCTTAACTCAAATGGGGGAGGGGGCTGAGGCACTCATTAGTAACAGTTCTTATAGAAAAATACCAGCAATTATTATTGCAGGGAGAAAAAAAATTACCAGCTGGCGAGTTACCAGCCAGGATGGCAACCCTATGCCTACCCCATGCCCCCGGACAAAGGCACCCTGTAACACCTGTGTTGTTTTTGGTGTCTGTAGGATTTACACCGAGATAAAGTATAACGGAAAGTGCTGCACCCATTTGACCACCATCTGGTTTTGGCTCCCAATCACTGACTGTGTGGAATCGGCTATATTCTGGAAATTCATGTGCAGTCTAGTACACGGAGGGGAAGAATCATACATATGAACCAAACACGGATCAACCACTGACCATCTTGTCACAGATGTCACCACAGACGGAATCTGTGACACCTCTGACCCAGATCTATGAACATAGCCCGAGTTGTATCTGTCCCCTGGAAAGCTGAGTGTGGATCAGGATGCTCTCTATTTACTGGAATGAATGCCACCCAGCTTTCCTGGAGCCCTGACTGAGAAACTGTCCATGCCCAGGAGTCTACGATGGAGGAGGAGACTCCAGGCTGAGGACGGCGGGCACCGGGTGAGGCTACCTCACCCCCTCCCCCTTTTATGTCCGGGGTCTCCCCAACCCCCAGAGCTGCTGCATTTCGCTCATCATTCCTGGAGCCAGCCCCCGACAGGTGCACTGTTCTGTGAGTACTCGGGGAGGATGGGGGTTATGATCTTGGTATCTCTCCGGTGAGGAGGCTGGGATGCGGGGGGAGGCGTTACTGCAGTCCGACAAAATGCATGAATGGCTACTGTCCCGTGTAATCTGCCTCTGTATAATGTACCAGTGTCTTTCCTAGTGTGATATAACCTGATGGGAGTGCGATATCTGCGGTATAGCTTCCATTATTCTGCATTGTGCTATATTGCGCAGCGGCCAGTAGGAGGCGCTCTCTGGTGACATCCCGCAGGAGATGCTTATACGTTCGCCCTGCGACATAAGAATTCGTGCTATGCTGAGGCCATTAGTCTGACATATGACTATATATTATGCTGGGGCCTGTTAGTTTACAAATCTCTGGGGGGGCAGGGTGATATCTGTTACTTTACAATGTGCCCCCACCCTGTCACTGCAGGGAGCTCAGCCCATGTGCTGCATGTAGTAGAAAGTACGAACGCCATTACCCATAGAAACAGTCTTGTGGAGAGTTCATGTATTACTGTGCTCTTCAGATAAAACCCTCTAGTATTATATGACCAGATGACCCCCCCCCCCAGACCCCAGAGCACCCTAAATCAATAGACCTCCAGCAATTTTCATAAGCCATTGGGCCCCCAAATCAGAGGTCCCCCAGGAGCTGTTGTATGAGAGAGTACATCCCCAAAAACAGAAAACCTCCAGCAGATGTTACCTGTAAGTAGGCACCAACAGAATAGGAACCTCTCAACAGATTTCTCATATGGCAGGGCATCTCCAGATCAGGAAACCCACACCAGATACAGCGCCCCAACCATCAGATGTCCCATGTGACAAGACACCCTGATCTGGAGCCTCCACTCAGCAGATGTCATATGTGACAGAACACCCCCTGATCTGCAGCCGCTATCCAGTAGATGTCCCATGTGACAAGACACCCTGAACTGGAGCCTCCACTCAGCAGATGTCATATGTGACAGAACACCCCCTGATCTGCAGCCGCTATCCAGTAGATGTCCCATGTGACAAGACACCCTGATCTGGAGCCTCCACTCAGCAGATGTCATATGTGACAGGACACCCCTGATCTGCAGCCGCTATCCAGTAGATGTCCCATGTGACAAGACACCCTGATCTGGAGCCTCCACTCAGCAGATGTCATATGTGACAGAACACCCCTGATCTGCAGCCGCTATCCAGTAGATGTCCCATGTGACAAGACACCCTGATCTGGAGCCTCCACTCAGCAGATGTCATATGTGACAGAACACCCCCTGATCTGCAGCCGCTATCCAGTAGATGTCCCATGTGACAAGACACCCTGATCTGGAGCCTCCACTCAGCAGATGTCATATGTGAAAGAACACCCCCTGATCTGCAGCCGCTATCCAGTAGATGTCCCATGTGACAAGACACCCTGATCTGGAGCCTCCACTCAGCAGATGTCATATGTGACAGGACACCCCTGATCTGCAGCCGCTATCCAGTAGATGTCCCATGTGACAAGACACCCTGATCTGGAGCCTCCACTCAGCAGATGTCATATGTGACAGGACACCCCTGATCTGCAGCCGCTATCCAGTAGATGTCCCATGTGACAAGACACCCTGATCTGGAGCCTCCACTCAGCAGATGTCATATGTGACAGAACACCCCTGATCTGCAGCCGCTATCCAGTAGATGTCCCATGTGACAAGACACCCTGATCTGGAGCCTCCACTCAGCAGATGTCATATGTGACAGAACACCCCTGATCTGCAGCCGCTATCCAGTAGATGTCCCATGTGACAAGACACCCTGATCTGGAGCCTCCACTCAGCAGATGTCATATGTGACAGGACACCCCTGATCTGCAGCCGCTATCCAGTAGATGTCCCATGTGACAAGACACCCTGATCTGGAGCCTCCACTCAGCAGATGTCATATGTGACAGAACACCCCTGATCTGCAGCCGCTATCCAGTAGATGTCCCATGTGACAAGACACCCTGATCTGGAGCCTCCACTCAGCAGATGTCATATGTGACAGAACACCCCCTGATCTGCAGCCGCTATCCAGTAGATGTCCCATGTGACAAGACACCCTGATCTGGAGCCTCCACTCAGCAGATGTCATATGTGACAGGACACCCCTGATCTGCAGCCGCTATCCAGTAGATGTCCCATGTAACAAGACACCCTGATCTGGAGCCTCCACTCAGCAGATGTCATATGTGACAGGACACCCCTGATCTGCAGCCGCTATCCAGTAGATGTCCCATGTGACAAGACACCCTGATCTGGAGCCTCCACTCAGCAGATGTCATATGTGACAGAACACCCCTGATCTGCAGCCGCTATCCAGTAGATGTCCCATGTGACAAGACACCCTGATCTGGAGCCTCCACTCAGCAGATGTCATATGTGACAGGACACCCCCTGATCTGCAGCCGCTATCCAGTAGATGTCCCATGTGACAAGACACTCTGATCTGGAGCCTCCACTCAGCAGATGTCATATGTGACAGAACACCCCTGATCTGCAGCCGCTATCCAGTAGATGTCCCATGTGACAAGACACCCTGATCTGGAGCCTCCACTCAGCAGATGTCATATGTGACAGGACACCCCTGATCTGCAGCCGCTATCCAGTAGATGTCCCATGTAACAAGACACCCTGATCTGGAGCCTCCACTCAGCAGATGTCATATGTGACAGAACACCCCTGATCTGCAGCCGCTATCCAGTAGATGTCCCATGTGACAAGACACCCTGATCTGGAGCCTCCACTCAGCAGATGTCATATGTGACAGAACACCCCTGATCTGCAGCCGCTATCCAGTAGATGTCCCATGTGAGCAAGATCACCCTGAATCTGGAGCCTCCACTCAGCAGATGTCATATGATAGACAGAACACCCCCTGATCTGCAGCCGCTATCCAGTAGATGTCCCATGTGACAAGACACCCTGATCTGGAGCCTCCACTCAGCAGATGTCATATGTGACAGAACACCCCTGATCTGCAGCCGCTATCCAGTAGATGTCCCATGTGACAAGACACCCTGATCTGGAGCCTCCACTCAGCAGATGTCATATGTGACAGGACACCCCTGATCTGCAGCCGCTATCCAGTAGATGTCCCATGTGACAAGACACCCTGATCTGGAGCCTCCACTCAGCAGATGTCATATGTGACAGAACACCCCTGATCTGCAGCCGCTATCCAGTAGATGTCCCATGTGACAAGACACCCTGATCTGGAGCCTCCACTCAGCAGATGTCATATGTGACAGAACACCCCCTGATCTGCAGCCGCTATCCAGTAGATGTCCCATGTGACAAGTCACCCTGATCTGGAGCCTCCACTCAGCAGATGTCATATGTGACAGGACACCCCCTGATCTGCAGCCGCTATCCAGTAGATGTCCCATGTAACAAGACACCCTGATCTGGAGCCTCCACTCAGCAGATGTCATATGTGACAGGACACCCCCTGATCTGCAGCCGCTATCCAGTAGACGTCCCATGTGACAAGACACCCTGATCTGGAGCCTCCACTCAGCAGATGTCATATGTGACAGAACACCCCCTGATCTGCAGCCGCTATCCAGTAGATGTCCCATGTGACAAGTCACCCTGATCTGGAGCCTCCACTCAGCAGATGTCATATGTGACAGGACACCCCCTGATCTGCAGCCGCTATCCAGTAGATGTCCCATGTAACAAGACACCCTGATCTGGATCCTCCACTCAGCAGATGTCATATGTGACAGGACACTCCTGAATCAAGAAACCCCCAGCTGATGTCCCATGTGATAAGACACCCCCAGATCAGGATACCCCTTACAAATCTTGTGACAGGGTTCCTCCAGATCTGGAGCTCTCACCCAGAAAATATCCCATGTGACAGAACACCCCAGATAAGGAATCCACAGGCAGATATTACATGTGAAAGTTTCTCCCTCGCATGTGAAAGGACAACCCTGATCTGCAGCTCTTATTCAGAAGGTCCCATGTGACAGGTCATCCCTATCTGGAGCGACCACCAGGCAGATGGGCATCCCCCAACCTGGAGCTTGCCCCCAGCAGATGTTCTATGTGACAGCGTACCCCCCCAAATGAGGAAACTCCAAGCAGATCTTCCACGTGATAGGACACCTCTGATCGGTTACCCCCACCCTGCCAATATCCCATGTGACTGGCACCCCCAGATCAGCTGCTGACGCTCCTGTTTCCTCTCTCGCTCTTGAGATTCTCACAGCTCCAAATAAGTGGAGTCTGGAGTAGGGAGATCTGTGAGGAAACTAGAGAGGAGGCAGCAACTGATCTCACGACCTAAAAATAATCCCAGCTCCAGCCTCATCCATGTGATAGAAGCCCCCAGAACAGGACCTGCCCTGACTAAAACCAGAGACCTGGAGCCTCAGACCCCCACAAGGTAAGAGTCAAGGTGCAGGCTGGGGTACTACTGCAGTGTCACGTATGCTGGGCTAGAACATTGTGGGGTCACAGTCCTGAGAGTGAACATTATTCAGCATTTCTCTAGTCAGGATCAGGGTCTGTATGGGGACAAGCAGCAGATTAACCCCTGACGTCCCCTGCTGGACTGGACTGCCATGCTGTTTACACTGGGTCGGATTGACATTGTGAAATATGTAGTTTTCCATTGAGATAAAAACTGCAAATCTTATGATATATTGTATCTGTGCATAACATGAAACGGCATACATTGTATCACCTCATACACAGTATATACACTGTATCATCTCATACACAGTATATACACTGTATCATCTCATACACAGTATATACATTGTATCACCTCATACACAGTATATACATTGTATCATCTCATACACAGTATATACATTGTATCACCTCATACACAGTATATACACTGTATCATCTCATACACAGTATATACATTGTATCATCTCATACACATTATATACATTGTATCACCTCATACACAGTATATATATTGTATCATCTCATACACAGTATACATTGTATCATCTCATACACAGTATATACACTGTATCATCTCATACACATTATACACATTGTATCATCTCATACACAGTATACACATTGTATCATCTCATACACAGTATATACACTGTATCATCTCATACACATTATACACATTGTATCATCTCATACACAGTATATACATTGTACCATCTCATACACATTACACACACATTGTATCATCTCATATCCAGTATATACATTGTATTATTTCATACACAGTATACACATTGTATCATCTCATACACAGTATATACATTGTATCATCTCATACACATTATACACATTGTATCACCTCATACACAGTATATACATTGTATCATCTCATACACATTATACACATTGTATCACCTCATACACAGTATATACATTGTATCATCTCATATCCAGTATATACATTGTATTATTTCATACACAGTATATACATTGTATCATCTCATACACATTATACACATTGTATCTTCTCATACACATTACACACATTGTATTATCTCATACACATTATACACATTGTATCATCTCATACACAGTATATACATTGTATTATTTCATACACAGTATACACATTGTATCATCTCATACACAGTATATACATTGTATCATCTCATACACATTATACACATTGTATTATCTCATACACATTATACACATTGTATCACCTCATACACATTATACATTGTATTATGTCATACACAGTATACACATTGTATCATCTCATATCCAGTATATACATTGTATTATTTCATACACAGTATATACATTGTATCACCTCATACACATTATACACATTGTATCATCTCATACACAGTATATACATTGTATCATCTCATATCCAGTATATACATTGTATTATTTCATACACAGTATATACACTGTATCATCTCATACACAGTATATACATTGTATCATCTCATACACATTACACACATTGTATTATCTCATACACATTATACACATTGTATCACCTCATACACAGTATATACACTGTATCATCTCATACACAGTATACACATTGTATCACCTCATACACAGTATACACATTGTATCATCTCATACACAGTATATACACTGTATCACCTCATACACAGTATATACATTGTATCATCTCATACACATTATACACATTGTATCATCTCATACACAGTATATACATTGTATCATCTCATACACAGTATATACATTGTATTATTTCATACACAGTATATACATTGTATCATCTCATACACATTATACACATTGTATCATCTCATACACATTACACACATTGTATTATCTCATACACATTATACACATTGTATCACCTCATACACAGTATATACATTGTATCATCTCATACACATTATACACATTGTATTATCTCATACACATTATACACATTGTATCACCTCATACACATTATACATTGTATTATGTCATACACAGTATACACATTGTATCATCTCATATCCAGTATATACATTGTATTATTTCATACACAGTATATACATTGTATCACCTCATACACATTATACACATTGTATCATCTCATACACAGTATATACATTGTATCATCTCATATCCAGTATATACATTGTATTATTTCATACACAGTATATACACTGTATCATCTCATACACAGTATATACATTGTATCATCTCATACACATTACACACATTGTATCACCTCATACACATTATACATTGTATTATGTCATACACAGTATACACATTGTATCATCTCATATCCAGTATATACATTGTATTATTTCATACACAGTATATACATTGTATCACCTCATACACATTATACACATTGTATCATCTCATACACAGTATATACATTGTATTATTTCATACACAGTATATACATTGTATCATCTCATACACATTACACACATTGTATTATCTCATACTCATTATACACATTGTATCATCTCATACACATTACACACATTGTATTATCTCATACACAGTATATAAATTGTATCATCTCATACACATTACACATTGTATCATCTCATACACACTATATAAATTGTATCATCTCATACACATATACATTGTATCATCTCATACACAGTATATACATTGTATCATCTTATACACATTATACACATTGTATCATCTCATATCCAGTATATACATTGTATCACCTCATACACATTATACACATTGTATCATCTCATACACATTATACACATTGTATCATCTCATACACATCATATTCATATACATTGTATCATCTCATACACATTATATACATTGTATCACCTCATACACAGTATACACATTGTATCATCTCATACACATCATATTCATATACATTGTATCATCTCATACACATTATACACATTGTATCATCTCATACACATCATATACATTGTATTATCTCATACACATTACACACATTGTATTATCTCATACACATTATACATTGTATTATGTCATACACAGTATACACATTGTATCATCTCATATCCAGTATATACATTGTATTATTTCATACACAGTATATACATTGTATCACCTCATACACATTATACACATTGTATCATCTCATACACAGTATATACATTGTATCATCTCATATCCAGTATATACATTGTATTATTTCATACACAGTATATACATTGTATCATCTCATACACATTACACACATTGTATTATCTCATACTCATTATACACATTGTATCATCTCATACACATTACACACATTGTATTATCTCATACACAGTATATACATTGTATCATCTCATACACACTATATAAATTGTATCATCTCATACACATATACATTGTATCATCTCATACACAGTATATACATTGTATCATCTCATACACACTATATAAATTGTATCATCTCATACACATATACATTGTATCATCTCATACACAGTATATACATTGTATCATCTCATACACATTACACACACATTGTATCACCTCATACACATTATACACATTGTATCATCTCATATCCAGTATATACATTGTATCACCTCATACACATTATACACATTGTATCATCTCATACACATCATATTCATATACATTGTATCACCTCATACACAGTATATACATTGTATCATCTCATACACATTATACACATTGTATCATCTCATACACATTATACACATTGTATCATCTCATACACATATACATTGTATCATCTCATACACAGTATATACATTGTATCATCTCATACACATTACACACATTGTATCATCTCATACACATTATACACATTGTATCATCTCATACACATTATACACATTGTATCATCTCATACACATCATATTCATATACATTGTATCATCTCATACACAGTATATACATTGTATCATCTCATACACAGTATATACATTGTATCATCTCATATCCAGTATATACATTGTATCATCTCATACACATTATACACATTGTATCATCTCATACACAGTATATACATTGTATCATCTCATACACATTATACACATTGTATCATCTCATACACATCATATTCATATACATTGTATCATCTCATACACAGTATATACATTGTATCATCTCATACACATTGTATCATCTCATACACATCATATTCATATACATTGTATCATCTCATACACAGTATATACATTGTATCATCTCATACACAGTATATACATTGTATCATCTCATATCACAGTATATACATTGTATCATCTCATACACATTATACACATTGTATCACCTCATACACAGTATATACATTGTATCACCTCATACACAGTATACACATTGTATCATCTCATACACATCATATTCATATACATTGTATCACCTCATACACAGTATATACATTGTATCACCTCATACACAGTATACACATTGTATCATCTCATACACAGTATATACATTGTATCACCTCATACACAGTATATACATTGTATCATCTCATACACATTATACACATTGTATCATCTCATATATATCATATTCATATACATTGTATCATCTCATACACATTATACACATTGTATCATCTCATACACATCATATTCATATACATTGTATCACCTCATACACAGTATATACATTGTATCATCTCATACACATTATACACATTGTATCATCTCATACACATCATATTCATATACATTGTATCATCTCATACACAGTATATACATTGTATATGACCGATCCAAGTCTTTGCACTGTACCACATGGTGATCCTACTGTGAACTTCCCACAGATCTATGAAGTCATAAGCCATTATAATATTTGGATACGGGGCATTGGATCTTGTCTCCCATATGAACAGCGCAGAAAAGTTATTGTAGAAAAGCACTGCCCTCACTTATATTCTACTGATCCTGAATTACATCCTGTATTATACTCCAGAATCGCATCAGCGGAGGAGACTGCTGATATTACATGCAGCGATCCCCTCCACAGTATGGGGAGGAGTGATCGCTAAATGCCATCGTTCATCCCCATACTGACTCGTTATTTGCTGGCAACCGATGGATGCTCTTTACACAGAATGATCTGCTGCTGGCAAACACCAATTTGTGTGTCCGCACAAATGATCTATGATGCATCGGGTCATCGACGGCAACTTTACACTGTCGGATAATCCTATGAACGCTTGTTATCGATTATTTGGCAGATTCTCGGTCCATATAAAGGGCCCTTTAGGCTACTTTCACGCCTGCTGGATGATCCGTACTAACACTAGACCATGTGTACTGCCAGAAGTCCACTCCGGCCCCGGAGGCCCGGCCACAGCACGGCAAACATGCCAAGAGGTGGCCGGACAAAAACTGCAGCACGCACACATGGGCTAGTGTTAGTACGGATCCCGAAGGCTGTTCCCCTGCCGGACCCTGCTGGCGCAAGGGTGAAAGTAGCCGTAGGCAGGCTGTCTAGACCTGCAGCAGATTTATCACCGCGGCTCAGCAGGATGATGAATGTGGGGCAGGGATTGACACTTCTCTCCGACTCTCTGGTTGGCTTACTTTGAGACTGTTTTTTACCTCAGGACTGCCTTGGCCCTTTCCCCTGAAGCTACGTCTATTTTCTGCTAATCCCCGCACCCATGTCGAGCATGTCAGATAAAAGTGTAGAAACGCTGGCGACAATTTGCGTCATTTCTCACCACTTTTTTTTAGACAGATTTCGGGCACAGATACATTAGTAAATCTGGGCCAGTCTGTCTTACCACCAGTGCTTTCTTCGTGTTTTTCCTCTATAGAGAAGGTGATGTCGAAATGCCAGGAATTAAAGCCAAGAGCTCCAGCATGCTATCATTTTTAAAAAGAAGCAAGGAAGAAAACAAAAAACACCATCCAATGAAAAAAAAAACGAAAAACGGCAGTACCAAAAAAAAAAACATTTTTGTGGACTGCTCGTCCCAGACCTTCAGCGATCATGTGGAGCTGGCGTTCTTACAGCTAAAAGTGCAGTGAAAAAACAAGCAAGGATTGCATTCACCCGTCCCACAGTCAGCCTGGAATGGCTGATACCAGCGACTTTTTGTAGCGTGACTGATTTATTTTAAAGGGGTTATTCCATGAATAATGTACATAATGTAGTACACGACAACCTATTTCTAACACAGCTAGAACCAGCCCTGTAACTCACATGGATCCAGAGCACTCCTCATTCATTGCTCCTATTAGATTTATTTCAAGCTGTCAGCTTAGCGGGTTATATCCTTTCTCATAGGCGTGACCTTTCTGCTGCAGCTGGTGGCAGTCAAAGGATGGAACTGAGCATGTGCTTCCGTCTCAGTGAGCAGGACAGAGAAATTAGAAAAAGAGGAAACCAGCAGGTGGCGCTATACAGATAGATTTCATCGAATAACTCAGTAGCTATTACATGCAATTACAAAATTATTCAGATCCAGGTGCTGGTTTGAAAAAGGTAGAATATGTTTTTGTGGGACAACTATTGAACGAGAGCTGCAGTCCAAATAAATGCATTCAGGTATATAGTTCAAATCAATCAGTCACGCTTCAAAAAGTTGCAGTGAGTGTAGCCAAGGCCTTAGGGTACTTTCACGTTTGCGGCATAGCTATCCGGCAGGTTGTTCCGGCGGGTGAACAGCCTGCCGGATCCGCCATGCCGCAAGTACCCGTGGACTGCCGTGCTGCCGCTCCGTCCCCATTGACTATAATGAGGCGGGGGGCGGAGCTACTGCACAGCACGGCAGAGATCGCCGGACTAAAAAGTCGGACATGCAGTACTTTTAGTACGGCGATCATTATAGGCAACAGGGATGGAGCGGCAGCACACGGGAACTTGCGGCATGGAGGATCCGGCAGGCTGTTCACCCGCTGGAACAGCCTGCCAGATAGCTATGCTGCAAATGTGAAAGTACCCTTAGGCAGTCACAATTCTGTGGGTCAATTCTAGAGCTGCAGTCACAATTCTGTGGGTCAATTCTAGAGCTGCAGTCACATATCTGTGGGTCAATTCTAGAGCTGCAGTCACAATTCTGTGGGTCAATTCTAGAGCTGCAGTCACAATTCTGTGGGTCAATTCTAGAGCTGCAGTCACAATTCTGTGGGGTCAATTCTAGAGCTGCAGTCACAATTCTGTGGGTCAATTCTAGAGCTGCAGTCACAATTCTGTGGGTCAATTCTAGAGCTGCAGTCACAATTCTGTGGGTCAATTCTAGAGCTGCAGTCACAATTCTTTGGGTCAATTCTAGAGCTGCAGTCACAATTCTGCTGGTTTCCGGTTAGTTCTCAAGCTGAGGAACCTTCACATTTCATTGCAGTTCCCTACTGGTCTAGCTTCTGTACCGAGCATGGTATCTACGACATGTTGTAACGGCAGAATTGTGGCTGCTGCTCTGGATGTGACTTGAGGTAACAGCAGAATTGTAACTGCAGCTCTGGATGTGACTGGAGCATAAGACATGATGTAACCGGTAATCTTCACCCCAGATTGACCCCATAATGTTTTGTTTTCTAGGAAGAAATGAGCCTCTCGTTCTGTGGTAACAACACAAATACCTCCTACAATGTGAACAACGGGGTGCTGAACAATATCTGCTTCCTGGACGCCCTGAACCTCGTCCCTCATGTCTTCCTGCTGTTCATAACTTTTCCCATTCTGTTCATAGGTGAGTGTCCTGCTCAGAATCTGGGGATATGGGGGGACCCAAATGCCACATGTGGACCGCACCTGGTTAGGTGGGGGGTACATATGTGCACGTGAACTGCACACATACATGTGGATTGTACCTGGTTATATGTGTGGAGGATTACAGAAAAGAAAGAAGCAGCTGACAATCTACAATCATTTTCTCCTGAAAACTTTTGACCTCGTAGATAGAGATGAGTGAACTTTAAAAAATAGTTCGGCGTTCGGGTTGTGGTAATCGCCGCATCCCGTTATGGATTCCACTACCACGGACTATCCCGGCATATGGAATCCATAAGGGGCGCCTTCCACGAACCCGAACTGTTGAAAAGCTGAAGGACCTGGGGTGACGTCACCGTCATGTGATCAGTGCAGGGGGCGTGGCTCAGCACTGGATTTGAACAGTTCGGGTTCGTGGAAGCCGCCCCTTATGGATTCCATATGCCGGGATAGTCCGCGGTAGTGGAATCCATAACGGGATGCGGCGATTACCACAACCCGAACGCCGAACTATTTTTTAAAGTTCGCTCATCTCTACTGGTAGAGTGTTTTTGGAGGTCAAGTCCCGCAATCTCAGGGTTGCCGATGATGCTCTGCTCAGATTTGAACCCATGACCAAGGTGCTGTCGAGGATCACGCCACCACCTGGGAGTGTAAGGATCCTATGACTTCGTCACTCTGTCATATATTTGAATTTTATATGATTTTTTAACCTCTTAGTGACCACGCACATTTTTTTTTAAATTGCATTCCAACAGCTATAACTTTTTTGTTTTTTCATCAATGTACTTGCATGAGGTCTTATTATTTGCAGGACAAGTTGTCGTTTTTAATGCACCAATTTGGGTACGTGTAATGATTGATTAAAGCCAGCTGTTTAGCTAAAACCCCCTTTGTTTATGTCGGTAAAAAGGCGTATTCGTGGTCACTAAGGGGTTAATTAAAATGTTTTCTGTACTATTTTCAGGATGGGGAAGTCAAAGCTCAAAGGTCCAAATTCACCACAACACTTGGCTGCATTTCCCGGGACACAGCCTGCGATGGATCCTGACCTTTGTGCTGCTGTTTGTCCATGTGTGCGAGATCGCAGAGGGCATCGTGTCCGATACGTGAGTCCATGCCACCTACACAAACACTGGAGGATCCTGAGACGTGAACTTTACATCGGGGGCGTAACATGCAACCATGGGGCCCCATAACAAAACTTGGAATGGGGCCACACCAAGATTTCAGCAGCATTTTCAGAAAAGCTTATGACTGGTCTCTCCGAAGCAAAGGTCTAAGGGCTCATGCACACGAATGTATTTTCATTCTGTGTCCGTTCTGTTTTTTTTGCAGACCGTATACGGAACCATTCATTTCAATGGGTCCGCCAAAAAAACGGAAGGTACTCCATGTGCATTCCATTTCCATATGTCCGTATTTCCGTTCCGCAAAAAAATATAACATGTCCTATTATTGTCCGCATGTTCTATTAGGGGCCAGCTGTTCCGTTCCGCAAAATACGGAATGCCAACGGATGTCATCCGAATTTTTGGTGGATTCGTTATTTGCAGACCACAAAATACATACGGTCGTGTGCATGAGGCCTAAGGCACACATTCATGTCATAGTACAGGAATAACGCACCAAGTGATGTCACAGTACAAGGATGATGTGGACAGTGAAGTCACATTGATGTCACAGTATTGGTATAATGCACACAGTGATGCTACAACACAATTAGAATGCATGCATGATGTTACAGTGTACAATGTAGTGATGGCACAGCACAAAAAACTAGACCCCATAAGAGCTGCTATGGCTGCTGTTCTGGTAGTTACAGCTATGCTAATAGCTCAGAGGAAAATTATATCAGATTCTCTGCTGCAGGAGCATTACACCAGTCACATCCAGAGCTGCAGTCATAATGATGCTGTTACACCATGTATTATACACCAGTCACATCCAGAGCTGCAGTCATAATGATGCTGTTACACCATGTATTATACTCCAGTCACATCCAGAGCTGCAGTCATAACGATGCTGTTACACCATGTATTATACTCCAGTGACATCCAGAGCTGCAGTCATAATGATGCTGTTACACCATGTATTATACTCCAGTGACATCCAAACCTGCAGTCATAACGATGCTGTTACACCATGTATTATACACCAGTCACATCCAGAGCTGCAGTCATAATGATGCTGTTACACCATGTATTATACTCCAGTCACATCCAGAGCTGCAGTCATAACGATGCTGTTACACCATGTATTATACTCCAGTCACATCCAGAGCTGCAGTCATAACGATGCTGTTACACCATGTATTATACTCCCGTAACACCCAAACCTGCAGTCATAACGATGCTGTTACACCATGTATTATACTCCAGTCACATCCAGAGCTGCAGTCATAACGATGCTGTTACACCATGTATTATACACCAGTGACATCCAGAGCTGCAGTCATAACGATGCTGTTACACCATGTATTATACACCAGTCACATCCAGAGCTGCAGTCATAATGATGCTGTTACACCATGTATTATACACCAGTCACATCCAGAGCTGCAGTCATAATGATGCTGTTACACCATGTATTATACACCAGTCACATCCAGAGCTGCAGTCATAACGATGCTGTTACACCATGTATTATACTCCAGTGACATCCAGAGCTGCAGTCATAACGATGCTGTTGCACCATGTATTATACTCCCGTAACACCCAAACCTGCAGTCATAACGATGCTGTTACACCATGTATTATACTCCCGTAACACCCAAACCTGCAGTCATAACGATGCTGTTACACCATGTATTATACTCCAGTGACATCTAGAGCTGCAGTCATACCGATGCTGTTACACCATGTATTATACTCCAGTAACACCCAGAGCTGTAGCCATAATGATGCTGTTACACCATGTATTATACTCCAGTGACATCTAGAGCTGCAGTCATAACGATGCTGTTACACCATGTATTATACACCAGTGACATCTAGAGCTGCAGTCATAACGATGCTGTTACACCATGTATTATACTCCAGTGACATCTAGAGCTGCAGTCATAACGATGCTGTTACACCATGTATTATACTCCAGTCACATCCAGAGTTGCAGTCATAATAATGCTGTTACACCATGTATTATACACCAGTCACATCCAGAGCTGCAGTCATAACGATGCTGTTACACCATGTATTATACACCAGTCACATCCAGAGCTGCAGTCATAACGATGCTGTTACACCATGTATTATACTCCAGTGACATCTAGAGCTGCAGTCATAACGATGCTGTTACACCATGTATTATACTCCAGTGACATCCAGAGCTGCAGTCATAACGATGCTGTTACACCATGTATTATACTCCAGTGACATCCAGAGCTGCAGTCATAACGGTGCTGTTACACCATGTATTATACTCCAGTGACATCCAGAGCTGCAGTCACAATACTGCTGATAGATCATGTCTTATACACCAGCCAAACCCACCGCTGCCGTTATAATGATGCTGTTACATTAAGTCTTGTACTCCAGTCACATCTAGAGCTGCACACCCAGTTATGCTGTTACATTGCGTCGTATATTTTAGTCAGATTCAGAACTGCTGTCACAATTCTGCCGTAACATCATGTCTTATACTCCAGTCACATCCAAAGCTGCATTTACAATTATGCTGTAGTAACAGTCAGTTTCTGATGTGTTATGTGCAGGAAGATGACGTCGCGGCACCTCCACCTGTTCATGCCGGCCATTGTGGGATTTATTGCTGCAACCACGTCCATTATCTATTACCACAACATTGAGACGTCAAACTTCCCCAAACTGTTACTAGGTGAGAGGGTGAAAGAGAGAGTGATGCACAGGGTGTGCATTGAGGGCCATTGTAGAGAGCAGCAAAGATGAAGAGAGAGAGAGAGTGCAGGGAAGATGAATAGAGAGAGAGTGATGCACAGGATGTGCATTGAGGGTCATTGTAGAGAGCAGCAAAGATGAAGAGAGAGAGAGAGAGAGAGTGCAGGGAAGATGAATGGAGAGAGAGAGTGCAGCAAAGATGAAGAGAGAGAGAGAGAATGCAGGGAAGATGAATAGAGAGAGAGTGCAGCAAAGATGAAGAGAGAGAGAGTGCAGGGAAGATGAATAGAGAGAAATGCAGGAAGACGAATAGAGAGAGAGTGCAGGGAAGATGAATAGACAGAGAGTGCAGGGAGGATGAATAGAGAGAGAGAGAGAGTGCAGGGAAGATGAATAGAGAGAGTGCAGGGAAGATGAATAGACAGAGAGTGCAGGGAGGATGAATAGAGAGAGAGAGAGTGCAGGAAAGATGAATAGAGAGAGAGTGCAGGGAAGATGAATAGAGAGAGAGTGCAGGGAAGATGAATAGAGAGAGAGTGCAGGGAAGATGAATAGACAGAGAGTGCAGGGAAGATGAATAGATAGAGAGTGCAGGGAAGATGAATAGAGAGAGAGTGCAGGGAAGATGAATAGAGAGAGAGTGCAGGGAGGATGAATAGAGAGAGAGTGCAGGGAGGATGAATAGAGAGAGAGTGCAGGGAGGATAAATGCTGAGAGTGCAGGGAGGATGAATGCTGAGAGTACAGGGAGGATGAATACTGAGAGTGCAGGGAAGATGAATGCTGAGAGTGCAGGGAGGATGAATAGAGAGAGAGTGCAGGGAGGAAGAATGCTGAGAGTGCTGGGAGGATGAATGCTGAGAGTGCAGGGAAGATGAATAGACAGAGAGTGCAGGGAAGATGAATGCTGAGAGTGCAGGGAAGATGAATAGACAGAGAGTGCAGGGAGGATGAATAGAGAGAGAGTGCAGGGAAGATGAATAGAGAGAGAGTGCAGGGAAGATGAATAGATAGAGAGTGCAGGGAAGATGAATAGACAGAGAGTGCAGGGAAGATGAATAGAGAGAGAGTGCAGGGAAGATGAATAGAGAGAGTGCAGGGAAGATGAATAGAGAGAGAGTGCAGGGAAGATGAATAGAGAGAGCGTGCAGGGAAGATGAATAGAGAGAGAGTGCAGGGAAGATGAATGCTGAGAGTGCAGGGAAGATGAATGCTGAGAGTGCAGGGAAGATGAATGATGAGAGTGCAGGGAGGATGAATAGAGAGAGAGTGCAGGGAAGATGAATAGAGAGAGAGTGCAGGGAAGATGAATAGATAGAGAGTGCAGGGAAGATGAATAGAGAGAGAGTGCAGGGAAGATGAGTAGAGAGAGAGTGCAGGGAAGATGAATAGAGAGAGAGTGCAGGGAAGATGAATAGAGAGAGAGTGCAGGAAAGATGAATAGAGAGAGAGTGCAGGGAGGATGAATAGAGAGAGAGTGCAGGGAAGATGAATAGAGAGAGAGTGCAGGGAGGATGAATGCTGAGAGTGCAGGGAAGATGAATGCTGAGAGTACAGGCAAGATGAATAGAGAGAGAGAGTGCAGGGAGGATGAATAGAGAGAGAGTGCAGGAAAGATGAATAGAGAGAGAGTGCAGGGAGGATGAATAGAGAGAGAGTGCAGGGAAGATGAATAGAGAGAGAGTGCAGGGAGGATGAATGCTGAGAGTGCAGGGAAGATGAATGCTGAGAATGCAGGGAGGATGAAAGAGAGAGAGTGCAGGGAAGATGAATGCTGAGAGTGCAGGCAAGATGAATAGAGAGAGAGAGTGCAGGGAGGATGAATGCTGAGAGTGCAGGGAAGATGAAGGCTGAGAGTGCAGGGAGGATGAATAGAGAGAGAGATGCAGGGAGGATGAATAGAGAGAGAGTGCAGGGAGGATAAATGCTGAGAGTGCAGGGAGGATGAATGCTGAGAGTACAGGGAGGATGAATACTGAGAGTGCAGGGAAGATGAATGCTGAGAGTGCAGGGAGGATGAATAGAGAGAGAGTGCAGGGAGGAAGAATGCTGAGAGTGCTGGGAGGATGAATGCTGAGAGTGCAGGGAAGATGAATAGACAGAGAGTGCAGGGAAGATGAATGCTGAGAGTGCAGGGAAGATGAATGCTGAGAGTGCAGGGAAGATGAATAGACAGAGAGTGCAGGGAAGATGAATAGACAGATAGTGCAGGGAGGATGAATAGAGAGAGAGTGCAGGGAGGATGAATAGAGAGAGAGTGCAGGGAAGATGAATAGAGAGAGAGAGAGTGCAGGGAAGATGAATAGACAGAGAGTGCAGGGAAGATGAATAGAGAGAGAGTGCAGGGAAGATGAATAGACAAAGAGTGCAGGGAGGATGAATAGAGAGAGAGTGCAGGGAAGATGAATAGAGAGAGTGTGCAGGGAAGATGAATAGATAGAGAGTGCAGGGAAGATGAATAGACAGAGAGTGCAGGGAAGATGAATAGAGAGAGCGTGCAGGGAAGATGAATAGAGAGAGAGTGCAGGGAGGATGAATAGAGAGAGAGTGCAGGGAAGATGAATAGAGAGAGCGTGCAGGGAAGATGAATAGAGAGAGAGTGCAGGGAAGATGAATGCTGAGAGTGCAGGGAAGATGAATGCTGAGAGTGCAGGGAAGATGAATGATGAGAGTGCAGGGAGGATGAATAGAGAGAGAGTGCAGGGAAGATGAATAGAGAGAGAGTGCAGGGAAGATGAATAGATAGAGAGTGCAGGGAAGATGAATAGAGAGAGAGTGCAGGAAAGATGAATAGAGAGAGAGTGCAGGGAGGATGAATAGAGAGAGAGTGCAGGGAAGATGAATAGAGAGAGAGTGCAGGGAGGATGAATGCTGAGAGTGCAGGGAAGATGAATGCTGAGAATGCAGGGAGGATGAAAGAGAGAGAGTGCAGGGAAGATGAATGCTGAGAGTGCAGGCAAGATGAATAGAGAGAGAGAGTGCAGGGAGGATGAATGCTGAGAGTGCAGGGAAGATGAAGGCTGAGAGTGCAGGGAAGATGAATAGATAGAGAGTGCAGGGAGGATGAATAGAGAGAGTCGGGAGGATGAATAGCGAGAGTGCAGGAGGGATGAATAGAGAGAGAGGGACAGGGAAGATGAATAGAGAGAGTGCAGGGAAGATGAATAGAGAGAGTGCAGGGAAGATGAATAGAGAGAGTGCAGGGAGGAAGAAGTGCTGAGGAGTGCTGGGAGAGATGAATAGAGTAGAGAGTGCAGGGAAGATGAATAGACAGAGAGTGCAGGGAAGATGAATAGACAGAGAGTGCAGGGAAGATGAATAGACAAAGAGTGCAGGGAGGATGAATAGAGAGAGTGTGCAGGGAAGATGAATAGAGAGAGAGTGCAGGGAAGATGAATAGACAAAGAGTGCAGGGAAGATGAATAGAGAGAGAGAGTGCAGGGAAGATGAATAGACAGAGAGTGCAGAGAAGATTATTAGAGAGAGAGTGCAGGGAAGATTATTAGAGAGAGAGTGCAGGGAAGATTATTAGAGAGAGAGTGCAGGGAAGATGAATAGATAGAGAGTGCAGGGAAGATGAATAGACAGAGAGTGCAGGGAAGATGAATAAAGTGTGCAGGGAAGATGAATAGAGAGAGAGTGCAGGGAAGATGAATAGAGAGAGAGTGCAGGGAAGATGAATAGACAGAGAGTGCAGGGAAGATGAATAAAGTGTGCAGGGAAGATGAATAGAGAGAGAGTGCAGGGAAGATGAATAGAGAGAGAGTGCAGGGAGGATGAATGCTGAGAGTGCAGGGAGGATGAATGCTGAGAGTGCAGGAAGGATGAATGCTGAGAGTGCAGGGAGGATGAATGCTGAGAGTGCAGGGAGGATGAATGATGAGAGTGCAGGGAGGATGAATGCTGAGAGTGCAGGGAAGATGAATGCTGAGAGTGCAGGGAGGATGAATGCTGAGAGTGCAGGGAGGATGAATGCTGAGAGTGCAGGGAAGATGAATGCTGAGAGTGCAGGGAGGATGAATGATGAGAGTGCAGGGAGGATGAATGCTGAGAGTGCAGGGAGGATGAATAGAGAGAAAGTGCAGGGAAGATGAATAGACAGAGAGTGCAGGGAAGGTGAATGCTGAGAGTGTGTTGTGCAGTAGAGTGCAGCACAGGTCAGTGTAAGGAGAGATGTCGAGGGGTGCGATGCTGTCATCTGGGGTATATCATATGCTGCCGTAGTAGATGGGTGTGACACATTCCTGGGGGGTTGGAGGACTTCCAGTTTTTCCTCAGTCCTCATATTACAGATCTGTCATGATCAGACCTCGCAGAAGAATTGACAGAAGGCCTCTTAGGTTACCTTCAGTCTATGCAGTTGTATTTGTGGGCGGCCATGTGGATTTTAACCCTTGTTTACCACTTCACAGCGCTGTTCCTCTACTGGGTCTTGGCCTTTATCTTAAAAACGATCAAGCTTGTGAAGTATTGTGAAAATGGCATTGGGGTGCACCAGCTACGGTTCTGCATCACTGGGGTCATGGTGATCCTGTACGGCCTCCTCATGGCAGTGGAGATCAATGTCATCCGGGTCCGGGTATGTCATTGCTTTGTCTGCCGCCCCTTCCTCTCTCAGACTGTCCCCTGATGTTCCTCTGTCCTCTTTTTCCAGAAATATGTGTTCTTCATGAACCCTCAAAAAGTGAAACCCCCAGAGGATCTCCAGGACCTGGGAGTGCGCTTCCAACAGCCATTTGTCAACTTACTTTCCAAAGCAACATACTGGTGGATGAACCCGGTAATCATCGCTGCACACAAGAGGCCGATCGACCTGAAAACCATCGGTAAACTACCGATAGCGATGAGAGCTCTCACAAATTATGTCAGCCTGAAAGACGCTTACGACGACCAGAAGGTAAGGGAATCCGTTTCCCCGTGCTTGTATATAGGCAGGGTATATACTATGTAGGATTACCCTGCTGATGATAAGGGGGCAGTGGAAAGAGGAGCCCCAGAACTTTCCTTCTATATACGTCCTGGTGTTATTTAAAGTGGTTGTCGGGTTTCAGAACTGAACCCGGACATATCCCCATCTTCACCCCTCTGTTCCCCCCGATATGAGCATCAGAGCATTTCATGCATGTATCGCGCAGGGCAATGCCTTTTTTGTTTACTATAGCACACTGCTAGGTGGTGGCCTCCGCCTAGCAGTGTTCCCAGGCTAGGGCAGCGCTAAAGCTCGCACATCAGTGCCGGTGACGTCACCAGGTTCACTGCTGGGCGGAAGCCTCTGCCCAGTAGTCCCTATAGAGAGCCCAGTACGCCACCGGATCTCCAAAAAATGCATTTGACCTGCGCGATTCAGCACAAGGCATAGGAGAGCGTCGGAGCATGAATTGACAGAATGAAAGACAGGTGAAGCAAATACGCCAGTATAATTGTACACCTAAAATCGGGCGAGCTTGATAAATGTGCCCCAGTATATCTCCAAGTAATCAACCTATAGCAGGAGAAGGGGGGATGCACGAGACAGATGTGTGCACTGGTATATATGTTACATCAAAAGATCTGCAGGATTAGACTTTCAGGGAATTTAAACTGCCCTGTGCGCCGGATTTCTGGCTTCAAAAAGACGCAAAATAGGGGGGCCGCAGTTTTTTGGGCTTATTTGCGAAAAAAGTTTGCAACATTTTGCAATTTTGCACCAATCTCTCCAATTTTGAATAGTGGATGTGAAGTGATTAGCTTGTCAAGGTGATGTAAGCCAAAATTGTGAACTGCGAATTTTCATTTTCAGTTGTCTCAATCTTACTCCAGTAAAGAGGTGGTGTAGAATGTAAAGTAACGTCTCCAGAAAGAAGTGTTAGGGTGAAAAAAAGGGATAAACTGTCAGTTTTTGAAAGACCCCCTGACCAGGGGTGGATGCTTGCACCATCTGGGAATCTGAGGAGTGCTGCCTGATTTATAATTGGCTAGATATATATAAATATATACATATTGTAAGAGGGTGCAAGGTACCGTGGTCGATGGCAGGTACGTGTCACCGAGGTTCCTGGCCTCGGTGAGGTAAGAGCCGGGTTTTCTTGGGTGTCAGCAGCAGCTAGTGCTGTTTGACACATTTGTATTCAGTTTGGCTGCAAAGCCAATCCGGGCCGGCTCTTACTGGGAGTAGGCAAAGAGTTGGGTGGGTGCCTACTCCCCACGGTCCAGGCCGGTTTTTCCCGGGCCTTTAAAACACAGCCAGCACCAGCAGGTGGGGTGTGATTGTCCTGGAGCTGCTGTTAGTGCTGTGGAGCTCCCTGGGCTGGAAGCAAGAGCCCAGCAAGGAGGAGTGCAGACGGCCTGGAAGCCTGAGGTCGATTGTCTTGCGGCTGGACTGACAGCTAGGTGTGAACCTGCACCTAAAACCTCCCAGGTGACTGGAACCTGTGTTGGACTGTTTTGTTTTGCCTCATGATTTCTGATGTGTGTGAACTAACACCAAGAGACTGTTTTCCGTTTGTTTGATGCAAGTGTGAATTAAACACTGTTGCTACACTTTCTGGACTCCGTTATGCCTCTGTACTGCACCCGCACCGCTATCTACCAGAGCGACTCCCCACAATATATATATATATATATATATAAATATATAACCCCCCCCCCAACCATAGTGCCAAAAAATAAATAAATAAATGACCACAGTCACCTGTGGGAACACTCGCTCCGCACTGGAGGCAGCAGAACCTGGTGCCCCGGCCTAGTGACGTTGTATCGTTATGCTGGGAGTGTCAGGTCCTGCTGCCTCCAGTGCGGAGCAAATGTTCCTGGCATGCTTTTGGTGAGCTGAGTGTTTTTTTTATAGTGTAGACGTTTTTAACAGCTGCTAAATGGGTGCACTTCTGTCTAAAGCGGGTCAATTGATTTCAATAGGGTCTGTCTGGTCTTCAACATAGCCAAAAATAGGACATGTCCTATTTTTTGCTCTATAAAATGAACAAAAACAACACCAAGCGCCACATAGGGCAGTACTGTTATAGAAAATGGAAGTCCCTAGGGCTTTATAGATGGCCCACAATAACCTTAAGTGCGTATAACAGATCTCACTGGATGTTCAGGCTCTGGACGTCAGTTTCTGGCAGGGATATGCGGGCCAAACAGCACCCTCAGATGCAAATAAAAGGATTCATGCACCAACCCAGAGATGATCCGGAATGTACTTAATTATAAACACAAATGAAGCGTTTCGGCGGATTCTCCCCCAAGGTATGCCCGTTCCGCAAACAGATAGAACATGTCCTATATTTTTCCGCAAAGTGAGGACTACTAAACCGCGTTTTTCCGCAAAATATGTGGATTCAACATGGACGGTATCAGTATTTTTCTGCAATTTGCAGACTGCAGAACAGATACAGTGAAGTGCGTGGGGCGTAAAGAGCCTGTTACCAGGAATTTCACAGTTAAACCAGGCAGGCTGCCGTATAGGGCGAGTTCAGGTGAATGTCATGATATCTTTCACTTAGTGATCCATTGGTACAATCTGGAGAAATCACCTTTAATCCATATGCAGATGAGCACTGAGGGCGGGCTTGCCACAACCAGGAGTGGGTCCAAAACAGATTAGAGGCACAGATTTTTTTTACATTATACTTTTTTATTTAGCTTCCACTCCTGGTTTTGGCTTACAGATATTGACTAGTTTCACATGTCGCAGATTCAGTCAAAAAAAGCCTAAAAAAATTGAGCATCACGATGTACTATTTTTTACTATAAAATGATGGACCTCATTGTAATCAATGGGGTCTGTCAGGTTCCGTTGGTGTCCATTTTTAAATCCGGCACTGCCTTTCTTTTCAGATAACGGAACAAAAAAAATATGAGCACAGCTGTGAACTGTGTCTTCATTTCCAACATCATTCAATATTTCTGCTTGCTGTCAGTGACTGGGAACATTGGGGGAGATTTATCTAACTGGTGTAAAGTAGAACTGGCTTAGTAGCCCATAGCAACCAATCAGAGTCCACCTTTCATTTTCCAAAGGAGCTGTGTAAAGTGAATGGTGGAATTTGATTGGTTGCTATGTGCAACTCAACCAGTTCACCCAGTCCGCAGCGTTGCTCCCAGCCTGACCTCCCAGCACTGACGGGGTCACATAGGATTATAATGATTTATGAAGCTATATAACCCTTACAGTTCTGGAATGTATTAGATAACACTGACATAATGCTGTTAGTGTCATCTAATGCATTCCAGAACTGTAAGGGTTACATAGCATCATAAATCAATATAATGCTATGTGACCTCATCAGTGCTGGGAGATCAGGCCGGGAGCTGCGCTGCGGACTCGCAGCGTGACAAACGCTCGTCTGCAAGGGGCCTTACAGTTCTGGAAATGTATTAGATGACAATGACATAATGCTGTTAGTGTCATCTAATACATCCAGAACTGTAAGGGTTACATAGCATCATAAATCAATATAATGCTATGTGACCCCTTCAGTGCTGGGAGGTCAGGCTGGGAGCTGCGCTGCGGACTCGCAGCGTGACAAACGCTCGTCTGCAAGGGGCCTTACAGTTCTATCTGGTGAAGACAATCCTGTAAACAGCCTCGACTCCAGGCTGACGTGTCACCTGCGCCGAAACATTGTAACAGACTATTTATGTGTCTTTACTTCATGGTACTGTCTAGACTGGAGTGCATTATAACAAACCCTTATCTGTGAGCACAAAGAAGGAAATGGGTTTCAACTTCTGGATGTAAATTAGAATGTTTCCACTCATCGGCAGCAAGCAGAGTGTCTGAAAATTGTGAAGAATAAAAAGATAAAGGGGGTCATTTATTAAGACTGGAGTTTTAGAAGCCAGTTTTAACAACCCTGTGCGCCGGCCTCTATATAAATTTGGCGCATCCACTGCTTCCTAGGTGTAAATTTAGACCATTTTCTACACCTAAAACAGGCATAGAAATTGATAAATGAGAGCCGCCCGCCGTCCTGTCCCCTTCCCCGCCCAAGCCACGCCCCCTTTTTTAGACCTGGCGTGAGCGGGGGAAAATTGTACAATGCAGTGCACATAACCTTTGCGCCACAAAATGCCCAAATAGGAACATTTCTGTTAGTAATTGACCCCCAAAGTCTATAAGAAAGTTGCAGAGTTAAGGAGGACATCCAAAGACCCATAGATCCCTGGGCCCCCAGGAGTAGATGTGGCCCGCAGTCGCCGCGGGGATGTAGCCGAATTGCTGCATGCTTTGTACGTGGATTGTTTCTGCCAGCGATGTTGTGGGCAGTCGGAGGGACTCCTGGGTGGTGCGGTTATCGCCTCGCTGTGTGAGTGTGTCGAGGGTTAATCACGTTATCGCCTCTTACATTCTGATATCTGGCACTCGATGCATTTTTCCATTGTGAGGTGAGACGCTGTTCTGAGCCGCGATTTAAACAAGTGCCTGGGCCGTGGCCAATGTGATTGGCGTGGAGTCTGCTCTTCTGCTCTCAGGACGTCATCTTCACTCACACAAGAGCCTGGGTTAAAAGGGGCACTCCACCCACAAAATGTCACTCAGTCGAGGGCTGCCCATTTACTAAAAGACAAAAAGTAGGAAAATAATTCATGCTCCTGAAGGGGGTGTAGTTCGGTGTGATACTATACCATACATGACAGGTTAAGATGTTTGATGTATCTTAATACAATCATATGTGATACCGGCTGCTTAGCTGTTGTATCTAAACACCTCTGCTGAGCTGTGTGTCTAAGCCAATTGGTGTGATGCTGTCTGTGTATCTAAGCCTATTATGTATGATGCTGTCTGTTGAGCCACTGTATCTAATCATATGTGATACTATTGAACTAATGTTTCTAATCCTATTATGTGTGATACTGTCTGCTGAATTGCTGTATCTAATCCTATCGTAGTTGATACTGTCTGCTGAGCCGCTATATCTAGTCCTGTCATTTGTAATACTTTCTTCTGGCTCTCTGTATCTAATCATATTATGTGTGATACTGTCTGCTGAGTTGTTGTATCTAATCTCATCATGCGTGATGTTGCCTGTTGAGTTTATGTATCTAATCTCGCCATGTGTGATACTGTTTGCTGAGTTCTTGTATCTAATCTTATCATGTGTGGTGTTGCCTGCTGAGTTTATGTATCTAATCTCGCCATGTGTGATACTGTTTGCTGAGTTGTTGTATCTAATCTCATTATGCGTGATGTTGCCTGCTGAGTTGTTGTATCTAATCTCATCATGTGTGAAGTTGCCTGCTGAGTTGATGTATCTAATCTCGCCATGTGTAATACTGTCTGCTGAGTTGATGTATCTAATCTCATCATGCGTGGTGTTGCCTGCTGAGTTGATGTATCTAATCTTATCATGTGTGATACTGTCTGCTGAGTTGATGTATCTAATCTTGCCATGTGTAATACTGTCTGTGTTTGACCAGTATAATGCCCCTGTCCCAGTAACATTAGATGATGAGGGTTGTAGTGCTGTGTGAATAACCTTTTACATCTTTCAAATGTTTGCACAGAAAAAGGTGATTGACCAGCCTCACAAGACTCCATCCATCTGGCTCGCCATCTATAAAGCATTTGGGCGTCCAATCTTGTTGGGCAGCACCTTCCGTTATTTGGCTGACCTTTTGGGGTTTGCTGGTCCTCTGTGTATATCAGGGATCGTCCAGCATCTCGGAAACACCAATGAAACCAAAATCGATCAGGTGAGTCCTCTCCAATAGGAGCGAGTTCCACAGTGTGACTGCTCTTACTGTAAAGAATCCCTCCTATGCCGATAGTGGAATCTTAAAGTGGTGACATAAGGGGCATGGCTTCCTAACCACTAAAAAGATCCCATGTATGCTATGTGTCCTCACCATAATATGTGCCCCCTGAGTAACTTTCCTCCTCTGTCTCCAGGACCTGCCCAGCAGCCCGTTCATCAGCGTCTGCTTCCTTTCTTCAAAGGAGTTTCTGGAGAATTACTTTGTATTGGCCGTCCTTTTATTTTTGGCTTTAATTCTCCAGAGGACGTTCTTGCAAGCGTCATACTACGTCACCATCGAGACTGGGATCAACCTCCGGGGGGGTTTACTGGTAAGTGCTCCTCTCTTTACCGACTGCTAAGCTTCTGTCTCAGACTGTGAAAGCATATGAAAAATAATATTTATAGGGAAAGCATAGTTGCCAAGAGCCCTGAATTAACAGCGGCTGTCCCTCATTTTCAGGGGCTGTCCCAGGCTACAATGGGCAGGGCTTATGTAGGCCTAATCCATATATGGGCAGTCCCGATGCATCTGGGGTGTTCCCAGGGGTGGGGCTTATATGCCCATATTTACCGACTGTCTATCCTCTCTCCATCTGCTGTCCGTGTACCTGTCGTATTATGTATGGACGGGGATGTTAATATACTTTACTAGTGAAAGATGTTTCTTTTTTCTAGAAAGCAGGGCTTAAAGACTCTTCTTAGCGAAGCTCTAACTGAGTGTTAGTAAGGAGAGTCTGTCTTCAGTCTTGGAACTGAGCGCTGAAGACGCCTGTGTGTGACAGCTTGCCTCTTGTCACTACCCCAGTCTCTGGCTATGTATATGCGCTCTATCACTGCCCACCACCCTGCCTATCTGACTTGTTACACACAGGGGTCTTCAGCTAAGCGGTCAGTACAAGTTTGAAGACTGGAGACAGATTCTCCTTCGCTTTATTCCGCTTTCTAGTACAAAGAAACATCTTTCCCTAATAAAGGACATTACAAAAATGTTTAATATCCCTGTCCCTACACAATATTAAAAATAAAGCAACACAACAATTACACTTTAAATACAATCTATTGCTCCCTGTGATCAGCCATTCCAGGTTGGGTGGAGGCTGACTGTGGGAGTCTAGAAACCTCCCTGACCCCCATGATTGCTACTTTATATCAGATATTCCCAGCAATTTACATTGATACATGTAACTATCACCCGCCCCACCTATAACGCTGCCGCACTATAATAAGATGTGACAGATGTCATACGCTTTTTCTTATAACGCTGCTGTACTATTGTAAGCTGCTGAAAGTACGGTAGGTTTACTGGCCCTTTAAGCATTACCTGATGGTTAATGAGACCACAACGCTTTCCTTTCTCTTTTAGGCCATGATCTACAACAAAATCCTCAAGCTGTCCACCTCCAATATGTCCATGGGAGAGATGACCCTGGGGCAGATCAATAACTTGGTGGCCATTGAGACCAATCAACTGATGTGGTTCCTCTTCCTGTGCCCAAATCTGTGGGCAATGCCTGTTCAGGTACAGCTTCCAAGTAAGGGAATCTTTAATAATGGGGCAAAATTAAAATGAGCTTAAAGGGAACCTGTCACATTGAATATGGCGGTTGAGGTGCAGGCAGCATGTTATAGAGCAGGAGGAGCTGAGCAGATGTTTAGTTTTATGGAAACATTTTAGTAAACTTTGTTTAAAACTATTTTTTAAAGGGAACCTGTCACCATGAACATGCTGTATAATCTGGAGACAGCAGGTTATAGAGCAGGAGGAGCTGAGCAGATTGATATATAGTTTTATCAGAAAAGATTCAGTTTCATTTAATTTTCTGCCTATTCTGGTTTGTGAAGTCCAGGAGGCGGTCCTATCAGTGATTGACAGCTATCTCTGGAAACACAGTGATAGAGGGAGAGCTGTCAATCACTGATAGGACCGCCTCCTTGACTTCACAGCCCAGAATGAGCAGGAATATAAATGAATGAAATACAAGATATACTGAATCTTTTCCCATAAAACTATATATCAATCTGCTCAGCTCCTCCTGCTCTATAACCTCCTGCCTGTATTGCATTGCATTTTCACGGTGACAGGTTCCCTTTAAAAAATAAAAGCAAATGTAAACTAATGATTTTTAGTCACAGTGTAATTATATTACTATTATATTCAGTGATGTCAGTAACAGGGGCGGGGCTGTGACAACCTCTCAGACATGGTATAGAGGCTGGTTGTCAGCATTAATAGATGGAATAGCTGTTACTGTAGTATAAGGTGTGGAGATCTCATGTCTGATCACAGTGTAATTATATTACTATTATATTCAGTGATGTCAGTAACAGGGGCGGGGCTGTGACAACCTATCAGACATGGTATAGTGGCTGGTTGTCAGCAGTAATAGATGGAATAGCTGTTACTGTAGTATAAGGTGTGTGGATTTCATGTCTGATCACAGTGTAATTATATTACTATTATACTCAGTGATGTCAGTAACAGGGGGCGGGGCTGTGACAACCTCTCAGACATGATATAGAGGCTGGTTGTCAGCAGTAATAGATGGAATAGCTGTTACTGTAGTATAAGGTGTGTGGATCTCATGTCTGATCACAGTGTAATTATATTACTATTATATTCAGTGATGTCAGTAACAGGGGCGGGGCTGTGACAACCTCTCAGACATGGTATAGAGGCTGGTTGTCAGCAGTAATAGATGGAATAGCTGTTACTGTAGTATAAGGTGTGTGGATCTCATGTCTGATCACAGTGTAATTATATTACTATTATATTCAGTGATGTCAGTAACAGGGGCGGGGCTGTGACAACCTCTCAGACATGGTATAGAGGCTGGTTGTCAGCAGTAATAGATGGAATAGCTGTTACTGTAGTATAAGGTGTGTGGATCTCATGTCTGATCACAGTGTAATTATATTACTATTATACTCAGTGATGTCAGTAATGGGGCGGGGCTGTGACAACCTCTCAGGCATGATATAGAGGCTGGTTGTCAGCAGTAATAGATGGAATAGCTGTTACTGTAGTATAAGGTGTGTGGATCTCATGTCTGATCACAATGTAATTATATTACTATCATACTCAGTGATGTCAGTAACAGGGGGCGGGGCTGTGACAACCTCTCAGACATGATACAGAGGCTGGTTGTCAGCAGTAATAGATGGAATAGCTGTTACTGTAGTATAAGGTGTGTGGATCTCATGTCTGATCACAATGTAATTATATTACTATTATATTCAGTGATGTCAGTAACAGGGGCGGGGCTGTGACAACCTCTCAGACATGATATAGAGGCTGGTTGTCAGCAGTAATAGATGGAATAGCTGTTACTGTAGTATAAGGTGTGTGGATCTCATGTCTGATCACAATGTAATTACCGTATATACTGAGTATAGTCAGTGTTTTCAGCACATAGATTTGTGCTGGACAAACATCGAGACTCGGCTTATACTGAGTCATGTCACATAAAAAGGACAGTAGAGTGTGAAGGGGAGCTGGGTGACGGGCATTTGCGGCGTGGCCAGTGATCTCACTGCTGACTGACTGATGTCACGTAGCCTGCTCGGCCTGCTATTATGAATGAAGCAGGCGGCGCGAGGCACGTGACGTCAGTCAGACGATGCGCTATGACCGCTCGGCCTGCCAGGAGTATTCAGATGCGGCATGTGAGGTGGTATTCAGAACAGAATAGGGCAAGTGTATAGTATGATACTGACACTGATACAGTAATTGAGTTGCTAAAACCTTTACAGGAGCAGTAATGGCGAGGCATGTGGATGGCACTGTTATGGCATAGCTGTGAATGAGCACGGTATTATGGGATGGGAGGCTGTGGATGCACAATGCCATAGATCCCTTATAACAGTGCATGTCGTACAGGGCCGCGTGGCTGTGACAACCTCTTCAGACATGGCTATATGAGGCTGGTTGTCAGCAGTAATAGATGGAATAGCTGTTACTGTAGTATAAGGTGTGGATCTCATGTCTGATCACAATGTAATTATATTACTATTATACTCAGTGATGTCAGTAACAGGGGCGGAGCTGTGACAACCTCTCAGACATGATATAGAGGCTGGTTGTCAGCAGTAATAGATGGAATAGCTGTTACTGTAGTATAAGGTGTGTGGATCTCATGTCTGATCACAGTGTAATTATATTACTATTATATTCAGTGATGTCAGTAACAGGGGCGGGGCTGTGACAACCTCTCAGACATGATATAGAGGCTGGTTGTCAGCAGTAATAGATGGAATAGCTGTTACTGTAGTATAAGGTGTGTGGATCTCATGTCTGATCACAATGTAATTATATTACTATTATACTCAGTGATGTCAGTAACAGGGGCGGGGCTGTGACAACCTCTCAGACATGATATAGAGGCTGGTTGTCAGCAGTAATAGATGGAATAGCTGTTACTGTAGTATAAGGTGTGTGGATCTCATGTCTGATCACAGTGTAATTATATTACTATTATATTCAGTGATGTCAGTAACAGGGGCGGGGCTGTGACAACCTCTCAGACATGGTATAGAGGCTGGTTGTCAGCAGTAATAGATGGAATAGCTGTTACTGTAGTATAAGGTGTGTGGATCTCATGTCTGATCACAATGTAATTATATTACTATTATACTCAGTGATGTCAGTAACAGGGGCGGGGCTGTGACAACCTCTCAGACATGGTATAGAGGCTGGTTGTCAGCAGTAATAGATGGAATAGCTGTTACTGTAGTATAAGGTGTGTGGATCTCATGTCTGATCACAGTGTAATTATATTACTATTATACTCAGTGATGTCAGTAACAGGGGCGGGGCTGTGACAACCTCTCAGACATGATATAGAGGCTGGTTGTCAGCAGTAATAGATGGAATAGATGTTACTGTAGTATAAGGTGTGTGGATCTCATGTCTGATCACAATGTAATTATATTACTATTATATTCAGTGATGTCAGTAACAGGGCGGGGCTGTGACAACCTCTCAGACATGGTATAGAGGCTGGTTGTCAGCAGTAATAGATGGAATAGCATGTTACTGTAGTATAAGGTGTGTGGATCTCATGTCTGATCACAGTGTAATTATATTACTATTATATTCAGTGATGTCAGTAACAGGGGCGGGGCTGTGACAACCTCTCAGACATGATATAGAGGTTGGTTGTCAGCAGTAATAGATGGAATAGATGTTACTGTAGTATAAGGTGTGTGGATCTCATGTCTGATCACAGTGTAATTATATTACTATTACATTCAGTGATGTCAGTAACAGGGGGCGGGGCTGTGACAACCTCTTAGACATGGTATAGAGGCTGGTTGTCAGCAGTAATAGGTGGAATAGCTGTTACTGTAGTATAAGGTGTGTGGATCTCATGTCTGATCACAGTGTAATTATATTACTATTATACTCAGTGATGTCAGTAACAGGGGGCGGGGCTGTGACAACCTCTCAGACATGATATAGAGGCTGGTTGTCAGCAGTAATAGATGGAATAGCTGTTACTGTAGTATAAGGTGTGTGTATCTCATGTCTGATCACAGTGTAATTATATTACAATTATATTCAGTGATGTCAGTAACAGGGGGCGGGGCTGTGACAACCTCTCAGACATGATATAGAGGCTGGTTGTCAGCAGTAATAGATGGAATAGCTGTTACTGTAGTATAAGGTGTGTGGATCTCATGTCTGATCACAGTGTAATTATATTACTATTATACTCAGTGATGTCAGTAACAGGGGCGGGGCTGTGACAACCTCTCAGACATGATATAGAGGCTGGTTGTCAGCAGTAATAGATGGAATAGCTGTTACTGTAGTATAAGGTGTGTGGATCTCATGTCTGATCACAGTGTAATTATATTACTATTATACTCAGTGATGTCAGTAACAGGGGCGGGGCTGTGACAACCTCTCAGACATGGTATAGAGGCTGGTTGTCAGCAGTAATAGATGGAATAGCTGTTACTGTAGTATAAGGTGTGTGGATCTCATGTCTGATCACAGTGTAATTATATTACTATTATACTCAGTGATGTCAGTAACAGGGGCGGGGCTGTGACAACCTCTCAGACATGATATAGAGGCTGGTTGTCAGCAGTAATAGATGGAATAGCTGTTACTGTAGTATAAGGTGTGTGGATCTCATGTCTGATCACAGTGTAATTATATTACTATTATATTCAGTGATGTCAGTAACAGGGGCGGGGCTGTGACAACCTCTCAGACATGATATAGAGGCTGGTTGTCAGCAGTAATAGATGGAATAGCTGTTACTGTAGTATAAGGTGTGTGGATCTCATGTCTGATCACAATGTAATTATATTACTATTATACTCAGTGATGTCAGTAACAGGGGCGGGGCTGTGACAACCTCTCAGACATGATATAGAGGCTGGTTGTCAGCAGTAATAGATGGAATAGCTGTTACTGTAGTATAAGGTGTGTGGATCTCATGTCTGATCACAGTGTAATTATATTACTATTATACTCAGTGATGTCAGTAACAGGGGCGGGGCTGTGACAACCTCTCAGACATGGTATAGAGGCTGGTTGTCAGCAGTAATAGATGGAATAGCTGTTACTGTAGTATAAGGTGTGTGGATCTCATGTCTGATCACAGTGTAATTATATTACTATTATATTCAGTGATGTCAGTAACAGGGGCGGGGCTGTGACAACCTCTCAGACATGATATAGAGGCTGGTTGTCAGCAGTAATAGATGGAATAGCTGTTACTGTAGTATAAGGTGTGTGGATCTCATGTCTGATCACAATGTAATTATATTACTATTATATTCAGTGATGTCAGTAACAGGGGCGGGGCTGTGACAACCTCTCAGACATGATATAGAGGCTGGTTGTCAGCAGTAATAGATGGAATAGATGTTACTGTAGTATAAGGTGTGTGGATCTCATGTCTGATCACAGTGTAATTATATTACTATTATATTCAGTGATGTCAGTAACAGGGGCGGGGCTGTGACAACCTCTCAGACATGATATAGAGGCTGGTTGTCAGCAGTAATAGATGGAATAGCATGTTACTGTAGTATAAGATGTGTGGATCTCATGTCTGATCACAGTGTAATTATATTACTATTATATTCAGTGATGTCAGTAACAGGGGGCGGGGCTGTGACAACCTCTCAGACATGATATAGAGGCTGGTTGTCAGCAGTAATAGATGGAATAGCTGTTACTGTAGTATAAGGTGTGTGGATCTCATGTCTGATCACAATATAATTATATTACTATTATATTCAGTGATGTCAGTAACAGGGGGCGGGGCTGTGACAACCTCTCAGACATGATATAGAGGCTGGTTGTCAGCAGTAATAGATGGAATAGATGTTACTGTATTATAAGGTGTGTTTAGTTTGTTCTGAGGTTCTTCTATAGATAATTCTGGTTCTTTTTGACTCTTGGCCTTTGTAGATTATTATGGGGGTCATCCTCTTATATAAACTGCTGGGTGTCAGCGCTCTGGTGGGTGCCGCAGTCATCGTCCTTCTCGCTCCGGTACAATACTTCATTGCTACGAAGCTGGCGGAGGTTCAGAAGAACACACTGGTAAGTGTGGCCCCTGAGCCCCAGCTGATGACTGTCAGACTTTGTGGTAACATATCATTCTTTGTCACTTCAGGATTATTCGACTGAGAGGTTAAAGAAGACAAATGAGATTCTGAAAGGCATTAAGCTGCTGAAGCTGTACGCCTGGGAGAACATCTTCTGCTCCAGCGTGGAAGAGACCAGGATGAAGGAGTTAACCAGTCTGAAGACATTCGCGCTTCACACCTCCCTCTCCAGTGAGTGCCAGGACTTGGGGAACAGGGGCTTCAGACTTACAATGTTCAGGTGATGTCAGGGACTAAACCAGCAGGAGCAGAAGTTTTACAAGTCAGGAATAGAGTTGAGCGAACTTGTATTTTAAGTTCGGCATCCAAAGTTCGGGTTCGGGTTATCGAAGCATCCCGTTATGGATTCCGCTACAGCGGACCATAACGGCATTTGGATTCCATAAGGGGATTCTTCAATGAACCCGAACCTCGGACAACACTAAGGACCTGGGTTGACGTCACCGTCATGTGATCAGTGCAGGGGGCGTGGCTCAGTACTGGATCACCTCTTATCCAATCCAGTACTGAGCCACGCCCCTGCACTGATCACATGACGGTGACATCACCCCAGGTCCTTAGTGTTGTCCAAGGTTCGGGTTCATTGAAGAATCCCCTTATGGATTCCAAATGCCGTTATGGTCCGTGGTAGCAGAATCCATAACGGGATGCTTCGATAACCCGAACCCGAACTTTGGATGCCGAACTTAAAATACAAGTTCGCTCAACTCTAGTCAGGAACTTAAGAAGCAGGGGCTGAAGTTTTAGGGCTTATTCACATGAGCAAAACAACTGAAAGGTGGCATGAAGCAGGATGTGCTCAACCCAAAAATGCAGTTGTGCATATATATACAGGGGAGCAGATCCTGCACTTGTGGCCCATTGCTAATGACAATCCCCAGCTAAAATGCATTCGGTGGAGGATGCCCGCAGCGGACCACAAGTACCACAATAGACATCCTACACAAAATGGCAATAGTGTGGATGTGATAAATAATATACCAATATAGCAATGACAAAACAGGTGCACACTGCGGTCTTACTAAGCCCTCAAACTGATGTTAAAATTGAGAGGTTAGTCAACATGTCCTACACCACGCCAAGGTCTCTCAAGTAGCTCGGGACCTAACACTCACCTACCTGTGCCATATGGGCAATACCAAGGGCCAGTGGGCATTACAGGAATGTATTGGCCGACTCGCAGCAGACTCCTAGGTTACCTCCAGCATGTAACCATGCCTTCGATGGGAGGAGGGAGAGGGCTGTGAGCACCACCCAAGACTGGCTGGTATGGCCCAGGCCTCACAGGTGCACCTAAATATAGCCTGTGGATGGAAAACAGGCTGTATTTACATAGAAGTTTAGACATCTGCATTTTCACATGAGCGTTGCCTTGCGGGAATCACGCTCGGTGTGAGAGAGGGATGATGTGTTCTGGACTCAGGAAGCGCACGGCATTATGATGATTCATAATGCTGTGTGACTCTGAGTGACCTTTCTGTAACAGTATCATACTGACAGCTTTATGTCAGTATGATTCCCTTGCACCTTTACACTGGCAGATTGTTGGGAACGAGCATTCACAGGAACGTAGGTTCCCGATAATCTGCCCGATTGTCTGGACATGTAAATCCACCTTTAGGAGGCCCCAATCAAAAGTGTCGGATTTGGTTAACCATAATCTAATGTGCAAGGGGACCTTTATGTTAGGGTCATAGGCAGCAGGGACTACATCCTTAAAGCGTGCGGAGGTTGTGTCAGGGACTTGCTGTCACCACTTCGTGATGTTCATTATTACACCAGTCTGAGCACATCTTTGTGGAGCAGCAGAGAACGTGGCTGCAGAAAAGACAGAAGTGTAAGGAAACATTGTCATGTGGAGATGATGGGAAGATAGTATGTGAAGTGAGAGCAAATGATGGGTGTACATGGTTCGGGAGAGGGGAACGCTACAGCCTGGGATTACATTCTGCTGATGACTTGCGGATGCTCAGCAGGGACCGCAAATCTCCGAAACTGGGTCAACAGAACAAATGGGAATATATAGGATGAGGGCAATGTAGTGTCTTATTATGTCTAAGTATAGAAGAAGCTAGGAGGGGGTAAGGGGCTGGGGCTCAGAAAGTTAATATTGACCCTTCACAAACCAGTATGTATTCTACAGGGCTGGTTCTCCTCACCTGAATCACTACTGGTTGATCTCTAATATTGAGTGGATCCATCCCTCAGCTGCACTGGATCCTATGGAGTCTATAGGCTATGTTAAGGAAATCCTGAATCTATTATGTGTTTGGTAGAGGGTAAGGCCCGTTTCACACGAGCGAGTTTTTCGCGCGGGTGCAATACGTGACGTGAACGCATAGCACCCGTACTGAATCCTGACCCATTCATTTCAATAGGTCTGTTTACATGAGCGTTTTTTTTTAACGCATCAGTTCTGTGTTGCGTGAAAAATGCAGCATGTTCTATATTCTTGCGTTTTTCATGCAGACCTGGCCCCATAAAAGTGAATGGGGCTTCAGTAAAAAATGCTTTGCATCCGGAAGCAACTGTGGATGCAGTGCGTTTTTCACTGATGGTTGCTAGGAGATGTTGTTTGTAAACCTTCAGTTTTTTATCACGCGCGTGAAAGACGCATCAAAGCGCATTGCACCCGCGCGGAAAAAACGGAACAACTGAAAGCGATCACAGACAAAACTGACTGAACTGGCTTGTAAAATGGTGCGAGTTTCCGGACCTGATCCGTCACGCTCGTGTGAAAGAGGCCTAATCTGGATTTGGTAATTTGGAATAGAGCAGTCTGCCAGTGCATGCTGGGAGCTGTAGTTCTAAAGCAGCTGTAGAGCCACAGACCACTGCCCTCTAAATCCTGTAATCTTCTGTATTTTGCAGTATTCATGAACGCAGCCATCCCCATAGCGGCCGTGCTGGCGGTAAGATCAGATTCTGTTACTGTGCTTTATAATATTCCTATAGTCTGAGACCTGACAGGTGACGGATTGTCGGACATTCTAGAATATAGGAGTATACATATGGATCAATACATCAGGAGTCATGTAGGGGCTTTACAATGGTCACTCATCAATACTCATCTGTTGGGGCTCATTTACTGTCCTATCAGGCTAAATTCAATCCCCTGCTCTAATGTGTATGGGCAGCTCTACACACTGGCGGATCCAGAGCCTGGTCTCGGGAGGGGCACTTTGGGCGATTGATACGCCCCAGCTCCCATCACTACAGAAATACAGCCCCACTTACCTCTTCCATCCAGTGACGTCTCCTGTGATGTAGATGTTCTCTTTCCTCATCTTCTCCTTTCAGACCTTCAGATCAGACCGACAGGTTTCGTCTCTGCAGTTTGACAACAAAATAAATCTCAGTTACTACTTTTCCATCATCCTCCCATATTCTGGACAAATTATCCTACTACCCCCATATAAAATACATCAGTAATGTCCCCATAGTGCCCCCGGAGTCTCCTCTCTCCCCCATCATGTCCCCCCAATCATGTGCAGGCTCCTTTCCCCACCCATCCCCTTCCCCAAAATTATTTGCAGGCTCCTTTCCCCAGCCCCCCAAATCATGTGCAGGTCCCTCCCCCCCAAAATCATGTGCAGGCTCCTTCCTCCCCCCCAAAATCATGTGCAGGCTCCTTCCCCCCAAAATCATGTGCAGGCTCCTTCCCCCCCAAAATCATGTGCAGGCTCCCCCAAAATCATGTGCAGGCTCCTTCCCCCCCCCAAAATCATGTGCAGGCTCCTCCCCCCCAAAATCATGTGCAGGCTCCTTCCCCCCAAAATCATGTGCAGGCTCCTTCCCCCCCAAAATCATGTGCAGGCTCCTTCCCTCCTTCCTCCCTCCCTACTTACCTCCTTGCAGCGCTGGATGCAGGCCTCTTCCGGCCTGTGTCCCGTTCTGTCCTCTGCTCAGGCGGCGCGATGACGTCATCGCGCCGCCTGAATCGCTCTGATAGGCTGTCGGCACGAGGCCGGCAGCCTATCAGAGGAGCAGGGGAGGGAGACGCCTCTCCCTCCCCTGCCGCACTGCACAGCGATCTGTATCGCTGTCCAGAGGACGGCGACACAGATCGCTATGGAGATGAACGCTTCCACAGTGGAAGCGTTCATCTCCTGTCACTGCCGCCGGTGCTGCCACACTATCGGGGGCACTGCCCCGCTGCCCCCTGGATCCGCCACTGGCTTTACATATGGTCTAATAGCAGAATTGTGACTGCAGCTCTGAATGTAATTGGGGTCCAGACATAGTGCTATAACCTGTGGATAAGATGGGTCATAAAGCATTCTCTGACCCCTGAGAATCGGGCAGAACAGGACATGTACACACAGCCTCTCCATATAGAAATGAATGGGAGTTAGGAACACTTGTCAGGTGAAGGCCCCAGAGACCCCCATTCATTTCAGTCCTCCCAGTGACATCCTCTCATTATGGGGATCTCTAGCAAGTTCCTCCTGCTTTGCTCTGATTGTGTAATATGCTGGTTTCTTGTGTGATCCTCAGACATTTGTGACTCACGAGTATGTGGAGAGCGAGACCCTGAGTCCGGCCAACGCCTTTGCATCCCTGTCGTTATTCCACATCCTAGTCACGCCACTCTTTCTGCTGTCCACGGTGGTCAGATTTGCCGTGAAGGCACTTGTCAGGTGCGTCATTAGATTCCTTATTGTTATGAGTGACTCGTAAATAACCGTTATGGCCACTGGGGGCGCTGTTCTGTTATGTGATTCATGATGCTAAAGGTGGATGGAGTCTTCTTCCTTGAGTACTCACATAAAGTGTCGGCCTTGGCCCATCAATTCGTGTTTTAATGTAAATAGATCCAAAACTCTCCCTTCTTCTAAAATATTTTTATAATGGTCAGATCTGGTTTTCTGAAGTCATCAGATTTGATATGTAACATTTCACCTTTCAGTTCGACATGTGATTCTGTCTCGGCTTCTTTCCCTCCAGCGTTCAGAAACTAAACGAGTTCTTCACAAGTGATGAGATCAGGGATGACAATGCAAGGAATGGAGAGTCCCCTGCCCTACTGGATGCCTGCAGGAAACATCCTGGAATTGTATGTACCGCGCTAATCGCACTGAAGTCACTGCGGTCTATAGATGTCACCGCTGCAGAAAGTACACAATGTAACTAATGAAGTGTAGATAGAAGGTGACCCTTATAGCTAGTAACATGGGCACAGTGCCCCATATGTAAAGAACATACTTATTATAGTATATTAAAGGGGTTGTCCAGCTTTAACACAGTTTTTGCCACCAACCAATCCCTTATGCAGTGGCTGTGTTTGGGGTGGCCCCAACGCTATGCTGGGTCTCCCGGACACCCGTCAAGGTGTCACCACGTGCCGCTGCTCTCCGGAAGGGATGGTAAGGCGTGGTGCAACCCAATGGGAAATAAGTCTAGAGAGTCAAGGTCTGCAGTGAACCAGTGCTCTTCTTTACTGGAGGAACTCAAGTGCACAAAATACAGGCAAGGCTCTGGGCTGGCTTCTCCAGTCTCCTCCCTGGCAGAAGAAGGGTTCATGCTGAGGAGAGGCCTGAACTAGTTATCCCCACTCTCTCTCAGAAGGCTGGCACCCTGGTCAAAGGCCGGAGGCCCATGGTCTGTGGCTTAGTAGTCCGTCTGGCTCCTTGGTCACACGGATGGTGACCCATGGTCTGTGGCTCAGCATCCCAATCTCCCAGCGTCTTCTTCTGGTCACTCATGCAGTCTGGCAAGTCTCTTCTTCCAAGCACTGATCCCTAATTGCAAAACACTAGTCTCCTTATATACAATTTATATACAATTTCTGGCTGAACTAGAACCTTCTAGTGAGAGGGGTGGAGTGGAGAAACTCAGCACAAACAAATACAATGTTACAGTTATCGTTTCTCATAGACTTGCATTAGACCTTCAATGATACTCAATGGCAATAACACAGCAGTTTTTCCAGACAAAAACAAGTATTCAGACATATTAACAAAGCTAAACCAAGCCTGGCTTTTTCCATCCAAAAGATACTCTTCTTTAACTCTTATGGTAGCTGTGGAAAATTACCAGCTTCTCATTATTAGCTAGAAAATCTCAAAAGTCTGTTAATGTTTATTCACCCTTTCCACAGTGCTGTGCAATCACAGTGCAAATGAACATGATATATATCACAACAAACTTAAAAAATACAGTTAATCAGTAGTAAACAGTATAAGTCAGTGCAAGTTAACCCTTTAAAGTAAAGTAAAATGAGGAGTTGATGACTTTGCAAAGGGGAAACAAGCAAATGTCCACAAATGTCGAGACTTCCCAGTATCCCTGCTTCAGGGCACTACACTCACCCTGCTGAACCTGCGGAGGGAAGCATACTAACCTGCTACCCGCCTCTCGGGTCTAGCTCCTTCGGTTTGCCAACCTCCTGTTCCTTGCTTGTCAATTTCCAGAGTGGACGGGGTAGGTCATGCAGTGACTGCCCGCTGCAGTGATGTGTTCTCCATTCATCACATCACTGGGTCACTGGCTGGCGAAAATAGTTTTAAAGCTGGACAATCCCTTTAAACCCTGCACACAATACATTATATATACTCCTTGCTTCAAGTCCTCACTATTTTAAAGACTGTTTGCTGTCAGTGAATTAGATCATTCTTGTATATGCCCAGAGTGTAAAAACCCATTCCGACCTAAAACTTCTCACAGCAGCTGAGGGTTTGTTACAATGTATCTAATCTAGACAATACTCTGTGAACTAAATAGCTTGGACTCCAGACTGATACATTTTGCCAGTATTGATACATTGTAACACAGTCAGGACAAGAGAGAGATGTGTGCTGCTATCTGTTGAGCTCACAGAAAATTGTCTACACTGACACAGTTGTAACGCTCTGTTATAAGAAGTATCCAGCCAAAGAATGTCTTCATCCTCTGGATGTAGACAAGAATGTTAACAGCAAGCAGAGATGTTGAAAAATAAAAATGGGGACATTTATCACCCGCTTTACACCAGAAACCTGGGGTCAAAGTTTGGTGCACGTCATGCGCAAAGTTTGGGGGCTTTTCCAGAAAGTGGGCAGAGCATGGTGGAGCTGGGATGGCTATAGCCGACCCAGCACTTTTATTATAATCTGCACCAGGAAACTGCAGTATATTATAGTGGAAATTTAAACTGGTATAGATTTCTGTATTAGCACCAAAAATTCTTAATAATTGTGGCGCATCTGACGAGAGAGAGAGAGATTAAGACCAGCATGTAATACTCTGGTCTAGATAAATATCCCTGTAAGTCTGTTAGGAAGAGCTTGGGCCCCTGGAGGATCCTCTAGTATTCTGGTGAAGAATACTGAGACATGAATACTGTAGAACTGAAGAAACCAGCTGCTAGACTGGGATGGGAGTAGGGACTATGGGTGGAACAGTCATACACTTTTCCTGCCTGTGGTACTGCGATGGGGTCTACAGAGACCTCCTCGCTGAAACTCCCAGGATACAACATACATCACATAGATGGGGGCGCAGACTGTTCCACTTGTGTCTGCAGCATTTTGCTATCTTTTTTTCCATAGCATTCAAGAGCCATCAACAGGAAGCAGCCCCTGAGGTACCAGCTGGACAGGTACGAACAGTCCCCGCGGAGACAGATACGCTCCCCAGGCAGCGAAGAAGCCGCAATCAAGGTTCCTAGTATCTGATATCTCCCATTCTCCTAGCATCTTAATGGCTGAAACTACAGCATCGATTATCAAGATATATGCAGAATGAGCAAATAAAATGAATGTATACATCTAGATGAATAACACTGTATGTGTACTGTAATACCCGTAAATGGAAGGAGTTAGGGTTCTCTTACATCGGGCAATTAGAGCCCCAAACAAGCACCAATCTACAATATACAAGTCAATCTGTGGTCATTTAAACTGTCTTTCATGCGATCTGATGCAAAGTGAATGGGGGATGAACAACCGTTAATACGATCATTCATATCCCATACAGTTGCCATATTGTCATCAGCACATCCTGATGTGCTGCTGTCAATTGATGGATTTTGTTGGCACATTAAAAGATGCATTTGCTTGTTTCTCAGGTGATCAGGGTCGCATTTACACGGGCAACTATCTGGAATGAATGTTTGGGCGAACCTCACTCCCGATAATTGGCCCTAGATTTGCATGTGTAAGAGGGCCCTTAGATTTTAACTACAGATTCAGGATAGTAATGGTGCTGTTCATTCTCTTCTCTTAAAGGTGTACAACGGCTACTTCTCCTGGGGGACAGGATTAGCAACATTATCCAATATTAATATCCAAATACCAACAGGTAAGATAAGATATCCTCTCATCCTGAGAAACAGTTGCACCCCACACATTGCGGTTTCCTGGATTCAAACGTCTCAGTGGGTTCACAAGACACATGTCTCTGCCGCTCTACCATATATGGCTCTTAGCCAATCAGAAGAGCAGAGTGGAGTCACAAGACATATGTCCCTGCCGCTCTACCATGTAAGGCTCTTAGCCAATCAGAAGAGCAGAGTGGGGTCACAAGACACATGTCCCTGCCGCTCTACCATGTATGGCTCATAGCCAATCAGAAGAGCAGAGTGGGGTCACAAGACACATGTCCCTGCCGCTCTACCATGTATGGCTCATAGCCAATAAGAAAAGCAGAGTGAGGTCACAAGAAATATGTCCCTGCTGCTCTACCATGTATGGCTCATAGCCAATCAGAAGAGCAGAGTGGGGTCACAAGACACATGTCCCTGCCGCTCTACCATGTATGGCTCATAGCCAATCAGAAGAGCAGAGTGGTGTCACAAGACACATGTCCCTGCTGCTCTACCATGTATGGCTCATAGCCAATCAGAAGAGCAGAGTGGGGTCACAAGACATATGTCCCTGCCGCTCTACCATGTATGGCTCTTAGCCAATCAGAAGAGCAGAGTGGAGTCACAAGACATATGTCCCTGCCGCTCTACCATGTATGGCTCATAGCCAATCAGAAGAGCAGAGTGGGGTCACAAGACACATGTCCCTGCCGCTCTACCATGTATGGCTCATAGCCAATCAGAAGAGCAGAGTGGGTTCACAAGACACATGTCTCTGCCGCTCTACCATGTATGGCTCTTAGCCAATCAGAAGAGCAGAGTGGAGTCACAAGACATATGTCCCTGCCGCTCTACCATGTATGGCTCATAGCCAATCAGAAGAGCAGAGTGGGGTCACAAGACACATGTCCCTGCCACTCTACCATGTATGGCTCATAGCCAATAAGAAAAGCAGAGTGGGGTCACAAGAAATATGTCCCTGCCGCTCTACCATGTATGGCTCTTAGCCAATCAGAAGAGCAGAGTGGAGTCACAAGACAAATGTCCCTGCCGCTCTACCATGTATGGCTCATAGCCAATCAGAAGAGCAGAGTGGGGTCACAAGACACATGTCCCTGCCGCTCTACCATGTATGGCTCATAGCCAATCAGAAGTGCAGAGTGGGGTCACAAGACATATGTCCCTGCCGCTCTACCATGTTTGGCTCATAGCCAATCAGAAGAGCAGAGTGGTGTCACAAGACATATGTCCCTGCCGCTCTACCATGTATGGCTCATAGCCAATCAGAAGAGCAGAGTGGGGTCACAAGACACATGTCCCTGCCGCTCTACCATGTATGGCTCATAGTCAATAAGAAAAGCAGAGTGGGGTCACAAGAAATATGTCCCTGCCGCTCTACCATGTATGGTTCATAGCCAATCAGAAGAGCAGAGTGGTGTCACAAGACACATGTCCCTGCTGCTCTACCATGTATGGCTCATAGCCAATCAGAAGAGCAGAGTGGGGTCACAAGACACATGTCCCTGCCGCTCTACCATGTATGGCTCATAGCCAATCAGAAGAGCAGAGTGGTGTCACAAGACACATATCCCTGCTGCTCTACCATGTATGGCTCATAGCCAATCAGAAGAGCAGAGTGGGGTCACAAGACATATGTCCCTGCCGCTCTACCATGTATGGCTCATAGCCAATCAGAAGAGCAGAGTGGGGTCACAAGACATATGTCCCTGCCGCTCTACCATGTATGGCTCTTAGCCAATCAGAAGAGCAGAGTGGAGTCACAAGACATATGTCCCTGCCGCTCTACCATGTATGGCTCATAGCCAATCAGAAGAGCAGAGTGGGGTCACAAGACACATGTCCCTGCCGCTCTACCATGTATGGCTCATAGCCAATCAGAAGAGCAGAGTGGGGTCACAAGACATATGTCCCTGCTGCTCTACCATGTTTGGCTCATAGCCAATCAGAAGAGCAGAGTGGTGTCACAAGACATATGTCCCTGCCGCTCTACCATGTATGGCTCATAGCCAATCAGAAGAGCAGAGTGGGTCACAAGACACATGTCCCTGCCGCCTACTCATGTATGGCTCATAGCCAATCAGAAGAGCAGAGTGGGGTCACAAGACATATGTCCCTGCCGCTCTACTCATGTATGGCTCATAGCCAATCAGAAGAGCAGAGTGGTGTCACAAGACATATGTCCCTGCCGCTCTACCATGTATGGCTCATAGCCAATCAGAAGAGCAGAGTGGGGTCACAAGACACATGTCCCTGCCGCTCTACCATGTATGGCTCATAGCCAATCAGAAGAGCAGAGTGGGGTCACAAGACATATGTCCCTGCCGCTCTACCATGTTTGGCTCATAGCCAATCAGAAGAGCAGAGTGGTGTCACAAGACATATGTCCCTGCCGCTCTACCATGTATGGCTCATAGCCAATCAGAAGAGCAGAGTGGGGTCACAAGACACATGTCCCTGCCGCTTACTCATGTATGGCTCATAGCCAATCAGAAGAGCAGAGTGGGGTCACAAGACATATGTCCCTGCCGCTCTACCATGTTTGGCTCATAGCCAATCAGAAGAGCAGAGTGGTGTCACAAGACATATGTCCCTGCCGCTCTACCATGTATGGCTCATAGCCAATCAGAAGAGCAGAGTGGGGTCACAAGACACATGTCCCTGCCGCTCTACCATGTATGGCTCATAGCCAATAAGAAAAGCAGAGTGGGGTCACAAGAAATATGTCCCTGCCGCTCTACCATGTATAGCTCTTAGCCAATCAGAAGAGCAGAGTGGAGTCACAAGACATATGTCCCTGCCGCTCTACCATGTATGGCTCATAGCCAATCAGAAGAGCAGAGTGGGGTCACAAGACACATGTCCCTGCCGCTCTACCATGTATGGCTCATAGCCAATTAGAAGAGCAGAGTGGGGTCACAAGACATATGTCCCTGCCGCTCTACCATGTTTGGCTCATAGCCAATCAGAAGAGCAGAGTGGTGTCACAAGACATATGTCCCTGCCGCTCTACCATGTATGGCTCATAGCCAATCAGAAGAGCAGAGTGGTGTCACAAGACATATGTCCCTGCCGCTCTACCATGTATGGCTCATAGCCAATCAGAAGAGCAGAGTCGGGTCACAAGACACATGTCCCTGCCGATCTACCATGTATGGCTCTTAGCCAATCAGAAGAGCAGAGTGGGGTCACAAGACACATGTCCCTGCCGCTCTACCATGTTTGGCTCATAGCCAATCAGAAGAGCAGAGTGGTGTCACAAGACACATGTCCCTGCCACTCTACCATGTATGGCTCTTAGCCAATCAGAAGAGCAGAGTGGAGTCACAAGACACATGTCCCTGCCGCTCTACCATGTATGGCTCATAGCCAATCAGAAGAGCAGAGTGGTGTCACAAGACACATGTCCCTGCCGCTCTACCATGTATGGCTCATAGCCAATCAGAAGAGCAGAGTGGGGTCACAAGACACATGTCCCTGCTGCTCTACCATGTATGGCTCATAGCCAATCAGAAGAGCAGAGTGGGGTCACAAGACACATGTCCCTGCCGCTCTACCATGTATGGCTCATAGCCAATCAGAAGAGCAGAGTGGGGTCACAAGACATATGTCCCTGACGCTCTACCATGTTTGGCTCATAGCCAATCAGAAGAGCAGAGTGGTGTCACAAGACATATGTCCCTGCCGCTCTTCCATGTATGGCTCATAGCCAATCAGAAGAGCAGAGTGGGGTCACAAGACACATGTCCCTGCCACTCTACCATGTATGGCTCATAGCCAATAAGAAAAGCAGAGTGGGGTCACAAGAAATATGTCCCTGCCGCTCTACCATGTATGGCTCATAGCCAATCAGAAGAGCAGAGTGGTGTCACAAGACACATGTCCCTGCTGCTCTACCATGTATGGCTCATAGCCAATCAGAAGAGCAGAGTGGGGTCACAAGACACATGTCCCTGCCGCTCTACCATGTTTGGCTCATAGCCAATCAGAAGAGCAGAGTGGTGTCACAAGACACATGTCCCTGCTGCTCTACCATGTATGGCTCATAGCCAATCAGAAGAGCAGAGTGGGGTCACAAGACATATGTCCCTGCCGCTCTACCATGTATGGCTCTTAGCCAATCAGAAGAGCAGAGTGGAGTCACAAGACATATGTCCCTGCCGCTCTACCATGTATGGCTCATAGCCAATCAGAAGAGCAGAGGGGGGTCACAAGACACATGTCCCTGCCGCTCTACCATGTATGGCTCATAGCCAATCAGAAGAGCAGAGTGGGGTCACAAGACATATGTCCCTGCTGCTCTACCATGTTTGGCTCATAGCCAATCAGAAGAGCAGAGTGGTGTCACAAGACATATGTCCCTGCCGCTCTACCATGTATGGCTCATAGCCAATCAGAAGAGCAGAGTGGGGTCACAAGACATATGTCCCTGCCGCTCTACCATGTTTGGCTCATAGCCAATCAGAAGAGCAGAGTGGTGTCACAAGACACATGTCCCTGCCGCTCTACCATGTATGGCTCTTAGCCAATCAGAAGAGCAGAGTGGTGTCACAAGACACATGTCCCTGCCGCTCTACCATGTATGGCTCATAGCCAATCAGAAGAGCAGAGTGGGGTCACAAGACACATGTCCCTGCTGCTCTAACATGTATGGCTCATAGCCAATCAGAAGAGCAGAGTGGGGTCACAAGACACATGTCCCTGCCGCTCTACCATGTATGGCTCTTAGCCAATCAGAAGAGCAGAGTGGTGTCACAAGACACATGTCCCTGCCGCTCTACCATGTATGGCTCATAGCCAATCAGAAGAGCAGAGTGGTGTCACAAGACACATGTCCCTGCCGCTCTACCATGTATGGCTCATAGCCAATCAGAAGAGCAGAGTGGTGTCACAAGACACATGTCCCTGCCGCTCTACCATGTATGGCTCATAGCCAATCAGAAGAGCAGAGTGGTGTCACAAGACACATGTCCCTGCCGTTCCACCATCTGTGCCCGTTCCCTGTAAGGCTCTTAGCCAATCAGAAGAGAAGAGAGGGATCACCTGGGATCTCTACTTTCTAAGAAACAAAAAATGTTGCATGATCTACTTCCTTACAGCTATAACTCATAGAAGACAGGCATCTCTATCCTAATTGAACCAAGAGGTCACACGACAAAATTCTCATAAGTCCGGATCCCTCACAAACAGGAAGAACCATCTCGGCCAATCAGAAAGTCCCTTGAGCCAATCATCAAAGTCAGAAGCAGTCACATGACACACTGTGCTGCAGCAGTGATAGAAAATGAGCAGAAGTACAAGTTCACATGAAACAGGAAGTGTCCCTTTAACCAATTAGCAGAGCTGAGGGTAGTCACATGACACATTTTCTTGAGGGCCTGCAGGAAGATTCTGTTTCTAGGGCATCTTCTAGCCTCTGGATTGGCACCTTGCTGCCTCTGTAACTATAGTGTGTGTGGATATACATTTTTACAGTATTTCTACAATTGTTGCCATGGAGACTCTTTGCGCTAATAGTCTTCCTGTTGTGCAGGTCAGCTGACCATGGTGGTGGGACAGGTTGGGTGTGGAAAATCCTCACTGCTGCTCGCCATTCTTGGAGAAATGCAGACGCTGGAAGGAAGAGTTTGTTGGAACAAGTAAGTGGAGCTGAAAGCGTTTCATCTACTGTTGTCCTAAGGCGGCCATTTTACAGCGATGTGAAGTATAGAGCCTGAGTTTTGCGAATAAAGACGCTCATCTCTAGAAATATCATTCTGAGTAAAAACCCTTCTGCATGGTGCAAAATCATTGATAGATGATTGGCGCCCAATTCTGGTGTTCATCTTGTGTGATGCTGGTTTTAAGGGAGGCTGAGCGCCTTGTGCTTCCAGAGCATAATACTTATATTACGGACCCCAATCAGTAGGGGTTAAGAAACGGTGCAGTAAACTCTGAGCGCCAGAAGGAATCTGCAGGTCTCCTATTTCGTTCAGTTAAAACCAGATAGTGCGACATATGCCTCTTTTTCTTTCTTTCTTTTTTTTCCTTTTCTCATAGCAGATTTTTGATTCTATTTCCTGAACATGATAACAGAGGCGGCCATCTTGCCTGAGCCGTTCTTAACAGCATTTAAAGATGTGCTTTATAGCAGCCTCCATGGTGCATAGCATGGACAGGAAGGGACCTCAGTGACTTCTGTGGGAGAGTTTTCTAGGATCCTAGGTTATCCCCTATGTATAGATAACACATCATTGTAATTCTGCCTGTGATGATAATAAGATGACTACTAAAAAGTGATCAAGAAGTGGCACTTATTATTAGGCCTACTGAAAAGTGCAGGCTTCTTAGGAGTTTGGTAAAATATAGATTGTGCCACGGAAAATGTAAAATGTTTAACATAAAAACTTGATTTAAAGGGATGGTCCCATCTTGGACATTGGGGGCATATTCTAGCGATATGTCCAAGATGGCTCAACCCCTTTAACCAATAGGTCATCTTGCAATGACACATTCCCTTTAACCTGGAGGGCTTTCAGAGGAAGAGGAGCTCATAGGCCCTGCTATTTATGACATCCCTGGTGGACACTTGGAGTAAATACCCACACAGCACTACTCCCCCCATCATGATTTCCTGACATGCAGTTTCTAGGCTTATCTTGTGTGATACAGTCTCAGAGATCCACACAGCACTACACCCCACATCATGTGCTCCTGAGCCAGTGTATCTAAGCTCAATCTGTGCGATACATTCCAGTTGCTTTCCTCCATTCTAATAACATATGCGTTTCTCTAGGCTTCCTTCCTCCCCGCGTTCCTCTGCCGCAGCCTTGATTATGGTTATCAGGTGACAGATTATTATTTGCAGGACTCTTTCTATAATGACTTTTTGCTGCACATTTCAGGCTCCCCCCTGAAAGTGACTGGGGTACAGATGAACTCTTCAGGTATTGACCTGTTCTCAACATGTTCACAAATCATTATAGGATAGGAAGAGTGGAAATTGCGTGTAACCTGTGAGGAAACCGTATATAGAGGGCTGCATGACGAGAGCAGAATGTTGCGGTCAAATATGGTCGCCTCAGGACATCCTCATGCAGCTGCAGACCAATACCTCATTCACACAGTCAGTGATTTCCATCAGTGATTGGAGCCTCCACAGACATGGAGGCAAATGACACCACTCCGCCTCAACCTTATGTGACTAAATTAAATAACAACACTGACAACTTTTAGTGGAATAGAAATGGTGGCAGTGCTTTATTAAGGGTAACCATATTAAAACCAATAAATCATTTAAATATATTAATTAATAATTAAAACCATAACCATATCAATAAATACCAATCTAAAACCATCCATATATATCCCAAGAGCCACTCAGCATCAGCTGAGCGATACAGCCCCTCTAATAAAGCACAACGACGAATTAACTTAAAATTTTGGGGAGGGCGGCCGCTGTCCAAATCCACGTCAACTGCCCTGAGATAGCGCCGAACCTGCAAATATAAAGGGGACAAAATCCAACCGGATTTCTCTTCGCCTTGACTGAGGTAATTTTACCTGAAAAATAAAAGCGGGAAAACAAGGGGAAAAGAGAGAGGGTGTGGGGGACGAGCAAGCCATTTAATATAATAGAATAAAAAGGGGGTCATTGCCCCCATGTGTCCCCCAAGCGAATCGCTCTGGTGGGCCTGTACATAAGATAGAAGGGAAAGATCTGCCCCTGTTCTGTGTTTAGAGTCCCACCTGGTTTTGGCTCAAAATCACTGATGGAAATCACTGACCGAACACTGATGTGTGAATGAGGCTTAACACTGGGTCACACATGAGAACAATACCATCCACCTGGGATACTGTGCCTCCTACAGCCTTGATCACACTGCATGAAGCTGAATGTTAGTGACATCTTATTACAGTACAGCAGCGTTATAAGAGGAGTGGCACATGATGTAAATGTCTCAGAGCTTCTCAGCTCTGTAGTTCTGGTAGTGATCCTGGGGGCAAGGAAGGTTCTACACCTCCTGTCACTCATCAATCGTCTTGAAATGGCTGACACAGTCAGCCTCTCCTTAACCTAAAATGGCGTATTCACCTTCCCTACAGTCAACCTCTCCCCAACATCATATGTTATTCTCCAGTAGCATGCAGAGCTACATCTTAAAGGGGTTGTCTCACTTCAGTAAGTGGCATTTATCATGTAGAGGAAGTTTCCTATGATGTGCAAGCACGACCACCACTGCTGGATTGCAGGGTGGTCTGTAACCATGGAAACGAGCAGTGTATAATGTGATGGAAAAATGAATCCAGCCAGCAAAGGAAGCAATATGGACAATCACAATACGTTAGTAAGTGTCTTGTGTTAACTTTGTGTACATGATAAATGCCATTTGCCAAAGTAAGACAACATCTTTAATGACAGTTCTGGATGTGACTGGAGTATAAGACATTGTGACAGCAGCTCTGGATGTGACCAGAGCATAAAATACATAGCAACAAAATATTGGCTGCTGCTCTGGATCTAAAATTACGTAGCGGCAGAAGCTTGAACACAGCTTTGGATGTGACGGGAGTCCATGATGTAACAATCCTATAAAGGTTTCTCCTCTGGGCCGGGATTGATGTCTTGTTTATCTGAAGACTCTTTCTCGTGTTTCTTTCATTCTAAAGCTTTTTCTACCGTAACTTGCAGCGTAGGAGAAAGTGACCCCTCTCCTGACGATGATGACAGGTACTTTTTCTGCTCTCTGTGGGTCTTGTAATCCTGAGCGGGTTCATCTGTATTGTGATCCTCTAACATGTAGGGAATCAGGGGTAACCTCCAATCATTGCTGGTGATTGTGGTGACGCATCATCTGTGTCTCTAATCTTGTCATGTGCCTGGGGGCTCCATGTCCATTAACTGCAGACTCTTCATTTTCAGCCTGATTTCTTACAAATCCATCCCCCTCTTCCCCCCCAATCCATTAACTGTAACTCTTCTCCCTCCCAGTCATTCTCCTTTATTTGCAGACACGTTCATCCAGTGGGATCGCCCGTGTGTTGCGCATGTTATTATTTTTACCAACAGGTCCAGCACTAACCTGGAAACTTATTTATCTGAGTTTTCTGTCTTACATTTCTAGATTTCCTCTTCTCGTCCATAATCCCAACATTATCTTCTGCCTGCAGGGATATCATTTTGCGGGTGGGGGGTTTGGCGGGTTAGGGGCAATCTATAATAATTTTCACATGGCCGCTGCCATGTTTTTCACCTTAAATGCAATGAACCCGCTCGCTGTTTAGCCCCATTGAATGAAACTAAACCATGACCTGCACCTGCCGTGGCTTCCAGTGGTATCTATCTAGACACTGCACCAAGAAAGGACATGTACCTTGGCACAGTTGTATCTTTAAATCACTTGCCACGCAAACAACAGCATGGCCTCCTATTGAAAACAATTGGAGGCGGACACCGCGTGGCCGCTGATGAGATTTTGGCTCTGAATTTGCACCAAAATGCTGGCGAGAGACACTGGGTGTCATTTATCACGCTGGTCTGTTTTTTAGAGTGCGATTAGACAGGCGTAATGAGTCGCACAGCAGGTGATGAATTAGTCGATGTGTCTTTGTATTCGTCAGGGCACAGGTGGATTGTGCCCAATTAGACTTCTCATTGGTCGGCTCATGAATTAGGCCCAAAAGTCGCATATCAGATTAAAAGTCGCAGCCATGTACATATGTTTGTGAGAAGGTGCACGTCTACTAGCCGATACAACTATTTTAATAAAATTTTCACCCGGCCCAACACAAAGCTGACAAACAGAACTACGCCACCCCTGGAGTGGAGTAAAAATTAGAAAGTTTTAGTGCCTAATACATGCAGAAAAAGGCGCACCTATATAAATAGGCCGGGGGAAAAAACGCCACCAGAACTAGAGATGAGCGAACTTTAAAAAAAAGTTCGGCGTTCGGGTTGTGGTAACTCGCGCATCCCGTTATGGATTCCACTATCGCGGCATATGGAATCCATAAGGGGCGGCTTCCACCAACCCGAACTGTTGAACAGTCAGGATTTGGGGTGACGCCACGTCATGTGATCAGGGCGTGGCTCAGCACTGATTTGATCCCGTGCTGAGCCACGCCCCCTGCACTAATCACATGACTGTGACGTCACCCCAGGTCCTTCGGCCTGGATTCCATATGCCGCGATAGTGGAATCCATAACGGGATGCGCGAGTTACCACAACCCGAACGCCGAACTTTTTTTTAAAGTTCGCTCATCTCTAACCAGAACTAGTCTTCAAGAGGATTTTTCATGGGCCCAGACATTATGAAATAAGTAGGGGGTTGTGTAGGGCATAGTGGAGGCATATAAGATCACTTACTAGCTTATCTGTACGGCGCTCTGTTCCTCCGCTGTGCCCCCCTTTTACTTTTCCCGCCTGGTATGGAAATGAATAGCATCGGTACAGGGAGGAGGAGACGGCCCTGTTTCTCAATGGGCGTCTCCTTCTCCCTGGCTGTAGCGTGGTCCAATCGCAGCGAAGAGCGTCACAGCCAGGAAGAAGGTGAGTTTTTTTTCTCCTTGGCTGTGACGCTCTCTGCTGCGAGGGAGAAGGAGAGACAGGGCAGTCTCCTACTCCCTGTACCGATGCTAATCATTTGCATACCAGGCGGGAAAAGTAAAAGAGGGCACAGCGGGGGAACAAAGCGCCGGACAGATTAGCTAGTAAGCGATATTACATGCCTGCACTATGCCCTACACAACCCCCTACTTATTTCGTAATGTCTGGACCCATGAAAGGCGCTCTAAAATGAAAATTGTCAAACAAGGCACAAATGCCTCCAAAACAAGTGCCCTTTCATTAGTAAATGTGGCCAAAAAATTAGTCTAAAACATTTTACTAAAACAGGTGCAAAACACTATAATAAATGACCCCCACTGTGTGATCGGGCCCACAGATGCTCACAGTTAAGGTGCAGCAGTGCTCTATAAACAACATCACAGTGGGCCTGTGGCACAGCATGCTTATAGATACTTATTAGAGATGACCAAATCACAAAAAATTAGTTTCAGGTACGATTCAGCTAAATTGTCTATGTCATTTGATTCAGGTCCAAATAGAATCTATCTGAAATCAAAGTTCTGTGAAATTTGGTGGAAAAATTCAAGCCAAATTTCCAAATTTTACAATTGATTTGCTCATCTGTACTTATATCTGTAGCAGAGGGATAGTCCATACACAGGTCTGAACTGTTATAACTATATTGAGATAATCACAGAGGCTCAGGGGCCAATATATCTAGTAGCCAGTATCTTGGTTTTGGCCCATTAGTACCTTAACAATGCAGAGGGTCCCATGACGTACTGCGCTGGCAGTAATGCAACCCAATGCAGATTACAATATAATCAATAATAATGTAATCCAATCTAAGAAACAGAACATGTCATTTCTATTTAACCAGTTGATAACTGTCTTCTTGTAAGTTGTCAGAGAGTCTGCCCTTTTTCCATTATCAATATCCGATGGATTGTATTTGTATAATTGAGGTAGCATGTTTCCTGCAGGGGTTTCTCGGCTGTCTCTTATATTCTTTTATTTACAGTAAGAACAGGTATTCAGTGGCATACGCTGGACAGAAGCCTTGGCTGCTCAATGCCACTGTAGAGGAGAATATCACCTTTGGGAGCCCATTTAACAAGCAAAGGTAAGACTCTGTGTCCCAAGCTGCAGCCTGTGTCCAGCGTTAGGCTTCATGCTCACTTCCATATAACAGCTCAGTACAACCACTGTATAATATTGCACCCATAGAGTGTTCCTCCTTGGTACCTCTGGAGGCCTCATGTGCCTTCATTGTTTCCAGTACATGCAGATGGATACAGGATGCTCCTTTGGGATTCAATATGCCATGTTCCATCAGATGTAGTGTACTTGGAGGCTTTATGCCCTAGAACCAGTGGTCCAGGGGCACCATATGGAGGCACATGGAGTACCTAGAGCTTTGTGTCTGGGAACTTTAGAAACTCCCATAAATGCATCTGCTCCACTATGTGCCTTAGACATTATTTCTTTTAACTCATTGGGGAGATTTTCTAATAAAACTGCACCAGAATTGTAGCGCAGTTTGAGCTAACACACTTGTCTTGTCCAACAAGGGGTGTGGCTTAGAGGGATATGGGTGTGACCTACCAGAAAGAGGCATGCCTTAAGATGTGACAATTTACACCAAATTCTGGCATACAGTAGACTAATTAGTAGGTGGTATAAAGTTAGACTAGACAGTTTAAATGTGCACCAGATTTATCATCCAGCAAATCTGGAGCATTTTTAGACTGCGTAGTTAGAAATGAGACAGTATTAGCAAATCTGCCCTGTATGTTTATAATGTTGTCCTTCCAAAAACTACAAACTCAGGTACACATAACCTCATAGCATTGTGAAAGATGTAATGTTTTCTGAATCACCAGCCTTTGAGGCTGGATTTCTGTCACGCTCGTGTGTGGGAGGAAAACACCACACCGAGCATAGGAGGGAAAGGGGATACCGTAATAAGGCCTAGAAACTAGGCCTGGAAACTAGGGAAGGAAGATGGACACCTCCTAGAGAAAACCCTAACTCCAGTCTACCTGTTCCTCCAAAGGGAAGGACAAACAGGAGTCTCCCTCAGGCCTAATGACAAACAACAGGGAAAGGCAACACACACATATATATAAACAAAATACAAAAGGGAAAGGGAACACTTATCTTCAATGAAGCTTTGGTAGCACCAGGAACTCAGCCAAGAACCAAACACAAGCTAACCACGAATCCAACAGAAGCTATAAACCGCATAGCATAGTGGGAGAAACAACAATAAATAGAGAAGGTTAAATGACTACAATAGCAGCACCTGGGGAAAGAAGGTGTGGCAAGTATCATAAACAACACAGACGTCATTAGATCTAAAAGGAAAACATGTCAGAACAAACCACGTGTTGCCAGTCTCACAGATCTCCTGCCACCTGTAGCGGGAACGTCCGTGACAGTTCCCCTCCCCTTCTATGGGTTACCTCCGGGCACCCAGGACCAACCTTATCCGGATGAGACCTGTGAAAGGCTTTCACCAAACGAATGGCATTCACGTCATGCTGGTCCATAACCCTTAGATACTGAAGAGATCTACGGAGAACTCGAGAGTCAATAATCTTGGCAAACTGGAATTCCAAACTGCCATCCACCATGACAGGAGCGGGTGGCAAGGGGGACGACTGCAAAGGTTCAATATATATTTCTTCAACAAAGATTTGTGAAACACATTAGGAATTTTCAGAGCCTGAGGAAGTTCAAGACAAAATGCTACAGGATTAATAATGGCAGTGATAATCAATCATTGCCACATATGCAAAGGGTGATGGGAGCGTACAGGTGGAAACAGGCAGGGACAAAAACACTTGGGGATATATACGACCAAGGAGGAATAATGTCATTTGCGGATTTGTCACAAAAATATAACATCCCTCGTACCTACTTCTTCTCCTATCTACAACTCAGGACTGCCATACAGAGTAAATTCCCAAATAACAGTGCCAGAATTTCTAAATACCCACCCACTCATCGGAGTTGTCAAAACCCAAGGCCCCAGAGGACTGGTATCAGCCATATACTCGCACCTGATGCACAAGAAAGTCAGCGTAAATCCCCCCTCAGCTATCGATAATTGGAAAAGACAGATACCAACACTCACAGACGAATCCGTAAAGATTTTATTGGAATCACATACACAAGTGTCACCAGCGGTCAACAATAAATTAATACAGTTGGATATTCACCAGACCTATCCTACACCTATAAGAATGTATAGAATGGGCAGGGTATCCTCCACGGCATGCCCACAATGTGGAGAGTTGGAGGCAGATTCTGGAAAGAGGTGACTGATTTCCTCTCTGATATGTTGCCGACGCAGGTGGCCCACAATCCTGAGGTTTGCCTGCTGGGGATAGTGGATGGAGATAACTGGGATCACTACATGACAATTTTCCTGAGAGAATTTCTATTTATGGCTCGAAAATGTATCGCATTGAGATGGTACAGCCCCAATACACCGAATCTGGTCATCTGGAAATTACAAATAAACCAAATTCTACCATACATAGTGCTGGTGTTTAAACATCGTAACAAACCACAAAAATTTGATAAAATTTGGGGCTTCTGGTGTGGATCACTACATACCATGTGTTCAACCTCGAGACTGAGATAGGAATTGTCATCAACTCGAGGGAACATGGCTCTGCCAATTTAGAGGGGATGCCAAATAATATTGTGTTTAGATATCCCAGTAAAGTTACAGGGGGTGAGTGACGCTGCAGCTGCTGATTAAAGTAGTAGAGAACAGGTTTGAAGCACCATTGATAAAAATGTATTATACATCGTATATAACTGTTAAAGGTTCAGCAGTTTCTATGCAATGAGATATACAATATGAGAAATTGACAACAAGACGTCGGTAACTTAATGTGCAATGTATTATGAGTGTGTGTTGTTGATACTGTTATTCTTATCAATAAAAGAGTTTATACTTGTTGCTCATATTCATCAAGTTATTTAGAATTTTCCGCCATATAGCAGACAATAATGATGAAAAAAGTTCCTCCTCAGGAATACCGGAAGTATTCGAACCAGAGAACATGCCAAATTGCAGGTGAAACCTATATGCCCCAAAAAATGGCAACTTACCATTTCTATGATTGTTTATGGCAAACTGCCAAAGACAAAAACAAGGACCATTCTTCCTGGTTCTCAGATACAAAACATCTTAAGTAAGTCTCCAGAGTCTAATTAGTCCGCTCCGTCTGTCGATTCATCTGATGATGAACAGCAGAAGAAAAAGACAGTTGTACCCCCAGCCAAGTACAGAACGCCTTCCAAAATCTGAACACAAACTGAGTCCCACGATTCGAGACCACGTCAGAGGGAATGCCCTGAAGTTTCACAATGTTGTCAACAAACACTTGCGCTAGGTGTTTTAGCAATAGGTAGGCCAGGCAATGCTATAAAGTGCACCATTTTACTAAAACGATCAACTACCACCAGAATAACTGTCTTTCCAGACAAATTATGCAGATCAGTAATAAAATCCATAGACAAGTGAGTCCATGGTCTGGACGGGATGGGCAACGGAAGTAGAGATCCAGAAGGTCGAGTATGTGTCACCTTAGCGCATGCACAGATACTACAGGGCGACACATAGTCCTCAACACATTTACGCAACTCTGGCCACCAGAATCTACGAGAGATGAGGTTAGCAGTGGATCTACTCCTAGGGTGTCCCGTAAGAACCGTACAGTGATGTTCCTCAAACACCTTATGACACAATTCTGATGGAACAAACCATTTCCCAGAGGGGCAAGACTCCGGTGCGTCTCCCTGAGCCTATAACACCTTCACCTCTAGGTCAGCGTATAGAGTGGATAACACCACCCCTTCCGACAGTATCGGACTCGGATTTTCAAAATCACCACCTCTAGGAAAACTATGTGACAAGGCATCTGCCTTGACGTTTGTTAACCTCAGGACGATAAGTGACAATGAAATTGAATCTGGTAAAAAACAAAGACTCCAGGTAAGCCAGATTTTTGTGATCTGTGAACACCGTGATCGGATGAATCGCCCCCTCCAACCAATGACGCCACTCCTCAAATGCCAACTTAATGGCCAGCAACTCTCTGTTACCCACATCGTAATTTCTCTCTGCGGCAGAGAGTTTTTTTTAGAGAAAGATGCACATGGGCGCCATTTACCAGGTGACGGGCCCTGCTATAAAACTGCGCCTACCCCCATCTCGGACGCGTCAACTTCCATAATGAAAGGTTGTGATACATCCGGCTGCACCAATATAGGGGCAGAACAGAAGCACTCTTTAGCTGCAGAAAAGTCTCGCAACGCCGAATCAGGCCACACTGAGACATCCGTCCTTTTCTTAGTCATGTCAGTTAAGGGTTTCACCACTGTCGAATAGTTCTGAATAAATTTTCGGTAATAGTTGGTGAACCCCAAAAACCGCATAAGAGCCTTCTGATTTTCAGGTCAATCCCAGTCCAATGCAGCACGGACTTTCTCTGGATCCATTCGAAAACCTGAAGATGACAGCAGGTAGCCCAAGAATTGCACCTCGTATACAGCAAAAACACACTTCTCTAATTTTGCGTACAATTTATTATCTCTTAGGATCTGTAACACCTGCCTAACATGAACCTGATGCGTCTCCACGTCTGGAGAATAAATTAGTATGTCATCCAAATACACGACAACGAACATCCCCACCAGGAGATGAAAAATGTCATTCACAAAATGCTGGAAAACCGCAGGAGCATTGGTCAACCCAAAAGGCATGACTAGGTTCTCAAAGTGACCCTCTGGGGTATTAAAAGCCAGCTTCCATTCATCCCCTTCCTTGATCCTGACCAGATTATATGCCCCCTTTAAGTCCAACTTGGAGAACACCTTGGCATCAACAATCTGGTTAAACAAATCAGGAATCAAAGAAAGGGGGTAAGGATCATGGACAGTAATCCGATTGAGCTCATGGAAATCCAGACATGGCCTAAGAGCTCCATCCTTTTTTTTTTTAACAAAGAAAGATCCTGCTGCCGCTGGAGATTTGGAAGGTCTTATGTGTCCTTTAGCCAAACTCTAGGTAATATACTCTCTCATGGCCAGTCTTTCAAGTCCAGAAAGGGTATAGAACCTAGATTCGGGCAACTTAGCTCCAGGAACAAGGTTGATAGGACAATCATATTTCGATGCAGAGGTAAATCCTGGCATCCACTTTCAGAAAATACATTGGCAAAATCAGATATAAAGGAGGGTAATTTTTTAGTGGTTAAAGCAGAAAAAGATGTATTCAGACAATTGTCAATGCAATAATCACCCCAATCCAGAATATGTCTAGCTTGCCAATCGATGGTTGGATTGTGCTTGCTCAACCACGGCAAACCCAGAACCACCGGAGCAGGGAGACCCTCCAACACAAAACACAAGATGAATTCCTGATGAAAGTCACCCACTCTTAATCGGATGTTATGCACCATCTGAGATAAACACGTCTGAGTTAGAGGTGCAGAATCAATAGCAAAAATTTAAATGTTTTTCTCTAATGCACTTGGAGACAACCCATGCATACGGACAAACTGAGCATCAGTCAGATTCACCCCTGCCCCACTGTCGATAAACACATCGATCCCCACAGTATTGGACTCTAGCGCCACTTCAGCAGTCAGGAGAAATCGGGTACTACCAGGCAAAGACAAAGACATTTTCTAACTCTCCTCCCGCCCCTCCGAGAGTCAGATGGGAATTAAACGTTCCCTTTTATTTATTTATTTTGAGGCTGAATGCATGGACATACATCGATAAAATGTCCTTTCTGTCCGCAGAAAAAATACACTCCCTTCCTGTGACCAGAATACTTAAAAGCGGATGCGGGAGTAGCTCCCCCTAACTGCATGGGTTCGTCCCCAGACATAAACCCAGGAGTATCTTCACCCAAAGTGTCAGAGGAAGACGATACGTTATGTGATAGTACGTCCTGAGAGTGGGGGCCCCTAGATCTCTCTCACAGGCGTCTATCAATGCGTACTGCAAGAGACATAGTGGCTTCCAGAGACTCAGGATTCTCATTTAAGGCCAAAGCATCCTTCAGCCTCTTTGATAATCCCTGACAAAACTGAGAGCCGGATTGTTCCACTCAGTATCTGTAGCCCACCTCCTTAACTCAGAGCAATAGATCTCAGCAGAACGCTCTCCCTGACGAAGGCCACGTAGCTTGGTCTCGGCCAGGGAGGGCCGATCCTGGTCATCACAGATGAGAGCTTTGAAAAATTCATCCACCGACCAGAGAGATTGCAATCCGGTCGGCAGAGAAAAAGCCCATGACTGAGCGTCCCCCTTAAGCAACAAAATAATCACACCAACTCTCTGATTCTCATCCCCAGATGAGTGTGGACGTAGCCTAAAACACAGTTTGCACGCCTCCCTAAACAAAATAAAATTATCACTTCCCCCAGAGAACCTGTCCGGGAGGGCAACTTTAGGCTCGAAACAGGCCTGGTAACCACCACCACCACTAGGACCAGCAGCCTGTGGTCTCTGGATCTGCGAGACTGTCGTGCGGAGGTCAGCTACCTCCAAAGATAGCCCCTGCAGCTGTCAGGCCAGTGCAGCAATAGGATCCATGGCTGTACTGAAATAAGCAAAAATGACGGTTTTGGCAGTTTATAATGTCACGCTCGTGTGGGGGAGGAAAACACCACACCGAGCATAGAAGGCAAAGGGGATACCGGAATAAGTCCTGGAAACTAGGGAAGGAGGATGGAAACCCTAGGGAAGGAAGATGGAAACCCTAACTCCTGTCCTGACAGACTACCAGTATGAACAGGCTCCAAAGGTAGGCAAGTTCATACACCAGATACCTAGAATCCTATCTCAGGCCTAATGACAAACAACAGAGAAAGGCAACACACACATATATCAAAACAAAATACAAAAGGGAACGGAAACACTTATCTTCAATGAAGCTTTGGTAGCACCAGGAACTCAGCCGAGAACCAAACACAAGCTAACCACAAGTCCAACAGAAGCTATAAACCGCATAGCATAGTGGGAGAAACAACAATAAATAGAAATAGTTAAATGACCACAATAGCAACAACTGGGGATAGAAGGTGTGGCAAGCACCAGAAACAACACAGACGTCATTTGATCCAAAAGGAAAACATGTCAGATCAAACCACGTGTTGCCAGTCTCACAGATCTCCTGCCACCTGTCGCGGGATCGTCCGTGACAATTTCTTTACTCTTTGAGGCTGGATGTCTCTACTCTGGGGCTGCATGCCTGCGCTTTTTGAGGCTGATTGTCTATACTCTTTGATGCCAGGTGCCTGTCCTATCTGAGGCTTGATGTCCAGGCTCTCTGAAGCTTGATATCTGCTCTCATTGAGGCCTGATCTCTGCGCTCTCTGTGGACTGATCTCTGCGCTCTCTGTGGCCTGATCTCTGCGCTCTCTGAGGCCAGATATCTGTTCCCCCCGAGGCCAGATATCTGTTCTCCCCGAGGCCAGATAGCTGTTCTTCCCGAGGCCGGATATCCGTTCTCCCCGAGGCCGGATATCTGTTCTTCCCGAGGCCTAATATCTGTTCTCCCCGAGGCCGGATATCTGTTCTCCATTAGTCCGGATATCTATTCTCCCTTAGGTCGCATATTTGTTCTCTGAGGCCAGATGTTTGCCCTCCTTAAGGAAAGATGTTTGCTCTCTGAAGCCAGATTTCTGTACTGTTTGACGCTGGATGTCTGGGCCCTGTGAGGCCGGATGTCTGTATTCTGTGAAGCCGGATGTCTTCTCTCTGTGAGGCTGCATGTCTGCTCTCTGTGAAGCCGAATGTCTGCTTTCTGTGAGGCCGTATGTCTACTCTCTGTGAGGCCGCACATCTTCTCTCTGTGAGGCCGCATGTCTGCTCTCTGTGAGGCCGCATGTCTGCGCTCTGTGAGGCTGCATGTCTGCATTGTGACTGGTTAAAAAGATGTCTTTTACAATTAATGATCCCTGTTTTTACATTATGTAGATATAAAGCTGTAACTGAGGCATGCTGTCTACAGCCGGACATTGACCTCCTGCCATTTGGAGATCAAACAGAAATAGGAGAAAGGGTAAAGTGAGGAATATGAATCCTATGTCTACATGTAAAGTGAGGAATATGAACCTTATGTCTACATGTAAAGTAAGGACTATGAATCCTATGTCCCAATTTAAAGTGAGGAATACAGTACTATGAACTCTATGTCTACATGAAATGTGAGGAATACAGTACTATGAATCCTATGTCTACATGTAAAGTGGGTAATACTATGAACCCTATGTCAACGTGTAAAGTGAGAAATATAAACCCTATGTCTCTTTGAAAAGTGGATTGTGGATTATAAATCCCATATCAACATGTAAAGTGAAGAATACTGTAAACCCTATTTGTACATGTAAAGTGAGAAAAAATATCAACCTTATGTCTACATGTAAAGTGCGGAATATAAACGTTATGTCGATATGTAAAGTGAGGAATATAAATCTTATGTCAAAATGTAAAGTAGGGAACCCTATGTCAACATGTAAAGTGAGGAATAATATGAGCCCTATGTCTACATGTAAAGTGAGGAATATAAACCCCATGGGGCACATTTATTAAGACCGTCGTCTGTGCCTTAAATACACCTAAGATATGTATATTTCAGTATAATAAATGACCCCCTATGTCTACATGTAAAGTGAGGAATATGGACCCTGTGTCTACATATAAAATGAGGAATATGAACTTTATGTCAACATTGAAACTGAGGAATATGAACCCTATATCTACGGTCTGCTGTCTGCATCTTTTGCGGCCCAATTGAAATCAATGGATCCACACCCGTTCCGCAAAATTGTGCGGACACATTCATACAGTCATCTGAATGAGCCCTTACCCTTATAATTTTCCTCTCATTACAAAATACTCCTTCTATTATACATATTCCCCCTCTCCACTCCATCATACATCTACCCCATTATACATCTCCACTACACCATACATTTACCCCCATTACACATCTACTTTCCTATTATACATATACCCTCTCTTATTATACATTTATCCCACCATTATACATGTTTCCCCCATAATATATCTCTTCCTGTTATAATAACCCCAATTATACTCCCTTCCTCTCCACTAGCCAACTGTGATAAATTATGGATCTCTGGACATGTAAATGTTTATCAGCTGATGTCACATTTTTCAGTGAATTCTCGGAACATCCTGAAATCTCACCCTCCATAAATACTGACACCACTGCGCACACAGGCTAAATATACCCCTGCTGTTTGCATTCCTGCGGCCCCTGGTTAGGTCATTAATTGTGGTGTGCAGATTGTTTTGACTCTTCCAGTGATAACATTTCATCAGCATCTGACCCTGGGGTGGGGTGGGGGTAGCAGGAACTTCTGTGATGACATTTTGTTTCTCTCTTTTCTATAGGGGATCAATTTAAGTGGTGGACAGCGGCAGAGAATATGTGTGGCGCGGGCGCTGTATCAGAACACCAGCATTGTATTCCTAGTAAGACAAATTTCTCCTCCTTCTCCTCACCCATTGTATCTGCACTTTGGAAATATCTGCTGACAGATTAGAAATTCTATCTGTTCCAAAGAAAGCTGGGTTATGCCCCATGCACACAACCATAATTCTTTTGCGGTACGCACATTGCAATCCACAAAATACGGATAACGTGCATGTTGCATCCACATATTTTTTTGGACCCGTTGACTTCAGTGAAATTGTGGTCCATTTTGTGGACAAGTATAGGATGTGTTCTATCTATTTGTGGAATGGACATACGGATTCAGAAAGCACAAAGATTATCTGTGTACTTTCCTTATCTTTGTGTCTGTTCCGCAAAAAGAATATGTCCGCAAAATGCGGACCACGGACCCATTGAAGTCAGTGGGCCTGCAACAAAATGTGGACGGCACACACACCGCATCCGTATTTTATGGATCCGTGATTTGCGGAATGCAAAACGTACATGTCGTGTGCAAAAAAACTTAGATATTGAAGCTTTCCCATATCCATGACTGCTGCGTAATTGTTATTCAGTGTTATTCAGGGGTATGAGAAAGCTGGATGAAAGCTATCGAAGTACGACCACATGGGGTTGAAATTCTGCTGCAGATTTACGGCAGATTTCAGTGTATATATTGCAACACCAGACTTACCTCACATGGATCCAGAGATACCCCCATTCATTGCTCTGCTATATTTATATCAAGCTGACAGCTCAAGGGGAGTGTCTTTTCTGCTGCAGCTCAGGGAGTCTGTCTTATCTGCTGGAGCTCTCTCTCTATCACAGCTCAGGGGGTGTGTCCATGCTCTCCCTATCACAGGTCAGGAGGTGTCACTGTGGGGAGTGCGGGAAAACCCCCCACCATACAATATAGGGAATTTGGGAAAGCAACTAAGCCAGGACACTGGGAAAAGGGGAGCACGACACCTCCTAACGCCACCCTCATCCTATCCCTGACCTCCTAACTGTATGAGCCAACCTCAATGGTAGGGGGGCTCATACACTGTAACCTGGATCCTACTGACCATAACGGTCCCTGTAATATGGAACTCAGGAATAAGAGACAACTGGTTCATTCACGACACGGGAGTCTCACACAGGCCTAGCAACAGGGAAAGCAGACAGTAACAAAACCCAGATTGTCAGGCAAGCACCCAGCGCTAACAACACACACTGGAACAAAAGCACTTACCTGCCAAGATGACTGGGTGGAACAACAACAGCTACTGGCTAGTGGGTCACCCCTCTGGGAAACCATGGAGCCCCTTCTGGAGAAACAACACACAGGGAAACGTCTTGCATACATGCTGGAAAAAACAACACCAACAGACCAGACATGTAACTACAAACAAGATGTACTCCACACCCTGAGCGTAAACCCACAGCAAACATACAACAAGGGAGGTATCATGGAGGATACATAAGCAAGACAATTTATGTCCAACAAGGTGGCCCTCAAGGACTGGGCAGCAGCACCCAGGAAAAGAGCAAAGCTCCAACACCAAACAAGGCTGGAGTATCACTGACTCCAGCCTGGAAGCCACAGGAAATATAAACTCAGTGGACACACCTAGTTCACACCTAAATCCCCACCACCTAGATAATTAACCCCTCCGGCACCAGACAGGGACATACATGCTGCAACCACAACACGTTGCTGCTGGCAACAGCAGTCTTCCCAGTGAGCAGGTACAAGAAATAAGAAAAAAACAGCAGGTGGCGCTATACTGATCCATTTTATTGAATAACTTATTTTTAATTACAGTACCTGCAATTACAAAAGAAAGCAGATCCAGATGCTGGTTTGAAAACTGTAGAATATTTTTCACGGGACAACCCCTTTAAGACATCTGTATTGGTCCCATGTTTACATGTGCCCACATTGCTGAGAAAAATTACGTTTTAATATATGCAAAGGAGCTTCTAGGAGCAATGGGGGTGTTGCCATTGCAGAGAGAGCTGAGCCCATTGCTCCTGCAGACTCATTTGCATATGTTAAAACATCATTTTTTTCAGCAATGCGGGCACATATGAACATGGAGCCAACAGAGATGCCTTCAGCTGCCAAGCGCACATGTAACAGGTCAGCCAGCGTCATAGGTACAAATCTGCTGACAGATGCCTTATAAATCTTCAGCGTTTTAATTTATGCTGTGGATCTCCACTGCAGATTTCACACTTTCATCCGGACAGGTTGAAGTCCACAGCCATTTCTGTGGCAAAGACCAGAAGTACGTAATACATGCAGTTTTTGTTGCAGTATTTGTCATGAGTTTCCACTGTGCATCTTCAGCAAAACCTGTAGCAGGACCAGCAAAGTGAATGAGATTAGACAAATATCATGTACACTTTGCTTTTTAATTCCATGTGTAAATTTGACTTTCTGTGCAGATTTTTGAGCAGATTTGCAAATTGTTCTGTCTTCATACACGTTCACACAATGAGCAGTCTGACATTCAGCATAAACCATTCCTGTCTTCCAAATAAGAGGACTGTTCTCTGTAGTCTAACTTATTTATTGGTCAACAGGTTGTACTCTCTGCACGATGCGCGTGAGTGAGAGATTGTACAAGTGTGCGATTGATTGATAAAACAGGATTGTTGATTGGCAAAACAGGATTGTTTGGTTAAACTACAAGAATACAAAGAGCAAGTATAAGTATAACGCATAGAATAGCATGTACTGTAACATTTGCATAACACTGAAGCACATGGTAAAATGGCTTCCTAACATGGGACTACATGTCTAACTAACAGTAGTAACAACTTCCTGAGTAACAATTACAGCTGACTGAACAGCTCTGAATAACATAATATCCTTGAAACAAAGGTAGAGCTCTCACCAGATATGATTTTACAAGGATTGTGGAGTTTAAGAAGGATATATGCAAAAGGACAGCTCTGCTGATGTGTCCTGGAGACTGGAGACTTCTCTTTCCCATAATGCTTTGCACTCCCACAATACTTTGCACCACCCACAATGCAGCAGTCTTTGTAATAGGAAAAACAAAGTGTAATATAACTTAACACAGCTAGATGGTGCTATAACCACATTAAACACTTGAGAAATACCAAGACTCTGGCAGAATGAACTGGAATCATTTTCCCTAACCCTGCTGGGCAGAACACAAATGTAAAGGTGAAATCTACACATGCAGTTTTTGGTGTAGATTTGATGGGAAAATGCACAGAAACTGTTAGTAAACTGGCACCCGTGTGCAAATACCCTTGGGCTACGTTGACACAACAGTGAAAAATTGGTTGTGTGACGGCTATTTTGTTAATGCCTGTCAGACTACTTTTCAGAACCATTCAGGTCTATTGGCCTATTTACATGACCTATTTTTAATGGTCCGTGAAGAAAAGGCATAAAAAAGGGCATATACTATTTTGGCAATTTTTATCGATCGATGGCCCCGACTTGATTGAAGGGGGCTTTTTTTTAACAGCTGTCTTTTAGAAAGCACCTGTTAAAAAAGGCAGTTAACAACATTGATAAAACACAAACGATGACATCTAATGTTCCTCTTAGGATGATCCATTCTCGGCTCTGGATATACACCTCAGTGACCACTTGATGCAGGAAGGGATTGTGAAGTTTCTGCAGGAGGATAAGAGGACGGTAGTCCTGGTGACGCACAAGCTTCAGTACTTGACCAACGCTGACTGGGTAAGGACTGGGATAAGATCCACAGCAACCACTGACAAACTTCTGCTGCAAGTAATAGACTTTGGGTGGTCTTTCAATATGACTCCCACACTACAAACTGGTGTAAAAAAAAAAGTTGCATAGCCTCGTTTTAGAACTTTTTGAACACCCCTGAGCCCACCTTTAGGAGCACGCAGCGTTTTTACGTTACCCTCTTCACTATGGAGGGTGTGGTGAAGACAGGGAATCAGGCAGCCAATTAAGCCAATTAATTATGCAGGGATTCTGCTTCAAGTAAAGGAGACTGTGCCAGACTTTTAGTTTCTGGTTATCACTCCTCCATGGTGTATTTGGCAGGTCATGTGACATCCATTGTTCTCATCATTCCAGATCATCGCCATGAAGGACGGCTTCGTTCTCAGAGAGGGGACATTGAAGGATATTCAGAATAATGACAATGAATTGTACGAACACTGGAAAACCCTGATGAACCGTCAAGACCAAGAACTGGAGAAGGTATTAAAGGGACATTATACAAAGGTTTGCCAAAAAGATAAGATTGTATAAATGATGGGGCTGTCTGTCATTCTGCCAAACCTCTCATGTGTGTGAACAACTCAGTAGTCACTCTACAAGTCATCATGGTTCCTTCTGGGAATCATTGGGTTTTCAGCTGTAGCACCCCTGTGAGACAATGGGTGGACTTCCCTTTTAACCTTATACTCTTTTCATATCCAGAGCTAAATCCACAATTCTTATTTGTTATAGTCCAATTACATTTACCGGTGCATCCACAATTCTGCTATTATATCATATGTTATTCTCCAGTCACACCCAGACCTGCAATCAGAGTAATGGAATTCAATTATTTTTCTTCCTGGTCATCCTCATGCAGGACACAGAAGCGGACCAGGCCACGCTAGAAAGGAAGACCCTGAGGCGAGCCATGTACTCCAGGGAAGCCAAAGTGCATCAGATTGAAGAGGAGGGTGATGGTAAAGTATTCATTTGGACAGAAAACATTGGGGGGACCTTCATCCATTCCTATGTGTAAGCAGTGTCCACCATTTTTCTTTGATGTTAGTTTTTTTTACTTTCATCACACAGAGGAAGAAGAAGAGGAGGATGAAGACGATGAAATTTCTACTGCCTTGAGGCTCAGAACAAAGATGCCGTGGAAGACCTGTTGGAGGTACCTGACCTCTGGTGGATACTTTCTGCTCTTTTTGATGGTTTTCTCCAAGCTTTTGAAGCACTCGGTAATCGTGGCCATCGACTACTGGCTGGTCCGCTGGACATCGGCATCACAAAATGTCAGCAGAGACTCGTATAACATGACGGTAACACAGCATTCGTGTTAATATAATATAGTAGAAATCCATTAGTCAGGCAGGCACATTATGCCAGTTGCGTGTAGATGACACGATCCATTCCATCTCAGGCAGGGAAGAGTGCAGATGATCAGACATATTATGTGATGGGGTTCTGCATCCTCAGCGCCTCTGGAATCGTCCTCTGTCTCATCACCTCACTGACCGTAGAGTGGTTGGGCCACACAGCTGCCAAAAATCTACATGATAATCTGCTGAAGAAAATCATCCTGGCACCGATCAGGTAATGTGTCCAGAACCCTTCTTATTTCATCCCTCTCTCAAAACTCCCTGGCATTCAATCATAATGAAATAACCCCCTCAGTTCTCCCTGGCAGTCATTCATAATGACATAACCTTCTTAGTTCTCCCCACCTATAAGTCATAATACAATAACCTTCCCAGTTCTCCTTGGCAGAGCGTGAACCACCTGTCCCTATCCCTCGTTCAGTTCTCCTTCACATACAGAACTCTTCTATCACCCCTCTGGCAGTTCTGCCTGGCATTCAATCACAATGCGATGCCTTCATACTGCATTGAGATGCTGGTAATGTTATCTGCTTTACTGTGACCACAATTAGGAGCATCCATGTGAGAAATCTGCTGTTTTTGCCCCAGAATTCTCCTGCCGCCAGTTTCTGGGACAGGTATGAACTGTCCGATAGCTATCATTGGCAGCCATATTATTTTCCATGGAGACACTTTGTTGTTACTTGATCACTTAAAGAGATCTTCCTTGGCTGTCCTTGGTAGTAGTCAGGGATTATTTAATTTCAACTGTGGCCACGCATCCTATAGTAAAGGACTGCAGATAAAAACCATGATGCTGCCAATATGGAGCAGTCAGATTCCAGACACCATGTTGGTCATCCAGAAACTGACTGGGCTTGGTTTCCAGGGATAACTGTTAGTAAATTTGTCAGGGCGATGTGACTTGTGTAAAAAATTAGGCGCTTCCTTCGGAAGCGCAGGTGGGGGATAAGAAAAACTGTGTAAAATGCCAGTTTTGTACATGACTGGTGTGTGCTGGAGTCACATAGGTGAAGAGGCTCGGAGTAAAGCTGGCCATCCCCTAAGTGCACCCAGTCTTGCTTAAATGATGTCCCAGAGGACAGGGTATGTCACCACAAGCCAGTCAGAAATCCCCTGCATGCATCACTGTTTTCTGGTTTCTGACAGACTGGTGGCTGATAAAGATGTGGCAAGTACTCCCAACATTGCACATGCATCGGAAGTCACCAGTCTTTCAGAAAAGGAATGGAACTAGTGGTAGACAGAGTGGCTGCTTTTAGGGCATGGCTAGCTGACTTTACTCCCAAGTGTGTCCACCTCCATGAATCCAGTAAGGTAATTAGCATATGGCATACGTGGGACTTGACGTGCATTTTTGAGAAAAAAACCTGCTTCTGTTTTTCAAGGGGACACCTGTAAGAATCGAGGGAGTTTAATTGCCCTGTAGGTAATGACCTATATTGTATCAGGTTGGATGGTCCCTCTCATCCTAACTCTCTGTATTTGCAGGTTCTTTGACACAACGCCACTTGGCTTAATCTTAAACCGTTTTTCAGCTGATACAAATATCATTGACCAGGTGAGACAGTGGTATGGTGCTCACTTCGTTCAGTCCTGACATGACTCCAGTGCTGATGTGACCTTTGTATCTCTCTCAGCACATTCCCCCCACATTGGAGTCTCTCACCCGCTCGACCCTCCTCTGTCTCTCAGCAATTGGAGTCATCAGCTACGCCAACCCACTGTTCCTGATTGCGCTTCTCCCACTGGGCGTTGCCTTCTACTTTATCCAGAAATACTTCAGAGTTGCCTCAAAGTGAGTATGATGGGACCCTAAAAAGTAGTATATAGTGCAGACATTGTGTACAGATGCATTTCTCCACCAGTGTGGAGGTTTTCACCCAACTTGCACTGGTTCCTGAACAACAAATCTGAATAGTGAAGCAGTAATATTGCGCAATGGAGGAAACATCATTGAATGTCTATACAGGATGTGGAAAAACTGGGTAACAACAATGTCAGTCTGTATTAAGATACAGTAGATAAAACTAATTGTGTGGAGTCTGAGTCCTGGAGGCCGCATTAAGAGCTGCTCCTCATAGACACAACATTTTCATGCTATCAGCCCTCACTTTGTTTTCTCTGTTCTGTGTCTTCAGAGATCTCCAGGAATTGGATGATAACACTCAGTTGCCGCTGCTCTGCCACTTCTCAGAGACAGCCGAAGGTCTCACAACAATCCGCGCTTTCAGGTACCCTCCATGGTTCTCAATTACTGCATATGTTAACTTATATGAGTCAAAGGCTGCAGGATAAAGTAGAATACAGTATGCAGAAACCATAGATGAGCAGCTTCTAAGGGGCATGTTGGTAGTAGGTTGGTCCCCCATCAGGTACTCAGAATGACCATCGGGTGCTGTGGCTCAGATTCTGGAAGAAAGAAACAGCACAGATTGGGGGTAATTTACAAAGGCTTGTTTCCAGCCTTGTGCTGGTGGAGAAAGCGCCTAATTTATGGCCTCAGGCCTCATCATCAATTAGGCACACTGCCAGCAGTACATGTGCCTGTAGTCAAAACTACTCCAGCCCCCGTTACTCCCAAGTGATGAGCATGGCGCTAAAACGCCTGTGCAACAAAATATTATTGCATGGGCGTTAATAAGTCCCGAACAGGATCAAAAACTAGTGCCCACCATAAATGACCCCATTGTGTTCCTTTCTGACATGTCTGCATTGTAAAGGTGGTGCAGCCACGTTGTAAGCAGTCCACAGATGGGGGTTAAGATCTGAGGACAGTGCAGAGATGATGGGAGTATCCTTACTGACTGCTGCAGGCTACAATTTACCACGCAATTCCCCTGCGCCTGATAGCACTTCCTGGCAAGATGTCCCTCTGTTGTCATTCAGTACTGGAATTATATCCATAAATATGGTGGAGGGTCTTTCCCTCCTTGTTGCGTATTCTGCAAGTTAGCGCTCAGACAGATCAAAGTAATTATAATGCGATGATGAAAGAAAAACTGTATGATTAGCAGTGCCACATGCACATGACCGTATTTTGTGTCCCCCTCCAATCCGCATTTATTTGTGGATCACAAATGGACCCTTTCATTTATACGGGTTCGTATTTTGCTGATCCATGGTTTGCGGACCACAAAACGGATACTGTCATTTGCGTGAGGCCTAATGGTAAAGTGAGATGAGCGCAGGATTCAGGCTTCTGGATATTGAGCAACATCTTCTCATCCACAGACATGAATCCAGATTCAAGCAGAGAATGCTAGAGCTGACGGACACCAATAACTTAGCCTATCTGTTCTTATCTGCTGCTAACCGGTGGTTGGAAGTCAGAACGGTAAGAATTACGACTAATCGTGCTACAGAGGTACGCTAACCACCCACAATACTCATCATCTATCTACAACACACTTATCATCCATCCCCACTGCATAATGCCACTCATCATCTATCCACACTGCACCTTCCCACTTATCATTTATTCACACTACATAATCCCACTCATCATCCGTCCACCCCACACAATCCCATTCATCATCCACCCATATTGCAAACATCCCAGTCATTATCTCTCCACATTGCACACATCCCACTCATTAACCTGCACCTTCTCACTCATCATTCATCCACACTGCATACACCATGCTCAGTATCCATCCACACATTGGACACATCCTACTCATCATCCATCTACACTGCACACATCCCATTCATCATCCATCTACACTGCACACATCCTACCCATCATCCATCCACACTGCACACATCCCAGCCATCATCTGTCCACACTGCACACATCCAAACCATCATCCGTCCACACTGCACACATCCCAACCATCATCCGTCCACACTGCACACTCCTACTCATCATCTGTTCACACTGCACACATACCATTCATCATTCATCTACACTGCACACATCCCATTCATCATCCATCTACACTGCACACATCCTGCTCATCTCCATCCACACTGCACACATCCTACTAATCTCCATACACACTGCACACATCCTACTCATCATCTATCTACACTGCACACATCCCAACCATCATCCGTCCACACTGCACACTCCTACTCATCATCTGTCCACACTGCACACATCCTACTCATCATCTGTCCACACTGCACACTCCTACTCATCATCTGTCCACACTGCACACTCCTACTCATCATCTGTCCACACTGCACACTCCTACTCATCATCTGTCCACACTGCACACTCCTACTCATCATCTGTCCACACTGCACACTCCTACTCATCATCTGTCCACACTGCACATATCTTACTCATCATCTGTCCCCACTGCACATATCCTACTCATCATCTGTCCCCACTGCACACTCCTACTCATCATCTGTCCACACTACACACTTCTACTCATCATCTGTCCACACTGCACACTCCTACTCATCATCTGTCCACACTGCACATACCCTACTCATCATCTGTCCACACTGCACACTCCTACTCATCACCCGTCTACACTGCACACTCCTACTCATCATCTGTCCACACTGCACACTCCTACTCATCACCCGTCCACACTGCACACTCCTACTCATCATCTGTCCACACTGCACACTCCTACTCATCATCTGTCCACACTGCACATATCCTACTCATCATCTGTCCCCACTGCACATATCCTACTCATCATCCGTCCACACTGCACACTCCTACTCATCATCTGTCCACACTGCACATATCCTACTCATCATCTGTCCACACTGCACACTCCTACTCATTATCTGTCCACACTGCACACTCCTACTCATCATCTGTCCACACTACACACTCCTACTCATCATCTGTCCACACTGCACACTCCTACTCATCACCCGTCCACACTGCACACTCCTACTCATCATCTGTCCACACTGCACACTCCTACTCATCATCTGTCCACACTGCACACTCCTACTCATCATCTGTCCACACTGCACACTCCTACTCATCATCTGTCCACACTGCACACTCCTACTCATCATCTGTCCACACTGCACACTCCTACTCATCACCCGTCCACACTGCACACTCCTACTCATCATCTGTCCACACTGCACACTCCTACTCATCACCCGTCCACACTGCACACTCCTACTCATCACCCGTCCACACTGCACACTCCTACTCATCATCTGTCCACACTGCACACTCCTACTCATCATCCGTCCACACTGCACACTCCTACTCATCATCTGTCCACACTGCACACTCCTACTCATCATCCGTCCACACTGCACACTCCTACTCATCATCTGTCCACACTGCACACTCCTACTCATCACCCGTCCACACTGCACACTCCTACTCATCACCCGTCCACACTGCACACTCCTACTCATCATCTGTCCACACTGCACACTCCTACTCATCATCCGTCCACACTGCACACTCCTACTCATCATCTGTCCACACTGCACACTCCTACTCATCATCCGTCCACACTGCACACTCCTACTCATCATCCGTCCACACTGCACACTCCTACTCATCATCTGTCCACACTGCACACTCCTACTCATCATCCGTCCACACTGCACACTCCTACTCATCATCTGTCCACACTGCACACTCCAGTCTCCTACTCATCATCTGTCCCCACTGCACACTCCTACTCATCATCTGTCCACACTGCACACTCCTACTCATCATCTGTCTACACTGCACATTCCTACTCATCATCTCTCTGCATGCACACATCCCATTCATCCACCCTCACCTTCCCCCTTATCATCCATTCACACCGCATCCCGCTAATTATGCATCCACACTGCGCACGTCCCGCTCGTCGGTCTGTGACCCCTCCCAATTTGATGTCACCCTGCAATCCACTGAAAAATTGTTTGTATAAAATGAGAACTTTCCCAGATGACGGAACATAGAGAACAGCAGCAGCTGCTGCCAAGACTTAGTGTGCCCGGTGCCCAGATACAATGCAGCCACTCAAGTGTTTACATCTGTTGATCTACCTGTCACCTTGACAAAGGGCAGCCGCTCTCCGGAGGGCGCAGACAATGAGAAGCCACTGGCAGCCATCACAGAGCTGCCAGGAAATAGTCAGAGTTCTGTGCTGTGCAGATTTTAGATATAAAGTCATGACTGTTACAAGAAGTTATTGGGTTTACACAGTCTCAGTGCACCTCAGGAGCAGTCTGAAGTGTATTAGTTGTGGAATCCACAGCAGAAATCTGGGGGTCAGCCTTGGATTACTGACAGTTTTTCGCATTCAATGGGGCAAATCCACGTGCTGACATATGCCACGGTTTCTGCACGACTGCGCAAATTGTCATTTAAATTATTGGACAGCTATGACGTATTTTAGTGCAAAAACAGTGTGAACATACCCTAAAGTATCAGATCACTGGACATGTCATCCCTTGAAACGGAAACCCACCACAATTTTAAAGGAGAAGAGGATCATTAGTCAGAATCCTTGAGTGAAGGCAGCCTAGAATTAAATATAAACTATATGATTTCAGTAGACTTCACATGATAAGGTGTCTCTTACCTCCAGGAATTATGATGTCATCTGTGGATATGATGTCTTTCTGTGTTTCCTCAGGATTACCTGGGAGCTTGCATTGTGCTCACGGCCGCGGTCACCTCCATCACCTCTGGTCTCACCTCTGGAATCGTTGGATTGGGGCTCACTTATGCCCTGCTGGTTGGTGTCTCCTCTTTGGATTGTAAGAATTAGGCCTCTTGCACACAAACGTTTTTTTTAGCTTTCCGTATACGGAACCATTCATTTCAATGGATCCGCAAAAAAAAACGGAAGGTACTCTGTATGCCTTCCGTTTCCGTATTTCCATTCCGTTCAAAGATAGAACATGGCCTATTATTGTCGGAGAAGGATAGTACTGTTCTATCAGGGGCCAGCTGGTCCATTTGCGGACCGCAAAATACGGAAAAAGCCATATGGTCGTGTGCAAGAGGCCTTAGATATTTGCTTGTATGATCCATAGAGATTCCAGTTACATTGAAGGTGCATTGAGTATTCTGTTTTATACACCTGGTTTATAAACATATGACCGGTGTTCTGGGTGTGACCACAGGATAAGCCATGATGTAACAGTTCTGAGTGTAACTGGAGGGATACGGGGGATACTATATCTCCTTACAGAGAGCGCCTAATTGGCATGAAGAGTCTTCTAGACCAGGCAATGCTCCTCTGGAAATCTCAGAAGAAGGTTTGCAAATGAGCTCTTAGCAAGCTCTGCCTTTTGTGCCACCAGATGTAAGGTAGCATCCTGTATGTCAATGTTCAACATTTAAAACAGGCCTTGAGACATGATAATAATTAAGCCAGCATCTCATTTGCAGACAGCTGACGGTGATTGCCCCTCATCAGTGAAGAGCAGAGTATTGGCTTAACTGGGTGAGAGGCCTAGGTCAGTATTCGGGGGATAGTATGTCTCCTTATGGAGAACACCTAATCGGCATGAGGAATCTTATAGGCAACGCTCCACTAGAATTCTAGGAAGTCCTTGCTTGAGGTGACATGACCGTTATGTGGAGTGATGTATTAAGGTGTTGTTGCTTTTCGCCCATATTCTGTAGGTAAGTAACTACCTTAACTGGGTTGTGAGAAATCTGGCTGATTTGGAGGTTCAGATTGGAGCCGTGAAGAAGGTGAACAGTTTCCTAAACATTGAGTCGGAGCCTTACGAAGGGACGATGGGTACAGTATCATATTTAATAGACCTATTAAATTTACCTGATGTGAGGGAGGGGAGGAGCTCCTACCTGGAGGTTCCTGTAACGCCCATGTTTCACGTATTCATTCCAGATCTGCAGCAAGTGCCGGATGATTGGCCGAAGAATGGTGAAATTAAGATCAGCGACTTGTGTGTGCGATACGAGTCTAACCTCAAGCCAGTCCTGAAACACGTGAAGGCGTATATTAAGCCGGGTCAGAAGGTGACTACAGCCCTCAACATTATACCCAAGGGAGCAAAGCAACTTCTTCCACTTCTCCCCATAATCTCAGACACCACACTGACATTGATGACACAGAGTTGATATATATTGTGGACTCATATATTGTCACTTGTTCCACCTATAGTCCCTTGTTCTGTAGCCCCCATTATCTGTTAGCAACCTAAAGCTCTGCTCCTTCTGAGCTTCCTGGTTCATGAATAGAATGGCAGGTGAAGGCATGTGTAGGAAGAGCTGGGAGGATATAGTTCTTTAAGGGGTTTTCTGGTATGCATTAACATCCTTTAAAATAATCATTTATGAAGGTAGCTGTAATTTTGTAATGTATTTCTTTTACCTTTATTGCTCCTATCTTCCATTCTAGGCTTTGGTTTCATGACCATGTCCAGAAAGCTCTTTCTTATTTCCTGTGATGTTACAGTATGTCCATGGGTGATTCAGTGATAGGGGAGTGTCTATGTAACTAGCTGGTGGGAGGAGCTATACACTAGCTGGGTGTTGTTGGGGCAGTGATAGGGGAGTGTCTATGTAACTAGCTGGGTGGGAGGAGCTATAAGCTAGCAGGGTGTTGTTAGGGGCAGTGATAGGGGAGTGTCTATGTAACTAGCTGGGTGGGAGGAGCTATAAACTAGCAGGGTGTTGTTAGGGGCAGTGATAGGGGAGTGTCTATGTAACTAGCTGGGTGGGAGGAGCTATAAACTAGCTGGGTGTTGTTGGGGCAGTGATAGGGGAGTGTCTATGTAACTAGCTGGGTGGGAGGAGCTATAAGCTAGCAGGGTGTTGTTAGGGGCAGTGATAGGGGAGTGTCTATGTAACTAGCTGGGTGGGAGGAGCTATAAACTAGCAGGGTGTTGTTAGGGGCAGTGATAGGGGAGTGTCTATGTAACTAGCTGGGTGAGAGGAGCTATATACTAGCTGGGTGTTGTGAGGGGCAGTGATAGGGAAGTGTCTATGTAACTAGCTGGGTGGGAGGAGCTATATACTAGCTGGGTGTTGTTGTGGCATTGATAGGGGAGTGTCTATATAACTAGCTGGTGGGATGAGCTATAAACTAGCACGGTGTTGTTAGGGGCAGTGATAGGGGAGTGTCTATGTAACTAGCTGGTGGGAGGAGCTATATACTAGCTGGGTGTTGTTAGGGGCAGTGATAGGGGAGTGTCTATGTAACTAGCTGGGTGGGAGGAGCTATAAACTAGCACGGTGTTGTTAGGGGCAGTGATAGGGGAGTGTCTATGTAACTAACTGGTGGGAGGAGCTATATACTAGCTGGGTGTTGTTAGGGGCAGTGATAGGGGAGTGTCTATGTAACTAGCTGGGTGGGAGGAGCTATAAACTAGCAGGGTGTTGTTAGGGGCAGTGATAGGGGAGTGTCTATGTAAATAGCTGGTGGGAGGAGCTATATACTAGCTGGGTGTTGTTAGGGGCAGTGATAGGGGAGTGTCTATGTAACTAGCTGGGTGGGAGGAGCTATATACTAGCTGGGTGTTATTAGGGGGCCGTGATAGGGGAGTGTTTATGTAACTAGCTGGTGGGAGGAGCTATATACTAGCTGGGTGTTGTTAGGGGCAGTGATAGGGAAGTGTATATGTAACTAGCTGGTGGGAGGAGCTATAAACTAGCTGGGTGTTGTTAGGGGCATGGATAGGGGAGTGTCTATGTAACTAGCTGGTGGGAGGAGCTATAAAATAGCAGGGTGTTGTTAGGGGCAGTGATAGGGGAGTGTCTATGTAACTAGCTGGTGGGATGAGCTATAAACTAGCTGGGTGTTATTAGGGGCAGTGATAGGGGAGTGTCTATGTAACTAGCTGGGTGGGAGGAGCTATAAACTAGCTGGGTGGTGTTAGGGGCAGTGATAGGGGAGTGTATATGTAACTAGCTGGTGGGATGAGCTATAAACTAGCTGGGTGTTATTAGGGGCAGTGATAGGGGAGTGTCTATGTAACTAGCTGGGTGGGAGGAGCTTTAAACTAGCTGGGTGGTGTTAGGGGCAGTGATAGGGAAGTGTCTATGTAATTAGCTGGGTGGGAGGAGCTATATACTAGCTGGGTGTTGTTAGGGGCATGGATAGGGGAGTGTCTATGTAACTAGATGGGTGGGAGGAGCTATATACTAGCTGGGTGTTGTTGGGGCAGTGATAGGGGAGTGTCTATGTAACTAGCTGGGTGGGAGGAGCTATAAACTAGCAGGGTGTTGTTAGGGGCAGTGATAGGGAGTGTCTATGTAACTAGCTGGGTGGGAGGAGCTATAAACTAGCAGGGTGTTGTTAGGGGCAGTGATAGGGGAGTGTCTATGTAACTAGCTGGGTGGGAGGAGCTATAAACTAGCAGGGTGTTGTTAGGGGCAGTGATAGGGAGTGTCTATGTAACTAGCTGGGTGGGAGGAGCTATAAACTAGCAGGGTGTTGTTAGGGGCAGTGATAGGGGAGTGTCTATGTAACTAGCTGGGTGGGAGGAGCTATAAACTAGCTGGGTGTTGTGAGGGGCAGTGATAGGGAAGTGTCTATGTAACTAGCTGGGTGGGAGGAGCTATATACTAGCTGGGTGTTGTTGTGGCAGTGATAGGGGAGTGTCTATATAACTAGCTGGTGGGATGAGCTATAAACTAGCACGGTGTTGTTAGGGGCAGTGATAGGGGAGTGTCTATGTAACTAGCTGGTGGGAGGAGCTATATACTAGCTGGGTGTTGTTAGGGGCAGTGATAGGGGAGTGTCTATGTAACTAGATGGGTGGGAGGAGCTATAAACTAGCTGGGTGGTGTTAGGGGCAGTGATAGGGGAGTGTATATGTAACTAGCTGGTGGGATGAGCTATAAACTAGCTGGGTGTTATTAGGGGCAGTGATAGGGGAGTGTCTATGTAACTAGCTGGGTGGGAGGAGCTTTAAACTAGCTGGGTGGTGTTAGGGGCAGTGATAGGGAAGTGTCTATGTAATTAGCTGGGTGGGAGGAGCTATATACTAGCTGGGTGTTGTTAGGGGCATGGATAGGGGAGTGTCTATGTAACTAGATGGGTGGGAGGAGCTATATACTAGCTGGGTGTTGTTGGGGCAGTGATAGGGGAGTGTCTATGTAACTAGCTGGTGGGAGGAGCTATAAACTAGCAGGGTGTTGTTAGGGGCAGTGATAGGGAGTGTCTATGTAACTAGCTGGGTGGGAGGAGCTATAAACTAGCAGGGTGTTGTTAGGAGCAGTGATAGGGGAGTGTCTATGTAACTAGCTGGGTGGGAGGAGCTATAAACTAGCAGGGTGTTGTTAGGGGCAGTGATAGGGAGTGTCTATGTAACTAGCTGGGTGGGAGGAGCTATAAACTAGCAGGGTGTTGTTAGGGGCAGTGATAGGGAGTGTCTATGTAACTAGCTGGGTGGGAGGAGCTATATACTAGCTGGGTGTTGTGAGGGGCAGTGATAGGGAAGTGTCTATGTAACTAGCTGGGTGGGAGGAGCTATATACTAGCTGGGTGTTGTTGTGGCAGTGATAGGGTAGTGTCTATATAACTAGCTGGTGGGATGAGCTATAAACTAGCACGGTGTTGTTAGGGGCAGTGATAGGGGAGTGTCTATGTAACTAGCTGGTGGGAGGAGCTATATACTAGCTGGGTGTTGTTAGGGGCAGTGATAGGGAGTGTCTATGTAACTAGCTGGGTGGGAGGAGCTATAAACTAGCAGGGTGTTGTTAGGGGCAGTGATAGGGGAGTGTCTATGTAACTAGCTGGTGGGAGGAGCTATATACTAGCTGGGTGTTGTTAGGGGCAGTGATAGGGGAGTGTCTATGTAACTAGCTGGGTGGGAGGAGCTATAAACTAGCAGGGTGTTGTTAGGGGCAGTGATAGGGGAGTGTCTATGTAACTAGCTGGTGGGAGGAGCTATATACTAGCTGGGTGTTGTTAGGGGCAGTGATAGGGGAGTGTCTATGTAACTAGCTGGGTGGGAGGAGCTATATACTAGCTGGGTGTTATTAGGGGGCCGTGATAGGGGAGTGTTTATGTAACTAGCTGGTGGGAGGAGCTATATACTAGCTGGGTGTTGTTAGGGGCAGTGATAGGGAAGTGTATATGTAACTAGCTGGTGGGAGGAGCTATAAACTAGCTGGGTGTTGTTAGGGGCAGTAATAGGGGAGTGTCTATGTAACTAGATGGGTGGAAGGAGCTATAAACTAGCAGGGTGTTGTTAGGGGCAGTGATAGGGGAGTGTCTATGTAACTAGCTGGGTGCGATGAGCTATAAACTAGTTGGGAGTTAGGGGCAGTGATAGGGGAGTGTCTATGTAACTAGCTGGGTAAGAGGAGATATATACTAGCTGGGTGTTGTTAGGGGCAGTAATAGGGGAGTGTTTATGTAACTAGCTGGGTGGGAGGAGCTTTAAACTAGCTGGGTGTTGTTAGGGGCAGTGATAGGGGAGTGTCTATGTAACTAGCTGGGTGGGAGGAGCTATAAACTAGCAGGGTGTTGTTAGGGGCATGGATAGGGGAGTGTCTATGTAACTAGCTGGGTGGGAGGAGCTATAAACTAGCTGGGTGTTGTTAGGGGCAGTGATAGGGGAGTGTTTATGTAACTAGCTGGTGGGAGGAGCTATAAAATAGCAGGGTGTTGTTAGGGGCAGTGATAGGGGAGTGTATATGTAACTAGCTGGTGGGATGAGCTATAAACTAGCTGGGTGTTATTAGGGGCAGTGATAGGGGAGTGTCTATGTAACTAGCTGGGTGGGAGGAGCTTTAAACTAGCTGGGTGGTGTTAGGGGCAGTGATAGGGAAGTGTCTATGTAATTAGCTGGGTGTGAGGAGCTATATACTAGCTGGGTGTTGTTAGGGGCAGTGATAGGAGAGTGTCTATGTAACTAGATGGGTGAGAGGAGCTATATACTAGCTGGGTGTTGTTAGGGGCAGTGATAGGGAAGTGTCTATGTAATTAGCTGGGTGGGAGGAGCTATATACTAGCTGGGTGTTGTTAGGGGCATGGATAGGGGAGTGTCTATGTAACTAGATGGGTGGGAGGAGCTATATACTAGCTGGGTGTTGTTGGGGCAGTGATAGGGAGTGTCTATGTAACTAGCTGGTGGGAGGAGCTATATACTAGCTGGGAGTTAGGGGCAGTGATAGGGAAGTGTCTATGTAACTAACTGGGTGGGAGGAGCTATATACTAGCTGGGAGTTAGGGGCAGTGATAGGGAAGTGTCTATGTAACTAACTGGGTGGGAGGAGCTATATACTAGCTGGGTGTTGTTAGGGGCAGTGATAGGGAAGTGTCTATGTAACTAGATGGGTGGGAGGAGCTATATACTAGCTGGGAGTTAAGGGCAGTGATAGGGAAGTGTCTATGTAACTAACTGGGTGGGAGGAGATATATACTAGCTGGGTGTTAGGGGCAGTGATAGGGGAGTGTCTATGTAACTAGCTGGTGGGAGGAGCTATATACTAGCTGGGAGTTAGGGGCAGTGATAGGGGAGTATCTATGTAACTGGCTGGGTGGGAGGAGCTATAAACTAGCTGGGTGTTGTTAGGGGCAGTGATAGGGAAGTGTCTATGTAACTAGCTGGGTGGGAGGAGCTATATACTAGCTGGGTGTTGTTAGGGGCAGTGATAGGGCAGTGTCTATGTAACTAGCTGGTGGGAGGAGCTATATACTAGCAGGGTGTTGTTAGGGGCAGTGATAGGGAAGTGTCTATGTAACTAGCTGGTGGGAGGAGCTATATACTAGCTTGGTGTTGTTAGGGGCAGTTACAGGGAGTGTCTATGTAACTAGCTGGGTGAGAGGAGATATATACTAGCAGGGTGTTGTTAGGGCAGTGATAGGGAGTGTCTATGTAACTAGCTGGTGGGAGGAGCTATAAACTAGCTGGGTTGTTAGGGCAGTGATAGGGAGTGTCTATGTAACTAGCTGGGTGAGAGGAGCTATATACTAGCTGGGTGTTGTTAGGGGCAGTAATAGGGGAGTGTCTATGTAACTAGCTGGGTGGGAGGAGCTTTAAACTAGCTGGGTGTTGTTAGGGGCAGTGATAGGGGAGTGTCTATGTAACTAGCTGGGTGGGAGGAGCTATAAACTAGCAGGGTGTTGTTAGGGGCATGGATAGGGGAGTGTCTATGTAACTAGCTGGGTGGGAGGAGCTATAAACTAGCTGGGTGTTGTTAGGGGCAGTGATAGGGGAGTGTTTATGTAACTAGCTGGTGGGAGGAGCTATAAAATAGCAGGGTGTTGTTAGGGGCAGTGATAGGGGAGTGTATATGTAACTAGCTGGTGGGATGAGCTATAAACTAGCTGGGTGTTATTAGGGGCAGTGATAGGGGAGTGTCTATGTAACTAGCTGGGTGGGAGGAGCTTTAAACTAGCTGGGTGGTGTTAGGGGCAGTGATAGGGAAGTGTCTATGTAATTAGCTGGGTGGGAGGAGCTATATACTAGCTGGGTGTTGTTAGGGGCAGTGATAGGAGAGTGTCTATGTAACTAGATGGGTGAGAGGAGCTATATACTAGCTGGGTGTTGTTAGGGGCAGTGATAGGGAAGTGTCTATGTAATTAGCTGGGTGGGAGGAGCTATATACTAGCTGGGTGTTGTTAGGGGCATGGATAGGGAGTGTCTATGTAACTAGATGGGTGGGAGGAGCTATATACTAGCTGGGTGTTGTTGGGGCAGTGATAGGGAGTGTCTATGTAACTAGCTGGTGGGAGGAGCTATATACTAGCTGGGAGTTAGGGGCAGTGATAGGGAAGTGTCTATGTAACTAACTGGGTGGGAGGAGCTATATACTAGCTGGGAGTTAGGGGCAGTGATAGGGAAGTGTCTATGTAACTAACTGGGTGGGAGGAGCTATATACTAGCTGGGTGTTGTTAGGGGCAGTGATAGGGAAGTGTCTATGTAACTAGATGGGTGGGAGGAGCTATATACTAGCTGGGAGTTAAGGGCAGTGATAGGGAAGTGTCTATGTAACTAACTGGGTGGGAGGAGATATATACTAGCTGGGTGTTAGGGGCAGTGATAGGGGAGTGTCTATGTAACTAGCTGGTGGGAGGAGCTATATACTAGCTGGGAGTAAGGGGCAGTGATAGGGGAGTATCTATGTAACTGGCTGGGTGGGAGGAGCTATAAACTAGCTGGGTGTTGTTAGGGGCAGTGATAGGGAAGTGTCTATGTAACTAGCTGGGTGGGAGGAGATATATACTAGCTGGGTGTTGTTAGGGGCAGTGATAGGGCAGTGTCTATGTAACTAGCTGGTGGGAGGAGCTATATACTAGCAGGGTGTTGTTAGGGGCAGTGATAGGGAAGTGTCTATGTAACTAGCTGGTGGGAGGAGCTATATACTAGCTTGGTGTTGTTAGGGGTAGTTATAGGGGAGTGTCTATGTAAGTAGCTGGGTGGGAGGAGCTATAAACTAGCTGGGTGTTGTTAGGGGCAGTGATAGGGGAGTGTCTATGTAACTAACAGGGTGACAGGAGATATAAATTGGCTGGGTGTTGTTAGGGGCAGTGCTGGAGGTGTGGCGGAGAAAGTAGAAATGCATCATGGGTTTGGTTGGATACAAGAACAGGAAGTGCTGCATACGTGATGGAAAAAACCAGAGGGACTTGTTTCCATGGTGAAAATGGGTCAAGAGAGTCCAAATTTAAAAAGAATAGTGGGGCTGAACATGAAAGTAAGCAACTACATGACCATATCATACCAAATAATGTAACATTATTTGGACTGTTGTACCTCATAGGGGAATTTACAGATCCCCTGGAGACGTGCACCTGACTCTACAATATTCAGGAGGTGCTGTTCACCCTTTTTTTGAACAATGACCATATCATAGTAATACCGCCAAACAATATATTACCAGTGAATCTCTGGGAGGCGGATGGGATGCGGATCCATTTTGCGGACGCGTGAATTAGGCCTTAGACTCAGTTTTTCAAGGGTCTTCATATGTTCTTGGATTAACAGGCCTAGTTCACACTTCAGTTATTTGGTCAGTTATTCTCATAAATTATTGTGAGCCAAAAGCAGTAGTAAAGCCTACTCAGAAATCAGGTGTAATTTAAAGAATTGCACATATGTGCACTCAGCCTGACACTGTTCTCTGTTTATAAAGGGTGTCCATCAAAGATTAAAAATGAACTTTGCAAATTGCCCTGATTTAGAAATGCTCTTTTGTTTTGTGTCCACAGCTCCCATGCAGACTCATGTCTCTCCATGCTGACAAATACTGTGTAGTCTGATCCTGCGGTCATACTCCCCCCTACTTCTTACTGAGAGTAAGGCCTCATGCACACGACCGTATGTGTTTTGCGGTCCACAAATTGCGGATCCGCAAAGCACGAAAGCTGCTCCGCGTTCCGTTCCGCAATTTGCGGAACGTAACGCAGCCCATTGTAGAAATGCCTATTCTTGTCCGCAAAATGGACAAGAATAGGACATGCTCTATTTTTTTTGCGGGGCCACGGAACGGAGCAACGGATGCGGATAGCACACGGAGTGCTGTCCGCATATTTTGCGGCCCCATTGAAGTGAAAATATGCGGCTTGGACGCGGACCAAAACAACGGTCGTGTGCATGAGGCCTAAAGGAGTGTGTGCTATCAGACAACACAAGCTTTGTTTGTAGTCTGTAACCATGGAGACTCATGTCTGCGTAGGAGCTGCAGACGCAAGAACAGATTTTAAAATCAAGACCATTTTCAAAGTTGCTTCATTTTTTTTAGATTCATTAGAGAAATAAATATGAAGTTGGTTGTTAAGATAGGCTTTAATAAATGTCCAGGTGACCTACTGTGAGATTCCTTCTCTTCTCAGGTCGGGATCTGCGGTCGTACGGGCAGCGGTAAATCATCCTTATCACTGGCGTTCTTCAGAATGGTCGATATATTTGACGGTTAGTTGATATTATTACATTTACACAGGGATAATTTAACAAATAAGTGAATGAATTGATAATGAGATTATTCTGCCACTCCCTGCTGCTTCGGTGTAGATCCTTGTACTGCATTGAGGGAGTAGTAGTGTTTTGCAGATTGATTAAAGGATAAGTGGCCCCAGTGCATTATGGGAACTCAAGTCTATGAAATCCACATGTTGGTGCGGAGCCTCCAGTGCTGAGGTTACGGGTTTATTTTTAGCCGCGGCTCTAAGTGTTGTATATGCAGTTTATTAACAAGCCGACCGTGAATATAATGATACAAGATCTCTGCGCTGATAGAAGCCGCCGTCCCTTGTCAGCATTCATATAAAAGATACAGGCAGAGGGGGCTGTGGAAAGTGTTAGATTAGGGCTCCCTGTGGTGCTGCCTTTATAATTACCCCTCCTTCATCTGGGCCCAGTACACACTCTACTTTCCTCTCGGTCCATTAATCTATTGGCCCCTGCTCATCTCCTAGATGTGGTCCTCGCAATGCCTCTGGGGAGCTGGGGCAGGATACCATGGAAGGGGCCAATCTAAGCTGGGGGACCCTTCATCTCATGGGCCCCGAAGAATCCATGGGGGTTCATTTTTAGTACATTGATATCCAAACTCTTGCAGAAATATAACTCCCAGCATGTTCTGAAAGCTGCAGGTTGGATTATTTTGTGGAGTCAGGGCATTGATTATATTATTAACAGTGCTGGCGATCATTTGGTGACCCTCTGAGAATTTATTATACTTTATATGTGTTTATATAAAATTATGTATTTTTCTGTGTTTTATGCAGGAAAAATAATCATTGATGGAATCGACATATCTAAGATCCCACTCCATACGCTGCGATCCAGGCTGTCAATCATCCTCCAAGACCCTGTACTGTTCAGTGGCTCAATACGGTAAGTACATACTGGGGAAAGGGAGGTTACACAAATCAACAGTGTATAATTATTCTATATTGTAACTTCAAGCTCCTTTAAAGGGCCAACGTCCAGTCTGCTGTAGATAAAACTTCACCATTGTATAAGGCTACATGCACACAAACGTTGTTTGTTTCTGTGTCCGTTCCGTTTTTTTTTTAGGGATAGGATGCGGACCTATTCATTTCAATGGGTCCGCAAAAAAGCAGACAGCACATTGTGTGCTGTCCGCATCAGTATGTCCGTTCCGTAGCCCCGCAGAAAAAAAACAGAACATGTCCTATTCTTGTTCGTTTTAGGCATTGTTACAATGGATCCGCAAAAAAAAAATAATGGCATACAGATGTCATCCGTTTTTTTAGGCGGATCCGCAATGTAGCCTAATGGAAAGTTCTACAACTTCCTAATAGATTTGTGTTCCAATTTCTGCTTGCTTTCATGTTTTATGCAGTATGTTGTATAACATAGGACTGCAAGTAAACATTACACTGCTCACAGGCAGGAAAGAACAAGTTTAGGCTATGCTATATCTGTATGCTAAGACACTTTACACAATTCCTCTGCGCTGCTGTGAGCAATGTCACTCCTTTTGTTTCATGTACAGACTAAACTTGGATCCAGAATGTAAGTGTACAGATGACAGGCTCTGGGAAGCTCTGGATATCGCACAGCTCAAGAATCTGGTGAAGTCTCTGCCGGGAGGTCTAGGTATGTAGAAGGGGGATGTCACATACAGATGAGCTGCTCACTTCTCCATTTAAAGGAAGGAATACAAGCTGCAAACCACAGACTCACGTATAAGGAAGCCATAAAACATCAGGAGAGCGAGACGGGGCCCGAGCTTTTTGAGAATGTGCAGCCATTCCGGATGTAGACCCAGATTTTATTCGTTATCCCCGTAGACTGTTGTTAAAAAAATGCACTGTGGTGCACTATATATTTGTCTACCACCCTCCCACTAATCTCCTGTGTTTCTTCCAGTATACGCAGACCACCATACAAGGGCTGGGATGTTGTGACACTTTAGTCTTGTGTTTTACCAATTGTAAAGAAATATCTTTGTTTTCTCCCTATTATGCAGATGCCATGGTCACGGAGGGCGGGGAGAATTTCAGCGTCGGACAGAGGCAGCTTTTCTGTTTGGCCCGTGCGTTTGTCCGGAAGAGCAGCATCCTTATAATGGATGAAGCCACTGCTTCTATCGACATGGCAACTGTGAGCAACCCACCATATCTGCTCCCTCCTATGTAGACGGCAGATCCTCCTGCTACACACTCTGCTAATCTGCTGCCCTTTCCTCTGACCCTGCAGTCAGTGTGAGGATTCAGGAAACCTGAAGGGGGTTATTTATTAAGACAAGCGTTTTAGACGTCGGTCCTAATAAAGCCCCTATGCTGGCGGCGGATCGCTGAAGTTATGTAGAGGCGCTGGCCTCTACATAACCCCGGCTTTTCCAACTCCGCTTTTAGATGTAAAAGAGCTTCCTAGCAGTCTTACATTTAGACCTTTTTCTACGTCTAAACCAGGCATAGAAAATGATGAATGACACAGGCTGCCAGCCGTCCCCTTCCCCACCACCCTCACTTTTTTAGACTTAGCTTGAGCGCAATCTGTGCCTAATATAGGCGTATTTTAGGTTAATAAATTACCCCCGAAAAGTATATAGTAGTTCATAGTTACCAGAAATCAAGGAGCTTCCAGAGCGAATTAAAAAATTGAGCCTAAAATTGAGCCAAATTGGCCTATTTTTTTTTTCAGTTGGTTCTTTATTAAAAATATTGAGCCATTCTGTCACAAAGGGTTAACTGCCTAGCTTTGTGAATGGTACTTTCACTTTCTGCCAGTCATCTAATAAACCTTATCTCTAAATAACTTAAAAGGTCTTAAACACTTATTTAAGCCACATTCTTATCAGTAAGATAAGAATTGAGCTATAGTGAGTGTTTATAAGGTCAGAGATAAGGAGCCCCTCAGATGCCTGATGGAACAGAGTGAAAATTGAGATCCTGCTACTAGATAAACTCAAAGCTGTGCAGGGAAACGGGCTCAACATTTTTAATATCGACCAACTGAAAACAATGATATTTAGCTCAAAATGAGTACAATGCAATAAATTTAAAAAAAAAATGCCCCCAAAGGTGTCCATAGCTTTTAAGTCCCATGATGTACAGTAGCTGATATGATAAAAAGTTCTTCATATACATAACTGGAAAATAACTGTAGAGCTTCTGAGTGCAGACTTTCTTTCAGACGCCATTTTTTTTTGGGGGACTGGTGATTTCCATTGTTGTAAAGTACAAATGATTACAAAGTCAGTGAATTGCTCAAAGTGTGTTTTCTGATGTGATGACTTCATACATTGGGATTTACTTTCTCCTCATGTCACAGACTTGAGGTGAATCTGCACAATTTATGATTTGTATGTTAAGCTTTTTATATGTGAGATCCCTGTGTCTCCCTCGGGAGTCAGGTGGCCCCTTCCCCTCTGGTAATATGAACCATTAATATTTAATGTAACAAATGTATTTCTAATTCACCATATTCTCTGTACAGGAAAATATTCTGCAGAAGGTGGTAATGACGGCATTCGCTGATCGAACAGTAGTCACTATTGCAGTAAGTACAGTGGAGCGGGTTCCCTGAGAGGGATAATGGGTGTGAATACTGTACTGTATTATTACCCGAGGGATCACAGCACCAGGAGGAGAGCAGGGGACCATTATGTCATAAACTCGGCACCACTGTAAACCTGTGGAGATCTTACTGTTGTCTCTCTCTGCGGTTGTGTCCTCCTCCTCTGTTCTTCACCTTCTTTTAACCTGTTCTTTCCTTCTTGGTCTCTCTCCTGTCTCTCTGCACTGCAGCACCGAGTGTCCACCATCTTGGATGCAGACCTAGTGTTAGTCTTTTCCGAGGGTATTCTGATAGAGAGTGACAGTGCAAGAACTCTCCTCTCCAACCCAGATGGTCTTTTTACCTTTCTGGTCAAGAGTCACAAATAGAATCAATCAGGTCATCTTCGCTGCTGTCTGCCTGGTACGATGCTCTAAACTGACCCAGTAATAGATTATTAACCCCTTGTATCCCCAATGTACACACAGATGCACTCTCTGGAGGGGGGGGGGTGACTTTGCTGAAATGGGGTGACCTGCACGATTCTAGACAGTCACTGAAGGTCTTACTGTGTTGAGTGTTGAATACATGGGGAAAGATGCATTGTCAGCTATGGTTGACCCCATTCCACACACAATGGAGCCAAGATATGAAGAATCACCACTGAAGCATATGTAACACTGAGATACATGTGTAACCGATGGGAAGCAGGGACATCTAACAATCCCAGCAACCCAGTGTTCGTTAACATCCTCCTTCCTAGCTTAATGATTATAAAAATGTCACTCTTTTGTCCCCTCTGTGCACAGTACAACCTCCTCAACCAACAATACTGCTCAAAAGTATTTATTCAACTGACACAGAACCAGAGATAGGTGCACGCTGCCGTCACACTAAACCCTCACACTGATGTTAAAAATTGAGAGTTAGTTCGACATATCCTACTAGGAGGACGTGTCTTAAGCCTCGGGCACCAGCGTCAAGGTCTCTCAAGTAGCCCGTGGGCCCTAACACTCACCTACCTGCGCCATATGGGCGATATCAGGGGCCAGTGGGCAATTACAGGAGCATTAGGACGACTCACAAACATCTCCTCTGTTACCTCCAGCATGTGGCCATGCTTGCAATGGGAGGTGGGAGGTGTCTATGAGCCCTACCCAAGACTGACTGATATAGCCCAAGGCCAAACAGGTGCACCCAAATGTGACCTGAAGATGAAAAACGGGCACATTTAAAATGGAGTTTATACACCTCCATACATATATATATAAACCATCAAAAATGTGGTGATAAGGAAGCAGGATGCGCTCATACCCATATGCAGTTGTGCATTTCTGTAGGGGAGCACATCCTGCACTTGTAGTGCGTTACTAATGGCAATCACCAGCAAAAAATGCATACAATGGATGATGCCAGCAACGGACTACAAGTACCACAATGGACATCCTACATAAGATGAAATTTATGTGGATGTGGCAAGAATTCAGAACAAACACAGAACCAGAGATAGGTGCACGCTGCCGTCACACTAAACCCTCACACTGATGTTAAAAATTGAGAGTTAGTTCGACATATCCTACTAGGAGGACGTGTCTTAAGCCTCGGGCACCAGCGTCAAGGTCTCTCAAGTAGCCCGTGGGCCCTAACACTCACCTACCTGCGCCATATGGGCGATATCAGGGGCCAGTGGGCAATTACAGGAGCATTAGGACGACTCACAAACATCTCCTCTGTTACCTCCAGCATGTGGCCATGCTTGCAATGGGAGGTGGAAGGTGTCTATGAGCCCTACCCAAGACTGACTGATATAGCCCAAGGCCAAACAGGTGCACCCAAATGTGACCTGAAGATGAAAAACAGGCACATTTAAAATGGAGTTTATACACCTCCATACATATATATATAAACCATCAAAAAATGTGGTGATAAGGAAGCAGGATGCGCTCATACCCATATGCAGTTGTGCATTTCTGTAGGGGAGCACATCCTGCTCTTGCCACATCCACATAAATTTCATCTTATGTAGGATGTCCATTGTGGTACTTGTAGTCCGTTGCTGGCATCATCCATTGTATGCATTTTTTGCTGGTGATTGCCATTAGCAACGCACTACAAGTGCAGGATGTGCTCCCCTACAGAAATGCACAACTGCATATGGGTATGAGCGCATCCTGCTTCCTTATCACCACATTTTTTGATGATTTATTCAACTGAACCAAAAATACGGTCATGTGTATGAGGCCTCATTCAGACGGCCATATACTGTCCGCAAAAAATCGGATCCATTTTTTTGAGGACAGTTCGGCATGTCTGCAAAAAAACGGATTGCATTCCCTTTTTTTGCTGACCCATAGACTTTATTGGGGCCATGTCCTGATTTTCACTGACAAGTATAGGACATGTTTCAATTGTTTTGCTGAGCCGTGCAATGGAAGAAAAGGGCCCTATAGAAGTAAATGGGACCGCATCTAATTCGCCAAAAAACAGATCCGCATTTTTGTGGACAGCATACAGCCGTCTGAATGAGCCCTTGGACTGCAGTTACAACTTTTCTGTGTATGTGAGAGGATGAATGCTGTGAGAGGGGAGGTGGAGCAGCAGGAAGAGAGATCTTAACACAGAGAAGAAAATGTATAGAAAAAACTAAATAGAAGAGGCAAAATCTGTCGTATATGCCCAATATTTTTGTTTTCAATACATCCAATTTATAACTATAGCTGCTGGGGGTGGAGGTGGGGGAGTACTATTTTTTTTTTTTTTGTAATGATCGATGCACAATAACACATGTTCACTCTTCATATCCCATATCATGACTATGACTCCACCCAGCATCCATACTACTTCACAATCATAACCTCACATCCTGTGTTGTTCTCGGCAGCATCGGGTTCATACCATCCTCACCGCAGACCTGGTGATCGTGATGCGTCGAGGGAACATTCTGGAATACGACACACCGGAGCGTCTCCTGGCACAGGAGGATGGGATCTTTGCTTCCTTTGTCCGGGCCGACATGTGACACAATATCATCGGCGTGAAGTATTTTTCTAGCTTTTTATATGAAGTGTTTATATTTTCTATTTATAAAACGCATGAGAAAAAAGGAATGAGAATTTCTACGTCTCCAGCATTTCTACTGCACTGATAATAAAGGTTTGCTCACAGATGCTTCCATCTTATTGCCGCATCCATGATCACAATTAGAGGAGGTTCCACAGTAGCACAGAGTATGTCAGGAGAGCAGAGTGCTGATTGTGTGCGTGTTGGGGGGGGGGGGGGATAGGTGACAGCCTGAGGAAGAGGAAGTAGCAGAGGCAAACAGGCCAAGAGGCAGTCGGACAAATACCTCAGCATCCAGACCGCTTCTCTAGTGATACCAGTTACACACTTCAGTAATAGTGATGCCAATTATCAATACAGAGGAGTCTCCAATATATTCATTTGTTTATATATCTATGACAATTAATATATCTATGACAAAAATTTCTGACAAAAAAACATTTTTGCTCACTGTCAGCAGTCCGCACCAATGAAAACTACAAACTGTCCCACAAAAGACAAGTCTTAGGGCTCTTTCACACTTGCTTATTTCTTTTCCGGCATAGAGTTCCGTCGTCGGGGCTCTATGCCGGAAAAATCCTGATCAGGATTATCCCAATGCATTCTTTTTTTTTTTTTTTTTTTTTTATTAGCCATTGTGAAAAACAAGTACATCCTTTTATATATATTTCAAATATACACATTTCATATTTTTACAGGATGCAATAAAATCAGTAAATTTATCTCTAAGTTTTTATTATATTCCAAACCCCCCGCCCCCCCCCACCGCCCCATTGCAGGATGCATCAGGATGTCTTCAGTTCAGGACTGGAACGTTTTTTGGCCGGAGAAAATACCGCAGCATGCTGCGCTTTTTGCTCCGGCCAAAAATCCTGAACACTTGCCGCAAGGCCGGATCCGGAATTAATGCCCATTGAAAGGCATTAATCCAGGTCCGGCCTTAAGCTAAACGTCGTTTCGGCGCATCGCCGGATCCGACGTTTAGCTTTTTCTGAATGGTTACCATGGCAGCCAGGACGCTAAAGTCCTGGTTGCCATGGTAAAGTGTAGTGGGGAGCGGGGGAGCAGTATACTTACCGCCCGTGTGGCTCCCGGGGTGCTCCAGAGGGACGTCAGGGTGCCCTACACGCATGGATCACGTGATCCATGCGCATGGGGCGCTCTGACGTCATTCTGGAGCGCCCCGGGAGCCGCACGGACTGTAAGTATACCGCTCCCCTGCTCCCCACTACTACTATGGCAACCAGGACTTTAATAGCGTCCTGGCTGCCATAGTAACCTCAAAGCATTTTGAAGACTGATCAGTCTTCAAATGCTTTCAGTTCACTTGCGTTTTTACGCATCCGACGGGCACTTCCGGCAACGGAAGTGCACGCCGGATCCTAACAACGCAAGTGTGAAAGGGGTTTTGCCACTTCAGCAAATGGCATTTATTATGCAGAGAAAGTTCCCATGGTTACAGACCACCCTGCAATCCATCAGCAGTGGCCATGCTTGCACAATATGGGAAAAAGCACCAGCCTACGTGAGCTCCCATGGTCCCGGCCACCAGAGAGGCTGGCATTTTTTCTTATAGTGTGCAAGCACGGCCATGTTGCTGGACTGCAGGGTGGTCGTAACCATGGAAACTTTCTCTGCATAACTACTTGAAGACCACAGGTTTAGACCCCCCTAGTGACCAGGCCACTTTTTACAATTCTGCACTACACTACTTTCACCGTTTATTGCTCCGTCATACAACTTACCACCCAAATGAATTTTACCTCCTTTTCTTCTCACTAATAGAGCTTTCATTTGGTGGTATTTCATTCTTGCTGACATTTTAACTTTTTTTGATATTTTACTTTTTTTGACGAAATTTTTGCAAAAAAAACTACATTTTTCGCTTTCTGTTGTAAAATTTTTCAAATAACACTACATTTCAATTTAAATTTTTCTCTAAATTTATTGTTCTACATGTCTTTGATAAAAAAATGCAATAAGTGTATATTTATTGGTTTGGGTAAAAGTTATAGCGTTTACAAACTATGGTGCAAAAAAGTGAGTTTCGGCACTTTGATTTTCTGAGCACCTGTCCTGTTTGCTGACGCACTACAATGCCCAGACAGTAGAAACACCCCATAAATGACCCCATTTCGGAAAGTAGACACCCTAAGGTATTCGCTAATGGGCATAGTGAGTTCATGGAATTTTTTATTTTTTGTCACAAGTTATCGGAAATAGAATTTTTTTTTTTCAAAAAATTTCATTTTCCGCTAACTTGTGTCAAAAAATAAAAACTTCCATGAACTCACTATGCCCCTTAGCGAATACCTTAGGGTGTCTACTTTCCGAAATGGGGTCACTTGTGAGGTTTTTCCACTGCCCTGGCATTTGAGGGTCTCCGCAATCATTACACGTATGGCCAGAATTAGGAGTTTTTGCTATTCTCCTTATATTGACCATACGGGTAATGAGAATTTTTTTTTCCGTTCAGCCGCTGGGCTGAAAGAAAAAAATGAACGGCACAGATTTCTTCATTCACATTGATCAATGTGGATGAAAAAATCTCTAAAAAATGTACAAAAAAAAAAAAAAAGAGGGGAAAGCTGTAAAGCTGCGATCGCTAAGGGACCCTTAGGCCTCATTCACACGTCCGCAATTCTGTTCCGCAAAATTTTGCGGAACGGAATTGTAGATACATTCAATTCTATGGGGACAGACTTTGTCCCGCTCGGATCCGGAATTGCAGATCTGCACTTCCGGATCCGCAAAAATATAGAACATGTCCTATTCTTGTCTGTAATTGCGGACAAGAAAAGGCATTTTCTATATAGTTCTGGCAATGTGCGGATCCACAAAATGCGGAAAGCACATTGCCGTTGTCCGTATTTTGCGGATCCGCAGATCCATGGACGTCTGAATGAGCACATACGGACGTCTGAATGAGCCTTACAGGGGGGTGATTAGTGACAGGGGGGGTGATCGGGGGGGTGACATGGGTGATCAGGGGTTAATCAGTGATGGGGGGTGGGGTGTGTGTGTGTGTGTAGAGATTGGTGCACTTTACTTATGTTTGCCCTGGTGGTCCCAGACAAATGAACCACCAGAGGAGCAAACAGCAGGCATATCAGACGCTGTTTACAAAACAGCGTCTGATATGCGTTTTAAATGCGTTTTTTTTTCCGCATCTACAGCCTGCCAGCGCATGATCAGCGCTGGCAGGCTGTAGTTTCAGTTGTCCCGGTTACGATCGCATGCACGCACGGCACGCGCGCGTTCATGCGAAATCTCGGGTCTTACGAGATGGCGCCGATAGGCGGCAGTGAGACCTGAGAGGCGCACTGACGGCCATCGGCGTTTGCGTGACGGCAAGTGGTTAAGCACGGCCATGTTGCTGGAATGCAGGGTGGGTGTAACCATGGAAACTTTCTCTGCATAATAAATGCTGTTTGCTGAAGTGGCAAAACCCCTTTAATGCAGTTACACCTTCAGAAACATAACACTGTTATAGGTCTTGGAACTAATAAAGGTTATTTAACACATTATATGTACTCCAAAAGGATTCCTATAAAAACTACAACTGCTCCCACAAAATTCAAGGTCTCATACAGCTAAAATGAAGAACCACAGAAGTGGGAAAATGTTACTAAACTATGCACTTCCTACAATATTTATTAGAGACATTCATTGAAAATCTGTAGATATATGTAGCTTATCCACAGGATATGCTATAAATCTACCATAGATGTAAATTTCACCTCTAGGACCTACAACTGTCTGGAGAACAAGAGTCCACTGACTGTCCTGGTGAGGTGACCACCATATTCTTAGGGAGAATGAGTGGACAGGTGGATGTGCATGTCTATAGCTGTTGTGCGCTTCAATGGGAGTTATGGAAACAGCTAGGCAACACTGACACCGCTATGGACTGGTGGTCCTGAATTAACTGACGACACTGTGCATAGAAGTCAGAGGTGGGGAACCTTTTTGCTGCCGAGGGCCATTTGGATATTTGTAACATCGTTCGGGGGCCATACAAAATCCTCAACTTAAAAATTTTACATCTATATTTGGTCAAACATATAAGTGACTTAGGGGTAAGTTACAGAAATTGTGCTTCAAATGGCGCCTGCACTATATATTACAAATAGTACAGGCGCCATTTTGAACACATATAGCAGTCTCATTTTTAAGTTGAGAATGTTATATATTTAGTTCTTTATTTGGCATTAATGGCAGCCAAGCTAAATCCTGCATTAATGGCAGCCAAGCTAAATCCTATCAGACCCCCCAAGACTACATCAGCCTCACATCAGACCCTCCCCAGCCTTAAAACAGACTCCCAGCCACAGATAACATCCCCATCAGACCTCCCAACCTCAGATCAGACCCCCATCAGACCCTCCAAAGCCTCAGATCAGCCCCCATCAGACCTCCCAGCCTCAGATCAGACCCCCCCCCGCTCCAGATCAGACCCCCAATAGGCCCCCCAGTCTCAGATCAGCCCCCATCAGACCTTCCAGCCTCACAACAGCCCCCATCAGACCCCCTCCCTCAGATCAGCCCCCAATCAGATTTCAGATCAGACACTTGGCGCTGCCACTTGGCAGATTCACTTACCTTTCCTGGTCTTCTTCCTGCCAAGCTGTAATGTGACCTGACAGCGCACAGTGTCAGGTCATAGTGCACGTCTACATGCACTACGTCCTGACACTGTACGTCTCAGGACACAGCGTGGGGCTGGAAGAAGACAAGGGAAGGTGAGTACAGCTAGCAATGCGCTGTTCTCACCTTCCTATGGCTCCCGCATGCTAATGGCCGCTTCCATAATGGAAGCGGTCATTTGCATTTTCACAGTATGTTCTAACAGGGGGCCGTGGTGACTGGAACCACTGTGCATACATACTTCCCCCTAGTGGCACTGAAGTAACTAACAGACACCATTATGTATACAGACTGCCCCCAGAGGCAATGAGGTAACTGACACCACTGTGTATGCAAACTGACCCCTGGTGGTGATAATGTGACTGACACCACTGTGCATATAGGGGAACCATGCCATGACAACATGCGTTTATCCGAAATCCGGATCTACATTCAACAAGTTAGCTGAACTGTCTTTCATAGCAAACAGACTAACTTCTGGTGGTCCTGAGCAAAGTACTTTCTAAGCCTTTGTAGCTAATAAGCGGGAATTTAGGACTTTGGATGCTGTTCTTGGTGATGCAAGACAGCGGCAAAAAAATATTGCTGTATAGCGACCAAAGAATTTGTCATAATTAGATACGTAGGATCGTTAAATGGTTTTATGGTAACATCTCTAGGGCAGAGAAGAAATTGATGTCTGCAACCCTGATGGTCTGCAGCAGTGAATGGGTTAATGTCTGCATGCTTGGTGGACTAAGTTAGTGAAGGGGTAAGGAGGGCTGTGACAATAACGGACTAATTTTCTCCTCTCTCAGACTGCTGTAAGGCTACTTTCACACTAGCGTTTTTACTGGATCCAGCAGGGTTCAGCAAAAACGCTTCCGTTACTGATAATACAACCATCTGCATCCGTTATGAACAGATCCAGTGTATTATCGTTAACATAACCAAGACGGATCCTTCATGAACTCCATTGAAAGTCAATGGGGGACAGATCAATTTTCTATTGTGTCAGAGAAAACGGATCCGTTGCCATTGACTTGCATCGCGGGTCATGACGGATCCATTTTGTTCCGCATCCCTGGACGTAAAGCAAACCGCAGCATACTGCGGTTTGCTCTCCGGTATGAGAACGGAACGGAATGCATTTTGGAGCATTCCATTCTGTTCAGTTACATTTTGTCCCCATTGACAATGAATGGGAACAAAACAGAAGCGTTTTTTTCCCCGGTATTGAGACCCTATGACGGATCTCAATACCAGAAAATAGAAACGCTATTGTGAAAGTAGCCTTCATCAGACTTTCTCTATGCCTTTTGACTCACATAGACTGCTCGCCATACCCCTCCATGTTAGACAGCTCCCAGAGCCTTGTCTGATACACAGACTGCTCCCCATGCTCCCCTCTGCTACACAGACTTCTCTCGATAGTCTTTTTTATCACAAAGACTGCTCCACATGCAGACCCTCCAAGTGTCCCACTTTTTGAGTGACAGTCCCTATTATGGACCCACGTCCCTCTGTTCCTCTTTTCTCCTTAAATGTCCCTCTTTTTGATCTGAGGTATAGATTTGCATAGTTGCATAAACAATATTGATCAAGAAAGTGTTTGGTTCCTCTCTGTATATTTTACCCCACCTTGTGTATTATTTAATGCAGTTTATTACTATAGGCCGGTAAGTTTAACATCTGTTGTGTGTAAACTGTTTGAAGGTTTTCTGAGAGATGCTATCTTGGAGCACCTCAATGAAACTAAGCAAATGACGCCATATCAGCATGGATTCATGAGGGATCGGTCATGTCAAACTAATTTATTCAGTTTCTATGAAGAGGCAAGTTCTAGACTTGACAGCGGCGAATCAATGGATGTCGTATATCTGGACTTCTCCAAAGCATTTGACACTGTACCACATGAAAGGTTAGTATATAAAATGAGAATGCTTGGACTGGGAGAAAATGTCTGTAAGTGGGTAAGTACCTGGCTGAGAGATAGAAAACAGAGGGTGGTTATTAATGATACACACTCAGATTGGGTCACTGTCACTAGTGGGGTACCTCAGGGGTCAGTATTGGGCCCTATTCTCTTCAATATATTTATTAATGATCTCCTAGAAGGCTTGCACAGTAAAATATCAATTTTTGCAGATGACACTAAACTGTGTAAAGTAATTAACACTGAAGAGGACAATATACTGCTACAGAGGGATCTGGATAGATTGAAGGCTTGGGCAGAGAAGTGACAGATGAGGTTTAACACTAACAAATATAATGGGAAGGAATAATGCAAGTCACCCGTACATACTAAATGTTAAAACACTGGGTAATACTGACATGGAAACGGACCTAGGAATTTTAATGAACAGCAAACTAAGCTGTAAAAACCAGTGTCAGGCAGCTGCTGCCAAGGCCAATAAGATAATGGGTTGCATCAAATGGAGCCCATGATGAGAACATAGTCCTACCACTTTACAAATCGCTAGTCAGACCAGACATGGAGTACTGTGTACAGTTCTGGGCTCCTGTGAACAAGGCAGACATAGCAGAGCTGGAGAGGGTTCAGAGGAGGGCAACTAAAGTAATAACTGGAATGGGGCAACTACAGTACCCTGAAAGATTATCAAAATTAGGGTTACTAACTTTAGAAAAAGACGACTGAGGGGAGATCTAATAACTATGTATAAATATATCAGGGGTCAGTACAGAGATCTCTACCATCATCTATTTATCCCCAGGACTGTGACTGTGATGAAGTAACATCCTCTGCGTCTGGAGGAAAGAAGTTTTGTACACAAACATAGAAGAGGATTCTTTACGGTAAGAGCAGTGAGATTATGGAACTCTCTGCCTGAGGAGGTAGTGATGGTGAGTTCACTAAAAAAACTTCAAGAGGGGCCTGGATGTAATAATATTACAGGTTATAGTTACTAAAGATGGGTTGTTGATTCAGGGAGTTATTCTGATTGCCTGATTGGAGTCAGGAAGGAATTTTTTTCCCCTAAAGTGAGGAAAATTGTGTACTAAGAAAAAAGTGTATAAATATGTAGGGGAAATGGACTTTCACACAATGAACCATAAGTGACCGTGCAAAAAGTTGGGAGGTGTGCACATGTCCCATTTTCTCTCACAGACTGCTCCCCCTGCCCCCCATTACACAGTAGTCTCTCCATATCCTTTTTTATTACACAGACTGCCCCATCTGTTGCACAGGCTGCTCTGCATGATCCCCTGTCTTCAAATTAGGTTGCTCTATATTTCCCCTCTCACACTTTTCTCCCTCCACACACATATGTCCCATATGCCACCTCTATCTGTCCCATATGCCACCTCTATCCATTGCAGGACCTAAACAATGATTTTTCAGCTTCCAGTTTACTCTTTGCATTGATCATAGAGATGATTGCAGAGAGGGGATAGAGAGGCCGTGGAATGTATCTGTCAATAATTGGGCAGAGCAATTAAAGGAGTTTTCTAGGCCTCCAATATTGATGACCTGTCCACAGGATAGGTCATCAAAATCCATGCAGTTGGTGTCTCACACCACGCTGTCACTAAACATTTTTTTCTTGCATTTGATGTAGCTACCATGTGGCGTTTTGAAATGTCAGCTTTATACAATCACACATCTGTGAGAAAGTAGCCTCTATGCGCACCGAGGTGACTTGTTGAATCAGACATTCTCCACTTACAGTTTACGCATCAGACACCCAGGAGTTAATCAAGTAGCTTTTTAATCCAGGGATTGCAAGATGTTGCAGGGAATCCAGATGGTAAAAGAATTATGCCAACAATAAACTCCTAGCTAAGAAGATGGAGATTCTCCTCAGAAAGCTGAACACCCATTAAGAGCACAGCGTTACTGGAAAAACAGGGAGTGGCTGGGCTGAACTAACTAGAAGCTGAAACAGACGGGGGGAGGAGAAGAGAGGAAAATACCAATACACAATGCAAGATACTGAAACAGAACACTCCCTGTCTGGTATCAGTAGATACCACTATATATATGCATACAATGGAATTGTATAAAATAACAATGAATAATGTCCATAAACCTGATGAATAAACAGATGAATAATGTCCATAAACCTGAAAACGAAACATGCAATGAACATTTATTCAAACCAAAAAAGGATATGTCTTCAGTTTAGGCCATAGAGCTGGTACATCTTTGATAAAAGGGATCTCAACTTGGAAGTTCTGCAGGCATGAGTAACACAACTTCTGTAACAGGGCGGAAGAAGGTCTTGATTACTCCACCTCTCACGGTTCTTACTTCCACTTTACGAACTTTCCCATCCGAACTGGATATGACTTTAGTAATAAGTCTAGTAGGCCAGTCGAGACGATCAACTTGTTTGTCTCTTTAACAGAACAAAATCTCCTTCCTTTAAATTAGGCCTTGGTTCTTGCCACCTTCTGCATTCTTGCATGAGGCAGAGGTACTTTCTACTCCACCTTTTCCAGAACTGACTGGCAAGATGTTGTACCTGCTTTCACCAAAACTTATAAAGGTTGTGCTCTTTCAAAATGCCAGATGGCACAGGAATATTTCCTATCTTTTCTGGTTTATTCTTAAGTGATCTTTTATGCACCCCAGAAGTGGATTTCTTCTTTTTTACTAAAGGAAATTGTCTGTTGCTTTCATTAGAAGCTGAGCGAGACTTGGTTCTCCTTGATCTTGCCAAAGACTTAGAATGTGACTTCTCTGTCTGTGTCACCAATTTAGAGTGAGAGCGCTTATTTTGTTAGGCTGATTTATAGGTTGATCACTTTCTGTCTATGGATCGCGAACGCAAATGCTCATGTCTGCTTTTTACTTCTGAAATGGGATCTGTCTTTGAACGTACAGACTTGGGTTGTTGACATGCAGTATTTGTCATGGACACTGGAGGTGAACTTTTCCCTGTGGTTTCCAGAAAAGGCTTAGCAATATGAAGGTGCTCATCCGTTGAAGACTGGGAAGAACTATGATCCTCTTGGGTGCAATCAACAACTTCAGATGGAACTAAAGGTATCTGCAAAGTATCTGAAATAAACTCTTCCTCTGTTGAATATAACTCCTTTATAGAACATTCAGAAGATACTTCCTTTACAGAAGTAAACTCATTGTCAAACGGTTGACTGGAAGGCTCACATTTCTGTGGTATCTCATCAGAACTACATGAATCAGAAGGCTTGTTGTCAGTGATAATATAGGATTCATCATGATGAACTGTTTGAGGACTGCAAAGCTGGAAGGGCTTGAAGAGAGCTCCAATTGAGATCCTGAAGGCATTTCTACAAGCTGCACTTCTGTCCAGGAACATTCTCCTGTAGCTGACTCCTTGGGATTTAGGCTGATTTCTGATGAACAAGTTTTTAGAATATTTGGGCAAGGAACCTCTTGCACATAGTAGTGGTTAGGACACTGCCTGAAGTAAGAAGTTCGTGCCCCTCTTAATACTTCAGTTCTGAAGGAGTATACTTGGCAGGGTCTGCGGGCTCTGTCGAGACATACATTCCCCACGATGACCCAACCCACTGTAAGTTCCTGGGCATATGGAGCGTTGAAAGGGCTATTGCGAAGTTCAGGACCATATAAGCCTCAAGAATGTCTCTACCTAGCATGAGTAAGATCTCGGCATGGTTATCAAGGGGAGGAATCTCTCTGGCTATGTTCCTGAGATGAGGGTAATGCTGTGTGGCATCAGGTGTGGGAATCTTATCCCTTGCGTCCGGCAATTTGTAACACTCAATAAGGGTTGGAAGAGAGAGTTTTTAATCTCCTTTGATGGGCTTCAAGGTAAAACCATTAGCTCTTCTTTCTGAGGTTGTCACAAGACCAGAGCATGTTCCTAGGGTGTAGGGTGTAGTTTCTCCCTCTATCCTGAACAGATAAAAGAACTTAGGGCTAGCTAGGGAACGATTACTTTGGTCATCTAGAATAGCATACATTCTTATGGTCTTCTCTGGTTGTGCAGTAGGAAACACATCCACGAGACAAATCTTAGAACAAGACTTACCGCACACAAGTCCTTCTCCGCATACCTCTGTGCATCTTGGCGTGACGTAGTGGCTGGTCGGTCGGCACTCTCCCCACCATGACTCTCCCCGCCGTGATCGGAATGGGGTTTGTGCCAGCTAACTGGTTCTAGGTTCCGCCTGATTGGTCCCAGGTGAACAGCGGACACATGTACATCACTATTACATTCAGAACACTTGACTGGAACCTTACAGTCTCTGGCAAAATGCTCAGTGAATGCACAGCATCTGAAGCAGATATCATAACTCCTTAGGAACTCCTTACGTTCCTCAAAGGGCTTTGCTATGAAGACTGGGCATTTCCTTAAAGGATGTGGTTTATCATGGATAGGGCAATGATGATCGGGTTCCTTAGGACTTTCATTTCCATTGGAAGCGGCTGCGTTAGTAGTGGGCACAACCCCTGTCTTTTTTACGGAAATTAGACCTTTAGGGTTTCTCTGTCTGGGACTGAAAGTCTTGTGTCTCTGTTTAGTAGAGCCAAAGATGTTGGTCCTCAAGGTGTTGAAGTTTGGATCATTTTTAGCTCTAGCCAAATCCTTGATGAACTTACAGAAGAATGAAAATGGTGGAAAGGGAACACGATGTTGCTCCTTGTATTTTGAACCTCTTGTTGCCCATTGGTCTTGAATATTGAGGGGTTATTTCTCCACGATCAGACCTGGTAGCTGCGGGTCTCTCTTGATGATTTCAAACTCAAGAAGAAGGTCGCTTAATTCCTGGAACTCTCGGTGGTCTGTATTGGATAATTCAGGAAAGTCGTATAGTCGTTTAAATAAGGCACGTTCAACTACTTCCGAGCCACCGTATGTGTGCTCTAATCTTTCCCATGCGAGACAAAGGCCTTTGACTGGTTCATAGATATGAACAGTTTTGAGTCTCTTAACACAGTTTGACGACCATGGACCTAGCCATCTAATTAGTAAATCAAGTTCTTGCATAGGCGGTACACCAAGGGTTTGAGCTGTTGTCTTGAAGGTGGCCTTCCAACTTCTATAGTTCTCTGGGCGATCATCAAAGTTCGTAAGGTTAGTACTCATGAGGTCCCTGAGGGTGAGGTACTTAGCGATTTCTGATGCGTCATTTCTTTCCTGCATCATGGCGACGGGAACTTCTCCATCTCTGGTGTTGTTGGAACCATCTGATACCCTATGTTTGGGGGTTGGAAGATGGAATGGAGTGGCAGCTGGGTTGTGCGTAAGTGAAGGCTCCACATCTGTTAATCTTGGCGCCTGAAATACTGGGTAAGGTGCCAGAGGTTTGAAAGAAAGTGAAATGTCCACTGGACTGGGGTGAACTGTATAGTTATCGGCTGGCTCTTTTTCTACTCGCATGAGTTCAGCAGGCTGGCGTGCAGAGGCAGAATCTTCTGGTGCACATGCATTGACTTTGCTTTGGTTTAGGACGAATTGCAGGGTACGCCTTTCTGAGTCATTAGATATCTTGGACATAGGATGATAAGCTTCTTCTTCTTCAGCAGCTTCTTCAAGAACTCTGAGTTCAGCCATGGCTGCTGCTTCTTCCCTTTACTTTCTGAAAGACCTCCAACTCAGCTTCAGCCTTGGCTTTGGTTGCTTGCGCCTGAGCCTGTATAGCTGCTTGATTAGCTTGAGATTGGGCTTGTATAGCTGCTTGATTAGCTTGAGATTGGGCTAGTGTCTCTGTGACTTGTGCTTTAATGGCTGCTTCCTTTCTAATGCAGTGAGCTTGTACCTTCGCTGCTTCCGCTTTTGCGCGTGCCAACACCAATGAGGTACTCAGCGAAGAGTGCTGTGAGTGAGACCTTAGCGATGAGGACTGAGCAATAGATTTCGAGGAACGGGATGAAGCCTTGGAGTGCCTTAAAAGGTTAGAATGGTGGGAAGCAGTTTCATATTGTTGTGATATCTTGTCCTCTAGCATTGACTTGACTGCCACAAATCTGCTATATCGTTCATCATTAAGTGCAGTGTGGGTCTTTAATTCTAGGATGAATTCCTCTTAGTTGAGACTTAATAACAGAGAAGAATATTTTTCAGACAGCCTCTTATAACCTTCATAGGTATTATTCAATTTTGTACATGTGCCTTTAATTGATCTTCATTATAGCCTGATCCATACATTGTTCAGTCTTTTCCCACAAACTGGATAAGTTATTACATATTTCAATTTTGTTAGTTAGGATAACCTTCTTCATTTTTAATGAGGGATTAGAAATCCTTTTAGCTGTGTCTTGCATATCCATTTGTAACACAGCAGCGACCTCGAGTGGTGGTTCAGTCTTTTAATAGCTTACAGCAGGCAGACGATATTTACCTCAGAAAACAGGCTGAACAATTTAAACGACTATACGACTTTCCTGAATTATCCAATACAGACCACCGAGAGTTCCAGGAATTAAGCGACCTTCTTCTTGAGTTTGAAATCATCAAGAGAGACCCGCAGCTACCAGGTCTGATCGTGGAGAAATAACCCCTCAATATTCAAGACCAATGGGCAACAAGAGGTTCAAAATACAAGGAGCAACATCGTGTTCCCTTTCCACCATTTTCATTCTTCTGTAAGTTCATCAAGAATTTGGCTAGAGCTAAAAATGATCCAAACTTCAACACCTTGAGGACCAACATCTTTGGCTCTACTAAACAGAGACACAAGACTTTCAGTCCCAGACAGAGAAACCCTAAAGGTCTAATTTCCGTAAAAAAGACAGGGGTTGTGCCCACTACTAACGCAGCCGCTTCCAATGGAAATGAAAGTCCTAAGGAACCCGATCATCATTGCCCTATCCATGATAAACCACATCCTTTAAGGATCTTGTCCTCTAGCATTGACTTGACTGCCACAAATCTGCTATATCGTTCATCATTAAGTGCAGTGTGGGTCTTTAATTCTAGGATGAATTCCTCTTAGTTGAGACTTAATAACAGAGAAGAATATTTTTCAGACAGCCTCTTATAACCTTCATAGGTATTATTCAATTTTGTACATGTGCCTTTAATTGATCTTCATTATAGCCTGATCCATACATTGTTCAGTCTTTTCCCACAAACTGGATAAGTTATTGCATATTTCAATTTTGTTAGTTAGGATAACCTTCTTCATTTTTAATGAGGGATTAGAAATCCTTTTAGCTGTGTCTTGCATATCCATTTGTAACACAGCAGCGACCTCGAGTGGTGGTTCAGTCTTTTAATAGCTTACAGCAGGCAGACGATATTTACCTCAGAAAACAGGCTGAATGCAGTTCCTAGCCTGTATAAAAATTGCAATTGCTAGAAGCTTCTGCGATCTTAGTGAATGCAGTACTGAACAGTATAAGATATTACCCTCCACTGCAGCAAGCAGAAGACTAATGATGATGGCTTATTAATTGGAGTGGGAGAATATTCTTTTCTTAGCGGGAGAAGGAGAGTACTAAGACACTTTTACTGTGGCATTTCGAAATGTCAGCTTTATACAATCGCACATCTGTGAGAGAGCAGCCTCTATGCGCATGGAGGTGACTTGTTGAATCAGACATTCTCCACTTACAGTTTACGCATCAGACACACAGGAGTTAATCAAGTAGCTTTTTTATCCGGAGATTGTATTACAAGATGTTGCAGGGAATCTAGATAGTGAAAGAATTATGCCAACAATAAACTCCTAGCTAAGAAAATGGAGATTCTCCTCCGAAAGCTGAACACACATTAAGAGCAAAGCATGACTGGGAAAACAGGGAGTGGCTGTGGTGAACTAACTAGAAGCTGAAACAGAGGGAGGGGGGGGGAAGAGGAGTATACCAATACGCAATGCAAGATACTAAAACAGAACATATCACTTTGAACAAAAGTGGAACCACAGTTATGTGGTCAAGCAGATTGAAGGTTACACTGAGGTACCTGACATCACTGTGTATACAGACTGCCCCAAGGTGGAGTGGAGGTAATTGATACCACTGTGTATACACATTGTCTCTTGGTGGTATCCAGTTGGGGATGTGTCCCTGCACAGTCTCACACTGTCCAATCAGTGTTGACAGAAGCAGACTATGTAGGGACACACCCAACCGATAATAGCCAGTTGTCAATGTCTAGGAGGAACAACAAGGGGATTGTGCAAGAATACATCATTTTTAACAGGTGCTGGCAGCCTGCCTCTACTACTGAAAAGATTATACTTGGGGTCCTAAGGAGATTTCTGAAGGGGTTTCTCTAGTGTTTGGTGGGAGCCCTGATATTCAGACGGTTGGTTCTATGGCTGCCAGTCAAATCATTATGGCCATCATACTGGACGTCAGTCTTCCTGATTTTTCCTGCACTGATTTATATCCAAGAGCAACAAATGAAAAACACAAAACATCGCTTACAGATGATTGGACCTGGGCCATAATACCATCCCATAGTTGTGTTGGATTTAACCTTTTCATCCCTGGGATTGCTTCTTATTGGTTTCTAGATAAATTCTATGTGGGAAAAAAATCTTCAATGATTTCGGATTTTTTTTCTGATTCACCTTCCGGCTCTGACTTCTTTGTGTTTATAATCTCACAATTCCCTTGTGGATCTTTCATTGTCCAGTCTCCACGTGCAAATAGGTCCCAATACATGATGTCCATGCGGGATCCCTGGTCAGTAAATTTGCACAGTACTGGGGTCAGCCTTATCAGCCAGGAATCATGACTCCTGTTTGATGTTCCTGCATATGGTGCCAGGGCTGGCTGTACCTGGGCACATTACTCTGATCTGCAGTGCCCGAGCCTCCAGGGACAATAAGACAGAAATCCCTCTGCTCTCAGACCCTCCCCTCACGTCACTACAAACTGCAGCTGCTACAGGAAAACTTCCAGACTGAGAGCAGGACAGGGGAGCAGACTTCTGTGCTATGCGGAAAGTTCTAGGATAACCAAAGACAACAGCTCTAGATCCAAAGAAGGTGATCCAGGACATCAAGGTATAAGGACTGGTCAGTCTGTGGGTCACACAAGGCATTAAGGCGCAGGGATCAGTCATTCTGTGGCATCTATCTACAGTCAGCATCTACTCCACCAGCGACCTGGACCTGAGATCTGTATCTCAAATCTCTACAATGTGGACAGACGGTAAGTAGTGGATGTTTAAAATATGAGACAGCATGCATGCTGCTTAGACAGAGGGAGTAGACTGTGCTGTGAGAGGAGGGGGTGCACTGTGCCCAGTAAAGGGGCGATGTCCCTAGAATACTAACTATTCCTGATACTGGCATATTTACTCCATATATACCACATACTGCAATCTTCAAATACTAGAGTTATGTACATGGGGTCAACACTGCTCTGTAGTGAAAGGATAATTTCCATTATTAGTGATGTCACCGCTGCTTTCTAGTGAAAGAATAATCTGCATTCTTAGTGATGTCTTCGTTGGTCTCTAGTGAAAGGATAATCTCCATTCTCAGTGACATCATGCTGCTCTATAGTAAAAGGATAATCTCCATTCTCAGTGATGTCATCACTGATCTCTAGTGAATGGATAGGCTGCATTCTCAGTGATGTCATCACTGATCTCTAGTGAATGGATAGGCTGCATTCTCAGTGATGTCACCGCTGATCTCTAGTCAACGCATAATCTTCATTGTAAGTGATGTCACCGCTGCCCTCTAGTGAATGGATAGGCTGCATTCTCAGTGTTGTTGGCACGGCACAGAGTTCCCAACCGTCCAGAAATTTTTGGATAGTCAGTAAAAATAGATGACTTTTATATGGACACTTCCCGTGTCCATATAAAAAACATAGACGTGTCCGTGATTTTTCCAAATTGTCCGTAAAAAATGTTGCCTATCTGTAATTTTCTGATAAATTGTCCAGAAAAAAGAAATATTCTGGTTGGCAACCCTGGCACTGCACTCTAGTAGAGGGGTAGGGTGTAATGCTAATGATGATCCCACTGCTGTCTAGTAGATAGTCTGCATTCTCAGTGATGTCATTGCTGCTCTCTAGTGAATGGATAGGCTGCATTCTGGGTGATATTCCTACTGATAATTAGTAAATGGATAGGCTGCATTTACAGTGATGTCACCACTGATCTCTAGTGAATGGGTAGGTTGGATTCTGAGTGATGTCACTGCTGCTCTCTAGTGAAAGGATAATCTCCATTCTCATTTATTTTACCACTGATCTCCAGTTAATGGATAGGCTGCATTCTCACTGATGTTGCCGCTAATCTCTACTGAATAGATAGGCTGAAATCTGTTGAATGGATAGTGTGCATTCTTATTGATGTCACCGCTGATCTCTAGTGAATGGATAGCCTGCATCATGAGTTGTCATGCTGATTTCTAGTGAATGGATAAGTACAATCTCAGTGATGTCACTGCTGATCTTTAGTGAATGGATAGGCTGCATTCTTAGTGATGTCACTGCTGATCTCTAGTGAATGGATAGGCTGCATTCTCAGTGATGTCACTACTGATCTCTAGTGAATGGATAGGTTGCATTCTCAGTTTTGTCACCGCTGATCTCTAGTGAATGGATAGGCTGCATTTTCAGTGATGTCACTGCTGATCTCTAGTGAATGGATAGGCTGCATTCTTAGTGATGTCACTGCTGATCTCTAGTGAATGGATAGGCTGCATTCTCAGTGATGTCACTACTGATCTCTAGTGAATGGATAGGCTGCATTCTCAGTGATGTCATCACTGATATCTAGTGAATAGATAGGCTGCATTCTCAGTGATGTCACTGCTGATCTCTAGTGAATGGATAGGCTGCATTCTCAGTGATGTCACTACTGATCTCTAGTGAATGGATAGGCTGCATTCTCAGTGATGTCACCGCTGATCTCTAGTGAATGGATAGGCTGCATTCTTAGTGATGTCACCACTGATCTCTAGTGAATGGATAGGCTGCATTCTCAGTGATGTCACTGCTGATCTCTATTGAATGGATAGGCTGCATTCTCAGTGATGTCACTGCTGATCTCTAGTGAATGGATAGGTTGCATTCTCAGTGATGTCACCGCTGATCTCTAGTGAATGGATAGGCTGCATTCTTTGTGAGGTCACCTCTGCTCTTTAGTGAATGGATAAATTGCACTTTCCATGATGTCACTGTTGATCTCAGTGATATTCATTTTTTGGGACTTCACAGGAGTGAAATCTTTTCTCTATTTTTCCTCTTTAGATTCTACCCCCTGGAGGTAGCAGGACTCATATTCCTGCCACTGACATCCCACATATTGTAGATTGTTATTGGAGTATGAGATCAGCAGAATGTTGGCCCGGAAGAGCATAATACCTGAGGAATATGTTTTGGCCAGAATTGCTGCAGAAAATCTTCGGAAACCAAGAATCCGTGACCGTCTGCGAAAAGCACGTTTTGTAGCAAAGAACGGAGCATGTAATGTGGCACATAAAAACATCCGGGAACAAGGACGTTTTCTACAAGACGTGTTCACCACCCTGGTGGACCTGAAATGGCGGCACACTCTGGTTATCTTCACCATGTCCTTTCTGTGCAGTTGGCTGTTGTTCGCCATGATGTGGTGGTTGGTGGCCTTCGCTCATGGTGATATGGACATCAGAGAGAATATAATGAGACGAGAGCCATGCGTCGCCAACGTTAAGTAAGTGGGGAAAGGGGGTGGTGAGTGGCAGAGGGAAGATTTATTATGAAGGGAATTTTTAAAGTCACTTTTGCAGGAGTCTCCTTTTCCGTAAATTGGGCCTAATTTATCAAATGTTGCATGCCATTGAATACATTTGGCGCAGACTAAGTCTAATGTTTCTTTCTTCAGATCTTACTCTACTTGATACACCACCCTTTTACTGGAGTAAGATTGAAACAATTTTTTTTGGCTTTTTAAAATGTCTCAGTTGATAAATCTGGGCTAGCCATGGCCACTTTCCTCACCAAATTTTCGAAATTGGAGTGAGTGATGTAAAAATGTAAAAATTCACAAATTTTATGCAAATAATACCCAAAAGTTGCACACCAATATTTCTTTTGCAATTTTTTTGAAGCCAGAATTCTGAAGTGCAGGGTCGAAATCCTCAAATCACCATTTCTATCAATGTCCAGTGGCACATGAAGTGTGGATATTGATGTAGGTGGTGAGTTACAGCTACACAATGGCCCTATAATAAGGATGTCAGCAGAGGAGCTACAGGCATCAAATTATGTATAGACCACAGTGATTCCATAACAGTGACATCCATAGTGCCCCTGTAACAGTGACAGCCTCAGTGTCCTGTCCTAACAGTGACATCCAGAGCGCCTGCTACCGTGTCTCCATTACAATAACAGCCACAGTGCTCACGTAACAGACAGTGTCTACATCTACAGTGTCCATATGACAGTGCCAACCACAGTGTCTCCATAAAGGTGGCAGCCACAGATGTCCCATAAAAGAGACAGCTGCATTGCCCCCATAACAGTGAAAGGCACATAGTTCCCATAACAGTGCAAGACACAGTGCCCCCATAGCAGTGACGGCCACAGTACCCTCAAAACAGTGACAGCTCCATTGCCTTTACAGTCACAGTGCGCACGTGATACTAGAATACTCAGCACCCTCATAACATTGCCAGTCACAATGCCCAATAACATTGACAGCTACTGTGCTCCCATAACAGTGACAACCACAGAGACCCTATACAGGAGCAGCCACAGTGCCCCCCTAACAGTAAGAGTGACAGTGTTCTTTATAACAGTGACAGCTGCATTTGTCCCTATAACAGTGACATCAACAGTACCCAATATCAGTAACTGCCACAACGTGCCCATAAAAGTGACAGTCATAGTTTTTCATCCCATAATGCTGATGCCCACAGTGCCCTCATAACATTGACAACCACAGTGTCCCCAGAACCGTGACAACTGCACCCCAAAATCTGGAACAGCCACAATGTCCTCATATCAATGACATCCACAGTGTTCCCAAATTGGTGATATCTACAGTTCACCATAACAGGGACCTCCATTTTGTCCTCCATAACTGTGAAATCTGGGGTGCCTTAATAACAGTGATAGTCACAATGTCCCTATAACAGTTACAGCCAGAGTGCTCCCATAACATCGACAGCTACAGTATTACCATGATAGTTACAACTTCAGTGGCCCTATAACAGTAACAGCCACGATTCCTTAACAGCAGTTCCAGCCATAAGCCCCCTCATCATAATAGATTAATTTATTCCAAAGGAAAAGTTCTCCAGCACTTGTCTAAAATCATCATAATATTCTGTCACATCCTTTGGAAACATTATAGGTATATAGGCTATGTATAAGGACAATACTATTGGTCCAAAACGTGTAAGTATCTTCTGTGGATACATATTATGGGGGTGATTTATTATACTGAAATATGCCTATAGTCGCTGTATTTCAGGCGCAATGGATAGTTGCGCCGCCATCTGTGACTTCTCCACGCTCACGCCAAGTCTAAAATTGTGGGTATGGCATGGGTGGGGAAGGGGGCGGGCTGGCAAAGGTCTAAATGTAAGACAGCTAGGAAGCTTAGTGTACTTTCACACTAGCGTTAGTGTGATCCGGCAGGCAGTTCCATCGTCGGAGCTGTCTGCCGGATCCGCTGTTCAGTGTGACAACTGACAGCATTTTTAGATGGATCCGGGTGCGGATCCGTCTACAAATGCATTGCAAGAACGGATCCGTCTCTCCGCTTGCCATGCGGATGGACGGATCCGTCTTGCAGTCTTTTTCACAGTTTTCCCATCTGCGCATGCGCAGACCGGAAGGACGGATCTGTCCTTCAGTTGTTTCACAATGCCGTCCGGCACTAATGCAAGTCAATGGGAATTAGTGCCGGCCATTCTGGCGACTGATCAGGCATTTTGGACGGACATAATACCGCAGCATGCTGCGGTATTATGTCCGGCCAACACGCCTGACAGTGACTGAATGGAAGGCATACTGATGCAAACTGAACAGATTTCTATCCATTCAGAATGCATTGGGATAGGCCTGATCAGTTTTTTTCCGGCATAGAGCCCTTCTGATGGAACTCTATGCCGGAAAAGAATAACGCAAGTGTGAAAGTACCCTTAGTCTTACATTTAGAACCGGCAGAGAATCCACGAAGTTATGAAGGGGCCTGCACTTTATAACTTTGCTGAACCACCGCCAGCGATAGTGCTTATTAAGACTGACGTCTAAAATGCCAGTTTTAATAAATATGCCTCTTTTTTTTTTTTTAAGGGACATCTGTCAGCAGATTTGTACCTATGAAACTGGCTGACCTGTTACATGTGCACTTGGCAGCTGAAGGCATCTGTGTTGGTCCTATGTTTATATGCGCCCTCTTTAGTGAGAAAATGATCTTTTAATATATGCAAATGAGCCGCTAGGAGCCATGGGGGCTCTGCTCTCTCTGCAACTGCCATGCCCTGCACTTTGATTGACTTTAGTTAAAATCAGGGCCAGGTGTGATGATGTTTTTACTGCCTGGCCCTGACAAACAGGTCAGCCAGTTTCATGGGTACAAATCTGCTGAGAGATGCCCTTTAAGTGATGTGAAATAAAATTTTAATTACTGATTACTGAAATGCTGGAGAACTTTTCGTTTGGAATGGATCTACATTTTCTTCCTGCAGCTGGATTACTTCTGCCTTGCAGCACCACCTGGATATATGGATTTGTCACAATTTCCTGCATGGTGAGCAGACCAAATAGTTTTTTTTTCTTTGGACTGTGTTTGTCGTCCGCTCATCACAGTACCAGACACAATGCTCCCATAACAGGGATAGTCACAGTACACCCGTAAGAGTGTCAGTTACAATGCTTCCATAACTGGGACAGTCACAGTATCCGCACAACAGTTATCTCCACAGCTTCTCCATAACAGTAACAGCTACAGCGCCCCACATCGATGCCGCCATAGCAAGGACATCCACAGTGCTCCAATGACAGTGAAAATCATAGAGCCCCCACAACAATCACAAAGACAGTGCTCCCAGAAAAGTTTTATTGCATTATGTGAATTATAAGAATTCTGATTTCCTGTTTAGCTTCGCACAATAACGACCATTTTTTCCTCTCTTCCAGGTCATTTACGGCTGCTTTTCTTTTTTCCATTGAGGTGCAAGTGACTATTGGATTTGGTGGACGGATGATGACAGAAGAGTGCCCCCTCGCCATCACCCTCCTGATTATGCAAAACATTGTTGGTTTGATTGTCAATGCTGTCATGCTGGGCTGCATCTTCATGAAAACAGCGCAGTCACACCGCCGGGCTGAGACCCTGATCTTCAGCCGCCATGCTGTCATAGCTGTGAGGAACGGGAAGCTTTGCCTAATGTTTCGGGTTGGTGATCTGCGTAAGAGCATGATCATCAGCGCCTCTGTAAGGATTCAGGTGATCAGGAAAACGGTCACTCCAGAAGGCGAGGTAATTCCTATCCATCAGATTGATGTTCCTGTGGACAACTCTATGGATAACAATAATATTTTCTTGGTGGCACCACTGATTGTCTGTCATGTGATAGATAAGAGGAGTCCACTATATGATGTCTCAGCCTCTGACCTGTCTACACAGGACCTTGAGGTTATTGTCATCCTAGAAGGAGTGGTGGAGACCACAGGAATTACGACCCAAGCCCGGACCTCCTACATCACTGAGGAGATCCTTTGGGGTCACCGCTTTGTGTCCATTGTCTCAGAGGAGGAAGGCATCTACTCTGTGGACTACTCCAAATTTGGCAACACAACTAAAGTGGCTACACCACGCTGCAGCGCCCGAGAACTGGACGAGAAGCCTTCCATATTAATTCAGACCCTCCAGAAGAGTGAGTTGTCCCACCAGAACTCCCTCAGAAAGCGCAACTCTATGAGAAGGAACAACTCCATGCGGCGCACCAACTCCATGAGACGCAACAACTCAGGACTTATCATACCCAAAGTGCAATTTATGACCCCAGAGCAGAACAAGTCATCAGGGGAGACATGACAGAGACACCCCTTTCTCCTCTGCCTTCCACTGCCCTTCATTACCTCCTTTTCCACAGTCGTCTGCTCTCCACCCCCTATCTCCACCCACGTCCACCCTCATCAGCCTTTCTCCATCCACCTCTTCTGCCGTCCACCACTTTACTCAATCTTCCTACATATCCTTCATCACCAACCTCAGTGCTCATTTACATCAGTGCTATTTCTATCAGGATCTCTGTTTGAGGCTCTGCATTGCAGATGTTAACAAACCTTAACTCCACCTACCTTCTCTGCCCCTGCCACTGCTCTCCGTCACCATCCTATGTCTTCCCCCTCCCGTCCCTGCCTGCCCTCCTTCTTTTTCCATCTTTCTCTACATTCCTACACCCTTCCCCTTGTCCCCCTCTCTCTATTTATTGACTTGTATACAACACTTCTTATTACTTCTAGAATTAGGCATTTTTTTAACTCTTGCACACAGTGAATAAAAGCCTTAACCAGGGTCCTCTAGTGCACATCCTAAATTGAAGCCCCCTATGGACATTACATGGGGTATGGTCTGATGTCAATGGAAAACCTGAATGACTGGAGCTTGCTTATTTTTCATAAAGATTTTACTCTGTGTAATACTGTTTTCTCAGTATAGAAACCATCAGCATATTGTTGTTGGCTGATCTGTTTACTAAATCTGTAATACTAAGGGTCCATTAACATGTCCGTAGAATGAGCCCATATCCGTTCCGCAATTCTGCAGAACAGGTGTAGACCCATTTATTCTCAATGGGGATGGGAAGGATGCGGACAGCACACATTGTGCTGTCCGCATCCGCATTTCCGGTACGCAGCTCCTGAAAAAAATAGAACATGTCCTATTCTTGTCCGCAATAGCGGACAAGAATAGGCATTTCTATAGGGGTGCCGGCCTGGTGTATTGCAGATCCGCAATACACTACGGACATGTGAATGGACCCTTAGGATGACACAGTCAGGTTTCTGCATGCAGCTTTAAAAGCAAAAACCAGGAGTGAATTAAAAGAAGAGAAGTCATATCTGTCCTTTATACTTTCTCTCCTTTTTTGATACAATCCTGATTTTGGCTTCCAAAACAACATCAGGAAGCCTGAACGTGTGGCAGTATTCTTAGCATTTAATGGACTTCACCCTTTGATCAATAATTACTCAGGAACCTGGGTGTATACATAACAGTCATCAGTCATAGGTGAGGTGGTGGGGAGTATGGCGTCTTAGCAACTGTTATGCACACAATATTTTTTTTTTTTGGTATTGTGGCACGGGGGTAAAAAGTGCGCAGTAATATGATAGTTGCAATAAAATCCAACACTATTATGCATTCGCATAGAGTGACAATGTATGCAGATCTTTGCTTGCTGTCAGTGAATGGGAATATGCTTACATTCAGAGGCTGAAAATCTATTCAAAACTAAAAGGGGTTGTCGAGCCACTTAAAATTGTTTAAAATCCACTCAAAATAGTATAAAACAATAAAAGAAATAATACTTTCCCAACCTCCCTCAGCTCACATTGTGATGTTTCACAGGTTTCTAGAGGGCTCTGTACTTTTTAGTTCTTCTCCACAAGGACATGTGACCACTGAAAACAATCAGTTACTGTAGCAAATCACTGTATCCTGATAAGTTTGGAGATCCATCTTGCAAGATATGTTAGACACTTTTCTCCTCCTTGGTTGGCTTACTTTAAACCAATATTCTGCACCATAATAATAGTGCACGGCATTACTAAATCTAGCAGACTGGCACGTTTTAGGACTCCACTTTGGCACTTCCCCTTTTGTAGACACTTTATGAAAACTGTCTAGGGAGGCATAAAATGTGTCTAAAACAGACAATAAATTAATAACACTCCCCCATTGTGAACAGCACAGAGAAGCAGGACAGGGAGGGAGATTAGCCCCTGGTGGGGACGCAGCACAGATTTCCTTATAAGGAGAATTCATCGGAGCCTGGAACATCTCATTACATTAACTCACTAACACTGAGCTCTGCTGAGATCTCATACATTGGAAGCACGTATTTATATCAGAGTTGTATTTGTTAGTTGGATTTATCTGGATTTCTGCACTGACTACTAATACAACGTGGTCTGATTGTTATCTGCCACTATTTTAGTCAAACACAATCTAACTAAACTAACACTCCCCAGTTGTAGTGTTCATGTCTTGTATTGAGCACACTGAGAAAAATTCGCAATGTAGAGAGAAAAAGCAAGTGAACTCTTGATTCTAATAACTTATTGATCCCCTTATTAGCAGCAATTGTCTCCACCAAATATTTCCTGTAGTTGCAAATAAGATTTGCACATCATTGAGGAGGAATTTAGGACCATTTCTCCCTGCAAATGTGTTTCAGTTTGCCAATATGCCTAGGATGACTTGTGTGCATAGGACTCTTCAGGTCATTTCACTGCATCTCAATAGGGTTAAGGTCAGGATTCTCACTTCATTCTCACTTTGGGACATCCCAAAACACAAATATTCTTTACAACAATTCTTCAGTTGATTTACTTGTGTGCTTTGAGTCATTGTCCTGTGCATCACCCAGTATCTCTTCAGCTTGAGGTCATTGCTGTCCTTTCTTTCTCCTGTAAAATGTTTTAACACACCTTAGAATTCCTTATTCCTCCAATGACCACAAGGTGTCCTATCCCTGCGGCAGAAAAGCAGTAATGATCCCCCGTCGACCATGCTTCACAGTTGAGATGTAGTGTTGGTTTGCAGTGTTCTTTTTCAAAAAACACAGAATTGTGCATTTGGGCTAAAAACGTCCATAGAACATTTTCCAAGAAGCGTATATACACATGTAATAGGGTCCCTGTCCCACCCAGTTTCGCAGTATGTGTGCATTAAACAGTCTCAGGCAATGCTAAATGCAAAGTGTGACTCCCCAGATAAATTAATTTCCATTTTTTTAAGTGAAAGAAATTTTTTATGAAATTGTACTAATAAAAGTCGCCCTCCACCTCACCCACTTTATATGACTTCTATGACGGAAATGTGCAATAGCCCCTCTAAACATGGAGGACCCTTTCTCCAGTCAAAAATAACTGATCCAAATGGATAAAAAATAACAGACACAAACGGATGAAAAATTAGCACAGCAGATGCTCAAAATAAAGGATCCTTATTTTATTTTCTGTTTTTCAGTCAGATCAGAAAAACAGAAAACAAAATGGTGGTGTGAGTGAAGCATTACACAAGTGTAATTTGTCACAGATTTGTTACAGATAACATGGCTGGAGTAGGAATGAACAGGTACAGTTGTATCTTTACAGCTATTAGGCTTACATTGCACTTCACTATCTGACTGTTTTTGTAAAATACCGAAGAATATAAGGGGGTGCAGTGTTAGAAAGTTTATGAGTCGATGCAAACACAGGGCGGACCCTAAATAGGGTCAGAAATAGGAGGTGATTTACTAACATTTTTTTTACCAGTTTTTGGGGTAAAAAAGTCACAAGATCCCTTTTTGCAACTTTGTAGACAAACATGTGACAATATTTTGTTGCACAGGCATTTTTATGCTGTACTTGCCACTTGGGAGTGGTAAAGGAGCGGCAAGAACCTGACAGGGGCCGAGCCAGGACAACGGGCCTGACAAATTTACTAACATTTGCGCCTGTTTTTTAAACACTACTGCTGTCTGGGGCTGGAGTAGTTTTGATACCAGGCATACAGACTGCTGAAAGTGCGCCTAAGTTAAACTCCTTGACACAGGGCTATGGAAGCTAGAGGTCGTGATTAGACAGCAATTCTCAACAGACTTCACTACACATCCCCTTGGCATCTGGCATACTCCACTTTGCTATTTTGTGGGTATAATGCAGTGGCTGGGTTTGGGGTGGCCCCACGTTACGCTGGGTCTTCTGGTCACTGAGCTTGCTCCAGTCTTCTCCCAGGCAGAAGAAGGTTTTGTGTTAGGGAAAGGCCTGAGCTAGTTTATCTCTCTCTCTTAGATGACTGGTACCCTGGCCAAAGGCTGGTGTCCCAGGTTCTGTGTCTCAGTTGTAGAGCTGGTTCCCTGTCAACAGTCTGGTAACTCAGGGTCTGTGGCTCAGCATCCCCATCTCAGCATCTTCTTCTGGTCACATATGTAGTCTGGCAGAGTCTTTCAAACTAAGCACTGCTCCCTATGTGCAGAGCAGCAGAGTATCTTCTACTAAGCTCTGGTCCCTTTCTGCGGACAAATAAGGGGTCTTACTGGTCTCCCTATATACAGTTGCTAGCTGAACTAAAACCTTCTAGTGGAAGGAGTGGACTTGAAAATCACAGCCTAAACTGAAACACTGCTACAACTTCTGTCATAGACTTGGATAGAATTTCAGTGCAAGTCTATGGGAATTATTAAGCAGCTTTTCAACACATAAACAAGTCTTCAGACAACAGAGCTAAACCAGATAGACAGAATGTCTGTTTTTCCCCAAAAAAACTTTACATAGCTAAAAAGTCAGAAAATCTCTCAGGATTAGACGGCTGTGCATTAACCCTTTCCACAGCGCAGTGCAGCTTTAGTGTAATAATACTGCTAATGAGCAGGATACATTATAAGAAACATGTAAATGAAATTCAACAATGTAAAAAATGCACACAACAACATAAATCACAGTGCAAATTAACCATTTAAAGTGCAATAAAGTAGTGAGTTGATGGTTTCGCATAGTAGCAATAAGGGCAAATGTTCACAAATGTCCATAGTCCAAATTACCCTTGCTCCAGGGCACGACAATAATTCTGATGTAATCCAGAGTAGGATTCAGCTAAACAAGCTTCTTTTACCAGACTAGGCAGAGCTAGACTGACTGGGGGTCATTTATTAAGACTGGCTTCTTACGTTGGTCTTAGATTTCCTCCTTCGCTGCTGTGAGATTTGGCTAATTTATGATGTGGCGTAAATGTTAGTAGATTTGCAAGGATCCATGTCCCAAGCCCTAGCCCCCACCACTCCCAAGTGGTAAACATAGCGCTATAACACCTATGCGACAAAATATTATTGCAAGGTCATTAAAAAAAGTTGCAAAAAGGGGTTTGTGACAGTTTTTTAAATATCTAAAACAGGGGTGCCATAAATGACCTCCCACTTATTAGAATGTTGTCACTCCTCCTCTCTATTTAAAGAGAGTGACACCTGCCCCATCTAGTGGTGGCTGGAGGTTACGGCCTGTTTACTAGATTTTCATATGTAAATGTATTAATACACAGCAATATATATTTAAAAAAAGTTTTGGCCTTACAGCAGTGTATTGGCACAAATGCACATACAACCATTTTTGCAGTGTACTATTACCTCTGAATCGAAGCTGAGTTTGGATCCAAGTTTTAAAGTGATTTTTCACTTAAAAATCAATGCTGAAGTTATTCAACGAAGTCTTGTGCAAATAACTGACTTCGGCTTATCGGAGGCCATACATTTTAATGCTGTACGGAGACAGATCTTTGCACATCATTAATCTTAAGTTTTGAATGAAGCTACTTCAGCTCAACACTACCCACGATTATGTAACTCCACCAGACAGATTTGAAGTAACAATACAACATTGTTGTGCCGACATTGGCAGAACAATTCAGGACATTAAACAGCAAAAAGTCACTAGCACTGTCTAGTAGGACACTGCCAGTATGAGTTAGGCCCCATTCACAGGACCGTATTTTTGGTCCTTATCCGATCTGAATTTTTTCAGATAGGATGCGAACCCATTCATTTCAATGGGTCTTCAAAAAAGATGTGCTGTCCGCATCCGTATATCCATTCCGTAGCCCTGCAAAAAAGATATTACATGTCCTAAGGACAGGCATTGTTACAATGGATCAGTGAAAAAAAAAAAAGAAATGCAACAAGGACGTCAGATGGAAGAATTGGTATTTTTTGCAGATCCGCGTTTTGCAGACTGCAAAATACATACGGTCGTGTGAGTGCACCTTTAAACAGTCCTTTACATTCAATGAAGAAGACATTAGGATTAGTGTTAAGTGAACTTGTGGTTTCAAGTTCGACGTACAAGGTTCGGGTTATCTAAGAATTTGGTTATAAATTCCGCTACCACGGTCCATAAGTTATATTTGTACGCCGAACTTGAAACCACAAGTTCACTCAACGCTAATTAGGATGCATTGGAATTTGTTTAGTTAGATGGTGCTGGTCCCATTTTCCTACTTGGTCACTGTGCAGTTAGACAGGCTGCACATATGGTACAGTATGTCCACCAATAATCTGGTTATTGGTTCCAAGGTAATCTCCAAATGAAACAGTCCTCTGCTAGACCTTAGGGCCTAGTTTTATTAGTAGTCCATTATTAAGTCAGTGCTTAGACACACTGGTACTCTGATAAACCAGTCTGACCCTGCCTAAAAGCATTGCAAAAACATCCAGGTGATCTTGGTGTGGCAGGCGCAGCACTATGAAGTGCCTTATGCGCTGTGGTAGTAGAAGAATTTTAATATCTCTGACTTTTTAGTCTAACCAGACTGTCTATTACTCTGTAATTCCTCTAGCGCAGTAGGTTTAAAGACCACACCAAATGCTTGAAATAACTTCTTTATTAACTTCAACTTTTCTTCATATATAACACTGCTGCCTCCGCAGCAGACAGTCCATGTACAAAACACGTGTGGAATAAAGTATCACAAAATGAAATGAAACATAAAATAGTTGATATATTTCTCTCTTCAGTATCTGTACTTTCACTTTAAGTTATCTAAGCACTTTATGATCTCTCTGAGAGGTATATCTGAGGCTTAACCAATAGTTTTACTTGCTCTATATGATCTGGTATGAGCAGTTTGCAGACTGTATGTAGTTTGCCTAGTTTGAATGTTTTAATGCAATTTGGTCGCAATTTGCAATCTGAAGATTGCCATTTGGTCTATTCATTTACTTTTTGCATACTGTTCATTTGGTGGAACTTTAACCACTTCAGCCCCCCTAGCTTAAACATCCTTAAAGACCAGGCCACTTTTTACAATTCCGCACTACACTACTTTACCCGTTTATTGCTCCGTCATGCAACTTACCACCCAAAAGAATTTTACCTCCTTTTCTTCTCACTAATAGAGCTTTCATTTGGTGCTATTTCATTGCTGCTGACATTTTTACTTTTTTTGCTATTAATCAAAAATTACCGAAATTTTTACAAAAAAATGACATTTTTCACTTTCTGTTGTAAATTTTTTTTAAAAAAACTACATTTCTATATAAATTTTTCTCTAAATTTATTGTTCTACATGTCTTTGATAAAAAAAAAGTCCAATAAGTGTATATTTATTGGTTTGGATAAAAGTTATAGCGTTTACAAACTATGGTGCAAAAAGTGAATTTCGGCATTTTGAAGCAGCTCTGACTTTCTGAGCGCCTGTCATGTTTCTTCAGGTGCTAGAATGTCAGGATGGTATAAATACCCCCAAATCACACCATTTTAGAAAGAAGACACCCCAAAGTATTCGCGGGGGCATGGTGAGTTCATGTATCATTTCATTTTTTTCACAAGTTAGCGGAAAATGACACTTTCTGAGAAAAAAATAAATAAAAAGTTTCAATTTCTGCTAACTTCTGGCAAAAAAAAAGAAATCTCAGACGGACTCACTATGCCCCTCAGTGAATACCTCAGGGTGTTTACTTTCCGAAAGGGTCATTTGTGGGGTGTGTTTACTGTTCTGGCATTTTGGGCGGGGCTAAATTGTGAGCCGCCATGTAAAATCTAAAGGTACTCGTTGGAATTTGGGCCCTTTGCGCACCCAGGCTGCAAAAAGTGTCACACATGTGGTATCGCCGTACTCAGGAGAAGTAGGGCAATGTGTTTTGGGGTGTATTTTTACATATACCCATGTTGGGTGAGAGAAATATCTCTGTAAACTGACAACTTTGTATAAAATTTTTAAAAGTTGTCGTTTACAGAGATATTTTCACACACAGTATAGGTATATATAAAAATACACCCAACACTGCCTACTTCTCCTGAGTGCGACACTACCATGTGTGCCACTTTGCAGCCTGGTGCACAAAGGCCCTAAACCAATGAGTACCTTTAGAATTTCACAGAGCCATTTTTACGCATTTGGATTCCAGACTTCTTCTCACGCTTTAGGGGCCCCTAAAATGCCAGGACAGTATAAATACCCCACATGTGACCCCATTTTGGAAGAAGACACCCCAAGGTATTCTGTGAGGGGTATGGTGAGTTCATGTAAAATTTTATTTTTGTCACAAGTTAGTGGAATATGAGACTTTGTAAAAAACAAAATAAAAAAATAAATAAATAAACTATTTCCGCTGACTTGTGGCAAAAAATAAAAATTCTGTGGACTCACCATGCCCCTCACGGAATACCTTGGGGTGTCTTCTTTCCAAAATGGGGTCACATGTGGGGTATTTATACTCACCTGGCATTTTAGGGGCCCCTAAAGTGTGAGAATCCAAATGCATAAAAATGCCCTGTGAAATCCTAAAGGTACTCATTGGTTTTAGGGCCCCTTTGCGCATCTTGGCTGCAAAAAAGTGTCACTCATGTGGTATCGCCGTACTCAGGAGAAGTAGGGCAATGTGTTTTGGGGTGTATTTTTACATATACCCATGCTGCGTGTGAGAAATATCGCTGTAAACGACCACTTTTTGCATTTTTTATTCAAAGTTGTCAATTTACAGAGATATTTCTCTCACCCAGTATGGGTATATGTAAAAATACACCCCAAACACATTGCCTACTTCTCCTGAGTACGGCGATACCACATGTGTGACACTTTGCAGCCAAGATGCAAAGGCCAAATTCAATGAGTACCTTTTAGGAGGGCATTTTACGCATTTTTCTTCTCACGCTTTAGGGCCCCTAAAATGCCAGGGCAGTATAAATACCCCACATGTGACCCCATTTTGGAAAGAAGACACCCCAAGGTATTCCATGAGGGCATGGCGAGTTCATAGAATATTTTTTTGGCACAAGTTAGTGGAAATTGATTTTTATTGTTTTTCTCACAAAGTCTCCCTTTCCGCTAACTTTTGACAAAAAGTTTAATTTTCATGAACTCATTATGCACCTCAGCGAATACCTTGGGGTGTCTTCTTTCCAAAATGGGGTCACATGTGAGGTATTTATACTGCCCTGGCATTTAGGGGCCCTAAAGCGTGAGAAGAAAAATGCGTAAAAATACCCTCCTAAAAGGTACTCGTTGGAATTTGGGCCCCTTTGCGCATCTTGGCTGCAAAAAGTGTCACTCATGTGGTATCGCCGTACTCAGGAGAAGTATGGCGATGTGTTTTGAGGTGTATTTTTACATATACCCATGCTGGGTGAGAGAAATATCTCTGTATATTGACAACTTTGAATAAAAAAATGTAAAAAGTTGTCGTTTACAGCGATATTTCTCACACCCAGCATGGGTATATGTAAAAATACACCCCAAACACATCGCCCTACTTCTCCTGAGTACGGCGATACCATGAGTGACACTTTTGCAGCCAAATGCAAAGGCCCTAAAACCAATGAGTACCTTTAGGATTTTACAGGCCATTTTACGCATTTGGATTCTCACGCTTTAGCACCCCTAAAATGCCAGGGCAGTATAAATACCCCACAAGTGACCCCATTGTGGAAGAAGACACCCCAAGGTATTCCGTGAGGGGCATGGCGAGTTCACAGAAAAAAAAATTTGGCACAAGTTAGCGGAAATTGTTTTTTTTTTTTTTTACAGTCTCATATTCCACTAACTTGTGACAAAAAATAAAATTTTGCATGAACTCACCATACCCATCACGGAATACCTTGGGGTGTCTTCTTTCTAAAATGGGGTCACATGTGGGGTTTTGTACTGCTCTGGCATTTGAGGGTCTCCGCAATCATTACACGTATGGCCAGCATTAGGAGTTTCTGCGATTCTCCTTATATTGAGCATACGGGTAATGAGATTTTTTCCGTTCAGCCTCTGGGCTGAAAGAAAAAAAAATGAACGGCACAGATTTCTTCATTCGCATCGATCAATGTGGATGAATAAATCTCTGCCAAAATCAGTGACTGCGGTGCGGTGGGCTGGGCGCTAGCTACCTAACAAGTAGCTAACTAACTGGTGGTGATAGGGGACCCTTATGCCCCATTCACACGTCCGCAATTCTGTTTGCGGAGCGGAATTGCGGACCCATTCATTTCTATGGGGACAGACTTTGTCCCGCTCGGATCGGAATTACGGATCCGCGCTTCGAGTCTGCACTTCCGTTCCGCAAAAATATAGAACATGTCCTATTCTTGTCCGCAGTGCGGACAAGAAAAGCATTTTCTATATAGTTCTGGCAATGTGCGGATCTGCAAAATGCGGAAAGCACATTGCCGGTGTCCGTGTTTTGAGGATCTGCGGATCGGATCCGCGGATCGGACTCAGCGGATCGGATCCGTGAATCCACGGATCCGCAAAACACATATGGGCGTCTGAATGGAGCCTTACAAGGGGTGTGATCAATGACAGGGGGTGATCAGGGGTCTAGATGGGGTGATCAAGGGGTTAATAGGTGAGGGGGGTGGGGAGGTTAGTGTAGTGTTTGGTGCAACTTTACTGTGTTACCTGGTCCTCTGGTGGTCGATCCCAGAAAATGGGACCACCAGAGGACCAGGTAGCTAGCTATATCAGACGCTGTTCATAAAACAGCGTCTGATATAGCTGTTTGATGCGTTTATATCGCATCTACAGCCTGCCAGCGATTGATCATCGCTGGCAGGCTGTAGTACAACTCTTCAGGCGCCAGACGCTGTGAGCGCGGCGCCGCGCGCGCGTTCACAGGAAGTCTCGCGTCTCGCGAGATGACGCCCCGGCGCGTCCGATCAGAAGAACAGGACCGCCCGCAGGACGCAATCCTGCGTACGGCGGTCCTGAAGTGGTTAAGCAAACACATATAACTAGTTCAGCATACAGTTCTAATCACATTATTAACAATAGGAACATCTATAACTGTATTAAATACCTATTTTGGCCTCTTTGCTTCCATAAAACTGAACTCTCAGTGGAGTGAATGTCTGTTCAGCTTCTCTCCTCTGGTGTAATAAATTCTAGCAGCTCTTGGTAGGGGAATTTCCCAGACAGGCTGGGTGTGAGGCTGGCTGTAATTGGCCAAGACTCCTGCTCAGTGTGAGGCTGGCTGTGATTGGTTAAGACTCCTGGGCAGTGACAACAGTTTAACTCTCTTGCTGTGTCATTGAGCTTACCTTACAGTCATATAATGAATCTTAAAGGCATATTATCTTTTCTGCTTCTGTGAACACAATATATAACTGTTACATGACATCCAAAAACATGAAGTCACAGTAAATAACTCTGCCTTTGTCTCTCACATATGAACATCCGAACTGTATTGAGGCTATTAGCAGGTCTAGCTGTATAAACATAGCCATAGCTATATTAGCAACCTAGGACAGGTCTTAGTTGTCTAGCTACACTCCCACAAAAATTACCTATAATTCTATGTTCTCAGTAGTAGGACTTAAACATGAATTTGGAGAATTTTCCATCAGCTTCTCAACTCTCAAGTGTCTTTTATCACTCTCAAGTAGAACTAACTTCTGTATAGGACGTTCCAACTTGAGTGGAGTAGTAAGACATTTTCCTTTATTGTCAAGTTTTAAGCCTTTTATTTGTAACAACACTCTTCTTACTAGTCTGTCTTAAACCTTTTGAACTTCGAAAACTTTGGCCAATTTCCATTCTTTCACTAACACTATGTCACCAACTTGGACATTTCTTATGGGTGTTTGACATTTACTTCTTAGCATCAGATTGGCTAAGTACTCTTTTCTCCATCTATTCCAAAACTGTTCTGATAGATATTGAACTCTTTGCCATCTCCTTTTAGCATATAAATCCTCCTCGGTGAACTTGCCAGGCGGTGGCTGTATGTAATCAGACTTAAGGTGAAGTAGATGGTTTGGAGTTATCAACTGTAAGTGGACGACTGTTAACAATAGACATTATTTCATAGAACAGGGTCCTAAGTGAAGCATCATCCATTCTTCCGGCGTTCTTTTTCAACACTGAACTTAACACATTTCTTTCAGTTCTTATTTGTCTTTCCCAAACTCCTCCTGTATGGCTTGAATGTGGAGCATTTATGTGAAAATCACACTGTTTCTCTAACAAATACTCAGTTACTTCTCCTTTAGAGCTTTCTTCAATTCATTCTTTGCTCCGACAAAATTTGATCCTTGGTCAGATCTAAGCTCTCTGACAGTACCTCTAATGGCTATGAAACATCTTAAGGCGTTGATGAATGCGTCAGTTGACATATCTTCTAACATTTCCAGGTGAATTGCTCTGGAGCTAGGACATGTAAATATCAGTCCATATCGCTTGTATTCCTTGCGGTTTTGTTTGGTGATGAATGGGCCAAAACAATCCATTCCGCTATAAAGAAATGGTGGTGATGGGTTTACCGGCAAATCTGTCATTCTTTGCTCTTCGGTAGGTCTACTTGCCTTTCTGTAGACTTCGCATTTACTTATATACTTTACTTTATAACCATCTTCTCTCAAACAGCTTTGGGTAAAGCTCCTTCCTTGATGCAAGGATTTGTTGTGGTAGTGATCAATAATCAATCTTGTGAAGGTAGAGATCTTTGGGTAGAATTGCTGGATGCTTCACTCTGCTCTGTAACAATGCATTTTACAGTCTCCCTCCCACCTTCAGTATACCATCCTGCAGAACAAGATGAAGCTTGTACAATGGGTGGTTGTAGAATCTCTGTTGAACGAGTCTTATGACTGTTTCTTCAGCTTTCATTCTTTCTTCTACATTCAACGATTCCTTCTTTCTGATTCCCTTTACCAAACATTGAATTCGAGCTACTACGTTTATGACTGTATTCCATTTTGAACATCTGCTAGTCTTTCAAGTATGTCATATTGACACTTGGCAGCAGTGCTCAATGTTTGAACAACCTTTACTTCTGGATCACCCATAGACAATTCTGTATGAGCTTTATTGGGTATGATTTCCTTTTCCCAAAAGAAAGGATGATAATCGACTTGAGATTTTTCAATCGATTCGTAAGGAAGACAAGGTTTCGGATAGAAACCATAAGGTCAGTCAGTCACATCCTCAAATCTGGGGACGTGATGGCCACTCTGGACCTCAAGGATGCTTACTTCCATATCCCGATCCATCCCGCTTCTCGGAAATTTCTCAGGATCGCGGTCCAAAATTCAGGGGTCCACAGGCATCTTCAGTTTGCCGCTCTTCCCTTCGGGATCTCATCTGCCCCCTTATCTTCACCAAGGTGGTAGTGTCGGTGGTGGCAGCTCTGAGACTGCAGGGACTGACCATTGTTCTCTATCTGGATGATTGGCTTTTCCTAGCCTCCTCAGTTCCAGTTCTTACCCACCATCTTCATGTGGCTGTTTCTTTTCTACTCCGCCTAGGGTGGATTATCAACTGGGAGAAGTAGTTTCTGAGCCCATCGATTTCCATTCATTACCTAGGTTTTGTGGTCGACTCTGTGGAGATGTCCCTCCAGTTGACGCAAGAAAGAAGAGCTCGGATTCAGGACCTGGCAAGAATCCTTTCTGTTCCGCGGCGAGTCTCCATCCGGACTCTCATGAAGATGCTGGGGCTCATGTCAGCGGCTGCGGATGCAGTCCCTTGGGCTTTATGGCACCTCCGTCCACTACAGTTGGAGGTCGTAAACAAGTGGAATGGCAGCTAGATTCCCTGTGCTCTCTATCCAATCAAACCCGAAATTCCCTGCGATGGTGGCTCCATCTGCCGGTGGGAAAGTCTATGACCCAACCAGAGTGGGTGATATTGACGACGGACGCGTCCCTTGTAGGCTGGGGTGCTCATTTGGACGGATCCCCAGTTTGGGGATCTTGGTCCCCTCAGGAGCGGCATCTCTCTACCAATCTCCGCGAGATGCGAGCTATCCAGCTAGCTCTCCTCCACTTCGCCTCTCAAATCTGGGGCAAAGCTGTGAAGGTCCAGTCAGACAACATGACTGTGATCCTCTACATAAACAAACAGGGAGGCACAAGGTCTTTACCCCTTCTGTCAGAGATCGGGGTAATTCTACGGTGGGCAGAGCTGAACCTATCCCATCTGTCTGCCACTCACATTCAAGGTTCCCTCAATATGATTGCGGACCGCCTAAGTCGCGGGTTACCGACTATGGAGTGGTCTCTGCATCCAGAGATCTTCAAGCAGTTAATCCTCAGATGGGGCATGCCAGAGGTGGATCTCATGGCAACCAGGTTCAATGCCAAGGTAGAGAGGTTCTGCTCCCTTTACAGGGAGGACAACCCCCTGGCGATAGATGCTCTGACAATACCGTGGAGGTTCAGGCTGGCTTACATCTTCCCTCCCTTTTACATGATATCGAGGATATTGATGAAAATCCGTCAGGATCAGGCCTCGGTAATTGCCATCATATCGTTTTGGCCCAGGAGATCTTGGTTTACCCAGCTCATTCAGATGAGTCGGGGACAATACTGGAGACTGGAGGTTGATCAGTCCCTTCCCGGAGTAGGAGGGCTCTCTGAGTCGGTCCTGACATCTTTGTCGCATTCAAGAGCAGAGTCTACGAAGAAGGCCTACTCCAGAGTAATGAGAATTTTCACGTCATGGTGTGATTCCAACCAGGTGGCGTCTGCAGATCTGCCCCTTTCTGCGATACTGCAATTCCTTCAAGACGGACTAGACAAAGGTCTCTCTCCATCTACCCTGAGGGTACAGATTTTTGCCATTTCGGCCTGTCTTAACAGGCCATATTCTCGGGACCCGCTCATCAAACGCTTTCTTAAAGGAGCGGAAAGACTGAAGCCTACAATACTGAAACTTGTCCCTCAGTGGGACTTATCAGTAGTTCTCAGGGGGTTAGCATCCCTTTGAGCCATTGGAGGAGGTAGATTTAAAGTTCTTGACTTTGAAATCGGTCTTCCTTCTGGCTGTAACCTCAGCCAAAAGAATCTCTGAGTTGCAAGCCTTTTCAGCAATGCATCCTTATACAATTTTTTTACAGGACCAAGTTCTCCTTAAGTTTCTACCTTACTTTAGACCTAAGGTTCCGACTTTTCAGAATATTAACCAGGTAATTTCTTTACCAGTTTTGTTGTCTTCTGCCTCCTCCTCCGATGTTCCAGCCAGACACCTGCTGGATATCTCGAGATGCCTCCAGATCTATGTGGATAGATCTAAGGAGTTCAGGATAGACGAGAATCTCTTTATCCTGTTTGCCGGTAAATCCAAAGGCCGTAAGGCGTCTAAAGCTGCCGTTAGTCGCTGGATCAAGAAAGCCATCAGGGAGGCTTTTCTGTCTCAGTCCTCAAAGCCTCCGGAGTTTGTTAGGGCCCACTCTACTAGGGCCGTTTCAACTTCTGTTGCGGAGAGAAGGCTTCTCCCCATAGAGTTAATCTGTAAGGCGGCTTCCTGGAGCTCTGAGTCAACCCTCATCTCTCATTATAGGATAGATGCTAAGGTGGCAGAGTTTTCGGCTTTTGGGCAGACGTACCTTAGTTCTGTCAGGCATGAGGACCCTCACTGGGGGTTTCTTCTTGCTATCTCCCCATCTGTGCTGCTGGTAGGACGTAAGGGAATTGTTAATTTCTAACGATAATTTGTTTTCCCTCAGTCCTAACAGCAGCACACAAATTTCCCATCCTAAGTAGATGATGCTAGCTCTATACACGGTGGGCTGGGGTTAGTTGCCTCCTTTTCAAGGAGAAGGAAACTTCTTATTGGTTCTTGGGCTCATTAAAAATTCCGCCAGTCCTACCAGTCCACAGCGGGCAGTTAACCCCATCTGTGCTGCTGTTAGGACTAAGGGAAAACAAATTATTGTTAGAAATTAACGATTATACTCCAGACACCTACAGAGCTGCAGAAACAATTGCTAAATCATGTCTTATACTACAGTCACATCCAGAGCTGTAGTCACAATTCTGCTTTCTCATCATTTAATGTACTCCAATCACAGCCAAAGCTGAATTCTCAGTTCTGCAGTTCTTAACATTTTTTACTCATTCCTATCCAGAGCTGAGGTAACAATTATCTTAAATTATCTTATAGTACAGTCGCATCCAAAGCTATAGTCACAATTCTGCTGTCTGATCATTTCTTACACTGAAATCACATCTTCAGCTGTATTCAAAGTTCTTATAACTTTTTAAACTAAGATAAAGTGAAAAATCAGCTGAATTGTGAATGGAGTCCTGTATCCTGTTCTGTGCACAGATGGATCCAGAGTAGAGGATTTTCAAGAATATATCATATAGTAGACCACATGGAGTAGCAGGAGCAAGAGGATGGATAAAACTAACTTGCATTTCCAGTCCTAGCTATGACTATGGCTATGATTAAGCACTCTCTAAAAGATGCTAGTGTTAGTCTACTTTCACAAGCGTTTTGGCTTTCCGTTTGTGAGGTCCGTTCAGGGCTCTCACAAGCGGTCCAAAACGGATCAGTTTGCATTCTAATGCATTCTGAATGGAAAAGTATCCTCTCTGAATGCATCAGTTTGCATCAGTTCAGTCTCCATTGCGTTTTAAAGACGGACACCAAAACGCTGCTTGCAGGTGGCGGTGATCGGAACAAGGTGTCTGCTAAAATCATTTAGCAGGCACCTTGGCACAATGCCCAGGGGGTCCTGTGACCCCTCCCATGTCGGCGATCGCAGCAAACCGCAGGTCAATTCAGGTATGTGACCGCGGGGATCAGAGATTTAAAAAATGCCCCAAATCTATAATTTTTAGCTGCGGGCGGTGCGGCGGGCGGCAGTGCGGGAGGTGCCCTCTGCTATAAACTGCTGACATCTGTGCTGTACGGCAGGGCATAGAAGGAAGAGAACGCCATATGGTTTTTGGAAGGCAGATTTTGCTGAACTGGTTTTTTGACACTATGTCCCATTTGAAGCCCCCCTGATGCACCCCTACAGTAGAAACTCCAAAAAAGTGACCCCATTTTGGAAACTAAGGGATAAAGTGGCAGTTTTGTTTGTACTATTTTAGGGTAAATATTTTGGTTGCTCTATATTACACTTTTTGTGGGGCAATGTAACCAAAAATAGAAATTCTGAAATTTCATCTCCATTTGCCAATAACTCTTGTGGAACACCTAAAGGGTTAACAAAGTTTGTAAAATTGATTTTGAATACCTTGAGGGGTGTAGTTTCTTAGATGGAGTCACTTTTAAGGAGTTTCCACTCTAGGGGTACATCGGGGGGCTTCAAATGGGACATGGTGTCAATAAACCAGTCCAGCAAAATCCGCCTTCCAAAAACCATATGGTGTTCCTTTCATTCTGTGCCCTGCCGTTTGGCCATACAGCAGTTTACGACCACATATGGGGTGTTTGTGCAAACTACAGAATCAGGGCAATAAATATTGAGTTTTGTTTGGCTGTTAACCCTTGCTTTGTTACTGGAAAAAATGGATTAAAATAGAAAATCCCCCCCCCCAAAAAAAATATCGAAATTCTGAAATTTTATCTCCATTTTCCATTAACTCTTCTGGAAAACCTAAAGGGTTAACAGTATTTGCAAAATCAGTTTCGAATACCTTGAGGGGTGTAGTTTCTAGAGTGGGGTCATTTTTGTGTGGTTTCTATTATGTAAGCTTCACAAAGTGACTTCAGACCTTTTTTTAAAATTTCAAGATTTGCTTCTAAACTTCTAAGCCTTGTAACGTCCCCAAAAAATAAAATGTCATTCCCAAAATGATCGATACATGAAGTAGACATATGGGGAATGTAAATCAATAACTTTTTTTTGGAAGTATTACTATCTATTACAGTAGAGACAGACGGATCCGCACCTATAATGCAAATGTTTGTATCCCTTCAGAACGGATCCGTTTGCATTAGTTTTAAAGAAAAATGACAAAGTCCAAAACGGATCCATTTTGAATTACATTGAAAGTCAATGGGGAACGGATTTGTTTTAAAATGCACCATATTGTGTCATTGAAAACGGATCCGTCCCCATTGACTTACATTGTAATTCAAAACGGATCCGTTAGGCTCCGCCTCTTCAGACGGACACCAAAATACAGCAAGCTCCTCCAAAACAGAATAGAAGCTGAACGGAGCCTAACTGATGCATTCTGAACGGATCCTTATCCATTCAGAATGCATTGGGGCTTAACTTAACCGTTTTGGACCGTTTATGAGAGCCCTGAAATGGATCTCACAAACGGAATCCAAAACGCTAGTGTGAAAGTACCCTAAGTAGCGATGATGAGAGTGGCATGGGACTAGCAGACAATAGTGGATGATGATGTAGCCAATCGCATATGGGAGCCAAGTGAAGAGGGGGCTTCATCATCATCAGGGGGAGAGGGTGACAGCTTGCCCGTGAGACAGCGGCAGGGTGGCAGTGTTCCGCTGAGCCAGCAGGGTGCAAGTGTGGCTGTGAGCCAGCAGTAGGCAGCCCTGGAGCTAAACATGCCCGAGGTAGACCGTCTGCTATTTAGGTAGACCGTCTGCTATTCAGAATGGTACCTGTACGGAAACAACTTGTGGTACACGGGTTCATAGAGACAGCGGCAGGCAGTCAGCACCAGTGGTGGGGGTAAAATGCCATTTTTGCCGGTGTGGGAATTTTTCAGCAAATCGCCAGAGGACGTCAACATGGCCGTATGTAGGATCTGTGGGAAAAAAGTAAAATGTGGCCACGGCCTTGCGTCAATACATGGAGTGTCACCATAAAGTGGCCTGGGAAAACTGTGGCACTAATGTAGTGGTACAGCCTGACGCATCTCCCAAAGGCTCCCACCCCTTCTCCAGCAGTCACGGCTCCACGACCTCTGCTGAAGGGATCTGTATTTCCTTCCCATTGTCTACTGGTCCTGATGCTCCTCCTCCTACTTCTCGTCATGCGTTTCACCAGCAATCAATAACAAAGGCGATTGCAAAGAGACAACAGTATGCATGCACTCATCCAACAGTGCAACAGCTAAACCTACACCTGACCAAGTTGCTGGTACTACAGTCCTTTGGTTGACTCTGCCCATTTCAGAGAACTGATGGCTTGTGCAGAGCCAAGGTGGAGAGTCCCAAGCCGTCACTACTTCTCAAAAAAAAGCTGTACCAGCTCTGCATATGTATGTACAGCAGAAGGTGGGCCAGTCCTTGAGCCTGCCAGTGTCTGGTACAATTCATGGCAGCACCGATGCGTGGAGCTATAACTATGGTCAAGGAAAACATCGGTCCTTTACAGCCCACTGGGTAAATGTGTTTCCGGCCCAGGCACACCAGCAGCTTGGCCAGGTGATGGCAATGCCGCCTCCGCAGTTTCATTCTGTGATTGCAGCGCCAATGTCCTCCTTCTCATCCTACAACTTGTCCTCAGCCTCCACTGTAGGCGCAGTTCGGAGTGCTCCTCCAGTATACCTCCACTGCAGAGCACGGTGGTGTCAAGCTGTTCTCCACCTGGCCAGCCTGGGGGAACGGAGTCACACCAGGGAGGAACTGCTCAGAGTCATCAACTGAAAAATCGAATCCTGGCTGTCTCCTCGCTAACTGAAGATCAGAGCCATGGTCACTGATAATGGGAAGAACATTGTGTCGGTGCTGCATCAAGGAGGGCTGACTGATGCACCCTGCATGGCATACATCTTTAATATGGTTGAAAAGCAGTTCCTGAAGTCTTCCACCCAACCGCAAGACGTCTTGAAAATGGCCAGGAAACTGTGCATGCACTTCAGCCACTCTTACCCTGCAAAACACGCTCCCCTTGAGCAGCAAAGGCAGAATTTCATGTCCACCTGAGCCCTGTGGGGGCTGAACTGGCAGAGGAGTAGGAGGCCATTAACGCCCAGGTATTGTATACAGAAATAGGTGGTTTATCTGCCCATGCCACAGGAGAGGAACAGGAGGAGGAGCATGAGAAGATGAAGGGAGATGAGGAAGACCAGGCAGATGAACCTGACAGATTGTGGCAGTATGCTGTGGAGATGGAGGCAAGGGAGTCCCTCTGATTCCCTTGTGGCCAGATGCATTATCAATATTTGGCAGAGGGATGACTACTGGCTCTTCACGATGTTAGACCCTCGCTACCGCTTCAAAATAGGGGCCTTTTTTGCACTTGCTAAGAGGGAAGAAAAGCTCAACAATTATCAAGATATCGTATGTACTCGGTTGGTCGCTGCCTATATGTGCCATCGCGCATCCTCGCAAAGGTATAACCGGGGGGACCTCCTGCGCTCATGTTCCACTGCCATGACTGCTGGAGGGAAGGGAAGGGGGGGGGCAGGAGCTGCATCAGCTCCATCAGTACCTTAAGTCTTGAGTCTCTAATAAGCACTTTTCTTCACCCGCCTACTGAAGAAACCACCCAGCAGCAGGACATGGAGCAGAACATGAACCAGCAGGTGGTAGAATACTTGGACTGCACCCTGCCACCCCAGATCGAAGATCCCCTGGACTACTGGGAAGCCAAACTTGATTTGTGGCTGCAACTGGCCATGTTTGCCCTTGGCAAGCTTTCCTGCCCAGCCAGTAGTGTGGCATCAGAGCGAGTGTTTAGTGCATCGGGGGGCATTAGTTACCCCAGAGAACTCTCCTTTCAACAGGAAATGTTGAGAAATGAACCTTTTTAAAGATGAATCAGGTTTGCATTTGCCCGGATTTCCACACACCAGTGACTGATGCATCAGACTAGATCATTTGGACAGTAATGTTCTCAATGCAGTGTGCTGCCACACTAGAACATTGTCAAAAATGGCCCATTACTTCTGGCCTTGTGTTTCAGCCACTATTCTGATGCTGCTACCTGCCCGATGCCACACACCTGCTGCCTCTGCTGCCATCTTCTACTACTGCCACCACCATCTTGTGCTGTTACTGGCACTGCTATTGCTCCCAACCTTCCCACTCTGTTACTGGGCCACTATGTTGACTCCTCATGCTGTTGCCACCATCACTATTCTGTGATGGGGCCACTAGTGACCCTATTTGGCCTTGTTAACATCACCGTTTATTTTACCCTTCTTCTGATTTGTCAGGAGAACTGAAAAATAAAAAACACAACAGATCCTGTCTTTGGAGCATCTATAAGGCCTCCATCACACAGTCAGTATTTTGCAGGATTTGATCATGATTTGGAAGCCAAAAGCAGTAGTGCATCCAAAACACAGAAGACATGCCAATATTCCCATCACGTGTCATCTCTGTTTTGGACCCATTCCTGTTTTGTTGGCCTTACCAATACTAATCAAATGCTGACCAAACACTGACCGCAAAAGACAGGATCAGTTTTTTTGGGGGTTGTTCTTCTGACAGATCAGTAGAGGGGAAAAATAAACAGTGACGTCAACACAAACTTACTCCTGACACCCTCTCCACTCATGTCATGAGACCACTACTTGTATCAGTGTGCAATAGAACAGGTTCTGTAGAAATCTATGTGGAATAAGCTGAGAATGGTGTAAGAGGAGTGCACTCTTTCACAGTAACTGTTTCACTACCACAGCAGACTAGCTATGCATTTTTCTACGATGCACAGTGATGTACACTGAGGTACACTCTCCCTGTAGGCCAGGAAATAGCAGTGACTAATTAGTTCAGATCTAATCAAAAAAAAATCGCCAAAGCATCTGAATCAAATTTTGGAAAACTTTGCTCATCTCTAAGTACAATACATTTGTGGGAATTTTCCTATCTGTGTCTGATGCATGATGCATATTGCAGCAGTAGAATTATAAGTGCAGCTCTGGAGGTGTAACAGTTAGAATGTACATACAACAAAAGCAGACGGACGCTATGCTCCCCCCCCCCCCTCCCCCTCCACACACACACATAAGGGCTCCCCATAGTAATGACATGGGATGCAATTTACTGCAATCACAAAGTGTGAAACTGGTGGCTAGTAAATTCAACATGGAGTGCTGACCTTTCTCTATTAAGGTTATTTTGGCCTGGCTAAATGCCAGTGCTGTCACATGGTGATCTGTTTTACATTTCCTCTCTATTTATTTACATCCACACAATATTTCCAAGAGGTTTATTATTGGGACGTTTATAGGGATATGTCAAATGTCACGTATATTCACGTAGCTTCCCTCCACTTAGGACCATGGCCCATTGCGTGGAGCTCTGTGCAGTGACACCGCCACCATTTTTACCAGTGTTATTCAGGCAGCAGGGCTACTTTCCTTATAAAGAACTGCTGGAGTGTTTCTAGCTTCAAGGATGATAACTGAAGACATCACTGACAGATCATGGAGCATAACTAAAATATGACGCATACAGTATAATCATGTGTGAATTGATAATAATCCGACATGCTAAGAAGAGGTTAATACACCACGATCCATATCACCACATTCAAAACAATGCTTGTATTATCAATTATTAGAAATGCATTGCCAAGCTTATATGGGCCCATCATAGTCCGTATCACTATATAGAAAAATATGTATAACTTATACCAGCTGTATATACCCAGGTTATACCAGCATGGCCCATATCACTATATACAAGAAAATGTATAACTTATACCAGCTGTACATATATAATTATATACAGAAGATACCCAGGTTATACCAGCATGGTCCATGTCACTGTATACAAGAAGATGTATAACTTATACCAGCTGTACATATATAATTATATACAGAAGATACCCAGGTTATACCAGCATGGTCCATATCACTATATACAAGAAGATGTATAACTTATACCAGCTGTACATTTATAATTATATACCAGAAGAAGATACCCAGGTTATACCAGCATGGTCCATGTCACTGTATACAAGAAGATGTATAACTTATACCAGCTGTACATATATAATTATATACAGAAGATACCCAGGTTATACCAGCATGCTCCATGTCACTATATACAAGAAGATGTATAACTTATACCAGCTGTACATATATAATTATATACAGAAGTTGCCCAGATTATACCAGCATGCTCCATGTCACTATATACAAGAAGATGTATAACTTATACCAGCTGTACATATATAATTATATACAGAGGATGCCCAGGTTATACCAGCATGGCCCTTATCACTATATACAAGAAGATGTATAACTTATACCAGCTGTACATATATAATTATATACAGAAGATACCCAGGTTATACCAGCATGGTCCATGTCACTATATACAAGAAGATGTATAACTTATACCAGCTGTACATATATAATTATATACAGAATATACCCAGGTTATACCAGCATGGCCCATATCACCATATACAAGAAAATGTATATCTTATACCAACAGTACATATAAAATTATATACAGAAGATACCCAGGTTATACCAGCATGCTCCTTATCACTATATACAAGAAGGTGTATAGCTTATACCAGCCGTACATATATAATTATATACAGAAGAAGATACCCAGGTTATACCAGCATGGTCCATATCACTATATACAAGAAGATGTATAACTTATACCAGCCGTACATATATAATTATATACAGAAGATACCCAGGTTATACCAGCATGGTCCATATCACTATATACAAGAAGATGTATAACGTATACCAGCCGTACATATATAATTATATACAGAATATACACAGGTTATACCAGCATGCTCCATATCACTATATACAAGAAGATGTATAACGTATACCAGCCGTACATATATAATTATATACAGGAGATACCCAGGTTATACCAGCATGGCCCATATCACTATATACAAGAAGATGTATAACGTATACCAGCCGTACATATATAATTATATACAGAAGATGCCCAGGTTATACCAGCATGGTCCATATCACTATATACAAGAAGATGTATAACTTATACCATCTGTACATATATAATTATATACAGAAGATACCCAGGTTATACCAGCATGCTCCATATCACTGTATATAAGATGTATAATTTATACCAGCTGTATATAAATAATTACATGCAGAGAACATCCACGTTATATCAGCATGCTCCATGTGCCTATAAGGAGAAGCTGTATATAGAAAGATTGTTGATACTGTTGTGTTTTCTAGTGAACACTGGTGATTATTACGCTGCGGTGTCAGGTGTAGTATAACATGTGTGGGTATGAAGTGATGTTTTTCTCATCTCAGGCCAGGTTCGGGGTGAATAACGACTTCCACACTGTCACACTTAGCCATGTTTTTTCTCTAATTCCTGAGCAGTTTGTGTCAGATAAATCAGAACGGCAGTCCCTGCCAAGCGGCTGCGGTTAATAGTTTGGAGGGCGGACGGGCCGGCATTAGATGGCTGTGCCGGGAGAGGATGTTCTTGTCCGGTTGATAAAGTTTCCCACGACCTTGCGGGTTTGAAGGGATCTGGTGACAGATGTTTTGCATTAACATTATATGTGAAGGACGCCGCACATTATCAATGAAGTAAATAAGACGCCAAGAACAAAACGTCTATTTATAATATCACTCACTGTGCAGAGGCTTAACCCCTTGCTGCACATCTTCCAGGACTTCACCATTGCATTCAAGTTTTTAGGTTGCAGACACAGTTGAAAGTGGGACATGCATGGTCCCGGACAGCTGGCATTCGGGTTCCACCATTTCAGTACTCCTTTGTGAGCTCTACTGCCTGACTCCAGACTGAAACATTTCCCCTGCAATGATACATTATAAAAAACGGCAGGACAGGAGATAAAGCAATGCGTTTTTATCAGTAGGTTGTTATTGGAAATCGGTCTCAAGCTCAAGGACAGAGAGGGCAGTCAGTTTTCTGAATCAGCTGATGTAAGAAGAACTCTTCTCAGAATGGAAATCGCTAGAATAAGCTGTGCAGACAGTGAATAAGCTAGCAATTCTGGGAAATTTCGGCTCTGAAGCTGGATAATAGCAAGTACAGCTCTGGAATATAATACAGAATGTAACTCCAGATCAATACTGTATCTACACAGACACAGTGACTCCACCAGCAGAATAGTGAAAGCAGCTCTGGAGTATAATGTAGGATATAACTCAAGATCAGTAGAGTATAAGACTCCACCAGTAGAATAGTGAGTGCAGCTCTGGGATATAGTACAGGATGTCAGTCAGTAATGTGTGTATACAGTAGGGCTGCACGATATATTGAAAAAATAATCGAATCACGATAAGCGTAGATTGCAATATGGCGATTATATATGAAGGGGTCCCGCGCACATAACTGGCTTTGTGTGTAAAGTATTTTACTACTGTCTGAAAAATCTCTCTCCTATTGATAAAATGGCTAGCCTTTGTACTCACTTCCACTATGAATGCACTGCAGCAAGCGGGCCGGCGCGTGACTGATGTCACTTAGTCACGCTCCTGCTTCCTGAATAAAGTGGGAGGAGCGTGACTAAGTGACGTCAGTCACGCGCTGGTCCGCTCGCTGCTGCTCGCTGCAGTGCATTCATAGTGAACGTGAGTAAAGAAGCTGGCCGTTTTATCAATTGGGGAGAGAGTTTCAGACAGTAGTAAAACACTTTACACACAAAGCCAGTTATGTGCGCAGTTTAGGACACATGAGGGGACACATAGGGCCATGAGGGGGACCAGCATAAGATGCTATATGTGTGTTATTCATGTGTGTCTTATGCCCACAGATCGCTCCCATAACAGCGTCATCCACAGATCCTCCATAACCGTGTCCTCCACAGATCCCTCCCATAACAGCGTCCTCCACAGATCCCCCATAACAGCGTCCTCCACAGATCCCCCATAACAATGTCATACACAGATCCCCCACATAACAGCGTCATCCACAGATCCCCCACATAACAGCGTCATCCACAGATCTCCCATAACAGCGTCATCCACAGATCCCCCATAACAGCGTCATCCACAGATTCCACACATAACAGTGTCATCCACAGATCCCCCATAACAGTGCCATCCACAGATCCCCCATAACAATGTCATACCCAGCCGCGTCAGCGGCTAATATGGGAAAATCCAAGCAAATAGACCTCTAGCACAATTCGCTTAAAATATTGCATCGCATATCGTTATCGCAGTTTTTAGGGCCCTAATCGCAATCACACAAAATTCCCATATTGTGCAGCCCTAGTATACAGTAACTCCACCAGCAGAATAATGAGTGCAGCTCTGGAGAATGTAACTCAGGATCAGTGCAGGATAAGTAATGTATGTACACAGTGACTCCGCCAGCAGAATAGTGAGTGCAGTTCTGCAGTATAATACAGGATGTAACTCAGGATCAGTACAGGATAAGTAATGTATGTACACAGTGACTCCACCAGCAGAATAGTGAGTGCAGTTCTGCAGTATAATACAGGATGTAACTCAGGATCAGTACAGGATAAGTAATGTATGTACACAGTGACTCCACCAGCAGAATAGTGAGTGCAGCCCTGCAGTCTAATACAGGATGTAACTCAGGATCAGTACAGGCTAAGTAATGTATGTACACAGTGACTCCACCAGCAGAATAGTGAGATCCCATGTTGCAATATACTGTAAAGCGCAAAAATGCATTTACTGTATTGTAAACTTATCATATTGTATGAGCACATGGTAGTAACCGGCTATATTTTAGCCACCACTAGATGAGGCTAGAGAGGGAAAGCACATGAGAACATGTGAAGCTGATCTGGATGGATGGTCAGCTCATCCTGGATCTGGATCCACTCAGGATAGAGCCAGAATACCTACAGAAGGTGGACCAGATATCAGAAAGGTGTAGAAAAAGATCTGCAGAAGTAACCAGTCTCCAAAGAACTAATAGAATATAAGGCAACCATGTTCAGGAGGATCCTTAGGTGCCTGAGCACTCTACACACAAGGTGCCTTGCACCATAAAACCACCGACACAAAGCACTCCTTCACCACCATCAAGTAAGAGGATCCCAAAAACTGGAGTGTACCCCAATGGGAGCTTCAGGACCGTGAGTACAACTATTACCACACCCAAAAACTCCACATCTGCACTCAAGAACACCTGTGCAGAACTCTACATGTACACACTGACTTCACCAGCAGAATAATGAGTGCAGCTCTGAAGTATAATACAGGATGTAACTCAGAATCAGTACAGGAATACATGGTGACTCCACCAACAGAATAGTGTGTGCAGCTCTGGAGAATAATACAGGATATAACTCTGGTTTAGTACCATATAAGTAAATTGGGGGTCCATCTGTGGCATTTCCCATCATGCATTCTGTTTTCTTTGCTGCTGGGGATGTGAGAAGATTTCATGTGGTTCATATTAAACCTGTGATCAGGGGACACTTAAAGGTGCAGATGATTATGGGAAATGGTCTCTTTTTTATTGTTTTTCCCACAGAATTGTATCCATTTTTCTGAGAATCTTCATAGATGTCAAGGAGCAGCTGCTGCCCAGAGTGTCCCGTGCCTGTGAGATGATGTGCCTTCCCCTCTTTAAGCTGAGACGTGGGGCAGATGTGACGCTCCTCTGGAGGAAGTCATTCTCGGATGGAGCTGTGTGGGAACATTTCTGCTAAGTACACAGTAACACAAGGTGGAGGCAGCTGCGGGCAGAGGAAGAGGTCAGCTCGGCGGATGCGGGTCGTGCAGCTCATCATGGATACATGGTGCAGGAGTCATGTGACCGCTCCACGGTCTTAAATAAATCTAAGGAAAATGGTCAGGTTACAGCTCTCATCATCTCTCCACAGTGTTCTCATTACTTATTCATTACAGGGCATCCCCCCCCCCCCCTCAAAATAAAAAACCTTACCGGTAAATGTCAGTGCTGGTCCATTGTCTTCTGTCACGGCCTTAAAAGGGTCAGACCCACACCAATAACCAGATTGAGGGTTCCATGTTCTCCATTTGAATGTCGTTCTATTCAACTTTATGGGACTGCAGAACATATCCAAGCACAATGCTCCAGCCACCCACATTCTTCAAAGGGAACCTGTCATCAGAACAGGAGGGCAGACTAATACATTTCTATGGGCACAAATAACGGTTCCGTTTTGGTCCGTTATGTACTGTATAACGGAAAAAAGTCCTGTCAACAGGACTTATTTTCCATCATACATAACGGAACAAAATGGAACCGTTATTTGTGCCCATAGAGATGTATTAGGATGGAGAAAAATACCTCTTAAAGGGTTCCGTTTTGCATTCCGTCCTAAAATTCCATTCCATTCCATTATAACTCTGTTATAACAGAACAGTATAACAGAATTTCTAATGCTTATGTGAACCCATCCTTATTTCCAGTGATGCTCGGGCATGTCAAAGCAGCAACAGGGAACATGATAGGGGAGTGTCCATGTAACTAGATGGGTGGGAGGAGCTATATACTAGCTGGGTGTTAGGGGCAGTGATAGGGGAGTGTCTATGTAACTAGCTGGTGGGAGGAGCTATAAACTAGCAGGGTGTTGTTAGGAGCAGTGATAGGGGAGTGTCTATGCAACTGGCTGGTGGGAGGAGCTATAAACTAGCAGGGTGTTGTTAGGGGCAGTGATAGGGGAGTGTTTATGTAACTAGCTGGGTGGGAGGAGCTATATACTAGCTGGGTGTTGTTAGGAGCAGTGATAGGGGAGTGTCTATGCAACTGGCTGGTGGGAGGAGCTATAAACTAGCAGGGTGTTGTTAGGGGCAGTGATAGGGGAGTGTTTATGTAACTAGCTGGGTGGGAGGAGCTATATACTAGCTGGGTGTTGTTAGGGGCAGTGATAGGGGAGTGTCTATGTAACTGGCTGGGTGGGAGGAGCTATAAACTAGCAGGGTGTTGTTAGGGGCAGTGATAGGGTAGTGTCTATGTAACTGGCTGGGTGGGAGGAGCTATAAACTAGCAGGGTGTTGTTAGGGGCAGTCATAGGGGAGTGTCTATGTAACTAGATGGGTGGGAGGTAACTAGATGGGTGGGAGGAGATATAAAATAGCTGGGTGTTAGGGGCAGTGATAGGGAGTGTCTATGTAACTAGCTGGGTGGTGTTAAGGGCAGTGATAGGGGAGTGTCTATGTAACTAGCTGGTGGGAGGAGCTATAAACTAGCTGGGTGTTGTTAGGGGCAGTGATAGGGAGTGTTTATGTAACTAGCTGGGTGGGAGGAGCTATAAACTAGCTGGGTGTTGTTAGGGGCAGTGATAGGGAGTGTCTATGTAACTGGCTGGGTGGGAGGAGCTATAAACTAGCAGGGTGTTGTTAGGGGCAGTGATAGGGTAGTGTCTATGTAACTGGCTGGGTGGGAGGAGCTATAAACTAGCAGGGTGTTGTTAGGGGCAGTCATAGGGGAGTGTCTATGTAACTAGATGGGTGGGAGGTAACTAGATGGGTGGGAGGAGATATAAAATAGCTGGGTGTTAGGGGCAGTGATAGGGGAGTGTCTATGTAACTAGCTGGGTGGTGTTAAGGGCAGTGATAGGGGAGTGTCTATGTAACTAGCTGGTGGGAGGAGCTATAAACTAGCAGGGTGTTGTTAGGGGCAGTGATAGAGGAGTGTTTATGTAACTAGCTGGGTGGGAGGAGCTATATACTAGCTGGGTGTTGTTAGGGGCAGTGATAGGGGAGTGTCTATGTAACTGGCTGGGTGGGAGGAGCTATAAACTAGCAGGGTGTTGTTAGGGGCAGTGATAGGGTAGTGTCTATGTAACTGGCTGGGTGGGAGGAGCTATAAACTAGCAGGGTGTTGTTAGGGGCAGTCATAGGGGAGTGTCTATGTAACTAGATGGGTGGGAGGAGATATAAAATAGCTGGGTGTTAGGGGCAGTGATAGGGGAGTGTCTATCTAACTAGATGAGTGGGAGGAGCTATATACTAGCTGGGTGTTAGAGGCAGTGATAGGGGAGTGTCCATGTAACTAGATGGGTGGGAGGAGCTATAAACTAGCTGGGTGTTAGGGGTAGTGATAGGGGAGTGTCTATGTAACTAGCTGGGTGGAAGGAGCTATAAACTAGCTGGGTGTTGTTAGGAGCAGTGATAGGGGAGTGTCTATGTAACTAGATGGGTGGGAGGAGCTATATACTAGCTGGGTGTTGTTAGGGGCAGTGATAGGGGAGTGTCTATGTAACTGGCTGGGTGGGAGGAGCTATAAACTAGCAGGGTGTTGTTAGGGGCAGTGATAGGGGAGTGTCTATGTAACTATCTGGGTGGGTAGAGCTATATACTAACTGGGTGTTGTTAGGGGTAGTTATAGGGGAGTGTCTATGTAACTAGCTGGGTGGGAGGAGATATATACTAGCTGGGTGTTGTTAGGGGCAGGGATAGGGGAGTGTCTATGTAACTAGCTGGTGGGAGGAGCTATATACTAGTTGGGTGTTGTTAGGGGCAGTGATAGGGGAGTGTTTATGTAACTAGCTGGGTGGGAGAAGATATAAACTAGCTGGGTGTTAGGGGCAGTGATGGGGAGTGTCTATGTAACTAGATGGGTGGGAGGAGATATATACTAGTTAGGTGTTGTTAGGGGCAGTGATAGGGGAGTGTCTATGTAACTAGCTGGGTGGGAGGAGATATATACTAGCTGGGTGTTGTAAGGAGCAGTGATAGGGAAATGTTTATGTAACTAGCTGGGTGGGAGAAGATATAAACTAGCTGGGTGTTAGGGGCAGTGATGGGGAGTGTCTATGTAACTAGATGGGTGGGAGGAGATATATACTAGTTAGGTGTTGTTAGGGGCAGTGATAGGGGAGTGTCTATGTTACTAGCTGGGTGGGAGGTGATATAAACTAGCTGGGTGTTGTAAGGAGCAGTGATAGGGGAGTGTCTATGTTACTAGCTGGGTGGGAGGAGATATATACTAGTTAGGTGTTGTTAGGGGCAGTGATAGGGGAGTGTCTATGTAACTAGCTGGGTGGGAGGAGATATAAACTAACTGAGTGTTAGGGGCAGTGATAGGGGAGTGTTTATGTAACTAGCTGGTGGGAGGAGCTATAAACTAGCTGGGTGGTGTTAGGGGCAGTGATAGAGGAGTGTATATGTAACTAGCTGGGTGGGAGGAGATATATACTAGCAGGGTGTTGTTAGGGGCAGTGATAGGGGAGTGTCTATGTAACTAGATGGGTGGGAGGATCTATATACTAGCTGGGTGTGGTTAGGGGCAGTGATAGGGGAGTGTCTGTGTAACTAGCTGGGTGGGAGGTGATATAAACTAGCTGGGTGTTGTAAGGAGCAGTGATAGGGGAGTGTCTATGTTACTAGCTGGGTGGGAGGAGATATATACTAGCTGGGTGTTGTTAGGGGCAGTGATAGGGGAGTGTCTATGTAACTAGCTGGGTGGGAGGAGATATAAACTAACTGAGTGTTAGGGGCAGTGATAGGGGAGTGTTTATGTAACTAGCTGGTGGGAGGAGCTATAAACTAGCTGGGTGTTGTTAGGGGCAGTGATAGGGGAGTGTCTATGTAACTAGCTGGGTGGGAGGAGATATATACTAGCAGGGTGTTGTTAGGGGCAGTGATAGGGGAGTGTCTATGTAACTAGCTGGTGGGAGGAGCTATAAACTAGCTGGGTGGTATTAGGGGCAGTGATAGGGGAGTGTATATGTAACTAGCTGGGTGGGAGGAGATATATACTAGCAGGGTGTTGTTAGGGGCAGTGATAGGGGAGTGTCTATGTAACTAGCTGGTGGGAGGAGCTATAAACTAGCTGGGTGGTATTAGGGGCAGTGATAGGGGAGTGTATATGTAACTAGCTGGGTGGGAGGAGATATATACTAGCAGGGTGTTGTTAGGGGCAGTGATAGGGGAGTGTCTATGTAACTAGATGGGTGGGAGGATATATATACTAGCTGGGTGTGGTTAGGGGCAGTGATAGGGGAGTGTCTGTGTAACTAGCTGGGTGGGAGGAGCTATATACTAGCTGGGTGTTGTTGGGGCAGTGATAGGGGAGTGTCTATGTCACTAGCTGGGTGGGATGAGCTATAAACTAGTCTTGGGGGGCACTCACTCATATACGGCATACTTAATGGGCCCAAAGAGCAATACAACGCTAATAGGCCCAAAGAGCAAGTGCAAAAAACATAGAATTTAATGACGCTGGAAAGAGAACAGTGAGGGATGCAAAGTGTGAAATATACTGCACGATAATACTAATGTAAAATGCTTCTTTAAAAACAAGCGCTTGGAGCTCCACATACAAAATCAAGGCGGGTTATTTCAAACAACTCGGAGTTTCCTGACCTAACACGGGCCATCCCTGGGAGCACATGACCAAACCAGCACATCATGTGAGGCGCTACAGCTACGTCATCAAAGGTCCTTGTGAAAAAAGGTGAGCATCGAGCCGAGAGCTCCGCTCGCAACACCGCTCACAGTTAGATCCCATTGGGAGTGCGCAACCAAGAAGTACTTATAGGAGTGGTAACGTACACTGTAGCCAATTTCTTTTACTCTATTACACATATTAAATATGAAGCCAGCATTGACTGCAGGAACAACAACTGCTGATAATACCGAAGTCAGAGGTTGCGGCTATGGTTTTTTATTGAGGCACATATCGTTGCCGAGAATACTGAGACTGCTGATTCATTGTTTTTGGTTTGTTAATTGTGAACATTACCTGTCGGGACGTGGATTTCCTGTCTAGCCGTTGTCGGGATGTGCAATCTCTGCTTTATTATATAAGGACTTTGGGCTGGCCACCCATAGTCAATTTGATGAATAGCTAATACTGATCCTACGCTGCTATTTTCTACATTACTGACCATTTTTAATATATGTTACTTTATTATATGTCATATATTTTTTAATTGAAGCGTCATAAAATTCTATGTTCTATGTTTTGCACTTTGAGTCTATTAGCGTTGTCTTGCACTTTGGGTCCATTAAATATGCCGTATATGAGTGAGTGCCCCCCCCCAGACTGTTTAAACATATTTGTTTTTTTTTTAGCTTGGGGTAGCTGGTGGGAGGAGTGCACCCAATTCCCTCCTTTGATCCAGCCAGTGAGCCACCAGTATCACTGTGTAATACTAATGATAGGGGGGCGTCTATGTAATTATCTGGTGGGAGGAGCTATATATACTAGCTGGGTGTTATGGGCATTGATAGGGGAGTGTCTGTGTAACTAGCTGGGTGGGAGGAGCTGTAAACTAGCTTGGTCTTGTTAGGGGCGGTGCAGGAGGTGTGGCAGAGAGAGAAATGCATCATGGGTTTGGTTGAATACAGCAACAGAAAGTGCTACATAAAGGATGGAAACAAAACAGAGGGGTTTGCTGATGAAAATGGATCAGGAGAGTCCAAATTAAAAAAGAAAAAGCATGGGGAAGAGGTACTGTACATGTGGAGCTCCTGCTCCTAGAAGTCATGTATACTGCAAAGTGTATATTGTCATCATGTTATGTATGTATTCACTGTGTATTTCTGTAAGCAAATGATAAATATAGGCCATATCTCACACCACCACTAGATGGGGCTGGTATCACCCTCTATATAAGCAGGTAGTGAAAGTCCAGTAGTGGTAACGTGTCTGAAGGGACTTATGTACTCTACGGCACCCATGTTCAGTAGTTGTCCCTGGCAGGGTTACCAACCTGAATTCTTCCTTTTTCTGGACGACTTATGCCAAAATCATGAACAGCCAACATTTTGTATGGACAAATTGAAAAACCATAATGAATGATAAAGATTATAAGTAATCCATGTCTATGGCTCAACTTACTGTTAAAAACACATTACCAGCATTAACCGTGAGCTGTAAAATGATGATAATTGTCAGGTACTACCAGCTTATCTATTTTCATTTACAGACACAGGAAAAAAGTTGCCTATTTTTACGGACTGTCCAGAAATTTCTGGATGGTTGGCAAGCCAGGTCCCCGGTGGCTGAGCATTCCAAATTACAGTTTTGCCCACTGTGGGAATCTCCACATCCTAAAGGTGGATCCTGTGGAAGTGTCCTGTAAATAAGCAGAGGAGTTTCCCTGCCGTTAGGGAGAACCGCCCTGTTGGTTGCCAGAAGCAAAGTCTTCACCCTGTTCCTGGATGCTTGTGTGTACTGTCAGCTAGAGAAGAGCAGGATAAAGGAGATTGTCTAAAACACCTAAAGAGACACTGGTTTGGCCTATGGTTATTGTGCATATATAAATGTAGCCATGCACATCCGCATATTCACTTATCATAGCATGCATGTTTTGTATCTTTTTCCGTGATTCCATGATCTCACCTTCATGTGTGAATGCGCTCCTATTTTATCCCGAGAGTAGCATTTTTGTGCATTTTTGCCCCACCTATCCCACAGGCGGTCTTGATTAGGTGGTACATATAGGTGTGCGTGCTCCTCCTCTCATCAGTTGCTTGGTGCACACAGAGGTAACTAGGAGCAGCACACAATATGTGCAGGGTCTGCTCTCCTAAATATAGATGCCCAATGGCATAAATAGGTTTAGAGTAGGACCTGCCTGACTGAGACCACCTTGGCGCAGGTAGGCGGGCACAGATGTGTTTTGATCAAAATATATTGGCCGAGTCTCGTATTTTATCATATCATATATAATGTTTGCACCTATTGTGTTAGAGCATTATTTTCCATGATTTTTCTTTTATAAATGTAGCCATGCACATCTGCTCATTCATTTATTACATTGTGCAGGATGTTTTGTATCCTTTTCCGTGATTTTTTTTATCCTATGATTATCTGTGCTGCTATGAGACCTGTACGATCTGAATGAGACCTGTCCTGAGTTGTCTCCATCTAAAGCTTTAGTAAAGAATTGTTTGCTGTTAATCTGGACTCATTATTTCTATCCTACATTTCTATCCTCAAGGTGCTGGCGTCACAACAACAGGGACCCTGCCTTGCACCATAAAACGTCAACATCAAGGGCACCTCAACAGCTCTCAGGCAGGAGGACCCCAGAACCGCAGGGTGCCCCGAAGGGAAGAACTGGTGCGCTCTTCCCATCACTTTACGTTGGCCTAGGCAGCTTCAGGAAACTGTGAGTACGACTGCTGCACCCATCCGGCCACCCACACCCAAGCATGCCCCTGGTCGCTGCATTAAATAAACCTAAGTCTGAAAAACCACAGTAACCCTGGAAAACCCCTTTACACTACTTTCCTATGGTTAGTATGCAGCACCTCGCTAGGAAGGCACTCGGGGATAGGCGTGGTAGACCTCACAGTGGCTATGGTCCTGTTCCAACACTTCCTGGACTATACACAGTTAAAAAGGGGGTGCGCCAGTTTCCCCAGAGGACACTGTGGTTGCGGTCTTCTGCCTGATGTAATGTTGAGTGCCCTTGGTTTTTGGGGTGTTTCAGTAAATAGTTTTTACTGAAGTGTAACCAGCATTCACATACATCCAGAAAGGTGCAGGCACACTACTTGAACATTACCAAACTGAGGCCTTGTTTATGGAGTACAAGACACGAGCTTCCTTAGGCACTATTGTCCCAATCCAGTGGAGGGGTGCCAACCTTATGACAGAACCCAGAAGCCTTAGTGGAGCATTACCTCCACAGACTTGTATCATGCACAATCCCTCTTTATGGCTGTTCTAACTTAAAAAAAACTATTCTTTCCCTCAGAAGGATGCCACCTGGAATGCTCTGCTTGAATCCTTTCGTGGTCTGCTCCCTGCCATTCACAGAGCTGCTTCAGCTTAGCTCACCTCACTACACACACTGGGGGAGATTTATCAAAACTGATGCAAAGAAAACTGTCTTGGTTGCCGATAGCAACTAATCAGATTCCACCTTTCATTTTTCAGAGCTCCTTTGGAAAATGAAAGGTGGAATCTGATTGGTTGTTGGGGGCAACTAAGCCAGTTTTCCTTTATACCATTTTTGTTAGATCTCCCCCACGGATTTTCTTCCCGGGCAAATGTTGCTAGAAAGGGTGAATTAACACCATATATCCAGCCTCCAGGACTATAAACCATAAAACATCAGTATTAGATGAAATTAAACTATAAAAAAGCAGAAATATAAGATATTACATATTTATCCCTTTAGCAGTGATCCACTGGGTAACTTTAAAGGGGTTATCCGATGTCTAAAACATGTCCCCAAATGCCCGGGCCCTTCTTGTAGTTACCCTGCTCCAGGGCCGGACACAGACAGCAGAAGGCCCCCGTGCAAGGAATGTACCTGCCCCCCCCCCCCCCCAAAACCACACATACAAATATAAACATATATGTGCAAATAAAAAATATCTTGTTAATATGGGTCAATACGTTTACAGTATGTATATATATTTTTTAATACTAGGCTACGCCTCTAACTCTGACCAAAGAATAACTGTGCATACCCAGTCCCCTTAATGCCCCCACAAAGTAATGATTCCCCCTTTGTACCTGCACATAGTAGTAATGCTCACACTGTACCCCCTTCACATTAGCTATGCCCAGATGTGCCCCCTTTACAGTAGTTATGCCCAGAGATGCCCACTTTACAGCAGTTATGCCCAGATATGTGACCCCTTTACAGTAGTTATGCCCAGAGATGGCCCACTTCACAGCAGTTATGCCCAGATATGTGCCCCCTTCACAGCACTTATGCACAGATATGAGCCCCTTCACAGCAGTTATGCACAGATATGCGCACCTTCACAGTAGCTATGCCCAGATATGGGCCCCCTTCACAGTAGCTATGCCCAGATATGTGCCCCCTTCACAGTAGCTATGTCAGATACGTGCCTCCTTCACAGCAGCTATGCCCAGATATGCGCCCCCTTCACAATAGCTATGACCAGATATGTGCCCCCTTCACAGAAGTTATGTGCAGATATGTGCCCCCTTCACAGTAGTTATGTCCAGATACAGTATGTGCCCTCTTCACAGTAATATGCCCAGATATGTGCCCTCTTCACAGTAGCTATGTCCAGATATGTGCCCCCTCACAGTATTTATGCCCAGATAGTGTCCCCCCCCTTCACAGTAGCAGTGTGATGTGTGACACTACATCGTGCTGCTGCTATGGAGCCAGGGCCATATTTAGATTTTATGCTGCTCTAGGCTCTTTAGTGCCGACTTCCTCCCCCCACCGAAGTCCATATTTTTTAGATAGCTGACAGTAAAATGCTCCCTAGGCCTTCAGCTATCCCTCAGGACTCCCTCATACACTTCCACAATTAATGGGCTAACCTGTTCCATGTGCTCTTGGCAGCTGAAGACATCTGTGTTGGTCCCATGGTCATATGTGCCCGCATTAATGAGAAAAATTATGTTTTGCGGACAAGACAAGGCATTTTCTATTATAGTGCTGGCTATGTGCGGTCCGCAAATTGCAGAATGCACATTGCCGGTGTCCGTGTTTTGCGGATCCGCAAAACACTTACGGACGTGTGAATGGACCCTAAAGCGTAGGGCAAGGGTTGTTTTGTTTACAGCCCTAGCAGTGTTCCCGGTGACGTCTCCGGCTCTGATGGGTGGCTTTACAGGCTAAGGCAGCGCTAAAGCCCGTCTATTAGTGCAGGCTCACTGCTAGGCAGAACACCCCCCCACACCTCTCCATAGTACCTCTACAGTGCCCTCAGTACTAATAAGGCACCCCTAATAGAAATAAGGCCAATCTATAAGGCACTCCTATGAAGCCCTCCACTGCCCACAGTATTTATAATGTTCCCTGCAGGACCCCCTATAATTATAATGCCTCCTGCCATACCCCCTGGAGTTATCTTCTCTGTAGTACATTATAATGCCTGTCCTCTTCCTCCAGTCTTCTATACCATGAAGTCCCATGTAAATAACACCAGTGCTCTCCCACCAGACTTTTATATGTACAGTCCCATGTAAATAACCTCTCTTCCTTACAGTCTTCTATAACATACAGTCCCTTGTAAATAACTTAAATCCCCTCCTTCAGCCCCTTCAACACATAGTCTCATGTAAATAACATTACTCCTTACCCTCCAACCTCTATAGTACCCAGTCCCATGTAAATAACACCAGTCATCTCCCCCCAATCTTCTATAATATCCAGTCCCATGTAAATAACACCAGTCATCTCCCCCCAATCTTATGTAACATACAGTCCCATGTAAGTAACACCCATCTCCTCCCTTCAGCCCCTCTAACATACTGTCCCAGTTAAACAACATATTTCCCTCCCACTAAGCAGGGAGGAGGTATAATGGGGAGAACCACATCTCCCAGCATTTCTCTGGCACTTACATTCCATGGCCTCACAGGTCTCCCCTGCTGAGCGCTGCCTTTTTCTGCACTAGTCACACGATGGTGACCTCATCACAGGTCCTACCACCACGGCCAGTGTTGAAAAGATCACATGACTAAGAGGTCATCGCAGGTCCTTCATGGAGTAAAGGCAGAACAGGCAGCAGATTCACAGTAAGTCCTAACCAGCTTGGCACATTGGATTGACATTCTCTCGTTCTTTGGTCACAACAGCTTTATAAAACCTTCCCTGGAGGTTTAATGAAGTGGTGGGGTCAAGGTCAGTTACTTAGGCCCCTTTCACACGGGCGAGTTTTCCGGGCGGGTGCAATGTGTGAGGTAGGACGCATTGCACCCGCACTGAATCCGGACCCATTCATTTCTATGGAGCTGTGCACATGAGCGGTGATTTTCACGCATCACTTCTGCGTTGTGTGAAAATCGCAGCATGCTCTATATTGTGCGTTTTTCACGCAACGCAGGTGTTCCGGAATTTTCTGCTACCCGGAATTTTTTGCTACCTACGTCACTTCCGGTAGTGACGTGGGAGGCGCGGCTCTCCTCTCGGCTCCTGATTGGTCTGCCGGGAGGTTTTTTGGCGCAGGCGCGGACGGTTCACCCATGATGTGAACGCGCCTAGGGTAGCAAAAATTTCTGGCCACTGCGCATGCGCGTGAACTAAGCGGCTCGGTGCAGGCGCAGTAGCTAAATGCGCCGTGCCAGGTAGCAAAAAATTCCGGCCACTGCCGTGAAGACGCTGGGTCACCAGCGAAACATTTGGAGTCATATAGATAAACAATAAACATGAAAAGGGGAGATATTTGTATTTTGTTAAACTTTAAAAATAACTGTACTCGGCGAATTTTGATATTGTGCATGTGCAGTGTGCCGGAATTTTATGCTACCGAGCCGCTTCGTTCGCGCGCATGCGCAGTGGCCGGAATTTTTTGCTACCCTAGGCGCGTTCACATCATGGGTGAATCGTCCGCGCCTGCGCCGACAAACCTCCCGGCAGACCAATCAGGAGCCGAGAGGGTAGCAGAAAATTCCGGAACACAGGCCCTATAGAAGTGAATGGGGCTGCGGGAAAATCGCAAGCATCCGCAATCAAGTGCGGATGCAGTGCGATTTTCCCGCAAGGTTGCTAAGAGACGGGACCCGATCTTTATTATTTTCCCTTATAACATGGTTATAAGGGAAAATAATAGCATTCTCAATAAAGAATGCTTTGTAAAATGTGGATTAAGGGGTTAAAAATAAAAACTTAACTCACCTTAGCCACTTGATCGCGTAGTTGCCGATCTCTTCTCTCTTCTTCAAGCATTAGCTGCCGTCTAAAGGACCTGTGATGACGTCACATCACATGGTCCAATCACATGGTCCATCACCATGGTGATGGACCATGTGATTGGACCATGTGATGAGCTCAGTGACCTCATCACAAGTCCTTTAGACAGCAGCTAATGAATGAAGAAGAGAGAAGAGATCGCAACTACGCGATCAAGTGGATATGGTGAGTTAAGTTTTTTTTTTAACCCCTTAATCCACATTTTACAAAGCATTCTGTATTGAGAATGCTATTATTTTCCCTTATAACCATGTTATAAGGGAAAATAATAAAATCTAAAGAATACTCAACCCGAAACCGGACTTCAGTGATGAAGTCTGGGTACCAAACATGGCGATTTTTCCCACGCGCGTGCAAAACGCATTAAAACGCTTTGCACTCGCGCGGGAAAATCGCGCATTTTCCTGCAACGCACCCGCCTCTTATCCGGGCGTCAAACATGACGCCCGTGTGAACCCAGCCTTAGAGGTCTTAAAAGCCTCTAAGGGCTCTTTCACACGAGCGGATCCCGTGCATGGAATCTGCTGCGTGAAAGAGTGCCAAGCCCCGTTCCGGACAGCAGAGACACGGAGTAGCAGTAACATGATTGATATTGCTCTTTGCCTCTCTGTGATCTTTTTACTATAAAATCACGCTGACAACTTTATCTCACTGTGATTCTGTAGTAAAAAGGTCACAGAGGCACGGAGCGTTATCAATCATGTTAATACTCCGTGTCTCTGCTGTCCGGAACGGGACTTGGCACTCTTTCACGCAGCAGATTACCCGCACAGCATCCGCTCATGTGAAAGAGACCTAATAGTTTTGGTCCTGTTAACCCTAGTGTGTCATCTGTTTTCCATTGTAACAAACAGCAATAGCGCATGTGGTCACCTCATTTCCTGATATGACGATTTTCAGTTTTTTTGTTTTCCTTGCCATCCTAGAGCCATAACTTTTTATATATTTTTTTTTGTTCACATAGTGATGTGAGGGCTTTTTTTTGCGAGACAAGTTGTACTTTCTAATGCAGTGTTTCCCAACCAGTGTGCCTCCAGCTGTTACAAAACTACAACTCCCAGCATGCCTGGACAGCCTTTGGCTGTGCAGGCATGCTGGGAGTTGTAGTTTTGCAACAGCTAGAGGCACACTGGTTGGGAAACACTGTTCTAATGGCACCATTCAGTATTGCATACGATATAGTAGGAAGCTGGAAAAAAATTGTTGTAAAACTGACCTGTTACCTTTTTCACAACTTTACTACATTTATATAGTTTTTCTTGTGTTTTAATACTGAGTTTAATACTGTGTTTTTGTTTTGTTTTTCATTGAAAAAAATTTTGGGGGAGAAAATTAATTTTTTCATTACCATATTCTGAGCCCCATGACTTTTATTATTATAGTTAGGTGAACAGAGCTCTGTGAGTGCTGATATTTTGATTTGTAGTTTTTATTGATACCATTTTGGAATGTGTATGACTTTTTGACTTTTTCCATTATTGTAATAGTAAGGGCATTTTTGAAGATTGTGATGTCTATGATGTTTATTTTTTATTGTTTATTTTTAGATTCATTTTGGGGGATACATTTTTTTTTACTTTTACTCTTTTTTAGACCCCAAGGTGACCCCCAAAATGCAATCTTTAGATTGCACTGTATTGGAATATACCAGTAATAGGACTTGAAGCCTTGTACAGGCCTAGGGCTATTAGTACCAAGGGACGCCTTCCCTGACCTCAGAGATGGGAGGCAGGGGCGTACATAGAAATCACTGGGCCCCATGGCAAGAATCTGAATTGGGCCCCCTTGTGAGTGACCCATAGTACCCCTAAGGGTATGTGCACATCTGCTGCAGAGGTTCCAGCAGGAGCCTCCGTTGCAGATTTTGGCAAAAACAAGGGGGGAAATACCGCTGCATGCGGGATCTGTACAGACCCTATTATTGTGAATGGGATCGGGCAGGTGCCAGCGGTGTTTGGCATATGCTGGATCTGGAGATGCTGATATGCTGGAACAGAATACCAAAATCTGATCGCAAGTGATTACCTAGACTTACCAGATGAATGGTGCCTGCTACTTTTTATATAGAGTGCCATCCTTCCCCCATGGACTGTGCCTGTTCCTGCTTCACCTTCTCCCCAATGCTGACTTAGGCCCCTTTCACACGGGCGAGTTTTCCGCGCGGGTGCAATGCGTGAGGAGGACGCATTGCACCCGCACTGAATCCGGACCCATTCATTTCTATGGGGCTGTGCACATGAGCGGTGCTTTTCACGCATCACTTCTGCGTTGCGTGAAAATCGCAGCATGTTCTATATTCATAGAAGTGAATGGGGCTGCGGGAAAATCGCAAGCATCCGCAACCAAGTGCGGATGCGTTGCGATTTTCCCGCATTGTTGCTTAGCAACGGGACCCAATCTCTATTATTTCCCCTTATAACATGGTTATAAGGGGAAATAATAGCATTCTTAATAAAGAATGCATTGTTAAATGATGAGGAAGGGGTTAAAAATAATAAAAGTTAACTTACCTTAGCCACTTGATCGCGTAGTCGCGATCTCTCCTCTCTTTCCCTGCAGCATCTAAGATGTAAAGGACCTGTGATGATGTCACAGCATCACATGGCCCAATCACCTGCTCCATCACTATGGTGATGGAGCATGTATTGGTCCATGTGACCATGTGACATCATCCAAGGTCCTAACCACTATCCTCAGGCTGTGGATAGTGGTTGAGGACCTGGATGATGTCACATGGTCACATGGACCATCACATGCTCCATCACCATAGTGATGGAGCAGGTGATTGGGCCATGTGATGCTGTGACATCATCACAGGTCCTTTACATCTTTCAAGCTAACGGAGAGGAGGCCGGGCTTCGCGAGCAAATGGAACAGGTAAGTAATTATTAGTTTATTATTTTAACCCATTCTGCACCAGTTTAAACATTAGGGAGATGGCCAAGGGTATTATTTTACATTATAACTATGTTATAATGTGAAATAATACCAGCAGGACAATTTCTGACCCAAACATGCACTTCTGTGAAGAAGTGCAGGTTCAGGTCTGGGTACCAAAAGTGCCGATTTTTCTCCCGCGCGTGCAAAACGCATGACAGCGCTTTGCACTCGCAGGGAAAAATCGCGGCGATTCCCGCAACGCACCCGCACTGTTTGACAGAGTGCACCCGCAACGCCCGTTTGAAAGAGGCCTTACTGTTTGTGCTGCTGGCAGAGCGCGGTCAGGGCCTGGGGCAGATCTTCACGGAGCTGGTCTGGAGTCTGGACTGGTGACACTGCTGGACTAAAGGATTTCATCCAGTCACAACTGATGTTTCTCTAACTGCTGCAGAACCTCCTAATACACACCTCAGCTGCTGCAGAACCTCCTAATACACACCTTAGCTGCTGCAGAACCTCATAATACACACCTCAGCTGCTGCGGAACCTCATAATACACACCTCAGCTGGTGTAGAACCTCATAATACACACCTCAGCTTCTGCAGAACCTCATCATACACACCTTAACTGCTGCAGAACATCATAATATGCACATCAACTGCGGCAGAACCTCCTAATACACACCTCAGCTGCTACAGAACTTCATAATACATAACTCAGCTGCTACAGAGTCTCCTAATACACACCTCAGCTGCTGCAGAACTTCATAACACACACCTTAAATGCTGCAGAACCTCCTAATACACACCCCAGCTGCTGTGGAATCTTATAATACACAGCTGCTATAGAACCTCCTAATACACACCTCAGCTGCTGAAGAACCTCCTAATACACACCTCAGCTGCTGCAGAACCTCATAATACACACCTCAGCTGCTGCAGAACCTCATAATATGCATCACATCTGCTATAGAACCTTCTAATACGCACCTCAGCTGCTGCAGTACATGATAATCTGATGATAGAGAAAATATAAGGCTTTGATCCTCATCTGCAGATCAGGACACAATTTTACAGCCTGGCAAATGGAAACACGTCAGATCTCATCATAGCCAGCGGGATCCGTCAGGTGTTGTCATCCATAAGGCGCCAGATCCGGAACTATGGTGATTTTCATTGTGCTCCTATGACAGGGCAGAACAGTGAACATCACCAGCATAGATGTGAACAAAGCCTAATATACACCTCAGAAGATGCAGAACATTAGAATAGTGACAAGGGAACTACAAGTCTCATCATCACCAGATTGTTATTATTGGAAATTAGGGGGCAACACAGGGAGAGGTAAAAGTGGAGAGAACTACAGCTTCCAGCATGTCCAGGCTGTTATTATTGGATACAAATGGATATTACACAGAGAGTATAAGGCCGGGTTCACATCACTGTTTAGTTTTCCGTACTTCTCATCCATCAAAAGGACAGAAAAATAAAGAAAAGAAAAAACCAGATCCTGTATTTCCAGCATCAGTTATGCACATTTGGCATCCGTTATTTTAGACGGAAAAAATTCCTGTATGCAAAACGGAAAGCTAAGTGGTGATGTGAACCCAGCCAACCCAAGAATAGAGAACTACAACTCCCAGAATGTTCAGATTATTATATGACATCATCCAGTTTTCCTAGGTGAGAGCCTTAAAAGGAAATAACTATAACCCCCAGTATGGCCAGACTTATTATGGGGCATCAGTATACATTACAGAGAGAACTACAACTCCCAGGATTACCAGACTGTACTAGGGCATGCATTAAAATTACAAGGAGAGGGATATAATAGGACAGAACTACAACTCCCAGCTTTTATTGGACGTTATTTGGGCTATCCCAGGACACCATTAACCTCTCCTCCAGGTGCAACACAGAACCTCTGCCCCCTCACAAGTCTTTTACCAGGTCTCTGCACTGGTCACATGATGATGACATCACAAAGGTCCTTCAGACTTCACTGTTCTACTATTCCTTGGCTTCCTGCACTGGTCACATAGTAGAACATCACCAAAGGTCCTTCTCTACGTCCTATATTCTCCTCTCACAGGTAGCCATACAAGTGTAACTGGTGGGCATGGCCTCTCCTCCACTGCGGGCCCCCTGCCCCCAGGGGCCCCATAGCAGCTGCGTGGTCTGTCTCTATTGGAGGTACGCCACTGACTGAAGGGCATGTTCCTGATTACATATTCTCATCGATATTCGATGATGTGTAGTGCCCTGGAGCAGTAGTACTTTGAAGTCTGGACACGTGTTTGTGGACATTTGCCCCTATTTCACCTATGCAAAGTCATCAGCTCCTTACTTTATTTCACTTGAAAGGGTTAACTTGCATTGACATATACTGTTTAAGGCTACTTTCACACTAGCGGCAGTCTTCTCCGGCAGGCTGTTCCAGCGGGGGAACAGCCTGCCGGATCCGTGCTACCACTAGTGCACCATGCAGCCGGAAGTCCGCTCCGGCCCCATTCATTATAATGAATAATGAAACTACGACATGTTGGTCGGCCGCAGCACGGCAAACATGCCGAGAGGTGGCTGGAATAAAACTACAACATGTCGTAGTTTGATTATTCATTATAGTGAATGGGGCCAGAGCGGACTTCTGGCTGCACGGTGCACTGGCGGTAGCACGGATGTTCTAGCCTGCCAGAGAAGGATCCCGCTAGTGTGAAACTAGCCTAAGGGTACTTTCACACTAGCGTTATTCTTTTCCGGTATTAAAATCCGGTAAAGGGTCTCAATACTGGAAAAACAATCCGTTTAGTATGCATCAGGATTTCTTCTGTTCCGTCCCTTGTACGGTATTTGACCGGACAAAATACCGCCGCATGCTGCAGTATTTTTTCCGGCCAAAATCCCGTAACACTACCGCACATGCCGGATCCGGCATTAATTTCTATTGAAATGTATTAATGCCGGATCCGGTACCAAGTGTTCTGGAAATTGCCACATCGCCGGATCCGGTTTTCCGATCTGCGCATGTGCAGTTCTTTCTAGCTATGAAAAAATTAAATACCGGATCCGTTTTTCCGGATGATACTGGAAAGACGGATCCAGTGTTTCAATGCAAAAGTCTAACGGATCCGGAAAAAAAAGATATACGTTTGCATACAAATAACTTCGGCTCATCGGAGCCAATACATTCTAATAATGTACGGAGCGCTCGCACCGTACTGTATTCTAACGAAGTTTTATGCAAATCGACTTCGGAAGTTTCTTCTGAAGTGAATTCGCTCATCTCTAGTTATGACATACACTACTCACAAAAAATTAGGGATATTTGGCTTGTGGCTATAATTTCAGGATGAACCTAAAATGCACTCTAACCTTTACAGGTGAACTTAATGTGACCTTCTCTAAACTTTTGAAGGTACAACTGTTCAATGTTTCAGTACTTTTTGCACAACTTGCTGTTCTCTAACAAGGAGCTTAATTGTAAAATTCACAACAGGTGAATGTTGAAAGTGTATATCCTGTTAATTTGCACTGTGTTTGCACAGCACTGTGGAAAAGGTTAATAAACGCTGAGAGACTTTTCGGAGTTTCTAGATAAAAAATAACATTGGCCTGTCGTGGACTAATGATAAATGTGTCTTACAAATGACAGGAAAATCACAATTTACTCCAAAATACAGAGAATGTTTATAGGTTATATCTTACAGGATGTCACCGCCATCTGGTGGTAAGAAATAATCAAGGCCTATGTTTATAGGTTATATCTTAAAAGTTGTGAGCGCCATCTGGTGGAAGAGAGTAAGAAATGGGCTACATTGTAATGACAGTTTTTGTGGTGCTGGTTCTTAAAAATGTGGTGTTTAGTTCATTCACTTTGGTCCGTTCGTTAGGGGCGTTACTAGGGTCTCAAAAGATCCGGAGCCCAAGCCCCAATGAATATGGCCCAATTCTCTAAGTCGTAAAAATCACCCCCTTAACATTCAGTCCCATGTAAATAACATAATTTCTTCCCTCAGACCCCTGTAACATTCAGTCCCATGTAAATATCATCACTCCCTCCCAAAGCCACCATCGACATACAGTCCCATGTAAATAACATTACTGCCTCCCCCAGCCCCCTTCGACACACAGTCCCATGTAAATAACATCACTCCCTCCCACAGCCACCATCAACATACAGTCCCATGTAAATAACATCACTGCCTCCCCCAGCCCCCTCCGACACACAGTCCCATGTAAATAACATCACTCCCTCCCACAGCCACCTCCGACATACAATCAAATGTAAATAACATAATCCCCTCCGACAGCCGCCTTCAACATACAGTCCCATGTAAATAACATCAGCCTGCCCCAGCCCCCTCCAACATTCAGTCCCATGTTAATAACATCACTCCCTCCCACAGCCGCCATCAACATACATTCCCATGTAAAACATCACTCCGCCCCCCAGCCCCTCCAACATACAGTCCCATGTAAATAACATCACCCCCTCTCCAGTCACCTCTAACACATAGTTCCATATAAATAACATCCCTCCCTTCAGCCCTAACATAGAGTCCCAGTTAAATAACCACAACTCCCAGCATTGCTATGCCTCTCCCTTCGCTTACCTCTCCTCATGTGGCAGACATCACCACAGCTTCTTTCCCCAGGACTTCTCCTCTTCACTGCAGACCTCTCCTGCACTGGTCACATGATGGTGACATCATCGCAGGTCCTTCTCAACCACTGCCTGTTTTATTAGTCACATGACCTGTGATGTAATCATAGGTCCCTCAGCTCTTCCAGTGCATTAGATTCAATTGTTTTGCCGTCTTGAGGATGGCAATACAGTTGTATCTAGCAGGCAGGCAGGACATTCGGGGCCTGGTACAAAACATCAGTTTTAATGTTTTAACCTAGCAAGGATTCTGCCCCGAGATAGGGCATGCTGCTTCTTTTTTTTCATGCTTCTTTTTTCCTTGTCGAAAAAAAGCAAGTGGTGGTTCCCATTGAAATGAATGGGAGGCAGTTTTGATCCGTTTTTTGGCACTGATTTTAAGGAGGAAACGCTCCAAAATCAGCGCCAAAAACTGTGTGAACTGGCCCTAAGGGTACCTGCACTGCACCAAATCCATACCAGAAACTGCATGTGTTAATTGCAGTTATTAGTGGGGATTTGATGCGGTTTTGATGCAGATCTTATTAAAAAGGGTGAAATCTGCACACAAAAAAAAAAAAAAAACAATTGACCAGTTGCAGGTGTACATGAGATTTGTCTAGTCTCATACACTTTGCTGGTAATGTATTACGCTGCAGGCAGAAAAACCGCACGTAATCCGCACCGTGTGCAGGTAGCCTAAGGCCCCTTTCACACGGGCGAGTTTTCCGCGCGGGTGCAATGCGTGAGGAGGACGCATTGCACCCGCACTGAATCCGGACCCATTCATTTCTATGGGGCTGTGCACATGAGCGGTGATTTTCACGCATTACTTCTGCGTTGCGTCAAAATCGCAGCATGCTCTATATTGTGTGTTTTTCACGCAACGCAGGCCCCATAGAAGTGAATGGGGCTGCGGGAAAATCGCAAGCATCCACAAGCAAGTGCGGATGCGTTACGATTTTCCTGCATGGTTGCTTAGCAACGGGACCCGATCTTTATTATTTTCCCTTATAACATGGTTATAAGGGGAAATAATAGCATTCTTAACCAGTCCCGGACCGCCGTACGCAGGATTGCGTCCTGCGGGCGGCCGGGATCTTCTGAGTGGACGCATCGGCGTGTCCTCTCGCGAGACCCGTGAGTTCCTGTGAACGCGCGCAGGCGCGCGCGCTCACAGGAGCGCGCTCTGAGAGTTAAACTACAGCCTGCCAGCGATGATCAATCGCTGGCAGGCTGTAGATGCGATATAAATCGCATCAAACATGTATACCAGACGCTGTTTTGTGAACAGCGCCTGGTATACTGCTACCTGGTCCTCTGGTGGTCCCATTTGCTGGGATCGAACACCAGAGGACCAGGTAACACAGTAAAGTTGCACCAAACACTACACTAACCCCCCTCACCTATTAACCCCATGATCACCCCATCTAGACCCCCTGATCACCCCCTGTCATTGATCACACCCCTTTATGTGTCCATATGTGTTTTGGCGGATCCGTGGATTCACGGATCCGCTGGATCCGATCCGCAGATCCTCAAAACACGGACACCGGCAATGTGCTTTCCGCATTTTGCAGATCCGCACATTGCCAGAACTATATAGAAAATGCTTTTTCTTGTCCGCACTGCGGACAAGAATAGGACATGTTCTATATTTTTGCAGAACGGAAGTGCAGACTCGGAATCGCGGATCCGTAATTCCGATCCGAGCGGGACAAAGTCTGTCCCCATAGAAATGAATGGGTCCGCAATTCTGCTCCGCAAACAGAATTTCGGACGTGTGAATGGGGCATAAGGGTCCCCTATCACCGCCAGTTAGCTAGCTACTTGTTAGGTAGCTAGCGCCCAGCCCACCGCACCGCAGTCACTGATTTTGGCAGAGATTTTTTCATCCACATTGATCGATGCGAATGAAAAATCTGTGCCGTTCATTATTTTTTTTTTTCAGCGCAGAGGCTGAACGGAAAAAATCTCATTACCCGTATGCTCAATATACGGAGAATCGCAGAAACTCCTAATGCTGGCCAGACGTGTAATGATTATGGAGACCCTCAAATGCCAGGGCAGTACAAAACCCCACATGTGACCCCATTTTAGAAAGAAGACACCCCAAGGTATTCCGTGAGGGGTATGGGGAGTTCATGCAAAATTTTATTTTTGTCACAAGTTAGTGGAATATGAGACTGTAAAAAAAAAAAAGAAAAAATCAATTTCCGCTAACTTGTGCCAAATTTTTTTTTCTGTGAACTCGCCATGCCCCTCACGGAATACCTTGGGGTGTCTTCTTCCACAATGGGGTCACATGTGGGGTATTTATACTCACCTGGCATTTTAGGGTGCTAAAGCGTGAGAATCCAAATGCGTAAAAATGGCCTGTGAAATCCTAAAGGTACTCATTGGTTTTAGGGCCCTTTGCATCTTGGCTGCAAAAGTGTCACTCATGTGGATCGCCGTACTCAGGAGAAGTAGGGCAATGTGTTTGGGGTGTATTTTACATATACCCATGCTGGGTGTGAGAAATATCGCTGTAAACGACAACTTTTAAATTTTTTATTCAAAGTTGTCAATTTACAGCGATATTTCTCACACACAGTATAGGTATATGTAAAAATACACCCCAAAATACATTGCCCTACTTCTCCTGAGTACGGCGATACCACATGTGTGACACTTTTTTGCAGCCAAGATGCGCAAAGGGGCCCAAATTCCAACGAGTACCTTTTAGGAGGGCATTTTTACGCATTTTTCTTCTCACGCTTTAGGGTCCCTAAAATGCCAGGGCAGTATAAATACCCCACATGTGACCCCATTTTGGAAAGAAGACACCCCAAGGTATTCGCTGAGGGGCATAGTGAGTCCATGAAAAATTAAACTTTTTGTCAAAAGTTAGCGGAAAGGGAGACTTTGTGAGAAAAACAATAAAAATCAATTTCCACTAACTTGTGCCCAAAAATTTTTTCTATGAACTCGCCATGCCCCTAATGGAATACCTTGGGGTGTCTTCTTTCCAAAATGGGGTCACATGTGGGTATTTCTACTGCCCTGGCATTTTAGGGGCCCTAAAGCGTGAGAAGAAAATGCGTAAAATGCCCTCCTAAAAGGTACTCATTAGAATTTGGGCCCTTTGCATCTTGGCTGCAAAAGTGTCACACATGTGGTATCGCCGTACTCAGGAAAGTAGGGCAATGTGTTTAGGGTGTATTTTACATATACCCATGCTGGTGAGAGAAATATCTCTGTAAATTGACAACTTTGAATAAAAAATGTAAAAAGTTGTCGTTTACAGCGATATTTCTCACACGCAGCATGGGTGTATGTAAAAATACACCCCAAAACACATTGCCCTACTTCTCCTGAGTACGGCGATACCACATGAGTGACACTTTTGCAGCCAAACGTGCAAAGGGCCCTAAAACCAATGAGTACCTTTAGGATTTCACAGGCCATTTTTATGCATTTGGATTCTCACACTTTAGGGGCCCCTAAAATGCCAGGTGAGTATAAATACCCACATGTGACCCCATTTTGGAAAGAAGACACCCCAAGGTATTCCGTGAGGGGCATGGTGAGTCCACAGAATTTTTATTTTTTGGCACAAGTCAGCGGAAATTGTTTTTTTTTTTTTATTTTGTTTTTTACAAAGTCTCATATTCCACTAACTTGTGACAAAAATAAAATTTTACATGAACTCACCATACCCCTCACAGAATACCTTGGGGTGTCTTCTTTCCAAAATGGGGTCACATGTGGGGTATTTATACTGTCCTGGCATTTTAGGGGCCCCTAAAGCGTGAGAAGAAGTCTGGAATCCAAATGCGTAAAAATGCCCTGTGAAATCCTAAAGGTACTCATTGGTTTTAGGGCCTTTGCATATCCAGGCTGCAAAAGTGGCACACATGAGTATCGCCTGTACTCAGGAGAAGTAGGGCAATGTGTTTTGGGGTGTATTTTACATATACCCATTACTGTGTGTGAGAAATATCTCTGTAAATGACAACTTTTAAAAATTTTTATACAAAGTTGACAATTTACAGAGATATTTCTCATCCAACAGGGGTATATGTAAAATACACCCCAAAACACATTGCCCTACTTCTCCTGAGTACGGCGATACCACATAAGTGACACTTTTTGCAGCCTGGTGCACAAAGGGCCCAAATTCCAACGAGTACCTTTAGCTTTTACATGGCTGCTCACAATTTAGCCTCGCCCAAAATGCCAGAACAGTAAACACACCCCACAAATGACCCCATTTCGGAAAGTAGACACCCCAAGGTATTCACTGAGGGGCATAGTGAGTCCGTCTGAGATTTTTTTTTTTGCCAGAAGTTATCAGAAATTGAAACTTTTTTTTTTTCTCAGAAAGTGTCATTTTCCGCTAACTTGTGAAAAAAATGAAATGATACATGAACTCACCAAGCCCCTCCGCGAATACTTTGGGGTGTCTTCTTTCTAAAATGGTGTAATTTGGGGGATATTTATACTATCCTGGCATTCTAGCACCTGAAGAAACATGACAGGTGCTCAGAAAGTCAGAGCTGCTTCAAAATGCCGAAATTCACTTTTTTGCACCATAGTTTGTAAACGCTATAACTTTTACCCAAACCAATAAATATACACTTATTGGACTTTTTTTTTATCAAAGACATGTAGAACAATAAATTTAGAGAAAAATTTGTATAGAAATGTAGTTTTTTTTGAAAAATTTTACAACAGAAAGTGAAAAATGTCATTTTTTTGCAAAAATTTCGGTCATTTTTGATTAATAGCAAAAAAAGTAAAAATGTCAGCAGCAATGAAATACCACCAAATGAAAGCTCTATTAGTGAGAAGAAAAGGAGCTAAAATTCATTTGGGTGGTAAGTTGTATGACGGAGCAATAAACGGTGAAAGTAGTGTAGTGCGGAATTGTAAAAAGTGGCCTGGTCATTAAGGGTGTTTAAGCTAGGGGGGCTGAAGCGGTTAATAAAGAATGCATAGTAAAATGAAGTGGAAGGGGTTAAAAATAATAAAAGTTAACTTACCTTAGCCACTTTATCGCGTAGTCGCGATCTGTCCTCTCTTTCCCTGCAGCATCTAAGATCTAAAGGACCTGTGATGACGTCACATCACATGGTCCAATCACATGGTCCATCTTACCAGGTAAGTAAGTAAGGTAAGTTAACTTTTATTATTTTTAACCCCTTCCACTTCATTTTACTATGCATTCTTTATTAAGAATGCTATTATTTCCCCTTATAACCATGTTATAAGGGAAAATAATCAATTCTCCAGAAGACCCGAAACCGGACTTCAGTGATGAAGTCCGGCTCCGGGTCTGGGTACCAAACATGGCGATTTTTCTCACGCGCGTGCAAAATGCATTACAAACGTTTGCACCCGCGCGGGAAAGACGCGCATATTCCCGCAACGCACCCGCCTCTTATCCGGGCGTCAAACATGACGCCCGTGTAAAAGAGGCCTAAGGGTCCATCCACACTTCCCGGAAATTATAGTGGAAAAGTCCGGAGCAGTTTCGCTGCAACAATCGCAAAAAACAACATGTACTGTATGCGGTTTTGCCACGGAAAAGCCAGCGGACTTTACTCTCTCCCACTGCAAAAGACAGTTCAGTTTACACTGCAGCTTTTGTACGCACTGTGTGAATAAGATTGTTTTTAAATGTACTGTACAACACTGTACATTTGCAGTACGGATATCCGTGGCGGCAAATCTGCAGCTCTTCAGTTATGTGTGAACCCAGACTAAACCTTGGACGCTCCTCCTCCCCTACAAATCCAGTTCTAAGCCAGAAATATATCAATATAGCAGATTCATATTGGGCCATATTTACTAATGCGAGTGCACTTAGACTTTAGAGCAACGGTCCCCAACTTTTTTTGCACCAGGGACTGGTTTCATGCAGGACGATTTCCCTGCGGACCGGCAGGGGGTTTTGGTATGGGGTTTGGGGCGGGTAGGAGCTGCTGTGGGTTAATCACGCACATAACAAAAACACAATAATTAATAATCCCATTTAGACCCCCTGCTCATTTTATCACATTTACCAAGGGACTTGCAACACTTTCAAAAAGTGTTGCAAGTCCCCTTTTGTGTTTTGCGCCGTGTACACCAGTTGGCCATGATAGGGGCGCTGGGTCTGGGACTCCAGCCCTGGCAAATTTACTTACATTTGCTCCTGGAAACATTCGTAAATGTTCGCTAAAAACGAGTTTTTACTCCAGGTGCACGGACAGGCTCAGATGCAAGTGCCTCGTCATAAATTAGAGAAATCTTATGGCAGTGCAGAGGCAGTGCAAGACCGGTGTAAAAAGCCAGTCTTAGGGCGGGTTCACATCACTGTTATGGATTCCGTTTTTGTTTTCCGTTATAACATGGTTAGGGTGGGTTCACACTAGTGTTAGAGATTCCATTATGGCTTTTCATTATAACATGGTTATAACAGAAGATAATAGAATCCATAAGATGGAAGGACGGATACGTTTTTCTGCCCATAGACTTGTATTATGATGGAATGCAAAACGGAAGCCTTTAAAAGACATTCCATTTGCTTTCCGTCCTAATAGAAATCTACGGGAATCAAAACGGATCCGTCTGGTTCCTGTTATGCAAGACGGAAAACTGGAGTTTTTCTCTTAGGCCTCATGCACACAACCGTATGTGTTTTGCGGTCCGCAAACCGTGGATCCGCAAAACACAGAAGCTGCTTCGCGTTCTGTTCCGCAATTTACGGAATGCGGCCCATTGTAGAAATGCCTATTCTTGTCCACAAAACGGACAAGAATAGGACATGCTCTATTTTTTTTGCGGGGCCACGGAACGGAGGAACGGAGCAACGGATGCGGACAGCACACGGAGTCGACTATGAAAACTGGGCCATATTCATTGGGGCTTGGGCCACAGATCTTTTGAGACCCTAGCAACGCCCCTGATGCTAAACCACCAGACTCCTGGTGGGCAAGTCCGCCTTCATCACCAGCACCTCATCTGTACTTCAAGACCGCCAGCTGCGACTTCATAGGAACCGTAACGCACCTGTACAATAAATAGAAAACAATGCAATCCGCTAACCAAAGAAAGGGCGGGTGAGAGGGAAGCTCCCATTCAGACATCCGGAGAAAGAGGCTCCTGGTAAGGCACATCCTCTTTTTATTAATTCCCCAGGGGGAAGGGACATTAATATCCGGAGAGGCTCATTATTGCAACTCAAAGGGAAGGAGGGGGCGGGGCCAGAGAGTGGCTTCATCTAGAACTTCACTTCTGAAAAGCATGCAGAGTGCATGCATACCCTATTAAGCGTCTGCCTACCTTGTTTCTCCTTTCTCCCTGTGGCATAGTATCTGACGAAGGCAATTGTATGCCGAAACATTATAAAAATACTGTCGCATGTGAATTAACATCAATAAATGTACCCAAGCATCGATACTTAAGGCTGCTGTTATTCTTATTGCATCTATTGGGGTGGAACCCTACAGACAGCCTCTATACAGAGTGCACTAAATACAGATTCGATATTGAGCTTTTCATATAGAACCCCTATTTTAACAAAACCTAACACTGTCTGCTGCAGTCAGGGACAACTTTCCTATCTGGGTCGTCCTCACTTCATAATAGGGCTGAAACGAATAATCGAATAACTCGATTAAATCGAGTCAAAAAAATCCTCGATGCAGTTTTCATGCATCGAGGAATCGTTAACATCACGTGACCACGGAGCGGGAGTGAAATTAAATGTCTCACTCACTGCTCCGTGGCCTCCGGACTCCTGAAGAAACCGGACCACTTACTTTGCTAAAGCGCAGTAGCGCACATTCATCGTCAGCACGCTGTGCGTGTCTGACATCAGGGGCGGGCCCAGTGCATGCTGGGATGAAGACGGACTCCATGTGTTTGTGGCGCCTGCACCCGTCCTCACTAGTGCCAGTGGCTGCTATTAGGAGGATAAGGTAAAGCACCTGCCACTGACAAGGGGGAATTGGAGGCACTGCCTCTCTTTAGTGAAATTACCGCAATACACATTATTATTACTGTTGGAGGGGTTAATGGCACTGGCACCACCTTGTATGTATAAAGTTATTGGTTTTGACTGGATAGGGGTTAATGAAGGCACCGCACCTCCAAGGTGCTTCTATTAACCCCTCTCATCTATAACTTTATACATGCCTCCATGATTAACCCCTCCAAACCAATAACTTTATAAATGTCCATTAAGATTTGCTTCCAACCAAGTTCCAATCCGTTAACCCCTCCAAACCAATAACTAGTATATAACCAAAAATTATATACTGCCCATATTTGCCAAGCGGTGCTGCTGCTGTCTTCCGCCTTCCATTAACCCCTCCAAAACCAACTTTATGCAGCCAACTGGCAATATGGCATATATAAAGCTATTGGTTTGGAAAAGGGGTTAATGGAGGCACCTTAGCGCTGGCAAATTGCAATTGGCCATCATAAAAGTTATTGGATGGAGACTGGAGAGATCTGTGTGAGGTGATATTCTGATTGGGGGGATTGGGGTATTTAGAGCCGAATCGATGATGTTTCTGAAATTCCTCTTTTACCCCGTAAGGTGTGACCGTCTGTGTCACTTAAGTTTTACTAATTGCTGGACAAAGCTAGCGGCAAAGCCTAAAGAAGTATTACTATACTTTCAAGTTTCAACTGCGAAATGGAGAAAGAGAAAGAAAGTGAGGCCGCCGAGGGCGATCAGAAGAGACAGGACAAAGAAAACGGCACAGAGTGTCCAAAGTTTGGGATCATTTCAAGCTGAGAAAGAAAGAAAAGTCTGTACAGTGTGTCTATTGTAAGCGAACTAGCCTACCATAATAGCACGACATCAATGCTTCAACATCTGAACAGAAAACACCCAGTTTACGCATGTACTACTAGTACACCAAGCGGATCGGACCCAAGGTAAGTAAAGCAAACATTTTCCGACACACCACCACACAGACACATGCTTCGTATTGTAATAATAATAGTTTATTTAACATCTGTTTCAGCACATCACAACAGCGACGTATGGACAGCTATGTGTGGACAGCAGCATCACGTTCAACAGAAGCAGCTGAGCTTACAGACAGCATCCTGAATATGATTGTCACAGACATGCGCCCGCTATCTATGGTGGAGGATGAAGGTTTTCAGAGGATGATTTCCACTTTCAATCCAAGATACACTCTTCCTTCCAGAACCTACTTCATGAAAATTATGGAGAAAAAGTATGAAGACATCAAAGGCAAGTTGAAGAACACTCTTAAGGAGACTGACAGCGTTGCACTTACAACTGACATATGGACGAGCGTTGCTACAGAAGCTTATCTGGGGGTGACGTGTCATTTCCTTGGGAAGGATTGGGAAATGGAGTCCTACAGCCTAACTACGATGCCCCTTGAAGAACGGCACACAGCGGCAAATATTGCAGAGTGGCTTGGGGATGTTATTTCCATATTTGGCATTCCAGCAAAGAAAGTCAAAGCTGTTGTCCATGACAATGGTGCTAATGTTGTAGCAGCAATGAAGATTTTACAAGAAAAACATGGATGGGCATCGGTGCGATGTGCAGGTCACACCCTGAACTTGGTTGTGCAAAGCTCTCTGAAGAACCACCATGCTATCTCTAAGTGTGTGGCTTGTGTAAGATGCCTTGTTGAGCATTTTAAGAAGAGTGAGTTGGCATGTACCAAACTAAAGGAGAAGCAACAGCAGATGGGCACTCCACAACATATGCTGGTGCATGATGTAAGTACGCGCTGGAATAGCACTTATCACATGATAGCAAGATTGCTGGAACAAAGATGGCCGGTGACTGCTGCTCTCTCAGACCCAGAAGTGACTCCAAGAGGAAAACACCACTACCTTGATCTGAAGCCTGAACAGTGGAGCCTGATTGAGGAGCTGTGCCAGGCACTTGAGCCATTTGAAGGAGCTACAGTATTTCTGAGTGGCCAGAAGTATGTTACCCTCTCTGCACTTCCACAGCTAGTACAGAACCTAAAGAAGTCCATACAGAGTTTAGCTTTGGAGACTGCACCATTATTGGCATACCAGGCTCATGCAGTACAACAAATCACAACAAGATGGCAAGAACTGTCTACGTTTCAACCTGACTCTTCAAACACTGCCCTAATTGCCGCTGCTCTGGATCCCAGATTTAAGAAGCTTAAATTCTTGTCTGCAGATGAGTCATTCAAGGTCCAAAGCACAGTACAGAACATGGCACTTGTTGCCAAAAACGAAATGACACGGTCCACTGGGTCCAGTAGTGAACATGATGATGACGCTTCTTCTCGAAGAGGACAAGAAGATAACCCTGCTGCAGCAAAGCACAAGGATCAGCCCATAGCCACACCCACATCATTCCTCCAGAACATACTGGGATCATCAGAGTCCAGCTCCAGTGATGATGAGGATAAAGAGCAGCAGTTAAGTCAGGCTGTGCAGAAGGAGGTCCTGATGTACTTTGGAGAACATCCTGTATCCAAGAAAGAGAATCCGTTGTCATGGTGGAAAACAAATGAAGCACGCTATCCAGTACTAGCAAAGCTGGCAAAGTCCTTTCTGTGTATTCCAGCAACATCCACGCCATCAGAACGACTGTTTTCTGCAGCAGGAAACATAGCATCAAAGCGCAGGGCCAGCCTCAGTTCTGAGCATGTGGATATGCTCACTTTTCTCCATAGTAACCGCCAAATGATCCTTTAGGCCACGAATCAACAACCTTTGGCACTCCAACTGCTGTGAAACTACCACTTCCTGCATGCAACAAACATGCTAAGTGATTGAAGGAAGCATTCTGGGAGTTGTAGTTCACAGACAGCTGGAGTCCCAGAGGTTGCTGATCATTGCTTTAGTGTAAGCCAGGGCAAACTACATGTCATGCAAGATGCACTTTACCATTTTGATATATGTACCGAGCCAGGAGGAGATAGCTTTTATCCAAACTGGTGTAAAGGTCAACTGGTTGGGAATGGAAAGTAAGCCAGTTTTCCTTCACACCACTTTTGATGAATCTATTCTCCTCCACCAGTTGTTCTTCTTGCCTTCTAAAAATGCTAGAAAGCCAGTTAGAAGAGCCTGGAGGTTGCTGATCACCGCTAGTTTAGTGGGAGCCTTAGCCAGGGCAAACTACATGCACTTTACCATATTGATAAGTAGTACCGAGCCAGGAGGAGATAGCCTTTATCCAAACTGGTGTAAAGGTCAACTGGTTGGAAAGTAAGCCAGTTTTCCTTTACACCACTTTTGATGAATCTATTCTCCCCCACCAGTTATTCTTCTTGCCTTCTAAAAATGCCAGAAAGCCAGCAAGTGAAGAAGACAGACTTAGGAGTCAGGACTAAAGTTGCCTAAAAGTCGTTCAGAGTTGAACAAAAAGGGTAAGGCTTGCTTAGGCACCATTACAAGGTAGATCGTAGATGTGAGTGATACAGTAGTAGTCAATCCTTTTAGGTTCCTAGAATATGCTGATCACGTTTAGAAATGAAGTGAACTGTATTGGCATTTAGCAATTTACCTTTTTGAAGTTGTGAAGCAATCTGCTCTTGGAACCTGATAGGATTGACTACTGTGTATCACACCTATAATGGTGATCTACAGTCAGAAACAGGAGTAATCCTGAACCCTGGTTTAGTTTATCCTCTTATATGTTGTTCCATAGGAGGGTTTGGTAACTTTGGTTTGGGCCTATAGCCCAATACCCTATATTCTTTTATGTCAAGTGATGTACTTACTTGTATTTCAAGTCATGTTTTATATTGCTTACTTACTTTTTAGTAATTTAGCATTTTTATTTGAAATCTACTTTTACAAGTTAAAGTATTTTGATCATAGCCTTATGCCAAGTTCACTTCACATTGCAGTGTGGGAGACTGGGAGTCAGTCGACTCTGATCAGCTGGCGACTGGCTGGAGTCCGGCCAAAAATGCTATGTGAGTCTGTGACAGTGACTCGCTCACTTCACTACTCACTCTGTGCAGCAATTTTTGTCCTGATCCCCATTACAGTCAATGGGCATCTATCTAGCAGCTGTGAAAGAAACATTATGTCATGTGTGTGTGCAACTGCAATTATTTGCTATACCATACCAGATAGCATCATTGTAAGAAATAAAAATACTGTTTTTATAAAGAAAAACGTGATTAAGTACGTTATTTTAATAAGGGTATTCTTATTAGATTACTCGATGAATCGAGGAAAATAATCGATAGAATACTCGATTACTAAAAAATTCGTTTACTGCAGCCCTACTTCATAATGCCTCGTTTTATGCCGCTACTTAGTAATTATCCCCATTTAGGCCCCAGTAGATATAATGCCCCACCCAGTAGCGACCTATGTACATATAATGACCGCAGTAATGCCCTCAGTTGCGATGTCATTATGATGATCATTCACCGTAGCACTAGGCCTCAAGCCTAGCAGCCTTCAGCCTTTGAGTCTGAATGGTGGGGCACAGGAGCCAATAGTTACCATCTCTGCTGTTCAACTCTGGCGCTCTTCATGGTCCAGTACCAGATCTTCCACGGCCTGATACTTTTCTGTGGCCCCATGGTTGGAGACCTCTGTTTCAGAATAAATTATGCCACAATGTGGTGCATTTTAGTGCATCTAGCAGACCTCTTAACATTTTGGACATTCAAAGAGGGACACTTATGGTTCATTGTGTGAAAGATCCATTTTCCCTGCATAGCTATCCACTCCAATAGTTTCTCTTAATAAATAGCGCAAAAAATGATGTGAATATAAACATTTTGAAAATTCAGATTGCATCAAATAATGAAATAATATAAAAGGTGGGCTGAAATATACAGAGAGGAATCAGACAAACACTTTCTGGATCAATATTGTGAATGTAATACTGAAAATCTATACCTCAGATCAAAAAGAGGGACATTTATGGAGCAAAGAGGAACAGAGGGACTTGGGTCAAAAAGAAGGACTTTCCATCCAAAAGAGGGACACTAGATGGAGGTCTGCATCTAGGTTTAAAGAAATGATCTGCACCTAGTCCAGAAAGTTGTCATGGTTTGCTGGCAAAAGAGGTGTGGTCTGAGATGCACATTGCGGATCATTTACGAACAGATATACAACACTTTTGTGGCGTGTATCTGGTGTAGATTCTATTACATGTCATGTTGTGGCAGAATCTGTGACTACTTCCCTGCTAATGCCAGGCCAAACAAGGGTAAGGGGGATGGGCAGGCAGGCCCATCTCTTTCATCAGTTTCTACGCCTGTTTTAGATGTAGAAAATGGAAGGGAGCTGTCTTACATTTCGAGGCCTGTGCCTCTACATAACTTTGGCTAAACACGCTAGTGCAAGGTCTGAAGTGCCGGTCTTAATAAATGTGCCCCGTTGTACCCAAATTGCTCCACAATTGTGGCTTACAATTCTGTGCCACAATCTGTGCCAAAGTAAGCCAACCAATACTTGGTATAGAGCCAGTGAAAAGTGCCGATCCCTTCACCACATTCATCATTCAGACTGAGCTCCTGTGATAAATCTGCTGCAGGTCTAGACAGTCTGTCTAAGCTTACACGCATTTGAATTAGGTTGACTATTATCAGGCTGGAGCTAAATGTATTATTATTATTTCTGCATGCATGATATCATACTATAATTTATACTCAACTGTTCTGGTGATGTAAGGGAAGGAAATTTTTGTATTTTATGGTCAGTTGATAATGTCAGTGATGTATAGTGTGTAGCAGATTGAAATATAGCAAAACCATTACAGTTCATTTACTGATAGCTACCATCTCACCTTATGTCCACTGGGTGGTGCTATGTTCACAGAAAATACACTATATGGACAAGGTCTTGGGACACATTAATATCGAGCCGGTACCCTGTTTTGCAGCTAAAACAACCTCCACTTTTCTGCCAAAGCTCTGTATATAATTTTGGAGTCTGTGCGAATTTTTGCCCATTCACCCAGAAGAACATTTGTGAGGTCAGACATTGAGGTTGGAGAAGAGGACCTGGTTTGCAATGTCCATTCTAGTTCATCCCACAGGTGTTACATAAACATAGTTATATATTTTATAAGGCTGAAAAAATACATCTGTCCATCCAGTTCAGCCTGTTATCCTGCAAGTCGATCCAGAGGAAGGAAAAAAAAAACGTATTTTCTTCACTTTAGGGGGAAAAAAGTCCTTCCCAACTCCACTTCTATGTTTGTGTACAAACCTTCTTTCCTCCAGACGCAGAGGACGTACCCTCGCCATGGTCCTGGGTAGTGTCGAACTGGGGTGCCTAGGGCCCACCAGTAAAATTTATTTTGGGGGCCCACTATACGGATTCATTCAAATATTACCTGCTCACACAGCAGCAAGATGCTACCAGTCGATTCATAATGGGTGTCCTGCAGCATCTTTGAGAAGGTAGATGCTGGGGAAAAGAGGATACTGGCTAGCTTTCCTCTATACCTAAAAGTCATCTCAGATATCTGATTGTGATTCATCCTCAGCACCCCCCCCCCCCCCCCCCCCACACTCTCCCCTTGGTAGGCGCTGCAAATTTATAATTGACATTCAGGGGCGGATTGGCCATATACCTTACAGGGAGATTTCCCAGTGGGCCGATGCCCAAAGGGCTGTCTGGGCCCTCCTCACGGCCCGCCAGTGGAAATTTTTGGGGATGTATTTTGTGCTGCTGGCAGTATTTTGTGATGGATTGTGGTATTTGACTCTGTCGCAATATGGTATTGCTGGCCCTACCTTCCATCAATTTGAACCCAACTACAAAATGGGGCTACTTTTAGTATTTTTTCCAGGGCCACTTTAAGTTCTCTGTCCACCCCTGTTGACATTTATTAAAAATTTTGTACAGGCCTTGAGATCCCCTGCCTGGTCACATAGTACGCTCTCTCCACTTTCTCCTTGCTCCCAGAACATGTGCCGTTCATTGTGCACGCGTTCAGGGCTCCTGATCCCCACCCACAATGAAAGTGTCAGTCAGCAGTGAGGACAGTTCATGCCCTGCCTCCCTTCATTTATGCTCGAAGTGTGGTTCAGCAGTGGTTCAGCCTCGCGCCCTCCAACAAGGCAGAGGAGACTGTAATGAGCGTCTGTGGCTGCACAGATATGGCCGGCTTACCTCGGGAGAGTTGAGAGCTTTTATATCTGACATTGAAAAAGAAAAAAAAAGTGGTGGGGTGGGTTGCTTAGACAAGCAGCGGTACCCAAACAAGAGTAGGTTCGTTCTCCCAAGCACAAAGCAGAAAATAGAAAATGCGGGACCGCGCTAGAAACGGCAGTTGTTTGCACTAATAATGATAAGCTTACAGTACTGTAGATAGTATGTCCTGCTCCCAGAAATATAAGTTGGATCCACAGTGTTCTTTCACATGTATGAGCTCCTGGGTGCTTCCAGCTGATTTTCCAATCCACCTGAAGCCGCCGACCACTAATTTCACTCTCAGGAATTTGACCCTTCAGAGAAGACAAATAGATGGTGCAGTACCTTTGAGATATGTGGAGTGCCCACCCTCTATTATACTCACAATATCCAGATAATTGAGCTCATATCACCAGCCCCTGTTTCCAATAACGGGTAGAGGCACTACATCACCAACCGCTGTTTCCACTATCCAGTAAGAAAACCTTCATAGAGAACAAATAGATGGTGCAGTACCTTTCATGTAGATGTATTACACACGCTTTATTATACTCACAATTTTCAGATAAAAGTGCACATATACAATACAATGCCCGACCCGGGTTTCGCGGTAAGCTTCTTCAGGGGCCGCAGTAACCACACCGCCAGTGTCCAAAGAATAAATAGATGATCATTTACCCTGGAAGCGATCCACACTTCCGCTAATTAGTAACATGTCAATCAGCTGTATAGATGAATAGAACTAAAACTTTTCAGCAATAAATAATTATTAAAATTCACCTTATATAATTATAGCAATGAATAATTAATAAAATTTCACCATGTACAATTATATCCATATGTTAAAATAAAATCAATACATAAAATTTGATAAAACAAATCAGACCATACAAACGGCTTTAATATCCCATTCTATATTATGTCCCAGAGGCTGCAGGGTACCCATTTCGTATATCCACTGTGCCTCCTTTTTGTTAATCTGTTTTTGGAAACAGTGGCTGGTGATATGAGCTCAATTATCTGGATATTGTGAGTATAATAGAGGGTGGGCACTCCACATATCTCAAAGGTACTGCACCATTTATTTGTCTTCTCTGAAGGGTCAAAATCCTGAGAGTGAAATTAGTGGTCGGCGGCTTCAGGTGGAAAATCAGGAAGCACCCAGGAGCTCATACATGTGAACGAATACTGTGGATCCAACTTATATTTCTTGAGCAGGACATACTATCTCCAGTACTGTAAGCTTATCATTATTAGTGCAAAAAACTGCAGTTTCTAGCGCGGTCCCGCATTTTCTATTTTCTGCTTTATATCTGACTGTGCCTGCTTGTGGTGCAGGCACACAGATAAAGGAGGAAAGAGGAGGTAACGATCCAATTAGAGCCAAATTGTTTGTAAAGGACTGCAGCAGAGATCAGTGGGTTCTTCCAGGTTAGTGCTGTATATGGGGGAGGAAGATGTGATATAAATGGGACTGTATTATGGGGGCTGGGTGGAGATGTTATGTAAATAAGACTGTATGATGGAGGCTGTGGGGGCAGATGTGATGTACATGGGACTGTATGATGGGGGCTGGGGGAGCAGATGTGATGACCTTGGGACTGTATGATGGGGGTGTGGGGGGACAGATGTGATGTATATAGGACTGTATGAATGGGGCTGGGGGGGAAGATGTGATGTATATGGGACTGTATAATGGGGGCTGGGGGAGCAGATGTGATGTGCATGGGGCTGGGAGAGGGAGATTTAATGTACATGGGACTGTATGATAGGGGATGGAGGGAGGAGGGAGATGTGATTTACATGGGACTGTATGTTGGAGGAGGCTGGGGAGTGATGTTATTTACAGGGGACTGTATGTTGAAGGAGGCTGGAGGGAGAGAGTGATTTTATTTACATGGTACTGTGTGTTGGAGGAAGCTGAAGGAAGAGAGTGATTTTTTTTTACATGGGACTGTGTGTTAGAAGAGGCTGAAAGGAAGGAGTGATTTTATTTACATGGGACTGTGGTGGAGGAAGCTGGAGGGAGAGAGTGATTTTACTTACATTGACTGCTGTAGAGGAGGCTGGAGGGAGCTAGTGATTTTTATTTACATGAGATTGCGTGTTGGAGGAGGCTAAAGGGAAGGAGTAATTTTATTTACATGGGACTGCATTGGAGTAGGCTGAAGGGAGGGAGTGATTTTTTTTTTACATGGGACTGTGCGTTAGAAGAGGCTGAAAGGAAGGAGTGATTATATTTACATGGGACTGTGGTGGAGGAAGCTGGAGGGAGAGAGTGATTTTACTTACATTGACTGCTGTAGAGGAGGCTGGAGGGAGCGAGTGATTTTTATTTACATGAGATTGCGTGTTGGAGGAGGCTGAAGGGAAGGAGTAATTTTATTTACATGGGAATGCATTGGAGTAGGCTGAAGGGAGGGAGTGATTTTTTTTTTACATGGGACTGTGCGTTAGAAGAGGCTGAAAGGAAGGAGTGATTTTATTTACATGGGACTGTGGTGGAGGAAGCTGGAGGGAGAGAGAGATTTTACTTACATGGGACTGCATTGGAGGAGGCTAGAGGGAGCGAGTGATTTTATTTACATGGGGCTATGCTTTAGAGAAGGAGGTGAGGGAAGTGAAAAAATTAACTAGAGAGAGTGGAAATCAGGAAGTGTCTAGTCTTGTACATAAAAACAAACTGAGCATGCTCACTGGAGTACTAGACTGTGAATGGCGATGTTTTTTGTGTATTGCGCAGAGCCATTGTGCTGAGTTGGTGTAGTGGGTGGGGAGGAACAAGAGAAAGAGGAGTACTGGGCGTGGAACAGCACTGCTGGGAGGAGTGGTGGGTGGATGCTGAGAAGAGCTGCTTCATCACAACTGACATTCCCACAGCTAGGATGAGATAGAGGAGGAAGTGGAGGCTGCATGGGAGAAATGAGAAAAGCTCAGCTTGATCAAAGCATGTTTTAAGGTACTCAGTTAGCCTAAGGCCTCATGCACACGACAGTTGTTTTGGTCCGCATCCGAGCCGCAGTTTTTGCGGCTTGGGTGCTGACCCATTTACTTCAATGGGGCCGCAAAAGATGCGGACAGCACTCTGTGTGCTGTCCGCATCCGTTGCTTCCTTCCATAGCCACGGAAAAAAATGTTGTACCTGCTTCCACCAAAACTTATAAATATTTCCTATCTTTCCTGGTTTATTCTTGAGTGATCTTGAGTTTATGCACCCCAGATGTGGATTTCTTCTTTTTTACTACAGGAGATTGTCTGTTGCTTTCATTAAAAGCTGAGGGAGACTTGGTTCTCCTTGATCTTGCCAAAGATTTAGAGCGAGAGCGCTTATTTTGTGACGCTGATTTAGATGTATATTGCTTTCTGTCTATGGATCATGAACGCAAATGCTCATGTCTGCTTTTCACTTCTGAAATGGGATCTGTCTTTGTACATACAGACTTGGGTTGTTGACATGCAGTATATGTCATGGACATAAGCGGTGAACTTCTCCCTGTGGTTTCCAGAAAAGGCTGAGCAATATGAAGGTGCTCATCCGTTGAAGACTAGAAAGAACTATGATCCTCTTGGGTGCAATCAACAACTGCAGATGGAACTGAAGGTTCTTGCAAAGTATCTGAAATGAACTCTTCCTCTGTTGAAGGAACCTCCTTTATAGAACGCTCAGAAGATGCTTCCTTTACAGAATTAAACTCATTGTCAAACGGTTGACTGGAAGGCTAACTTTTCTGTGGTATCTCATCAGAACTACATGAATCAGAAGGCTTGTTGTCAGTGATGTATAGGATTCATCATGATGAACTGTCTGAGGACTGCAAAGCTGGGAAGGGCTTGAAGAGAGCTCCAATTGAGATCCTGAAGGCATTTCTACAAGCTTCCCTTCTGTCCAGGAACATTCTTATGCAGCTGACTCTTTGGGAATTAAGCTGCTTTCTAATGAACAAGTTTTTAGAATATTTGGGCAAGGAACCTCTTGCACATAGTAGGGGTTGGGACACTGCCTGAAGTAAGAAGCTCGTCCCCCTCTTAATACATCGCTTCTGAAGGAATGTACTTGGCAGGGTCTGCGGGCTCGGTCGAGACATACATTCCCCACAATGACAACCCACAGTAAGTTTCTGGGCATATGGAGTGTTGAAAGGGCCATTGCGAAGTTCAGGGACCTTATGAGCCTCAAGAATGTCTCTACCTAGCAAGAGTAAGATCTCGGTATGGCTATCAAGGGGGGGAATTTCTCTGGCTATGTTCCTGAGATGAGGGTAATGCTGTGCGGCTTCAGGTGTAGAAATCTCATCCCTTGCGTCCGGTGCGTCCGGCAATTTGTCACACTCAATAAGTGTTGGAAGAGAGAGTTTCTTATCTCCTTTGATGGGTTTCAAGGTGAAACCATTAGCTCTTCTTCCTGAGGTTGTCACAAGACCAGAGCATGTTCCTAGGGTGTAGTTTCTCCCTCTATCCTGAACAGATCAAAGAACTTAGGGTTAGCTAGGGAACGATTACTTTGGTCATCTAGAATAGCATACATTCTTATGGTCTTCTCTGGTTGTGCAGTAGGAAACACATCCATGAGGCAAATCTTAGAACAAGACTTACCACACATAAGTCCTTCTCCGCATACTTTTGTGCATCTGGGCGTGACGGTAGTGGTTGGTCTGTCGGCACTCTCCCCTCCATGACTCTCCCCGCCTTAAACGGAATGGGGCTTGTGCCAGATAACTGGTTCTAGGTTCTGCCTGATTGGTCCCGGGTGAACAGCGCACACATGTAGATCACTATTTCATTCAGAACACTTGACTGGAACCTTACAGTCTCTGGTGAAATGCTCAGTGGATGCACAGCATCTGAAACAGATATTATGACTCCTTAGGAACGCCTTACATACCTCAAAGAGCTTTGCTATGAAGACACAGCATTTCCTTTAAAGGATGTGGTTTATCATGGATAGGGCAATGATGATAGGGTTCCTTAGGGCCTTCATTTCCATTGGAGGCGGCCTTTAGGGTTTCTCTGTCTGGGACTGAAAGTCTCGTGTGTCTGTTTAGTAGAGCCAAAGATGTTGGTACCTAAGGTGTTGAAGCTCGGATCATTTTTAGCTCTAGCTAAGTCCTTGATGAACTTACAGAAGAATGAAAATGGTGGAAAGGGAACACGATGTTGCTCCTTGTATTTTGAACCTGTTGTTGCCCATTGGTCTTGAATATTGAGGGGTAATTTGTCCACGATCAGGCCCACACCATGGGAGGTATCAAGAAAGCTGAGACCTGTTAGCTGCGGGTCTCTGTAACGGACCGTTACGCACACACTCCTCCGTTTAGGCGATATTCCCTTTTCTGACACACCGGCAGTTACTGCAAGCACCAATTTCCCGAACTGCAAGCACATGAATGCTCCAGACTCCCGAACCGGAAACAGTATACAGCCGAACAGGAAAAACCCTAGGAACAGTTTACACTCCTGGCAGTCGCACTGTAACCGCATACACTCCAATTCCCCAAGAACGAGACGACACTTCGCTTGAGGGTTAAGCAGACCACATGTACTGGCCCATACAGCCTCTTTTTATTCACATGTTCAGTCCAGAGGAATACCCCCTGGACTTCTACATTAACCAATCATAAAATAACAAAGGAATGACCCTCCCGCACAGAGTACACATTCCCTCCCCTCTGCCAGTGATATAATTACTAAACACAATGGACGAACTTATTATCACTGACAGGAAAATATACAGTTTTATACAACGTTCCTAACTTCAAAACTATGCATGGGATTTCAATAAAAATTACATATTAATCACCAATCCATTCAGGGGAACAACATATCCAAAAACGGTACGAGTTAGACCAGGGGTTCAGAAATGAGTAAAAAGTGTCTTTGTGGAACTGGTTTGGGCCGGAAAGCCATGCTGGCAGTAGGTCACAGAGTCCTCTGTACTGGAGACAACTGGGAAGTAATCCAATTATCTCCCAGGACAGAGGCAAAACTCCATTGTGCGCATGTTAGTGAAAAGACACAAAAATACACAAATATACATAACTCATATTATGCTGAACAGGACCCCCACATTCAGCCTATCCCCAGATGGCTTGGATCCGAGCGCTCAATATATCCGAACAGCGCTCAGATGCCACAAACACAGTCACATTGCCATGGGGTTTAAGCTTAGCATGGGCTGATGAGAGGGGCCATAATCCTGGGGCAGCAGGCCGGCAACAAGACTTCTCCAGCACCCAGGGTCCAGGTTGGTTTCGCCACAACCCTTGACGATTTCAAACTCAAGAAGAAGGTCACTTAATTCCTGGAACCCTTAGCGGTCTGTATTGGATAATTCAGGAAAGTTGTATAGTCGTTTAAATAGGGCACGTTCAACTACTTCCGAGCCGCCGTATGTCTGCTCTAATCTTTCCCATGCGAGACGAAGGCCTTTGACTGGTTCGTAGATATGAACGGATTTGAGTCTCTTAACACAGTTTGACGACCATGGACCTAGCCATCTAATTAGTAAATCAAGTTCTTGCATAGGCGGTACACCAAGGGTTTGAACTGTTGTCTTGAAGGTGGCCTTCCAACTTCTATAGTTCCGTGGGTGATCATCAAAGTTCGTAAGGCTAGTACTGATGAGGTCCCTGATGGTGAGGTACTTAGCGATTTCTGATGCGTCATTTTTTTCCTGCATCATTGTGACGGAAACTTCTCCCTCTATGGTGTTGTTGGCACCATCTGATACCCTATGTTTGGGGGTTGGAAGATGGAATGGAGTGCAGCTGGGTTGAGCGTAAGTGAAGGCTTTACATCTTGTAATGTTGGCGCCAGCATCTTGGTTGCTATGGAATAAAGATTTTAAAGTGATTTGATAAACTTGGAGCGGCTTGGTCTCTAATGGTGCCTGAAATACTGTGTAAGGTGCCAGAGATTTAAAAGAAAGAGAAATGTCCACTGGACTGGGGTCAACTGTATAGTTATCGGCTGCCTCTTTTTCTACTCACATGAGTTCACCAGGCTGGCGTGCAGAGGCAGAATCTTGTGGTGCAAATTTGCCTGTTCGCTTGCGCCTGAGCCTGTATAGCTTGCGCTTCAGCCTGTATAGTTGCTTGATTAGCTTGTGATTAGGCTTGTGTCTCTGCGGCTTGTGCCTTAATGGCTGCTTCCTTTCTAATGCAGTGAGCTTGTACCTTCGCTGCTTCTGCTTTTGCGCGTGCCAACACCAATGAGGTACTCAGCAAAGAGTGCTGTGAGCGAGACCTTAGTGATGTTGACTCAGCAATAGATTTCGAGGAACGGGATGAAGCCTTGGAGTGCCTTAAAAGGTTAGAATGGCGGGACGCAGTTTCATATTGTTGTGATATCTTGTCCTCTAGCATTGACTTGACTGCCATAAATCCTATATCTTTCATCATTAAGTGCAGTGTGGATCTTTTATTCTAGGATGAATTCCTTTGAGTTGAGACTTGATAACAGAGAAGAATATTTTTCAGACTGTTATAACTTTCATAGGTCTTATTCAATTTTGTACACATTGCCTTTAATTGATCTTCATTATAGCCTGATCCATGTGCTGCATCCATACATTGTTTAGTCTTTTCCCACAAACTGGATAAATTATTACACATCTCCATTTTGTCGGTTAGAAGGGCCTCTTTCATTTTTAATGAGGTATTCGAAATCCTGTTAGCTGTGTCCTGCATTTCCATCTGTAACACAACAGCGACCTCTAGTGGTGGTTCCGTCTTTTTAGCCTGTATAAAGCTGCAATTGCTAGAAGCTTCTGCGATCCTCAGTGAATGCAGTGTGGAGCAGGATACGATGAAAAAATCTTACACAAGCGGTGTTATTACCCTTCACTGCAGTAAGCAGGAAATGATGATGATGGTTTATTACTTGGATTAGGAGAATATTCTTTCCTTAGCAAGAGAAGGAGAGTACTAAGGCAATTCTTTTACTGTGGCGTTTTGAAATGTCAGCTTTATACAATCATGCATCTGTGAGAGAGAAGCCTCTATGTGCATGGAGGTGACTTGTTGAATCAGACATTCTCCACTTACAGTTTATGCATCAGACACCCAGGAGTTAATCAAGTAGCTTTTAATCTGGAGATTGTATTACAAGATGTGCAGGGAATCCAGATGGTAAAAGAAATATGCCAACAATAAACTCCTAGCTAAGAAGATGGAGATTCTCCTCAGAAAGCTGAACACACATTAAGAGCAAAGCATGACTGGTAAACAGGGAGTGGCTGGGCTGAACTAACTAGAAGCTGAAACAGAGGGGGGAGATAAGAGAGGAGCATACCAATACACAATGCAAGATACTGAAACAGAACAATTACGATTTCTCTTCACTGGAACTAAGGGGCCTAGGCCAACCCCTGAAAAACAAACACTAGCATTATCTCTCCTCCACCAAACTTTACAGTACAAAAAAAACAAAAAAAATCCAAATGATGTGAATAAGAAACTGCCAAATAAGAAAAGAACTTCAGCCTCGTCTTTAAAGTTGGCATAAGGCAGTCAGGCATGTAATGTTTTTCTGGCATTCACCAAACCCAGATTCAACCGTCAGACTGCCAGACAGAGAAATGTAACGTTTCCACTTCTCCAGTGGCAGTGTGCTTTATCATACTCTATCTGACACTTGGCATTGTGTTTGGTGATGTAAGATATATATGCAGCTGCTCAGCCATGGAAACCCATGTCATGAAGTTCCTGGCGCACAGTTTTTCTGCTGATGTTAATGTCAGAGGAGGTTTGGAGCTCTGCGGATATATAGTCGACAGACTTTTATGCACTATGGGGTTGTGCTGGATGAGCGAACCAGTTAGGACCAAACCGGGAGGCGGCCCAGCCTAAGGCCACTTAGTGACTGCCTTAAAAAGGCGTATGGGTGGTCACTAATGGGTTAAGGATCAGGCCTCAAACGTCCGTTTCTGTATATTCAGTTTCTACACGGTTGGAATAATATATGTTTTTTGGGACTTGTTCAATTTAATTAAACCAGCATATAGGTGATCAGTACAACAATACACAGGCTAGGGCAGCAATATACCTGTGCGTTAAAGTGAAATTGAGCATGAGGCCTGGCCGTTAATCATCTGATAACATTCATTTATTCCTCCACACAATAGAAATTTTATTTTTTTGGGATTTGTTCAACCCCAGTGAATTTAGGCCTAAATCAGTATCCCTTGTTCACAATCACGTTTCCAACCAATTTTTTTTATTGTGGTTGTTTAAACTAGCAGCATATATATGTGATTACTACACCAATAGACAGGGTCGCACAGAAAAGTATCTGGAAGTGATAACAAATTTCATCCTAAATCCGTTTCCCATTATTTCAGTCTTCACGTATATCCAATAAAAAAAAAAAATTGTGAGTGGGGGGTTGTTGATTATATTCAAACTAGCAGCATATATATGTGAAATATACAGTATGTGATTACTACACCAATACACAGATAATGCACAACATTATCTGAGAGGCCCAAAAGCGTCTGGACTATGGGAGGGTTTCAAATGAAATTGTGGATTGGATAGCTTACTCCTCTCAGTCGCAGAAGGAAGATGTGGAAGTGACTTTAGAGTCTGACACCGTGCCATGGAGCCAGGGTTCACATCATTCCTCCTGCTCCTCCTCCTTGCACCCCCAAAGAAGGTTTTCAGTGGAGTCCTCTCAGTCTTCAATGCCCCTTCCTAGCGGGGCGCCTTCCTTTTTCCTAAGAAGTGTCAAGAAAACCCCACCACACCATATGGCAGATAGTCAAGAAAGTCTTCCTGTTGACTACTTGTGTGAGTGCCGTCACTGTTTGGACTGCCCTAAGGGCGAGGTTGGAGAGGAGCCTGGTGACCCCATGCATACTTGTGTTGATGGTAGTGGTAATAGTCGCAGCCATAGCCACAGGTGGTGGTGGCAGCAACAAGAGGAGTAGGGGAAAACGCAGAGCAGGGAGGGGGGCCCAGAAGCCCACCATGATATCTCACCGTCCGATAAAAGCAGCAGGAAAGGTGAGGACTCTGATGATGATTGTGTGCTGGACAGGACCTGGGACCCAGATTGGGGTGCTGATGAAGAGGCAACATCAGTGGAGAAGGGGGTGGTGGCAGCAATAAAGAGAAGAGGCCGCAGAGCTCCCAAAGAACAGCCAGGGTGTTGGAATAATGCTCATTATTCTGTGTATTGCAACAACTACATTATGTGATTGCCTATGTTATGTTAATAAGGTACTACTAAAAAAGAAAAGGCAGGAAGGGGCAGATACTTCCTACACGTGTACAGACAGAGAGCTGAGAGAGAGGAAAGCCAGAAGCCGAAGTGCTGAGATTTTGATCTTACAGAAAGTTATATTCTTATGCTGTGCTGTTATTTCTGAATAAAACCCTGTTGTTTCTCATGCTACGCCTGATGGAGACCTGATTAATCCACTGCCAACAGGTTATGGTCCCAGAAGGACAACAGTGAGTAAAGAAAAGCAAAATGGCCACCAGGAGCCGCTCAGTGAGAGTCACAGTGCCATTCCTGACTAACCAGAACTACCAATCCTGGAAATTCAAAGTGAAGATGCTTCTACTAAGAGAAGGTGTGTGAAAATACACACAAGAATGTAAACCAGAGGACTGACTGGAGAAGGATCAGAAAGCACAGAGCACTATCTCACTATCAGTATAGATGATGATCAGATTGTGCACATATGTAAATGTGAAATTGCAAAAGAGAAGTGGGACGAGCAACAGAAAGTGAATGAAAGGATAAACCTCAGCAACAAGCTCTATATAATGAGAAAACTGTATCAGTCTAAGCTAAGCAAGAGACAGAATATGCAGGACTATATAAGAAACACCGTAGAAATTGTAGAGCGCCTGAGAGGTATTAGAGAAGAAATAAAAGATTTCCATGTCACCGCACCATTACTCAGGGGTCTGCCAGAAAGTTATGACACACTTGTGACTGCACTAGATGCACGTCCAGATAATGAGCTCACTCTGGAGTACGTTAAAGTAAAGCTGGTAGATGAGGTCAAGAGAAAATCTAAAAATGAAGACAACAGTAAAAAGAAAACAGGTCCTCTGAAGGCTGACTACAGAGTTTGGGAAGCTAGAATGAATCAGCAAAAAAGACAGTGATCAACAAAGAGTTAAAAGTGCTGTCAGTGAAAAAAGTAACACTCCAAGTACTGAGGCTTCATTTATTATTAATTCAAGTACATAAAAAAAAGCATGGCGTATAAGCTCTGGAGCAACTAGTCATTTGACAAACGTCAGAAACTTCTTCTCTAACCTTGACCAAAGTTAAACAGAGAAAGTGATCCTAGTTAATGGTCAGTATATAACTTGGTTACATTAATTATCAAGTCTCCCCCACACAAAGCAGAAAGATTCCAGTAAGGCCTCATGCACACGACCGTTGCCTGCCTCCGCGTCCGCTCCTCCTTGAAATTTCGCGTCCGTCAAAAAAAACGGATGACGGACCGTTTTTTTTGACGGATCCGATTTTTATGGCAGATCCATTGTAAAAATGCCTATCCTTGTCCGCGACCGTGAAAAAAATAGGACATGCACTATTTTTTTGACGGAATGAAAACACGGATCACGGAAGCGGAACGAAAACGGTTGACCATCCGCATTTTTTGAAGGACCCATTGAAATCAATGGGGAAGCATCCTATCCGTGAAAAAAAACGGAACGGACGCGGAAACAAACAACGGTCGTGTGCATGAGGCCTAAAGGATATGCTGTATGTCCCTAGTCTTGAAAGCTATTTGTTGTCTGTGAAGAAACTCATGACAGGACACTGAAGTCAGGTTTAAGAATGAACACTCCATCATCTCAAAAGAAGGAAAAATTACAGATGAACTGTATCAACTAAAGTGTGAGTACTGCCAAACAAGAACAGCACAAGGACTGTGTTCACATGTGGCACAGACGTCTTGAACATAGAGACCCAGAAGCTGAAGTTCTTAGAATAGACCAACACAATGATGAAATGTTCAATCTGCCTTGAAGGGTTTCTGTCACCAACTTTTGACATTATAAGCTGTCTGACATTAGCTATGTGCTAATGTCAGACCAGCTTGATAATGTCTTTTTTATAAAAATCCGCTGTATATATAGTCTGAAAAACTTACTTTTATATTATGTAAATTAGCCTCTAGGAGCAGGGGGGGCGTTGCCCTGCTCCTAGCGGCTCCGTCCGGCAACCTGCTGGCACGCCCCTTCACACTTTGATTGACAGTGCAGGGCAGCGATCCTCCTGCACTGTCTCGTTCTGAAATCGCGCGCCCGCGCGCTCTGTACTCGGCGCAGGCGCGGTGAGCAGAGGACAGCAGGCACCAGCGTCCTCTGCTCACCGCGCCTGCGCCGAATACAGAGCGGCGGCGCGGGCGCGCGATTTCAGAACGAGACAGTGCAGGAGGATCGCTGCCCTGCACTGTCAATCAAAGTGTGAAGGGGCGTGCCAGCAGGTTGCCGGACGGAGCCGCTAGGAGCAGGGCAACGCCCCCCCTGCTCCTAGAGGCTAATTTACATAATATAAAAGTAAGTTTTTCAGACTATATATACAGCGGATTTTTATAAAAAAGACATTATCAAGCTGGTCTGACATTAGCACATAGCTAATGTCAGACAGCTTATAATGTCAAAAGTTGGTGACAGAAACCCTTTAATGGGAAAATGTCCAGAAAAACATTTCCTAAAAATAGTGCAACAAGATCAGAGCATCCACTTGACTTAATACACACAGATGTTTGTGGTCCAATGAGTACACTCGCCCCTGGCAAGAAAATATATGTTCTCACTTTTATTGATGATTATTCAAGGTATACAGTTGTTTATTTGCTTCACAGCAAAAATGAAGTTCCAGAGAAATTAGAAGAATATCTCTCTCTCTCTCTGAAGTAAGGCCTCTTTCACACTTGCGTTGTTAGGATCCGGCGTGCACTTCCGTCGCCGGAAATGCCCGCTGAATCCGTAACAACGCAAGTGACCTGAAAGCATTTGAAGACTGATCAGTCTTCAAAATGCTTTGAGGTTACTATGGCAGCCAGGACGCTACTAAAGTCCTGGTTGCCATAGTAGTAGTGGGAAGTAGGGGGAGCAGTATACTTACAGTCCGTGCGGCTCCCGGGGCGCTCCAGAATGACGTCAGAGCGTCCAATGCGCATGGATCACTCTGACGTCACTCTGGAGCGCCCCCGGGAGCGACTTTAGCGCCCTGGCGGCCATGGTAACCATTCAGAAAAAGCTAAACGTCGGATCCAGCGATGCGCCGAAACGACGTTTAGCTTAAGGCAGGATCCGGATTAATGACTTTCAATGGGCATTAATTCCGGATCCGGCCTTGCAGCAAGTGTTCAGGATTTTTGGCCGGAGCAAAAAGCGCAGCATGCTGCGGTATTTTCTCCGGCCAAAAAACGTTCCGGTCCTGAACTGAAGACATCCTGATGCATCCTGAACGGATTTCTCTCCATTCAGAATGCATTGGGATAATCCTGATCAGGATTTTTCCGGCATAGAGCCCCGACAACGGAATTCTATGCTGGAAAACAAAAACGCAAGTGTGAAAGAGCCCTAAGGCCCCTTTCACACGAGCTAGTTTTCCGTGCGGGTGCAATGTGTGATGTGAACGCATTGCACCCGCACTGAATCCTGACCCATTCATTTCAATGGGGCTGTGTACATGAGCGTTTTTTTTCACGCATCACTTATGCGTTGCGTGAAAATCGCAGCATGTTCTATATTCTGCGTTTTTCACGCAGCCCTAGCCCCATAGAGGTGAATGGGGCTGCGTTAAAAACGCATTGCATCCGCAAGCAAGTGCGGATGCGTTGCGTTTTTCACTGATGGTTGCTAGGAGATGTTGTTTGTAAACCTTCAGTTTTTTATCACGCGCGTGAAAAACGCATTGAATCTGCGCGGAAAAAACTGAACAACTGAACGCAATCGCAGGCAAAACTGAATGGCTTTGCCTGTGAAATCGCACAGTTTTCACTGAACGCATCCGCAACACATCCGGACCTAATCCGGACACGCTCATGTGAACCCAGCCTAAGTTTGGGAAAAAGCCAAAGATTCTACATGCAGACAATGGAACTGAATTGAATACACAAGTGAGAAGACACAAACCATTTTAATGGGAAATGGAATCTTATTCCAGACTACTGTACCATACAATCCTGAACAAAACTGTGTTGCAGAAAGAAAGAATCGAACTGTATGTGAAAGAGGAAGAAATAAGCTGTTTGATGTAGATCTACCAACAACATATTGGAGAGAAGCGATCATTACCAATAAGTAGGGACCTAACCCAAGAAGGGTAATTAATTAAGCATATACAATTGCCACAAGGCACTAATCCCTTTATTTAACTTGGGTATTAAAACATAACTTTTATTGTAATAAATGTATCAATAAGAAACCCAATGGTTATATATTAAAAACGCTGCAATGCCTACTGCGGAAAAAAGGAAAAAGATCTATGGGAAACACGGGGCTGTGCACTGCTACCCGTGAGTCCCAAATACAGGAGCTTAGAGTGGGGTGACAATGCTGCGTATAGTTCATGCACGATGGTAAATGTATCACAGAGAGCGTCCGCTCCTGGAAAAATAACGCTGTATAGTATATCAATTCACCTAGCAGTTAATCGGAGCATCAGCTCCCGATTTGACACCTCAACCCTAAGCTCCTATAATGTAGATGATAACTACTATAAGTGCTGTAAACCAGTCCTGCCGGACTTGGAGTTGTTATTTTCGCACAGTAGTACAGCAGAGATTAAAATAAAGCTAACTGCCCCCCGACATGTTTCGCCAGTGACCTGGCTTCTTCAGGGGAAAAACGGGCAGTATTGAATAATCGCCATTGCTGGAGTTTATAAAACCTCCTGAAGTAACGTAGACTACCTTCCAACCACTCAGTTTGGGGCTATGTCAAACCCAGTCCGTGAGAGGTGCCTAACTAGTGTCAATCATAACTAGCCACCAATGAACAGAGGTACCCATGATACCTCAGGAACAGCCACCAATAGCGCGATAGGTAGCGCGATGACGACCTGCGCATCAGCTGATGCGCGAGAAGATAGTATTCATTCCGATACTGGACATCTGTACTGCGCATGACTTGCGCACACTACGATGCGCCAGATCTTAGTGTATAACCAGCCAGATAACTCAGGCTCAAATGTCTGCGCAAAGACTAGATGCGTCTGGACTTAGTCATATTGACCTAGTCAGAGATGTACCGTAATGCGCATGCGCTGCGCACTAAGAATATGTGCACGCACTTAAACTGCCAGATGGCTCGGGCTGTGATGCCCACATAAAAACCAGAACTGGTCACGCTGACCAAGTGAGAATATGCCATAGTCCATCTGTACTGCGCACTCAGAGTATGCATGCATTCTTAGATATGGCACCATACCACAAAGGTAAGTGGTATATGTTGAAACAACACTAGTTTTGGAATAGGCAAATTACTCTCAGGGGGCACATATGATGAAGTCATTATAGATGTGCTAACCCTATAGGGTATAGAAGGACAGTCATAGCATATTAAGTTACTTAGAGTAGGCGAAACCAACCTGTACGGGTTACATTGTAGATCATAAATCATAAAGTGAATAAGTCTCAATTACTCATATATATTACAGGAAAGACGCAAATGTGAAGCCCTCATTGAGGCCATTAGGGCTAAGGCTGTCTAGCCGGTAAATCCATCTAGTTTCTTCCTGCAGAAGCATGACATCAAGGTCACCTCTTCTGATGCCAAGGGTCTTTTTACATATTCCCCAGAATTGAAGGCATTTCGGGTCACCATCATGATGCAGCCTCACATGTCTAGAGATAGAGGTTGCCGTCTTTGTATTTATGTTACTCAGATGTTGACAGATTCTCTTTCTGAATTGCTGGGAAGTCTTGCCCACATACAATTTAGGACATGGACACTGAATAGCATAGATGATACCTTGCGTTTTACAATTGATGAATTGCTTGATTTTATATTCTTTTCCGTCTACAGGATTAGTGAAGGAACGACATTTTCTCACCTGTGGACAATACACACAGTCACCGCAGGGGTAAGTACCAACAGTTTGGGATGTAAGCCAGGTATTAGTTGGTCTAACAGGTTGGAAATAACTCTGAACCAACAGGTCCTTAAGGTTCTTCCCACGTCTGTAAGTGACACTGGAGTTAGGTGTGATAACCGACCTAAGATCATTGTCGGCCCATAATATATGCCAGTGTTTTTTGAGAATTTGATGGATTTTCGAATTTTGTGCATCGTATGTACCGATGCATCTGACTTGTTGTCCCTGCGAAATGTATTGTTTATTTTGTAACAGGGCAGTACGATCTGTACCTTTTGCTCTTTTATAGGCTCTATGAAGTACTTTCTTGGGATAGCCTCTGTTACGAAACCGGTCATATAAGACCCTACTTTCTTTCTGAAAAGTTGCATCATCTGAACAGTTTCTCCTCGCCCGGATGTACTGGCCAACCGGAATGCCCTGCCGAAGTGGCTTCGGATGGAAGCTATTCCACTCCAAAAGAGTGTTACCTGCCGTCGGTTTGCGGAAGATCTCAGTCATAATTCGACCTTCTTCATTTAAGGTAAGTGTAAGATCTAGAAAGGTGATAGTGCGTTCATTAATGTCGGACGTGAATTTCATACCTATCTTGTTGGAATTGAGTTTCTGAACAAAATCATGAAAAACCTCAGTGGTACCTTCCCAAAGAATCAAGACATCGTCAATATAACGTCCCCAAAACAAAATGTGCTGAGTGTATTCATATAGGTCATTTGCAAAAACTATAGTGTCTTCCCACCACCCTAAAAACAAATTAGCATAATTTGGTGCACATTTGCTTCCCATAGCAGTCCCGACTAACTGCAAAAAATAGTGACCATTAAACAAAAAATAATTATGTGTGAGTAAGAAATAAAGTAACGTGAGAACAAATTCATTATGTGCTACGAAGTGAGTACTCTTAGTAGAAAGAAAAGTAGAAACAGCCTTAACCCCCAGATCATGTTGGATGTTTGTATAGAGAGATTCTATATCCAAACTGGCCAATTTTGTTGTAGGTGTCACTTCAATGTCTTGGAGTTTAGTCAGTACATCCTTGGTATCTTTGATGTAGGACGTCAGACAGGGGACAAATGGAGCCAAGAAGGTATCCACGTATTGACTGATATTCTCAGTCAAACTATTGTTACCTGAGACGATCGGTCTTCCTGGTAATGGCCATCTCTGTTTATGCACCTTAGGTATTGCATAGATGGTTGCTATAGTAGGATGCATTTTGTACGGGAACCTGAACTCATCCTTTGAGATCAGGTTTCTGTCTCTTGCATCAGTCAGGATCACTTTGAGTTCAGCCAGGTATTTGTCTGTGGGATTAAAATCAAGCTTCTTGTAGGTATCAGTCTGGTTGACCAAAGTGTCAACCATCAATTTGTAGTCTGCCACGTTCATGACTACAACATTGCCACCCTTATCTGAGGGTTTTATAATTAATTCTTGGTTGTTACTTAATTCAAATAAGGCCTGGCGTTCATCTACCTCTAAATTCAAGAGGGACGTAGGTGTTCGATAACTAAGTGACCTGTGACCTCAAATCACGTGTAACCAACTGTACAAATGTCTCAATATTGCCATACTGAGAGAACGGTGGAGTGAACTTTGATTTAGGTTTTAAGTTAGAGAGTGGTGGTACAATTTGTTCAGTAGTCAATGAATCATCAGTGTCCAGAGATTCAAGAATGGCCAACGCATCTTTCTCTATCCGCTGTATGTTAGTCATATCATTAGAGTACTGTTTATGAAGGGCCAATTTACGAGCAAATAGATTCACATCCTTTACCCAGCTAAACCGGTCAAACGCCGGTGTGGGTGTAAAGGAAAGACCCCTACTGAGCAGTTTAATGTGCTTCTCCTCCAATATGACATTGGACAGATTAATAACTTTTAATGGATCAGCTATGCTTTGTTGTTGATGGCCCATTTCTCTCTGTCCTTTAATGTAGGGCCCTGTCCCAAAAAAGAAGGGGTTACAGACGGAATGGTAAGAGGGGAGAAAGCTGGTGTGGAAGAACATGCCTGGGGCATCACAGACATTGGCGCAGCACAGAAGGATACTGAAGGTAAGGATGATACTAGATGGCCACCTGAATTTGAAGTCACTTGTTGGGGCACATTGTGTCTGGCAAGATCTGTTGTTGGCAGCAATGAAAAGCTTTGGGTACCTAGCCATGTCTGATTGAGCGAGGATGCCGGCCCTGCTTGAGGTGCAGGTGCCTTCCTTTGATTCATAGAACCCCGACCTCTATATTTACGTTTGGCACCACTGGCTTTGTTACCTGCCTGATTCTCAGAACCTGACCACTCAGATTCAGAGAAATCTGATTGTGACACTTGTGCCTTATTGGCAGGCTTCCTCTGTTGAAAGTTGGTATAATTAGATCTAAAGGAATAGACGTGGCCAGTATCAAAATCTCTTTTATCCCTAACGTATTTACCGTGCTTCCTCTCTTTATTGTCTGTCTGAAATGATTCAATGTGTTTTTGCAAGCGTGTTATGATTGACACTAGTTAGGCACCTCTCACGGACTGGGTTTGACATAGCCCCAAACTGAGTGGTTGGAAGGTAGTCTACGTTACTTCAGGAGGTTTTATAAACTCCAGCAACGGCGATTATTCATTACTGCCCGTTTTTCCCCTGAAGAAGCCAGGTCACTGGCGAAACATGTCGGGGGGCAGTTAGCTTTATTTTAATCTCTGCTGTACTACTGTGCGAAAATAACAACTCCAAGTCCGGCAGGACTGGTTTACAGCACTTATAGTAGTTATCATCTACATTATAGGAGCTTAGGGTTGAGGTGTCAAATCGGGAGCTGATGCTCCGATTAACTGCTAGGTGAATTGATATACTATACAGCGTTATTTTTAGAGAAGCGATCATAACATCTTGCTGTATTTAAAATAGACTACCAAGTAAAGCTAATGGCGGTTTTGGGGAAGCATTTATTGGTTGGGTAAAATTCATATACTCAAACCCTAGAGCGAGGGTCTTGGTGGGCGGGTCGACAGTCCTGCCTTTTGCCCTATTCAGGGGCACTAGGCAGGGCTGTCCCCTGTCGCCGCTTCTCTTTGCAATAGCTGTGGAGCCACTAGCGAATGCCATTCGAGAGAATAAGAAGGTTAAAGGTTTTCAATATGGTAACATTAGTGAAAAAATAATGTTGTACGCAGACGATGTTTTGTTATTTTTGGCAAACCCACAGGAGGAATTGCTTAACGCAATGGATATAGTTGATGAATTTGCGAACTACTCTGGACTTACAATTAATTAGGAGTAATCACATTTGATGTCATTGGGTAAAGAGATAAAGGAAACACCATTAAAATTACACTTGGTGAATGAAGAAGATTTATTTAGGCATTTAGGGATTAAGGTTGCAAAAAGAGTACAAAAATGTAATGAGTTAAATTTGTCCCCCCTAATTGCGGAATTTAGGAAAAAAACAAATATTTGGAAGAGATTGCCAGTATCGATGGCTGGTAGAATTAATTTTTATAAAATAATACTTCTTCCAAAGATTCTTTTTGTACTAAAATACCACTGAAGATTTTTAATGGATTTAATAGGGTAATGAGGGAGTTTATATGGAAAGATAAAAACCCTAGGATAAAATTGGAGATTTTGCAGTTACCAGTTAAGGAGGGGGGGATGGCAATCCTAAATTTTTATGTGTACTTTTTGGTGGCACAGCTAAATTATTTATTAGAGGAACACATACCACTAAGTTTTAAACAGTATTTGGAAACAATTGCTTGGAGACAGGATAAAATTAAAATAATTGAAATAATAGAATCTGGTCATTTGGGAAGTACTAAGATAGATAATCACATATTTGGACACAATTTAAAAGTAATTTGAATATAAAGGGTTATATAGATTACACTCTAATATGGCACAATATTAAATTGCACGAAATACCAAGAAGGTACAAAATATTGTTGAGGACCAGACAAAAGAAAATAAAAATAGTGGCAAAAGAAAAATGGAAGAGGGATATGGGGAGTATATCGGAAGAACAATGGCAGGAAGTCTTAAAAAACCATTCGCTAGTCTCATTGAGGGCCCCACACGGTCTCCCATTTTTTTCTCATACATAGGTTATATAGATCTCCTAATTTCTTAAGGAAGATAGCTTTGAGGGAGACAGATGCTTGTCCTAGATGTGGGAGGGAACAGGCTGGTATCTTTCATATGCTTTGGATATGTCCAAAGTTATTTAGATATTGGGCAGAAATAGTGGATAGTATAGGGAAATTTGGAGAGTGATCCATTAGCATGTTTATTAGGTGGTATGCTTCATCTGCCTATATTAAAATGGGGAAAACAGTTGCTTTCGAGGCTCCTATTCCAAGCAAGACTTCTGATTATGAAAAATTGGGTGAAAACGGAGCTACCATTAGTTAGAGATTGGAAAAAGATAAATAATAATAATAATATGAAAATATAAAAAATAATACATACAAATAGGGCAAAAAAAGATATCTTTAAAAATATATGGAAGCCTTGGCTGGAAACCATTGAGTAAAGGAAAAAGGAAAAGTGTCTTTTTTTTTTGTTCCCTTCTCTCTCCTGGGTGTGGGTTTGTGGTAAGGGAGTGGGTGGGTATGGGTAAGGGTAGGAAAATAATGTATATATGAATACTTATTGAATTAATGTAAAGACGATGGAAGATTATATGATGTGTTGTTTGCATTATATTATAAGTATTTAATAAAGAGGGAAAAAAAAAATAATGAGAAAATGCCAAATGAACTATGGAACCAAAAGAAGCCCAAACTACACCACAGAAGAATATTTGGAAGTAAGGCATTTGTATATGTTCCCAAAGAAAAACATACCAAATGGAAATCCCATGCCAAGGAAGGTATCCTGGTAGTGTTACAGAATCCTTTACCTAGAGTCCAACAAGATAACAATAAGAGATCTAGTAATTGATGAGAGTCATGTGTCATCCAACTTTCATGACATCAATTCACAACAATAGTTCAGCCTCAACAAGAACAACTTGAGTAACAATCCAAAGGCAACCATAAAGAAGATACTGAAATCTGATTAGAGTCTTTAACTGAAGAAACAACAGAAGTACCAGATCAACCTCAAGTCAAAAAATCAAGTAGATCAAACAAAGACATCCTGGCTCACCAGTTATCTTACATGGTCAAGACCAGTGAAAATTAGTCAGGAATATTGATTAAACTATTACGTGATCACCTATTTAATCAAAAAACAACCAAAAAAGGCAATCTTGTGAAATATGTAAACCATAAAACGTAAACTTTAATCTGAAAAAATATTAAAAGGTATACCTGAATTGAAATAAATCAAAATGTATATATCTCAACAAAATACACAAAGACCAGGCATGAGATTCAGCCAGTTCCCTAAGGTTCTCCAGATCCGGTTCTTAAAATTACAGCGGCAGCTGGAGATGAGCACTTCCATTCCATAGTTTAGCTCCTTAGGCTTTTTAAAAGGTATGTGTATAGTGTATATATGGTCTATTTATGTATACGTACCATGTATATGGTATATTTATGTTTGATGCTTAAATATGGTTTATGTATATGTAAACATGTGCCGTGACGCTGTGTGTCCGCCATTGAGTAGGGAACCTGTTGTTAAAAATTTAAATCCCATCCCTGGTCAAGACACTTCTGGAGTCAGAGCCACAGTCATGGGAAGAGATGCAACAACCTAAACATGAAAGAAAGAAATGGATGAAAAGCTGCTGATGAGGACATGGAATCCCTTCATCAGCTTCAAACATGGAAACTCACGAGTTACCACAAGGCAAGAAAGCAATCGAATATAAATGGATTTTTAGGACCAAGTGTGATTCTGAAGGTAAGGCCTCATGCACACGAACGTATTTTCTTTCCGTGTCCGTTCCGGTTTTTTTGCGGACCATATGCGGAACCATTCATTTCAATGGGTCCGCAAAAAAACCGGATGGTACTCCGTGTGCATTCCGTTTCCGTGTGTCCGTTTTTCCGTTCCGCAAAAAAATAGAGCATGTCCTATTTTTTCTAGTTTGCGGACAAGGATAGGCATTATTACAATGGATCCGTAAAAATAACGGATCCGCGAAAAAAATGGATGCCATACGGAATGTCATCCGTATTTTTTGCAGATCCACAATTTGCGGACCGCAAAACACATACGGTCGTGTGCATGAGGCCTAAAGCTCAGATTTAAAGGGAACCTGTCATCAACTTTTTGCTGCCCATACTAACAGCAGCATAAAGTAGAGACAGGTGAGTTGATTTCAGCGGTCTGTCATTTAAAAGTTGAAAGTAAGTGGTCTCCGAGAACCTACATCACAATCATTGCAGACTGGGCCTGGAAAAGAGTCACGGCCACCTGAGAAGAGTCCTGGTTATTCATGAATTCCTGCTCTCCTGCCCACCTGCTGATGACTGACAGTCTTCTACCTAGTTTTCTCCCTTTCTCTCTAGGAGAGAACTGCCAATCATCAGCAGATGGATGAGAGTGCAGGAGATTATGAATAACCATAGGTAGACTTAGGTAGATTTGACTCTTTTCAAGGCCTGTGCTGCAATGATTATGATGCTGCTTCTCAGCAATCACTAACTTTTAGCTCATAAGTGAAACACCGCTGAAATCAGCATTTCTGTCACTAATTTATGCGGCCCTCAGTGAGGTCAGCATAAAGTTCATGACAGGTTCCCTTTAAAGGTGTTTTACAGGCTTTTAATATTGATGACCTATCCTTAGGATAGGTCAGTGATGGGCAAAGTGCGGCTCTCCAGCTGTTGCAAAACTACAACTCCCAACATGCCCTGCAGTAGGCTGATAGCTGTAGACAGTCTTTGCATGCTGGGAGTTGTAGTTCTGCAACAGCTGGAGAGCCGCACTTTGCCCATCACTGGGATAGGTCATCAATATCAGATCAGAGAGGGTCCAACATCTGGCACCCCTGCCGATCAGTGTATGAAGAGAAGGCACATACTGTGTGCGTGTGCTGTCTCCTGTCTCTCTTCCTGCTTACCATAGACATAGCAGCAGCAAGCAGGAAGAGGGACAGGAGACGGTATGCACGCACGACGTGTGCCTTCGCTTTATACAGTTGGTCAATGGGGGTGCCGGGTGTCGGACCCCAGCCAACCTGATATTGATTACCCATCCTGAGGATATGTTATCAATATCAAAAGCTTGGAAACCCCTTTAAAGCAAGATTAGTCGCAAATTGATATTTACAAAAATATGATAAAGATTATGATGCCACGTTTTCTTCGGTTGCCAAGCAGACCACATTCAAGGCTCTAATAGCTGTAGTTGCTGTACACAAAATAACCGTTAGACATTAAAACTGCCTTTGTGAATGGTGATCAGGGACTTAGATTCAGGAGGGGAGCCTGCAGGGACCTACCTCTGTCAGTACTCCGTCATCTGAAACTAATCAATCTTAGCTGCCACCACTCATCATATTAGGCTGACAAGACACCTTGCATTAAATAACACCTAAGTACATTCTATAGCTGCTAGCACTCACAGGGTTAATAAATCAGTATAGGTAACGCTTCTTTTAAGGTCATGGAATCATTAGAACACAAGAAGTTTCTTATTAAAGTGAAGTTTTAATATAAAAAAGGACAGTGCGTACAAACAATGAGGTTATCATAGAAAATATAGCATAAAATATACATACAGTGCAAAATAACAGTTTAGAAAATAAAAGTGATAAAAACAGAACTTAATACGTTATGTGACAGTTAAGTCCAGTCGTCTGGTGAAGCAGAAATATCGGTCAGTCCATCAAACTAGTGATCCCCAAAGACATGACGGTTTGCTTTTCTCCCTGCATGCGTTAAAAAGGGTTGGTATCTTCCACCCATATCCCTCACTTGTGATGTCAGAGGAGGCCAGGGAGTATGGTAATGACCTTTTATGACAGTTTTTACGACCACTTGCTGGAAACCAAGTCTGCCTCAAACTCTTTGTATTAAAATATCTTTTTGGGTATTCACCCTAGTAATTTCATATTACCTTCATCCACTCTGTCCGAATGTCCCGCACACATGTGTACCAAACATGGCGGAGGTAAAGGCAGGATGGATGGAGTTGTCTAATTGCTCCCTGTTACTGAGCCGGGATCTATTTGATTTTTATACCATGGAAGCATATACATGGTCTAAATCAGGCATCCTCAAACTACGGCCCTCCAGCTGTTGCAAAACTACAACTCCCAGCATGCCCGAACAGCCTACAGGTATCGGCCTACAGCAGGGCATTGTGGGAGTTGTAGTTTTACAACAGCTGGAGGGCCGCAGTTTGAGGATGCCTGGTCTAAATTCTCAGGAGGAAGCACGTGGCTCAAATATGGATGTGTCCATGTATTTCTTTTATGTGTATTGCAAGATAGGGGTTTCATGTTTGACCTCGGTGGAAAGGACACTAGCCATTTCCTGAATTTCCCTTTAACGGTTCTGGTCTGTAAAATTCTGGTACCTGACATCTTCACATTTTATGATAGGGTCTCTGGTTTCTGTGAAGTTCCATCTTACTGGTTTTTATTGCTACAATTTCCTGACCCATCTCTGGACAGGACATATAAGAGGTGATGATCCCCTACAGGAATATAAAGGGAGGGGTTGCCTACGCCGAACTATAATTTTAACATCTGGATCGCTCTATCACCACAGTAACACTGAAGAACAGTTGTATATTACTCACCCTGAAGGTTATGTCATCAAGGGTAACAAAACAAAATTGTGTTGAAAAAATGATTTAGGCTACTTTCACACTAGCATTTTTGCTGGGTCCGGCAGGGTTCTGAAAAAACGCTTCTGTTACTGATAAAACAACCATGCACCGCTAGTTGTTTTCTGACAGGTACAGTATGCTCCTGAGTAGCAGACAGTCTAACCCAGCCATGATTGGCTCCAGATCTCCCACTGCTTCCACCCTGCGAGCTCATCAGCACGCTACCAGCCTGCTGCTGTCTCACGGTCCTGCTGCCACCTTCACCCCTGATGATGAAGATGCCCCCTTTTTAGCCGGCTCCCACATGCGATTGGCTACATCATCATCCACTACTGTCTGTTCGTCACTTATGTCATCCTCACCAGTCCACGTCCCTGACCACTCGCAACACGTGCTCCCACCCTACTGTCACTATCGCTAGTTTCACTCCTTAGGGAGGACGCAGCAGACCTCTCCTCTAAGTCTGTGCTGGCCTGTACCTGCTGACTGTCTTCACTAAGCTCATTCTTACCAAAAAGCATAGCAGATCTGGCAGCATGCATTACTTTCTGGGCAGGATGAGGCTTTTATAGGGCTGTGACGTCATAGGGGATCTTCTGAGTGGCTGACTGCAAGGCATTATGGGTCATATTGTGTTCCCAGGGGTCTTACTTTAACTTTGTAACACGTGTAGCCGCCATTTTAGGAAAAAACAATATGTTACCACGAAGCGCGAGTGTGTTTTTTGTGGCAAATCAAATTTTTCCTGAAATTCGAATTGAAGTCAATTTGTTACACTTCAATTCGCTCAACACTAGTCATTATAAAGAAACATTTCCTATTATCAGTGAATATTGCTTTGGCGCATCCTGTGGCTGCATAGGGGAAATCAAGACTGGCGAAGAAAACATAGGTCTTGATAAATGTTACCTTAATGTCTCAGCTGTAACTTTACATGGTCTCCATGGCTGAGTTGCTCTGGATTCTAAATGCTTCCACTTTACAATAATACCACTCACAGTTGATGGTGGAATATCTAGGAGGAATAAGTTTCAGTAACTGACTTGTTACAATCCTGGCATCCTACAATACCATGCTCGAATTTAGTGAGCTGTTTAGGATGAGCCATACTTTCACAAATGTTTGTAAGCGGAAACTGCATGGCTAGGGGCTGGACTTTATACACCTGTGGTAAGGGGACTGAATGAAACACCTGAATTTAATGATTAATAGGTGTTCCCCAATGGTTTTCTCCATAAAGTGTAGATTGATTAGTATAGATTGATATTTTATAGATAAATAAATACATATGAGATATATAAGATAGATAGATAGATAGATAGATAGATAGACATACGTACACTACACTAGGGTCATTATGAAGACACAAATCCTATTATCGGTGAATATTTCTATTTTTTTGAAGCTGATATAAAATACACAACACAATTACCGTGATAAATAGACGCGGTTCGTCGCTCTGCTGCTATCATCCACTGGGAGCCGCTTTGACTTCTACCAGGCACTCAGTGACTTAGATAAGCGAATGTAATATCTGCAGTAAATTGGCTGTAATTTCCAGAAAATGCAGTCATGAATGTTCCCCCTTGAGAAAATGACACATAATGTATCGTGCGTAATTAGAGTGTGCAGAAGAGTGACCTTCACCTGCACTAAGCACCGGCCCGTCCATGGATTTCATTAGCACCCAGGAGATGTGGAGAGCTTGTCACTATCAGACGGATTTATTACACTTTATTAGAAAAGACAACTCAGCTCCTGGACCACGTGACATGATGATCGGACAGCGTGTAAGTGTTATGGTTCACGCATCCGCACCTACTTCACTTGTGTATAATGGAGGATGAGCAGCGGCTGCTGATAAAAACCTGAATTTGTGCCAAGTTCAGGATAGGAGTGTGACACTTAAGCATCATAAAGCTTCACCATAAAGTGGCCTGGGAGAACCGTGGCTCCGATGTGGTGGTCCAGCCTGCCGCAGCAACCTCTGCATCACCCAGTGGCATGCACCTGATTTCATGCAGTCAAGGCTCCACCACCTTAGCTGAAGGGAGCTGTCTATCCTTCCCATCACCTGCTGGTCCTGATGCTCCTGCTCCTCCTCCTACTCCTCATCAGTCATTCCGTCAGCAATCAATCACCAAAGCGATTGCCAAGAGATAACAGTATGCTTGCTCTCATCCAACAGTGCAGAAGCTGAATGTGCTCCTGGCCAAGTTGCTGGTGCTGCAGTCCCTTCCTTTCCAAGTGGTGGACTCTGCACCTTTCAGAGAACTGATGGCTTGTGACGAGCCGAGGTGGAGAGTCCCAAGCAGTCATTTCTTTGCCAAAAAGGGAGTACCAGCCCTGCACACATATGTAGAACTTAAGGTGGGCCAGTCTTTGAGCCAGTCGGTGTCTGCCAAAATGCATGGCAGCGCTGACGTGTGGAGCTGTAACTACGGTCAGGGACAATACATGTCCTTTACAGCCCACTGAGTGAATGTGGTTCTTGGCCAGGTGACGCCACTTCCGCTCCACGTTCTCACGTCATTGGTCCTGCGACAATCTCCGCCTCTGCTTCCTCATCCTCCACTGTGTCCTCAGCCTCCACTGCAGGGACAATTTACAGTGCCCCTCCAGCATACCACATGTGCAGAGGACGGCGGTTTCACGCTGTTCTGTACCTCATTTGCCTGGGCTCCTGCTCCTCCTCCTACTCCTCATCAGTCATTCCGTCAGCAATCAATCACCAAAGCGATTGCCAAGAGATAACAGTATGCTTGCTCTCATCCAACAGTGCAGAAGCTGAATGTGCTCCTGGCCAAGTTGCTGGTGCTGCAGTCCCTCATCAAGAAATCGAATCCTGGCTTTTTCCGCGACAACTGAAAATCGGAACCATGGTGACCGACAACGGGAAGAACATGGTGTCTACGCTACATCAAGGAAGGCTGAGCCATGCGCATGGCACAAGTGTTCAATCTGGTTGTCAAGCGGTTCCTGAAGTCTTCCACCCATCTGCAAGACATCCTAAAAATGGCCAGGAAACTTTGCATGCATTTCAGCCACTCGTACACCGTAAAGCACACCCTCCTTGAGCTGCATCGGCAGAACGGCATCCCCCAACATAAGCTGATATGCGACACGTTGGAATTCCGTTGGAATTCCACCGTCCATATGTTGGACAGACTATACGAACAGAGAAAGGCCATAAACGCTTTGCTCAGGCCCTTTGAGGAGGCTACGTTATTTGTCAGTCGCCAGGACTACGGGATGAACAACGTCATTCCACTGCTTCATGTCCTGGAACAGATGCTGGTAAATCTGGCTGGTCAGTGGACTGGAGACATGGCGCCTAGATCTCACGGCCACATGAGCCCTGTGGGGGTTGAACTGGAGGTGGAGGTGGATATTGGAGGACAAGCAATGTGTAGTGAAATGGGTGGTTTTTCTACACAGGTGACAGGATGGGAGGATCAGGAGCAGCCAGAGGAGCTACAGGGCGATGAGACAGAGGACCCAGACACACTGTGGCAGTATGCAGTGGAGATGGAGGCAGCAAATCCCTCCGAGTTACTTGCACAAATGGCCCAATGCATGCTCACTTGTTTGCTTAGTGACAGCCGAATTGTCACCATTCGGCAGAGAGAAGACTTCTGGCTCTCCACCTTGTTGTACCCTCGCTACCGGTCCAAAATGGGCACCTTTTTTACACCCTCTGAGAGGGAGCACAAACTGAACTACTATAGAGACATCCTATGTAGTCAGTTGGCCACTGTCTATCTGCGCCATTGTCCATCCTCTCGTAGGTCTGACCAAGGGGGCCCCTGCGCTCACGTTCCTCTGCCATAGCTGCTGTGGCAGTATGGGGGGTAAGAGCAGTTCACGCTCCATCAGCAGTAACTTGAGTCTAGAGTCACTGATAAGCAGCTTTCTTCACCCGCCTAGTCTACTCACCAGCAGCAGCAGCTAGACCTAGAGCAGGACCTGAAACAGCACCCTGCCACCCCACATTGAAGATCCGCTGGACTACTGATCCTCGCCTGATTTATCTTGACAAAGGTCAGTCTCTCCACATTTTGGGTGGACAGGCAAGTTCTTCTTGGGGTAACTATGGCGCCCACCGCACTAAACAACCGCTCTGATGCCGCACTACTGGCCGGGCAGGACAGCTTTTCCAGGGCAAACTCTGCCAGTTGCGGCCACAAATCCAGTTTACCTGCCCAAACTGGATTTGTGGCCGCAACTAGCAGAGTTTGCCCTGAAAAAGCTGTCCTGCCCAGGCCAGTAGTGCGGCATCAGAGCGGGTGTTTAGTGCGGCGGGGGCCATAGTTACGCCAAGAAGAACTCGCTTGTCCACCCAAAATGTAGAGAGACTGACCTTTGTCAAGATGAATCAGGCGTGGATCAGCCAGGATTTCCACCCACCAATGCCTGATGCATCAGACTAGATCATCCATGGTGCCACACCAACACTTTGACAAAAGAGACCGGTTTCTTCTGGCTACCTGCCTCAACTACTATCCTGATTCAGCCACCCGCCTGATGCCACACATCTGATGCCAAGTGCTCCTTCTTTCACCCACCATCTTCAGCTGGTACTGTTATTGCCACCCTCCTCCCCACTCTGTCACCAGGTCACTCTGTGGTCTCCTGATGCTGCTGACACCTCCACACTATGCCACCTTGCCACTCTGTGGTCTCCTGATGCTGCTGCCACCTCCACACTATGTCACCTCACCACTCTGTGGTCTCCTGATGCTGCTGCCACCTCAACACTATGTCACCTCGGCACTCTGTGGCCTCCTGATGCTGCTGCCACCACCTCCACACTGTCATTGTGCCACCTGGTGGTCTCCTCCTGATACTGCTACCGCCACCTCCACACTCTGTCATTTTGCCACTCTGTGGCCTTCTGATGATGCTGCTGCCACCTCCACACTCTGTCATTGTGCCACCCTGTAGCCTCCTCCTGATGCTGCTGCTGCCACCTCCGCACTCTGTCATTGTGCCACTCTGTGGCTTCCTGATGCTGCTGCCACCTCCCCACTATCATTGTGCCACCCTGTGGCCTCCTCCTGATGCTGCTGCCGCCACCTCCACACTCTGTCATTGTGCCACTCTGTTGCCTCCTGATGCTGCTGCCACCTCCACACTGTCTACTGCCACCTCCTGTCACTGTCTACTGCCACCTCCACACTACTGATGCTGCTGCTGCCACCACCTCCACACTCTGTCATTGTTCCACTTAGTCCTGCCCATTTCCAATATGGCGCCTGTAACTTCATTTCGTTTCTGCGCATGCGCCCACCCTCTTCGCTGTGACGATTGCAGCAGTGGCACTTGGACAAGTATCCGCCGCCCTTAATGGGCGGCGAAACAAGCCCGGCAGAGCCACACACAGAGGGCGTATCCCTCCTACCTTCCTACCAATCAGAGCTCCTCTTCTTAAATTTAAGATGGCGCAGGCCCAACACCGGCTACACGCCGGATCAATCCTCCATAGCAGCCTAATGGGTAAGCTTAAAGATTTTACAGAGCGCCTCTAAGATCTTGTTGATGTGTTACTTTCAGCCTAGTACACCCTTAACACTTAGTGCCTGAACCAGAGATTGATTAGTATCGCATGTTTTCCTGGTTATGCGATCCTGTGCATAGCGACATATAAATTTCCTGATATTGTCATATGCACTGAAGAAATTTTATAATTACTGTACATGTATTGAGAACAGTGTTGTATTGAAAACAGATTCCTACACTGAGTTTATGTCTTGTACCAAAAAGTGTCCACACCAGTGATTGACTAGTATCATATGTTTTTCTGACTATGTGACCTTATGCTTAGTGACATATAGACCCTATGATACTGTCATATACACTGAAGAGTTTGTTTAACTATTGTACATGTATTGAGAATACTGTTGGAAACAGATTCTTGCACCGAGTTTATGTCTTGTACTCATGAATCTTTTTGTCATTTGTATTTTATCAGCCTGATGAAGGGTTTGTTCCCAAACCCAAAACGTTGCCTGTAACTATGTCCGGCTGAAATAAAACTCAAAAAGCATAACAAAAATTTCATTGGAGTGCTATCTGATACTTATATACAGTAAAGAGTCCTTGTGGTGGAGCATTGGACATTACCCCTGACGTGCACCCATTAAGTCAGAGAAAGGAGCGAGTGCTGTGATCCCTATTGAGAAAAAATATTGTTCCACTCTGTGGCCTACTGATGCTGCTGCTGCCACCTCCACACTGTCAGTGTGCTACTCTGTGGCCTCTCCTGATGCTGCTGCCACCACCTCCACACTCTGTCATTGTGCCACTCTGTGGCCTCCTGATGCTGCTGCACCTCCACACTGTCTTTGTGCCACCCTGTGGCCTCTGCCTGATGCTGCTGCTGTCGCCACCTCCACACTCTGTCATTATGCCACTCTGTGGCCTTCTGATGCTGCTGCCACCTCTACACTGTCATTGTGCCACTCTGTGGCCTCCTGATGCTGCTGATGCCACCTCCACACTGTCATTGTGCCTTTCTGTGGCCTCCTCCTGATGCTGCTGCCGCCACCTCCACACTCTGTCATTGTGCCACTCTGTGGCCTCCTGATGCTGCTGCCACCTCAACACTGTCATTGTGCCACCCTGTGCCCTCCTCCTGATGCTGTTGACGCCACCTCCACACTCTCTCATTGTGCTACTCTGTGGCCTCCTGATGTTGCTGCTGCCACCTGCACACTGTCATTGTGCCACTCTGTGGCCTCCTGATGATGCTGCTGCACTCTGTGGACTTCTTATGCTGTTCCCACCCTCCCCACTTCATGACTGGGCCACTATGTTTCCTTTTTGGCTTGGCTGACATCATCTTTTATTTGACCCTTTTTCTGATCTGTCAGAAGGAAGGAAAAATGAGACGCACAATGGATCCTGTCTATGTAACATCTGTAAGGCCTGCATGACATGGTCCCTATTTTGCATCAGAATTGGCTTATGATTTGGTAGCCAAAAGCAGGAGTGGGTACAAAACACAGAAGACATGCAAATATTCCATTCACATGTCATCTCTGTTTTGGATCCACTCCTGTTTTTTTGGCTTTAGCAATACTGATGGATTGCTGACCAAATGCTGACCGCGTGAAGGCGGATGCTCCACAGACAGGATCCGTTTTTTGGGGGTTATTGTTCTGACGGATCAGAGGAAGGGAAAAATAATCAATGACGTCAACACAAACTTCCTGCTGACACCCACTCCACTCTGTCTGGGGGCTCTACTTGTATAGGTGTTTTTTAGTTACAAAGATTTTTATTGTTTTTCAACATAGCAGTTACAACCATCCAACAGTCTCATATTATTCAAGCATGAGAATCATCCAGGTTACACAAGTTTTGCATTATAGGACTGAATCACAATTATGTCTTTAATTCAGTATCTAACAGTAGAGTACAAAACCAGAATGTAAATAATAAAATAAATGAAAACCCACAGTGTGAGGTCATCTAAAAATGTGAACATGAACAAAAACAAAATGTGTCCAAGTGATTAACAGCAATTTCCAAAGACAGAGTGTCCTAACGGTCAGGATCTGGCGAGTGGTCAGCATTAGAGGACGACGAAGGCCTAGTCCTGCTAGTGATAGATTAGCTAGGTCACATACCAGCGACTTGACATCCATGCCATCCATATAGAGTGGAATTTTGACATGGAGGACTGCTGTGTAGAGAACATTTTCTTGTACATACAGGTGGAATTAACCAGATCAACCACCTCAGTTAAGGTGGGAGTTTGGGGGCTTTTCCAATGTCGTGTAATGACCAGTTTAGTCGCAATAAGTATATGAGTTGCCACTATTCTATACTGGCGAGCTATGCTGTCGATATCAATGTAGAGAAGTGCCATCTCTGGTGTTATTTCTAGTCTGTGGCAGATAAATTCAGCTATCATAGCTTTAGTAAGGTTCCACAGTGGGCAGGACCACAGTATTTGAAGGAGAGATCCCCTACTTCCACATCCCCTCCAGCAGTCAGGAGGTGAGGTAGAGAACAATTTATGGAGTCTGGTGGGTGTGAAGTACCATCTCAGACTGGTTTTAAATATCGCTTCCTGGTGTGCTACACAGCGGAAAGCAGTGGTAATAGTACGAAAGGCAGTATGCCATTGGTCAAATGAGAAAGACTTTTGCAGGTCGGTTTCCCACTTCACCAAAGGAGATGGCTTGTCCCATCCTTTTCCCTGGACAAGGAGATTATAGAAGAGAGAGATACCTCTCCTCCTAGGGAATCCCTCATGGAGGTATCTTAGGGCTACTTTAGGGATATGTAGTGAGGGTCCCTCATGTCTCCCCAGCAAGGATCTAATCTTTGAAATGGTTTTAGGTGACCATGGCAGCCAGGACGTTACTGAAGTCCTGGCTGCCATGGTACTCCGCAGCAGTGTACTTACCTGCGCTGCGGCCGCCGGGTGATTGGTCACAGATCAATGCGCCGCCCGGACCTGTGACGTCATGAAGGAGCGCCCGGAGGCCGCAGCGCAGGTAAGTACACTGCTGCGGAGTACTTACCATGGCAGCCAGGACTTCAGTAGTGTCCTGACTGCCATGGTAACCGATAGGAGCCCCACCTTACACTGGGGCCCCGAACGGTACTGCTGCTGCGCATGCGCAGAGCTATACGTCGGATCCGGCGATGCGCCGAAACAACGTTTAGCTTAATTCCGGATCCGGATTAATGCACTTCAATTGGCATTAATTCCGGATCCGGCGTTACGGCATGTCTTCCGGATTTTTGGACGAAGACAAATCCGCAGCATGCTGCGGTGTTGTCAACGTCCAAAAAACGTTCACATACTGAACGGAACACATCCTGATGCATCCTGAACGGATTTCTCTCCATTCAGAATGCATTAGGATAATCCTGATCAGTATCTTTCCATCCTAAAGCCCCGAGGATGGAACTCTAGGACAGAAAGCAAAAACGCAGATGTGAAAGGGGCCTTAAAAGGGTTATTCAGTCCCCTCACATTTAAAGAGAGACACTTAAGTACCATCTTTAGTTACAAAAAAGAGATATGAGTATAAGCTGGCACAAGTTCTCACAGTTTGAGGGGGCTGTCTAGCTACATCAGCAGGTATGGCATGGTAAGGACACTCACTTGGACACATGTCTACATATAGAGCAGCAAAGTTAAAACAGAGAAAATAAATGTGAAACAAACCATTGTAAAACAATAGCGGTACCCAAACCATGAACTTACCCATAGTTCCATAGGTACCTGTCAAACTGGGGGTGAAAACAGAAAGCATACAAAGTTAGCTCAAGAGGGATTGCGCCATCTCCCTCGCCCAAAACATAAAACTGCAGAGAAAATGTAAGAAGAAAAAGGAAAAGGTGTAAGAAAAAGACTGAGTTCAGGATGTGGGCACTACATGCCATTCCGCATTCATTCTTGCAGCGGAGGCGCTTAGTCGTTGGGGGGTCTTTTTCTATAGGGATGCGCCATTTGGTCAGTGTTTGTATAGTTTTTTTTGCGTTTTAATACTATAAAAATTTTTTGGGGAAAACAATTTTTTTTCCTTCTCATTGTCATATTGTTACCCCCATAACTTTTTTATAGTTCTGTCTACAGAGATGTGTTGGGGCTCATTTTATGCGGCACGATCTATAGTTTTTGATAATTCGATTTTAGAGTGTTTTTGACTTTTTATAAACATTTTTGGGGAGCTAAAGTGATGACGAAAAAAAGAATGGCCATTTTAATTTTTTTCTGTTATGCCATTAACGGTATGGGATAACTTTTTTCTATGTTAATAGTACGGGGGTTTTCGCACGCAGTGATGCCCATGATGTTATTTTTTTAATTGTTTATTTTTATTTTGGGAAAAGGGGAGATTTGAATTTTTATATAGGTGGACCACAACTTGCAATAATCAGATTGCAACTTCTTAAGAATAATGGAAAATGGTCCATTATTCTACATAGAAATTGCCTTATCCTAAATTCAGGACTGCAGCGGACTTGCAACTTTTTTGCATCATTTCATAATGTTGTATGTGATAAATCTGTCTCAGAATGCAACTCGCGCTTTGTATGCAGGTCTTCAGGGGTAATGTGTGAAGTGTGCTATGCCAGAAATTGGAATGATTTTGCCTGTTTTGGCAGTGAAGTAGAATCCAAAGAAGCATTGTACTGTGTTGCTATCTACTGTTAGAAGTTGTGACAGTAAGTGAAGAAACAGAAATATGCGCCGGGGGCACCAATGTGTCAGATGAATAAGCGACAATACCCCTAGTCCTAAAGAATAATGCTCCCCAGCTCCACACTTGATAGTATCACTGGGAAGGTACTTCACTAAGTCAGTCTGAGGTCCCGCTTCAGTGGTCGCTCCCTCATGTTGAATCTTCTGATAATGGAGACCATAACAAAGATTCCAAGTAGGAAAAATAAAAAAGAGATTACAGGGTGCCACTAGCAGGAACAGAATTTATCAAAAGTAGACAAAAAAAGCATAAAAAGACAATGTGTTTCAAAGGGGATCCTCTTCTTCATCAGACCTATGAACAGAGCACACATAGGGGGACATTTACTAATGGTTTTATAGCATGAAAAAAAATCACAAATTATGGCGCACACTAGATTTGCTCCAGTGGAGCGTCAGGCGGTCCACCGGATTTACTATAACTTACGCCAGAAACTGGCATAAGTTATAGATGAAGTCTACACCAGCCCCTAGCTGGCATAGGCTTTAGTTTCTGGCACATGGACATTTATTGTGATGCAAGCATCTCGAAATAAATTAGGTGCATCTCACTGTGGCGCAGAGGGATCAAGACTGGTGTATGGGAATGCCTCTATTCATAAAGTCCCTCATAGTGTCTTACTTATACACAATACCAATACTGGAAATAAAACACAGTGTCTTCTCCTTCAGTAGCGCTAAAACATAATTAATTTGTACATATTTCACAGGGAGCACATCAAGACCAAAAACAGACTGCAATGTGTGTAAATATACCAAAATCATTAAAGAAAAATATCCAAAAACTATATTATTTATGGATAATTGAAACAGGATGTGATATAATAATAGAGGACATGCAACAAAGAACACCTAGGATATCAAATGGGAGGAAAAGCCGAGGAAAAATAGGAAGTAAAGGAAGTAGTTAGGGCTCATGCACATGGCCACTTGGGTCCACAATCCAGGAGATGCGGTGAGATGCGGAATGGAAGCACGGATCGGAAGCTCATGGAAGCAGTACGAAAGCACATTTTTTACAGTGCGGACGGATCACGGACCCATTCAAATTAAATTGGACTTTATCCATCCTGGCCGCCGCACAGATGTTGCCCGTGCATTGAGGACTGAAAATTGCAGTCCCCAATGCACGGAACGGCCGCGTGCATGAGCCCTTAAGCCAACAAAACAGTGGATGGTAATAGCATGGGGGACCGACACAAAAGTCAGTGATAAAAGGAAAAAAATAAATGAATTTGCAAAGGACCTCCTAACAAACGATTAAATGGTGACGATAAAAAGCCAGAAAAAAGAAAGCTAAGCAGAAAAAGCACAGCACCAGCAAAGGTAAGAGAAACCACACAAGGCATACATACTGTATATATGAAGATGATGATAGTGGTAAAAGTAATATAATAAATGTACGAAATCATAGTGATTATAACCCAAAAACATTATGCTTGTGTAAAAATGACAGTATCTATATAGATACAAAAATTCTATAAGGAAGTGCATATACAATAATAGCCGACTAATTCCTTTTAACATTTTCGTGTAGGGTCAAAGTATGAAGTTTGAAAATCCCAAAAGATTTCCCATTGATCAAACAGGTGAACGGATTTCTGGCGGTTACAGGGTTTGTTCAATGATAAAAAGCCGTAAACAAGAGGGATCTTTATTAAGTCCAAGTGCAAAATGACAATAAAATGCTGTGATTCATCTTCCTGCTCCTAATAAAATAACAATGTATTTGATCTAAGTCGCATCACTTGAACCGTGCAGTCCACATACTGCAGGCCACATGAACATTGGAGAATATAGATGACAAAATAAGATGAACAAGTGAATGAATCACCTGTAGAATGAGAAACAGCAGTAGCATTGCCATGTTGAATAGCATCACAGCACATACACATAGATCCGCCACAACTACAGTGACCAATAACACCAATGGATGGTGTGGCGAAAGTAACCTCGCCACGGCTACTTGGAGGGGCCTGCTTGCCAGCCTTCTGCCCTGTGACTATGGGCCCTGCAATATAACTTGCTGAATGTACTTTTAAAAGACTCAAGAAAGAGAGACCGTTTTGGGCATAGGACCATGTGCACGGTCGGTCAAAACTATGACTTCTATGAAAATCCCGAACTCCTTATTTTGGATATTTTGGTCCCCCAGATCAGGGCTATCAGGAAATGTGACGTTTGTGGGGATTTCATGTGTTGTGGGGGTGTTTTGAGAGTTTGTTAAAATGTATGTTTTTCTGTACCTGGAAATCATTGAGTTTAGTACAGTTCTTGACTCAATTATCTCTCAGAGACTCCGGGGCATGGTAGGGGAGGGATTGACCTACTTTGTATGGAAGTGTCACATATTTTATAACGGTTGGAATTGGTCTGTATCTTTGTAACACAGTTCCCCACAAGGTCCATGTGAGCATACCCCTTGCATGGGGACTTGTATAAAAAGGCTAGCTGTGGCACCCAATAAAGTATTCCTGCTTACCCTCAACATAGAGCCTTGTCTCATGTGTGGGGGGAATTGCTATAATCACTTGCTCTTTTAAGAGTAGCTTGCTACACTCTCTGGGAGTGGATGAGGTCCACCCACTGGAAGATGGAGCCTTGCCTTAGGTTCAGGGTGGGTGGAGGACGGCGAGACCCCAGCCAAGCTGCGGTGGTGAGGGGTCTACGCCGCTGTGGTCCTCAGCTACAGCTAGGAAGCATCGATTGGCGGAGGCACAGATGGAGGTAATGTAGGAGTAGTGGGTTTCAGGCAACTAGGGGCTAATAGATTACGTAGGATGCGACCTTCCCTAAAGGTAAGAGGTGCTCTCCTAGGTATAGAATTTTTGAATAGGGGATCACTGCATAAAAACAACAAATGTTGTGAAAGTTACAGGGAGAGAGCTGGAGCAAAAATGACAAATACCCTCAGAAAGTGCATGCCCCCTAAACTGTAGCAGTAAGGACCTGCCCGCAGAGCTGTGATAGAGAGAGAGTTGCAGCAGAAAGGACACACAATAGAGCAGCCAGCACAAAGAGAATCTAGCAGAGCAATGAGAGCAGTCAATGGGGACATCTCTGGTTCCATGTGAAGTACAGGACCGGTTCTGGCTTTGTTAAAAAGAGGTTGTCAAGTGCGGGACGGACAAGGGGCTTGAAAAGCCTAGGGGAGGCCCGGCATGACCGAGTTTGGAGAGAGTAAGGACAGTGAGTAGGGTTGTGAGGAAAGGGTTAACGTGAGGTAGGATGGGGCGGCGTTAGAGGAGGGGCCGGGGGGTTTAAAAGATAGTGGGGAAAGGGGGAAAAGTGGCCATTTTGTGTGTCAGAGTGAGCACAGCAGCCCCCACCCACCCACCCGTGAGGCTGCGTGTGGCTGAGGGAGGAGCGGTTCTGGGGGCGGGGTGGATTTGGGTTGGCCAGGCGGGGGAGGTTTTGTCATGGCGGCCATGGCGGGCGGTGGGGGGTCCTTGGAGTTGGGGGTTATGGTGGCTCTGGCGTGGTGGGGACTCCCCTGGGATTGGTTTGGAGTGTAGTCGGTGGTGGGTACCTGCCCTAGTTGTTGCCTATGGTTACTGGTTCTGCCAGGTTGTCGTGTCCTTATTTGAAAGGTGGGGCTGGGGGCAGTCTATGGGTGGGGGAGGTATAACGAATCGACAATACGCTGGTCATGTACCATATGTCTGATTTTCATTCTTTTTACATCAATCATAACGTAACCCCTACAAGCAAGAATTCAGGCTAAATAAATGTCTCATACAGACGTTTTCATTATTCTGAGCCAGTTTCTCTCACCTTCTCGAGTGTGATACTCAGTGGTGGACTGGGAACCTAAAGTGACCTTGGAGAAACCTAAAAGTGGCCCTAGATACTACAGTGCAGCACAAAATACTACCTCAGCACAATCAGAAACCACAGTGCAGCACAAAATACTGCCCAATTAATTAATGCTGAGAGCATAAGATCTTTATGTACCTGACTTTTGGCCAAGATGAGGGTGTAGGTGGCCCTATGGGCATCGGCCCACTGGGAAATTTCCCTGCAGGGTCTATGGCCCATCCATCCCTGGTGATACTGTCTCCGAGATCCACATAAACTACATTTCCCATCATGTGCTGCTAAGCTGACATATCTATCGAAATCTTATGTTAAAATTCCAAACAGAAGGAGAGACATGGGGGGTTCATTTGTTTTGTTTGTTTTTCCTGCTATTTTTGGGTCTTTTGTTGACCTGAAATTTTCCTATATTAGGCGTATTTCTCGCGCAGACTAACCATTGCTCAGCAATCTGTGACTTTTCCCCATGCACGTCAGGTCTAAAAAAGTGGATGTGGCATGGGCAGGGAAGGGGACACGGCAGCAGGCCCATCTCAGTCATCATTTTGTATGCTTTTTTTTAGGCATAGAAAATGGTCTAAATGTAAGCCATGGAACTTGGCTTTCATTTAGAAGCGGAACTAGATGCGCCTCTTCATAACTTCGGCAGATTCACCGCCAGCTATGGGACTTTATTATCATCGACATCTAAAACGCCAGTCTTAATAAATGACCCCCACGGATCGCACATCCTCATGCTATGTATTAAGCTATTGCCTCTCAGCTTCATTTATATCGCTGTTCAGCACAATGCTTACGGAGTCATTGAAATCTAATCTTATTCCTGTTTGCCTGTATTTTCGGAAGCAAGTAACTGTGACCCCTCCACCAGACGCGCTCCTCTGAGTATCAAGTGGAATGATTGCTCTGATGAAATGGAGTAATTAAGGTTAATAGCAGGTGAAGTGCTGGCGTGTTTCTAATATAATCCCTACGTATAGCCCATACCCGGAGGGGTTAATACAGCTGCATTACAGTTGGGGTGTTTTATTATCCCATATCCCATTACTAAGGTCATGCAGAGTTATTAAACCACGCGGGCACAATGCTTCCATCACCTTCATAGGACATAGAACTGTTATCAGCCATCCACAGCTATCCCTCTAAGGGCCTAATGCATATGACCCTCCTACGTAATGAACGGATTCATGTGATTGCCAACAGTAAAGAATTGTCACAGACTGCGAGGTGACCCGAGTATGTGATACACCAGCAGCCACTGCCGGTCTTATTATACTGCTAATTATCCAGAAATCTGAATATAATAGCAATTCTTACCTTTCTGTATATATGGACCCTGAACAATATCCAGAGGTGCAGTTAGGCTTGTCTCTACCCAGAGCAAAGATTTCAAGTTTGTTCTTCCTCTTCCATTAAAGTTTCCTGCATTTGGCGGTCCCTTATAAATAAATGCAAAATAATTTTTTTTTAAAGCACGCTCCCTCGACTGCTTGTGCAACTCTGAGGGAAGTAAATGGACAGAGCCCCGTAAGTGCTTGGCCACTTCTCCATTTCTTCTTTGTCTGGATGGGGGGGCTGGTGGCCACTTCTCCAGACTTGGATAAGAGTTTGGAGACCCCTGTGCAGTGTCCCAGAGGACAGACCAGACCAGGGACGACCAGGCCCAAGTTCAGAGGATTTCTGTCTCTAAGACTACAGCTGCCAATGGAGCAGCTCTACTAGAGCTAGAGGAAAAGGACCAGACATTTACAGAAGGTTCAGAACCATCTAGGTCATGTAGGATTCCGACAGCAAGCTGATTGCCTATTTATGGCATTGAAACTTTGTTGCTGTGGAAAGGATTATTGTCATTGGCACCTATCACACTTTAAGACTGCCGGTGTTATCAATAGCCCTGCTTGCTATCACTGACTGGAACCACGTTATAGGCACATAGAGGGTTTAACCACCTGAACTGAAGCTGCTCCATCAGGGCTTTAACTGCCCTTCCAAGGCAGGAAGAATTGCTAAGTCCGCCCTGGGCAGAGTGGGGAGGATACATTAATTTTTTTATGAAATGGGGTTTATCTAGTGATGCATGCACTTCTAGGAGTGGGCACTACTAGATAAACCCCATTTCATAAAAAAATTGTCAAATTTCTGAGAAAGGGTTCCAGGAAGCCCATTGCTGTAGATCCATCACCCGGAGAGCTGTGAGAAAAGGCATGGAGAGAAGCTGACCGAGCCAGACAGGGGATGACAAGATGGCGGGAGCATGCCAAACTGGGCCAAGATAATGTGGAGAAATGAGATAAACTTCTAAATGAGTTAGACCAGCCAATCCGAACAACTACCAGAGCCTGCTCCATCCGGTGCAAGTTGAGTACACCCTTGTCGATGGTCCTAGGTCACGCTCTGACAGAGCCCCAGAGAAGCCAATTCTGGGAGGCAGACATCCGCTGTATGGTTCGTGACAGTGATACATGTGGGGTTCACCCCACAGCACTCTGAAGGAGGTCTGTGCCTTATTTTTGTATTGTATTATTTCTATACAGTGGAGATTTTGCACATTGCATTTGCACTTTATCTTTGGATCATGTGATGACACGTTTTAAATTAATTATCTTGATTATGTTTACATTTTTGTCTTTTCTTTACACATCATAAGTTAGCATATCAATTGGATGAACTCCTTATATTGGATATTTAAAGGGCTTCTGTCACCCCCACTGACGAATTTTCACTAGCTGACATTAGCTACTTGCTAATGTCAGCTGAGTTCAAACATATGTTTAATATCTTTTTTTCTGTTTTCAATCTTGTAAAAAACTTACTTTTGTTATATGTAAATTAGCTTCGCTACCAGCAAGTTGGGCGGGTACTTGCTGGTAGCCGCCGCATCTTCATGCCCTTGGAACGCCCCATCTTCTTTTGATAGACAGGGCCAGCGCGCTCTCCTCCTCCCGCTGGCCCTGTCTGCAGCTGCAATCCGCGCCTGCGCCGTATCGGTCTTTAGTCGGGCGCAGGCGCTCTGAGTGAGGACGCTCGGCTAGGCGCTCCGTCCTCAGTGCGCCTGCGCCCGATGGCGTCAGCGCTACACCCGAAGAGAAGACGCCGGCATCCCTGGTAAGGAGCAGGCGATGCCGGTGTCTTTTCTTCCGGGTGTAGCGCTGACGTCATCGGCGCAGGCGCACTGAGGACGAGCGCCTAGCGAGTCCTCACTCAGAGCCCTGCGCCGACTAAAGACCGATACGGCGCAAGCGCGGATTACAGCTGCAGACAGGGCCAGCGGGAGGAGGAGAGCGCTGGCCCTGTCTATCAAAAGAAGATGGGCGTTCAAGGGCATGAAGATGCGGCGGCTACCAGCAAGTACCCGCCCAACTTGCTGGTAGCGAAGCTAATTTACATATAACAAAAGTAAGTTTTTTACAAGATTGAAAACAGAAAAAAAGATATTAAACATATGTTTGAACTCAGCTGACATTAGCAAGTAGCTAATGTCAGCTAGTGAAAATTCGTCAGTGGGGGTGACAGAAGCCCTTTAATTGATATTTCTCCATTATATATATAGTTACTGTGCATCGGGTTTTGCATTTGTTTCTCTTGTCTATTCTCATTATCTGATCTTTTTCTGTATATATGGACACTGCACAGTACCACTTCTCTTGTCCTTTATACTGGGTGTAATTCTCAGTATCTGCTCTTATTCTGTATATATGGACACTGCACAGTACCACTTCTCTTGTCCTGTATACTGGGTGTAATTCTCAGTATCTGCTCTTATTCTGTATATATGGACACTGCACAGTACCACTTCTCTTGTCCTATATACTGGGTGTAATTCTCAGTATCTGCTCTTATTCTGTATATATGGACACTGCACAGTACCACTTCTCTTGTCCTGTATACTGGGTGTAATTCTCAGTATCTGCTCTTATTCTGTATATATGGACACTGCACAGTACCACTTCTCTTGTCCTATATACTGGGTGTAATTCTCAGTATCTGATCTTATTCTGTATATATGGACACTGCACAGTACCACTTCTCTTGTCCTGTATACTGGGTGTAATTCTCAGTATCTGCTCTTATTCTGTATATATGGACACTGCACAGTACCACTTCTCCTGTCCTGTATACTGGGTGTAATTCTCAGTATCTGCTCTTATTCTGTATATATAGACACTGCACAGTTCCACTTCTCCTGTCCGGTATACTGGGTGTAATTCTCAGTATCTGCTCTTATTCTGTATATATGGACACTGCACAGTACCACTTTTCCTGTCCGGTATACTGGGTATAATTCTCAGTATCTCCTCTTATTCTGTATATATGGACACTGCACAGTACCACTCCTCTTGTCCTGTATACTAGGTGTAATACTCAGTATCTGCTCTCATTCTGTATATATGAACACTGCACAGTACCACTTTTCCTGTCCGGTATACTGGGTGTAATCATCAGTGTCTGCTCTTATTTTGTATATATGGACACTGCACAGTACCACTTCTCCTGTCCTGTATACTGGGTGTAATTCTCAGTATCTGCTCTTATTCTGTATATATGGACACTGCACAGTACCACTTCTCCTGTCCTGTATACTGGGTGTAATTCTCAGTATCTGCTCTTATTCTGTATATATGGACACTGCACAGTACCACTTCTCTTGTCCTGTATACTGGGTGTAATTCTCAGTATCTGCTCTTATTCTGTATATATGGACACTGCACAGTACCACTTCTCTTGTTCTGTATATTGGGTGTAATTCTCAGTATCTGCTCTTATTCTGTATATATGGACACTGCACAGTACCACTTCTCTTGTCCTGTATACTGGGTGTAACTCTCAGTATCTGCTCTTATTCTGTATATATGGACACTGCACAGTACCACTTCTCTTGTCCTGTATACTGGGTGTAATTCTCAGTATCTGCTCTTATTCTGTATATATGGACACTGCACAGTACCACTTCTGCTGTCCTGTATACTGGGTGTAATTCTCAGTATCTGCTCTTATTCTGTATATATGGACACTGCACAGTACCACTTCTCCTGTCCTATATACTGGGTGTAATTCTCAGTATCTGATCTTATTCTGTATATATGGACACTGCACAGTACCACTTCTCTTGTCCTGTATACTGGGTGTAATTCTCAGTATCTGCTCTTATTCTGTATATATGGACACTGCACAGTACCACTTCTCTTGTCCTGTATACTGGGTGTAATTCTCAGTATCTGCTCTTATTCTGTATATATGGACACTGCACAGTACCACTTCTCTTGTCCTGTATACTGGGTGTAATTCTCAGTATCTGCTCTTATTCTGTATATATAGACACTGCACAGTACCACTTCTCCTGTCCTGTATACTGGGTGTAATTCTCAGTATCTGCTCTTATTCTGTATATATGGACACTGCACAGTACCACTTCTCCTGTCCTGTATACTGGGTGTAATTCATCAGTATCTGCTCTTATTCTGTATATATGGACACTGCACAGTACCACTTCTCCTGTCCTGTATACTGGGTGTAATTCTCAGTATCTGCTCTTATTCTGTATATATGGACACTGCACAGTACCACTTCTCCTGTCCTGTATACTGGGTGTAATTCTCAGTATCTGCTCTTATTCTGTATATATGGACACTGCACAGTACCACTTCTCTTGTCCTGTATACTGGGTGTAATTCTCAGTATCTGCTCTTATTCTGTATATATGGACACTGCACAGTACCACTTCTCTTGTCCTGTATACTGGGTGTAATTCTCAGTATCTGCTCTTATTCTGTATATATGGACACTGCACAGTACCACTTCTCCTGTCCTGTATACTGGGTGTAATTCTCAGTATCTGCTCTTATTCTGTATATATGGACACTGCACAGTACCACTTCTCCTGTCCTGTATACTGGGTGTAATTCTCAGTATCTGCTCTTATTCTGTATATATGGACACTGCACAGTACCACTTCTCCTGTCCTGTATACTGGGTGTAATTCTCAGTATCTGCTCTTATTCCGTATATATGGACACTGCACAGTACCACTTCTCTTTTCCTGTATATTGGGTGTAATTCTCAGTATCTGCTCTTATTCTGTATATATGGACACTGCACAGTACCACTTCTCCTGTCCTGTATACTGGGTGTAATTCTCAGTATCTGCTCTTATTCTGTATATATGGACTCTGCACAGTACCACTTCTCTTGTCCTGTATACTGGGTGTAATTCTCAGTATCTGCTCTTATTCTGTATATATGGACACTGCACAGTACCACTTCTCCTGTCCTGTATACTGGGTGTAATTCTCAGTATCTGCTCTTATTCTGTATATATGGACACTGCACAGTACCACTTCTCTTGTCCTGTATACTGGGTGTAATTCTCAGTATCTGCTCTTATTCTGTATATATGGACACTGCACATTACCACTTCTCCTGTTCTGTATACTGTGTGTAATTCTCAGTATCTGCTCTTATTCTGTATATATGGACACTGCACAGTACCACTTCTCCTGTCCTGTATACTGGGTGTAATTCTCAGTATCTGCTCTTATTCTGTATATATGGACACTGCACAGTACCACTTCTCTTGTCCTGTATACTGGGTGTAATTCTCAGTATCTGCTCTTATTCTGTATATATGGACACTGCACAGTACCACTTATCCTTTCCTGTATACTGGGTGTAATTCTCAGTATCTGCCCTTATTCTGTATATATGAACACTGCACAGTACCACTTCTCTTGTCCGGTATACTGGGTGTAATCATCAGTGTCTGCTCTTATTTTGTATATATGGACACTGCACAGTACCACTTCTCCTGTCCTGTATACTGGGTGTAATTCTCAGTATCTGCTCTTATTCTGTATATATGGACACTGCACAGTACCACTTTTCCTGTCCTGTATACTGGGTGTAACTCTCAGTATCTGCTCTTATTCTGTATATATGGACACTGCACAGTACCACTTCTCTTGTCCTGTATACTGGGTGTAATTCTCAGTATCTGCTCTTATTCTGTATATATAGACACTGCACAGTACCACTTCTCCTGTTCTGTATACTGGGTATAATTCTCAGTATCTGCTCTTATTCTGTATATATGGACACTGCACAGTACCACTTTTCCTGTCCGGTATACTGGGTATAATTCTCAGTATCTGCTCTTATTCTGTATATATAGACACTGCACAGTACCACTCATCTTGTCCTGTATACTAGGTGTAATACTCAGTATCTGCTCTCATTCTGTATATATGAACACTGCACAGTACCACTTTTCCTGTCCGGTATACTGGGTGTAATCATCAGTGTCTGCTCTTATTTTGTATATATGGACACTGCACAGTACCACTTCTCCTGTCCTGTATACTGGGTGTAATTCTCAGTATCTGCTCTTATTCTGTATATATGGACACTGCACAGTACCACTTCTCCTGTCCTGTATACTGGGTATAATTCTCAGTATCTGCTCTTATTCTGTATATATGGACACTGCACAGTACCACTTCTCTTGTCCTGTATACTGGGTGTAATTCTCAGTATCTGATCTTATTCTGTATATATGGACACTGCACAGTACCACTTCTCCTGTCTTGTATACTGGGTGTAATTCTCAGTATCTGCTCTTATTCTGTATATATGGACACTGCACAGTACCACTTCTCCTGTCCTGTATACTGGGTGTAATTCTCAGTATCTGCTCTTATTCTGTATATATGAACACTGCACAGTACCACTTCTCCTGTCCTGTATACTGGGTGTAATTCTCAGTATCTGCTCCTATTCTGTATATATGGACACTGCACAGTACCACTTCTCCTGTCCTGTATACTGGGTGTAATACTCAGTATCTGCTCTTATTCTGTATATATGGACACTGCACAGTATCACTTCTCTTGTCCTGTATACTGGGTGTAATTCTCAGTATCTGCTCTTATTCTGTATATATGGACACTGCACAGTACCACTTCTCTTGTCCTGTATACTGGGTGTAATTCTCAGTATCTGCTCTTATTCTGTATATATGGACACTGCACAGTACCACTTCTTTTGTCCTGTATCTGCCGTTATTCTATGTACAGTTGCAAGAAAAAGTATGTGAACCCTTTGGAATGATATGGATTTCTGCACAAATTGGTCATAAAATGTGATTTCATCTTCATCTAAGTTACAACAATAGACGATGACAGTCTGCTTAAACTAATAACACACAAAGAATGAAATGTTACCATGTTTTTATTGAACACACCATGTAAACATTCACAGTGCAGGTGGAAAAAGTATGTGAAACCTTTGATTTAATAACTGGTTGAACCTCTTTTGGCAGCAATAACTTCAACCAAAAGTTTCCTGTAGTTGCAGATCAGACGTGCACAACGGTCAGGAGTAATTCTTGACCATTCCTCTTTACAGAACTGTTTCAGTTCAGCAATATTCTTGGGATGTCTGGCGTGAATCGCTTTCTTGAGGTCATACCACAGCATCTCAATCGGGTTGAGGTCAGGACTGGGCCACTCTAGAAGGTGTATTTTCTTCTGTTTAAGGGTGCTTTCACACTAGCGTTTTTACTTTCCGTACTAGAGTTCCGTCCTCGGGGCTCTAGGACGGAAAGATACTGATCAGGATTATCCCAATGCATTCTGAATGGAGAGAAATCCGTTCAGGATGCATCAGGATGTCTTCAGTTCAGTCTTTTTGACTTTTCAGGACGGAGATAAAACCGCAGTATGCTGCGGTTTTATCTCCGTCCTGAAAAGCCTGAACACATGACTAAATGCCTGATCAGGCCTTAAGTCCCATTGACTTACATTGGGGCCGGATCCGGCATTAAAAAAAGACTGAAGGACGGATCCGTCCTTCAGGTGTGCGCATGCACAGACCTTTAAAACAGTGAAAAAAATACAAGACGGATACGTCTCTCTGCATGGCAAACGGAGAGACGGATCTGCACTTGCAATGCATTTGTAGACGGATCCGCAATCCGGATCCGTCTACAAATGCTTTCAGTTGTCATGCGTTGTGACGGATCTGGCGGGACGGAAGTGCACGCCGGATCCACACAACACAAGTGTGAAAGGGGCCTAAGCCATTCTGTTGTTGATTTACGTCTATGCTTTGGGTCGTTGTCCTGTTGCAATACCCATCTTCTGTTGAGCTTCAGCTGGTGGACAGGTGGCCTTAAATTCTCCTGCAAAATGTCTTGATAAACTTGGGAATTCATTTTTCCTTCGATGATAGCAATCTGTCCAGGCCCTGACGCAGCAAAGCAGCCCCAAACCATGATGCCCCCACCACCATACTTCACAGTTGGGATGAGGTTTTGATGTTGGTGTGCTGTGCCTCTTTTTCTCCATACATAGTGTTGTGTGTTTCTTCCAAACAACTCAACTTTGGTTTCATCTGTCCACAGAATATTTTGCCAGTACTGCTGTGGAACATCTAGGTGCTCTTGTGCAAACTGTATACGTGCAGCAATATTTTTTTTTGGACAGCAGTGGCTTCCTCTGTGGTATCCTCCCATGAAATCCATTCTTGTTTAGTGTTTTACATATTGTAGATTTGCTAACAGGGATGTTAGCATATGCCAGCGACTTTTGTAAGTCTTTAGCTGACACTCTAGTGTTCTTCTTCACCTCATTGAGCAGTCTGCGCTAAGCTCTTGCAGTCATCTTTACAGGACGGCCACTCCTAGGGAGAGTAGCAGCAGTGCTGAACTTTCTCACATTTATAGACAATTTGTCTTACCGTGGACTGATGAACAGCAAGGCTTTTGGAGATACTTTTATAACCCTTTCCAGCTTTATGCAAGTCAACAATTCTTAATCGTAGGTCTTCTGAGAGCTCTTTTGTGCGAGGCATCATTCACATCAGGCAATGCTTCTTGGGCAAAACAAACCCAGAACTGGTGTGTGTTTTTTTATAGGGCAGGGCAGCTGTAACCAACACCTCCAATCTTATCTCATTGATTAGACTCCAGTTGGCTGACACCTCACTCCAATTAGCTCTTGGAGATGTCATTAGTCTAGGGGCTCACATACTTTTTCCACCTGCACTGTGAATGTTTACATGGTGTGTTCAATAAAAACATGGTAACATTTAATTCTGTGTATGTTATTAGTTTAAGCAGACTGTGATTGTCTATTGTTGTGACTTAGATGAAGATCAGATCACATTTTATGACCAATTTGTGCAGAAATCCATATCATTCAAATCATCAAAGGGTTCACATACTATTTCTTGCAACTGTATAAGGACACTGCACAATGTAGTCACTGTAAATAATGATCATTCCATGCCGAGAAAATTGCACGCTCATGTGCTTGTGTGATGTGTGTGGACAAACGCTGTGCACTTCAGGATTAATGACAAAATTTTATTCTCTCAAGATACAATAATGAGGACGATGCAGCAACGTTTATTATAAACACAGGAATAAACAAATGGTTGCTGTGAACAGCCGCATCGCCATCAAATCCGCAAACAACAGAAACAAGATACAAAATATTGTCAGACAAAGAAACCATATGAAACAGGAAGATGGCGCTAGCAGTGGTCACTGGGATCCATCTGGCATGCAGGCATCAGTCTGTCCTTCAGCTGCAGAAGATAGGGTATAATGTAGCTGCTTGACGCAGCGCGCTTTGTTACAGCACTTTGTTCTCGTTTTCCAAAGCGAAGTCCAAAAGGGTTAAAGTTAAACTTACTCCTGGTAAAGCGCAGTCGGCATGATATCTGCCCATCAGCCCCACCCTCGTGAATGAAGTAACAGACATTGGGGTGATCTGCTAAGATTACAGCATCAGCGCTGCGGATCTCCTGATAAGATGTCCTCTTGACTGGAATCTGTCTGTCTGTGTAATCACCATCTGCAATATGAGAGGAAAAGGATTATAGAATATGATAATAGGGGGAGGCAATAATAATAATAATAATTCTATCTCTCATATCTATCTATCTATCTACCTATCTGAAGAAATAAGGCAGCTCTTCAAAGAAGGTCAAAGGGTGGCAGACCAGGTTTATCAAGCCTGAGATAGGTCCCATTCAGCTCTGCTGAAATGTTGCTTTCTGGGGTAATAAAGCGGGTCCACTACCCTTTTACCTTCATTGCACTGCTGCCTCATTTCTTCAAATTGATATCTCTGAAATATTTGCCAATGGTTTTAGAAGGATTGCGCCCATAATCTACATCCTTTTGTGATAGTGCTGCTGTTTCTTTCTTTCTATCTATCTATCGATCTCTCTAATATCTATATATCTATCTACCACTGTAATATCTATCTATCTATTTCAAATTCAAATCAGCTTTATTGTCAGGACTAAATACATTTTAGCATTGCCAAAGCAATGTCCATAGTATATCAGGCTCCTCTCAGTCTATGTCAGGCACTGACATATTGTGCTCCTGTGGTTGATGTGTTCTCCTCTTCCCCCAGCAGTATGGAGAGTCTCTCTTCCTCCCCCATGCAGGTGAAGTCTGGGAACATATTAAACAGTCTCCCGAAGTGGGTGTCCCTCACTGCCGAGTATTTGGGGAACTGCAGCAAGAAGGGGACCCAGGGCTGGGACAAGGTCCACCACCAACAGAGGCTGAGCTGCCCAAGTGCTCCCCCCCCCCCCCTCCAACTTGTGGATGACACTGCTATGGGGGATCTGTGATGGATGACACTGTTATTGGGGAATCTGTGGATGACACATTTGTGTCATCCACAGATCCCCCCTCCCCATAACAGGGTCCGTGTAGGAATGACCCCCAATACAAGGGGTGAGGCTGTGGGGTTGTATCTGCTTTTTTGATGACAGCGCCAGCGGGGCCCGTGCAGTGACTGTATTCTACTACACCCCCCCCCCACACACACACACTGTATATAATCTTAACTATATAACTGTAGTGATTTACTACAGTTATATAGTTAATAAGATTATATCCAGTGAGCGGGGCGGGGGGGTCGTAGTAGAATACAGTCACTGCACGGGCCCTGCTGTCATTATGAAATAGTATATGTGACCCCCACCGCTTTTATTGGTGGTCATTCAGTAAATTAAAGGGAGTCTTTCACCCCAAATGTGCACTATCTCACACTAACACCATTGCGTTGATAACAGTCCCCACATTAAAATCCTAATTACCATAAGGTTGTCAGTTGCATAGTTCGTCTAAAAAACACTTTCATTGTATATGTAAATCAGGGTCTGAAGGTGCCCAGGGGCGGCGTTCCAACGGCCGGTGCCCAGGCCCCGTGCTGATTTCCATGTGCAACAACTCCCCTTTCACCCATTTGGCCCGCCCTTTCTCTGGCTGATTATCTCCTCTTCTTCTGAAATGCAGCGCCTGCGTCGATGACAGCCCTCTGATGCAGCGTCGGCTGGAGCATGACGTATGGGCCGGCGCATGCGCAATGTACTACCCATTACTGGCAGATGCCTCAGAGTATCCAGTGCGCATGCACCGGCCAGTACGTCACGCTCCAGCCGATGCTGCATCAGAGGGCTGTCATCGGCGCAGGCGCTGCATTTCAGAAGAAGAGGAGGTAATCAGCCAGAGAAAGGGCGGGCCAAATGGGTGAAAGGGAGTTGTTGCACATGGAAATCAGCACGGGCCTGGGCACCGCCGTTGAACGCGCCCTGGGCACCTTCAGACCCTCATTTACATATACAATAAAAGTGTTTTTTAGACGAACTATGCAACTGACAACCTTATGGTAAGTAGGATTGTAATGTGGGGACTGTTATCGACGCAATGGTGTTAGTGTGAGATAGTGCACATTTGGGGTGAAAGACTCCCTTTAACCCTGTTTTGGGGGGTGGGGGGGTGTCTGTGGATGACAAATATGTGTCATCCACAGATTCTCCCCATAACAGGGTTCATTTAGTGAATGACCACCCAAATTGTGGTGACCCAATACATGGGAGTTGCATCTGCAGAGCTTTTGTATAATGCCACCCCACACTGTAGTGTCCCCCACACAGTAATGTCCGCCACACTCCCCCCCACACAGTAATGTCCGCCACACTAGTAATGTCTGCCAAACTCCCCCCCACACAGTAATGTCCGCCACACTGCCCCCCACACAGTAATGTCCGCCACACTGCCCCCCACACAGTAATGTCCGCTACACTGCCCCCACACAGTAATGTCCGCCACACTGCCCCCACACAGTAATGTCTGCCACACTGCCCCCACACAGTAATGTCCGCCACACCCCCTCAACCACACAGCAGTGCCCCCACATAGTAATTTGTCATGCTCTCCCCTCTTGTCATTCTCCCCCTCTTGTCATAATCCCTCTTCTTGTCATGCTTTTTCTGCCCCCTGTCATTCTCCCCCATCTTTTTATGCTCTTTATACCCCCCATGTTGTCATGCTCTTTCTGCCCCCCATGTTGTCACAGCCTTCATGTAAGGGGCCCGGCATTTCACTGTACTTAATGCCGGCCCGTCGGAGCGCTCCTCTCACCTCCATTATGTTCACTGCTCCAGGCTTCCGGGATCAGGCCCCAGCGATGCCACACATTAAGCAGGTGGGCGGAGCCTAATGGAGGTCCGTTAGGCTCCACCCACATGCTTACTGTGTTTCTAGTTAGAGGCAGCGGGGCCTGATGCTGGAGTCCTGAAGCAGTGAACATAATGGAGGTGAGAGGAGCGCTCTGACGGGGCCGGCTCAGGGAATGACAGGAGGGAGCGCTGAGCGGTTCCCCCCTGTCAGTCCCTCTCCCTCTGGCCGGCCCCTGCCTGCGCCCTGAGGCTGGAGCCTCCCCAGCTTCTGTGTCGGCCCGGCCCTGAGGGGACCTCACCGACAGATCTGTCCCAGCTCAGGATCTGTCAGTCTCCTGGATTGGGAAGTTTTTCCAGATATGAGGCCAGTGTGTACTCCCTCTGTAGGCTCTCGTATATTGTCAGCTTCTGTGATGTTCATATGTCGTTTCACCAGACGCTGATATATTCCTTTTTGCTCTTGCTTATTGTTTTCTTGATTTCCCTCCTTGTCAGGCTGTACTGGTTGTTGGCTTGGGTAGGCTGGGTTTTAATGACTTGTTACGGGGTGCTTTGTTTTCCTGGGGCTTCTTGGTGCAACAAGGCTTTGTAATGGTAGTAGCTGGGACTGCTGCTATGTAGATGGGCTCTGAATGACAGCACCCTCTTCTTGACAACAAGGTATAGTGGAAATCTGCCCGGCTCTGCTTGACAGGTGCTGTTAGAAGTGCTCCGATGGACCTAGATGGAATATTTCTGTTGGCCCAGAGTCCCACTTTGAACAGTCTGGGTATGTATCCAGAACCCAGATTTTGCTGCCACACAGGAGGAATAAATAATGATGCTATCAAAGATTTTAAGCCAGATGATCAATCGTACATTGAGACGATACAGACGCCTTCTGATGGGGTAGAAGTTTTTGCACGCCTTGCCTTTCAGTGTTTCTGTGGCTTTCTTAAAGCTCCCTAATGGGCTAATTTATAGTCACAGGTAGGAGTACATGTCGGTTTCTGGAAGTAGATAGTTGTTTAGCAGGAAGGGAGGATGCCCGGCTGGTTTCCGGTTTCTCTTCTAGAACACCATGATGTTGGTTTCCTTTGGATTGATGGGCAAAGCCCACATTGTGCTAAATTTCTCCAGAATTTCCTGGTTATCTTGGAGACCTTTCCTGGTTGGTGATAGTAGAAGAAGGTCATCTGCATAAAGCAGAAATTTTACCTTGGTGTCATAGAGAGGCTGCAGGCTGCATCCCTGTCTGACTCTTTGGCTCTGCTGGAAATAAGTAGTTCTCCTCCTATTTACCTTCATGCCTCTGTTCTTAGTGTAGAAGCTTCTGATGATATCATATGTTTTTCCTCCTATTCCGCTTTCTAGAAGTTTCAGGAATAAGCCCAGGTGCCACACTGAGTCTAAATCCACAAAGCAGGTATAGATCTTTCCATGCTTTGCATTGTGGATGTGGCTCTTGATGAGGCTGTGCAGAGTATAGATGTGGTTTATAGTGCAGTGGTTTGGCATGAAACCTTCTTGGCTTTTGCTAAGGACGTTGTGCTGGGTATGGAAGCTGAGGATCTTCTTATTAAGGATGCTGCTGAAGAGTTTCCCCAGGTTGCTGCTGACACATATCCCTCGATAGTTGGCAGTTAGGTTATGAAGCCCTGGTCCGACTCTGCGGGAAGTAAGCAACACTCAGCACAACATTGAAAGGTTTTACTGTTGAAGCCTGGATACCCGGCAGGCTTTATTTTATCATTTCTGTAAGGATCCTACTGGCCACTAGCTTTTTTACTCTTTACCCGTGAGATTCTCTCTGTTATCTCATGCAGTGTTATTGGTATATCCTGAGGGTTTTGGAAATCTTTGATATTTCTCCTTCATATGCTTCAGTTTTTTCATGATCTCTTTTTGTTCTGGGCTTTGGTCCTCCTTTGGGATGTCTTTCTAAAGGTCCTTGAAGTACTGGAGTCAGATGTTGCTGTTTTGGATGTGGAGGTTGGTGTTCTTACTGTCTTCGTCCATGTGGTTCCATAGTTCCCAGAAAGAGTTGTCCTGGAGAGCGCATTGGAGTTGGAGGAGCTAGGTTGAGATGTGGCCTTGCTTTGTCTTTCTCAGGATGGTTTTGTATTGCCTTTGTATGTTGTTGTAGGTTTCCCTCAGACTAGGGTTGTTTGGGTCTTTGTGTTTTCTATTTGAGGCTGTTCTTAGTGCCTTCCTTATATTTTTACACTCCGGGTCAAACCAACTGTTTGGTTATTGTTTTCTTGGCCCCTTGTTGTTGCATCTTTTGAGGTTGGACATTTCTGCCATGGTGTAAAGTATATTATTAAAGTCTTTTACCGCAAGATTTACTAATTTTGGGTTTAGCTCATACACTTTATTATGGAAGTTATGGAGCATGTCCTGGATCTCTGCTCTGTTTATGGTCTCTGTGTATTTTGGGGCTGACATCTTGGATCATTTAAATAAGGAGAGTAGGCTGAAGAAGTGGGACCGCTGCACTGTTTGTTCAGGTGGCTTACTTGTGAATTTAATGTACAGGAGCAGTTGGTTGTGATCTGACAGGTATGTTTGTGGAGTGACTATGAAGCTACCAACATTTGTGGGGTCCATATCTGTGATGGCATAGTCTACCACACTGCTGCCTATGTGGGAGTTTAGGGTATGTCTACCAAGAGAGTCTCCCCTTGGTGCGTCCATTGAGTATCTATCTATCTATCTATCTATCTATCTATCTATCTATCTATCTGCCTTTCTATTTATCTAAAAGAAAGTAACACCTTACATATGAAAAAGACAAGACCCAGACTCTGTGCCATCTTTAATAAAAAGTAAAAATGAACTGAAGACAGCAGAAATTATTTAACTGACTTAAAGAGGACCTTTCACCAATATAATACCCCCCAAATAACCCTCCTACCGGATAGTGCATCATCCACTGATGTCCCCCATTTTATTTTATTTTTAAATCGACCCCCTAATTCCCTCCTAATCGCCCGTTTCTTCTGCCGCCTCATATGCAAATGAGGCGGACTTTTGTACGGGGCGTTGCTAAACATCCTGGTTGGGGGCGTGTGTGCATATGAGACGGCAGAAGAAGCGGGGCGATTAGTAAGGAATTAGGGGGTCGATTTAAAAAAAATAAAAAATGGGGAACATCAGTTGATGACGCACTATGCGGTAGGAGGGTTATTTGGGGGGTATTATATTGGTGAAAGGTCCTCTTTAAGGCCTCATGCACACAAGCATATGTGTTTTGTGGTCCGCAAATTGCGTATACGCAAAAAACGGATGACGGTCCGTATGGCATCTTTTTTTTTTTGCAGATCCGTTATTTTTGCGGATCCATTGTAATAATGCCTATCCTTGTCCGCAAACTAGAAAAAAATAGGACATGCTCTAATTTTTTGCGAAACGGAAAAACTGACATACGGAAACGGAATGCACACGAAGTACCTTCTGTTTTTTTTGCGGACCCATTAAAATAAATGGCTCCGCAAATGGTCCGCAAAAAAAACTGAACGGACACGGAAAGAAAATACGTTCATATGCATGAGGCCTTAAGCTGGACTATACTGACCCACATGGATTTCAGCTCATAGAGAACCACATTGAAAACCACTTATAAGTAACACTGTGGATTTTCCAATGCAGTTTTGATGTGGTTTTAACTGCACCTCGACAGTATGCAGCGATCTCCTCCTCATTAGGGTCCATTCACACGTCCGCAATTCTGTTCCGCATTTTGCGTAACGGAATTGCGGACCCCATAATTTCAATGGGGACAGACGATGTCCCACCCGGGTCTGCAATTGCAGATCCGCAGTTCCGGGTCTGCAATCGCGTTCTGGGAAAAAATAGAACATGTCCTATTCTTGTCCGCAATTGCGAACAAGAAAATGCATTTTCTATGTAGTGCCGGCGATGTGCGGTCCGCAAATTGCAGAACGCACATCGCTGATGTCCGTGTTTTGTGGATCCGCAAAACACACACGGACGTGTGAATAGACCCTTATAGCGAGGAGCAATCGTTATGCCATTACCCAATACTGAATCATTGTTTGCCGGCAGCAGATCGTGATTAGCCGCCAGGATCTGCCATCTGCAAACAATGATTTTTCAACCTGTCAAAAGATTTGGATTGCCCGATGAACGAGAGTTTGCTTGTTCATTGGGCAATCGGTGGCAGAATTATACTGCCGGATCATCTGCTGAAAAATCATCAGGTGAAATACAGGCTTTGTATGTAGTTCACAGCTTACACTATCATGTACACTGTACAACTTATACTATTATATACACTGTACAGTTATGCTATTATATACTTTCTACAGCTTACACTATCATACACACTATACAGCTGTACTATTATATACACTCTACAGCTTAGACTATCATACGCACTATACAGCTGTACTATTATATACACTCTACAGTTTACACTATCATATGCACTGTACAGCTATACTATTATATACACTCTACAGCTTACACTATCATACACACTATACAGCTATACTATTATATACACTCTACAGCTTAGACTATCATACACACTATACAGCTGTACTATTATATACACTCTACAGTTTACACTATCATATGCACTGTACAGCTATACTATTATATACACTCTACAGTTTACACTATCATACACACTATACAGCTGTACTATTATATACACTCTACAGTTTACACTATCATACACACTATACAGCTGTACTATTATATACACTCTACAGCTTAGACTATCATACGCACTATACAGCTGTACTATTATATACACTGTACAGTTTACACTATCATACACACTATACAGCTGTACTATTATATACACTCTACAGTTTACACTATCATACACACTATACAGCTGTACTATTATATACACTCTACAGCTTACACTATCATACACACTATACAGCTGTACTATTATATACACTCTACAGTTTACACTATCATACACACTATACAGCTATACTATTATATACACTCTACAGTTTACACTATCATACACACTATACAGCTGTACTATTATATACACTCTACAGCTTACACTATCATATGCACTGTACAGCTATACTATTATATACACTCTACAGTTTACACTATCATACGCACTATACAGCTATACTATTATATACACTCTACAGTTTACACTATCATACACACTATACAGCTGTACTATTATATACACTCTACAGCTTACACTATCATATGCACTGTACAGATATACTATTATATATAATCTACAAATTACACCATCATACACACTCTACAGCTATACTATTATATAGACTATATACACTGTACAGTTTACAGTATTATATACTTTCTACAACTTACGTTATCATATAAACTGTACAGAAGATGCTGTAAAGATGTACAGTTATACTGTTTTATACACTCAACAGTTTGCAGTACTATATACATTCTACAACTTACACTATGATATAAACTATACAGTTATACTGTTATATACACTACAGTTTGAAGTATTATATACACTGTACAGCTATACTATTATATACGCTCTACAGCTTACACAATCATATACACTGTACAGCTATACTATTATATACACTGTACGTCTATACTATTATATACATTCTACTGCTATACTATTATGTATACTCCACAACTTACACTATCATATACACTGTACACCGTTCACTATCATACTGTAACAATTATGCTATTATATAGATTCTACAACGTACACTATCATATACACTGTACAGCTGTACTATTATATACACTCTACAGCTTACACTATCATATGCACTGTACAGCTATACAATTATATACACAATACAGCTATACTATTATATACACTGTAAGTCTATACTATTATATACACTATACCGCTATACAATTATATACACAATACAGCTATACTATTATATACACTGTAAGTCTATACTATTATATACATTCTCCAGCTATACTATTATATACACTATACCGCTATACAATTATATACACAATACAGCTATACTATTATATACACTGTAAGTCTATACTATTATATACATTCTCCAGCTATACTATTATATACATTCTCCAGCTATACTATTATATCCACTATACAGCTATACTATTATATCCACTATACAGCTATACTATTATATACACTTCACAACTTACACTATCATATACACTGTATAGCTATACTATTATTACATTCTACAACTTACACTATTATATACACTGTACACCGTTCATTATGATACTGTACAATTATGCTATTATATAGATCCTACAGTTTACATTATCATATACACTGTACTGCTGTACTATTATATACACTGTACATTCTACAACTTACCCTATCATATACACTGTACAGCTATACTATTATATACCACTGTACAGCTACACTATTATATACAGTCTACAGTTTACACTACCATATACAATGTATACCTTTCACTAACATGTACACTGTACAGTTGTACTATTATATACACTTTAGAACGTACACTGTTATATACACTATGCTTCTACACTATTATATACACTCTACAGCTGAAACTAATATATTCACTATACTACTATATTATTGTATACATTGTACAGCTTGCACTATTATATACACTGTACAGCTGCTATACAATTATTTACACTCTACAGCTTACACTATCACATACACTATACCGCTATACTATTATATATAATCTACAAATTACACTATTATATACACTGTACAGTTCTACTATTATATACATTCTACAAATTACACCATCATATACACTGTACAGCTGTACTATTATATACAGTGTACAGCTATACTATTATATACACTCTACAGCTTACACTATCATATGCACAATACAGCTATACTATTATATACACTGTAAGTCTATACTATTATATACATTCTCCAGCTATACTATTATATACACTATACAGCTATACTATTATATGCACTTCACAACTTACACTATTATATACACTGTATAGCTATACTATTATTACATTCTACAACTTACACTATTATATACACTGTACATCGTTCACTATGATACTGTACAATTATGCTATTATATAGATCTTACAGTTTACATTATCATATACACTGTACAGCTATACTATTATATACACTGTACAGCTACACTATTATATACAGTCTTACACAGCTTACACTATTATATACAGTCTTACACAGCTTACACTATTATATACACTGTACAGCTATACTATTATATACACTGTACAGCTATACTATTATATACACTGTACAGCTATACTATTATATACAGTCTTACACAGCTTACACTATTATATACACTGTACAGCTATACTATTATATAGACTGTACAGCTATACTATTATATACACTGTACAGGTATACTATTATATACAGTCTTACACAGCTTACACTATTATATACACTGTACAGCTATACTATTATATACACTGTACAGCTATACTATTATATAGACTGTACAGCTATACTATTATATACAGTCTTACACAGCTTACACTATTATATACACTGTACAGCTATACTATTATATACACTGTACAGCTATACTATTATATACAGTCCTACACAGCTTACACTATTATATACACTGTACAGCTATACTATTATATAGACTGTACAGCTATACTATTATATACACTGTACAGCTATACTAGGTTATATATTAGATATTTACATTACATACGTTACACAGCTTAGACTATGTTCACCTCTGCAGCATACTTATCTTTTGATTTTTTTCAGTCTAGGAACAGAAAAAAACACCACCAGTGGCCAGCGGACACCAGTGATAATAGTGTGGTCCATTGGGTCAGCTATATTGTCCATCATTCTACCAGATAAAATAGTGCTGCATGCTGTGCCATTCTGTCCTTTATTTGTACTAGAATCTGCAATGAGGCCCCTAACCGACCCTCTACTACAGATGTGAACACAGCCTGATGATACTACTATATATGCACTATGCCTGGTCCAGTTTTTACATGGGCATTGTATTCTCATTTGTGGTATATATCTGCGGCCTTCTTATGTGAGGAGTGTGTCTAATGAATTGTACTGTGGCTGGGTCATTGCATAGTGGCCAAATCTGTGCAATGTATGGCAGTATCATTCATAGACCTTTGTCTGTGTGTCAGTGTAGTAGATAGGACTGTCATCCCCCCTTCCCCAAGTGGTGGTGAAATTGTAATGGGATGGGCTGTGCTCCCTTACCAAAGGTGTGATTCCCATCAGAATGTATTACCTGAAAGATCTTCGAGTCCTGTGAATCCTTCATTCCCGCAACATCCATCGCGACTCAGCGCCAACGTAACAACCACAAATATGAGGAACCTGCTCATGTCCCAGACCTGCCAAATACAGAACCGGCATTAACGTGAAGGATATTCTGCAGATTATCACATCACTAACTCCTCTGCAGAACATTGCTGTCTTCACACCCTGTGAAATAGCTCTGTGAAACCTAAATGATGACTGATGTGGACATAGCGTTCTGTTCACACATTGCGATCATATTCTACTGTGAACAGACCCGTACAGATATTTTAAGAACCTTCCTTGTTCTACCTGGGACTATCTGACACAACTTTTATGGTAATGTCACTTTTATGCAAAGCCTCTTTATGGTCTTGTTTACTAGGTGAATATATGTTATAATGAAATATATTTGCCATTCAGGAGCTTAGGAAATCTGGGTAAGGGTCCATTCACACGTCCGTTGTTTAGTTCCGCATCTGATCCCGATTTTTCGGACTAGTCACGGAAAAGTTGTGGACAGAATTCGGACCCATTGATTTTCAATGGGTCTATAAAATATGCGGACAGCACAAAGAGTGCTGTCTGCATAATTTTCTCAGTACATAGTGTCCGTAAAAAAATAAAACATGTCCTATTCTAATCCGAAAATTGCGGTCTGTTGTGCAATGCAATTTTATTCTTCTATCCGTTTTTTGCGGATCCGCAAAAAACAGATGACAAACGGAAAGAATTCTTGGAAAATAGGATCCGCAAAAAACGGTCCTATTTTAGGATTAAAGAAAAACAACGGAAGTGTGAATGGACCCTAACAGTGACAACAGGAGCTGTAATGGCAGCCATATTGGTTGTCACCCATGTTTCCCTGTGCTGTTTGACAGTGGCTGCTCTTCGCCCCTAATTTAGCTGTATACACATCAGTCCTGCTCCACAATGATGGCATTGTCCACACTCTGGAGGTCACCATGACACCCTGATCCCCTTAATCCACCGAGATTCACTCAGCGCTAATTACTCCCCATTTTAGGATTTTTCCTATTATTCTGCCCAAGAGGTGTGAAGTGATGTCTCCGTTCCTGGTTTACACCTTTCTGCTAATTACTTTCCCATTATTCATGGAGCCGCTGACACAAGATATTGTGTCACCAGTCCTGAGGTGGCCCTGCAGTGGATCAAAACCATAGACGGTACATGGACACCAGCAACACAAGGGTTAATGTGAAGCTGGAATACTATTATTATCAATGATTTCCATCAAATTGTCACTATGAATAAACTCAAAAGCACGAACGTGGTGAAAACTGGTTTAGTGTCCATAGCAACCAATCAGATTCCACCTTTCATTTTCCAAAGGAGCTCTGATAAATGAAAGGTGGAAGCTGATTGGTTGCTATGGGCAACTAAGCCAGTTTTCCTTTGCACCAGTCTTGATAAATCTCCGCCATGGTATATATGTCATACAGTTACACTGACTTTATAAAAACACAAATCCATAGGCTGCACGCTGTAGGCATTTCTATAATGTTGTGCGGTCCCGGCCCGTTAGAGTCTATATCAGGGTATACATCAGGAGATATTCCGGCACTAACATGGAGAAAAGATACAGAGTCCTGCACTGAGGAGCTTACAATCTAAAGAGCGAGGAGATTATCACTACTGTAGAAGGAATTTACTGTAATACCTGGCATATCATTATGTCTGATTATTATTCCTCTATATTAATATGTATTACTTTGTTGTATTTTCATTGATCTTTTATATTAAAATACGACATCCATAAACTGTAATGATAATAATAAATAATAATCCTTACATGTCCTTATAATCCTATAATGTACCTTTGCAGTCAAGTTTTACAATGTGATTGTGAGTATATATACTTATTTGCCTGTGGGGTAATAAATGTATTTTAAATAATAATAACCTGTAATAAATGCCTGAGAGACGCTTGTGGAACATAATGAATAGAGAATAAAGAATATAGTAACCTGTAACGTGGACATTTTCACATATAATTTCACAAGGAAAGTAACAATTATCATAAAATATTGATTAAACAAGTGTCGGGGACACGGTGTGGAGATGCAGGTAGATGTTATATATATCTGTTATATACCTGTTGTGCACTCACCTGTGGACTGTGATGCTCCTGACTTTGGACCCAGTAGTGCCTCAGCCTCTCTCGTCCTGCACTGAGCTCCACACTGTCACTGCTGTTGAGTTCTTTCTGGCTTTTATGTTATTTTCACATTCATGAATCATTTGCTTAATAACAATTACTGGAAAACTCCCAACATAACAACACAATACACAGGGGGGGCCTGAGTCAATGTCTGCAGCGCCACCTGCTGCCAGTTCTGCACATGTCAACCTGCAATCTCTTCCTACAAATAGCATCCTATACACTTCGTCCTGCGCATCTCACCTTGCACATGACAACTTGCACACCTCGCCAATAAACATGTAACCTGCACGCCTGGCCCTGCACATCACACCGGTACATACAATGTAACTCTAAACATCACATTCTGCTCACCCCACACATTCTCCACATCTCACCCTGCACTTCACACACTCCATATCTCAACCCTCAGAAATATGAGTAGCTAGTTGCGGCAAAAATGGGAGTGGGATTTTAAAGGTTGTATAAAAGGGTTAGTCCCCCTATATTAATATCCAAACCCCAAATGAATTTCAGATCCTAGACTTAGACCCCCTAAATATATACAGATGCAGTGCTCCAGAGACAACTGCAAAGGGTTAATTACTGCTAAAAGGATTCATTTAATGTTACTGAGAAATTTTGTGATTTGTTGTTAAAGCACTTATTTCTTTATGCACTGTGTATAACTAATAGCAATCTATGGGGAATCAAAGGTTAACACTGGCAGACCCATTTAGGTTACCAGAGTGAAAAACCAGTCTAAGTGGCGTCTTACTGACAAGACCTACACGTGCAAGCTCCGCAAAACGGACAAGAATATGACATGCTCTATTATTTTTGGGGAACGGAGCAACGGATGCGGACAGCACACGGAGTGGCTCGGACGCGGACCCCAACAACGGCCGCGTGCATGAGGCCTTATTGTGAGCCACAACCAGTAGTGAAACCTCCACAGAGATAAGGTATAATAAAAAGATCTGCACATGTATATGCATATGAAAATAACTGACCAAATAACTGAAGTGTGAACACCGCCTTAGAAGGACCAGAACCGGGTGGCGGAGCCAGCGCCTGTGCTGAATGGCCGCGTCTTGCTGAGGCTTTTAACCTGCTGTGGGGACAGCATATGCTAGCACACAGATCGCAGAATGGTCAAATACAGTGGATCTAAGCCTGGAGAACCCGGCTCCCAGACAAAAGTGTCCCCTGCCGTAACAGACATGACGAAATACCTGAAGAAACAACAGGGCGCTGGATCAGCTAAGGATCCCAAGATGGCCGCCGGGCCTCTCTGCTCCGCGGGCCCTCGTGCTTCGGGTATGTCTGACTGTGAGGATGACTGCGTAGACACCGGGGAGTCGATTCCTTAAACAAGCCCTTGAGGATGCTCTGAGCCCTATCCACTCTAAACTACTCAAGGTGGCACAGGACATTCAACATATCGGCCACAGAGTGGATTTGCTAGAGGCCGCACAAGTTGCCACCATTAACCATAGTGCTGCAGTTACGCACTCCATGTCATTATGCCAGGCGCACATTAACCTGCTTTATGCCTCTCTTGAGGACCAGGAAAACCGCGGCAGGCGTAATAACCTTCGGTTCAGAGGTGTCCCCGAATCGGTCTCCATCGCGGATATACCGGCGTCAATCTTAAAGATAGTCTCCTCTCTGCTCGGGGAATTTAACCCCTCAACGTTGGTCATTGAAATGGCCCATCGGGCTCTCCGACAGCGCCCTAAGGACAATGACCCCCCGAAGGACATCATTTGCCGCTTTTTGAACTTTCAAGACAAGGAGGCTGTTCTCCTGGACGGATATTGCCACATTACCGCCTCTCCCGGTCCTTTAATCCTGGGAACTTTCTGCAACTTCTAAGAAGCAGAAGATCCGGAAAAACAAGGACCCTGCTACCCCCAAGAAATCTTCGGGATCACAGAATGGTCCATAACTTTTTTGACTTTTTTGTTTCTTCTTTCCTTCTTTTTTATTGATATCCCTGAAAGGTGTTTCAGAATTGTCTTCATGTCTCCTACATATAACAGGGCTGCAGGTTTCCCATGTAATACCTTTTTACCCCCCTTCTCACCTGCCTCCACAGGTTTTTGTAATGTTCTTCTTTATAAGGTTTTCAGTTACTGTTGTTTTCTACTTATTTTTGCTTATTTTCATGCTTGCCACTAACATTGTATCCAGTTTTTGCCTAATGTCATTACTCAAACATTGCTATGGGTGATCTAACAATTGTCTCCTATAATGTAAAGGGTATGCGGTCCCCCTCTAAAAGATGCCAAATATTTTTACTTTTATGGAAAGAAAAGTGCTTGGTGGTGTTTGTCCAAGAGACCCACTACAAACATAACAACTACCCTCACCTCTCATTCACTAAATTCCCGACCTGGTATCGTGACGCTTGAGGGGCAGCCTCGCGTGGGGTTAGCATTGGGTTTCGCAGAGGTCTTTCCTTTTCATATGTGAATCACATTCAGGACCCTGACGGTCGTTACATTATCCTGAAAGGCCTTGTAGGCCAAACTCTCTATACCTTTGTTAATGCTTATGTGCCCAATATGGACAAAACCAGATGGATACCTGATCTTCTTTCCCTTGTAGAGTTGTATAAAGAAGGTATCCTCATATTAGCAGGTGACTTCAATATGGCCCTTAACCCCCTGCTGGACACTTCCTCGAAAAAAATCTGCCCTTTCATATCGGGCTTTTAGGGCCACTCTGGCTAGACTTTCTGGTTTAGGTCTAACTGATGTATGGACATGTCTGAACCCAAATGTAATTGACTACTCTTTTTATTCCACAGCTAACAATTCTTACAGCAGAATTAACTATATCTTTGTGTCGAGGGAGCACCTGCAACTCATGCTCTTCTGCGAAAATTGGGGTCATTACACTTTCCGACCATGCGCCCATCTTCTGCACTATCCACTTGCCTTTGGGATCTGGTAAGACTTCTCAATGGAGGCTCAACGAGTCTATTCTGAGCAGTGACCTGCACAAAACACAGTTGACTTCCCTCCTGGAAGATTACTTTTCTCTTAATTTCTCTTCCACTATATCTCCTAATGTACTTTGGGATGCTTATAAGGTCTATATTAGGGGCCAAATCATTAGCCTCTGCTGTTATCTTAAAAAAGAATCTGATAAGAAAATGGCCTCATTATTATCCCGTATTGGCTCTCTAGAGAAGGCTCACAAACTTTCCCTACTCCAGCTCCATCTCTCTAATCTAACATCTCTTAAATCAGAACTAAAGAACCTCCTAAATGAACGCTCTGCTAGATACTACCTATCCTCTCAACAAAAGTTTTTTCGCCCATGGCGATAAAGCCACTAAGTTTCAGATGCAGAGGATCAAAAGAGGAGATTAGCGAACTATTTTCAGAGCATTACTACCCCTTCTGGTGCTCCCCTATACAAATCAGAGGATATAGCAGAGCAGTTTAGACTTTACTATGAATCCCTATACAACTTGCCCCCCTCTGCCCACATAATATCTCCTCTTTTCTTGACACACTAGCCCTCCCAGCTCTATCACCTGAACAGCATGCATCCCTAGCTGCCCCATTTACCTTATCAGATTTGACCGCAGCAATTAAATCCTCCCCCATGGGAAAGTGCCAGGGCCCGGATAGTCTACCACATTCCTACTAGCGCTCTTTCGCAGAAACGCTGAAGCCATATTTCCTCCCTGTCTGCAACCTGGCTATGTAAAACTGCCCGGCTTCCGCAGACATGACCAGAGCAACTATAACAATTATCCCCAAACCCGGGAAGGAACCGTCGTCCTGCTCAAAATACCGCCCCATCTCACTTCTGAACACGCATCTCAAACTACTGGCCAAAATGTTGGCCAACAGACTACAGCAGCTCCTCCATTCCCTAATTCACCCTGACCAGGTGGGCTTTGTAAGGGGTAGAGAGAGGAAGGATAATGTGATGACGATATTGAATGCTCTTTATTATTCGTCACATAGATCCATCCCATTGGTTTTGCTTGGGACAGACGCCGAGAAAGCTTTTGATAGAATTTACTGGACATACATTAGGTTAACTCTAGCTAAGTTTAACGTCCCTGAGTTGTTCTCAAATGCACTCTCAGCCATATACTACACTTCCTCGGCGTCTGTGTCAGTAAACGGTATTTTATCCCCTAGCTTTCGTATCAGAAACGGCACTAGGCAGGGCTCTCCCCTCTCTCCCCTTATCTTCAAACAAAACAATAGCTGATCTCAGGGAGACCAGCCACAAAAACACTGCGGAGCCTCGGTTAAGAGTCTCAACACAGCAATCCAAATTGCAAAGCTCCCTGGGAAACAGTAATATGTAAAATAAATGTGGAGCCCCAGTATTGGGTCTACAACACAATGAAAGCCAGATATCCCTCAAAGGAAGGAAAACCGGTGCAAAGGGGTGTCTCCATTACAGAGATCACCAAATCCACCATATTAAGTGGCCCCTATGTCAAGATCCCACTTTTTTACAAGCTTTAAGGATGTGATGGGGAAAACCTAAGCCAGTTATCCATCCACAGACAGCTGTTTCGGGGTGTTGCCCCTCATCAGTGTGGAGTAGGATTCTGGCCAACCGGGAGCAATGCCTTGGAGACTACTCAAACAAAACAATAGCTGATCTCAGGGAGACCAGCCACAAAAACACCGCAGAGCCTCAGTTAAGAGTCTCAACACAGCAATCCAAAGTGCAAAGCTCCCTGGGAAACAGTAATATGCTAAATAAATGTGGAGCCCCAGTATTGGGTCTACAACACAATGAAAGCCAGATATCCCTCAAAGGAAGGAAAACCGGTGCAAAGGGGTGTCTCCATTACAGAGATCACCAAATCCACCATATTAAGTGGCCCCTATGTCAAGATCCCACTTTTTTACAAGCTTTAAGGATGTGATGGGGAAAACCTAAGCCAGTTATCCATCCACAGACAGCTGTTTCGGGGTGTTGCCCCTCATCAGTGTGGAGTAGGATTCTGGCTAACCGGGAGCAATGCCTTGGAGACTACTCAAACACAACAATAGCTGATCTCAGGGAGACCAGCCACAAAAACACCGCAGAGCCTCAGTTAAGAGTCTCAACACAGCAATCCAAAGTGTAAAGCTCCCTGGGAAACAGTAATATGCAAAATAAATGTGGAGCCCCAGTATTGGGTCTACAACACAATGAAAGCCAGATATCCCTCAAAGGAAGGAAAACCCCTTATCTTCGTACTGGTCATGGAGACACTCCTACAGGCCCTAAGACAACAGAAAGACATAGTGGGCCTCCAGGTAGAAAGCTGGGAAATCAAATTGGCAGCCTTCACTGATTACCTCCTGATTCTCACGACAAACCCGTCCAAATCTCTGCCTGTTAGACCTATTTGGTTCCCTTTCTAACTGTAAAGTCAACCCAGCTAAGTCCCAACTACTCCATAGGGGTTTTCCCGATCTAACCTTTTGTCTCTTCAATCCCAGTCCCCTTTCAATTGGCATACCCAACAATTAACCTACCTAGGTGTGAAACTTTCCCCTAATATCATAGACTTATATAAACTTTTACCTGCCCCTATTGCATTCGATTGCTGCTCAGATGGACTCGTTGGACCTCCCTTACCTTTCCTGGTTTGAGAGAAAGAATATGGTATCCTCTCTGGTATTACCCAGATTGACCTACCTGATGCAAACCTTACCGATCGGAATTCTGAAATCCTTTTTTATTTCTTTTAATAGACTTATTCGTAAGTTCATTTGGAGGGGTCGACGTTCTAGGATCTCCTTCGACACTTTGACTAAACCAAGGCAGCTAGGAGGGATTGGCCTCCCTGATCCGGAAATGTACATGAGAGCCATACATCTAGCCAGAGTGGTCGACTGGATTAGATCCCCCCCACATAAATTATGGATCCATATAGAGAATGCATCTTTCCCCTCCTCTCTACGCACCCTTCTGTTGTCGGGCAAGGCGCTCCCTGTCCCACAGAAAGGCTCAAATCCTATGATCCAAGGTTTTCCCTAAAAGTTTGGGACTGGTTCACTTCACACCGCAAACAGCTGGCAACACCCTCTGCCCTCCTTACTCTGAGAGACGTTATCGATCTGGCGCCTAGGGCCTTGAGGGAAAGCTGCCCTCTTTCCCTCAGGACCTCTGGCTCACCCCTAACCATGTTATTGGATGATAAGGGGAGCATTAAATCCACATCTGAAATAAGCAACACTCTTCATGAACCTACTGCTAATATTTTTCTTTTGGGATTTCTTCGGTCTAAAATCCTTACCCTACTAAAACTAACGTCCTTACAGCCTATATCCACCTGCTTTGAGAAACTCTTGGGTGCTAAGAACCCCCCTCAAAGAACCATTTCAGTTATATGTAAGAACCTGAAAACCCCCTCAGCCTCAGTTAAACCGGCAATCATTGGGATCTGGGAACGAGACTTGGGTCGTACTCTGACACAAGCAGAGATTAAGGTGGCCTTATTGACCCCTCACAAAATCTGGCATACAGGAAAATGGTTACAAGGTCTTGATGAGATGGTACAGGACCCCTGAGGTAATCTCCCTTTACTCCCCGAATTGCTCTGACGTATGTTGGAGATGTCAGCTTTCCAGGGGCACCTTTTTCCACATTTGGTGGTCTTGCCATCCCATCAACGAATGTGGCAAATGTTAATAAAAACCTGTAACCATATCTGTCAAACAACTCTTCCCTGTACACCAGATCTTGCCCTTATCAATTTGGGACTTAAGGGACTAAACAAAGGGAAGAGGTCTCTCTTCTCCATCCTACTAGCCGCAGCCAGATTGCTAGTGGCGTCCTTCTGGCTCTCCCCAAATGTACCTGGTATAACACAGTGGACCCACAAAGTGGATCAGATTAGAGCTCTCACATTGAACTTTGTACTAGGTCCGCCTTCCTAGCAATATGGTCCCCCTGGAAACGGTACAGAGGGTTCAGCTAACCCTACCTTCTTTCCTGACTCAATAGCATGTCTTTGTCTGACTGTAAAGCTTTACCCGGCCTACAAGTGACACCGTGGCTTCATACCTCAATGATTTGCCCAATTTGTTTTATTTTGTTTTGTTTTATGTTTGTTATGTGCTTACTTATTGCCTTTGTGTAACCCCGGCAATGCCGCTACTGATTGGTTTGTCATACCTTAACATGTATCAATAATGGGCGTTCTCCCGGCAACCTTGTTTTCACAATTTATATGATGTATGCCTTTAACACCAATTAAAAAAAACAATAAAATAGAAGGTCCAGAACCATCAAGGTTGTGCAAGACAGCAAGGTATTCGCTCGTTTATGGGAAGACACTTAACTGTCATGGAAAGGTACTAGAGATGAGCGATTTCATATTTGGAAATTCGTTCACACTTCGTTTTGTGGTAAAAGCAAAATTGCGCTATGGATTCCGTTACCACGGACCATAACGCAATTCTATGACGGAATGCATAACGGAATGCCTTTAGAGGCATTCCGTTATTCATTTCGTCATAATAGAAGTCTATGGACTGCAAAATGGATCCTTCCTGTTTCCGTTACGCAGGGGAGTCCTCTTCTGCATAACGGAAATGGGACGGATCTGTTATGCAGGCCATAGACTTCTATTATGATGGAATGAATAACGGGATACCTCTAAAGGCATTCCGTTATGCATTCCGTCATAGAATTGCGTTATGGTCCGTGGTAACGGAATGCATAATTCAATTCTGCTTTTACCACCAAACAAAAGTTTCACAAGACTTCGGCAAATAACTTCGGACTTTGATTTTTAAACTTGAAAACCATTTTAAAACTTGAATCCGAAGTCGGCTTTGGTACCTTTTAGAGATGAGCGAATTTCATGAAATTCGCTGAGCACTAATCATTACTGCTGCCTATACACAGATTTTGGGGAGAAGTAAGCTTTTTTCTATAGTCTGCAAGCACTGCCACTGCTGATGTAGTGCAGGGTGGTCTTACCATGGAAACGAGCAATGTATAAAGTGATGGAAAAATGAATCCAGCCAGCATAGGAAGCAATATGGACAATAACAATACATTAGTAAGCAGTGTCGGGCTGGGGTGCTTAGAGCCCACCAGTATAATTCACTTTGGCGGCCCACTGTACAGATACATGCAAATGTCTGCTTACATACAGGTAGACAGTGGCAAAATGCTAGAAGATGATTAATTATGGGGGTCGCTGCAGCAAATTCGAGAAGGTAGGTCCTTGGGAAAAGAGGATACTAGCTGTCCTGCCCATGTTCCTACAAGTCATCTCAGCCTTCTGAAGCATCTATAATGATAAACTAGGTAGTCTGTTAAATAATCTACCCAGTTTATATGAACATAGGTTGGTTGAGATTCTTTATGCATCCTATCTATATGTAGTGCAGTCAGTGTACTGTGCCATGTGCCACTTGTGCAGGGAATGAGGTACTAGTGGCCCACTTTGCTCAGCGGCCCAGTGGGGAATTTACCTGTACCCCTGTGGGCCAGTCCGAGCCTGTTAGTAAGTGCCTTGTATTAACTTTCTCTACATGATAAATGCCACTTACTTAAGTTACACAACCCCTTTAATTAACTGGAAGACATGGTTAGGTCACAAGGGTGATAGACTTAGCCCGCACCTAGTTATTGAGTCTTAGCTGAGCAGATCTACAGGCAAGACCTACATGTGCAAGATTCTGCAAAGTCGATGCCGAGAGAAACCTTGTCTACGAGACACCAAACCGTAGATTGAAAAGCTGCCAGAGAGTGACTTAACAGAGAGAATCTTCTAAAGGAAAGACAACAGACAACCATAGAAGGTCTAGAACCACCAAGGTTGTGCACTAGATTCAAACAGTAAGGTACTGCTTTTTTATGGCATTAAAGACTTTACTGCTTGTGGAAATTGTATATTGCCTCCGGCACCTGCTACACTTTGAGATGCCCTGCCCATCCGAATCTAAGACCTGCACCCCTCAGACCAGGAATTGCAGGAGTTAACAAATACAGAAAAAGCACACTAGTAGTTATCTTGGAAAGATTGCAAAGTGTTTGAAGGGAGATTTAGAAACTACTACCAACTTAATTTCCACAGCCTATACCCAGCTATTAGGGGAAAGGAAGCTTTGTGATAAAGCTTAGAACTGTACAAATTGCTGCAACTACACCTATCTATTACTACACCTGTCACCATTTCAGTAAAGATAGGCTTTAGTTATTGCTACCCCTACATCCGTACGCTGCCAAATATCCAGCATCAGGGGCACTCCAAATACCTCCAGACAGGAGCCCCTGAAAGACAGGAATACCCTGAGGGAACAAACCATTTCTCTTGTCCTGTATACTGGGAGTAATTCTCAGTATCTGCTCTTATTCTGTATATACGGACACTGCACAGTACCACTTCTCCAGTCCTGTATACTGGGTGTAATTCTCAGTAACTGCTCTTATTCTGTATATATGGACACTGCACAGTACCACTTCTCCTGTCCTGTATACTGGGTGTAATTCTCAGTATCTGCTCTTATTCTGTATATATATGGACACTGCACAGTACCACTTCTCTTGTCCTGTATACTGGGTGTAATTCTCAGTACCTGCTCTTATTCTGTATATATGAACACTGCACAGTACCACTTCTCCTGTCCTGTATACTGGGTGCAATTCTCAGTATCTGCTCTTATTCTGTATATATATGGACACTGCACAGTAACACTTCTCCTGTTCTGTATACTGGGTGTAATTCTCAGTATCTGCTCTTATTCTGTATATATGGACACTGCACAGTACCACTTCTCTTGTCTTGTATACTGGGTGTAATTCTCAGTATCTGCTCTTATTCTGTATATATGACACTGCACAGTACCATTTCTCTTGTCCTGTATACTGGGAGTAATTCCCAGTATCTGATCTTTTTCTGCAGTGCGCCTGGAGAATCTCTTTAATTCTTAGAACTAAATTAGGCCTCTTTCACACTTGCGTTCTGAGGATCCGGCGGGCACTTCCGTCCTGCCGGATCTGTCAGAACGCAAGTCGCCTGAAAGCATTTGAAGACTGATCAGGATCCTGATCAGTCTTCGAAATGCTTTCAGCTTACCATGGCAGCCAGGATGCTACTAAAGTCCTGGCTGCCATGGTACTCTGCAGCAGTGTACTTACCTGTGCTGTGGCCGCCGGGCGCTCTTTCATGACATCACAGGTCCCTGCGGCGCATAGATCAATGCGCCGCACGGAACGGTGACATCATGAAGGAGCGCCCAGAGGCCGCAGCGCAGGTAAGTACACTGCTGCGGAGTACTTACCATGGCAGCCAGGTCTTCAGTAGCGTCCTGGCTGCCATGGTAACCGATCGGAGCCCCAGCTTACACTGGGGCCCCGATCGGAACTGCTGCTGCGCATGCGCAGAGCTAAACGTCGGATCCGGCAATGCGCCGAAACGACGTTTAGCTTAATTCCGGATTAATGCACTTCAATGGGCTTTAATTCCGGATACGGCGTTACGGCATGTCTTCCGGATTTTTGGACGGAGACAAATCCGCAGCATGCTGCGGTTTTGTCAACAGCCAAAAAAGTTCACATACTAAACGGAAGACATCCTGATGCATCCTGAACGGATTTCACTCCATTTAGAATGCATTAGGATTATACTGATCAGTATCTTTCCGTCCTAGAGCCCCGAGGACGGAACTCTAGGACGGAAAGCAAAAATGCAGATGTGAAAGGGGCCTTACATTAATGCTTATTTAAATATGTAGAAGTCTGGGTCTACCCTGAAACTTGATGGATTTATGTCATTTTTTAAACTATACTAAGGGCTCGTTCACACAAATGTTTTTTGCGTTCCGTATACCGTCCGTATATAGAACCATTCATTTCAATGGGTCCACAAAAAAACGGAATGTACTCCGTTTTTCTGTTCCGCTACATTTCTAGTCATGTCCTATTATTGCCTGCAAATCACGTTCCGTGGCTCCATTCAAGTCAATCGGGCTGTAAAAAAAATGGAAAGCATACGGAATGCATCCGTATGTCTTCCGTATCGTTCCGTTTTTGAGGAAGAATCTATTGAAAATGTTATGCCCAGCCCAATTTTTCAATGTACTTACTGTTAAAACATTATTATATGCTTCCGTTTCCTTTTGCGATCCGCAAAAAACGGATCACAAACGGAAACCATACGGAAGCGAAATGGAAATGGAAACACTACTGAAACCAAAAAACTGATCTGTTAAAAACGGACCACAAAACCATACGGTCGTGTGAACGAGCCCTAACTATGTAACCATGTCATTTGTGCTAATGTAAGCAGTTTGCATGGCGTAAACGTGCTACCAAGGCCTGCAGCGTCTCCGAATTTGCTTCCCATTGAGCATATCTGTGACATAATTGGTTGGCTATTGCAAAGGGGGTTGCCAGCAGAAGATCTTGATGATTTGTGTGCCGAAGTGCATTCAGCATCACAGAACATTGCTTAGAAAGCCATTAATAACCTCATTAATAGCATGCCAAGGAGTATAAGAGCGTGCGGTGCTCATACTCGATACTTAAAGGGGTCATCTACCTATAATGATCCCTCCACTGCCCGGGTCCCTCACGGGCAACGTGGGGAGGAAGTGTCAGCCAATAGCAGGCAGCGACTGTGACGAGCCTCCCTAGCATCGCAGGCCAACCCTGAACAACCAAACTCCCCTGGACCCCCCACCACCACTGTCGCCTGATGTTTTCAACCATGCAAAGGGGAAATACAGCGACGACCGTGCAGGGATCAAAAGTGAAGCGGGTGTCAGGGAGAAAGGTAAGTACAACCTATATGAGGGGCCCAAGCATTAGAGGGGGCATTATAGTGGTTGAATAACCCCTTTAATAACTCAAGATAATAAATATTTTGTTTCCTTTTCTTATCATTTGCATATTAACACCTTAAGGACCTTGCCATTTTTCACTTTAAAGACCCAGTCCGTTTTTTGGAAACTTGACATGTGTCACTGTATGTGGTGATAACTTCGGTTTGCCATTTATTATCCAAACCATTCTGAGAAAGTTCTCGCGATACATTGTATTTCATGATAGTGAAAAATTTTAGCCGATATAATTCACCTTTATTTATTAAAAAATCCAAAATTTACAGAAAATGTGGAAAAATTTGCAATTTTCAAAATTTTAATTTCTTTGCTTTTAACCACTTGAAGACCACAGGTTTATACCCCCCTAGTGACCAGGCCCTTTTTTACAAATCCGCACTACACTACTTTCACCGTTTATTGCTCGGTCATGCAACTTACCACCCAAATGAATTTTACCTCCTTTTCTTCTCACTAATAGAGCTTTCATTTGGTGGTATTTCATTGTTGCTGACATTTTTACTTTTTTTGCTATTAATAAAAATTTAACGACATTTTTGCAAAAAAATGACATTTTTCACTTTCTGTTGTAATTTTTTTTTAAAAAAACTACATTTCTATATAAATTTTTCTCTAAATGTATTGTTCTACATGTCTTTGATAAAAAAAGTCCAATAAGTGTATATTTATTGGTTTGGGTAAAAGTTATAGCGTTTACAAACTATGGTGCAAAAAGTGAATTTCGGCATTTTGAAGCAGCTCTGACTTTCTGAGCACCTGTCATGTTTCTTCAGGTGCTAGAATGTCAGGATAGTATAATACCCTCAAATGACACCATTTTAGAAAGAAGACACCCCAAAGTATTCGCGGAGGGGCATGGTGAGTTCATGTATCATTTCATTTTTTTCACAAGTTAGCGGAAAATGACACTTTCTGAGGAAAAAAATAATAATAAAGTTTCCATTTCTGCTAACTTCTGGCAAAAAAAATAAAATCTCATACGGGCTCATTATGCCCCTCAGTGAATACCTTGGGGTGTCTACTTTCCGAAATGGGGTCATTTGTGGGGTGTTTGTACTGTTCTGGCATTTTGGGCGGGCTAAATTGTGAGCCGCCATGTAAAGCTAGAGGTACTCATTGGTTTTAGGGCCCTTTGGACCCAGGCTGCAAAAGTGGCACTCATGGGTATCGCTGTACTCAGAGAAGTAGGCAATGTGTTTTGGGGTGTATTTTTACATATACCTATGTTGGGTGAGAGAAATATCTCTGTAAACTGACAACTTTGTATAAAAAAATTTTAAAATTGTCGCTTACAGAGATATTTCTCACACCCAGCAGGGGTATATATAAAACTACACCCCAAAACACATTGCCCCACTTCTCCTGAGTACGGCGATACCACATGTGTGACACTTTTTGCAGCCTGGGTGCGCAAGGGCCCTAAACCAATGAGTACCTTTAGGATTTCACAGGGCATTTTTACGCATTTGGATTCCAGACTTCTTCTCACGCTTTAGGGGCTCCTAAAATGCCAGGATCGATAAATACCTCACATGTGACCCCATTTTAGAAGAAGACACCTCAGGTATTCCGTGAGGGGTATGGTGAGTTCATGTAAAATTTTATTTTTGTCACAAGTTAGTGGAATATGAGACTTTGTAAAAACAAAATAAAAAAATAAAAATATATCAATTTCCGCTAACTTGTGCCAAAAAAATAAATTCTGTGAACTCGCCATGCCCCTCACGGAATACCTTGGGGTGTCTTCTTTCCAAAATGGGGTCACATGTGGGGTATTTATACTCACCTGGCATTTTAGGGAACCTAAAGCGTGAGAATCAAATGCGTAAAATGCCCTGTGAAATCCTAAAGGTACTCATTGGTTTTAGGGCTTTGCATCTGGCTGCAAAAGTGTCACTCATGTAGTATCGCCGACTCAGGAGAAGTAGGCATGTTTAGGGTGTATTTTTACATATACCCATAGTGTTTGTGAGAAATATCGCTGTAAACGACAACTTTTTAAATTTTTTATACAAAGTTGTCAGTTTACAGAGATATTTCTCTCACCCAGCAGGGATATATGTAAAAATACACCCCAAAACACATTGCCCTACTTCTCCTGAGTACGGCGATACCACATGAGTGACACTTTTTGCAGCCAAGATGCGCAAAGGGGCCCAAATTCCCATGAGTACCTTTTAGGAGGGCATTTTTACGCATTTTTCTTCTCATGCTTTAGGGCCTCTAAATGCCAGGGCAGTATAAATACCCACATGTGACCCCATTTTGGAAAGAAGACACCCCAAGGTATTCCATGAGGGGCATGGCGAGTTCATAGAAAAAAATTTTTGGGCACAAGTTAGTGGAAATTGATTTTTTATTGTTTTTTCTCACAAAGTCTCCTTTCCGCTAACTTTTGACAAAAGTTTAATTTTTCATGGACTCACTATGCCCTCAGCGAATACCTTGGGGTGTCTTCTTTCCAAAATGGGGTCACATGTGGGGTATTTATACTGCCCTGGCATTTTAGGGCCCTAAAGCGTGAGAAGAAAATGCGTAAAAATGCCCTCCTAAAGGTACTCATTGAATTTGCCTTTGCGCATCTTGGCTGCAAAAGTGCACCATGTGGTATCGCCGCATCAGGAGAGTAGGCAATGTGTTTTGGGGTGTATTTTTACATATACCATACTGGGTGAGAGAAATATCTCTGTAAATTGCCAACTTTGAATAAAATTTTTAAAAAGTTGTCATTTACAGAGATATTTCTCACACCCAGCATGGGTATATGTAAAAATACACCCTAAAACACATTGCCCTACTTCTCCTGAGTACGGCGATACCACATGTGTGACACTTTTTGCAGCCAAGATGCGCAAAGGGGCCCTAAAACCAATGAGTACCTTTAGGATTTCACAGGGCATTTTTACGTATTTGGATTCTCACGCTTTAGGGACTCCTAAATGCCAGGACAGTATAATACCTCACATGTGACCCCATTGTGGAAAGAAGACACCCCAAGGTAATCCGTGAGGGGCATGGCGAGTTCACAGAAAAAAAATTTTTGACACAAGTTAGCGGAAATTGATATATATATATATATATATATATATTTTTTTACAAAGTCTCATATTCCACTAACTTGTGACAAAAATAAAATTTTACATGAACTCGCCATACCCCTCACGGAATACCTTGGGGTGTCTTCTTTCTAAAATGGGGTCACATGTGGGGTATTTATACTGCCCTGGCATTTGAGGGTCTCCGTAATCATTACACGTATGGCCAGCATTAGGAGTTTCTGCGATTCTCCGTATATTGAGCATACTGGTAATGAGATTTTTTTCCGTTCAGCCTCTGCGCTGAAAAAAAAAAATGAACGGCACAGATTTTTTCATTCGCATCGGTCAATGTGGATGAAAAAATCTCTGCCAAAATCAGTGATTGCGGTGCGGTGGGCGCTAGCTAACTAACAAGTAGCTAACTAACTGGCGGTCAAACGGGACCCTTATGCCCCATTCACACGTCCGAAATTCTGTTTGCGGAACGGAATTGCGGACCCATTCATTTCTATGGGGACAGACTTTGTCCCGCTCGGATCCGAATTACGGATCCGCGCTCCGGGTCTGCACTTCCGTTCCGCAAAAATATAGAACATGTCTCTATTCTTGTCCGCACTGCGGACAAGAAAAGCATTTTCTATATAGTTCTGTGCGGATCTGCAAAATGCGGAAAGCGCATTGCCGGTGTCCGTATTTTGCGGATCCGCAGATCCATGGATCCGCAGATCCATGGATCCGCAAAACACATACGGATGTCTGAATGAGCCTGTAGGGGGTGATTAGTGACAGGGGGGTGACAGGGGTGATCAGGGGGTGACATGGGTGATCAGGGGTTAATCAGTGATGGGGGTGGGGGGTGTGTGTAGTGATTGGTGCACTTTTCAGATAGCTTCTCTGGTGGTCCCAAACAAAGGGACCACCAGACGAGCAGATAGCAGGCATATCAGACGCTGTTTAAAAACAGCGTCTGATATGCGATTTAAATGCGGTTTTTTCCAGCATCTACAGCCTGCCAGCGCATGATCAGCGCTGGCAGGCTGTAGTTTCAGTTGTCCCAGCTCGATCACATGAACGCGCGCGCACGACGCGCGCGCTCATGTGAAATCTCGGGTCTCACGAGATGACGCCGATAGGCGGCAGTGAGACCTGAGAGAGCCGCCGCGCTGACGCCCATCGGCGTTAGCGTGGCGGCAAGTGGTTAAGGTAGATAGTGATACATCACAAGAGAGTTATTACCTTACATTCCCCATATGTTTACCTTCATGTTTGCATCATTTTTTAAATGTAATTTAATTTTTAGGATCTTATAAGGCTTAGAATTTTAGAAGCAGATTTTTAAGAAAATTTCCAAAACCCATTTTTTTTTAAGGACCACTTCACTTTGTGGGGCTTACATAGTAGAAACCACCCATAAATGACCCCATTGTAGAAACTGCACCCCTCAAGTCATTTATAACAGATTTTACAAACTTTGTTCCACAAGAATTAAAGGAAAAAGGAGATAACATTTTCAAATGTCACTTTTTTGGCAGATTCTCTATGTTAATTCATTTTTTCCTGTAACACATCAAGGGTTAACAGCCAAATAAAACTCAATATTTATTACCCTGATTCTGCAGTTTACAGAAACACTTCATATGTGATCGTAAACAGCTGTACAGGCACACAGCATAAGAAAAGGAGCTTGACACTCAGTTCACACTTTCGCGTAAAACGCCGCTTTCGAACGCGCAAAAAAACGCACAACAGTACAGGAACCATGCATTCCAATGGAGGTGGTTCACACTTGCGTGTTTTAATGCGCGTTCGTAGGCGCCTAAAAACGTCCGACGCATAGGCAAGTATGTTCGCGTTAATTCGGGCATTTATCCAGCGTTTGGTTCCAATAGACTTCAATGGAAAACGCGATAGGCGTGTTGTTCGGGCGTTTGTGCAGCGTAAAACGCGCCTATGGATGTGCGTTTTACAAAGTTTGCAACATGCTGAATCAGCCACCATGGAATGTCACACCTCTAAAGCACTCAGATTGGCCAAACTATATCATTGGTCATTGGCCAACTATGCAGTCAATCACATAAACGCGCGTCAAACGCGCCTACACTATTTACCAAAACGCTTGAAAAAAACGCGCCTAAACGCCAGTCTTGAACGCACCAAAAACGCTAGGCTTCAAAACGCTCAGGTCTGAACCCAGTGTGATAAAGACTTTGGGCCAGATTCATCATTAGCTAAAGTCACTTTAATGGAGTGAAAAAGTCGCAAAAAAATGCGCAATCGGTAAAATTGCGCATTTTTTTGCGACTTTTATTAAGCTCTGCACTAAGCTCTCCAGTTTTGTAAAAGTGGGCGTGTTGTCTTGTGTAAATGAATCTCTAGACAGATTTACTATTGCAACCATTTAAAAAGTCGCAAAAAAGTCGCAAAAAAATGCGCAATTTCACTCCAGGGGGGCCATGCTTATCTTATGCGACTTTTTAATAGAACATGCGACTTTTTTGTAAAGACGTGCGACTTTTGTAAAGCCGCTTACTGAAGGATAAACTGCTACCATAAAACCACATTTATCACAGTATTAAAGGACCATTAATAAATCTGACTAACTAAAAGTGACTTTGGGCAGATGTAAAAGTGGAGTAAGATGGAAGTGTAATGATAAATCTGGCCCTTTATGTCGAAACGTCGCATGCTGGGTAAATAAAGAACACAGCTTTGGATGTGAAGTGCTGCGGTCTCCACTTGTCTTCTTGTATCCAGTACGGGGATCCATAGGCCGGGATCTGACACCGCAGGCACCACCACAGGAACGGACTGGTCAGTTATTGACATAGGTTGTGCTGTCCTACCACTTTTACCTCGACAAGGAAAGGAGCGCCATATGGATTTTGGAGGTCAGATTTCACTTGGATAATTTTAAGTTGCCATATGACATTTAAAGCCCCCCTGATGCACCCCTAGAGTAGAAACTCAAAAAGAGACCCCATTTTGGAAATTATAGGATAAGCTGACACTTTTATTTGTACTATTTCGTGGTATATATGATATGATCATATACTCTATATTACGCTTTTTGTGTGGCAATGTAACCAAAAATGGCTGTTCTGGCACAGTTTTTATTTTTTGTTTTCATTTTATGGTGTTTACCTGACAGGTTAGATCAGGTGCTATTTTTATAGAGGCGACGATATCAGATATGTCATAATAAAGCATTTTTGAAAAAAAAAAAAACGTTTTTGTGTCTCCTTTTTCTGAAAGCCACATTATTTTTATTATTCTGGCGATTATCTTATGTAGGGGATCAGTTTTTGGGGCATGAGGTGACGGTTTTATTGTTACTATTTTGGGGTATACTACTTTTTGATCAGTTGGTATTACACTTTTTGTGATGTATGGTGACAAAAAAAATTTTTTGGGGCACTGTTTTTTATGGTTTTTACCTGACAGGGTAAGTCATGTGATAATTTTATAGAACAGGTTGTTACAGATGTGGCAATACCTAATTTGTCTATTTTTTATTATTATTTTGGTTTTACACAATAAAAGCATTTTTGAAAAAAGAAATCATGTTTTTATGTCTCCATTTTCTGAAAGCCAAATCTTTTTTATTTTTTGGGTGATTGTCTTAGTTAGGCTGCATTCACACGGGCGAGTTTTCCGCGCGGGTGCAATGCGTGATGTGAAAGCATTGCACCCGCACTGAATCCGGACCCATTCATTTCTATGGGGCTATGTACATGAGCGGTGATTTTCACGCATCACTTCTGGTTATAAGGGAAAATAATAGCATTCTTAATAAAGAATGCTTTGTAGAATGAGGATTAAGGGGTTAAAAATAAAAAACTTAACTTACCTTAGCCACTTGATCGCGTAGTTGGCGATCTCTCTTCTGACTTCTTCAAGCTTTAGCTGTAGTCTAAAGGACCTGTGATGACGTCACATCACATGGTCCAATCACATGGTCCGTGATGGACCATGTGATTGGACCATGTGATGTGACGTCATCACAGGTCCTTAGACTACAGCTAAAGCTTGAAGAGAGAAGAGAGATCGCCAACTACACGATCAAGTGGCTAAGGTAAGTTAAGTTTTTAATATTTAACCCCTTAATCTTCATTCTACAAAGCATTCTTTATTAAGAATGCTATTATTTTCTCTTATTACCATGTTATAAGGGAAAATAATAAAGTCTCCAGAATACTCAATCCGAAACCGGACTTCAGTGATGAAGTCCGGCTTCGGGTCTGGGTACCAAACATGGCGATTTTTCACACGTGCATGCAAAACGCATTACAAAAGTTTGCACACGCGCGGAAAAATCGTGCATATTCCCGCAACGCACCCGCATCCAATCCGGGCGTCAAACATGACGCCTGTGTGAACCCAGCCTTAGGGTCTCATGTTTTGTGGCATGAGATGACGGTTTGATTGGTACTATTTTGGGGTAAATACCAATACTTTTTGATTGTTTGGTATTACACTTTTTGTGATGTATGGTGACAAAAAATTGCCTTTTTAGCACACTTTTTATTATTTATTTTTTTACAAAGTTCAGACAGGTTAGCTCATATGTTTGTTTTTTTAATATATATGGTTGTTCTATATTCTGTGTTTTTCATGCAACGCAGGCCCCATAGAAGTGAATGGGGCTGCATAAAAATCGCATTGCATCTGCAAGCAAGTGCGGATGCAATGCGATTATCACGGATGGTTGCTAAGGAGATGATAGGGATGAGCCCCGGAACCCCAATAAAGTCCATTTACTTTTTTATTTTCCATTATAACATGGTTATAATGGAAAATAATAGCATTCTTTAATACAGAATGCTAAGTAAAATGTCCATTGAGGGTTAAAAAAATAATAAAAAAATTACTCACCTCATCCACTTGATCACGCAGCCGTTATTGTCTTCTTTCTTCTTCTTGCAGGACCTGAAAAAGGACCTGCGGTGACATCAGCGCAGGTCCTGCTGAATGAAGATAGAAGAACCTTCTAGAACCTTCATATTCATATTTCCACAACAGATTACACCTTTTGCAATGCAGAGAGTGAAAATCTGCAGCAAAATCATGTATCTTACGGATTTTGGTGCACATTCTGTTTAATGTTGACATCTAGGAGTTGGGTAAGCTGTCCATACTGAGCAGGTGAACAGTGAGGGAGTCTGAAAAAAAGGGACTCCTAGTAAAATTGGGTGATTTGCATGCCTGGAGCCCGCACATCACACTCTGTATACGATACCTAGCAAAACTCACCCTCCACAACTCACCCTTCACAATTTAACCCTGCACATGGCACCCTGAAAAAGAAAGCTCACATAATAAATTATATTTTAAAAAATGCAATATTATTTTTTTCATGAGAAGCTGGAACAATCGTCCCTGTCCAGATGCTTTAAAGTCACAACCTATAAAAACCTATAAAAATATTATACGTGAATAGTGTGCAAGTGTCGGTATGAATGCCATGTGTGAACAGTGTGCAATGTCTATGTGAAATTGATATATAGTATTCACATTGACAACTGCACACTGTTCACACAACAGGTTATTGTAGCATTCACATAATTTTTCTTTATAATATTCATATAGCTATTTGCGCACTGCTCACATATGAACGTTTTTATTAATGTGATCCTGTCACATGGATATATTCATCAGGAATTTTTAGAAATGTGTGTGACAATGTGTGTGACAATCATTTATTTGTGCGGATAAGTTTTGTGTGTATTTTATATTCGAACTTTACAAATTGTATAGGTTTGTAAAAAATAGAGCATGACATGGCAATAGAGAGGAAGCTTTTTTCCCAATTAGGCCCCATTCACACGTCCGTGGTGTGTTGCGGATCCGCAACACACCATGCCGGCAGCCCCCTTAGAAATGCCTGTTCTTGTCTGCAAGCTGCGGACAAGAATAGGACATGTTCTATCTTTTGCGGAGCCGCGGACCGGAAGTTTGGGGCTGAAACCCGAATGCCAATGCGGAAGCGGAGAGCACGTAGCGTGCTCTCCACTTCACATCCGGCCCCATTGAAAATGAATGGGTCCGCAACCGTTCGGCAGAATTGCGGAACAGATGCGGACCCATTTGCGGACGTGTGAATGGGGCCTTAAGATCCCCACTCCAAGGCATGCCTCCTCTGCAATGTCCAGACGTATTAGGCCTCTTGCAGACGAGCAATCAGGTCACAGATTAGGTCCGGATGTGTTCAGTTAAAAATTCTTGATTTCGCAAGCAAGTTCATTCAGTTTTGTCTGCAATTGCGTTCAGTTGTTCAGTTTTTTTCGCACGGTTGCAATGTGCATTGATTCGTTTACAAACATCTCTTAGCAACCATCAGTGAAAAACGCATCACATCCGCACTTGGTTGCGGATGATTGTGATTTTCACGCAGCTCCATTCACTTCTATGCGGCCTGCGTTGTGTGAAAAAGGCAGAATATAGAACATGCTGCGATTTTCACGCAACGCAAATGTGATGCGTGAAAAACATCGCTCATGTACACAGCCCTATTGAAATGAATGGGTCAAGATTCAGTGCGGGCGCAATGCGTTCTCATCACGCATTGCACCCGCGCGGAAAACTCGCTCGTCACTATAGCTAGAGGGGGTATCGCTGTATTACTGAGAATCTACAGGACTTAAGTGGAAGAGGGGCCACCTTGGAAAGCTCCAAAATCTGGCACCTGCTTGTTCCCTAAGGTTACGTTCACACAACGACATTTGTTGCGCGACAAATAGGGCCCAACTTTACTGCAACATTTGTCGTGCCAAATAAGTCGCACTATTGTCGCGCGACAATTTTTATAATGGGAGTCTATGGTGTCGCATTGCGACATGCGACATGCTGCGACGCGACAGTAGCAGGAAAATCCATCTTGAATGGATTTTTTGAGACTGTCGCATCGCAGTCGCAGCATGTCGCAATGCGACACCATAGACTCCCATTATAAAAATTGTCGCGCGACAATAGTGCGACTTATTGTCGTGCGACAAATGTAGTGTGAACGTACCCTAAAGGTCTAAATATATGTTAACTGGTCTTCAAGTGTGCACAAGTGTCTTGCAGGTGCAGCGACCCCTTGAGGAGACGGTAGAGTAAAGGAGTGGTAGTGACCCTGATGAAGTGTTGTGTCCCTCCCTAGGGATCGGTGCCATGGAATTATAGGAAGAATGAGTCCAGAGTTAAAAGTAACCCTCTTTTTTACTATGTAGAACTTGAAATATATCCTGCATCAGATACAGTCGCGTTTAGCCTGTTCTGAACAGGTTCTGTGCAATGAAAACTGGCATCAAAGTGGGCAGACACTTTTCACTGATTTGAATAAGTAACTGGTGTTTTTAAAGGGTTAAATGAATAAGGGGCACTGATCTCACACTGCGAGCATCGGATGCAGTTGTGTTCTGGGCACAAAAACTGGCATCAAAGTGGTTAAACTGACACTTTTTACTGATTTGAATAAGTAACCAGTGTTCTTAATAGGTTAAATGAATTTGGGGCACTGATCTCGCATGGCCAACATACAGAGCATCATCCATCATCCCACTTTGAGGCCAGTTTTGAATGTCGGATTCGTTTTGAATTACATTGAAAGTCAATGGGGAACGGATCCGTTTTCAAATCCACCATATTGTGTCATTGAAAACGGATCCGTCCCCATTGACTTACATTGTAATTAAAAACGGATCCATTAGGCGCCGCCTCTTCAGACGGACACCAAAATGCTGCACGCTGCATTTTGGTGTCTGCCTTCAAAACGGAATAGAGGCGGAACGGAGCCTGACTGATGCATTCCGAACGGATCCTTATCCATTCAGAATGCATTGGGGCTTAACTGATCCGTTTTGGACCGTTTGTGAGAGCCCTGAAATGGATCTCACAAACGGAATCCAAAACGCTAGTGTGAAAGTACCCTAAGTTACCTTATGTCAGCATTTTTAGTGATCTAGGGCTCATGCACAAGGCTGTTACTGTTGACGGTTTTTACGGATGACGTCTTGTGACATCCGTGTTGCATCAGTTTGTATGTTCAGGAATTTATGGACAGTTGGAATCCTGGGAAATGACTGGAGTTCTCCTTTAGGCTACATGCACACAACCGTATGTGTTTTGCGGTCCACAACTTGCGGTTCCGCATAAAAAAAACACGGATGACGTCCGTTTGGCATCCGTTTTTTTTTTGCACATCCGTTATTTTTGCGGATCCATTGTAATAATGCCTATCCTTGTCCGCAAACTAGAAAAAAATAGGACATGCTCTATTTTTTGGCGGGGCTACGGAACGGACATACTGAAGCACACAGCACATAATGTGCTGTCCGCATTTTCTTGTGGACCCATTGAAATGAATGGGTCTGCATCCTATCAGCAAAAAAAACCCGGAACGGACAAGGAAACAAAATATGTTCGTGTGCATGAGTCCTTAGTCGGATCCGCAAAAAAAACGGATGACGCCCGTATGCCATCTGTTTTTGTTTTGCAGATCCATTGTAACAATGCCTATCCTTGTCTGCAAAACGGACAAGAAAAGGACATGTTATATTTTTATTGCGGGGCTACGGAACGGATATACTGATGCGGACAGCACACGGTGTGCTGTCCGAATTTTTTGCGGACCCATTGAAATGAATGGGTCCGCATCCTATCTGCCAAAAAAACGGAAAGGACATGGAAACAAGATACGTTTATGTGCATAAAGCCTTAATTACGACACTTCTGTGCCGTATACGTAATTACAGATCTACTTTGGAGAGAACAGGGCAGCCATCTTTATTCACCTGGGCAATATATGAGGAAACTTATTAATTACTGTATATAGTAATCAGAAACTTTTAAGTGAATATAAAAATTTTGTGCTGCAGTAACGGTTCTCAGGGGCCACAACTGGATCCGAGCAGGCATCAAAATAATTAAACTTTACTCAACTTTCAAATGAAAACTGGGATTTTGGATAGAAGCCTGGAAAAGAGCGCACGGGGGTGAATATGAATGGAAATGAGGTTGTGGGCAGCACAACACAACAAACATGGCAGCTGGGACATGTGTATGACTCCCCCTGCCCTCTCTGTCTGCTGTGTGCAGATAACACTCGTGTTTATGGCACTGAACGTCACGAGGAGCAGCATTTACAGCAACATTATCTTAAAAGCCATTCTTCCCAGAAATGGCTTCCAACATCAAAACAAGCAATTTCATGTCAGCAAGGGGAACCACAGATCTGTCACTTAAAGAGCGCCTCCCCTGATAATCCAGCAGGAGATGTCTCCTGTCAAGTTATCAAGGACTCTGTTCAACTGCTTTTATCTTTTGTCTGGGAAAGCTGGGTGACAACCAATGTGACAACAGTTACTGCTTCAGCAGAGGTTGTCAGTAATACATCACTGCACCTGTACCTCTGCATTTAGTATCCAGGAAGGGGGATGATAACCAACATGGCCACCATTACATCTCTACAGGGGTTAATCATGGACTCTCAAGTAGCAAACATTCTCAATGCTGTCCAGGGGCCCAGGAAAAATGAGAGACAACCACTGTGGGCCCTTTAGGCCTCTTTCACACGAACGATACGGATTAGGTCCGGATGCGTTCAGGGTGCGTTCAGTGGAACTCGCAGCATTTTTGTTGTTAAGTTTTTGCCGCGCGGGTGCAATGCGTTTTGATGCGTTTTTCACGTGCCTGATAAAAAACTGAAGGTTTACAAACATCTCCTAGCAACCATCAGTTAAAAACACACTGCATCTGCACCTGCTTCCGGATGCAATGCGTTTTTTCACTGAAGCCCCATTCAATTCTATGGCCCCTTTCACACGGGCTAGATTCCGCGCGGGTGCAATGCGTGACGGGAACGCATTGCACCCGCACTGAATCCGGACCCATTCACATCAATGGGGCTGTGCAGATGAGCGGTGATTTTCACTCATCGCTTGTGCGTTGCGTGAAAATCGCAGCATGTTCTATATTCTGCGTTTTTCACGCAACGCAGGCCCCATAGAAATGAATGGGGCTGCATGAAAATCGCAAGCATCCGCAAGCAAGTGTGGATGCAATGCGATTTTCACGCATGGTTGCTAGGAGACGATGTTAGTAAATTGATTAAAGTCAATTTACTATATTATTTTCCCTTATGGCATGGTTATAAGGGAAAATAATAGCATTCTTAATAGAGAATGCTTACTAAAATGTGCCTTGAGGGGTTAAAAAATAAAAAAATGTAGTCACCTCATCCACTTGATCGGGCAACCGGCATCATCCTCTTTCTTCTTCTGCACCTGCAAAAGGACCTTTGATGACGTCATTGCGCCCACCATGTGGTGAGCGCAATTACGTCAAGGGTCCTTTTCCTGGTCCTGAAAGAAGAAAGAAGACGATGCCGGCTGCACGATCAAGTGGATGAGGTGAGTAAATTTATTTTATTTTTTAACCCCTCAAGGCACATGTTACTTAGCATTCTGTATTAAGAATGCTATTATTTTCCCTTATAACCATGTTATAAGGGAAAACAATAAAATCTACACAACACTGAACATAAATCTACATAGTGATGGAGCATGTGATTGGGCCATGTGATGCTGTGACATCATCACAGGTCCTTTTCCTACCAGCAAGCTAACGGAGAGGATGCCGGGCTTCGCGATCAAATGGACCAGGTAAGTTATCATTAGTTTATTATTTTTAACCCATTCAGCACCGGGTTCAACATTAGGGAGATGGCCAAGGGTATTATTTCACATTATAACTATGTTATAATGTGAAATAATACAGAACCGGTTACACATCCCGATGGTTGCATAGCAACCATGCGGGAACATCGCAAAGCATCAGCACTTGCTTGCGGATGCTTGCGATTTTCCCGCAGCCCCATTCACTTCTATGGGGCCTGCGTTCCGTTAAAAACGCAGAAGATAGAGCATGCTGCGATTTTCACGCATCGCAAAAGTGATGCGTGAAAATCAACTGTCATGTGCACAGCCCCATAGAAGTGAATGGGTCCGGATTCAGTGCGGGTGCAATGCGTCCTCCTCACGCATTGCACCCGCGCGGAAAACTCGCCCGTGTGAAAGGGGCCTTAATGGCAGCTAAACTGGTCATTCTCCAGCTTTCTGGAAACTGAAGAAAATTCTATTCAGCTGTTTCCTCATAGGGGGTGTTTTTTTTTGGGGGGGGGGGTGGGGGGAACTAGTGTGACAACGAAAACGGCCACTATTACAAACATATTGGGCCTTATCTGTCTAAAAGTAAGTGTCTCTGTAAGGCCTCATGCACACGACCATTGTTTTGATCCGCGTCCGGGCGCGGACCAATTCACTTCAACGGTCCGCATCCGTTGCTCCGTTCCGTGGCTCCGCAAAAAAAAATGGAGCATGTCCTATTCTTGTCCGTTTTGCGGACAAGAATAGGCATTTCTACAATAGGCTGCATTCCATTCCGCAAATTGCGGAACGGAACGCGGTACAACTTCTGTGTTTTGCAGACCCGCGATTTGCGGACCGCAAAACACATACGGTCGTGTGCATGAGGCCTTAGCCATAGCAACCAATCAGCTCTTAGCTTACATTTCTTAAGCAGCTTTGTATAAAATGAAAGCTGAGCTCTAAATGGTTGCTTTGGGTAACAAAGACAGTTTTAAAACAGATATACCTAATTAGCGGCTACACCCAACTTGCAGACAATGTGATAGAGGTGCTCACCCAGTTGCCTTCACCCCAAGGCGTATAAGCAAAATGTAAAATTAAGTATCAAATTAGGGGGCACACTCAGCCACAAGGAATATATGAACAGCAATGTTTAATAGATAATTGACACTGCTACAATAAAACTAACATATACGTATGCACTGCAGTGCCAAACAAACAAATGTGCAAAAATGTGCAATATGTGCAAAACTGTGCAGGAATGTGCAAATTCTAGCTGAATCCTTAAAGTTCGTGGGATTAAAATGCTGAAGAACATGCAATAAAATTAGTTAAAATAGTTCATCCATATATGCATCCAATAAGAAATGATGAGGAAATACTCAAACATTCAAGAGTCTGTCTTCAAAACAGTCCTTCCATATAGTAGTCGTCACTGAGAATACCTGCACGCAGATAACTCAACCTTTCCTTCGTGCCCAATGCGGTACAGTATGTTGATGTCTTAATTCGGCTGTAAGTGTCCCACACAGACACTTTCTTACCACCCTCCAGACGAAAGTCCGTGCGGCGTCCCCGCGCGTGTAAGCTCCCCGGCACCACTGGCGTCCCACGTGGTGCAGGTCCTGACGTGGCGTCCCACATGACTGGAAGGAGAGCGGAGCGCTTCGGGGAGGAGGAAAAGGATAGCTGCTACTGGGTCCCAATGCCTCTCTCTTTGACGAGCTTTTAGGCAAAGTGCTGGAATAGGCAAATGGAGGATATTCACTTAGTCCTATATCAAGTCCGGACTTTGTAATAAATAACTAGGTCATCAAATGTGGGCACAACACTAGTCAGTACTCCCAAACGCGTTTCGGGGGACACCCCCTTCTTCAGTGGATACTGAAAGTGTGTGTCTTGATTCCTTTTATAGATGTCAAATTGCAATCAAAGTGGCAATGAAAACCTGGATGCACAATAAAAGCATATGATGAGAACAGTAAAAACAATAAAAACAACAAAAAAGCATAACGATAACAGTACTAATAGTCATAACTGGGTCCAAACGTAGAGACGGATGGCTAATGTTAGTAGACAGAAGGGAGGGGGGCTGCAAGGAGGGGAGATCGGGACTCGAGGGGGACGGAACTTTATGGTCTGGCCGTTTATCGACCCCATGATCTCCCCTCCCTGCAGCCCACAAAAAAAAAAAAAGGTTTTTTTTTTTCAATATCAAAGCGCAAGAAAAACTATACATATGTGGTATCGCTGGATTCGTACTGACCTGGAAAATAAGGATCACAAGTCAGTTTTACTGCATAATGAACACTGTAAAACTGTGGCAAAATTGCGTTTTTTTTTCCAATTTCACAACCTTTGGAATTTATTTCCCACTACATTCAATATTGAATGGTGGCATTGGAAAGTACAACTTGTCCCGCAAAAAACAGGACCTCATATGACTATGTGAACAGCAAAATGTATGGCTCTGAAGGAAGGCGGGAAGTGCAAAACGAAAAAGGCAAAGGCAAAAAATATACATGGCTAGGTGGATTTATAGGAGCTACGTGGAATGTTTGTTTCTGGGAGAGCTGAGTGGCAGTCAGTATGGCCGTCATTACAGCCAGGAGTTATCACCCAACTTTCCCACACTCCATAATGATAAATTTGCCCAGTTGTAGCAGAATATATCACTGGTTCTGTATAAATTTACAATAAGCAGAAAAGCTGTGTGACAACCTCTGTATCTGTAATGGCAGCCTTATTAGCTGTCACCCAGCTTTTCAAGGAACAGATAGCATAATGTTTGACAGCCTGACAGATTCAACTTGGGGACTTGTAGTTCCAGAATTTTTTTTTTTTACATTTTGTTCTTTCAGAGGCTTTTAAAGAAGCAAATAATAATACGCCTATTAAGTGTTATTATGTGTAACACTCCTCGCCGTGCATTACCGCCATTTACTTGTCACATCAGTGAAGTGTCAGTCACTGCGGGAGGCAGGTTTGATCCCTTCATGAAGCCCCCTGCACCCGAGCATTCACAATAATCTGTAACTAAATTGTATAGGAAGATAACTCCAAATGTTATACACAATGCAACACCTGCAATCTAATCCTCCTGCCACACACTCTGTATCACCCCCATCATCCCTGACCCCTAGGCGATAATAAAATATCATTATCTCCCAATGTGTTTGTGGCGAAACCAACCTCGCCACTGGGTTTTGGAGGGGCCTGTTTGCCAGCCTCTTGCCCCAGGATTATGGGCCCTCTCATCAGCCCATGCTAAATGTTTGAACCCCTGGTCTAATTCGTGCCATTTTGGGATATGTTAAATGTCTATGTGTACTGTAAGGCCTCTTTCACACGCGCGTCATGTTTGACGCCGGATAAGAGGCGGGTGCGTTGCGGGAATATGCGCGATTTTTCCGTGCGGGTGCAAACGTTTGTAATGCGTTTTGCACGCGCGTGTGAAAAATCGCCATGTTCGGTACCCAGACCTGAAGCCGGACTTCATCACTGAAGTCCGGTTTCGGGTAGAGTATTATGGTTATAAGGGGAAATAATAGCATTCTTAATAAAGAATGCTTAGTAAAATGAAGATGAAGGGGTTAAAAATAATAAAAGTTAACTTACCTTAGCCACTTGATTGCGTAGTTGCGATCTGTCTTCTGTCTTCAAGCTTCAGCTAACAGCTAAGGACCTGTGATGACGTCACATCACATGGTCCAATCACATGGTCCATCACCATGGTAAGATGGACCATGTGATTGGACCATGTGATGTGACGTCATCACAGGTCCTTAAGCTGTTAGTTAAAGCATGAAGAGAGATGACAGATCGCAACTACGAGATCAAGTGGCAAAGGTAAATTAAGTTTTATTATTTTTAACCCCTTCATCATTTTACTAAGCATTCTTTATTAAGAATGCTAATATTTTCCCTTATAACCATGTTATAAGGGAAAATAATATAGATCTGGTCCCGTTGCTAAGTAACCATGCGGGAAAATCGCAACGTATCTGCACTTGCTTGCGGATGCTTGCGATTTTCCCGCAACCCCATTCACTTCTATGGGGCCTGCGTTGCGTGAAAAACGCACAATATAGAGCATGCTGCGATTTTCACGCAACGCAGAAGTGATGCGTGAAAATCACCGCTCATGTGCACAGCCCCATAGAAATGAATGGGTCCGGATTCAGTGCAGGTGCAATGCGTCCACCTCACGCATTGCACCCGCGTGGAAAACTCGCCCGTGTGAAAGGGGCCTAAAGGGTGGGACATTGTATATTGAATAGTGATGTCTGTCCTATTGTCTCCACGTGTGTATTGGCGATTTCCCTTTGCCCTGACAGATAATTGAATTACTCCTCGGTTGTCTCCAGGACAGAAGACATTGTGTATTCTCCTGCCTGTGATGATTACATTAACCCGTGTAGGGCAGAGGGGAGGAATATGCTGGGGGGTGTTTCTATTGTCCCATTGTGTGTGATTGGCTGCTGTATCTCCTGTGTCTCAGTCTTCCTTCTGGTCCCCTAGGGGAGTGTCCACCAGGTGGGAGACCTGCATAAATACCGGGCAGGTAGCCCTCAATAAAGCGAATTCCTGTTTAACCATTAATACGGAGCCTCGTCTCGTACTTGGGGGGAATTGCTACTTCAGAATGTTATCTTGCCTGTTCCAGGAAAGGAGGATTTTGTATGGTTCCAGTTCGGTGGATTCCAGTGTTTGTGGGTTGCTGTGCTCTTCGCAGGGGAATGGCCCAAACGGTATTAACCCTCACTATACCGGGTGATACCGTAACAGTGTTTTACTCCTGTCCTCCCTGATCCCAGGAGCTTATACACTATTTGCCTTATACACTATGTATCACTCCCATCGCCTCACTTCCCTAAAATGTATCATGCCCATCTTCCCCTGCTGTTTATATTCTAATCTATCTCACACAGAATGTATTACTCCCATCATTCCTGACCCCAGGAGCTCACATACAAATTTCTCTATGTCACCCATTATCTGTCGCTACCTTTATTATTGGTCTAAGGAGCTCACACTCTAACTTCGTATAGCAGACTCAACCTATTGCTCCCATCATCCATGTCCCAAGGAGTAGAGTTGAGCGAACTTCTGTTTTAAGTTCGGCGTCCAAAGTTCGGGTTCGGGTTATCCAAGCATCCCGTTATGGATTCCGCTACCACAGACCATAACGGCATTTGGAACACGGGGTGAAGGACCTGGGGTGACGTCACCGTCATGTGATCAGTGCAGGGGGCGTGGCTCAGTACTGGATTGAATACGAGGTCGTAGGCTACCACCTCTTATCTAATCCAGTACTGAGCCACGCCCCCTGCACTGATCACATGACAGTGACGTCACCCCAGGTCCTCCGTGTTGTCCAAGGTTCGGGTTCATTGAAGAATCCCCTTATGGATTTCAAATGCCGTTATGGTCCGTGGTAGCGGAATCCATAACAGGATGCTTGGATAACCCGAACCCGAACTTTGGAAGCCGAACTTAAAACAGAAGTTCGCTCAACTCTACCCAGGAGCTCACAATCTAGTCTGTCTCTGTTTGGTAAAACAAGGATTCTCTGTGAGCTGAAGACAGTAGCAGGACAAATCTCTTTTCTGTTCTGATAGTTTGTTACAATGTATCAGCTCAGGTAACAAGTACTGTATCAGTCTGGCGCCTAAGGTGTTTAGCTCACAAGGGATTGTCTACATTGGTACAACTGTAACAAACCTTCCTCTGTGAGAAGTATTAGGATTGTACAGGTTTCCAGCACTTGGCTATTATTAAGGATGTTTCTAATTACTGACAACAAGCAGTGATTAGAAATAAAATGATGAAGATGGATAATGGTGATGGACCTAGGAACACAGTAGAAGATCACAACTATAGCTACAACAAAAATTGAATCTCTGTCTTCTATCTCTTCTTATTAATTTCTTAAGATATCGTTATATCGGTCAGATCTGCTTTTCTGTTTCTTCAAATTCCATACAGGGATGGTTAAATGATAAAATTCTGCTGCCTGCAGTTACCACTAGAGGGAGCTCAATGTATACAGATTTATTATTGGCTTCCAGAGATAAACGATATACAGCAAGCTCCTCAGCTCCTTCTAGTGACGACTGCTGAATGTTATCAAATATTTTGGATGAAGGTGACACAGTAAGGAGTCTGCCGTTTGAGGCAAGGTATAAATCAATGGAGTCTAGGAAAGCAATAAAAGGGGTCTGGGGAGTGCTCTTCACATCTATATCTGCTAGGATACATTCATAGTATCAGATGTTGACATATGTCAGACATATCACCATTTTCTGACACTGTCTCGTTTCCTTTAGATGTGTATGAACCAGGGGCCTCTTAAGCTGCCAGAATTTTGTGCAGTTGCACCCTATTATATAACAAGTTCCCGGTTAATGATTGCCAGCTCTTCTGTCTATTTGCCCTTTGCGGTACCTGTCACATCAAACACAGTTACATATCGCCACCTGACACCGCTCATGATTGGTTATTGATCGTCCCAGGACATCGGCCGCCACTTGGGTTCATACAATTCAAGGTCTGTGTGCTTGGCCAATGTCCAGGGAAGGATTTGGGAACTGACTGAACAACGACCTCTGATCAGCTTGGGGGGGGGGGGGGATCTGTCCACTTAACAGGTCCATGTCGGATTTGGTTGTGTGTGTAATGCGTGGTGTCAGCTCGTGAAGCTCTAAGCCCTGGATTATCTAGGAAAGGGACTCTCCTCAATCTCTTATGTCTTAGAAAGGCCAAGAACCCAGGCACAGGCTGCTCCTCTCTGGCCAGCACCTCCAGGACACCATGCCACTCAGCAGGTCCCTCTCCGTCACCTCCCTTAATGGGCTCCCGCAATGGGATGAGGAGGATCTGCCCATAGAAGACCTCCTGCTCTTTGAGATATCATGGGAAGTCACCAATAAAGGTTTGTAAGCATCTCAAGGTGAGAAAGGAGGGGTCAATCCTATTAGAACTGTAAGGGTTAAAGGGGCGCTCCATCTAAATGACAGCACTGGAGATATCGAGACAGAAAATAGTGGTCATGGCGGGCGGGGAGGTTTCTACACTTTTTGTCACTCATCCCATTTAGGGAAACTACAGTCAGCCTCTTCCCAGCTTGACATGGCTGATAACAGGGAGAAATGGATTGTATTCTCCTGTCCTACAGTTAGCCTGTCTGTGACCAGAAATGGCTGATAACAGAGACCCCTAAATTGTATTCACCCGTCCTATTGTCAACTTCTCCCCACCCTGAAATGGCTGATAACAGGGAGCAATAGATTGCATTCTCCTGTCCTACAGTCAGGCTCACCCCAGTCTACAGACATACACATAGGATAACTAACTGTTGGATGAGTGAGTCAGGTGGCCCCATACACATTCGATGGTTGGCCGAACCCACCAAAATCAGTTATGTGTATGGCCAGCTTTACTTGCCTGATATTGGGGATCAATATACAGAATTAGTTTGTCCTACAGTGAAATGTCTGGTGGATATGGAGAGGAGACTGATCACATAGGTTAGATTTAGATTGTGAGCTTTTGTGACAAGCCTTGGTTCACTATGTCCTACGTGGGATGTGTGAATACACAATATAAAGTGAAATATCTGTATTATAAAAATGGTGGATAATAGTCCTCATCTTCCTCCTCGTCATCGGGAGCGGTGGTTGAGCAGGGGAGCGTAGTCTCCTCTGGTTAATGATTTAAATACGTGATTATTGACAGAAATGTTGAAGTGAAGGATGAAAGGTTATGAGAATAGAGGAGAAGAGGTGACACAGAAGGACAGGGATCTGAGCCAGGGACTCCTGCTCATCACATGTATGACCTAGTCACTGACACTAGGTGGCGCCAAAACACTGTGTATGAGAGAAGGAGTCATCGCTAACCAATATATTTACTTACCTATCATGTATACACCAGTCCGCCACAACATTATAACCACCTGCCTAAAATAATGTAGGTCCCCACTGTGCTACCGAAATATCTCTGACCCATTAAGGTGTCCTGTGGTATCTGTCACAATGTTAGCAGGAGATCCTTTAAAGGGGTCATCCCGTCTGGATACCAATATGATTTGCTATAAATGGCTGATGTGTGCTGGGACCCGCTCCTATCTAGGAATGGGGCCCAAATGTGAATGACAAGCACACTATGCTTGCGCAGTATCTTTTCCATTAGCACACATGGCTATTTTTGGAAGTCCCATAGCAGTAAAAAGGCAAAGACCTAGCGCATGCACGGCTACCCCTCTATTCACTAATGATGACATTTACACTGCCTGGCCATGTCCATCAAAGTGAAGATGGTGCGGCAGTTGCACAGAGAGCAGCACCTCTAGGTGTAACAGCAACACCCCCATTGCTCCTAGAGGCTCATTTGCATATATTAAAACATCTTCTTTTTTTTTTTGCATTGCTGGCACATATGAACATGGGACCAACACAGATTACTTCAGCTGCCAAGCGTGCATGCAATGGCTCAGTCGCTTTCATAGGTACAAATCTGCTGACAGATGCCCTGTAATTCCAGTAAGAGGTGAGGCAAGGCCTCCATGGATCTGACTTATTTTTCTAGTATATTCTGTAGATCCTTGATCAGATTGAGATCTAGGAATTTGGAGTCCAAGCCATCAACTTGAACTCAAACCATTCTGGAACAATTTTTGTAGTGTGGCAGGGAGCATTAACCTGCTGGAAGAGGCCACTGCCATTAGGGAACACTGCCATCATGATAGGGCATACTTGGTCTGCAACAATGTTTAGGTAGGTAGTATGTGTTAAAGTAACATTCACATGGAAGCCAGAGCCCAAAGTTTCCCAGCAGATCATTGCCCAAAGCATCATGCGACTACCACCACCTGCTTGTCTTCATCCCCAGGGTAAGGTGTGTTTTTATCTACATTGGTGGCTCCATTGCAGATCCTGCTTTAAAAAATAAAATAAAAAAATGACAAAATAGTGCAGTAAGCCACGTTATTTTGTCCAGGAAAATGCTGGACACCATGATAGAAATCTGATGGACCCCTTTGTAGTTAGTGGGGTCCGTCAAGTGCCGTTGCTGATCATCATCTGACAGATTTGGGACCGCCATCATTTTTATTGTGTTTCTCCTATGATGGAACAGAACAGCAGAACTGGTTAGCAGATGTATGACAATGTGAATGAGCCCCTAGTGACACACACGCATCCAACTGTCCACATACTGTAAAAGAATCAGAGCAGGCCACCTTCTTTCATCGCTCTGTGGTTCAGTTTGAACGCTTAGAAGGCCATTGTAGGCACCAGATGCAGTCAAAGACCTGTGCATTGTGTAATATTCTTGTAATGTGTGGAAATCCCTACTCTCCCCTACCCCCACTTCAGGGAATAGAAAATCCTCTCATAATTTCCTTCCCTTGGTTTGGACACAACTGCTGAGGAAGCTTTTACTTCATAAATCCTGTGATTAAGTTACAACTAAGCACCTGCCATGCCACACAGTGATAACCAATGAGAAAAAACAGGTGATGACCACCAACTACTGCAGCAACACATGGAAAACCATGGAGCGACCACCAGGTGACTCCTTGACTTTACAGCTAATGCAGCCAAAGAGGGACAGACATGGAGCAGGGACCACCAGGTGATGGTCACCTACAACTATTACAACTACAGAGCATCTACCACTGAGCTATGACCAATAGATGATGAGTTCCTACAAGTATTACAGCCACCGAAGAACAATCATAGAGCTAGCCTATGACCACCAGGTGATAACCTCCTACAACTACATGACCAGAGAGAGAGAATTTTGGAGACCACATAAAATGACTACCCCCACAGGGCTCATGCACACGGCCGTTGCCCTGCCATGGCCGTATTGCGGCCCGCATACGGCGGGTCCGCAATACACAGGGCACCGGCCGTGTGCATTCTGCATCACGGATGCGGACCCATTCACTTGAATGGGTCCGCAAGTCTGGAGATGCGGTGTGGAATGAAACCACGGAATGGAAGCGCTTCCGTGGTGTTCCGTTCCGTGCTTCCGTTCAGCAAAAAAGTAGTGCATGCACTACTTTTTTGCAGTGCGGACCATCGATGCGGATCGTGGACCCCAATAAAGTGAATGGGTCCGCGATCCGCATGAGGCTGGCCCATGGTCGTGCTCGTGCATTTGCGGTCCGCAGCATGGGCCCGGCCAGCACACGGCCGTGGGCATGAGCCCACAGAGGAATAAACACCACTGAGGAAAACCTAGGGATAAAAACTACAAGTATTACAGAAATACAGCAGCAACCACAGGTTTTGCATCCACAGAACAACAATCACTAAGCAATTACATCGTTGGTAAGCTTGAAAACTACACCTTAGATGATGATCACCTATGACTACTACAAATATAGAGGAACAGCCATGGTGTAAGGACCACTAGGTAGTAATAAAATACAACATCCACAGAGAGACAGACACAGAGTGACAACCACCAGGTGGTGACCACAATCAACTAATACATTCACAGAGAGACATCAATGAACGTTGACAACCAGGTAATGACCATCTACATATACTAAATTCACAGAAGAACAGCCATAGAGTGAGGTCCACCAGGTGGTGACCACATACAACTACATTTACAGAGGAAGACCACCTACAACTAATGCATCCCGAGAGGGACATCCATATGAACCAACAAATACTGGACGAGAACCTATAGGTGCTAACCACAGAAAAGTATTATAACCACAGATGGACAGTCATGAACAAACAAATACTAAATGAGGACCACCTGGTAATGATCACATACAAATAGTAAAACCACAGAGGTACCGCCATGGAGTTAAGACCACCTACAAGTACTGCAATCACAGAGGGACAATCACTGAGCAATGACAACCAGGTAATGACCACCTACTGTACAACTACCACAACCATAGAATGATAGCCACAAATTGAAGACCATCATGTTGACCACTAACAACTACTACAACCAAAGAAAAGTGATCACCAGTTGATAACCACATACACTATTAGAACCACAGGGCAATGACCCAGAAGGTGATGAAAACCTACGCCCATGGAGTGAACCAATAGGCAATGACCACCAGCAGATGACTACATGAAACTAGTACAGTCATAGAGTAAAAACTATGCAGCACTGTCAGCCAGGAGATGAGCACTTACAACTATTACAACCACAGATTAGGAAAGTCACGCAGAAGCAATCAATCTCAACAATCGCAAATAGTTTAACAATAACGTCTTGTAAATAAAATGTTCAGTCATAATATTGTCAACCAACTGCAATGGTCAGGGCACCTCACCTAGGCTGGAGTTTCCATTAGACAGAAGATTTATGTGCCTAGCACTGGTTCCAGACCTTTTTTTTATCAGATAAGTGCAGCGGCCAGGCCGCAGTGGTGTGCGTGAGTGCAGAAATGGCCAGATAGGTGTAGTAGCAGTACTCACAGTTCTGAAGCTCCCTGGACCAACATGCACGGACAGGAAGGGTGCACTGATCGTTCCCTTTGGGGCACACTCTGGTTCTTGGCGGTTGAGGTACCCTAGGGTGACCACTTGGTTCACCCCCAAAAGTCAGACATTCTAGCCAACCCCTGACTCTACTAAGCCATGCATCCTGCCGGATGAATGGAGGGTGACATCAGCCCCATCTAATGGTGGCTATTAATATGGCCTGTGGTTACCTTGTACTCTGCTGTGACTACAGAGAGGCGCTGATGTCACTACTGTGTAGTTTGAGGCATGGCTGTGAATGGAAGGGGGGCAAAGATGTGATTTATGGAGAGGGTGGCGCAATGCAGGTTGTAACTCAAGATCAGTACAGGATATGTACCAGCAGAAGTGCAGCTCTGTAGTATAATTCAGCATGTAACTCCAGATTAGTACAGGATAAGTAATGTATGAACAGAGTGAATCCACCAGCAGAATAGTGAGTGCAACTCTGGAGTATGGATGTAACTATGGTATGGAGTACGGATGTAACTACAGTATGGAGTATGGATGTAACTACAGTATGGAGTATGGATGTAACTACAGGATGTAACTCAGGATCAGTGCAGGATACGTAATGTAATGTATGTACACAGTGACTCCACCAGCAGAATAGTGAGTGCAGCTCTGAGATGTTATCAGGATCTGTGCAGAATATTGAGTGCTACTCTGGAGTATAAGACAGGATGTAACTCAGGATCAGTGCAGGATACGTAATGTAATGTATGTACACAGTGACTCCACCAGCAGAATAGTGAGTGCAGCTCTGAGATGTTATCAGGATCTGTGCAAAATATTGAGTGCTACTCTGGAGTATAAGACAGGATGTAACTCAGGATCAGTACAGGATAAGTAATGTATGTACACTGTGACTTCACCAGCAGAATAGTGAGTGCAGCTCTGGAGTATAATACAGAATGTAACTGGATTAGTACAGGATAAGTAATATGATGTATGTCTGCATATATAGTATGCTTATTATATCTCTTTTACTCTCAGTCGGAGGCATCTACACAGTGATCCAAACTAAAGCTAAAATAACTGTGGACGAGTGGGGAGACAACTACTTCATGATGGGTCCATACTACGAGCAAAATGTGAGGACGCAGGTTGAAATCTGTGACCCTCCGCTGCCAGCACTCAAGAAAGCCATGGACGCGCTGCAGTCTCAGGGATGTCAGGTACAGTAATCTCTTCATTACAGAGGATTACTTGGGGTCTTAACAATTGTGAATCTTTTTTTATTTTCAGCAGATAAATTAAATCAAACGTCCGCAGATCCTATTAGAGATTTCTGTTCCTGACAAGTATCCAATTACATACAAAGCTGACCGGCAGCGAATCTGCAATGATGTGTGTGCTCTGGAGGCAGGTGCTTAAGGCGACGCTCCACCATTCATAATGTGTGCCCTCTCGATGATCTGGTGCAAGAGGAAGCAGAAAAGCACTGTGTTTTTTCATAAATAAGGCCCAAATTTCTGTTTCAATTGCACCCAATTTTTACATTTCTGCTTGTTTTCAGTGAATTCAAACATCCTCTTTTTTAACTCAAATGTGATAACCCTTCCTATTCAAACAGCTGAGGTTCGTCAGAGTGTCTCAGTGTACATATTTTTAAATGCTGAAGGGTAAGAAAAGGAGGACAAGTATAAACCTTAGGCCTCATGCACACGACCGTTGGTGTTTTGCGGTCCGCAAACCGCGGATCCGCAAAACACGGAAGCTGCTCCGCGTTCCGTTACGCAATTTGTGGAACGGAATGCGGCCCATTGTAGAAATGCCTATTCTTGTCCGCAAAACAGACAAGAATAGGACATGCTCTATTTTTTTTTGCGGGGGCACGGAACGGAGCAACGGATGCGGACGGACAGCACACGGAGTGCTGTCCGCATCTTTTGCGGCCCCATTGATGTGAATGAGTCTGCGCCCGAGCCGCAAAATATGCAGCTCAGACGCGGACCACAACAACGGTCGTGTGCATGAGGCCTTACTGGGTTCCAATCAGCTGTGTGTGCAGGACTAGCTCAAAAGTAAATTTAAAGGGAAACACAGTATCTGAGCTGCAGGCAGCAGGTTATAGAGCAGGAGGAGCTGAGCAGATTGATATATATCTGTAAAGAATAAATCAAGGCAACTAGTTGCCTTGATTTATTCTTTACAGATATACCATGACCTGGATAAATGAGAACCTTCACAGACAGATTGATATATAGTTTTATGGGAAAAGATTCAGTATAACTTGTATTTTATTCATTTATATTCCTGCTCATTCTGGGCTGTGAAGTCAAGGAGGCGGTCCTATCAGTGATTGACAGCTCTCCCTCTATCACTGTGTTTACAGAGATAGCTGTCAATCACTGATAGGACCGCCTCCTGGACTTCAAAGCCAAGAATCTGCAGGAATTTAAATGAATAAAATACAAGTTCTGCTGAATCTTTTCCCATAGAACTATATATCAGTCTGCTCAGCTCCTCCTGCTCTATAACATGCTGCTTTCATAATAATTAGCAGTTTCATGGTGACACGTTCCCTTTAAACTTCTGAAATAATGTATTTACACCAAGAAGTGATGTTGAACATTATGAGGGTGAATTATTGCAGAACTTTCTGTCATACAATGATTAACGCTATAGCTGAGTAGGAGAATACTCCATTTTGTTGCAGGGGAGATATAGCATTACACAGCTCCTATTGGTATTTGGGGTATATAGGGTGTATAGATGCAGTCATCCTGTGAAGGCCCTGGCATGAGAATCCTCTGGTTGATCAAGTAGGGAGGGTCTGTGCCATGATATAAAGTGGGCAGCATGTAATCTCACCTGTGATTGGCTCTCTCCCAGATGTACTTTGGCCGCTGGCTGATTGAGGGCAGTCCATACGTCCTGCTGTTCGACATTGGCTCAGCTGCTTGGAATCTTGACAGATGGAAAGGAGAATTTTGGGAGGCCTGTAATGTGGGGATCCCCTTCAATGACCGAGAGGCTAATGATGCATTACTGTTTGGGTCTCTGACAGCCTGGTTCCTAAAGGAGGTGAGTCCTGCTCATGAGTGTACCTACCCTTTCTGATGCCTGAAATGAAAAGTGAATTCTAATGATGCAGACTGCCAATGGACAGTTGACATGTCAGAAACTCATTTCACACAGGTGGATAGGACTTCTATAGATCCTTTTCAGATGTTCTGGTAGAAGGTTGCTGCCAGTCTGGCACTTTAAAATGCTAAGGGTAAAATCCATGGTCAGATTCTTAGAAAATGTCATGGCAAAACCCAAGGAAGCAAATTTGCTGCAGATATTTGGGGCTTGTCCTGAGCTGAAAACCTCCACTGGACGTAAAACTATATTTTACGCTCATAGTTAGTGAGGGGGCAATGGTCTTTCAAGGTTAGAGTCAGGTAAATAGTGTCCAGTGGTCGCTCACCTCCTAAAACTACCTTTACAAAAGGTGTTGATTGGTATGGTCGAGCAAAGAACGAGTCGTTACTTGGTGTATCGAACGTTTCAGCAATGATCCTTTAGATGCGCCGATTATCGTTCACAAAATCGTAATTTCGATCTCATGTTCCATCCTTTGTAAAGCAGACTGTTGCATTTACACAAAGCGAAATTTAAGTGGCGTTCAGTGAAACAGTAATATGCAAAATAAATGTGGAGCCCCAGTATTGGGTGTACAACACAATGAAAGCCAGATATCCCTCAAAGGAAGGAAAACCGAGCAAAGGGGTGTCTCCATTACAGAGATCACCAAATCCACCATATTAAGTGGCCCCTATGTCAAGATCCCGCTTTTGCCACCAATGTCAGATAGGCACAGGCCTTACCTCTGGGACTCAAACCTATTTCCAGAATGGGCCCCCCAAAGTTAAATAAAGCGCACCGCGCAAGCGAGGCCACAGTTCATTCACTGCTATGGAAGTTCTGAAAATAGTCTATTTCTAGTCCCCCAGAGATGAATGGAGAGGTGACCATACATGCGCAGTACACTCTCCACTGCGATATGCCACCAATGTCTTAGATGGTTATAACTCTTTAAATAAATAGTAATACTCTTTAGTAGCCTGTTAGACACAGAAAATCCCACCGTTACAACGTAGCTGTTCTATATAGTAGTGGTAAATCTGCGGCCTGTACAGAATATGTGCAGTTCAATTCCCAGCAGAGACCTGTGAAATAATTTCTTTACTAAAAGCTATGGCAGAAAAATTTAACTTTTTCTTTTATGGTAGAAAGTACATTTTTCTGCAAATTTATTGTTACTAAAAAATAACAGAGCAAAACCCATTACAATGAAGGCATTTTTGTAACATACTTACAATTAAATATTAAAAAACAGTATTTCTTATCCCTGTAATCATAATAACCTACACCAGGGACCAGCAACCTTTGGCTTTCCAGCTGCTGTGAAACTAGAACTCCCAGCATATACGCTTACTCAGCTGTTTTTATAACTGAGATAGAAGTGAAAAGAGGATTCTGGGAGTTGTAGTTCAGAAAAGCTGGAGTGGCGGTGGTTGCTGATTCCTGACCTATACAATATAGTGAGCACATTATGTATGGTGATCAGTAAACATTATATATATAAAACTAATTTTTTTCCTACATTTGGTAAAGTTGGTAGAAATTAAAATCTTACTTACTTGTATAGCAAAATGGCCTGACCTAAAAAATAAAGTTATGGCTGTTATAGCTAAGATTGTAGGAAGAAAGGCTGGGGGGAGCCAACATGGTTTGCTAGTATGGGGCCCTGAACTTCCTGGTGTCAGCCCTGCCCTTGGTCTTAATAGTGGCCGCTCCTATTACTACCACCCCCACTTTCCAACATTCTCTACATCTTCTCAGGAATGGAATAGGTCGAATTTGATGGTCCAGGTCCACATTGTACACCACCACAGAATATGATGGTACTATACAAATAATAGTATGTTCACATCCTGCCATCCCTACTGTAACAAGCTCTCCAGCCATAATGACCACTTTAGGACCAGTCACACAGGCATTCATATCTGGGCTGTTTCTTTCAGCTGACCGATCAGTTCCATGACAAGCCGAACATTATCGCTCATTTCCATGAGTGGCAAGCAGGTGCCGGGCTAATACTATCAAGGTTCCGCAAACTGCCTGTGGCTACGATATTCACCACCCACGCCACCCTGCTGGGGCGGTACTTGTGTGCGGCCAGTGTAGACTTCTACAACAGGCTTGATCAGGTAAGGCTGCCTATGCATTCCCTATAAGTCTTCAGATCCTCTCGCTTTTTTCCCTTCATTCTGCACTCAATACTCCATAAAAGTGAAAACAGAATGTTCAAAACCTTTGCTAATTTATTGAAAGGGAAAAATGAAAATACTACATAGACATAAGTGTTACTTAGGACTTAGTTGAAGCACCTTTGTCAGAGATTACAGCCTTGAGTATTCTTGTGTATGATGGGGATTTTATGCCATTCTTCTCTGCAGAGCCTCTCAAGCTGTGTCAGGTTGTGGGGGACCATTGGTGGACGGCCATTTTCAGTTCTCTTCAGAGATGTTCCATTGGGTTCAAGTCGGGGCTTTGGTTGGGTTACTCAAGGACATTCACAGAGTTGTTCCTAAGCCACTCCTGTGTTGTCTTGGATGTGCTTAGGGTCATTGCCTTGTTGAAAGATGAACCTACAGCCCAGTCTGAGGTCTAGACCACTGTAGATCAGGTTTTCATTAATAATATCTCTATATTTTGCTCCATTCAGCCTTCCCTCAACCCTGACCAGTCTCCCTGTCCCAGACGCTGAGAAATATCCCCACAGCAAGATGCTGCCACCATCACGCTTCACTGTAGGGATGGTACTGGGCAGGTAATGAGCAGTTCCTGGTTTCTTCCAGACACGACACTTAATCTTGTTTCTCACAGTCTGAGAGTCCTTTATGTGCTTTTTTGCAAGCTCTAGGTGGACTTTCCTATGTATTTTACTGAGAAGAAGGCTTCTTTCAGCCACTCTGCCATAAAGCAGATTAGTGGGGTGCTGCAGTGATGGTTGACCTTCTGGAAGTTCCTCCCATCTGCACATAGGGTCTTTGGAGCTCAGCCAGAGTGACCATCAGTTTCTTGGTCAACTCTATTCCCATGCCCTTCTCCCCTGAATACTTAACTTGAAAGGGCGGCCAGCACTAGGAAGAGTTCTGGTAGTTCTAAACATCTTCCTTTTAAGAATTATGGAGGTCAATGTGCTCTTAGGAACTTTCAGTGAAGCAGAAATTTTTTGTACCCTTCTCCAGATCTGTGCCTCCACACAAAATCTGAGCTATATAGGCAGTTGTTTCTTCCTCAAGACTTAGTTTTAGTTCTAATATGCATTGTCAGCTGTAAGACATTATATAGACAGGGATGTGTCTTTCCAAAGCATGCCCGGTCAACCGAATTTACCACTGGTGGACTCCAATCAATGTGTAAACATCTCAAAGATGATGCAGAGAAATAGAAGGCCCCAGAGTGTTATAGCAAAGGGTCTAAATACTTATGACCATGTCAAATTTTATTTTATTCTTTTTTTATAAAACATTTCTAAAATTCTGTTTTCACTTTCTTGTTATGGAGTATAGGATATAGGACGAAAACTTTAATTTTTTTTATTTTCTGTGGAAACACAGATAAATCTACCACAATGCAAAACAACAGAGAAAATCTGCAGGGGACAGCGGTGAGCTTTGAGATCCTGCAGCCTGAGGCCTAACAGAAAAGCAGCTTAAATGGGTTGTCCAGCCGTTAATATTGGTGACCTATCATCAGGATAGGTCATCAATCTCAGATCGGTGGGGGTCTGACACCCGTCACCCCCGCCGATCAGTTGTTTGAATAGGAGGCGGCACTCCATCTGAGCACTGCTTCCTTTTCATTACACTGCACGTTGTCTCAGAAGTGCGGTGTAATACAACTACTCGTTCCATTCACGTGAATGGAGCGAGTGCTTGTAATTACATTACACCACCGCTCCACAGCTGATCACCGGGGATGTCGGGCCCCCACCAATCAGATATTGATAACCTATCCTGACAATAGGTCATCAATATTAACAGCTCGACAACCCCTTTAAGGCTATGTTCACATGGCAAAGAAACACTTTGTATTCCACCTCATAAAATGAGTATTTTACGAGGCTTAAAGGGCTTCTGTCACCCCCCAAAAGTGTTTTTTTTTGGGGGGGCTCACAAAAATGCTTATAGGGCGATTATTCTATATCTACTGTTTTTAACTTTTTCTGTAGGTTATTTTCGCTAAAAAATGCTATTTTATAAAATGTAAATTACCTCGCTACCAGCAAGTAGGGCGGTTACTTGCTGGTAGCCGCCGCATCCTCCTTTCGAAAAAAACGCCCCCTCCTCCTGTTGAGTGACAGGGCCAGCGCTCTCCTCCTCTGGCTGGCCCATGTCTCTGTATCGCGCCTGCGCCATACCATTCTTTAGTCGGCGCAGGCGCACTGAGAGGTGGATGCTCGCTCGGCCGCTCCTTCCACAGTGCGCCTGCGCTGATGATGTTACCTCTGCACCCGGATGAGAAGATGTCATCGGCGCAGGCGCACTGAGGAAGGAGTGGCCGAGCGAGCGCCTCCTCTCAGTGCGCCTGCGCCGACTGAAGACCGGTACGGCGCAGGCACGAGATTTGAACGGAGACAGGGCTAGCCGTAGGAGGAGAGCGCTCGCTGGCCCTGTCACTCAACAGGAGGAGGGGGTGTTTTTTCGAAAGGAGGATGCGGCGGCTACCAACAAGTAACAGCCCTACTTGCTGGTAGCGAGGTAATTTACATATTATAAAATTGCGGTTTTAGCAAAATTAACCTACAGAAAAAGTTAAAAACAGTAGATATAGAATAATCGCCCTATAAGCATTTTTGTGAGCCCAAAAAAAAGACTATTGGGGGGTGACAGAAGCCCTTTAATACGATGCTACCAAACAGCTTCTCATTGATTTAGACATGCTTTAGTGCACCTGAGTATTTTTATGGAGCTGTTTTAAAAAATGCTTCAGAAAAGTATTGCTAATTCTTTGAAGCATTTTTAATGCTGCATTCCGCATTCAATTTAATGGATATGTAATAAAGTTTACTGATATGTTTTAGACGTGTTTGGCACCAAAATACTATGGGGGAGATTTATCAAAACTGGTGCAAAGGAAAACTGGCTTAGTTGCCCATAGCAACCAATCAGATTAATTCTTTCATTTTCCATAAGAGCTCTGAAAAATGAAAGGTGGAATCTGATTGGTTACCATGGGTAACTAAGCCAGTTTTTCTTCACACCAGTTTGATAAATCTCCCCTACTGTGTTCTCAGAAGTAGATTAGTTTCTGATCTGCCACTGGTTCAGCACATGTATTTTGCCGCTTGAACATAGCCTATGTGTTTGTAGCTCCAGCATTTTATAAATAAAGGTTATTGTATATGCAGCGTACTCAAGTTAGGGTTAATAGTGTTCTTGGGTGTGGTAGTGCAATGGTGACCACTAACCTGAGACTGCTGACTCTCTGGCAGGTAGTTGTAGATAGAGTTTGTGACGCCAGTGCCAATTAACGGTGGCACACCGTTTGCTGATAGTAGGAATAACTGAGGGACCACGTTGTAATTAAACAGAACTGGAACTTTACTAAAGTACTTGTTGGTTATCATACATGGACACAGATGGAAACGCAGTTCCCTTGAAGACGGTTGGTTTCAGTTAGAATTACAGGTTACAGTACTTTCAGTAGCAGGCGATATGTAGCAAGGTAAATATAGAGGATTAAAGACACTATCTTCCAAGGCCCGAATGCCCTCTCTCGGCTTATATCCTTGGGATTAGATTAAGTACCTCTTGCTTTCTCTGTTGCTGCTCTGCCTTCCCTCAGCTCCTCAGGCTGGTGACCAGAAACGCTCCTGCTGGAATTATTCTCCTGTTTGCAGCTCGACTAAGGAGGCAACTCATCTCCACTAGTCCTAGGGTCTGGACTGCTCCTCCCAGGGCATGAATCTTCCTAGGCTGGACCCTCTCAGGCTATAGGGCCTGGGCTGACTTCAACAGGCGCAGGGCCTGAACTCTGAACACCTTCACAGGCACAAGGCCTGGGCTCCAACTTGCAGGCTCAAGGCCTGGACTTAGACTCCCTGTCCCTTCCCTGACTGGGCCTTATATAAACTAGGGCTCCCTAGCTCCCTCTAGTGACTAGAGCTGGAATGAAATCCCTAGCAGGCCTGTACATGCAATACTCACAGTAACAGGGAAGTGCATAACATTACATTACATCAGAAGATTATTTATACCAACCTCCCCATAAATAAAGGGGAAACGACAGCACACCAGTGACCCTTCTGTAGTGACGGGCATTACAGCTCCCGTACACTACATATAGGGCACAGAACATTCTATACCAGGCCTTATGTTACTGAAGGGGACATAAGTGGAGTAGTGACCTACAGCAGCCAATTGGATTACTGCTTTCATTTTCAAGCATACTCAAAACAGTTGAAAGCTGGAACCTGATTGGCTGTTGTGGGTTACTCTTCCTTCAGTTATGTTTATAAGTACGCAGTCACAGAGGATGCATTGTATTATGCATCCTTAATTCCAATGGCCCGAGTGGTCGCACCTCAGAATTAGGTGGGATTATGCAAATGGGTCACAAAATGGTAGTGTTTATCTCACAAATGGGAATTAAAATGTTTGAAGGTACAATTTCTGCACATTTAGACGCAGTCATGTTATTATGTATCCTGTCCGTGTTCATCTGCGATCATTGTTATTTTTCAGTATCACTGGCGGTGTCATGGACCCCGCTCTCCGTGGGTGGAATAGCTTCACAAACATGAAATTAGTCAGATCAGAAATGAGAGGATTTTGCCCTTTGTAGGTTTTCGGCCTTTAAAGGTTAAATATGGAGCAGTCCGGGCGGCGGTTCATAGCTCACATGAAGTAGATGACTTGTCTGACCTTCGCAGGTGACGATGCCGTGCAGACTGCCCTCCCCATCACTCTCGCCGGTTCAGCCACAGCGCTCGCTCACTCCATGGCCTTTGGGCTATGTTGACCTTTCCTCAGCCCTGGACTCCCCTCATTAGGACATCTGATCACAAAGAAAATGTTAACAACTGTCAGAAAGTTACCTGACAAATAGAGGAACACAATCACTGCACCTATTATTGCATTGGAAATGTCAAACCCCATCAAAAATATCAGGTTACTGTACGTCCTGAGAAAAGTAAGCGCTACCAGCGATGAAAAATAAGCACGAGGCCCCACGTCTTGTAGTGATTTACAGATCACTGTGGATGCAGCTTTTTCATGTCCTTTCTAGGAAAATATATAATTTTTTGGGTGTTTTTTCATTGATTTACTTGGAACCAGTGATATGACTGAGGTATAAGCTGCTTTGTGCCTCACATTTGTCTATAGCAGGGGTCAGCAACCTTCGACATTTAATGGTGGTGAGATGACAACTCCCAGCATGCACACTTGCTTTCTCAGAACTCCCATAGAAGTGAGTGGAGCATGCTGGGAGTTGTAGTTTCACAACAGCTTGAGTGCCGGAGGTTGCTGATCCCTGGTCTATAGGTTGATTATAACTAAGTTATCATTTTCTATTTATTTATTTTTTTAGTTTGATATAGATAAAGAAGCTGGAGAGCGCCAGATCTATCACCGTTATTGCATGGAGCGCGCCTCTGCCCACTGTGCCCATGTCTTTTCCACCGTCTCACAGATCACTGGCATCGAGGCAGAGCACATGCTGAAGAAGAAAGCAGGTATAAAAGGGAAATGTACCTAGAAGCGCAATAGAACGATGTGATGGAGATTTTACTAAATTTAATTTGGTGTAAGGCCTCATGCACACGGCCGTGGGTGTTTTGCGGTCCGCAAACCGCGGATCCGCAAAGCACGGAAGCTGATCCGCGTTCCGTTCCGCAATTTGCGGAACGGAACGCGGGCCATTATAGAGATGCCTATTCTTGTCCGCATAACGGACAAGAATAGGACATGCTCTATTTTTTTTGCGGGCGCACGGAACGGAGCAACGGATGCGGACAGCACACGGAGTGCTGTCCGCATCTTTTGCGGCCCATTGAAATGAATGGGTCCGCGGCCGAGCCACGAAATATGCGGCTCGGACGCGGACCCAAACAACGGCCGTGTGCATGAGGCCTAAGTCTGGCACCTAAGAGTTCTGCAGAAATCACCGACTCGTCAGTGTCATCCTCCGACAAGTCTATAATCTGATGATGAGGATAATAATGATAGTTAAGATGAAGGAGATTATGAATATGATGATGACAATGGTGATGTTGATGAAGATATGATGATGATGATGATGATGATGCAGATGGTGATGACAGTGATGATGATGACGGTGATAATGATAATAATAGTACATTATTCCCCTTTTCTGATTTTTTACAGATGTAATTACTCCAAATGGATTAAATATTAAGAAGTTCTCTGCGATGCACGAGTTTCAGAACCTGCATTCTCTTTACAAGTCCAGGATTCAAGAATTTGTCCGTGGACATTTCTACGGGTACAGAGAAATCATGTTATGTTTATCACATCCTTCAGTGACAACCTGAGCTGCAGTCACAGTTCGGCTGTTACATCATGTTGTATACTCTGGTCATACTCCAAAGAATAAGATATGATGTGACAGAAGGATTGTAAGTGCAGATCTGGAGGCAAATGGAGTAGAAGATATCACTCAGGAGCAGTACAAGAGCTGTGTAAATGTCCTAAGGGTTCTTCCACAAATATTAAACTTTGTGTACAATAGTGTAAAATTTTACAACTTACTAAAAGATACCAGTGGAAATGAAAGAAATTACTTTAGCTGAATTTGTGGCATTAAAAAGTCGTATATTTTGGCGCAAATCATTTTTGCACAAAAATGTGCAACTTTTTACCCTGCTCCTGGCACTTTTCCAAAAAGTGAGTTGGGCTTCGCAGGGGGGCATGGCTGCTCGCGGCCCAGCACATGTACTATAATGTACTCCAAAATCTGGCTTTATTTGACTTTCTGCAGGCAGAGGGCAAGAGATGTACCTAATTTATTAAGAGGCCTTCTTCTTAATAGGTGCATCTCACTCCATCACAAGCTGCATCAAGACTGGCGTATGACATGCATCTTTATACATTTCCCCTTAGTTTTTTTCAGTTTTTCCCCAACTATGAGACCTTGGTTTGCTATTAATGAATATTTAGAAGTGAAAACTTTTGAGAACCTAATACTTCTCACAGCTATGGTTTGTCACAATATCATCCAGTCTAGAGCTGTATAGCTATGTGAGCTATACAGCCCAGATTTAGGCTGATCTGTGAGGCTACATTTTATAATTAAACTAGCAGAAGGAACCGGCTTCGCACGGGTATATTTCATCTATTTAATTTAATGTTTGTGTGTGTCCTTAAAAGATATCGACAGTATCCACTATAACAGTGACATCTACAATACCCCGCCCCTTTAACAGTGACCTCCACAGCAGCCTGCCCCCTTAACAGTAACATCCACAGTGCCCTGCCCTTTAACAGTGACCTCCACAGCGGCCGCTCCTTTATTAGTGACCTCCACAGTACCCCGTCTCGTTAACAGTGATTTCCACAATAACCTGCCCCTTAAAAGTGACCTCTACAAAGCTCTGTTCCCCTAAAATGTGACCTCCACAACACCCCATCCCTCTACAGCACCCCCCCTTAAAACTGACCTCCATAGCAGATCGTCCCCCTAACCTGTTGGGGACACATGAAGTACCGGTACGTCATGGTGTCCTGGTACTTAAAGACAGCCGGCGGTGATCGGAACAAGGTACCTGCTGAAATCATTCAGCAGGTACCTTGTTACAATGCCTCCAAAAAAGTGACTCCATCTAAGAAACTACACCCCTCAAGGTATTCAAAACTGATTTTGCAAACTTTGTTAACCCTTTAGGTGTTCCACAAGAGTTATTGACAAATGGAGATGAAATTTCAGAATTTCTATTTTTTGTTACCTTGCCTCAAAAAAAGTGTAATATAGAGCAACCAAAAATCATATTTACCCTAAAATAGTACATTCAAAACTGCCACCTTTTCCCGTAGTTTCCAAAAGGGGTCATATTTTTGGAGTTTCTACTGTAGGTGTGCATCAGGGGGGCTTCAAATGGGACATGGTGTCAAAAACCAGTCCAGCAAAATCAGCCTTCCAAAAACCATATGGCGTTCCTTTCCTTCTGCGCCCTGCCGTGTGGCCATACAGCAGTTTATGACCACATATGGGGTGTTTCTGCAAACTACAGAATCAGGGCAATAAATATTGAGTTTTGTTTGGCTGTTAACCCTTGCTTTGTTACTGGCAAAAAATGATTAAACCTTGAGGGTTGTACTTTCTTAGAAGGAGTCAGTTTTTTTGGAGTTTCTACTCTAGAGGTACATCAGAGGGGCTTCAAATGGGACATGGTGTCTAAAAATCAGTCTGGCAAAATCTGCCTTCCAAAAACCACATCAAAAAATCAAATCCCAGCAAACGTCTTACTTTTTATGCAGCTGATAAAAAGTAAGACGTTTGCTGGGATTTGAATTTTTTATTGAATTGTGGAGAAGGCTCCTTCACGCGCAGCATCAAGAGGATCGAGTGCTGACTAATTCTTAATTCCAAAAACCACATGGCACTCCTTTCCCTCTACGCCCTGCCGTGTGCCTGTACAGTAGTTTACGACCACATATGGGGTGTTTCTATAAACTACAGAATCATGGCAAAAAATATTGAGTTTTATTTGGCTGTTAACCCTTGCCTGGTTACTTGAAAAAATGGATTAAAATGGAAAATTTTCCCAAAAATCGAAATTCTGAAATGTTATCTCCATTTGCCATTAACTCTTGTGGAACACCTAAAGGGTTAATGATATTTGTAAAATCAGTTTTGAATACCTTGAGGGGTATAGTTTCTAGAATGGGGTCATTTTTGAGTGGTTTCACAAAGTGACCTCAGACCTGAACTGGTCCCTAAAAAGTGGGTTTTTGAAAATGTCTAAAAATTTTTAAGATTTGCTTCTAAACTTCTAAGCCTTGTAACGTCCCCAAAAAATAAAATGGCATTCCCAAAATGATCCATACATGAATTAGACATATTGTGAATGTAAATTAATAACTTTTTTTGGCGGTATTACTATGTATTATAGAAGTAGAAATTGAAACTTGGAAATTTGCTAATTGTTCCCAATTTTTGGTACATTTGGTATTTTTTTATAAATAAAAATGAATTTTTTTTACTCCATTTAACCAGTGTCATGAAGTACAATATGAAACAAAAAAAGAATCTCAGAATGGCCTAGATAAGTAAAAGCGTTTTAAAGTTATTCACACATAAAGTGACACTGGTCAGATTTGCAAAAAATGGCCTGGTCCTTAGGGTGAAAATGAGCCCGGTCCCTAAGAAGTTAACTGGGCCCTCCACAGTTATCTGTCCCCTTAACAGAGACCTCCAAAGCGCCCGCTCCTTTAACAGTGACCTCCACAGCATCCCATCCCCTTATCAGTGACCTCCACAGCACCACACCCCTTTAACAGTGACCTCGACAGCATCCCGCACCCTTAACAGTGACATCCACAGCAGCCCACCTTTTTATTAGTGACCTCCACAGTACCCCATCTCCTTAACAGTGATTTCCTGATTTCCACAACACCCCGTCCCCTTAACAGTGGTCTCTACAGCAATCTGCCCCTAACACTGGCCTCCATAGCGGACCGTCCCCTAACTGTGACCTCCACAGCAGCCTGACCCTAGAGTGGCCTGAGGTCTGGTTTTAGGCCGGACAGTCTGGCTTTCAGACTCCCTGTCCTCCGTCCGGCGAAGGGTCTGGACGGACACAGGGATGTTCTTTTGAACAGCTCACTCTCAGACAGCAGTACTTTGCTGTCTGAGCGTGAGCTGCAGGGAGAAAGTCACCCTTCCACCCAACCCTGCGGCTGACAGAAGTTGATTTTTACCTTCATTTTTTCAATCCCCATCGGGAGGGGGCATAGCTTAGCAGGACCTGGGGCGGGGTTTTTAAGTCTGTCTTTTGAAAGTGGCCTGAATAGACACCCTACTTGCCCCTGAACTGTGACCTCCACAGCACTCTGCTCCCTTAACAGTGTCATCCACAGCACCCTGCCCCTTTAAAGCTGGCCTACGGCAGTGAAGAGAAATGGCTGTGTTGTTATGGAAATCTCGTGTAAAACTATGTGTATGTGGAGACTAAGGGCCTGCGATCTTCTATTGGCTGATAGGGGTCATGTAACCATGTATGGCAGTTGGGATATGAAGAGAAAGACCTGCAGGCTTCTAATGTAGGTCATGTGATGTGCCATATTTGCATTTTTGGGAATATCTCAGGAACAGTACATGGAGAGAGCGGAGGCCCGGTTTAAAACTTTCCCGGACACCTGATGTACCTGTGTGCCAAATCTCGTGATTGTAAATGCGACGGTGCGGATTCCTTTAGCAGACATACCTACACACACATACATACACTCCGCTTTATATATTAGATGGGTGCCCCCTTTATCACACAGATTACTACCCATACTGACCTCTTTGTGGTAAAAGCTGCTGCCCTTGCAAACCTCTTTTTTAATTAGACTAACTGCCGATGCCATGCTCTTTCTCACATAGACTGCGCCCCATGCCACCCTCTGTCTCACAGAGATTGCGCCCCTGGTTCCTCCATCTATCACGCAGTGCTCCTAATGCTTCTTTCTTAGAGACCCCTCCCCATTTTCACCTTTCTCACTACTCTCCATGACCTGTCGAATAAACTGATACGCATGTCTCCTTATCTCATACCGACTGCTCAGTGCCTTCATTATCTTCCACCTCATCTACCTCATCTTCCTCTATGGTGCAGGACCTTTATCGTGTGACTATAATGTCACCAAAGGTCCTGCACCTCTACTAGTTTCAGGTGCTGCGATTTCAACAAAGCAGTGCAAAAATCCAGTGGTTTTGCTGTAATTTACACTGAGCCACATTGGAAGCGCAAGACACATTGATAAATTCAAGGCAGAACCACAAAATTCCTAAAACAAAAAGGATGCCCTCAGACAGTGGGAAAATCCACCCAATCCTGGTGCAGGGCGACCCTAAACATCTACTGGGGGACCAGACCAGCCTGCCCTGGGCTGGCCCCCATCTACTGTATTTGTGGAGTGGAGGCCTCTGACAGAAGACTATGTGTGACTTTTCACAAGCCTATGAGGGTTATTTGGATATATGCTGAATATCTGCAGAAGAAAGACTCCTTTAACGTTTACCTCTGCTTTGTGATCTCCTCATTCAGACACCTGGACTTTAACCTGGACAAGACACTGTTTTTCTTCATTGCTGGTCGCTACGAATATTCAAATAAAGGGGCTGACATATTCCTAGAGTCTCTGTCTAGATTAAATTTCCTGCTTCGGGTATGTATACTATTAGAATCATGACATGTCGGTATAAAAATGTAATCATACATGACTACAAGTCAGGAGCTTAAAAAGATCAAACTAATTTCAGTAAATGCGTAACAGGGTTGGCCCTCTGACAACCTCTCAGACATGATATAGAGGCTGGTTGTCAGCAGTAATAGATGGAATAGCTGTTACTGTAGTATAAGGTGTGTGGATCTCATGTCTGATCACAGTGTAATTATATTACTATTATATTCAGTGATGTCAGTAACAGGGGGCGGGGCTGTGACAACCTCTCAGACATGATATAGAGGCTGGTTGTCAGCAGTAATAGATGGAATAGCTGTTACTGTAGTATAAGGTGTGTGGATCTCATGTCTGATCACAGTGTAATTATATTACTATTATACTGAGTGATGTCAGTAACAGGAGGCGGGGCTGTGACAACCTCTCAGACATGATATAGAGGCTGGTTGTCAGCAGTAATAGATGGAATAGATGTTACTGTAGTATAAGGTGTGTGGATCTCATGTCTGATCACAGTGTAATTATATTACTATTATACTCAGTGATGTCAGTAACAGGGGCGGGGCTGTGACAACCTCTCAGACATGGTATAGAGGCTGGTTGTCAGCAGTAATAGATGGAATAGCTGTTACTGTAGTATAAGGTGTGTGGATCTCATGTCTGATCACAGTGTAATTATATTACTATTATATTCAGTGATGTCAGTAACAGGGGCGGGGCTGTGACAACCTCTCAGACATGATATAGAGGCTGGTTGTCAGCAGTAATAGATGGAATAGCTGTTACTGTAGTATAAGGTGTGTGGATCTCATGTCTGATCACAGTGTAATTATATTACTATTATATTCAGTGATGTCAGTAACAGGGGCGGGGCTGTGACAACCTCTCAGACATGATATAGAGGCTGGTTGTCAGCAGTAATAGATGGAATAGCTGTTACTGTAGTATAAGGTGTGTGGATCTCATGTCTGATCACAGTGTAATTATATTACTATTATACTCAGTGATGTCAGTAACAGGGGCGGGGCTGTGACAACCTCTCAGACATGATATAGAGGCTGGTTGTCAGCAGTAATAGATGGAATAGCTGTTACTGTAGTATAAGGTGTGTGGATCTCATGTCTGATCACAGTGTAATTATATTACTATTATATTCAGTGATGTCAGTAACAGGGGCGGGGCTGTGACAACCTCTCAGACATGATATAGAGGCTGGTTGTCAGCAGTAATAGATGGAATAGCTGTTACTGTAGTATAAGGTGTGTGGATCTCATGTCTGATCACAGTGTAATTATATTACTATTATATTCAGTGATGTCAGTAACAGGGGCGGGGCTGTGACAACCTCTCAGACATGATATAGAGGCTGGTTGTCAGCAGTAATAGATGGAATAGCTGTTACTGTAGTATAAGGTGTGTGGATCTCATGTCTGATCACAGTGTAATTATATTACTATTATACTCAGTGATGTCAGTAACAGGGGCGGGGCTGTGACAACCTCTCAGACATGATATAGAGGCTGGTTGTCAGCAGTAATAGATGGAATAGCTGTTACTGTAGTATAAGGTGTGTGGATCTCATGTCTGATCACAGTGTAATTATATTACTATTATATTCAGTGATGTCAGTAACAGGGGCGGGGCTGTGACAACCTCTCAGACATGATATAGAGGCTGGTTGTCAGCAGTAATAGATGGAATAGCTGTTACTGTAGTATAAGGTGTGTGGATCTCATGTCTGATCACAGTGTAATTATATTACTATTATATTCAGTGATGTCAGTAACAGGGGCGGGGCTGTGACAACCTCTCAGACATGATATAGAGGCTGGTTGTCAGCAGTAATAGATGGAATAGCTGTTACTGTAGTATAAGGTGTGTGGATCTCATGTCTGATCACAGTGTAATTATATTACTATTATATTCAGTGATGTCAGTAACAGGGGCGGGGCTGTGACAACCTCTCAGACATGATATAGAGGCTGGTTGTCAGCAGTAATAGATGGAATAGCTGTTACTGTAGTATAAGGTGTGTGGATCTCATGTCTGATCACAGTGTAATTATATTACTATTATACTCAGTGATGTCAGTAACAGGGGGCGGGGCTGTGACAACCTCTCAGACATGATATAGAGGCTGGTTGTCAGCAGTAATAGATGGAATAGCTGTTACTGTAGTATAAGGTGTGTGGATCTCATGTCTGATCACAGTGTAATTATATTACTATTATATTCAGTGATGTCAGTAAGAGGGGGTGGGGCTGTGACAACCTCTCAGACATGATATAGAGGCTGGTTGTCAGCAGTAATAGATGGAATAGCTGTTACTGTAGTATAAAGTGTGTGGATCTCATGTCTGATCACAATGTAATTATATTACTATTATATTCGTGATGTCAGTAACAGGAGGCGGGGCTGTGACAACCTCTCAGACATGATATAGAGGCTGGTTGTCAGCAGTAATAAATGGAATAGCAGTTACTGTAGTATAAGGTGTGTGGATCTCATGTCTGATCACAGTGTAATTATATTACTATTATATTCAGTGATGTCAGTAAGAGGGGGTGGGGCTGTGACAACCTCTCAGACATGATATAGAGGCTGGTTGTCAGCAGTAATAGATGGAATAGCTGTTACTGTAGTATAAAGTGTGTGGATCTCATGTCTGATCACAGTGTAATTATATTACTATTATACTCAGTGATGTCAGTAACAGGGGGCGGGGCTGTGACAACCTCTCAGACATGGTATAGAGGCTGGTTGTCAGCAGTAATAGATGGAATAGATGTTACTGTAGTATAAGGTGGGTGGATCTCATGTCTAATCACAGTGTAATTATATTACTATTATATTCAGTGATGTCAGTAAGAGGGGCGGGGCTGTGACAACCTCTCAGACATGGTATAGAGGCTGGTTGTCAGCAGTAATAGATGGAATAGATGTTACTGTAGTATAAGGTGTGTGGATCTCATGTCTGATCACAATGTAATTATATTACTATTATATTCGTGATGTCAGTAACAGGGGGCGGGGCTGTGACAACTTCACAGTAAGAGATGGAGAATAGGTTTTACTGTAGAATAGGGTGTACATTGCTTACATCTCTTATAACGTCCTATACATTATAATTTTCTGCTCTCTGCAGGTCCATCGCAGTGACGTTACTGTTGTGGTGTTTTTCATTATGCCGGCAAAAACGAATAACTTCAATGTGGAGACGCTGAAGGGTCAGGCCGTCAGGAAGCAGCTGTGGTGAGTGAACGTTCCTGCACTGTCCTGGCAGGCACCAATTGTAAGATGTTCTAAGACTTCATGTGTTCGTTTCAGGGACACTGCTCACACTGTGAAGGAAAAATTTGGAAAAAAGTTGTATGAAGCTTTGTTGAGGTACGTCTTTCACTAATTTGGTGCATTCCTCCAGAAACCCCACTAAATATCAATCCTGGAGTCAGCTATCTGTGTCTAGGGAAGCTGAGTGATGAGTTATGGCTGCCATTCCTCATTTAACTCTAGTGCTTTTTCACTTAGCATTCATCATGTGGACATTATCTGTGCTGTGTGTGTGTGTGTGGGTGGGGGGGGGGGGGGTAATGATATAATATATTAGAATATGTCTCTCATCAGGGGGCAAATACCTGATCTCAGCAAGATTCTGGACCGAGATGACCTGACCATCATGAAGAGGGCAATATTTTCCACACAGGTACAAGAAGATCTTACTGTAACTTACCATGCCAGGGGCAAGAGCACCTAAGTGTCAGGCTAAGTTCACACTTCAGTTATTTGATCAGTTATTTCCATCAGTTATTGAGAGCCAAAACCAGGTGCGGGTCAAAAACACAGAACAGGAGCAAATCTTTCCTGATCATTATACCTGATCTCTGTGGAGGCTTCACTACTGCTTTTGGCTCACAATAACTGATGGAAATAACTGACCAAATAACTGAAGTGTGAACTCTGCCTTATATGTGGGGTTGTTTCTCCTGATACAACACTGTTCCCAAATCAAAGTGCTATATAAAGTAATGTTTATATAATGGTTTTATATGCCGTGGCCCAGGAGGAGTGGAGCGGGAGGATGGGGGTGGTAGTGGCCCTGGCTGCAACACCAATTCACATACATCACAGTGGCAATCCTCACCCCCATGGGCTTGGCAGTGATAGGAGGGTGCACCCTTTCTTCCCTTAGGGCACACCCTGATGTTGGGGCTCCTGTCTGATGGTAGTTGGGATGCCCTTGATATTATGAATTTGGTGCAGGGCAGGAGATGTAAGTTAGGTGGAGCGCGAATAGTGCTACAGTCAGTAACCAGACCAGTTGTAGAAAATAAACAAGTCTCTATTTATCAAAGTGCAGAATGGGAGTTGTAGTACATCCAACGGTATCAAAACACAGTTCAAAACATTTCACAGTGCAAATTTCCCCAAATAGCAGTGTATGGATATGAGCACGGATGGGGGTTGTAGTATACTCCTTCTCTATCTTTCCAAAATCTCTTTCTGCAGAATTTATGGCTGGCAATAAGGTTCTTGCAAAACGTGGCTGTAATTTCCAGGCTGAGGGGTACAGGATTAAGATATAGCTGGCCAGGACAGTGTCAAAGTGTGAAGGGTGTATTAGCAATGTCCCTCTCACTGCAGGAAAATCTTTATCAACCTTAAAGGGGTTCTCCGGGAATTAAGAAAATGAAAATACCTAAATATTACTTTATTATAAATATATTCCCAAATACCATAGATGAGTTATAGTGGCTAATTTTGTCTAGGGAGCAATCATTAGGAAAAATAAAATGGCCGCCGTCCTATTAGTACACACAAAACCTGTCTTAATCACACAGCTGGACAAGTTACTTCAGAGCACTGAGCTAAAGAGCTGCCTCAATCTCCTCTCTGCTTGTCAGGAATTATGATCCTGAATACAGCTGATTAGATCTTCAGCTGAATCTCTGTAGGACTGGAGTTCATGAGGAGACATGAAGTACAGACAGGACAAACTGTGGTAATGTGGGGCTGTGGTAATGGAGACTGCATACAAGTGCTGCTGCTCATCAGTCACACACACCCACCTCTCTGTACTTCATGTTTCCTCATGAACATTCCTACAGAGATTCAGTTTAAGATCATATTAAACAGTATTTAAGATCATAATCCCTGATAGGTAGAGCACAGAGGAGGATGAGGCAGCTCTTTATCTCAGTGTCGTGAAGTAACTTGTCCTGCTGTGTGATTAGGACAGGTTTTCTTTGTACTAATAGGATGGCGGCCATTTTATTTTCCCTGATGATTGCTCCCCAGACAAAACGAGCCATCATAACTAATGAAAGGTATTTGGGAATATATTTATAATAAAGTAATATTTACGTTTTTTCATTTTCTTAATTCCTGGAAAACCCTTTTAAATAACTAATACCTTACTGGCTGACTCCAATGCTTGTCCATGCAGATTCTGGACCTTCTAGTTCTTTCTTTCTCTATCTGGAGTACTGTAGAGTTAAGATGGCTTTCCTTTTTTTTTTCAACTCGTTTTATTGAAAATAACAAGTACAAGTTGGTGCACAAACACAATATTTGACGTTGCAATACAAAAAGTCACACTCTTATTCAGTAGTCACAAAAATATCAAATGACATATTTATATACTGCGAAAGGTCATATTCTTGTTCAGTAGTCACAAAAATATCTAACGACATATTATTTTACTGGTATACCCAAGTTCGTTCCGCGATCATGGAAGTACAGAAAAAACCTGTATATGGTTTCCCCCAGAGACAGGCACAACTGCACAGGCGCATTACAGCATGCATCCGCGCAGCGGAAAGGATATAATAACATCGACACTAACATTAAGCTGAGTACATATAAGACGGGAGCGCCGTTAGTGAAGAAGAGCACCAGGATCCCCAGATCCTCTCAAATTTTTGAGGACATTTACTATTGCCATACATAATTTTTCGAATGTTAATATCTGATTGACCAGCGCCTTCCACTGACTTATGGTCGGTGGCCTATCCGCCATCCATCGAAGTGCTATGGCCTTTCTGGCCAGGAATAAGGTCTCTCTCAGGAAAGTATATACATACAGTGTGTGGGATTCATTTTCCACCACTCCTAAAAGACACACCTTGGGACAACAGGGTACCACCTCTGCAATCATTGAAGACAATATGTCTACTACCCCTTTCCAAAATGACTGTATATATTGGCGATCCCACATAAGATGCCAGAAATCCGCGTTAGATTGAGCACATCTATGGCATCTGGTATTGTCTATTCTGCCCATTTTACACAATCTGGTCGGTGTCAAATAACTCCTGTGGAGTATGAAAAGCTGAATCAGCCTATTGTTTAGGGAAGGTGAAACAGTGGACGGGGAAATCAACGCCTCCGACCACTCCTCCTCAGTAAGTAGTGGAATTCGCTCCTTCCACCTAGTTTCCACTAACAGAGGTTTGGATCTAATTTTAAGATCAAGAAGGTGCGTGTATAATGTTCAGATCATACCCTTGGGTTTTAAGTATACCTATCAAAGGGTATTTAGAGATGGTCCGCGAGTCCGTATTAAACTGTGCACTTAGGGCGTGTCTCAGCTGTAGGAACCTAAAAAAGTGAGAAGGTAGGACCCCTGCCTTCTCCTGAAGTTGAGTAAAAGAGAATAAGATACCATTCTCATATAGGTCACCCAAGGTGAGTATGCCATAATTTTCCCATACAGTTCTACCCTCACAGTGTGTCAAGTGTGGGAGCATGGGGTTGTCCCAAAGTGAAACAGCATCAGGGAGGTCACTATATTGTTGAAGTTTTGCAGCCCTCCAAACCTGATGAGCCTGCACAGGTAGTAATCGGCCATTGACGACCCGGATGTTTTCTAGAACCGGCCACAGGGTGGAGAGCCGCAAATGGTGTCTTAAAGAGAACCTTTCACTAAGATTTAGGTAGTGAAATACTTACACTACCTTCCTGGGCGGTCCCCGCTGATGTCCAGGCAACACTTTTTTTTTCAAAATAACCCCCCATTCGGGCGCTCCGGTCCCCGTTAGTTTTCACATACGGGGATTTCTTGTATGATGCGGGGACTTGTGTTTTGCCTGGGGAGTGGTTTTCCTTTCCCTGGCTGTGAGTGCAGCCAATCATAGTGCTCGGCTCGCAGCCAGGGAGAGGAAAACCCCTCCCCAGGCAAAACACAAGTCCCCACCCCTTGCTGCCAGCCCCTCTGTAAGGTGGTCAAAGCGAGCTTCCTCCTTTCGTCACCCCACACAAAGGCTGCAATTATAGAGTGTATGCGCTCAAAGAAACATTTCGGAACTGGGGCACAGGCATGTTCCAATAAATATAATGCTTTGGGCAGGAGGATCATTTTAACAAGATTCAATCTGCCCATTATAGATATAGGCAAAGTGGTCCAGGGCTTTATCCATAGCATAAGATTCAATGGGGATAACATTGATCTGGTGGGACATTGCAGGATCTTTGGTATAAGATGGCTTTCTTGATACAGATATTCTAAGAGATAGAGATTTCCTGGGACTTGGACCTAGTCCTCTGAAGAATGAGCACATGTAACTCCTTACTCTTCCTCGGTTAACACTAGACACTAAACTAGGGGTGGACCTAAATCCATCTCCTAGACTCCAGGACAGAGCCAGGATAGGTAACTCTGACATATCCATACAGAACTATTGGGATAATTTATCAAACTGATGTAAAGTAGAGCCGGCTGAGTTGCCCATACCAATCAGATTCCACCTTTTATTTTCCAAAGGAGCTGTTAACAATGAAAGGTGGAATCTGATTGGTTGCTATGACAAACTAAGCCAGTTCTACTTTACACTAGTTTGATAAATGACCCCATATATGTATACGATCCAATACATCAAATGACATTACATAAAAAGAAACTATTTTGTAAATACCCTATTCTGGGGTACTGTATATACAGTATCCACATAGTGCTCATGAAAAGGTGAATATATATCACTACCATACAGTGCAGATAGAGCAAGTACCGAACGTTTCGCATAAAGAAGAGCCATTCAGTTTCTATATAATAGCTCCTTACAGTGTTCAAGTAACAATGCTGTACTGCACCTTAAATGGTTTTACAGTATCTATATAATAGTGCTAAACTATATATACTGTATGTGCCATACAGTACACCTATAAAAGAGCCAGACAGTGCCTATCAAACAGTTCCATAAAGTACTCACCTAACATCGCTTTATGGGACCCAAATAAGGCCTCATTCAGACAGCCGTAGTGTATTGTGGATCCGCACATGGCCGCAACCATAATAGAAAATGCCTATTCTTGTCCGCGGACAAGAATAGGACACACTCTATCCTTTCCGCGAAGGCGCGGATCGGAACCTCGGATGCGGACAGCACACGGTGTGCTGTCCGCATCTTTTGCGGCCTCATTGAAATGAATGGGTCCGCACCTGTTCCGCATATTGCAGAATGGATGCGGACGCATTCATATGGCTGTCTGAATGGACCCTAACAGAGCCAAGCAGTACCAATGTAGCAACGTAATACAATAGCTAACCAAGCAGTGAAGCTCGTCTTCTGATCTGTATAGATATAAACATCTCCATATCTATGATGACCTTTGAACATTGGGACATAATATAATATATATTGCAGGCTGGCTGTTGGATACCATTTTGGACACAGACTAGCTGATGCGCCTGACCCAGACTGTGTCGCATTAAATCAGCATATTTTACTTTCATTTCAGCGCCAGTCACTTCCTCCAGTCACCACACACAACATGATGGATGACTCCACAGATCCCATTCTAAACACAGTGCGGCGCATCGGCCTCTTCAACAGCCGGGCGGACAGAGTGAAGGTTGGTTACTTGTCCTAACATAACCCTAAACCTTGCCTGTTGGGGTCTTGGATTTTAAGGATTCATGATCATGTGGCCTATGTGGAATGATGAGGCTCCATTGTGGGGTCCACTACAGTGAATTTAGTTATGTCTCACAGGTGATCCTGCACCCGGAGTTTCTGTCCTCCACAAGCCCACTCCTTCCACTAGACTATGAGGAATTTGTACGAGGTTGTCACCTGGGAGTCTTCCCATCATACTATGAGCCCTGGGGGTACACACCTGGTAAGTATTAGTCCTTGATTTATACACCTGGTGAGTGGTAGTCCTATGTATATATGCCTTGTGATCATCCTGGCTTATATACACCTGTGACTGTAGTCCTATGTGTACACTGCTGGTGAGTGTTAGTCCTGGCTTGTGTACACCTGTGACTGTAGTCCTAGGTGTACACTGCTGGTGAGTGTTAGTCCTGGCTTATATACACCTGTGACTGTAGTCCTAGGTGTACACTGCTGGTGAGTGTTAGTCCTGGCTTGTGTACACCTGTGACTGTAGTCCTAGGTGTACACTGCTGGTGAGTGTTAGTCTTTGCTTATATACACCTGTGACTGTAGTCCTAGGTGTACACTGCTGGTGAGTGTTAATCCTGGCTTATATACACCTGTGACTGTAGTCCTAGATATACACTGCTGGTGAGTGTTAGTCCTGGCTTGTGTACACCTGTGACTGTAGTCCTAGGTGTACACTGCTGGTGAGTGTTAGTCCTGGCTTGTGTAAACCTGTGACTGTAGTCCTAGGTGTACACTGCTGGTGAGTGTTAGTCCTGGCTTATATACACCTGTGACTGTAGTCCTAGGTGTACACTGCTGGTAAGTGTTAGTCCTGGCTTATATACACCTGTGACTGTAGTCCTAGGTGTACACTGCTGGTAAGTGTAAGTCCTGGCTTATATACACCTGTGACTGTAGTCCTAGGTATACACTGCTGGTGAGTGTTAGTCCTGGCTTATATACACCTGTGACTTTAGTCCTAGGTATACACTGCTGGTTAATGGTAGTCCTGGCTACATACACCTGTGACTGTAGTCCTAGGTGTACACTGCTGGTGAGTGTTAGTCCTGGCTTATATACACCTGTGACTTTAGTCCTAGGTATACACTGCTGGTGAGTGTTAGTCCTTGCTTATATACACCTGTGACTGTAGTCCTAGGTATACACTGCTGGTGAGTTGTAGTCCTAGGTCTACACTGCTGGTGAGTGTTAGTCCTTGCTTATATACACCTGTGACTGTAGTCCTAGGTGTACACTGCTGGTGAGTGTTAGTCCTTGCTTATATACACCTGTGACTGTAGTCCTAGGTGTACACTGCTGGTAAGTGTTAGTCCTGGCTTATATACACCTGTGACTGTAGTCCTAGGTGTACACTGCTGGTAAGTGTTAGTCCTGGCTTATATACACCTGTGACTGTAGTCCTGGGTATACACTGCTGGTGAGTGTTAGTCCTGGCTTATATACACCTGTGACTGTAGTCCTAGGTGTACACTGCTGGTGAGTGTTAGTCCTGGCTTGTGTACACCTGTGACTGTAGTCCTAGGTGTACACTGCTGGTAAGTGTTAGTCCTGGCTTATATACACCTGTGACTGTAGTCCTAGGTGTACACTGCTGGTAAGTGTTAGTCCTGGCTTATATACACCTGTGACTGTAGTCCTAGGTGTACACTGCTGGTGAGTGTTAGTCCTGGCTTATATACACCTGTGACTGTAGTCCTGGGTATACACTGCTGGTGAGTGTTAGTCCTGGCTTATATACACCTGTGACTGTAGTCCTAGGTGTACACTGCTGGTGAGTGTTAGTCCTGGCTTGTGTACACCTGTGACTGTAGTGCTAGGTATACACTGCTGGTGAGTGTTAGTCCTGGCTTATATACACCTGTGACTGTAGTCCTAGGTCTACACTGCTGGTGTGTGGTAGTCCTGGGTGTATACACCTGATGGTCCTTGGTCAGTGACCCCGTGTGGACTCCGTACACATCAAATTTGCACTTAGATTCATTACATCTGCAGAGCTTCATATGACAGAATCAGTCACAGGTCATTAAATCTATCACATTATTGACCTGCTCATCTCACATTATATCCAGCATCCAGCATATCCAGGAATTAAACACCCACATGATAATCAAAGGTGTCCACAGTGACGAATTCACAGTCATGAGCAAGTGCAGTATACACCTGAAATATGAGCCCAGCATATACTCCCCCACATGATAGAGTGACCCCTAGGATCCAAAGGATGTGATCACATCAGTCAAACAGTAGCACTACAATCACCAGCATATCTGTACTGCTTATTTAGTAGTTCAGAAGTACCGGTATACCGTATTCCTGATTTTCTTTTGATCTATCAACCTTAGCACAAAGGAAGATGAGGATGATTATTAGCTTAACTATCACTCCCATCATCAGTATCATCAACATAATTTTCATTTATATATAATTTAATGTCCATTCAGAGATGGCAGCTGCACGCTAATCGTGCAGCTGCAGAGCGGGTTGCCTGCTGTCAGTGACAGCAGGGCAACCTTGGGAGAAGGCAGGGACAGTTCCCGGGTGTCCCTGCCTTCTAGATCGCTAGTGCAGAAACTGCCCCCGTTGTGGGCCAGTACAAAAAAATACCCCTTTTTAACCCCTTAAGGATGCATGACGTACCGGTACGTCATAAGAAGTTCCGATCACTGCTGCTCAGCCGGCAGTGATCGGAACAAGGTACCTGCTGAAATCACTTCAGAGTTAACGCCCCCCAAAGTGTTAATTTTTAACCCCCCTGCAGCCCCCAATCATATTTTGGCTGCGTGGGTGCAGGGGGGATGGTTGCGGGCGGCGGGAGGCGGTGCGGGAGGCGGGCAGTGCGGCAGGCGGGATCGTGATTGCGATCCCCCGCCTGCCTCCTCTGTAATATTCCCTGGTGTCTAGTGGATCTATTAGAGTGTCAGCACATTGCTGACACTCTGATAGAAACGGCTGGCATCTGTGCTTGATCAGATGCCAGCCGTTTAACCCCTTCCATACCGCGGTCCGTACGGACCGTGGTATGGAAGGGTTAACTGGGAGGGAGCTCCCTCTCCCATCGGGGGGCTGCTGTGCCTTTGCAGCCCCCCAACAGGATAGGATCGCAGAGGAAGGGAGCCCCCCTCCCTCCCCATCCATCACACGGCTGCTCTCTTATGGCAGCGGGTGATGGTTGCCATGGAAGTGTCCTGCTCTCCATGGTGCTGAAAGTCTGAATAGACCTGCTAAAGGTCTATTCAGACTTTGTAAAGTAAAAAATACAGCACAGTGCACTATATAGTGTACTGTACTGTATTATACAGACACCAGATCCACTGGATCTACAAGAACCAAGTGGGTCTGGGTCAAAAAAATACGTAAAAAAGTGAAAAAAGTAAAAATGAAAAAAAAAACACATATCACTGAATAAAAATAAAAAATACACTACACATATTATGTATCACCGCGTCCGTAAAAACCTGCTCTATAAAAAGATAAAGATAAACTCCCCCCCCTCCAAAAAAAATGGTGTAAATAAGCCATTTTTTGGCACCTTACATCACTAAAAGTGTAATACAAAGCGATCAAAAAGGCGTATGCCTCCCAAAATAGTACCAATCAAATCGCCATCTCATCCCGCAAAAAATGAGCCCCTACCTAAAACAATTGGCCAAAAAATAAAAAAAAATATGCCTCTCAGACTAAAACATGATTTTTTTTGTTTCAAAAATGCTTTTTAGTGTTAAATGTAAAAAAAAAAAAACTAAAATGTAGACATATTGGGTATCTCCATGTCCGTAAGAATCTACTCTATAAAAATATCACATGACCTAACCCCTCAAGTATTGTTTGTATACTCAAAAGGATCACAGCACTCAGCAGATTACTGGCATATGGGTGGGTGCTCGTCTCCAGTCGGCCTTGGCTCCACCTCCAGAGGCCTTTTAAGTAGATAATCCACAGACGTATTTGAGACAGCACACCAGACCTGATTTTTTGATGCAAATAAAAATTTATTCAGCCAGGCATAGCAACGTTTCGGGCTTACATTTATAGCCCTTCATCAGGCTTCAGCAGTATATTGCGAGTGTGGTGCCGGCTAGGACAACCCTCAAGTAAACACTGTAAAAACATTAAATAAAAACTTTGTCAAAAAGCCATATTTTTGTCACCTTACATCACAAACAGTGTAATAGCAAGCGATCAAAAAGTCATATGACCCCCCAAATAGTGCCAATCTAACCGTCACCTCATCCCACAAAAAATGAGCCCCTACATAGGACAATCGCCAAAAAAAAAAAAAAACATATGTCTCTCAAACTATGGAGACACTAAAACATGATTTTTTTTTGTTTTAAAAAATGATATTTATAAATAAATAAAAAGTATAGCTATTATGTATCGCCGCGTCCGTCACAACCTGCTCTATAAAAATAACACATGACCTAACCCCTCAGCTGAACACAGCAAAAAAAAAGATAGTGTCAAAAGCCATTTTTGTCACCTTACATCACAAAAAGTGTAATAGCAAGCGACCAAAATGTCATATGCACCCCAAGATAGTGCCAATAAAACCGCCATCTCATCCCGCAAAAAATGAGCCCCTACATAAGACAGTCGCCCACAAAATAAAAAAATAACTATGGCTTTCAGAATGTGGAGACTTTTTCAAAAATGCTTTATTATGTAAAACTGAAACAAAAACCCCCAAAAAGTAGTCATATTTGGTATTGTCTCGTCCGTAACAACCTGCTCTATAGAAATAACACACAATCTAACCTGTCAGTTCAACGATGTAAATAACAAAAAATAAAAACGGTCCCAAAACAGCTATTTTTTTGCAAATTTTCCATTTTAATCCATTTTTCCACTAATAAAGCAAGGGTTAACAGCCAAACAAAACTCAATATATATTGCCCTGGTTCTCTTGTTTGCACAAACACCCCATATGTGGTCGTAAACTGCTGTATGGCCAAACGGCAGGGCACAGAAGGAAGGGAACGCCATATGGTTTTTGGAAGGCAGATTTTGCTGGACTGGTTTTTTGACACTATGTCTCATTTGAAGCCCCCCTGATGCACCCCTACAGTAGAAACTCCAAAAAAGTTACCCCATTTTGGAAACTAAGGGATAAGGTGTCAGTTTTGTTGGTACTATTTTAGGGTAAATATGATTTTTGGTTGCTCTATATTACACTTTTTTTGAGAGAAGGTAACAAAAAATATTTCGAAATTTCATTTCCATTTGCCAATAACTCTTGTGGAGCACCTAAAGGGTTAACAAAGTTTGTAAAACTGGTTTTGAATACCTTGAGGGGTGTAGTTTCTTAGATGAAGTCACTTTTATGGAGTTTCTACTCTAGGGGTGCATTAGGGGGCTTCAAATAGGACATAGTGTCAAAAAACTAGTCCAGCAAAATCCCCCTTCCAAAAACCATATGGCGTTCCTTTCCTTCTGCACCCTGCAGTTTGGCCATACAGCAGTTAACGACCACATATTGGGTGTTCGTGCAAACTACAGAATCGGGGGAATAAATATTAAGTTTTGTTTGGCTGTTAACCCTTGCTTTGTTACTTAAAAAAATGGATTAAAATGGAAAATTTTCCAAAAAATCGAAATTCAGAAATTTTATCTCCATTTGCCATTAACTCTTGTGGGAAACTTAAAGGGTTAATGACATTTGTAAAATCAGTTTTGAATACCTTGAGGAGTGTAGTTTCTAGAAAGGGGTAATTTTTGGGTGGTTTCTATTATGTAAGCCTCACAAAGTGACTTCAGACCTGAACTGGTCCCTAAAAAGTGGGTTTTTGAAAATTTCCGAAAAATTTCAAGATTTGCTTCTAAACTTCTAAGCCTTGTAACGTCCCCAAAAAATGAAATGGCATTCCCAAAATGATCGATACATGAAGTAGACATATGGGGAATGTAAATCAATAACTTTTTTTGGCTGTATTACTATGTATTATAGAAGTAGAGAAATTGAAACTTGGAAAATTGCTAATTTTTCAAAATTTTGGGTAAATTTGGTATTTTTTTATAAATAAAAATGAAATTTTTCGACTTCCTTTTACCACTGTCATGAAGTACAATATGTGACGAAAAAACTATCTCAGAATGGCCTGGATAAGAAAAAGCGATTTAAAGTTATCACCACATAAAGTGACACTGGTCAGATTTGCAAAAAATGGCAGTCCTTAGGGTGAAATAGGGCTGAGTCCTTAGGGGGTTAATGCCCATAGTTGAGCCAATGTCCCCATAGTGCCCCCATAACATGCGCCAATGACCCCTTCCTCATAGTGCCTCCCATAATATGTGGCAGAATAAAATTCCCCTATATAGTGCCCCCAGTAGATGCCCCCATAGTGCTCCTCTGCCCCCTTCCCCATAGTGCCCCCACAATTGAAGCGCTCATTTCCCTCGGCCCTGCTTCTGCCCTCTACTTATCTACAGGGCCGCACCGCCAATTAGGTGAGGTGAGGCAATCGCCTCAGGTGGCACGGCCCTGCGCAGACTCCATGCACCAAACGAGCAAAGAAAAAAAAGGAACCCCTTTTAAGGAGAACTACTCAGTCAGGGCACCTAAAAAGAAAAACCCCTCTAAAGATGAGAGGTTTTGGATGCACACAACCTTTTAATCTCCAAAGAGCAGACCTCGATCAGGTCACCCAAGATGTTGCTTCAAACCTCTTTCACCAGGAGGATTTTTTTCGAGTAGAAAACAAGTGCACCAATACCTACCACCCAGACCTCTGAAAGAACCATAGATCCATTCCGCATTAAAGAGGCCGGCTAGACCAGGTCGGACGATGGAGGAACATACCTGTTTGTACACCTCTGTATTACAAAGGCAATGAAGCAGGAAGTGCTCAATACTTTCCAGCATGTTGCCACAGTTCTCCCGAGGACAACCTCTTTCATCAGAGTTCCTGTACTTCAAGTTGCCCCTTACATACAGCCTCGCATGGAAGTCACGCCAAGCCAGATCCCAGTACTTCTGGGGGTTCCTCACTTAATAAAAAAGTTTTATTACCAACTCGAGGACCTCACTTGGGCAGTCTCTGAGGGCCAGCGGCTTCTGCAAATGGGTCATAAAAATCCTACTGTCAAGTAACTTGTATGTCTAACTTGTATGCAAATCTTTCACTTGCCCTCCATTCTCCCATTCCTGGAAGAAAGGCCTAATCCATCCCCTACAGGAGGATATCCACAGAGCAGCCCTCTCTTGCTAGAGGTTTGCCAGATTCATCCTGACTAGGGTGTTCACAAGGAACACCAGGTAACCATACCTAACCCTACTAGTCTTCCTGGTAGGTAAGTAACATCCTTCTTGATTAGATTAACCCTCTTCCCCCATAACAGTTGGAAAAACAGGCCCAAGTCCAGACCCAAGTCCAGGGAGGTTCTGCCAAGTATATTAACAATGGTAATAGGTACGTTTTGGCCAAGTGAACCCTTTCCCGAAGGGTCAAAGACCAACCTTTCCACTGGCCTACCTTCTGAGCAGCTATTTTCCGCCTACCCTCCCAGTTTTTCTTTGGGTAATCACCCAGGCCAAATTCAATGCCTGGGATTTTAGCAGACTTTTGAGGCTCTGGAAGGGTGTCCGGGAGAACCTCCTCATCCCAGCCACAGACTTTCATACTTATCCTGATTAATCTTGGTGCTAGATGCTTCTGAGTAACGTTCCACTTCAGACATCACCCACTCTGCCTCCCCTCTTACGGACACAAACATAGTGGTCTAAGGACAGCATGTATCCCTTCCAGCAGCCTGCATTACTCTACTCCACTGTCTCTCGGACACCGAGCACAGCACTAAAAGTACTGCAGCCTGGTACAGAGCAATGCTGGGATGACGAATGAGGCCAACATGCAAACTTCACCAGCCGATTAAACAGGGCTTTTGCCCGAATCTTTCTGTCCGTGTTGAGGAATGCCATGGGACGCCAGTTCTCAATATGGGTTGAATCCTTACCCTTCGACTGAATGATCAAGGCAGACCTCCCCATTGAATTTGGCAGAGTGCCTGAGGAAAGACACTCAAGAGGGGAATTGAGGTTCCTTTAAAGGTCTTATACAATTCAGATGTAAAGCCATATGGACCTGGCGATTTCTTGAGGGCAAGCCCTTCAATCGCGAGTCTGACTTCCTCTCCCTTGATCTATTCTGTCAAAACATCAAGAGAGGAGTCTTCTCCGAGTTCAGGGATGGCTTCAGCCAGGAAAGCTGACACTTTATTTCAATCTTTATCCCTCTTTCCCAAAAGTAACAAGTAGGATCTGATACACTCCAGGATGTCTTCATCCTGATTTGGATGTCTTCAGGGAGCTTGTACTGCCAACCAGTCCTGTGACCACTTTACTATTCACTGACATCTTACAGTTCCTGTAGGGGTTAGGTGAGCAGTATTTCCCAAAATCCCTCTCAAGAACTAAAGATGCGTGCCTATCATACTGGCACCTTTTCAGCAAAGGTTTCACTCCAGAGATCTCTTCTCAGCTACCTCCGGTCTAGACTAAATGTTCGAGTTTCCTCCTCGGCCCAGGTATAGGCGGTACCTATTCAGAGACCAGAGGCACGAGAGCTGGCGGAAAAACTTTGACACCCGCACTTTGAACAGTTCCCACCACTCTGCGTTAGTGCCTCCAAGATCCAATAAAGGTACCTGGCTTTGAAGAAAATCATCAAAGGCCTGTCTAATCTCAGCTTCTTCAAGGAGAGATTAATTCAGCCTCAATATACCTCTTCCTATTCGAAATATAATCATACAGTGATCGGAGAATTTTTACCTCAGCGACAGACACTGGCGAAGTGATAGGTTTTATTTGAAGGAGAAAGATTTCTATTCTAGACCTACAATTACCTCTGTGATAGGTTGAACCCGAGTGGCCTGGGGTATGCCAGATGTGGATATCCACCAGCCTCACTAGATATTCTATTTAAAGTTCATACCATCATAGGTCAACTTGTCTCTGGAACCTCTTCTATCTTGGGGCCTAATGACAGTGTTAAAGTCCCCTCCAAAGGCAACTTGTCAACCTGTAAAAAGGAAAGGCTTATATCTCATGAAAAGACTTTTACAGTCCCAATTTTTCTGGGGACCAAATATGTTAATGAGACGAGCGTCACGGATGCCTTCCGGATGTGTTCAGTTAAAAATGCGCGATTGCGCAGGCAAGTTCATTCAGTTTTGTCTGTGATTGCGTTCAGTTTTTTGCAATGCGCATTGATGCGTTTTTTACTAACGCGTGATAAAAAACTGAAGGTTTGCAAATAACATCTCTTAGCAACCATCAGTGAAAAATGCGATCTTCCCACAGCCCCATTCACTTCTATGGGGCCAGCATTGCGTGAAAAACACAGAATATAGAACATGCTGCGATTTTTCACGCAATGCACAAGTGATACGTGAAAAACAACTCTATGTACACAGACCCATTGAAATGAATGGGTCCGGATTCAGTGTGGGCGCAATGTGTTTGTATCACGCATTGCTCCCGCGTGGAAAGATCGCTCGTCTGCAAGGGGCCTTATACTCCAGAGCTGCACTCACTAATCTGCTGGAATTGGAATCAGTCAGCGAGCTTGTTTTCAGACACACCTTAACAGCTTAGGCTGAGTTCCCGCTTCAGTTATTTGGCCAATTATTTCCATCAGTTATTGTGAGCCAAAACCAGTAGTGATGCCTCCACAGAGATAAGGTGTAATGGAAAGATTTCCTCCTGTTTTGGTTTTGACCCGCACCTGGTTTTGGCTCACAATAACTGAAGTGTGAATTCAGCCTTGGCTGAATCCCTGCGATACATGAGAGCTTTGGTTCATACACAGCTGATATATGTTATGTTACATGTGTCCAGCACAGATAAAAGTGAAATGAGTTTAATGAGTGGATGATGGATTGATGCTAATGTCCCGCTGATCAATCTGCCTGGATCTCGCAGCCTCTGTTACTTATTAATTACTCGAGATTGTATTGATTTCTTGCAGCTGAATGCACAGTGATGGGAATCCCGAGCGTCACCACCAACCTCTCTGGATTTGGCTGCTTCATGCAAGAACATGTGGCAGACCCGACTGCTTATGGTAAAAGATCCAGCCTTCATTAGTTACTCTGTGATGCTGTGGACCTCCCTACGAGGCATTGTCTTGATTTTAAAAAGTCCCTATTTGCGGAAAAAATTACCTTTTTTTTACATCATGCTCCCCAAAATTGGAAAAAGTAGATATGGTTTAGTGGAGATAGTGTGGCCCAAATTGTACCAAAATTATTAAGGCTCATTTTAAGAGGTTTTATATTATTGTTTGCTTATGTGTTTTAGGAATTTACATTGTGGATCGTAGATTCCGCTCTGCTGATGAATCGTGCAATCAGCTGACCCAGTTCCTGTATTCATTCTGCCAGCAATCACGGCGACAAAGAATCATCCAGCGGAACCGAACAGAACGACTGTCAGATCTGCTGGACTGGAGATACCTGGGTCGTGTAAGCTACTTTACCAGCATTGAGGGAGATTCACTAAGCTAAATGTACCACAGCTATACTGAATTTGCACCAAAAAAATTGGTGAATGAGCTTTACAAAATGTTTATTTACGTGTTTTAGACATTGTTTGATCGTGCAGGGCAAAGGTATTTTCTGGAGTTCTGGTGACGAACCAGGCTCTTCTTCGAGCTGCCTGTATACTGGATATAATTCTCAGGATCTGCTCTTATTCTGTATATATATGGACACTGCACAGTACCACTTCTCCTGTCCTGTATACTGGATGTAATTCTCAGTATCTGCTCTTATTCTGTATATATGGACACTGCACAGTACCACTTCTCTTGTCCTGTATACTGGGTGTAATTCTCAGTATCTGCTCTTATTCTGTATATATGTACACTGCACAGTACCACTTCTCCTGTCCTGTATACTCGGTGTAATTCTCAGTGTCTGCTCTAATTCTGTATATATATGGACACTGCACAGTACCACTTCTCCTGTCCTGTATCCTGGGTGTAATTCTCAGTATCTGCTCTTATTCTGTATATATGGACACTGCACAGTACCACTTCTCCTGTCCTGTATACTGGGTGTAATTCTCAGTATCTGCTCTTATTCTGTATATATGGACACTGCACAGTACCACTTCTCCTGTCCTGTATCCTGGGTGTAATTCTCAGTATCTGCTCTTATTCTGTATATATGGACACTGCACAGTACCACTTCTCCTGTCCTGTATACTGGGTGTAATTCTCAGTATCTGCTCTTATTCTGTATATATGGACACTGCACAGTACCACTTCTCTTGTCCTGTATACTGGGTGTAATTCTCAGTATCTGCTCTTATTCTGTATATATATGGACACTGCACAGTACCACTTCTCCTGTCCTGTATACTGGGTATAATTCTCAGGATCTGCTCTTATTCTGTATATATATGGACACTGCACAGTACCACTTCTCTTGTCCTGTATACTGGGTGTAATTGTCAGTATCTGCTCTTATTCTTTATATATAACACTGCACAGTACCACTTCTCCTGTCCTGTATACTGGGTGTAATTCTCAGTATCTGCTCTTATTCTGTATATATGGACACTGCACAGTACCATTTCTCCTGTCCTGTATACTGGGTGTAATTCTCAGTATCTGCTCTTATTCTGTATATATGGGCACTGCACAGTACCACTTCTCTTGTCCTGTATACTGGGTGTAATTCTCAGTATCTGCTCTTATTCTGTATATATGGACACTGCACAGTACCACTTCTCTTGTCCTGTATACTGGGTGTAATTCTCAGTATCTGCTCTTATTCTGTATATATGGACACTGCACAGTACCACTTCTCTTGTCCTGTATACTGGGTGTAATTCTCAGTATCTGCTCTTATTCTGTATATATGGACACTGCACAGTACCACTTCTCTTGTCCTGTATACAGGATGTAATTCTCAGTATCTGCTCTTATTCTGTATATATGGACACTGCACAGTACCACTTCTCTTGTCCTGTATACTGGATGTAATTCTCAGTATCTGCTCTTATTCTGTATATATGGACACTGCACAGTACCACTTCTCTTGTCCTGTATACTGGATATAATTCTCAGGATCTGCTCTTTTTCTGTATATATGGACACTGCACAGTACCACTTCTCTTGTCCTGTATACTGGATATAATTCTCAGGATCTGCTCTTTTTCTGTATATATGGACACTGCACAGTACCACTTCTCCTGTCCTGTATACTGGATATAATTCTCAGGATCTGCTCTTATTCTGTATATATATGGACACTGCACAGTACCACTTCTCCTGTCCTGTATACTAAATATAATTCTCAGGATCTGCTCTTATTCTGTATATATATGGACACTGCACAGTACCACTTCTCTTGTCCTGTATACTGGGTGTAATTGTCAGTATCTGCTCTTATTCTGTATATGTGGACACTGCACTGTACCACTTCTCCTGTCCTGTATACTGGATATAATTCTCAGGATCTGCTCTTATTCTGTATATATATGGACACTGCACAGTACCACTTCTCCTGTCCTGTATACGGGGTGTAATTCTCAGTATCTGCTCTTATTCTGTATATGTGGACACTGCACAGTACCACTTCTCTTGTCCTGTATACTGGGTGTAATTCTCAGTATCTGCTCTTATTCTGTATATGTGGACACTGCACAGTACCACTTCTCCTGTCCTGTATACTAGGTGTAATTCTCAGTATCTGCTCTTATTCTGTATATATGGACACTGCACAGTACCACTTCTCTTGTCCTGTATACTGGGTGTAATTCTCAGTGTTTGCTCTTATTCTGTATATATGTACACTGCACAGTACCATTTCTCTTGTCCTATATACTGGGTGTAATTCTCATTATCTGCTCTTATTCTGTATATATGGACACTGCACAGTACCACTTCTCTTGTCCTGTATACTGGGTGTAATTCTCAGTATATGCTCTTATTCTATATATATGGACACTGCACAGTACCACTTCTCTTGTCCTGTATACTGGGTGTAATTCTCAGTATCTGCTCTTATTCTGTATATATGGACACTGCACAGTACCACTTCTCTTGTCCTGTATACTGGGTGTAATTCTCAGTATCTGCTCTTATTCTGTATATATGGACACTGCACAGTACCACTTCTCCTGTCCTGTATACTGGGTGTAATTCTCAGTATCTGCTCTTATTCTGTATATATGGACACTGCACAGTACCACTTCTCCTGTCCTGTATACTGGGTGTAATTCTCAGTATCTGCTCTTATTCTGTATATATGGACACTGCACAGTACCACTTCTCCTGTCCTGTATACTGGGTGTAATTCTCAGTATCTGCTCTTATTCTGTATAAATGGACACTGCACAGTACCACTTCTCTTGTCCTGTATACTGGGTGTAATTCTCAGTATCTGCTCTTATTCTGTATATATGGACACTGCACAGTACCACTTCTCCTGTTCTGTATACTGGGTGTAATTCTCAGTATCTGCTCTTATTCTGTATATATGGACACTGCACAGTAACACTTCTCCTGTTCTGTATACTGGGTGTAATTCTCAGTATCTGCTCTTATTCTGTATATATGGACACTGCACAGTACTACTTCTCTTGTCCTGTATACTGGGTGTAATTCTCAGTATCTGCTCCTATTCTGTATATATGGACACTGCACAGTACCACTTCTCTTGTCCTGTATACTGGGTGTAATTCTCAGTATCTGCTCTTATTCTGTATATAATGTGGGGGGTTAGCTCTGGTTTTGAGGATCGTTCACACACAGATTGTCGTCCACCGCAGCTTTAGGGGCCAAACATCGCTTTATTGTCCCAGCATCAACATAATTATGGTTCAATCAAGAACCCAGCATCAACATAATTAAATCAAAACAAACACCTGCCCGGCTGGGCTCTAACTTAACACAGTGTGTTCCTGACTCACCTAAGTCACTGTTCACACACACGGAACCCATGCGGCTTTCCCAGCCTAATGTCCATCAGCCTCCTGGCTGTTACCTCACCGGTGTCTTTTAGGGGGTTGTGGTCCAGTCGTCCGCCCGACGCTGACCATGCGACCCTTATCCCTAGGTGTCGCGGGACCCCCCAAACTTCAGGCTACTCCCAGCCTCGTGGTCTCTCAGCGCTCCCAGCTCAGACCACACACAGAACCACTCCAGGCTTCTGTACCACACAGGACACACCCATCTCACTGTGAGGACAGCTTTATGCTCTGTTGATTGTGGCACCTGTTGCTGCCTCAGGCCTGCCCACTGATGGGAAAGAGATGGATAATCCTGCCATTCCTCTCTTCTATCAGCCATGAGGCCTGTCACTGCCTCACAATATGGACACTGCACAGTACCACTTCTCTTGTCCTGTATACTGGGTGTAATTCTCAGTATCTGCTCTTATTCTGTATATATGGACACTGCACAGTACCACTTCTCCTGTCCTGTATACTGGGTGTAATTCTCAGTATCTGCTCTTATTCTGTATATATGGACACTGCACAGTACCACTTCTCCTGTCCTGTATACTAAATATAATTCTCAGGATCTGCTCTTATTCTGTATATATATGGACACTGCACAGTACCACTTCTCTTGTCCTGTATACTGGGTGTAATTCTCAGTATCTGCTCTTATTCTGTATATATAGACACTGCACAGTACCACTTCTCTTGTCCTGTATACTGGGTGTAATTGTCAGTATCTGCTCTTATTCTGTATATATGGACACTGCACAGTACCACTTCTCTTGTCCTGTATACTGGATGTAATTCTCATTATCTGCTCTTATTCTGTATATATGGACACTGCACAGTACCACTTCTCTTGTCCTGTATACGGGGTGTAATTCTCAGTATCTGCTCTTATTCTGTATATATGGACACTGCACAGTAGCACTTCTCCTGTCCTGTATACGGGGTGTAATTCTCAGTATCTGCTCCTATTCTGTATATATGGACACTGCACAGTCACCACTTCTCTTGTCCTGTATACTGGGTATAATTCTCAGTATCTGCTCCTATTCTGTATATATGGACACTGCACAGTACCACTTCTCTTGTCCTGTATACTGGGTATAATTCTCAGTATCTGCTCTTATTCTGTATATAATGTGGGGGGTTAGCTCTGGTTTTGAGGATCGTTCACACACAGATTGTCGTCCACCGCAGCTTTAGGGGCCAAACATCGCTTTATTGTCCCAGCATCAACATAATTATGGTTCAATCAAGAACCCAGCATCAACATAATTAAATCAAAACAAACACCTGCCCGGCTGGGCTCTAACTTAACACAGTGTGTTCCTGACTCACCTAAGTCACTGTTCACACACACGGAACCCATGCGGCTTTCCCAGCCTAATGTCCATCAGCCTCCTGGCTGTTACCTCACCGGTGTCTTTTAGGGGGTTGTGGTCCAGTCGTCCGCCCGACGCTGACCATGCGACCCTTATCCCTAGGTGTCGCGGGACCCCCCAAACTTCAGGCTACTCCCAGCCTCGTGGTCTCTCAGCGCTCCCAGCTCAGACCACACACAGAACCACTCCAGGCTTCTGTACCACACAGGACACACCCATCTCACTGTGAGGACAGCTTTATGCTCTGTTGATTGTGGCACCTGTTGCTGCCTCAGGCCTGCCCACTGATGGGAAAGAGATGGATAATCCTGCCATTCCTCTCTTCTATCAGCCATGAGGCCTGTCACTGCCTCACAATATGGACACTGCACAGTACCACTTCTCTTGTCCTGTATACTGGGTGTAATTATCAGTATCTGCTCTTATTCTGTATATATGGACACTGCACAGTACCACTTCTCCTGTCCTGTATACTGGGTGTAATTGTCAGTATCTGCTCTTATTCTGTCTATATGGACACTGCACAGTACCACTTCTCTCATCCTGTATACTGGGTGTAATTCTCAGTATCTGCTCTTATTCTGTATATATGGACACTGCACAGTACCACTTCTCTTGTCCTGTATACTGGGTGTAATTCTCAGTATCTGCTCTTATTCTGTATATATGGACACTGCACAGTACCACTTCTCCTGTCCTGTATACTGGGTGTACTTCTCAGTGTCTGCTCTTATTCTGTATCTATAAATATGGCACAGTATTACATCTCTTGTCCTGTATACTGGGTGTAATACTCAGTATCTGCTCCTATTCTGTATATATGGACACTGCACAGTACCACTTCTCTTGTCCTGTATACTGGGTGTAATTCTCAGTATCTGCTCTTATTCTGTATATATGGACACTCTACAGTACCACTTCTCTTGTCCTGTATACTGGGTGTAATTCTCAGTATCTGCTCTTATTCTGTATATATGGACACTGCACAGTACCACTTCTCCTGTCCTGTATACTGGGTGTAATTCTCAGTATCTGCTCGTATTCTGTATATATGGACACTGAACAGTACCACTTCTCTTGTCCTGTATACTGGATGTCATTTTCAGTATCTGCTCTTATTCTGTATATGGACACTGCAGAGTACCACTTCTCTTGTCCTGTATACTGGATGTAATTATCAGTATCTGCTCTTATTCTGTATATATGGACACAGCACAGTACCACTTCTCCTGTCCTGTATACTGGATGTAATTCTCAGTATCTGCTCTTATTCTGTATATATGTACACTGCACAGTACCACTTCTCCTGTCCTGTATCCTGGGTGTAATTCTCAGTATCTGCTCTTATTCTGTATATATGGACACAGCACAGTACCACTTCTCCTGTCCTGTATACTGGATGTAATTCTCAGTATCTGCTCTTATTCTGTATATATGTACACTGCACAGTACCACTTCTCTTGTCCTGTATACTGGGTGTAATTCTCAGTATTTGCACTTATTCTGTATATATGGACACTGCACAGTACCACTTCTCTTGTCCTGTATACTGGATGTAATTCTCAGTATCTGCTCGTATTCTGTATATATGGACACTGAACAGTACCACTTCTCTTGTCCTGTATACTGGATGTAATTCTCAGTATCTGCTCTTATTCTGCATATATGGACACTGCACAGTACCACTTCTCTTGTCCTGTATACTGGATGTAATTCTCAGTATCTGCTCTTATTCTGCATATATGTACACTGCACAGTACCACTTCTCTTGTCCTGTATACTGGATGTAATTATCAGTATCTGCTCTTATTCTGTATATATGGACACAGCACAGTACCACTTCTCCTGTCCTGTATACTGGGTGTAATTCTCAGTATCTGCTCTTATTCTGTATATATGGACACTGCACAGTAGCACTTCTCTCTGTATACTGGGTGTAATTCTCAGTATCTGCTCTTATTCTGTATATATGGACACTGCACAGTAACACTTCTCTTATCCTGTATACTGGGTGTAATTGCTCAGTATCTGCTCTTATTCTGTATATATGGACACTGCACAGTACCACTTCTCTTGTCCTGTATACTGGGTGTAATTCTCAGTATCTGATCTTATTCTGTATATATGGACACTGCACAGTACCACTTCTCTTATCCTGTATACTGGGTGTAATTCTCAGTATCTGCTCTTATTCTGTATATATGGACACTGCACAGTACCACTTCTCTTGTCCTGTATACTGGGTGTAATTCTCAGTGTCTGCTCTTATTCTGTATATATGGACACTGCACAGTACCACTTCTCTTGTCCTGTATACTGGGTGTAATTCTCAGTATCTGCTCTTATTCTGTATATATGGACACAGCACAGTACCACTTCTCCTGTCCTGTATACTGGGTGTAATTCTCAGTATCTGCTCTTATTCTGTATATATGGACACTGCACAGTACCACTTCTCTTGTATACTGGGTGTAATTCTCAGTATCTGCTCTTATTCTGTATATATGGACACTGCACAGTAACACTTCTCTTATCCTGTATACTGGGTGTAATTCTCAGTATCTGCTCTTATTCTGTATATATGGACACTGCACAGTACCACTTCTCTTGTCCTGTATACTGGGTGTAATTCTCAGTATCTGATCTTATTCTGTATATATGGACACTGCACAGTACCACTTCTCTTATCCTGTATACTGGGTGTAATTCTCAGTATCTGCTCTTATTCTGTATATATGGACACTGCACAGTACCACTTCTCTTGTCCTGTATACTGGGTGTAATTCTCAGTGTCTGCTCTTATTCTGTATATATGGACACTGCACAGTACCACTTCTCTTGTCCTGTATACTGGGTGTAATTCTCAGTATCTGCTCTTATTCTGTATATATGGACACTGCACAGTACCACTTCTCTTGTCCTGTATACTGGGTGTAATTCTCAGTATCTGCTCTTATTCTGTATATATGGACACTGCTACAGTACCACTTCTCTTGTCCTGTATACTGGGTGTAATTCTCAGTATCTGCTCTTATTCTGTATATATGGACACTGCACAGTACCACTTCTCCTGTCCTGTATACTGGGTGTAATTCTCAGTATCTGCTCGTATTCTGTATATATGGACACTGAACAGTACCACTTCTCTTGTCCTGTATACTGGGTGTAATTCTCAGTATCTGCTCTTATTCTGTATATGGACACTGCAGAGTACCACTTCTCTTGTCCTGTATACTGGATGTAATTATCAGTATCTGCTCTTATTCTGTATATATGGACACAGCACAGTACCACTTCTCCTGGCCTGTATACTGGATGTAAGTCTCAGTATCTGCTCTTATTCTGTATATATGTACACTGCACAGTACCACTTCTCCTGTCCTGTATCCTGGGTGTAATTCTCAGTATCTGCTCTTATTCTGTATATATGGACACAGCACAGTACCACTTCTCCTGTCCTGTATACTGGATGTAATTCTCAGTATCTGCTCTTATTCTGTATATATGGACACTGCACAGTACCACTTCTCTTGTCCTGTATACTGGGTGTAATTCTCAGTATCTGCACTTATTCTGTATATATGGACACTGCACAGTACCACTTCTCTTGTCCTGTATACTGGATGTAATTCTCAGTATCTGCTCTTATTCTGTATATATGGACACTGCACAGTACCACTTCTCTTGTCCTGTATACTGGATGTAATTCTCAGTATCTGCTCTTATTCTGCATATATGTACACTGCACAGTACCACTTCTCTTGTCCTGTATACTGGATGTAATTATCAGTATCTGCTCTTATTCTGTATATATGGACACAGCACAGTACCACTTCTCCTGTCCTGTATACTGGGTGTAATTCTCAGTATCTGCTCTTATTCTGTATATATGGACACTGCACAGTAGCACTTCTGTATACTGGGTGTAATTCTCAGTATCTGCTCTTATTCTGTATATATGGACACTGCACAGTAACACTTCTCTTATCCTGTATACTGGGTGTAATTGTCAGTATCTGCTCTTATTCTGTATATATGGACACTGCACAGTACCACTTCTCTTGTCCTGTATACTGGGTGTAATCCTCAGTATCTGATCTTATTCTGTATATATGGACACTGCACAGTACCACTTCTCTTATCCTGTATACTGGGTGTAATTCTCAGTATCTGCTCTTATTCTGTATATATGGACACTGCACAGTACCACTTCTCTTGTCCTGTATACTGGGTGTAATTCTCAGTATCTGCTCTTATTCTGTATATATGGACACTGCACAGTACCACTTCTCTTGTCCTGTATACGGGGTGTAATTCTCAGTATCTGCTCTTATTCTGTATATATGGACACTGCACAGTACCACTTCTCTTGTCCTGTATACTAGGTGTAATTCTCAGTATCTGCTCTTATTCTGTGTATATGGACACTGCACAGTACCATTTCTCCTGTCCTGTATACTGGGTGTAATTCTCAGTATCTGCTCTTATTCTGTATATATGGACACTGCACAGTACCACTTCTCCTGTCCTCTCTTATACTGCACAGTACAACTTCTCAATATATTATTCTGTATATATAGGCATTGCACATTACCACTTCTCAGTATATTACTCTGTGTGTATGGGCAGTGCACAGTCCCAAGTGTCTACAGTATTGTCTGCACAGTATTACTTCCTGGTGGAGGTTCATGTATGTGACTCTTCATTTTTCCTTTCTTCTCCTCAACAGTTTTATATGCACGGGAGACACTTGGCTCTCTGTAGAATGTTTCCAGACAAGTTTGAGATGGAGCCGAACGCGCCTCCAAAGGTGAGAATCTTGCATCAATAGGAAAACAAACACAACATCCTTGTAGATTTCTTGCTTGAGACAAGGAGGAATGATATGTTATACAAAGCAGGGGTCTTCCCTAGGGTGTGTTGAAAGCTGGGGTACAGGAGTGTATTAACAAGTATCAGTTACTGTTACTGTATAGACTTTAAAAACAGTTGAACGTGAGACTCCAGGAATTGACTCAGGGGAAGGGAGGGGAAGTCTTCTGGGGGATTCCTTGGTCTTAGGTGGAGTAAATCATCTCCGCTCTGATTCCTCAGATTTCTCTTCTCTCAGTTAATAACATTTTATTGTCTATGATCAATAATATCATAAAATCTGCACTGAGCACAGTGAGAACACAAGACCATTATTCAGCCCAAAATCCGACAATAAAAGTGATGAATGGTGATGGGAGTGTCTGGGCTGCAAAGTCATCTCCTTCTAGTCACCAACTACAATCCCTCACATTCTTTCTTATTTATATCACTGACAATTTCAGGTTACAGACATTTCATCTTGCATCACAGAAGATCAGCCACATCTCAGATGCTGGCACCCTGAACCCCACATTACATGTTCTATAAGTATCAACCCTATCAATTGTCTGCATTAAACTCCAGGGCTGTACTCACCACTCTTCTGGTTGTTATTAGAAATGGTCAGTAAGCTTGTGGACAGACTGTACAGAATGTAGGTGACCAGAATACTGAACAATCAAGTGATGCTGGGAGCATATGTGACAACTAGAGTTGAGCGAACTTGTGTTTTAAGTTCGGCGTCCAAAGTTCGGGTTATCCAAGCATCCCGTTACCACGGACCATAACGGCATTTGGAACACGGGGTGAAGGACCTGGGGGTGACGTCACCATCATGTGATCAGTGCAGGGGGCGTGGCTCAGTACTGGATTGGATAAGAGGTCGTAGGCTACCACTTTATATCTAATCCAGTGCTGAGCCACGCCCCCTGCACTGATCACATGACGGTGACATCACCCCAGGTCCTTAGTGTTGTCCAAGGTTCGGGTTCATTGAAGAATCCCCTTATGGATTCCAAATGCCGTTATGGTCCGTGGTAGCGGAATCCATAACGGGATGCTTGGATAACCCGAACCCGAACTTTGGACGCCGAACTTAAAACACAAGTTCGCTCAACTCTAGTGACAACGTATTGTACTTGGTGGCACACTTCCATATGGGTTTGGAGTGTTCTTCTCATGCTCTCTAAATTCTTTTGACTTGGAAACCACAGGAATTTCAATTTATTTTTTAATTATCATAACCTAAGATTAAAGGGGCAGTGCACCCATAGTTTGTTGTCTGTCTATACAGGTGAATACAGACTGTTGCTCAATATTGTCAGAAATTTTATGTTACAGACAGGCTGACAGTAGGACATCTGAATATAGTCTATTTTGTGTTATATTTCTGTTATCAGCCATCTCAAGCTGGGGAGAAGATGACCTTAATGTTCTTCAACCAGAAGAGGGACAAGATGTGCAGAATGCTCTCTGCCATCCCCCTCCACACACACACCTTATTTCACATATCGCTAGGGCTTGAAACCTCCAGACTTTTGAGCCCATATGTGCAACAGATATCAGCCACTTCCAGCGCTATTATCATCGCCTCACACACTATAGCAGGGATCAGCAACCTCCGATACTCCAGCTGTTCTGAAACTACAACTCCCAGAATTCTCCTTTCACATATATGGGAGTTACAAGGATAGCTTGCCTGCATGTACACTTAGTGCCGAAGGTTGCTGATCCTTGCACTATAGGGTCACCGGCTCTTTAAATAATAATATAATCTCTGTTCCGCTTTATAGACAGATGGATTCCGGTACCCCAGGCCATCTTCTGTGCCCCCATCTCCATCAGTATCCCAGCCCTCCAGCCCCCGTGAAAGTGACGATGAAGAAGAGGACGACGATAAAGAGCGGTATGATGAGGACGAGGAGGCTGAGAGGGATCGCCAGAACATCAAGTCCACATTTGCCCTTGGCCCAGTGTCTCGGGGGAAGAAGAAGAAACATGGAGAATACAGAAACTGATGTCTTACTTGTCCTAGTGCAATGCTGCTGTAAAATGTACCAGTGCCCCCCTGTGGCAGGGCTGCTACTGCCTCATGTAGGATATAGATGTGACTCATATCTGATGTATATGTGGTAGTGAAATAGTTAAACCCTTGACTGCTTTCATTGCGCTGTGTCTCTGTTATTCTGGGGATCGGAGGCTGAGGCTCAGACATCAGAACGTGATACTGCTGTTCTTGCCCTGTTCCTGGGTTCTATCATGTTGCAGTCTCAGTTCTGCTGTTCTTATACTCCACTCACATCCAACTCGGAAGTCAAAATTTTGCAGTTACATTGTCTTATACTCCAGTCATATTCCGAGCTACAGTTACAGTTCTGCTGCTCTTATACTCTAGTCACATCCAGTTCTGCAGTCAGAATTCTTCAATTACATTATGTCTTATTCTCCAGTGGTATCCAGAGCTGTGGTCACACTTTTATTACATTGACCTATACTCCAGTCATCCAAAGCTGTGCCGTGATATCATGACTTTCAGTCAAATCCAGAGCTGCAATCCCAATTCTGCTGTTACATCATATGTTTTACTGTTAAGATTTGGTTCTAACTCTGCTGTTTGCTCCTTGGAATCCATCAGCACTCTGCTGACTGAGAGTTAGAATATCTCAAATGAGATCCCATTCTTCATAGCAGGACGTATACAGTAGTTTTCTCCTACAAAGTGCAGCAGCACAATATCCTCTGGACACACAGAACACAGTGGCAGCAGGAAGACGTGAATGTCCGAGAGTTAGATTTTTGACTGCAGCTCTGGATGTGAATGGAGTATAAGGAACCCATTTACTGGTTTCTGACAGTGGGCTCCTATCTACAGGTGACTGGCTATCAATGGCATACATCAAGAAGTAAGGGTCCCACAGCAAGGATCAAACCAGGCCCCCACACAGGACAGAAGGGTTTCTGCCTAAACCCTGACCAAGTTTTTACCTCCAGTAGAAGAGGAGATAATCCCAACTAAGACTGGGCCCCCTCTTGCCCTGGGCCCCATAGCATTTTCAAAGTCTGCCGCTATAGTAGTTACACCTCTGCTGGCTAGGTAACAGATGTATGGCAGGGTGTTATATACAGGTATTTAGTAGGGTCCTATTTATAGGTTTCTGGTAAGGTCTTCTTTATAGATGTTCTCATCTACATATGTTCGGCTTATTCTGTCTACAGGTGTTAGGCAGGATCCTATGTACAAGTGTCTAGCACAGTACAATCTACAGGTTTCTGGCAGGGTTCTATCTACAATTGTCTAGCAGAGGTCTATATATAGGTTTCCAGATATCTACAGGTATGAGGCAAGGTCCTATCTACAGGTGTCTGGCAGAGTCCTATATACAGGTGATCGTCAGTGTCCTATCTACAGGTGTCCGGCAGGGCCCTATCTACAGATGACTGTCAGGGTCCTATCTACAGGTGTCCGGCAGGGTCCTATCTGCAGGTGTGCGGTAGGGTCCTATCTGCAGGTGTGCGGCAGGGTCCTATCTGCAGGTGTGCGACAGGGTTCTGTCTACAGGTGTGTGGCAGGGTCCTATCTGCAGGTGTGCGGCAGGGTCTCCTATCTGCAGGTGTGCGGCAGGGTCCTGTCTACAGGTGTGTGGCAGGGTCCTATCTACAGGTGTCCAGCAGTGCCCTATCTACAGATGACCTTCAGGGTCCTATCTACTGGTGTCTGGTAGTGTCCTCTCTACAAGTGATCAGCAGGGTCCTATCTACAGGCGTGCGGCAGGCTCCTGTCTACAGGTGTGCGCAGGGTCCTATCTGAAGGTGTGCGGTAGGGTCCTATTTAAAGGTATGCGGCAGGGTCCTATCTGCAGTTGTGCAGTAGGGTCCTATCTGCAGGTGTGCGCAGGGTCCTGTCTACAGGTGTGCGGCAGGGTCCTGTCTACAGATGTTCGGTAGGGTCCTATCTGCAGGTGTGCGGCAGGGTCCTATCTGCAGGTGTGCGGCAAGGTCCTATGTACAGGTGATCGGCAGTGTCCTATGTACAGGTGTCCAGCAGGGTCCTACGTACAAGTGACCGGCAGGGTCCTATCTACAGTACTGGTGTCCGACATTGTACTATCTACTGGTGTCCGGCAGGGTCCTATCTATAGGTGTCCAGCAGGGTCCTACGTACAAGTGACCGGCAAGGTCCTATCTACTGGTGTCCGGCAGCGTCCTATCTATAGGTGTCCAGCAGGGTCCTACGTACAAGTGACCGGCAGGGTCCTATCTACTGGTGTCCGGCAGCGTCCTATCTATAGGTGTCCAGCAGGGTCCTACGTACAAGTGACCAGCAGGGTCCTGTCTACAGGTGTCCAGCAGGGTCCTACGTACAAGTGACCGGCAGGGTCCTATCTACTGGTGTCCGGCAGGGTACTATCTACTGGTGTCCGGCAGGGTCCTATCTATAGGTGTCCAGCAGGGTCCTACGTACAAGTGACCAGCAGGGTCCTGTCTACAGGTGTCCAGCAGGGTCCTGTCTACAGGTGTCCAGCAGGGTTCTACGTACAAGTGACCGGCAGGGTCCTACGTACAAGTGACCGGCAGGGTCCTATCTACTGGTGTCCGGCAGGGTCCTATCTATAGGTGTCCAGCAGGGTCCTACGTACAAGTGACCAGCAGGGTCCTGTCTACAGGTGTCCAGCAGGGTCCTATCTACTGGTTTCCGGCAGGGTACTATCTACTGGTGTCCGGCAGGGTCCTATCTATAGGTGTCTCACACATTAGTAACAATCAGTCCCCAAAATGTAACCAAAATATTTCACATGAACTTTATTGTTTGAGATCTGTGGATAGAAAATCTTACACTTTGTACATTGTCCTTATTATATTGTTGCTGTTTGCTGATCTTCAGAGAACGTAGGAAGCAAAGTGTCAATGAACAAAAGGAAACACTGCAGAGTCCAGTAACATGATTACGGCAGAGCGGTAATGTTGCCTCGATCCTGGCATGCGAGGACCATGAGAAAACAGATAACATATGGGAACTGCCTGTCACCAGAGAAGAGGACAAGTGGCACAATCACCAGCTGAATAAAGGCTCTGGCAGGTATCCCTCGTGGTCCATGGCGCCATCTTCAGCTAAAGAGAAACACCAGTAAATGTAACAAGACTGAATTATCCGGATATGATTCACATCCATAGCAATATATCAACAGCTTCCTTGTGCAAACTTATAGAGAAATTGTTAACATGCACTCACTATTCTGCCGGTGGAGTTATTTTGAACATATATTATATCACTTATCCTAAGTTACATTCTGCATTATACTCCAGAGCTGCACTCACTATTCTGCTGGTGGAGTCATTGTGAATATATATTATATCACTTATCCTAAGTTAAATTCTGCATTATACTCCAGAGCTGCACTCACTATTCTCCTGTTTGACTTCCTAAGGCCGCATACACGCATACACAACCCGTCCTGCTGAGTGCAGTAGCGCACGGCGTCATTGGTTGCTATAACGCCGCACGCGTCGTGCTGCTGCTGTACAGTACTACACTCATATGATCTATACGAGTGTATTACTGTACAGAGGCGACCAGGGCTGAGACAAGGTCCACCACCAACAGAGGCTGAGCTGCCCAAGTGCGCCCCCCCCCCCCTCCAACTTGTGAATGACACTGCTATGGGGGATCTGTGATGGATGACACTGTTATTGGGGAATCTGTGGATGACAAATATGTGTCATCCACAGATTCTCCCCATAACAGGATTCATTTAGTGAATGACCATTGTGGTGACCCAATACATGGGAGTTGCATCTGTAGAGCTTTTGTATAATGCCACCCCACACTGTAGTGTCCCCCACACAGTAATGTCTGCCACACTGCCCCCCACACAGTAATGTCCGCCACACTGCCCCCCACACAGTAATGTCCACCACACTGCCCCCCACACAGTAATGTTCCCCACACTGCCCCCCGCACAGTAGTGCCCCCCACACAGTAGTGCCCCCTGCACAGTTATGTCCGCCACACTGCCCCTCACACAGTAGTGTCCCCCACACTGCCCCTCACACAGTAATGTCCGCCACACTGCCCCCCACACAGTAATGTCCGCCACACTGCCCCCCACACAGTAGTGCCCCCCACACTGCCCCCCGCACAGTAGTGCCCCCCACACTGCCCCTCACACAGTAGTGTCCCCCACACTGCCCCCGCACAGTAGTGTCCCCACACTGCCCCTCACACAGTAGTGTCCCGCACACTGCCCCCCACACAGTAATGTCCGCCACACTGCCCCCACACAGTAATGTCCGCCACACTGCCCCCCACACAGTAATGTCCGCCACACTGCCTCCCACACAGTAATGTCCCCCACACCCCCCTCAACCACACAGCAGTGCCCCCACATAGTAATTTGTCATGCTTTCTGCCCCCCCATGTTTGCTCATTCTTCTCCCCCTCCTTCCTCTCCTCCTCCTCTCCTCCTACCTCTGCTGTAGCGTGGCCAAGCTCTGCATGGTCTGCGCCTCCGCGGGTACAGGAGGAGGAGCTTTTGTCTCCTGTACCGAGCCGACTGACTTGAAGTGCAAACTGTGTGCGCACTTCCTGTCAGTCAGGCCGGGTACAGGAGACTGATGCTCTCTGTACCTGCGGACCGGACAGAGCTCGGTCACGCTACAATCAGGGAATGACAGGAGGGAGCGCTGAGCGGTTCTCCCCTGTCAGTCCCTCTCCCTCTGGCCGGCCCCTGCCTGCGCCCTGAGGCTGAAGCGCCCTGAAGCTGGAGCCTCCCCAGCCTCTGTGTCAGCCCGGCCCTGGCGGCGACGCATGAAGTGCACAGTGTCATAGCAACCAATGACGTCGTGCACACCTGCACCTCGCAGGACGCAGGCTGGCTTTTCACAGACCGTGGAAATCCACGTATGTGTGAATGCGGCCTGTACTGATCCCTAGTTACATTCTGTATTGTACTCCAGAGCTGCTCACTATTCTGCTGGTGGAGTCACTGTGTACATATGTTACTGAGTTATTGAGTGTATTACAAGATATATCCCAGGATCAGTACAGAATAAGTAAGTAATGTAATCTAACTACTAACAGGCTCCACCAGCCAAACAGTAAGTGCAGTACAGGTGTAACTCAGGATTAGTATAGGATACATAATTGTCTTCACCAGCAGAATAGTGAGTGCAGCTCTGGAGTACAATACAGGATGTAGCTCAGGGCCAGTAATAAAATGTAGAAAAGTGATTGCAGTTCTGGATTATAATGCTAATGTAACCTAGGATGAGTACATCCTGATGTAACAGGATCAGTACAGGATAGGTAATGTAATGTATGTACACAGTGACTCCATCAGCAGAATTGTGAATGCAGCTCTAGAGTATAATACAGGATGAGTACATTATGAATAATGTATGTACAGTGACTCCACCAGTAGAATAGTGAGTGCAGCTCTGGAGTATACTACAAGCTGTGAAAACTCTTGTATCACATGTGTTGGAGTGTCACTAATTTACTATGCTAATATTTACTCAATATGTCTCTAACTACTCCCAAAACTTGCATTGGTCCCCCCTCCAGGTGAGGTAGTTACATGACATACAGTACAGAAATCACTATACCTTCCTCCTGAGCTTTTTGCAGAGAGCTGAGGAACATGGCAGCTGCCTCCGATATTGTGATTGGGCTGGAGTTCCGGCTCCGGGTCTCTGGAAAACAACATGGTTTATAGAATATCAGCTGAATGTATAGAGAATAGAGGAAGCGAAGCGAAAGGTACGTCGGGGTTGTGGGCCCCCCCGGGCACTCGGTCTGTATTTTACTTATGCAGTATTTATCTGGTTTCCCACTTTTCCGCCTGTGTTCGGTGAACATACTATGGCTATGCACTTTTATGCCCCTGCTGGTTCATAATTTTATGTGATCAAATCCATTACAGGGTCCGCATAATCCCGTATCAGGTGGACATCTTATAGATTGTTATCTGCAATAACTTATTGCCCATGTGTATCACTACCCCATCAATATATGCAAGGGGATTTAGTTTTAGGGCTTGTACAGACCTAGAGTCTGGTTGGGGCACCATTTTACATAGCGCTCATCTGCACTGCAATTTGTAATTGATTTTATCCAATCACTGTATGTCTAATTTTGATATAATACAATAAAGTATGCATTTCAACTATATGTGTGGTTTTGTCAGTTTGGTGCGGTATACATTGTTACCACACATTATTATTTGTACTACTGTTTGGTGTCCACCTCTGGAAGAAGCCAACACTGAGTGGCAGAAATGATTGTTACGGATATTTTATTTTTTTAGGGAGCATTCTGGAATAAAACGACTTTAACAACAAAAACCACTGCACAAAACCCAGAAGAACCAGTCATTACCGAGCTGCAGCCGGTCATACAAGTCTTTCCTCTGACTCTCATCTGAGATGAAGCGGCGACCTTCTGCAGAACACGAGGAGTGAATTATAATATTTATATCATGATATAACATTTATACCACATTGTAATATAACACTATAACATTTATATCACATTATAACATTTATAATAACTTATAACTTATAACACTATAACATTTATACCACATTGTAATATAACACTATAACATTTATACCACATTGTAATATAACACTATAACATTTATATCACATTATAACATATCACAGTTTAACAGTTGTATAAGATTTATATCACACTATAACATCACATTATAACATTGATATCACTTTATAACATTGATATCACACCATAACATTTGTTATTAGCACCGTATTAGCACTTTATGACACTGAATAGCACTCTATGGCTATATGTGAGGACAGTATGGCAATATATTTGCTCTATATGACACTGTTTGGCACAAAACTGATATTGTACACTTACCTACTGTAGTATGGTTGAGGCATGTGCTCATTAAATTCAAGCAGGGGAGAGCACATGGATAAGTGTCGGAGAGGGGCAAGACCAGCGCTACACGAGTATCTTGGCCAAAACACCCATTCCATGACCAATGATTGATGTGTAGCAGGGCAGCCACTGAAATGAATGGGGTCGCATAGTTACTCACAGATTGTAGCAACTGCAAACCTAGAATCACAAAATGTGCAACACTGCTGGATTCTGGGATTGCGGCAACCTGCGAGTCGCTCTGCGAAACCCATTAATTTCAATGGCTGCACTGTTACGGTACATTCACACGACGTATGTATTTTGCAGTCCACAAAACCTGGATCCGCAAAATGCGGATGACGTCCGTGTGGCATCCGTTTTTCTCGTGGACCCGTGATCCGTGATCACTCGTGTGCTTTCCACAGCCATATGTCCATTCTGCAACAAAAGAAAGGCCAGGTCCTATACTTGGCTGCAAAATGCGGTTCACTGACCCATTGAAATCAATTGGTGTGCAACAAAAAAAACAGATGCAACAAGGACGCCATCCATATTTTCTAGACTGCGAAATACATATGAATGTACACAGAATGTACACGCGTGAATGTACACAGTGATCTTTGGTCATGTGACAGGTGCTACAACCATAATCGCCATGTAGCACCAGCCACAGTGGACACAGTCTAGCCCTATATGGGCTACATGCAGAAGCTTTATGTCGCTTTGTGGAAAATATGACACTATATGACGACTAGTTTGTCGTACAGCAGGGCATTGTGGGAGTTGTAGTTTTACAACAGCCAGAGGGCCGCAGTTTGAGGATGCCTGAATTAGGCTATTCCAGATTTATCTACTGCGACTTTTTAAAAACTCACCAAAAAGGTGGAATCCTACTGCAGTGTCACAAAAACTGAAGTAACACCTCTAGACAAAAATATTGTTACGTATTTATCACAGGCTTTTAATAAATCTGGTATAAAGGATTATCTGGGATAGGTAGCAGCACCTGCCCACTCTTCATACATCACTAACACACAGTTGTGAGTGTGAGGGCCCGGGGCCCCGTTATGCATTTTCTGTCTCCTTATGTAGATAGGTGCTCTCTATTATCAGGGGAGAAGCGTTACTCACGTGCCCCCTTTAAGTACAGCATGGCCTGCGGGGTCCAATTTCGTCTCTGGAAATGACTCTTGTCACAGAGAAAAGAAATATGGAAAGAGATTAGGAAGTTGCAGTGGCAGAAGGAGCTGAGCAATGGATGTAGAGTGTCCTCCTACCTGCGGGAGACCCCCGGAGCAGGGGATGACGGAGCTGCTCATCAGCAGGATCAGGGTGCAGGCAGTGATGGGACCAGAGTCCTGGAAGAATCACAGAAGAGATGAATAAGCAATGTAAGCCGAGGATATGATATATTGTGTTATTAGTCCGTATCATCTCAGTATCATTGGCTATCAAACTAATGTGCGTGGGGAGCTCCCGACTCTCCTCTGACAGATGATGTCGGGGAAGAGAAGGTTCGGATAAACTGAATTTTTTCATTCTCTCAGCGGAGAAGAGCTGCCTGGCATGCTTTCTTTTCTCTCACCATTGAAAACACATACACACTTGGCCAGGCTGAGCATGCATCAGTACAGGGGGTCGGCTGACAGTTATTCCTATCGTACCTGACCTCAGGAGTTCACAATCTAATCTCCCTTAATCTTCCTCTCTGTATGGAAATGAACGGTTATTACTACGATCGCTGCAGATTTATTGTTTGCCAGTAGCACATTCCTCTTTACACAGGACAATATATTACCGACAAACCAGGATTTTATGTGCTGCGTAAATGACAGATCACCCAACAAACAAGCCTTATGTCCATTTGTCAGGTGATTGGTGGCACGTTTAAGGAGCCCTTAAACGGAACGGACACGGAAAGAAAATACGTTTGTGTGCATGAGCCGTTTATTTTTGGGTTTTTTTGCAGACCATATGGGGAACCATTTATTTCAATGGGTCTGCAAAAAAAACGGAAGTCACTCCGTGTACATTCCGTTTTTCATATGTCCATTCTGCAAAAAACAAACTAAAAACGACCTATTATTGTCCGCATTACGGACAAGGATAGTACTGTTCTATTAGGGGCTGGCTGTTCTGTTCCGCAAAATACACAATGCACACGGACGTCATCCGTATTTTTGGGGATCCGTGTTTTGAGGACCGCAAAATTCATACGGTAGTGTGCATGAGCCCTAAGTCTCATTCACATGTCAGTGTTTGATCAGTGATTTTTCATCAGTGATTGTGAGCCAAGACCAGGATGGGAGCCTCCACAGATATAAGGTAAGATTTGCTCCTGCTCTGTGTTTAGAGCCGCTCCTGGTTTTGGTTCAAAATGGCCTTTTTCACACCAGCGTGTCCGGATTAGGTCCGGATGCGTTGCGGATGCGTTCAGTGAAAACTGTGCGATTTCACAGGCGAAGCCATTCAGTTTTTCCTGCGATTGCGTTCAGTTGGTGCAATGGGGCAATGCGTTTTGATGCGTTTTTCACACGTGTGATGTTTTTCACGCAGCCCCATTCACTTCTATGCGGCCTGCGTTGCGTGAAAAACGCAGAATATAGAACATGCTGCGATTTTCACGCAACACACAAGTGATGTGAGAAAAAAAATGCTCGGTGCGGGTGCTATGCCTTCACATCACGCATTGCACCCGCGGGGAAAACTCGCCCGTGTGAAAGGGGCCAAACACTGATGGAAATCACTACTGACTGAACACTGACGTATGAATGAGGCATTCCATGGGGCAATTATCAGGAACGAGCGAAGATTCATTCATGATCATTGTCCCTATAATAAGACCGTGTAAATGGACCCTGTCAGGTAAGTACAGTATTGTCAGTCATTTCAGGTAATTAACTTTATGTCCTCCAATGACAGAATCATTGACAGAGGGAAGAACATCTCATGCAACAGGAGACGAGAGGTTAATCAATATGTCTATTAAATTGTGGACAGCTGCAATTATAAAGAAGGAAACCAAATCTTGGTCCTCTAGTCTACTCTAACTAACCCCCCTGACAGGTCACCCAACCTGCACAACCTTTTCTGGTTGGGGGCCACATTGTCAGCCTGAACCAATTCCAAGGGCCGAAAATAAAACTTAAAGGGGTATTACCAACTGAAATACTGTATTTTTGGCATATTGAACATACAGTATATACTATAAATGTCTAGTTACAGTTCTAGGACTCCAATCTAATAGGAGAATACATGAAAGATACATGTAAGAAGCCATAAGACATAGACCTACATGTCTTTTAGCAGATGTTTGGGGGCCGCACAGAATGGTAAAGAGGGCCCCCGGGCCCCAGGTTGTGCACCCCTGCTCTAGAATATCACAGAGGTCACTGTGGTCATCTCCATCTGTACAACCAATTTTATTGCTGCGATGTATCTGAAGTAAAATATAGAGCAGCTTTATAAAGTCATAGATGTACTGCTTCTAGGCAGAACAATGGCAGAGATTTATCAAACTGGTGTAAAGTAGAACGGTCTTAGTTGCCCATAGAAACCAATCAGATTCCACCTTTCATTCTCCAAAGGAGCTCTGAAAAATGAAAGGAGGAATCTGATTGGTTTCTATGGGCAACCAAGCCTGTTCTACTTTACACCAGTTTGATAAATCTCCCCCAATGAATGCACTTTCACCAAATAAAGTAAATCAATGTGCCCAGCGCATATCAGTGAGACCTAGAAATGACTCCAAATACACTCTTATCTCCTCCTGCACACAGCGTTCACTCTGTCACCTTCAGCTCCTGACCAAGACCAACAAGAAATTGTGAAATTATAAACTAATGTGACAAGACATCCATCTCCACCTGCAGAGTTAGGCTGACTCCACACAGTCAGGGTTTGATCAGTGTTTGGTCAGTGATTTCCATCAGCGACTGTGAGCCAAAACCAGGTTAAAAAATAAAGAACAGGAGAAAATATTTCTATGTATAGTCTTCGCTCTTGGTTTTGGCTCAGAATCACTGACCAAACACTGTGTGAAAGCATCCATATTCTGATGGGAATCAGTCCAGATCAACAAGACGAAAAAGGTAGAAAACACGTAAGATCTGGGTGAAAATTCTGTGACTTTCCTCCTCTTCCTCTGTTTCCTGCTGTACGTTGTCACATTGCGTCCTAGAAATTAGAAGCCTAAAGGTCGCTGTCTCTGTGCATCTTGTGCAGATGGAGCAGAGTTTAGGATCTTAGAGGACACTCACCTTCATGTTCCCTGGCAGTGTGACCACTCTTTCTGTGTGACACCGCTACTTAGGTCGGGGGTTTTAAATGTTCTGTGGGTGGAGTCTCCTCCTTCCACTGTCCCAGGGATTGATCTTGTCAGCTACGGTGATGGACTCGACGTTGGGACGCAGCCTCCTCGGGGGTTCTCACTGCACTGCGAGAAGTAATTGAGGGACGAACAGGAGGAAATGTTCCATATTTTGAAGAGATCAACCTCATCGTCTCTCCGATCATCACGTCACTGCTGAGTGCGGGGATCAATATCCACAGCTGGAAGCTAAAGGTGACAGCTGTAATGAGGGTCGACATGGTCAGTGATTGTATATCAGGATGTCAAGGGTAATCAGTAGAGATGCAGGAGATGCCCTGACGTTCCCCAAGTGTGATTCAGACCTGGAGATGGAATGATCTGCTCCCCAAATCCATGGAGCCTATAAATCTTTACTCCATCACAGTTAGGGCTCATGCACACAACCGTATGTATTTTGCAATCTGCTAAAAATCCGGATGACATTCGGGTGCATTCTGTATTTTGCGGAACAGAACAGCTGGCCCCTAATAGAACAGTACTATCCTTGTCCGCAATGCAGACAATAATAGAAAGGTTCTATATTTTTTTTGCGGAACGGACATACAGAAACGGAATGCACACGGAGTAACTTCCGTTTTTTTTGCACACCCATTGAAATGAATGGTTCCGCATACGGTCCGCAAAAAACCCAGAATGGACATGGGAAAGAAAATACGTTTGTGTGCAAGAGGCCTTAGGCACAAGTTCTTAATAAGGTAATAAGGGTTAGGGCTCATGCACATGAATGTATTTTTTGTCCGCGTCCGTTCTGTTTTTTTGCAGATTTGATTCCACATGCATTCTGTGTCCGTATGTCGGCATGTCAGTTCCACAAAAGAATAGAACATGTCCTATTATTGTCCGCATTATGGACAAAGATAGGACTGTTCTATTAGGGGCCAGCTGTTCCGTTCTGCCAAATAATGAATGCACAGGCGGTATCCATCTTTTGCGGATCTGTAATTTGCAGACCGCAAAAAAACAACAGTCATGTGCATGAGCCCTTAAGATCAGGATTCTCACTTGGCTATTTTAAAATAAAAACCACTACAGTAGAGCTACAACCACGAGCAGTCAGCTAATACCCTATCCCTAATAACAGCTATATATGAACAACACAAGGCTGGTTTAGAGATTGTAGTCTAAATTACATTCAGGCCTCATACACACGACCGTATCTTGTTTCCTTGTCCGTTCCGTTTTTTTTTGCTGATAGGATGCGGATCCATTAATTTCAAAGGGTCTGCAAAAAATGCGGACAGCACACCATGTGCTGTCCGCATCAGTATGTGTTCCGTAGCCCCCCCCAGATTGGGTCACTGTCACTAGTGGGGTACCTCAGGGGTCAGTATTGGGCCCTATTCTCTTCAATATATTTATTACTGATCTTGTAGAAGGCTTGCACAGTAAAATATCTATTTTTGCAGATGACACTAAACTGTGTAAAGTAATTAACACTGAAGAGAACAGTTTTCTGCTACAGAGGGATCTGGATAGATTGGAGGCTTGGGCAGAGAAATGGCAGATGAGGTTTAACACTGACAAATGTAAAGTTATGCACATGGGAAGGAATAATGCAAGTCACCCGTACATACTAAATGGTAAAACACTCGGTAACACTGACATGGAAAAGGATCTAGGAATTTTAATAAACAGCAAACTAAGCTGTAAAAACCAGTGTCAGGCAGCTACTGCCAAGGCCAATAAGATAATGGGTTGCATCAAAAGGGGCACAGACGCCCGTGATGAGAACATAGTCCTACCACTTTACAAATCACTGCTCAGACCACGCATGGAGTACTGTGTACAGTACTGGGCTCCTGTGAACAAGGCAGACATAGCAGAGCTGGAGAGGGTTCAGAGGAGGGCAACTAAAGTAATAACTGGAATGGGGCAACTACAGTACCCTGAAAGGTTATCAAAATTAGGGTTATTCACTTTAGAAAAAAGACGACTGAGGGGAGACCAAATATCTATGTATAAATATATCAGGGGTCAGTACAGAGATCTCTCCCATCATCTATTTATCCCTAGGACTGTGACAAGGGGACATCCTCTGCGTCTGGAGGAAAGAAGGTTTGTATACAAACATAGAAGAGGATTCTTCACGGTAAGAGCAGTGAGACTGTGGAACTCTCTGCCTGAGGAGGTGGTGATGGTGAGTACAATAAAGGAATTCAAGAGGGGACTGGATGTATCTCTGGAGTGTAATAAAATTACAGGTTATAGCTACTAAAGATGGGTCGTTGATCCAGGGAGTTCTTCTGATTGCCTGATTGGAGTCGGGAATGAATTGTGGGGAAAAGTGGGGAAAATTGGCTTCTGCCTCACAGGGTTTTTTTGCCTTCCTCTGGATCAACTTGTAGGAAACAGGCCGAACTGGATGGACAAATGTCTTTTTTCGGTCCTATATACTATGTTACTATGTCCTTTTTTTTTTCTAGTTTGCGGACAAGGATAGGCATTATCACAATGGATCCGCAAAAATAATGGATCCGCAAAATCCGCAATTTGCGGACCACAAAACACATACGGTCATGTGCATGAGGCCTTATTGTATTGCTGTATGTAGTGTTGAGTGAACTGAAGTCAAACTAATTGACTTTGATCCGAATTTGTGATGTAAGGTGACAAAAAAATGATTGTTTTAGCACAGTTTTTATTTTATTTTTTCTACGGCATTCAGGTGAGGGGATGGGTCATGTGATATTTTTCTAGAGCCGGTCGTTACAGACCCAGCAATACCCAATATGACTGTTTTTCTTGGTTTTTTTTCAATTTTATGTGCTTTATTTTGGGAAATTTTATTTAATTTTTAATTTTTTATTAAAAAAAAAACTTTTTTACTTTTTATTTTTGTCCTACTCTGGGACTTCAACTTCTGGGGTCTGATCCCCTCTGCAATGCATTACAAAACAACCTGTATTGTAATGATTTGGCTGTCAGCTTTCATGCTGACAGCCTGCCTGAGACCGAGCCTAAGGGGCTGGATCTCACAGGCTTCCGTAGAAGGCAAGCCCCAAAGCCTATGGAGGGCATCGAGCTTGCCTTCTCTGCCATCGGTTCCCCGCCACTGCAGTGTGGGGAACCGATGGGGAAGCAGAGGACACCCGTACCCTCAGCAAACCCTATGCATGCTGCGGTCAGCTTTGACCGCAGAATACAAGGGGTTAATACGGCGGCATCGGTGTTTTCATCGATGCCGGCGTATGCAGCAGGGGCCCGGCTGTCAGTGACTGCCGGGTCCGTGCTGCTGATCGGCGCTGGTCATTAAGTCATGTCCACCAGTGCCGTACATGTACGGCGGAGGTCCTCTACTGGTTAATACATGCCAAAATACAACATGGATGAGGTTCTCGTGTGCAGTGTTTTTTTTGTTATTCACGCATAACATTGTGCTAAAAAGTTCCACTTTTGTCTCATCTGTCCAAAGAACATAGCATTACATAGTATTGTGGAGCTTCCAGGTGGTCTTGTTTTTTGGACTGCAGAGGCTTTCTCTGCGCTGTCCTTCCATAAACATCTTTCAGTGTATTTCTGATAGTGGACACTGTATTCCACAAATTGTAAACTGTTCATGTGTCCACTATTAGAGAGTCTTTAGACGTCACACCTCCTTTAACCACTCCATTTTACCTTCCGCCAGAAGGCGCTCTCCATCCAACACCAGCCTCACTGCTCCTGTCCTGCAAGTCCCAAACAGAAGTGAGACACGCTGCCAGTGGGGGAACGGTTGTCAGGGAACAATAATGCTGGGTATTTTGTTCTTCATGGGGATATTTATTTGGCGCTGTTGGGAGATATTTTGTGCTGCAATGCGGTATTTACATGGCGAAGTTTGGAAGGTATTTTGGAAAGCACACTGGTATCAGATGGGGAGGCAATTTGAACTTTATCAAAGTATGTGCTGTTGTTGGGGAGGGTAACGTATGTCCCAGACCACCTAATTAGGCGTTTTTGTGTTCCACTTTTATTTCCTTTCTTGTATTGATGGTTTACATAGAGGCATGACCAAGTAAAGCAAAATTCACCTCCGCAGGGAACATTGTGCACTAGGGATTGACAGATATTGATTTTTTTAGAGCCGATACCGATTACTGCGCCACCAATAATTTATACCGATATTCTGTGCATTTTCATTTTAGCAAAAAAAAAAAATGTGCTGTTAAATGAAGAGATGCCATTATATATATATATAATGTTAGATATATAGATTAGATTAAATATTTATACTTAATATTTTGTTTTTAACTTTTTTTATTTAATAACTATTTCCCCCTTAGGGGCACAGTACACACAGCAGCAGGGAGCTGATCATGGCAGCCAGGGCTTCAGTAGCATCCAGGCTGCCATGGTAACAGATCGGAGCCCCTGGCTTACACTGCCCGGGGCTCCGATCAGAAGCTGCCACTGCCACCAATGAAGAGGAGGGGAGAGGGGCTCCTGTGGCCAATGCCACCAATGATTTTAATACTGGGGTGGGGTGGGGGTGTTGGGGGGCGCACTGCGCTACCAATGTTTTTATTACTGGGTGTATTTTTATTACCTCCTGTATTTGAATTAATAACTGAGCAAACTTCATTGATGGCGCAGTGGCCACAGCTCCTCCCCTCCTCTTATTAGTGGCAGCGGCAGCAGCGGCACAGGGGAGGTGGAGACACTGCTTCCTTCTACCCTGTGCTGCTGAGGGAACACGGATCTCGCTGACAGTAGCGCGATCCATGTTCGCGATTCATTATCGGCAAGGTCAGATGCCAATACCGATAACTTTGAAAATCCTGAATATCGGCCGATAATATCGGCAAATCCGATAATCTGTCAATCCCTATTGCGCACCATTATTTTTATGCAATACCGCTTTGGAATCCCAGACCAGCCCTGATGGCTCACTATATTATATGCAGCAGAAAGCACAATTCATAGAGCAAAGGGAGGGCCAGGATGGGGCATGGGCGCCCAATTCAGATTCTTGCAATGGGGCCAATGATTTCGATGTACTCCCAAACTGGAACCAATTCATATTGTAACTTGGGGGACCACTGTACTATACTAATTCCTCCTACATACAAGAATATAACTACTACAATACTGCCCCATATGTACAAGAATATAACCACTATAATACTGCGCCTATGAACAAGAATATAACTACTATAATACTGCCTCTATGTACAAGAATATAACTACTATAATACTGCTTCCTATGTACAAGAATATAACTTCTATAATACTGCTTCCTATGTACAAGAATATAACTGCTATAATACTGCCTCCTATGTACAAGAATATAACCTCTATAATGCTGCGTCTATGTACAAAAATATAACCACTATAATACTGCCTCTATGTACAAAAATATATTTTGTTTATTCTCATGGGTTCTCCCGATGTATCTTGACACAGGAGAATTCCTTCAAACTTATCACCAGGTGGTACAAAACACCTGTCTTCTTGCATAAATTGAACCCCTCTGTTCCAGAGGTTTGTTGGAGGTGTGGAGGAGAGGTTGGATCGCTGTCTCACTTGTGGTGGCACTGTGGGCTTATCCGGCCATTTTGGAAACAGATTGAGGGACTTGTTAATCAGATTTGTTCAATAAACCCCCCGATGGTGCTGGACCCTAAATTAGTGCTACTCTGTGTCCCAATCAATCTTTCACTCCGTCGAAAGCATGCCTCGCCACCTTCTTACTGATGGCGGCCAGACTCCTCGTTCCTTTGAAGTGGAAGTCTACCAAACCGCCTGCAGTTACAGAATGGGTAGACAAGGTTGATCAGCTGATGCGATTGGAGGAACTTTTAGCGTGGGAATTAAATTCTAGGGAGAAATTTCTTGATATATGGCAGCCCTGGAAACTTTACAGAGATCTTGGTTGACCGCTTGGATTATATCCCCACCCCTCCCTCTCTTCCCCTCACCAGCATCACTATCCCCCCCTGTCCCTGTCTTGTCCTAGTCCATCTCTGTCCTTTCTTTTCTCTCTCCTTCACCGCATATCATTAGGCGGCTGGTCCCCTTATGACTTTATATGCTATCTAGGTCTGACTGGTTGGTGGAGTCTCATCACGCCGACACCATTAGTGAGATCGCGGATTGGCTTGGTACGAGGGAAAAGTGTATAGCTACAACAGATTTGTGTTTTTTCCATATTGTCCGTTGACTTTACTGTTATGATTCTATACCAGTTATGCCTGCACTTTCCTTTGCTGAATACTGTGATTTACATCATTACTTTGTCATCGTTGCAGGTGCCTTGATACGTCTAAGCATTTGATGCTATATATTGTGCCTTTACATGCTTATGCACCTTGACATTGTGATTGTACTTTTATCTCTGTTTCTTTTCTTCTCAATAAAAAGAATATTGGCAAAAATATATTTTGTGGACCGCCCATGGCTGGCGCTATATAGAAAATGCCTATTCTATATTATTTGCAGGCCACGGAACGAAACAACGGATGCAGACAGCACACGGTGTGCTGTCCGCATCTTCTGATGCCCCATTCCGCAAAACTGTGGAAAGGATACGGACACATTCATACGGTTGTGTGAATGAGCCCTTATTGCAATTGGTAATGAAGATGTTTCCTGGAGCCACATGGAAATGCATATCTAGACTGCATGGCACCTCCCACAGCAAGAGTCTAAGTGCTTTTCAACTGAAATACCAGAAGATAAAGAGAACATATCATAAACTGTAAAAAAAAAAAAAACTAAAAAAAAAACTCATCTCTGGTATAACTCACTTAACGCATTAATAACTGCATTCAGTGTAATGTGGGTGTCGCAAGGAGTACAATCAACCAACTTATGTCACATAACCGCCCTGTCATGTGACCCTGGTGCCACTGTTTACCTTGTCCGTTTGTCCAGGATTATGTTTTTCGTGTTTGATTATGTTTAATAAAGTCTCATTTTGTCTTCTTTGTTCCATTTGACTAGTTTTTGTATGCTTGTGATATGTTCAGGGATTCTGTTGACCCCTAGAACATGACACCTACAGTATGTACAAGAATATAACTACTATAATACTGCCCCCTATGTAAAAGAATATAATTACTATAATACTGCCTCCTATGTACAAGAATATAACTACTATGATACTGCTTTCTATGTACAAGAATGTAACTACTATAATACTGCCTCCTATGTACAAGAATACAACTACTATGATACTGCCTCCTATGTACAAGAATATAACTACTATAATACTGCCTCCTATGTACAAGAATATAACTACTATACAACTGGTTCCTATACAGGTGAAACTCGAAAAATTCGAATATCGTGCAAAGTTCATTTATTTCAGTAATGCAACTTAAAAGGTGAAACTAATATACGAGATAGACTCATTACATGCAAAGCGAGATATTTCAAGCCTTTATTTGTTATAATTTGGATGATTATGGCTGACAGCTTATGAAAACCCCAAAGTCACAATTTTGAGGTATCCTTTGCATAAGGGGGTATGGATTACCGTAATTAGCTAACTAGAGTGTGACACTTTGAGCCTAGGATATTGAACCTTTTCACAAAATTCTAATTTTAAGCTGCATTAATGCAATTCCTTTTAAGTTGCATTACTGAAATAAATGGACTTTTGCACGATATTCTAATTTTTCGAGTTTCACCTGTATACAAGAATGTAACTACTATACTACTGCCTATGTACAAGAATATAACTACTATAACACTACTCTTATGTACAAAAATATAACTACTATAATACTACCAACTATGCATAAGAATATAACTACTATTATACTGCTTCCTATGTACACAAATAGAACTACTAGAATACTGCCCCTTATGTACAAGAATATAACTACTATTATACTGCCTCCTATATACAAGAATATAACTATTATAATATTACCCCTATGTACAAGAATATACCTACTATACTACCGCAGCATCTGAGGACATGGGAGGCTGACCTTCATACCACCTTCTCAGACACAGAGATACGTCGTATATACTCGGGCTCCCATGGCTTCTCACGTTGTGTCAGAGTTCAGGAGCATTCCTATAAAGTAATGACCCAGTGGTATCAAACGCCAAAGCAGCTTTATATAAAAGGGCTTAGCACCTCGGACACATGCTGGAGATGTGGCAAAGAGTCAGGGACACTGTTACACATCTTTTGGTCCTGTCCAGCTATAAAGCAATTTTGGTCTGACATCTCAGAGGCTATACATAAAATCACGAAAGTGAGAATTGTCCTGACCCCCGAACTGGTACTCCTGTGGCTTCCCACACCCGAATTCTCACCTTCCAAAAGAGATTTGGCAACACAACTGATTCAGGCCGCCAGACTCCTCATACCCCTTAAATGGCTTTCCAGAGACCCACCTTTGTACTCTCAGTGGGTTATGAAGGTGGATCATATTAGTAGAATGGAAGAGTTAGCTAGTTGGGAGGTCAGGAAACATGCCCAATACACTAAGACCTGGAACCCCTGGACAACCTTCCGAGACTCAGAGACCGTGCATTAAATATGGTCTGATACATATGCAAAGCCTCACACCGAAACCTACATAGATGGTACTGCAAATGAGATGTAACCAGCACACACAGATCTAAGCCTATTACTTTGTATTCGTGATAATTGTGATGACGACCAGTTTCCTTTCCCAATGTTCCCCCACATTGAATTCTTGGATTTTGTTCACTATATTTATGTGACATGTGATTGCTACATTTTGTATTCATCTCTGCCCGCGACTCCTCTGCTGTGGCTGTCGAGGCAGTGTTGTACTTTTATTTAAACATGTCTTTAATAAAAAAGAAATTTGACAAAGAATATACCTACTATAATACTGCCTCTTATGTACAAGATTATAACTACTATAATACTGCCTCTTATGTACAAGAATATAACTACTATAATACTGCCCCCTATGTACAAGAATATAACTACTATAATACTGCCCCCATGTACAAGAATATAACTACTATAGAGGGGCGGAGTCTGACTGCCGACCTGAGCAGACGCATGTAGGAGAACTCTCCTCCCTACAGCCCAACAAACTGGCTATATTAGCACTTTGATCAAGCATAGAATGGGCAAAGTAGGCAAGTACATCCCTAAAGACAAGCCTGATCCCGCCAGAGCGGACCGCAGTGCCCTGGAGATAGATAAATTCTTGAATAAGAAGCTCCCCAGCGCGGCCCCTGAGGCTTCCAAGATGGCGCCGGCCGAACATGAGGCCGGGGAACAAGGCCTTGCGGAGGCCTCTCGTCTGCCTCAAGACTCCCTGGACGGACCAGGGACCTTACCAGCGCCGATCTCCAAACAGATACTACAACAAGCCTTAAAGGAGGCCCAGTCACCGATCCTTGACGAACTGAAGGAGATTAAAGCCGATGTGAAACACATAGGACATCAAGTGGAAGCACTTGAAAAAGACCAGGCGGCCGTCCTCTCCTATCTTCACGCTGCTGAAGAGAATACCGCAGCCTATGTACACTCTCTGGACAACGTATACTCGTTAATAGAGGATCAAGAGAATCGCAGCAGGAGAAAGAACCTCCCCATCAGAGGCCTGCCAGAGAGTGTGACGCATGAGGAGTTACCAGAAGCTGCCAAGCAGATCTTCACCTTACTTGTAGGGCCGTCTCGAGCTCTGGACATCCACATTGAGCGCATCCATAGAGCACTGAGACCCCGACCCAAGGATACAGATAACCCAAGAGACGTGATCTGTGGGCTCCTGAAGTATGTAGACACGGCAGCCCTGATGCAAGCTGCGAGAAACCAAGCTGAAATCGCATCTCACGGCGCGAAACTTTCCATTTACCAGGACCTGGCGCCATCTACGCTCAGCAAACGCAGATGCCTGAGGCCTCTCACCGACCATCTGAGACACCATAAAGTCCCCTACAAGTGGCTGTTCCCATTTGGACTGACCTTCGCAGTCGGGGCCGCAGATGCGTTATTCGCTTACCTGCAGACCTCACAGCCGCATGGGATCTTCTAGAGACTGGCCCGCTGGATATCCAGTCATGGCTGCCCTCAGCCGACATGGGTGTGCCACTACCAGATCTTCCGGACGTCCAAAGTTGGTCGAGAGCACAGCAGAAGAGGAAGAATGCGCGTTCTCCCAGAGACACTTAAAGTTCTGAGATCCACATGATCGAGTACATAGCGAATTATTGTACCATCACAAGAGACGCTGGCTGCACAGAGATTTTTAGGATCGCGCACGTAGCGAATGTTCGCAATCGGCGGAAGCAACTTGCGGAACTGAGACTTTTAAGATCGCACACGTCGTGAAATACTGCAGTACCCACAAGGGACGCTTGGAGACCTGCGGTCTTTGCGAGCGCACACATTGCGACTGATCGCAGTGTCAAAGGGATTCATCTGAAAACCTGGGATCTTGCTGATCGTGACTGCTACGAACTATCGCAGTATACGCAAGTATAATCACGGGACAGCGTTACCATTTGCTCCCCGTTCTCTATGATGATAGCCGTCCACTCTGTACTCCCCGCGTGTCGGGGTGCCGGGAAGGACGTGTCTTATTATGTTGATTGATCTATCTGCTTTTATTTTGGTGCCTTGCCAGAGTTGTTGGTCCATGGGGTTGCCTGTATAAGATGACCTGATGGATACCGACCCCCCGTACCCCACCAGGATTTCACTTGCGCAGACCTGGTGCGTGCGCAATTCTATGTGGCCTTCTGTGCCCGCCTGGCCACAGCTAAGTGACTTGCTGTGGCGGGGCCGGCACGGGAGACACAGTTTCACAAGGTCGATGATGCGGACAAGCTCCATGTTCACGATTTTTTGTTTTTTAAATGTTCCTATGTTATGTTGTTATTGGTTCTGGTCTACTGTCGCTACAGTTGCTACTTATCTGTGGTGTCATGGCAAGTATTAAGTGTACCTCATTTAACGTCAGGGGATTTAATACCCCGCAAAAACGGTCCCAAGTCATACGCTTGCTCAAAAAGTCCCACTCTGACATCTGTTTTTTCCAAGAACTACACATTAGGTCGTCTAACATACCAGCATTTCAAAAATCATATCTCCAACACTGGTTTATTAGCACATATGATAAGGCCAAAAGGGGGGTAGGCATAGCCATTTCAAAGCACATCCCATTCACGTTAAAGGCGACGCAGACTGACCCTGACGGCCGATTCATATTTGTAAAGGGAGTCATCGGCTCACAGCTGGTCACTCTTGCTAGTCTATACAGTCCAAATAGGGGCCAGAAACTTTGGCTAAAAAATACCTTACTAAAGTTCCATACATTTGCGGAGGCAGTGTGCCTTGTGGGCGCGGACCTAAATGTCACCTTAAACCCTCTAGTCGACGCCTCTGATGGCGTTTCCCAACTGACACACTTGGCGATAGGATGCATAAATAACTACCTCTCAGGGGCCCACCTACATGACACCTGGCGTCTGATGCACCCGGAAGGACGGGACTATACTTTTTTCTCGGCTCCCCATAACTCTTACAAAAGACTTGATTACATCTTTATATCTGCCCCTCATGTAGATTTAGTTGATAGCTCCGCAGTCGGGCAGATAACAGTCTCGGACCACGCCCCGACATCTACAACTGTCCGTTTAGCGAACTTACCCGTCCGATATAAACAATGGCGTCTCAATGAAACATTATTGGATAAGCCTGCTGATGTTAAAGCTCTACAGCAGAAACTGCAGTGGTTCTTTGCTGAGAACTCCACCCCCGGTATGCCTCAGACGACATTGTGGGAGACTCACAAAGTGGTGATGAGAGGAGAACTCATTGCACTTGGTAGTAAGGTGAAGAAGGATAGACAAAAAAGATTACACTCCCTACTTAGGCAAATAGCTGCAAAGGAGTCAGTCCACAAACGCTCTAAGGCCCACTCCGTTCAAACAGAATTGACGGCCTTGAGATCCCAACTAAAAGATCACCTCAATGTTAGTCATGCTCGTGCGTACCAATATTCGCAGTTTAGGTTTTATTCACACGAGGATAAGGGGACGAAGCTTATATCCTCTCTCATCAAACAAAGAAAAGACGCTATGTTCATCCCCAGGATTAAAAGCAGTGGGGGGACTGTATTACATAAAACTGCAGATATTGCCACTGAGTTCCAGAGGCTCTATGAACAACTTTATGGGATCTCAAGCTCAAAATCCACAGCGGACCCGTCGCTACACACTGCGATGGATCGGTTCTTACAACACCTAAATCTCCCCCAAGTAACACCTGAAGACGGCATGTCCCTTCTTGCTCCAGTGTCAGACTCAGAAATTCACAGAATACTTGCTTCCATGCCATTAGGGAAAAGCCCTGGCCCGGATGGCTTTCCTGTCGGGTACTATAAAAAATTTGCCTCCCGCTTGATCCCCCAGATGACGTCCTGGTGTAATTCTCTTCTCTCAGGAGCTAAGTTGCACCCGCAATCCCTGGAAGCCATTGTAACTATTCTCCCCAAACCTGGGAAGGACCCAACCCTTTGTGGCAGTTATAGGCCGATATCGTTACTCAATGTCGATATAAAACTTTGGGCCAAGATTTTGGCCTCTAGACTTAGTCTACTCTTGCCGAAACTAATCCACCCTGACCAAGCTGGCTTCGTTCTGGGAAGAGAAGGGAACCAAAACTCTTGTCGGATTCTGTCGGCAATGCAGTGGGCTATTGAACAATGACTCCCATTAACCTTCCTCAGCGTTGATGCGGAAAAGGCCTTCGACCGGGTAAACTGGGTCTATATGCAAAAAACTTTGCTTAGATTTGGCATTCCAAGCCGGTTCCAGGAGGCAGTCATGACGTTATATACAGATCCTAGTGCGAGGATCCGGGTCAACGGTACCCTGTCACCATCTTTTCACATAAGCAATGGGACACGGCAGGGCTGCCCCCTGTCACCTGCCCTATATATTTTGGTGATGGAAACTCTTCTTCAGACAATTAGAGAGGATCCAGCCATTAGAGGAGTTAGAGCAAAAAGCGACTCCATTGAATATATCAACGCTGCTTATGCAGATGATTTACTGATAATGGTGTCCAACCCGGTCGAGGCCTTTCCCCGTCTCTTGTCCCTGTTTGAGACTTATGGTATAGTGTCCAATTACAAGATGAACTACTCTAAATCAGAAGCAATGAATGTTACAGCCGCGCAAAACATAATCGAGTCACTAAAACAGTCCACCCCCTTCAAATGGCAATCCGAGTCTCTCACATATCTTGGCATAAAAATCCCACCAGACCCGTCTAAATTATTTCAGCTCAACTACTTGCCTCTATGTTCTGACATTCAACAGCAACTGAACTCCTTACGTATCCCTTATACCACCTGGATGGGCAGGAAAAATCTGCTAAAGGCGTTTGTACTTCCCAAAATATTATATGTGATGCAAATGCTTCCCATCTTTCTTCCCAATGCTTATCTGTCTCGAGTTAGGAGACTATTCTCTACCTACCTTTGGGGTGGGAAAAGACCTAGGCTGGCCCACAGACACTTGATACTAAGACGTAATCAGGGTGGCTTTGCACTACCAGACGTGCATATTTACTACCACGCCATACACTTGAAGCGGTGGCTCCAGCTGCATGTACCCTGTTATAACACTAGAGGCACTGATTTGGAACTATTACAACTCACCCCTAAACAAAGGGCGTCCTTATGGGACCTAACATCTACTTCCTTTCACTCTCACATTCTGCTTAAAGGCACCTATTCAGTAGTTAAATTTTTGAATAAGAATAATGATCTACTCCCTAACCCATCTCTTAAAACACCCGCAGACCTGACTCCATTCTTAGTCAGACCTTTGATAGATGAGCTCCCCCGATCTGGCGCAAGCTTAAAGACTACGCTCTATCAGACTTCCTTGCACGTGCTAATGGCAGTCTCCCTGCTGACCACCCACTTGCCAGAGTCTGGGAAACTTCCCACTTCATAGACCGTCTGGAGCTCAATTCAGTCATTAAGGCTCTCCCACCCTTCAAAGACCCCCCTTCATCAATGACGTGGTTTGAGGGACTGTTGACGTCTTCCACACCCCAGCGGAAAATGATCTCGCTGCTATACCTAGCGCTAAACACACCTTCCTCTAAGACTACTCCACAGTATCTGCGAACCTGGGCCACTGACCTTGATGTGGTATTTAGTGAAACTGATGTTTTAAGAATACATGCTCACTCCCATGGGTTTTCCCGTTGTGTGAAAATCCAAGAACACTCTTACAAAGTTCTCACCCAATGGTATCGCACCCCCACTTATTTGTTCAACAACGGGCTCAGTGACACAGACGTGTGCTGGAGGTGTGGGGAAGGGTCAGGGACGTTACTTCATATATTCTGGTCGTGCCCCAGGATTCGCAACTATTGGGACCAAATCTCAGTGTCTATTAATCAGATAATGTCTACAGTTATATCTTTGACCCCGGAGCTGGTACTCCTTTGGTTGCCCACATCGCAGTTTACTCCCTCTAAGGGTAATCTTGCGACCCATTTGATACAAGCTGCTAGATTATTAATACCAAAACGCTGGCTTAGCACCGAACCACCGTCAATGGATCAGTGGGTAGCCAAGGTAGACACCCTCTTCAGGATGGAAGAGTTAGCTAGTTGGGAACTCAGGTCACACGAGAAGTTTGAGAAAACTTGGGCCCCTTGGCGGTCCTTCCAAGACCACTCATAATCGTCTTGGTTGACTGGAATACGACTGGTGCACCTGCCGCCACATCACACACGACATTGGCACTATCTTGTAGATCTTGATAAGATGCTGACATTGATGCATGAACCAGTAGTAGCGACTGAACTATATGTGGATTTCAGATATTCTGTTATCATGGAGTAGACCTTTACCCCTCCTTTTCCCATTTCCCCTTGTTTGTCTCATACCCCCCTCTCCTCCCCGGTTGTTTTCCATTCTGGTTATACCTTAAATATGTGCCTTTGCCCAATGGAAGACACTGGGCCAATACTATGTTGAACGGATATTGCTTAATGTATGTCTATTCGAACCACATGGTGTAAAAAGAGCTGTACTAGATTTATCATACTGTTATATGTCTGCTGTTGTCGGGGCTCCATGTGATTTACGAGCATCTGTTCATGTGGTCATTGCTTTTTCTGCCTACATTTATTTCAATAAAAAGATATTGGACAAAGAATATAACTACTATAATACTGCCCCATGTACAAGAATATAAAGAATATAACTACTATAATTCTGCCTCGTATGTACACAAATATAACTACTATAATACTGCCCCCATGTACAAGAATATAACTACTATCATACTGCCCCCATGTACAAGAATATGACTACTATAATTCTGCCTCGTATGTACACAAATATAACTACTATAATACTGTCCCCATGTACAAGAATATAACTACTATAATATTGCCCCCATATACAAGAATATAACTAGTATAATACTGCCTCTTATGTACAAGAATATAACTACTATAATACTGCCCCCATGTACAAGAATATAACTACTAAAATACTGCCCCCATGTACAAGAATATAACTACTATAATACTGCCCCTATTTACAGGAATATAACTACTATAATACTGCCTCCTATGTACAAGAATACAACTACTATAATATTGCCCCCATGTACAAGAATATAAAGTATATAACTACTATAATACTGCCTCCTATGTACAAGAATATAACTACTACACTGTTGGTCATTACACAGAGGACAGAGATTGGGAAGAGCAAAATGCAACACTGAGGGCGGTTGACAATCTTAAGACGAGCATGCTGCTCACTGAGCAAGCAGTTAGTGGGGTAGATATGGAAGTTGGAGATCAGGTGCTGGTTCAGCAGGAACAGGCAGGTAGCTGGGTTAATGTAGCTACAGGGAGTAGTAAGGGATCCCAGAAGAGGAAGGCCAATCTGTGCTTCCAAGCAAAGTTGGGCGATGATTCAAGGGTGTCAGATTCAGAAATGGCAGCCCTAGCGGATACTGTTGTCCCTAACAGCCAGGAGTACAGCCCGATAGTAGTGCATGTAGGGCTAGTACAGGGCCAGTGCAGACAAGCTAGGGAGGATATGGCTATAAATATGAAGGTAGACAGGTTAGAGAGGGGTCAGAATACATTAGTGGGGGGAATGGATGGTGCAGGGAGGATTAGAAAAGTGGATAAGGGGATCTGTCAGTTACAAACCAACTTTAAAGGAGGAAAAATGCTAAAAAATAAAATCTCAAAGTGTAAAATTTGATTCCAACTTAAAGAGGTTTTCTGCGCTTTTACTATCGATGACCTAACCTCAGGATAGGTCATTAATATCAGATCGGCAGGGGTCCGACACCCCCGCTGATCAGCTCTCTGAGGAGACGTTGCACAGTGTGCACGTCCCATCTCCCTTCTCTCTTCCTGTCCGCTGCTGCTTTCTATGGTCTTTGGCATAGAGAAAGGAGACGGCACGTGCACACTGCGTGCCGTCTTCTCAGACAGCTGATCGACGGGGGTGCCGGATAGGTCATCAATAGTAAAAGTCCGGACAACTCTTTAAAATGTATGTTCACAAACGCCAGAAGTCCAGCAAGCAAAATGGGAGAGCTTGGTGTTGATGAGACATGGCTGGACTCTTCTCATGATTAGGGTCTATTCACACGTCCGTGGTGTGTTGCGGATCCGTAACACACCCGGCCAGCACCCCTCGTAGAAATGCCTATTCTTGTCCACATCTGTGGACAAGAATAGGACATGTTCTATCTTTTGCGGAGCCGCGGACCGGAAGTTCGGGGGCCGAAGCCCGGAAGTTCGGTGCTGCGCTCGACAAATGCGGAAGCGGAGAGCACATAGTGTGCTCTCCGCTTCACGTCCAGCCCCATAGAGAATAGGGTTGTTTCGGGTATCGAACTTTCGATACTTTTCTCTGGTATCGCACTCGATACCAGGAAAAGTATTTTATCGATACTGGGCTGCGCTACTGCACAGCCCAGTATAAGAGAGCATGGCTGCGCCCCAGTGTGCCCCCCCCCCCTGTCCCCCCAGTAATAAAATCATTGGTGGCAGTGGCCACAGGGTCCCCTCAGCTCCTCCTCATTGGTGGCAGTGGCAGTGATCGGAGCCCCAGCAGTGTAATGCTGGGGCTCCGATCGGTTACCATGGTAACCAGGACGCTTCTGAAGTCCTGGCTGCCATAGTCTGCTCCCTGCTGCTGTGTGTACTGTGCACAGGGCAGCAGGGAGAGGGTGAGATCCTATTCACCCTGATAGAGCTCTATTAGGGTGAATAGGATGAGAATATCCCAGGTTCTACCCCTAAGGGGAAAATAGTTAATAAATAAACTGTAAAAAAAAAAAAAAAAAGTTAAAGTACACCAAAATATTAATTATAAATCACCCCCTTTCCCAATTTTACATATAAAATATATAAACAACACATAAATAAAATATTACATATCGCCACGTCTCAAAAGTCCAAACTATTAAAAAATCCACTTTTATGCGGTGAACGCCGTAAAAGAAAAAAAAAGAAAAAATGCACGATTCGCCATTTTCTTTTAGTCGCCTTGTCCCCACAAAAAAGTAGGATAGGACTGTTGTATTATGAGCCGGCGGTTTAATAAAATGTGGAATGCACGCGGATTTTTGGGGAGTTTTTATTTTTTTCGCGTGGTATCGAATGGTATCGAGTATCGCAATACTTTTTTATGGTATCGATACCGAATCAAAATTTTGGTACCGAAACAACTCTAATAGAGAATGAATGGGTCCGCACCCGTTCCGCAGAATTGCGTAACAGATGCGGACCGTTTTGCGGACGTGTGAATGGACCCTTAAGCTGTAAATCTTCAAGGTTTTACACTCTTTGGAAATGATAGCGCTAAATGGTGCTGGTGTAGGTCTGTATGCCAGGAGTGATATGAAGGTAAGTGTGAAAGAAACAATTGTGGATGATGGTTGTGAAGATGTTGAAACCTTGTGGGTGGAATTGCAGATGGAAGAAAGTTAATGAAAATGAAAAAATTATTCTTGGTGTGGTCTATAGACCCCCAATATCACTGAAGAGATAGAAGATCAACTGTATGCGCAAATGGAGCTGTTGTGTAGGCTGGCACATTGATGATAATGGGAGATTTTAACTATTCAAACAGATTGAGAACATGGTTCTGCCTCCAGCTTTTCGCAGGATAGTTTTATGGACCAGTTAAGGGTTGTCACGATACCAAAATTTTGATTCGATTTCGATACCATGAAAAAGTATTGCGATACTCGATACCACGCCAAAAAAATAAAACACCAAAAAAGCGGTGTGCATTCCGCATCTTATGGGACGTCCGGCCCATAATAGAACAGTCCTAACAGTCGAGCATTTTTTTTCCTGTTACGGTGTTCATCACATAAGACATATCTTTTAATACTTTAATAGTCTGGACTTTTTCGGACGTGGCGAGATGTAATATTTTTAATGTTTATATATTTTATATGTAAAATTGGGAAAGGGAATGATTTAAACTTAATATTTTGGTGTTTTTTCCCCCAACTTTTTATTTAATAACTATTAGCCCCCCTTAGGGGCTAGAACCTGGGATCTTTTAATTCCTTGTCCTATTCACCCTTATAGAGTTCAATTGGGGTAAATAGGACTCAACATTGTCCCTGCTGCCCTGGGCCTTGGGCACACAGCAGCAGGGAGCTCACCACGGCAGCCAGTGCTTCAGTAGCGTCCTGGCAGCCATGGTGACCGATCGGAGCCCCACGATTACACTGCTAGGGCTCTGATCGGAGGCTGCCACTGCCACCAATGAGGAGGACATCTGTCATGGGGAAACTGTTTGAAGGGTTTCTAAGACAGGGCTTGACAAATCCCAGGAGCCAGGTCGCCATGGCGACCAGGAATTTGGTCCTGGCGTATTTGTCAGCCCGTTCTCTCAGGTGCCAGGGCGCAGGGCCGGCGCGTCCTAGACGCGGACTAGGAGCGCCGGCCCCCTTCATGCTGCAGCCGCTCGAGCGCTCTATATAGAGCCTCAGGCGAATGCAGCACTGCCCGGGCTGGCGCGTCCATAAGGGCGCACCTCCCGGGCGCAGCATGAAGAGAGGGACTGACAGGAGGGAAAGCTCAGCGCTCCCTCCTGTCAGTCCCTCATTGTAGCGTGGCCGAGCCCTGTATGGTCCGCGGTACAGGGAGCATCTGTCTCCTGTACCCAGCCGGATTGACATGAAGTGCGCACACAGTGTGCACTTCCTGTCAGTCTGCCCGGGTACAGGAAACTAAAGCTCTTGTACCCGCGGACCATACAGAGCTCGGCCACGCTACGCTAGAGGGAGGGGGGAAAGATAATGACAAGGGGGGAAAGTGAATGACAAGGGGGGAAAGATAATGACAAGAGGGGGAGAGAATGACAAGGGGGGGAAAGTGAATGACAAGAGGGGGAAAGGGAATGACAAGGGGGGAAAAGAGAATGACAAGGGGGGAAAGAGAATGACAAGACAAGAGGGGGAAAGAGAATGACAAGGGGGGGGAGAATGACAAGAGGGGGAAAGAGCTGGGCGTTGTAGTGATGCGGGGACTGCAGAGGCTGAGCGCCAGCTGGAGATTGTAGTGCTCAGTAAAATGTCATGGTGCCCGCTGTGTTTGTGCCCTCTGGACCCCTCTGCCCTCCCCTCCGGACCCCTCTGCCCTCTCCTCAGGACCCCTCTGCCCTCTCCTCCGGACCCCTCTGCCCTCTCCTCCGGACCCCTCTGCCCTCTCCTCCGGACCCCGTAATCCTTGTAAGGGTTTCCACATGTCATGGCGGCCGCAAGTGGCGATCACTTAGACGCTGGCAGCATCTGACGTGTCATATACCCTATTGAAGAGGGGAAGCATTATGGGGGGCCCTATATACTCGCACATTATGGGGGGCACTATGGAGAACAGGGGAAGGAACACTATGGGGGCCCTATGTACTGGCATGCATTATTGGAGGGCTCTATGGAGAAGTGGGGGAGGAGCACTATGGGGGCATCTATTGGGGGCTTTATGACGCGGCTCCGCCTGGCTCCTAACTTTTTTAGCTGGCTCCTAGATTCCAAGGAAATTTGTCGAGGCCTGTTCTAAGAGATGCTATTTTGGAGTACCTCAATGAAAATAAGCAAATAACGCCATATCAGCATGGCTTCATGAGGGATCGGTCATGTCAAACTAATTTAATCAGTTTCTATGAGATGGTAAGTTCTAGACTTGACCGCGGCAAATTAATGGATGTCGTATATCTTGACTTTGCCAAAGCATTTGACACCGTACCACATAAAAGGTTAGTATATAAAATGAGGATGCTCGGACTGGGAGAAAATGTCTGTATGTGGATAAGTAACTTGTTCAGTGATAGAAAACAGAGGGTGGTTATTAACGGTAGATACTCAGATTGGGTCACTGTAACTAGTGGGGTACCTCAGGGGTCAGTATTGGGCCCTATTCTCTTCAATATATTTATTAATGATCTTGTAGAAGGCTTGCACAGTAAAATATCAATTTTTGTAGAGGACACTAAACTGTGTAAAGTAATTAACACTGAAGAGGACAGTTTTCTGCTACAGAGGGATCTGGATAGATTGGAGGCTTGGGCAGAAAAATGGCAGATGAGGTTTAACACTGACAAATTTAAAGTTATGCACATGGGAAGGAATAATGCAAGTCACCCGTACATACTAAATGGTAAAACACTCGGCAACACTGGCATGAAAAAGTACTTAGGAATTTTAGTGAACAGGAGACTAAGCTATAGAAACCAGTGTCAGGCAGCTGCTGCCAAGGCCAATAAGATTGTGGGTTGCATCAAAAGGGGCATAGACGCCTGTGATGAGAACATAGTCCTACCACTTTACAAAACACTAGTCAGACCACACATGGAGTACTGTGTACAGTTCTGGGCTCCTGTGAACAAGACAGACATAGCAGAGCTGGAGAGGGTTCAGAGGAGGGCAACTAAAGTAATAACTGGAATGGGGCAACTACAGTACCCTGAAAGGTTATCAAAATTAGGGTTATTCACTCTAGAAAAAAGACGACTGAGGGGAGATCTAATAACTATGTATAAATACATCAGGGGTCAGTACAGAGATCTGTCCCATCATCTATTTATCCCCAGGACTGTGACTGTGACGAGGGGACATCCTCTGCGTCTGGAGGAAAGAAGGTTTGTACACAAACATAGAAGAGGATTCTTTACGGTAAGAGCAGTGAGACTATGGAACTCTCTGCCTGAGGAGGTGGTGATGGTGAGTACAATAAAGGAATTCAAGAGGGGCCTGGATGTATTTCTGGAGTGTAATAATATTACAGGTTACAGCTATTAGAGAGAGGTCGTTGATCCAGGGAGTTCTTCTGATTGCCTGATTGGAGTCTGGAAGGAATTTTTTCCCCTTAAGACACACACAGTATATATATTCCTTATGACCTGAGTGTTAGATTAGGATCATATTTACAAAACGGTTTATTCCCACAGTAATAACCTGATTATTTTTTCTATAAATCCATTTTCTTTCGCGTCTTAAAAATGTCCAAATCCAATGCAGCGTCCTTGCATTTCATGGGAAGCAGCGGTAACAGGAGTGTTGCAGATTTTCTTCTGCTCTTCCATAAATAAAAATCCTTTTTTTTTTTTTTCTGTCCTCTGTGCAGGATACAGCAGACGGCAAGGCGCCACGGATTCTGCAGCCTCAGACTCATGTACAAATAAAAAAAAAAAAAAAAAAAACCCCCACAGCATCTTGTAAATAAAGATTTGTCCATGAACTTCAATGACATTTGTGGCTCCGCCCACCGGACATGATGAAAAAAGTTCAGAAATGGCTCCGAGCGAGCGTAACAGGCTATTTAGTGTGGTGTCCAGATGACTCCGCCTTCAGCGCCGCTCACTCACACCATGTTGTTACTCTCTCCGGCTTTATCTACAAGCTGAAAGAAAAGAGAAGAAACAGATCAGGTATAGAAATCTCCATCTGACGATTCCGCCATCATCCAATAGAAAGATTTCTAATTCAGCAGCTCATACAAAATGGTGGGATCTGGGCTACAGTCTGGATCGGCTTCTGCTGTGGACAGTTATGCGGCGGAAGCCATTGTGCAACACTACATTCCACGGGAAAGTACCCGACGTGACACCGCGCAACGTAGCAGCCGCCAGTACCAACAACGGTCTGCATATGACATAATTAGTCATTGAAAACCGCGCTCCATATAAGTTATGACTGCGTAATTTTCATCACTTTCTAGATGTGCAGCTATCGTAGCTTCCGGTGTGAGGGCCAGTACGTGACGGTGGAACGCGGTGCTGCGCAGAAGTCGCCTCCTCACTGTAGCCTCAGCCAGTGACAAAATAGTGATGACACGTACACAGCTCCCATGCAGCAGCAATGATAGAAGAGGACGTTACTGACCAGCACTGCGCTCCGGATCACTCTATGTGGGCTTTACCAACGAGGGGAGAAGAAAAAATAAAAAATTGTTTTGAGAATTCCTCCATATGCAGAATGGTGTTACATCGCCCTTAGTACGGTCAACAGGCAACACACCCCCAGCCATGGGGGGGACCCCAGATATTTCCCTCCATTCGTTATACACACTGTCCTGACTACCAAGGGTAGGAGGAGCTCAACTACAGGACAACTCCCGCATCATTATCACAGGGGTAGCAACCACAAAGTCACCCACTACCTCTAGATTTGTCAATTCCTCAACATTTAAAGCGGCTCTTTCACCTGGATCAACCTTATCCAACCTATAGCCTGGTAGGGTTGCTGACGCTGATTAAAACGATACCTATCTTTTATCTGTAGGTAGTAGTGTTGTGAAGAAATTTTTATAAATATGCTAATGAGCTATTGGAGCACCAGGAGGCGTACGTATGCAGTTCGAGCACTGTTCCAGCAACGCCCCTGGTGCTCCATAATGATGCCCCTCCCCTTTGCCAACTCACACCCCCTCCCTTTAGATTGAGATCTCGCCTGCACACCCACTGTCTAGAATTGTGAAAAGTGCACATCATCTTCGGTTTCATCCCGAGGAGTGAAGGTGCATACAACGCACGCGCTGTTCACGTCACTGAACCCAGGGGTTGGCGACATGGTCAGCTTCAAGCCTGCCCCCTGGTGCTCCAATAGCTCATTAGCATATTTATGAACGTTCACATTTCTCCACCACACTACTACCTACAGATAAAAGATAGGTATCGTTTTAATCAGCGTCATCAACCCTACAAGGCCTGGTTGTTTAGGGTTGATCCGGGTAACAAAGCCCCTTTAAGATATCTGCTTGCTGTCATTGACTGGAAACATTTATTATTTACATCCAGAAACTGAAAACTCAGCCTTGTGGTGCTGAAGCCAACTTAAAAGGGCATACTGGTTGTGACAAGTTATCTCCAATCCACAGGTTAGGGGCCATCAGTGGGGGTTCTACCTTTGAGACCCCCCAATCACAAGAACAGGGACCCTATAACCCTCAGGGCCCTCTGCAATGAAGAGCAGCAGGTCGGACACACGCTCTGCTGCCCCATTTAGCTCTACAGGAGTTCTAGAAATAGCCGAGCACCTTCTCTTGATGTGTTAGACAGGTAAATACAATCTATTGCTCCCAGTTATCAGCCATTCCTGCTGTTGAGAAGCCGACTGTAGGACAGGAGAATACAATCTATTGCTCCCAGTTATCAGCCATTCCTGCTGTTGAGAAGCCGACTGTAGGACAGGAGAATACAATCTATTGCTCCCAGCTATCAGCTATTCCGGCTGTTGAGAATCCGACTGTAGGACAGGAGAATACAATCTATTGCTCCCAGTTATCAGCCATTCCTGCTGTTGAGAAGCCGATTGTAGGACAGGAGAATACAATCTATTGCTCCCAGTTATCAGCTATTCCGGCTGTTGAGAAGCCGATTGTAGGACAGGAGAATACAATCTATTGCTCCCAGCTATCAGCTATTCCGGCTGTTGAGAATCCGACTGTAGGACAGGAGAATACAATCTATTGCTCCCAGCTATCAGCTATTCCGGCTGTTGAGAAGCCGACTGTAGGACAGGAGAATACAATCTATTGCTCCCAGCTATCAGCTATTCCGGCTGTTGAGAAGCCGACTGTAGGACAGGAGAATACAATCTATTGCTCCCAGCTATCAGCTATTCCGGCTGTTGAGAAGCCGAATGTAGGACAGAATACAATCTATTGCTCCCAGCTATCAGCTATTCCGGCTGTTGAGAATCCGACTGTAGGACAGGAGAATACAATCTATTGCTCCCAGTTATCAGCCATTCCGGCTGTTGAGAAGCCGACTGTAGCACAGGAGAATACAATATATTGCTCCCTGGAGGCAGTCATTTCAGGCATGAAAAAGGCAGGCAGATAAACTGTTGCTCCCTGTTATCAGCCACTATATGCTGACTGATACCAGCCACTCTTCTTATAAACCGCAAATCACCATTATAACAATAGAGACTTAGGAATACGAGATCTCACCGAGCTGATCCCAGGTAGATTCAGGATGGATCCTAGGATGGGCACTCTCCGTATGAAGCCGATCACCACCGGGAAGAATCCCCTGTACAAACAAAGAGAACAGATATGAATTCCCAGAGAGAAGACCCTTCCCCATCCGAGAGGCAGCCCCCTTCAGTGTTACCTGAAGAGCAGGAAGAAGCCGTAGATCTCCAGGACCATCCCAATAAGGGGCCAGCCAATAAGCACCACAAACACTCCCCCGAGGAAGAACGCAGTGGCTTTTACTTTATGTTTCTGGAAGAAGAAGCGGAACGTCCTCTCTAGCCCGATGACAAACGCCAGACCAGCCACAAACAGAACCTGAAACAAGATGGCACATGAGAGGGAGGCCCAGCTGCATCCCTGTCCTCATCACGTCTTATACGTCAGTCACAAGCAGAGATTCCCTCACAGTTCTTCATGTCATACTCCTGTCACATCTAGAGCTGCACTTACATTTACATCGTGACTTATGTCCTATTAGGCTGCACCTGCACTGTGCTGACAGGTAACCACAAAACACTAAGGCCTCTTTCACACGGGCGTCATGTTTGACACCCGGATAAGAGGCGGGTGCGTTGCGGGAATATGCGCGATTTTCCTGCGCGAGTGCAAAGCGTTTTAATGCGTTTTGCACGCGCATGGGAAAAATTGGCATGATTAGTACCCAGACCCGAAGTCGGACTTCATCACTGAAGTCCGGTTTCGGGTTGAGTATTCTGTAGATTTTATTATTTTCCCTTATAACATGGCTATAAGGGAAAATAATAGCATTCTCAATACAGAATGCTTAGTAAAATGAAGATGAAAAAATAAAATAAAAAAAATTAACTCACCTTATCCACTTGATTGCGATCTCTTCTTCATTCATTAGCTGTCGGCTAAAGGACCTGTGATGACGTCACCGAGCTCATCACATGGTCCATCACCATGGTGATGGACCATGTGATGTGACATCACCACAGGTCCTTTAGCTGGCTGCGAATGCTTGCGAATGCTGCAAGTGGCTAAGGTGAGTTAATTTTTTTATTTTTAACCCCTTAATCCACATTTTACAAAGAATTCTGTATTGAGAATGCTATTATTTTCCCTTATAACCATGTTATAAGAGAAACTAATAAAGATCGGGTCCCGTCTCTTAGCAACCATGCGGGAAAATTGCACTGCATCCGCACTTGCTTGCGGATACTTGCGATTTTCCCGCAGCCCCATTCACTTCTATGGGGCCTGCGTTGCGTGAAAATCGCACAATATAGAGCATGCTGCGATTTTCACGAAACGCAAAAGTGATGCGTGAAAATCACCGATCATGTGCATAGCCCCATAGAAATGAATGGGTCCGGATTCAGTGCGGGTGCAATGTGTCCACCTCATGCATTGCGCCCACGTGAAAGGGGCCTAAGTGCATCTGGATCAGAGTAATGAACAGTGCTTGGTTTAACTCTTTCCCTGCCAAGGACATCTCTCGTACATCCTTGCAGGGTGCCACTTCAGAAGCCAAGAACATCCTTGTTGATGACTGTATCTCAGGTTGCATAGCAGGTCTTGTTTTAATGTGGCAGTCCAGAATTTTGATATTGATGGCCTATTCTCCAGATACGCCATCAATATCAGATTGGCGGTCATCCGACACCCTGCACCCCTGCAGGCTGTTATTTTGTAGCTCTGGCACTGGAACTACACAGCTCTGTGCACTGGGCATAGCTGGTAATGCCAGCGCTGCAATTACCAGATCTGTACACTACGCCATGGACGGAGCTGTGTATTCCGGCACCTATACTACAAGGTAAACACTATTTGGAATGCACATTGCCTGTGTCTGTGTTTTTCGGATCCACAAAATACACATGGACGTCTGAATGGAGCCTAAAACTAGATTTTTGGTCTTCCAGTTCTGGTGATTTTATGAAGATTTGTGCATGTAACTTTAGACCTAAGTGGTATATATAAACTCTGCACATGCTGAAATGTTATTTTTAGGAGGTGTGCTCCATATAACGTTCTGCTTGGGTCTCACTGTTACCCACTAATATCAACTTTTATGCAAATTCTATGAAAATTACAACTTGACGCAAAATTGCATGAATGTGTCTATGTATATACTGAGTGGCATTTTGCCGGGTGTCTACTTTCAGAAAATACGTCGGTACGGGGGAGGGGTATTTGGCGAGAGGGTTAAAAGTGAATTCTCCCACAATGCAGTGCTGCAGAGAGAAAGCTCTATGCAGAATGACGTCTATTCATATGTGTAGCATGGGGATCAGCAACCTTCGGCACTCCAGCTGCTGTGAAACTACAACTCCCAGCATGCAAATATGCATGGTTGTTCTAACTCCCATAAGAGAGAATAGGGAATTCTGGGAGTTGTAGTTTCTGAACAGCTGGAGTGCTGGAGGTTGCTGATCTCTGGTGTAGCAGATCTAAATCTTGTTTGTGTCGTTCTCAATGCTTCTGGTCTGGTCTCCTGCACTGCAATATGTGCCGCCCCACACTCACGTTTCCTATGGCAAGCATAGCCTTGTCAAAGAAGAGCAGCATCCCGAAGAAGAGGAAGAAGACGCCGAAGCCGGTTAGGCCCATCCCGATCTCTGCAGAAAGAGGGAAAAAGGTAAGAGGTGGAGCTGGGGTTAGTTTTTGACTTCTTGTGTGATGAAGATGCAGGTTGTCAGATTGTACTCCTGCTGCTGACCACTAGAGGGCGCCGCCTTGTGAGCAAAGCCAGCAGCAGTCACTTGCCAGCAGGCACTAGTCATTAGGGGTGTGACCCAGAGGAGTCAATGAGAATCAGTCCAAGGGGGCCAAGTTGAGCGGATTTGGAAGGGAAGGGGGGACCCTGAGCATTGCTGGAATCACCATGGGACAGGGATTTGTGTTGTCATCCATATGACAGGTCAGTGTGTGACATCACATACTGACCCCCCCCAACGTTTCCACCAGTCAATGGCTACAACTTATGAGGCGGTCAACGTTTTTTTTAGCGCCAATTTGCTATTGCCATATTCTTTTTCCCGGCTGACTAGACTTTTCATTTCTATTCCTCACCATTTTCAAGATGTTTGTAAAGGAAAACTGTCTTAGTTGCCCCCGGCCACCAATCAGATTCCATTTTTCAGAGCTCATTCGGAAAATGAAAAGCGGAATCTGATTGGTTGCTATAGGCAGAAATCGGCAGAGCTTTTCTTTTTACGGTGACAGTACATATTTACTGGACACGCCCCTTCTTCACCCGCGCTGCAGTGCAGATCTGCTCGTGTCAGGGGCGTTCCACTCACACCTGTACCACCATCACTACGTTCTCACACCTTATCGCTCAGTCGTAGTGAACAGACCTTGTGTCATGTGATGTGGTGGATGGTCCCAGATATTTCATTCCAGCATTAAATGTGGATGGGCCCCTGACAATTATATGTGGCCCCTGGACCTACTGATCATATCCAGGTTCTCTAATCTGCTCGCGCGCATACAATCCCTGGTAAACAGGCGCAGTGTAACGGACACCAGATCATCCTTTCTGCCATACTTGTCTGATGATGACTCCCAGCCAATAGGATTTATGACTCTCATCATACATTGATGACCAGTTTAGAGGGTCAGCTCCTGGGACAAGGTACACAATGATCCTGGGTCTGATCAGAGCGCATTTATTGGCTGCAGAGGTAGAACTACAATTCCCAGCAAGTCCTCAGAGCTGAAGGCTATCACTACATGCTGGGAGTTGTAGTTACACCTCTACTGTAGAGCCGCAGGTCCTCATCACAGTACAGATAGATATAATGGGGAGTTCTGGGGAAAGAACGCACTTTCCATCTAAGATGCAGTGCCTGTCAGCCCCATCCTGCCCATCAGGCGGCGCTATACAAACATAATGATAAGAGCCTCTTACTCTGGGTGTCGGTAAGGGAGATCATGATGGCGGAGTCCTGGGGGGTGACTGGAAAATCTCGGGGTGTCCGGGAACCAGGGAAAAACCGGCTGGACACAACGGCCACGTCTTCCGGAAACACGCACAGCAGCGCCGAGCCGCCAACCAATCAGGACTCTTCGTCACAAACCCCTCCCATCGGCGGGAGGAGAGAATTCGTCACGGCAGCCAATTGGAGATCGGAGCGGCTCTGTCAGACTGACCAATCAGGAGCGGCGTTTTTCGTGACGCGTAAATAGAGCGCGCTTTGTGATTGGTCAGTATTAGAAAAGATGCCGGCTGTCCGCGGATGTTGGAACCTGTGGATAAGGGGTGTCATATTTTCCTGCTGAGGTCCGGTACAGATTAGGCAGGGGCGTGAGACCTGCTTGTTGTCTGGGTCCTATCGTAGATTGTGCCCTTTAGTAATGGGTTTTTTAAAAGGTTGAATCATCAAGCGCATCATTGATATAATTTATGCCTTGGTGGAAATCCCCTTTAAATACGACTGGCCTGCCAACTAGGTAGATTATCCGTTCAGAATGATAGGAAAACTGGTTGACTACTAGTATGGTCTATGGTCATCATTGCATTCCCAGTCACCCAGCAGGATCGCATGCCTCATCGCTGGTCAGGATCCCCGACCCCGCCAGTGCCTAAGTGTAAAAACAATGGGGGAAGTACGGGGTCTGTGTCCTCAGGCACTGTTTGCTGACTTCTTCATTTCTGTTTTTAGTGACGTATAGGTGAACATGGCGACTGGAGACCTTTCAGGTTTGTACCACTCATCATGAGAATTTTGTTGGTCTTGTTCTCCATTCACACACAGCACTAAATTCACCGTTCTGCTGGTTCCTGTCTCCGTAGAGCAGTGCATTATGAAAGTTATAGGGGTTGTCTCACTTCAGTAAGTTGGATTTATATCATGTGGGTGAAGTTACTACAAGCCCCTTACTAATGTATTGTTATTATCCATATTGCTTCCTTTGCTGGCTGGATCCACTTTTCTATCCCATTATACCCTGCTCGTTTCCATGGTTACAGACCACCCTGCAATTAGGGGTCGACCGATTATCGGTTTGGCCGATATTATCGGCCGATATTGATGATTTGCACAGTTATCGGTATCGGCCCCTAACCAGGCCGATATACCGATAACTGTGCTCTAACAGAACATTGCCGCGCTGCTCTCAGCGCGGCCATGTTCCCTCAGCAGCACAGGGGAGAAGGAGGCAGTCCCTCCTTCCCCCTGTGCCGCGCTGCCAGTGGAGACTAGAGAAGAGGAGGAGGAGGGGCTGAGGGCGCACTGGCCACCAATGAGAGCAGAGGAGGCGGGGCTGAGGGCGCACTGGCCACCAATGATAAGGTTTAAGATATTACAAGCACATTGCCCAGACCCTGCCTCTGATAGAGAGCTGCGATCCGCGGCAATTAACCCCTCAGGTGCCGCGGATTGCAGCCATCTATCAGAGGCAGGGTCTGGGCATGTGCTGTAATATCTTAAACCTTATCATGTGTGACCAGTGCTTCCTCCCCATCCCCCTCCTCCCCCATCCCTTCAGTATTGATATCATTGGTGGCAGTGGCCACAGGGTCCCCACCTCCTCTCTTCTGATCGGAGCCCCAGCAGTGTAATGCTGGGGCTCGATCGAGTTACCATGGCAGCCAGGACGCTCCTGAAGCCCTGGCTGCCATGGTTCCTGCTGCTGTGTGCCCATAGCACTGGGCAGCAGGGACAGTGTCAGGTCCTATTCACCCTGATAGATCTCTATTAGGGTGAATAGGACAAGAGATATAAAGAGCCCAGGTTCTACCCCTAGGGGAAATGGTAATAAAATAAAAAGTAAAAAAATTTAAAATAGTAAAAAACACCAAAATATTAAGTATAAATTAACCCTTTTCCAATTTTACATATAAAATATATAAACAATAAATAAAAAAACATATCGCCGTGACCAAAAAGTCCAAACTATTAAAATATATTTTTTTTAAAAAGCGTCGGACGCCGTAACAGAAAAAAAAAAAATCCAAAAATTAAAATGCGCAAAATATCGGTATAAAATATCGGCTATCGGCCTGAAAGTTCACAGAATATCGGTATCGGTATCGGCTCTAAAAAATCAATATCGGTCAACCCCTACCTGCAATCCATCAGTGGTGGTCATGCTTGCACACTATAGGAAAAAGCACTAGCCTATGTGCGCTCCCAAGGTCCCGGCCACCATAGAGGCTGACACATTTTCCTATAGTGTGCAAGCACGACCACCGCTGATGGATTGCAGGGTGGTCGTAACCATGGAAATGAGCAGTGTATAATGTGATGGAAAATTAATCCAGCCTCCAAAGGAAGCAATATGGATAATAACAATACATTAGTAAGTGGCTTGTATTAACTTTCTCTACACGATAAATGCTTTTTGCTGAAGTGAACTCTTTTAAAGGCGTTCTTCCGGCTTTTTAAAAAAAAATTCTAGAAAATCCCAAAGTCTTCTGACCTGTGGAAGAAACATTGTTTCCTCAGTACTTACCCGTCCGTCGTGTCGCTGTCTCCTCTGCACTCAGACTGGCTGTGGATGTGTTCCTGAGTCTTCCTGTTCAGCTGCATGTACTGTATATACGGCTGAACAGGAAGACTCTGGAACACATCTGATTGGGACCTGAGCAGAAGAGCCAGTCTGAGCGCAACGGAGATGGCAACAGACAGGTAAGTGCTGAGGAAATATTCTTATTTCCGGGAGTGATAAAACTCTGGGATTCTCTAGAAAAGCCCGAAGAACCCGTGGGCTTTCATTTGCGTTAGCGAAAGCTCCTGATGCACACTTTGGGGGTGGCTAATCCGAGGCCAAAATGGTGATGCTCTGTGATGAGGAGGGAGCCTAGTACCTGCAGAGCACGGACCGGAGAATGACATGTAGCCGTGCAGAGCATTGGGTGGCATATCTCGCTGTATGAGAAATATGTGGGGAGTCATCCTGACCCGTACCTCGGGAAAAAAGGTGTGAACAAAACCTTAGCGGTGTTAGGTCACATGACTGAGTCAAAAAAGAAGCCAGCGCAGTTTTGACTTTCACTTTAGGTGTGAACATAGAAGAAAACCTCATAGAGCTCAGTGCACTACGCATTTTATGTAGATGTAAAGATTTCTTTAAGGCCTCATGCACACTGCCGTTGTTGGCCTGTGCCCGTGCTGCGGCCCGCAATGCACCGGCACTGTCCATGTGCCTGCCATATGCAGACGCGGACCCATTCCCTTCGAATGGGGTCCGCTATCCGCATCCGATGGTCCGCCCCGCAAAAAGGTACTTTTTTGCAGTGCGGAGGCACGGATAGGAAACCCGCTGACGGACTCCGTAGTGCTTCCATGGGGTTCTACAGCGCACCTTCCGGATGGCGGACCCGATCAAGCGCATGAGGCCTAAAGCAGATTCACTTGTGGAAGGGCTGGCTGGACAGGTGGTGAATTTCCTTGCTTGTTCCCGCTCCAGCGCTTGTGGATGAACTGGAGAATGTGACCACAGAGCTGCAGGCCATAGAGGTCCAGGTCCAGGAGCTGCTGGAAAGACAGCAGGAGCTGATCCAGAGGAAGAGCGCGCTGAAGAAGAAAATCCAGAGGCTGTCGGAGGACGCAGAGGCCGGAACCAGCGCTGAGGCAGAGTCGTCTTCTAAGAACTGGAACAGACAAGGTGCGTCCTGCAGTCACATATTGGTGGGTGCGAGGTCTGTACAGGCAGCATTATGTGCTGGGGGACCATCCTTGTAAAAGCTGTAATGGCAGCCATGTTGGTCATAACCCAGCTGTCTTACACTACTGCTGCTTGTTATGCATCAGAATAGGAGAGCCTTGATTGTATAACATATAAGATCTAAGAAAACTGGGTAATGACTATGGAGCTGTAACTTGCCCTTGTTGGCTGTCACCTAGCTATAGGCCTTAGAGCAGGGATGGGCAAACTCTGCCCTCCAGCTGTTGTAAAACTACAGTTCCCTTCCCACCATGCCCTGCTGTAGGCTGAGAGCTGTAAGCAGTCTTTGCATGCTGGGAGTTGTAATTTTGCAACAGCTGGAGGGCCGAGTTTGCCCATCCCTGCCTTAGAGCAAGGTTGCACAGCCCACGGGCTCCATCTGGCCCGGGCTGGCCTGGCACAGAGACACAGATCTCCAGCCTGTGCAGTCAGCTGTGTCTTGGTATGTAGATCGCTGGTGCCAGCCTCTGCAGGCGTTTTCCTTTGCAGTGACGAATCATTGGTTTATACTGGCCTGACACACTAGGATGCTGGTCGGCTGTCTCCACACCTTTGCACCATAGAGAACACAGGAGGTAGGGCAGGTTTGTGCCCACAGCCTGGGAGCACCAGTCGCTGGCACCTGTAGTAGCTCCCAGGAAGAAGAGATCAGCCACCATGCACTGTAATTTGTGGCACAGGCTGCTGTCTCATTGTCAGGAAGTTATGCTCGGTAGGGATATATACTGTTGCCTGAGCTTGTTAACCCTTTCAAAGCTTATTGATCACAGATCCTATTTCATATAGTTTTCACGTATTTGCTATGTAGATAAAGCCCTCGTGATGCATAAGCATGGAAGAGCACCAGCTTTACCCTAGAGCACAGAGACTGAGTGAGTGATTCTGATCTGAAGGTGACCGGAGTCGATGGCTGCACAAAGTCTACAGTCATATGGGGTGTCAGTTGACCCAGATCGTGATTTTTCAGCATGGCAGTATTCCTATACACCAGGGGTACACAACCTGTAGTGCTGTCTGTGTCCCGAAAGGCATGGCGGTGAAAGATCCAGACCAAACTGTTACCTGCCTGGTGTAGTCCTGAGACGGGGAGAGAGATTCTGTGTGGGGATCTATGAATTCCTTTGTCATGCTCCGCCCCTTGGGTGTTCCAGTCCAAGAAATTGATGGTGTATTCTCAGGATAGATCAGGAGAATGTGGGTCCCTGGCTCCCTATTCAGTCCCCAAGGGAGGAGAAGACTGCACGTGTGCATCTCTGATGCTTTCATAATTCTCGTAAGCTACAATGCACACTCTCCTCCTCTATGGCCTCGTTCACACGTCAGTGTTTCACGTACGTGTTCTCCGCGGACAGCACACGTCCCCATTCCTTTGAATGTGTTTATTCACACATCCGTCTTTTAGCACGGTCAGTGTTTTTAGCAGCGATGCAAGGTCTATTTTGTCCGTGTTCACGGATCCATCACGTCCATTATAGTCTATGGGTCCGTGAAAACCACAGTTGCAACACTGATGCCACCCGGGTTTCACGGATCATTAAGAAGAGATGCTTTGAAAATTATTTTTGTCAAAGAACCACGGATGGCAAACAGACCCTTCACGGACGCATCACTGACCACCTGCTCACGGATTTGAGAAGGGACACGGACGTGTGAATGAGGCTTCAATGATAAATCTGGGGTGAAACTCATTAACATAGCTAACCACACCCACTTTGCCACCCATATTACCAAACTGGAGTGAGTGGTGACATTTATTTTTTGCGCAAGTGAGGGTAAAAAGTTGCTAATTATTGCGCAAGCGCTAAAATTTTGCGTGAGTGCAAAAAAGTCTCAAAAGCCCTATTTTGGAACTTTTTGTTGCCAGAATTCTGGAGTGAAGTTATGATAAATCAGGGCCATAGGTTTGTGGAAAAAGATTCAGCAAAACCTGTAACTTGTACACGTAAATCTGTTTTTTTTTTTTTTTTTTTTCAGCCCTGTGAAAAACCATCGGTACACATAGGAGGTGTTATCAGTGACTGACAGCTATCTGTATGCACACTTATACACACAGTGCTATCAATCACTGATAACCAATAGGTATTCACAAGAAGTAAATAAAAAGCCAGGATATACTGGTATATTGCAAGTTTTACTGAATCTTCCCACTAAAATATATATCAAACTGCGCGGCTCCTCCTGCTCTATAACATGGTGCTTTAAGACTGCACTGCATCTTGTGGGGACAGGTCCTCTTTAAAGAGATAATTGTATTGCTCGGGGTCCCTACAATAATACCAGAGGTCGTGTACATGCATCCTGAACCTTCATATCGTGGAGTTGCTAGTGCTTTTCCTTTGTTATTGTCGTCTTCTAGACTTCTCCTGGTCACAGATGGTGAAGGAGGAGCTGCAGAATTCCTTCCAGCTTGATACCTTCCGGAACTTACAGCTCGAAACTATCAATGCCACAATGGCTGGCAAAGATGTTTTCCTGATTATGCCAACGGGTGGTGGAAAGAGTCTCTGCTACCAGTTACCGGCAGTATGCTCGAAAGGTGAGGACCCCAAAGGCCTGCTGCTTACAGGACTATTACTGCTGAAAATGAGCCTCTGTTTCTCATGTCTGAGATGTCACTGATATAACACAATAAGGCCTGTATTACACCAGATTATCGGGCAATCATTGGTCAGATGGCCAATTACACATACAGATCTTTTGTTATACACACCAACTATTGTCTGATTGGACAGATATTGGTCAGATAATCTGTTGGTGAGAAACGGCCCTTACATTGTGATCAAATATGAAATCCACACACCTTATACTACAGTAATATCTATTCCATCTATTACTGCTGACAACCAGCCTCTATACCATGTCTGAGAGGTTGTCACAGCCCCGCCCCCTGTTACTGACATCACTGAGTATAATAGTAATATAATTACACTGTGATCAGACATGAGATCCACACACCTTATACTACAGTAACAGCTATTCCATCTATTACTGCTGACAACCAGCCTCTATATCATGTCTGAGAGGTTGTCACAGCCCCGCCCCCTGTTACTGACATCACTGAGTATAAGGCCCCTTTCACACGGGCGAGTTTTCCGCGCGGGTGCAATGCGTGAAGTAAACGCATTGCACCCGCACTGAATCCTGACCCATTCACTTCTATGGTGCTGTGCACATGAGCGGTAATTTTCACGCATCACTTTTGCGTTGCGTGAAAATCGCAGCATGTTCTATATTCTGCGATTTTCACGCAACGCAGGCCCCATAGAAGTGAATGGGGATGCGGGAAAATCGCAATCATGTGCGGATGCGTTGCGATTTTCCCGCATGGTTGCTAGGATACGATCGGGATGGGGACCCGATCGTTATTATTTTCTTTATAACATAGTTATAAGGGAAAATAATCGCATTCTAATTACAGAATGCAATGTTCCCGGGCTATAGAGGGTTAAAAATAATAAGAGTTAACTTACCTTCTCCCATTGTACGCGCAGAGCCCCAGAACGTCTTCTCTCTTGATGGTTTTGATGCTTGAGGACCTGTGGTGACGTCACAGGGTCACATGGTCCAATCATAGAAGCATTTGAGTGGACCATGTGATCCTGTGACATCACGGCAGGTCCTTCATCCGGATGAAGGACCTGCCGTGATGTCACAGGATCACATGGGTTACATGGTCCACTCAAATGCTTCTATGATTGGACCATGTGACACTGTGACGTCACCACAGGTCCTCAAGCATCAAAACCATCAAGAGAGAAGACGTTCTGGGGCTCTGCGCGTACAATGGGAGAAGGTAAGTTAACTCTTTATTATTTTTAACCCTCTATAGCCCGGGGAACATTGCATTCTGTAATTAGAATGCGATTATTTTCCCTTATAACTATGTCTTATAACTTTCCCTTATAACTTTCCCTTATAACTATATCATGTCTGAGAGGTTGTCACAGCCCCGCCCCTGTTACTGACATCACTGAGTATAATAGTAATATAATTACATTGTGATCAGACATGAGATCCACACACCTTATACTACAGTAACAGCTATTCCATCTATTACTGCTGACAACCAGCCTCTATACCATGTCTGAGAGGTTGTCACAGCCCCGCCCCCTGTTACTGACATCACTGAATATAATAGTAATATAATTACACTGTGATCAGACATGAGATCCACACACCTTATACTACAGTAACAGCTATTCCATCTATTACTGCTGACAACCAGCCTCTATACCATGTCTGAGAGGTTGTCACAGCCCCGCCCCTGTTACTGACATCACTGAGTATAATAGTAATATAATTACACTGTGATCAGACATGAGATCCACACACCTTATACTACAGTAACAGCTATTCCATCTATTACTGCTGACAACCAGCCTCTATATCATGTCTGAGAGGTTGTCACAGCCCCGCCCCTGTTACTGACATCACTGAGTATAATAGTAATATAATTACATTGTGATCAGACATGAGATCCACACACCTTATCCTACAGTAACAGCTATTCCATCTATTACTGCTGACAACCAGCCTCTATACCATGTCTGAGAGGTTGTCACAGCCCCGCCCCCTGTTACTGACATCACTGAATATAATAGTAATATAATTACACTGTGATCAGACATGAGATCCACACACCTTATACTACAGTAACAGCTATTCCATCTATTACTGCTGACAACCAGCCTCTATACCATGTCTGAGAGGTTGTCACAGCCCCGCCCCCTGTTACTGACATCACTGAATATGACAGTAATATAATTACATTGTGATCAGACATGAGATCCACACACCTTATACTACAGTAACAGCTATTCCATCTATTACTGCTGACAACCAGCCTCTATACCATGTCTGAGAGGTTGTCACAGCCCCGCCCCCTGTATATAATATTACTACTGAATATAATAGTAATATAATTATATTGTGATCAGACATGACTGAGAGGTTGTCACAGCCCCGCCCTCTGTTACAGTGAATACATAATATCATTTTGTGGGAGGTCCAGACCTGTACGTACACTCATTGTCAAAAATGCAATGCACCAAGAAGGAGCTGTTGGAATGGGATTACACGTTCTATATGTGAATGAAATGCTATATGTCAGAGATTACAATATTACAGATCTGAAATCTATGAACATAATGCGGTCAGTGCATACAGTAGATTTCTGGACTCTCGGCGTCACACAGCATTATAAAACAGTATAATGCTGTGTGATCCTGTCATAGGAGCACAAGTGAGAACAGGACCCCTCATTGACACATTCTGTTCCTCGCATACAACTCGCTCGTGCGGCCCTAGTGTCCCTCATAGCACTACTAGGGGTGACCGACTGTCCTATGCGATGGCTCCCCAGATCATCACACCAGCAAATGGGGCAGGGTGTCATTCCACAGCAAAAGCAGGATTTGAGTGCTCGGTACAAGGCCTCCATCAAGGCCTCCATAGTTGAACCCAACCATTGTCAGACCCCAAACAGAACCTGGATTCATTGCTAAAGACGATACAGGTTTTTCGTTCACGACACCACTGCGAACAACGGCGACGGTGGCGGACTGTCAATAGCAGGACTATTAATGGGCACCGTGATCATCCTGCTTCTCTTAGTCCAATGATGTGTTTCCTCTCAAAGTCTACAACTGGGCAAAATCTTTTTGAGTGCATCATACAGGCATGTCTAACAGTTGGCGATCTCTCACTAAGAGGTACACTACCCAAAAGAGGCTTCTGAGAGACATTTTATAGGGCAGCTGGGGAAGCACTTGTACCCGTTTCTAATAGGAGCACACCTGTAATCATTTACCATCTCTCTGAGGCCTAACTGCATGCTAAGTTTTGCAGCAATTCGACATTTCTATCTCGGCATGTCATGTTTTTGTTTTGTCAGAGTATTTAGTGGGCTTCGTCAGGAAGGTATTGGGTGAGGGTCTTTTTGTCACCTACATTGTCCCCCCATTTCTCTTTCAGGGTTCACACTGGTGATCTGTCCCCTGGTGTCTCTTATGGAGGATCAGCTCATGGTTCTCGAGCGCCTGGGAGTCTCGGGCACCTCCCTCAATGCTGCAAGTGGTAAGGTCTGTATCCAAGATATGGGTTTGTCTTATTGCCCGGGTCCCTGGGAGGACATCATCCATGCAGAGCACTGCATATCTCATTACCTCTGTGTCTGTGCTGCAGGATCATGTCAAGTGGGTGCATGGGGAGATGATTGACAAGAATTCCCAACTGAAATTACTCTACGTAACTCCGGAAAAAATCGCAAAGAGCAAACTGTTCATGTCTCGGCTGGAAAAGGCATATCAGGCAGGGCGGCTGGCTCGTATCGCCATTGACGAGGTTCACTGCTGCAGCCAGTGGGGACATGACTTCAGACCTGGTGAGCACCCTATAAGCTCCCTGGAGCTCAGGAGTGATGATGATGATCATCATGTCACTGTCTCCCTCCAGATTATAAGACATTGGGCATCCTGAAGCGCCAGTTCCCCAATGCTCCGCTGATTGGACTGACTGCCACAGCCACCAGTCATGTTCTGAAGGACGCTCAGAAAATCCTCTGTGTGCAAAGGCCACTGACATTCACTGCCTCCTTCAATAGACCCAACCTGTTCTATGAGGTATGTCCGGTTTATAAGCTACAGGGTGTCTTGAAGATCAATCGTCAGTGCCAGGATATTGCTGAACTTCTCATCATTGCTGATGTCAATGGAGGCACAAAGTCCTCGAGAGAGTCTTCTCCTCTGGTAAACAGATCAGGGACCCCTCCCCTGCTGTTTGCTCCATACACCAGCCACCAATAAGTTAGGCTACAGTCACTATAAGGCTGCGTTCGGGGCTTCCGTCTCAGAAGTCATTAAAATAGTGGAGAGAAGTCCTGCATGCATGTTCTCCTGAACAGAAGCCTAACTATAGTCATTGGGTTCTGTTAGGCTTAGTTTACCTTAGTTATGGGCCGAATTATCTAACACTTGAGTTCTTTTTGTTCTTCTGCTCCTATAACACCTCAGAAGAACCGAAATAATAAGCGCAGATATCAAAGCAGCCCAACACAGATATCGTACCCCCTAAATACCCCTAGCAATGGAAAGATCCTTGATCTCGTGTCCAAATATGAAGTTACAGGCGCAAGGCCTGAGGCTGCACTAGTGAAATAGTGGTAACTCTGAGATCTGTGAGCTGCAGTTCTGGTGCAAATACACCTCGCCATCCGCATTGATACGTACAGCCTGCTCAATGTACTGCTATTGATGCTGCATCTCTCAGTAAGTACAACCTCACATTTACCCTGGGTTCACACTTGAGCGTATTTGATACGCGCGTTTTTGGAAATAGGAAACTCGCGTTGTACGCGCGTTCATGTGATTGACCACTCTGGCGTCAATCACAATACGCGCGACAAAACGCCCCAAAGAAGCTCCTGTACTTCTTTGGGCGTAGGGCGTTTTACAGCGCATTCGTACGCGCTGTAAAACGCTCAGGTGAGAACCATGCCCATAGGGAAACATGTAACAGCGCTGTAGGAACGCGCTGTAAAACGCTCAGGTGAGAACCATGCCTATAGGGAAACATGTAACAGCACTGTAGGAACGCGCTGTAAAACGCTCAGGTGTGAACCCACGGTTAGGGCTGATCACTGACCATGGGGCTTTGTCCTCCAGGTTCGGCAGAAACCATCATCCGCCAGCGACTTTATAGAGGACGTCGTGAGGCTGATTAATGGCAAATACAAGGGGCAGTCAGGTGATGTGTACAGGTCCCAGTGGCCCCTCATACGGCCTGCAGCCTCGCGGGAAAATTTGCATCGCAACACAATTCCCTGATTGGCGATTTTTGTTCTTTTTCAGGAATTATTTACTGTTTCTCTCAGAAAGACTCGGAACAAGTTACAATTAGTTTGCAAAAATTAGGCATTCAAGCTGGAACCTATCATGCCAACATGGAGGCACGGGACAAGTCCAAAGTCCACACGCTCTGGACTGAGAACAAGATCCAGGTGGGCTCACTTATAAATCTGGACCCTCGTTACAATATCTGCCTCTAGAAAAGCTGGGTGGCCGTTTCTTCTGAAGCAGTTGGTTGTCACTCAGTTTTTCCAGCGTCAGATCTATATATTTTGTGTTTTTTTTTGTTTTTTTGCTTTATAACCTGTAGGTGACGCTGTTGACTGTTGATCATTACTTAATGTACTCCTAGAACTGCTCAGGACTGATTTCATGTCTGGGGGGGTGTATAATAATGTCCTCACGCAACGGGATGCTGTGTCTTCCTCAGGTTGTTGTGGCCACTGTGGCGTTTGGTATGGGAATCGATAAACCAGACGTACGATTTGTAATTCATCACACAATGAGTAAATCAATGGAAAACTATTACCAGGAGAGTGGACGAGCAGGTAACAAACCTGATGCTTATATCTATTACTGTTGACAACCAGCTTCTGTATCATGGTTGTCACAGCCCGGCCCCATTACTGACATCACCGAAGATAATATATTAGTAATATAATCACATTGTGATCAGACGTGAGATCCACACACCTTATACTACAGTAACAGCTATTCCATCTATTACTGCTGACAACCAGCCTCTATATCATGTCTGAGAGGTTGTCACAGCCCCGCCTCCTGTTACTGACATCACTGAATATAATAGTAATATAATTATACTGTGATCAGACATGAGATCTCCACACCTTATACTACAGTAACATCTATTCTATCTATTACTGCTGACAACCAGCCTCTATATCATGTCTGAGAGGTTGTCACAGCCCCGCCCCCTGTTACTGACATCACTGAGTATAATAGTAATATAATTACACTGTGATCAGACATGAGATCCACACACCTTATACTACAGTAACATCTATTCCATCTATTACTGCTGACAACCAGCCTCTATATCATGTCTGAGAGGTTGTCACAGCCCCGCCCCCTCTTACTGACATCACTGAGTATAATAGTAATATAATTACATTGTTATCAGACATGAGATCCACACACCTTATACTACAGTAACAGCTATTCCATCTACTACTGCTGACAACCAGCCTCTATACCATGTCTGAGAGGTTGTCACAGCCCCGCCCCCTGTTACTGACATCAATGAGTATAATAGTAATATAATTACACTGTGATCAGACATGAGAGCCACACACCTTATACTAGAGTAACAGCTATTCCATCTATTACTGCTGACAACCAGCCACTATACCATGTCTGAGAGGTTGTCACAGCCCCGCCCCCTGTTACTGACATCACTGAATATAATAGTAATATAATTACACTGTGATCAGACATGAGATCCACACACCTTATACTACAGTAACTGCTATTCCATCTATTACTGCTGACAACCAGCCTCTATATCATGTCTGAGAGGTTGTCACAACCCCACCCCCTGTTACTGATGACATCACTGAATATAACTGTAATATAATTACATTGTGATCAGACATGAGATCCACACACCTTATACCACAGTAACAGCTATTCCATCTATTACTGCTGACAACCAGCCTCTATATCATGTCTGAGAGGTTGTCACAGCTCCGCCCCTGTTACTGACATCACTGAATATAATAGTAATATAATTACATTGTGATCAGACATGAGATCCACACACCTTATACTACAGTAACAGCTATCCCATCTATTACTGCTGACAACCAGCCTCTATATCATGTCTCGGAGGTTGTCACAGCCCCGCCCCCTGTTACTGACATCACTGAATATAATAGTAATATAATTACACTGTGATCAGACATGAGATCCACACACCTTATACTACAGTAACAGCTATTCCATCTATTACTGCTGACAACCAGCCTCTATATCATGTCTCGGAGGTTGTCACAGCCCCGCCCCTGTTGGTGACAGCACTGAATATGATCCTAATATAATGACATAATACCTTGTGTGGTTGTTACCCGCTCACAGTGAGTGTATATACTTTCACAGGCCGGAATGACCAGCGGGCAGACTGTATATTATATTCGGGGTTCAGCGATATTTTCCGGATAAGTTCGATGGTCATTATGGAGAACGTTGGGCAGCAGAAGCTCTATGAGATGGTCCGATACTGCCAGGACTTGGAAAGGTCAGTTCTTGCAGGATGGGAATGTATTAGAGGTGGGGGAAGTATTGGCTCGCCCACCACAGGGACATCATTGCTTCATAAATAGGAAGACAACCAATATGGCTTCCATCCCTGCTCCCAAAGTCACCTACTGTAGACTTCTATGATTTGCCAGCAGTCCTATAGGAGTCACAGTCCATGTTTCATGTGGGGCGTGTTCTCGTGTCGTGTGCAGGTGCCGACGTGTCCTCATCGCTAAGCATTTTGATGAAGTCTGGGATTCAGCGCAGTGTAATCAGATGTGCGATAACTGCCACAGCAAGAAAAGTAAGTCTGCGCAGGCCACTTATACCCCAAGGATGTGAATGATAAAGGGGCAGAGCTGGTTTCACCACCACCAGCGAGGTTTATATGTCACCAGCGGGTCTCATGTCACCTTCCGTACATTATGTTTCCAGGCTGGGAAAAAGTTGACATCTCGGATTATGGCAGAGACATTGTGAAAATCCTGCGGCAAGCTGATCAGATGGATGAAAAGCTGACGCCGCTGAAGCTCATCGATTCATGGACTGGAAAAGGGGCCTCCAAGCTGCGTGTTGCCCAAGTCCTACCCCCAAAACTGTCCCGCACCGAGCTGGAGAGGATCATTGCCCACTTGCTGCTTCAGCAATACATCAGGTAAGGAAAACCCTACCAGTGTGCATAGGCTCAGTCCGCTGCTGTGTTTATCTTGCAGAGGCTGGTCTACACTGATTCACTGTAGCAAACCCTCAGCTGTGAGAAGTAGAATGTAAACTACAACAGCAAGCAGAGATCATGAACCTACTGTGGAATTTAAACACAAAGCTACAGCGTTTTCTATTGGATTGGCCCTTTAATTCTCTTGTATCAGGATGGTCAATATATTCTCTCCTCAGGGAAGATTTTAGCTTCACTGCCTATGCCACGATATCCTACATCAAAGAGGGCCCCAAAGCGAGCGCACTGCGGAGCGAGGAACATTCAATCCCCATCCACATGAGAAGTGCAGGAAACGCCGCAACCAAGGTGACAAGATTTGTGCTATCCCTCTGCCCGCCCTATTACATTCTCTTGGGGGGTCAAATCGACAAGGGGTCACACTGGAATGGAGATCATGTATTCTCCCGACTGAAAATAAGGCCACTTTCACGCTTGCGGTGTGAGGATCCGGCAGGTAGTTCCGTCGCGGGAACTACCCGCCGGATCAGTCATACCGCATGACATTTGAAAGCATTTGGAGACGGATCAGGATGCGGATCCGTCTCACAAATGCATTGCAAGTGCGGATCCGTCTCTCCGTTTTCAGACGGAGAGACGGATCCGTCTTGATTTTTTGGAAGGACGGATCCGTCGTTGCAGTATTTGTAATGCCGGATCCGGCACTAATACAAGTCAATGGGAATTAATGCCATCATGTGTTCCGGAATTTTAGACGGAGATAATACCGCAGCATGCGGACAATCTACTTGTCCTGATACAAAAAATAATTTTAAGTCAAAACCATATTTAAATAAGGTCTTTACTGATAGCAACTTAGAAGACAGGCCCAAAATGTATGGGGGCCACAAGGAGACGTTATACTGTATGGGGGCCACAAGGAGACCTTATACTGTATGGGGGCAGCCACAAGGGGCTGTGTGTGGTAGTGTAGGGACGCCTCTTACGATCCATGTAACTGGGGTAAGATCCTATTAGGGTAATTAGTGCAGGAAGTCCTCTTTGGGAGATTTTAAAGAAGGGGACAGGCGCTCTCCACCCCCAAGTACATGAGGAAGCCGACTTCAAATAGGAAGTTCTCCTGCCCCTATAAATCCCCCCATGGACAGTTGGATTACCTGAAGGAGCAGTGGAATTGCCAGGGGTTATGTTAGCAGTCAGTAGTGGGCTGTCAGGGGGCGTTGCCTCTGAAAACCCCATCAATGTAAACCATCAGTCTACTGGAGCCCAGTACACACGATATATACAGATATACACGTCATGTATGTACACAGTGACCTCTCTATTTACATGCGTGTCACATCACAGGGGGACAACCTGTGACACTGGAGTGAAGACGTGTTGGTGACATATTAAAGGAGTCTTTTACCACAAATGTCCATTATATAACATTAACACCATTTTGTACATAACAGTCCCCATATTAAATGCTTCTTACCATATTTCGGTCCGTTGCAGAGTTGGGCTAACACTTTTATTCGATATGTAAATGAGGTTATGAAGGAGCCCAGAGGCGGCGTTCCAACGGCCGGTGCTCAGGCCCCGTGCTGATTTTCATATCCAACCACTCCCCTTTCACCCCTTTGGCCCGCCCCCCTTTCTTTGGCTGATCACCTCCTTCCTCCGTTCTGAAATCCTCTGTGCTGGATTTATTGAGTATTTGTTTACATTGCGCCGATGAACGGTATGTCCGCACCTGCGCACTGTATGACCCATTAACGGCAGAGGCATTAGAGTTTTGAGTGCGCATGCGCCAGCCCGTACGTGACGTTCCAGCCGGCATCACATCAGAGGGCTGTCATCGGTGCAGGCGTGGGATTTCAGAATGGAGGACGGAGGTGATCAGCCAAAGGGGTGAAAGGGGAGTGGTTGGATATGAAAATCAGCGAGGGCCTGGGCACCGGCCGTTGGAACACCGCTTCTGGGCTCCTTCAGACCCTCATTTGCATATTAAATAAAAGTGTTTTTTAGCCAACTTTGCAACGGACCAAAATATGGTAAGAAGCATTTTAATATGGGGACTGTTATGGGCAAAATGGTGTTAATTTTATATAATGAAAGACTCCCTTTAATGATTATACAAAGTTGTCCTGGTAATGTTCCAGTAGATGGCAGCAGGATCACTTACTGCCTTGTATGTGAGCTGCCCCATGGCTCGGAGAAAAGGCTATTTATTAGGTCCCACCGAGTTGTAGGCATGTCACTCAAACTTCTGCACTGACAGGGGGCGGAGCCTAGCCGGACGAGGGTGGAGCCAAGCGACGCAGAGCGAGGGGGAGCTAAGCCAGGCAGAGCAAGGGGGAGGCGGTGTCGAGCAGGACATAGGCGGAGCCAAGCGAGGGAGAGGCGGAGCCAAGTGAGGGGGAGGCAGAGCAGAATGAGGTGGAGGCGGAGCCGAGCGTAGCAGAGCAAGAAGAGGCAACGGACATGGAGCAGAGGAGGATGAGAGGCAGCGGTGAAGCACCAGACTTGTGCGGCAGTTTATGACAGGTTTATTTATGACAAGTCTGGTGCTCGCCCCCTCCCTCCAGTGCACTTGTGGTCATGTCCAGCCCTCTGCACGATAGTAGTAATGTAGGAGGCATATTGGCCAACCCTATCTCAGCCCTGCAAGTTGCCCAAAGCAGGGCTGAGCTTCTGAACAAACTACATGCCCGGCGCCCAGAACTGCATGTCCCAGGCGTCGGGCGATACGATTTCCACACCCCTGGAATGTTTGGGTAACACTGCTGGGTCACGGTTCAGGCCGACCAGCTATTTGTGTCTACATCTTCTATATAGGGATATATCATGTATGATTTTGAATTTCTATCGTCTTTATCATTCGTTTTGTATTTTGTGTCCTCAAAAGGTAAAATCTCCCAAGTTTTCATCATCGAAGGAGTCTAACTCTACGCACGATAGGCTGGCAAGTACCACAAAGACCCAGCCGAAAAAGGGAGGCGGCGAGCACAAGCGTCCTCCGCCATCAAGCAGCCCCAAGGCCAAGAAGAGTCGCAGTTCCCCTGACACTTCCATTGTCATAGACTAATGCTAGGGCTTTGTAACAAGTCACCCCTCGTCACTATGGGGGTTCAGCTGGTGTCACCATAATCTCTAATGACATAGTGAGTACATGTATACTTACTAAAGGCCCAAATTGCCAGTCAGGCGCTTGCAGTCACGTGAGGCGCTGTGGGGCTCTGTACGTGCTGCTTCCTATCTTCCGAATCTCCGCACAATCATGTGGTCAGTCCAGCAGAACTTTCAGCCCATGACTGGACCGTGGAGGAGGAGAGGGCACTCGGTAACAGTCTGCTGATGATGGGTGAACACAGAAACCACGCCGGATGATGATTTGTAATGGTCCTCTATGGCTTCAGCTCCCATCTCGGGGTCCTCCCGATGTTACTAGGACAGGGTCTATTAATTAGTGAAATGTGTACATAAGACGTATGTACATTGGGGTCACAATTATTTTCTTTTGGAGATTTTTCTACAGTAAATGATACTCTGTTATAAAATGTTAAAATGTTTGCGGCGTGATCTGCAGAGCAGTTGTATACGCTAAACGGCAGAAAAATTAAAACCAAGGCTTTTTACAAAGTTGCTTTTTTTTTTTTTTTTTTTTATTTTAGAAGCAAAATAAAAAAAAGAAAACAATGACTTTGGTTTTGTAAGTGCAATCTTCACTCCTGGCAGATTTGTGGTAGAAATTTCTGCAAATGAATTGGTTCCCTCCCTCGGTATGGAGTTGTGACTGCAGCACGTGTAGGGATTTCTGCAAATCTGGTTTAGGTGAATAGATTTGCAACAATTCATGAGTATAACCTGAGGATATGTCCTCGAGTCATGGATATATTGGGGATTTTTTCCTCATCAGATCCACAGTAAGGCCTATTGCACACGAACGGATCCGCAATACATGGGCACCATTCCGTGGCCATTCCGCATCACGGATGCGGACCCATTCATTTCAATGGGTCCGCAAATCCGGAGATGCGAAATGGAATGACGGAACGGAACACTACGGAAGCACTACGGAGTGCTTCCGCGGGGTTCCGTTCCGTACTTCCGTCCCGCAAAAAGATAGAACATGTTCTATCTTTTTGCGGAACGGGCAGATTGCGGACCCATTCAAGTGAATGGGTCCGCGATCCGCTGCGGCTGCCCCACGGCCAGTGCCCGAGCATTGCGGCCTAAGGGCTCGTTCACATGACAGTGGTTTTGGTCTGCATCCGAGCCGCATTTTTTGCAGCTCGGGTGTGGACACTTCTACGGGGCCGCAAAAGATGCGGACAGCACTCCGTGTGCTATCCGCATCCATTGCTCCGTTCCATGGGCCCCGCAAAAATTGAGTTCTGTCCTATTCTTGTCCGTTTTGCAGGCAAGAATAGGCACTTCTATAAAGCGCCGTCCGCAAATTGCGGAAGGTACACGGGCGGCATCTGTGTTTTTGCAGATCCGCAATTTGTGGACCGCAAAACATGGCACGGTCATGTGAACAAGCCCCAAGGCTGCAAAGGCTACATGACGACAAGTTGCGCGAGACATAGGGCACAACTACACTGCAACATGTGTCACGCGACATTGATGTCGCACCAGTGTTGCGCGACAATTTTTATAATAATGGTGTCGCACTGCGACCGCGACACGACAGTCGCAGAAAAATCCATTTTAAATGGATTTTTGCTACTGTCGTGTCGCAGTCACAGCATGTCGCAGTGAGACAGCATAGACTATCATAAAAATTGTCGCGTGACATTGGTGCGACACATATCGTCGTGTAGCCTAAAGCCTCATTCACACGTCAGTGTTTCACAGACGTGTGCTGTACGTGTCCTCCACGGACAGCACACGTCTCCATTTATTTTGAGATGTGTGTTCAGATATCCGTGTTTTACCACGGTCCGTGGGTTAGTATTTTTAGCACGGAAGCATGCTCTATTTTGTCCGTGTTCACAGATCCATCACGCCCATTATAGTCTATGGGTCCATGAAAACCACGGATGCCATCCGTATTGTATCTGTGTTTCACGGACCATTAAGAAGAGATGCTTTGAAAATGATTTTTCAGCTGTTCAGTGTCAGTGAAACACGGACAGCAAAAAACGGACACGGATCATTCAAGGGCAGCTTCATGGATGCATCACTGACCACCTGCTCACGGATTTGAGCACGGACAGATGTGTGAATGAGGCTTAATTCAAAGGAAATCTGCATCAATTTCTATGGATTTGATGCAGAAAGTTTTTTCTTTTTTTTTCGTTGGATTTTCCATCTGAATTGCAATGATGCTGAATAAAGAGTCGTCTGAGGACAATCTGTGACGGGAATTGATGTCCTGCAGATTATAAAACCATATGGAAAATGAATGTAGCACGTGAACATAATTTCTACAATTTTCATTCACTTTCCAGGTACTGTAAGGCTCCATTCACACGTCCGCAATTCTGTTCCGCATTTTGCGGAACGGAATGGCTGACCCATTCCTTTCAAATGGGGACAAACGATGTCCCGCCCGGGTCCGCAATCGCGGATCCGCACTTCCAGGTCCGCAATCGCGTTCCCGAAAAATATAGAACATGTCTTATTTTTGTCCGCAATTGCGGACAAGAAAAGGCAATTTCTATGAGGGTGCCGGCAATGTGCGGAACGCACAATGCCGGTGTCCGTGTTTTGCAGATCTGTGGATCCGCAAAACACACACGGACGTGTGAATGTAGCCTAACTGTACTGTCATTTTGCTGGTGCTGAAAATCTGCAACCAATCTGTTGTGTGGGGACAAGCCCTAAACGTACTTTACGCAGCTTGGTCTAGGTGTAGCACTTTTCTCAGTTTTTTTTTTTTTTCAGATTTAGAGGGAAAAAAGGTCTGTAAAAATATGGATTGTAAAAAAATACAATTTCTCCACCGTTTTACGGGTTTTGTTCCCACGGCGTATTGTTTGCGGCAAAACTGACCCATGCCCTCCATTTTCTGGGTCAGTACAATTACAACGATACCCCATATGTAAAGGTTTTGTATGTCTAAATAGTGTAAAAATTTTTTTTTTTTATATCACCATATTCTGACCCTCATAACTTTTTTTATACATATGTCTACTGAGCTGTATAGGGGCTCTTTTTTTGCGGGAGAATCTGTAGTTTTTATTACTGTTTTGGAGTGTGTGTGACTTTTTGATCGCATTTTATTACATTTTTTTGGGGTAAGAGAAGCAATGAAGAAATGGCAAATTAGCTAATTTGATCCTTGTTTCCATTCCAAAATTTATTGTATTTGTAATTTTTTTATATATATTTTAATAGTACGGGTGTTTTTGGTCGTGGTGATACCGATGATGTTTATATTTTATTGTTATTTAGTTTTTTTTTTATTATATAGAAAGGGGGGTGATTTAAACTTTTATATATTTTTATTTTTTATATATTTAACTTTTTTTAAAAAATTTTGTAATGATTTTGAAGATTGAGAGAGCCTATAAATTCAGTTTTTTTTTATTTTTCATTTTGTACAATCAGGGATTTTATAAAATGACTATTACGGTGAATTGCTCATTTCGTATGTTGGCCTTCTACCTGGTGGCCACAATAAGAATTGCAGCATGAATACTATCAGCCTCGTCAGCGAGACTGATACCATTCAGAACAACTACTGACAGCCCCATTGGCCGCAGGGTGTGTGAGTAGGAAGCCCGAGCTTTTGGGTTTTTGCGCATTTAGATGCCGTGATCTCACTTGATCACGGCATCTAAATCCTTTAATTACCACGATCGGCATTATTGACGGTCACAGTAATTAGCCGCAAGTCTCTGCTGATTAAAACAGCAGAGACTTGCCGGCCCTGACGCCCGCTGCACGTGTGAGCGGTTGCCATGTTTGCACGGCGCTGGTAGCGAAAGGGTTAATCCGACACAAAAAATGTGTATGAGGGACGCCTAAAGCCACCTGCTCACAGAGCGGATAATCCGCTGCCCGCGGCATAATACAATACCGGCTAAGTAGATGAATTTCAAAAATCTAACGTACACAGAGAAAAAAATGATCTGCGGTTCAAATTTTCATAGCCGCAGCATGTCTCTTGTTTGTACTGCTTTTCAGTGCAATTTTACCCTTTGCAATGCAAAGATCTAGGGAAAATCTATAGTAACACGTGCGGATACAGAGTAACATCCGGGCAGAAAATTCTCTGTATGAAGAATGCAGTGCTCGTAGGAGTGCCCATTGAAGGAGTCGATTGGCGAGATGGAGGGCCTACTAAGTACAATGGAGAATCAGGTACCGCCTGTAAAAAGAGACCTTCAGTGTGCAATACACAATGTCTCACTGCTTATATCTAAAGGCCCCATTCACACGGAATAGTGGCGGACCCATTCATTGTGCATGGGGCCGGACGTGATGCGGAGAGCACACTATGTGCTTTCCGCTACCGCACTTGCGGAGCCGCGGCCCCGAAACATCCGGCTGCGGCTCCGCAAAAGATAGAGCATGTCCTATTGTCCGCAGCCTGCAGACAAGAATAGGCATCTCTATGGGGAGTGCCGGCATAGTGTGTTGCAGATCCGCAACACACTAGGGACTTCTGAATGGGGCCTAAATCTGGTGATCTTGAGAATAGACAGACGTAATAATGTCCAAATAATTGGTGCCTGAACACGCTAAGGGAGCTGATGCTGTTACGTTTATGGAGAAAAGGCTTGCTGATAAAATTGGAAACAAGAGTCTGTCTACCCTATTCGCTATTGAGCGGGCTCACCGTGTACCATTTCGCGCTCCACCACCAGGGGCGCCGCCAAGGCCTTCTGATCAAAATTCTTCATTTTAGAGATCAAGATGCGATTTTGAGAGGCATAGATGTCAAAAAACGACTGAGCGCTCTACAACTACCCTATTCAATGATCTACCCCGCCAGACTGCGTGTGGTGGCAGGAGATACGACGCATATGTTTGATAATCCAGCGCAGCGTGCCAGTGGCTAGACGCTCATGAGAAGGGTCTGCGTGGCAACACTTGAGGACACTGTGGACTCTATGTGGTATTTGAGCTGCGTCCAATACTTTGTGGGTTACATACCAGTTCCTAATAAGACTCTCTGTTGGATAAATGTTACACTGGGCAGGGGGTTCTTTATTACCTTCCTTTCAGCCTTTAGTTTCAGCTGGTTTTTGTTGTTCTGTGCTGCGGCAGGTTACAATATTGAGATGTGCCAGGCCCCAGCGCCGAAGCAGCACTACTGAGGCAGATTCTATGCTAGTTCTATTAGTCTGTATCTACATTCGGGGATCAGGAAATTCTTTTACCCCAGCTTCTCCACTGCAGGGAGAAATATCGGTTTTGTTAGTGGGTTTTGGGGGGTAGACGAGGCATTACGTATGTTTTCCATTGGGCTGTGCAATGGCTCCCTCGGGGTAAGAGTCACTGGGCTTATTCTTGTCTGGGGTTGGTTTGATGATGGGTACCCTTAAGATTATTGCTTGGAATGGGATGATGCCAGACTTCTAAACGACATGCTGTCCAACCAGCATTCCTCTGTCTTTCTGAAACACATCTTACTCCCGACAAAACCCATCTGATTCATAAGGCATTCCACACATAAGTGAGGAGTTAGTATCCTGGTACATAGAACTCTTCTCTTTGCTGCTAGAGATACCTGTATTGATAGTGAGGGACGGTTTGTATGTGTTGACTGCTCCATATTCCACTTTAGGCTGATATTGGTGGCGGTGTACATTCCCCCACCGTACTCTAGTAAGGGCTCTTTCACACTTGCGTTTTTGTTTTCCGGCATAGAGTTCCGTCGTCGGGGCTCTATGCCGGAAAAATCCTGATCAGGATTATCCCAATGCATTCTGAATGGAGAGAAATCCGTTCAGGATGCATCAGGATGTCTTCAGTTCAGGACCGGAACGTTTTTTGGCCGGAGAAAATACCGCAGCATGCTGCGCTTTTTGCTCCGGCCAAAAATCCTGAACACTTGCCACAAGGCCGGATCCGGAATTAATGCGCATTGAAAGGCCTTAATCCGGATCCGGCCTTAAGCTAAACGTCGTTTCGGCGCATCGCCGGATCCGACATTTAGGTTTTTCTGACTGGTTACCATGGCAGCCAGGACGCTAAAGTCCTGGTTGCCATGGTAAAGTGTAGTGGGGAGCGGGAGAGCAGTATACTTACCGTCCGTGCGGCTCCCGGGGCGCTCCAGAGTGACGTCAGGGCGCCCCACGCGCTTGGATCACGTGATGCATGGGATGCTCTGACGTTATTCTGGAGCGCCCCGGGAGCCGCACGGACTGTAAGTATACTGCTCCCCCGCTCCCCACTACTACTATGGCAACCAGGACTTTAATAGGATCCTGGCTGCCATAGTAACCTCAAAGCATTTCGAAGACTGATCAGGATCCTGATCAGTCTTTTAATGCTTTCAGGCGACTTGCGTTCTGACGGATCCGGTGGGACGGAAGTGCCTGCCAGATCCTCAGAACGCAAGTGTGAAAGAGGCCTAAGATTCTGAAAAAAATTCTAGCATTCGCAGCTAAATTCCCTAATGTACCCATTTGTTGATTTGAGACTTTAATATGTATTTGGATAGGTTCCTTGATAAGTTTGATCCAGCTGCCCATGGCCTGGGTAGCTCCCTCACCTCACTGGCTAGGTTGCCATCGGAGGTTGATTTATGTGACCTATGGAGGGTTATGCACCAGGGGAAATGCAGTACTCGTGTTACTCCTCCTTACATAACTCACTGTCCAGAATAGACCTGGTGATTGGATCCCCATCCTTAATGACTATAACTCAAGAGGTCACTTTCCTTCCCCGCAGCATCTCTGATCACTCCCCGGTTCTGTTACAGCTGTGTCTAGGGACTTTGGAACACAATCCAAGGCCCCTATGGCATCTGAACCCGTTCTGGCTTCATCTAGTGGACACAAGTACTGCAATTTCTAGTGCCATTGTAGACTTTTTGTCACAATATAGGGTGTGCATCTGAACCCATGGTATGGGATGCTATGAAGGCATATGTTAGAGCAGGGATGGGCAAACTGCGGCTCTCCAGCTGTTGCAAAACTACAACTCCCAGCATGCAAAGACTGCTTACAGCTTTCCACCACCTACAGAAGGGCATCGTGGGAGTTGTAGTTTTACAACAGCTAGAGGGCCGCAGGTTGAGCATCCCTGTGTTAGAGGATTATATATCAAAAGTATTAGTGTGCACAAGACCAAAAGCAGGGCTCTAACCCCGGAACTCTCCGATAGGGTTTTGTCCACGGAGTGTAAATATATCGAAAGTCCGTCACCGGAGAATGCAGCTAGTTGGAAGGAAGCCCAGGGTTTGTTGAAGGAATATTTGCAAGTTGGAACCAGGGATAAGTAAGAGGGAGAGCGCCGGTCACTTACTGGCTACTGTCATCAAAGCATAATCTGGCCCCTCCTGTGTGACCTCTATAAGAAATATACAGGGAGACCTGGTTACTGGGGATATTGATATCTTGGGAGTGTTCCATGCTCATTTCAAGGATGTATACAAGTCTAAGCTGATGGTTGACCCGACAGACAGATGATTATTTATCAGCCATATCCATGCCTACTCTGTCTGTGGAGCATAGTCAGCTGCTTGATGGGAAATCTCGCTGGAGGAACTTGAGATGGCGTTGAGGTTTTTCCCTAATGAGAAGGTGTCCGGTGGGGATCGGTTGGCAGGAGAATTTTACAAGAAACACCAAGAGATCTTACTCCCACATCTCCTTAATGTCTTTAATGGCTCTCTTCGGACTGGCATTCTTCCCAGCTCGATAAGAGAGAGGCGATTGTGGTGTTGATCCTAAAACCAGGTAAGGATCCTACACAGGTGGATTTTTACCGGCCTATTTCCCTGTTGAGAGTTGACATTAAAGTACTAGCCAAGGTCCTAGCTAATAGGTTATTGAGCGTTATCAATACTGTTATTCACGAAGATCAATCTGGCTTTATGCCTGGGAAATCCACATCCTTAAATCTCAGACGCCTGTTCCTTAACCTTCAGTTGAGGGGAGGCGAGGGGGATGGATGTAGTGCCGTGCTCTCACTTGACGTGGCCAAGGCTTTTGATAGTGTCGAGAGGGAGTACCTTTGGGCAGTTATAAACAAAAATAGGGTTTAGCTCGGTTTTCCTAAAGTGGGTGAAACTGCTTTATAATGAGCCCAGGGCTAGAGTCTGGGTCAATAGGGGCATGTCCCCGGAGTTAGCCTTAGAGAGGGACAAGGCAAGGCTGTCCTTTGTCCCCTCTTCTGTTTGCCATAGCCATAGAGCCTTTAGCGTGCCTGCTCAGAGCTACACCACTAATAAATGGCTCTAGAAGGGCACGAGGAAAGGCCTTCAGAAACTCCCTATGCAATAAATTCTCGAGATAGCTCCCCTTAGAGATTCTACCGCCACCACAGAGTCAAGCGTCTGATTCGATGTATATGGCAGCGATACTGTTTTGGATTGGGCATCTAATGCGTGTCTTATCTGTAAGTACTTATAGAAATGACTGGAGGGTAGATCGAACTCAGAGCACAATTGCTGAAATTGCTTCAGGAGGCCCTGGGAGTACAATTGTCCAATGTTCCAAATCCCTTTCCTTTGTCGTGTTAATACTATATCCTAATATGTCTGAACTGTTTTAGACACTGTAAACACGATGTGCATTTTGTTTGTTTTTGGATAAAACTCAATAAAAAGGTATCAGACTTAAAAAAAATCAAAAGCGGAGAACTGGTTTTAGATCAACGCATGGTTCAAATGTATGTATATTATCAGCGGTTTACATGGAAGGCTGGGCTCTAACCTCATGTGGAAAAAGTACACAACGCCTCCGTTTGTGATGTTTTTATCAGCTACACGGTTAAAACAAAAAATAAAAAACTAAACACGTAGCCAGTAACCACACCATAAACCTGCAGTAAATCCTGCTCAGTTTAGCCACATCATTTGAACCCCTGATGCTCACAGCTTCTCCCTCCCAGGAGAGATGTCATTGTACACTCGGGAGGAACCACAGCCAGCGATGGAAGAAATGGGGGCTGTACAGGTCTCTGGAGCCTGGGTGATCAATCTCTGCTGATATGGCTCAGTCTATAGATCACGAGAGCAGTGGCGCCCCCTCAGCTGAGGTCCAGGAGCGGGGAGTACAAACATGAACCCCCCCCCCCCAATTGGACTCCTGTAAACAAAGGACTGTGTCATCACTGTCTCTTCTAATCAAAGTAGTCTTCAATGTCAACGTTGGGATCCAGCAGATCCTCTCCGTATGCTGACAGATCCATCTGATTCAGAATCAAGTTCTCAAATGTTTCCTCCAGGTCGGTCTCTCCAATTAACACTGCTCCCATCATGCGTCCATTCTGCATTACCACCTTCACATACTCCCGGCCCTTGGTGCAGCGCAGCAGCAGCTCGTGATTGGTGCCCAGGCCCTGCGCATTGTACTTGCCCAAAAGGATCACCTGCGAGGGAAAAAGTCATCAGTATCCTCAAATACTAAGAATATACCTGTGAAACTGGATCCACAAGAGGGCAGCAGCTATACGCCTCTCCTCCAAGAGGAGGAATCCCCCAGCTTCCTTTCAGCCTGTGTATTGGTCAGTTTTCACTTTAAAAGAAATCTGTCACCTGGATCATCGCTATTCATGTCAAAATATTGCCTAATAGTACATAGAACCCCATTTCCAGATGTACGGTATGTTCGGTATGCAAATCAGCTAGTAAGGTGCCCATATCCGCCCCCATCTAGTGCCCAAGCCCATCCTCATGCAGAACCCAAGCACGCCTTCTCCTCACTCAGATATGACGCCCCTGCTGCGCCGTGTCCGCCCACCCCGCTACTATGTCACAACCAGACCATAACCCCCGCCCACCATCTCCTTGCGCGGCACATGCACAGTTCCGTAGTTGAGGCAGATGCCCTCAGTTGGATAGGAGGAATGCAGGTGCAGGCAGTGTTTGCCACTGCATATGCGCAAGATATGTTAGAGATGGTCGGCAGAGCTATGGTATGATTGTGACTGAGCGGCAGGGGCATCATATCTTAATAGAGAGAAGGCGCGCTTGGGCTTTGCACGAGGATGGGCTTGGGCACTAGATGGGGGCGTACCTGGGCTCCTTCAAGAGAAAATAATGCCCCTCTGGGCACCTTACTAGCCGATTTGCGTACCGAACAAAGTGGCTTTTCTCAAGATAGAAAACAAGAATCATAGAAGGGAAGGTACATCTGGAAATGGGGTTCTGTGCACTATTAGGCAATATTTTTACATGAATAGCGAAGATCCAGGTGACAGATTTCCTTTAATGGTACATTCACACGACCGTATGTGTTTTGCTATCCGCAAAACACGGATTCCGTCCATGTGCATTCTACATTTTGTGAAACGGAACTTCCGGTCCCTAATAGAATAGGTCCCTATCCTTGTCCATGACGCGGACAATAATAGGATATGTTCTATTTTTTTTTGCAGAACGGCCATACGGACATGGAATGCACACATTATTTCCTTTTTTTTTTTTTGCAGCCCCACAAAATTAAAAAAAAAAAAAAAAAAACGGAACAGACGCCGAAAAAAAAAAATTATACGATTACGTACATGAGGCCAATTTCACATTATTATCACAGTATTCAGTCTGAAGTATGTTCCATGTGACAGCGGTATTTCCCGGACTGAACACTGCTTCTGTGACGCGAACACACAGCATTATAAGGATTTCTAATGCTGGGTGTTCCTGCCTGACCTCGGCTGTACGGCATTGTACTGACAGCATTATTTGGCACTTCAATCCACACCAATATGAACAATAAAATGTGTCACATGCGGATTATTAGGCTAGGACTAAACGAAGACACCTCAGCCAGGATCACAGAGTAGCGGCAATCCCATAGAAATGAATAGGGTCGCTGCGACAGTCATAAGAAATCCAACACGGCTGAATTTTTTGCAACTGTCGCGGTGATTCCATTACTTTCTATAGGACGGCCACTACTCAGAGAACTTCGCCGCGACGCCTTCGGATTTGTGTGCACATATGAGGATATGATGTATCCATGATATATAATAACCCTGTGATATAATCAACAATGCTGTGTCTGTGGCCGGGGGTCTATGGGGGGCTCTAGTAATCAGTAAATGTCAGCACTATGTGAGGCTCTGCAGAGAGACCTATCGCTGCTATCTGTCGTGCACGGTGAATAATACGCACCTTATAGTTGAAGAATTTCGTGACATGGGCGAAGAGTTCAAAGCAGAAATCCATTTCGATAGCTTCGTCCAGTCGGTCAGCCGCCATGCACTTTGCGGCATACCAGCCCATCTGCCGCGCCTGAGTCCAGAGCCTCATCTGTCAGAAACCAATCACATGATCCGTTATTTAGGCTGTGTTCATACAGCTAAATGATTTCAATGCTATATTGCAGACAACTGCAGAAAAATGCTGCAAAAATCACACCGCAACATGTGAATACAGCCTAACACCGTGGCTGCGGGCATGTAACCCGCCTGATCAGCACACTGGATGGCAGTGATCACATAATCTCCTGCACGTTCGGGATGACACATTTCCTTAATGGATGCAGATGGTGCTGTACCTGCTGCCAGTGGGGGCTGGGCGTCCAGCCAACGGTACATACATCCCCAGCTGCATAGACGTTCTTCACCGATGTCCTCATGTGATCATCGACTCTCAGTCCTCCATCTTCTCCTAAATCAAACTGCAAAGCAGGCACTGTTACAACCATGAAATATTTACAGTCTCACTGCTGGCGGACATCCTGTATTCTGCTGCCACCAGTGCCCGACGACACCCAGCCACACATCACACTGTGATGCAGAAACCCAACAGCGAAGATTGCGTAAAACCCTAATAATCCCCATTCTCACATTATTTCCACTGACAAACGCCTCAACGTTGGGGAACACCCCAGTGGCGCTGACGATGAAGTCACAACCGTAGATTTTACCATTGGTCAGTTCAGCGTATACCGGCCAATCAGCTGAAAAACAAAGACAATCGGACAGGGGTGTGTAAACTAATGCAACACACTGAGGGGCAGTACATACAGTGAAATATGTGATCTGGAAGATTCTACTTCCAGCAAAAGCTTCATCGACTAAACACCGCATAAATTCCACACAGCAGTGACCGGCATCTACAGTTCCTGGATGCACCACTAGAGGGATCCAGAGACTCATGAGATCCGACATCTACAGTTCCTGGACGCACCACTAGAGGGCTCCAGAGACTCATGAGATCCGACATCTACAGTTCCTGGACGCACCACTAGAGGGCTCCAGAGACTCATGAGATCCGACATCGACAGTTCCTGGACGCACCACTAGAGGGCTCTAGAGACTCATGAGATCTGCAGAACAGTGACACAATGCAATCTCTCTGTTATCAGCTATTTCAGGGCAGAGAGCTGCCGACTGCAGGGCAGGCAAATACAATATACTGGGGGAGACTTTCTTATCAAAATGCTGCAGAATTCTGAGGCAAGTTACGGCAAAAAAAAAAAACTGCTTTCACCACAGTTTTAGACTTTTTTCCCACTTCTTCCGACAAAGGGTGCGGCTTAGTGGGAGATGGGTGATAACAGGGATAATTTCACCCACTAGCCCCTGGTACTGCCCATATGGCACAGGTAGGTGAGTGTTAGGTCCCGAGCTACTTGAGAGACCTTGGCGTGGTGCTCGGGCTTAAGACATGTCCTCCACTGTAGGACATGTTGACTAATCTCTCAATTTTAACATCAGTTTGAGGGCTTAGGCCTCTTTCACACTTGTGTTGTGAGGATCCAGCGTGCACTTCCGTCGTCGGAAATGCCCGCCGGATCCGTCACAACGCAAGACACCTGAAAGCATTTGAAGACTGATCAGTCTTCAAATGCTTTCAGTGTTACTATGGCAGCCAGGACGCTACTAAAGTCCTGGTTGCCATAGTAAGTAGTGGGGAGCCAGGGGAGCAGATACTTACAGTCCATGCGGCTCCCGGGGCGCTCCACAATGACGTCAGAGCGCCCCACGCGATCCATGCGATCATGTGATCCATGCTCATGGGGCGCTCTGACATCATTGTGGAGCGCCCCGGGACTCGGGAGCCGCACGGACGGTAAGTATGCTTCTCCCCTGCCTCCCCACTACACTTTACCATGGCAGCCGGGACTTTAGCGCCCTGGCTGCCATGGTAACCATTCACAAAAGCTAAACGTTGGATCCGGCGATGCACCGAAACGCCGTTTAGCTTAAAGCCGGATCCAGATTAATGCTTTTCAATGGGCATTAATCCGGATCCGGCGTTACGTCATGTCTTCCAGATTTTTGGACGGAGACAAATCCGCAGCATGCTGCGGTTTTGTCAACGTCCAAAAACGTTCACATACTGAACGGAAGACATTCTGATTAGAGATGAGCGAACTTTAAAAAAAAGTCCGGTGTTCGGCGTTCGGGTGGTGGTAAGTCGCTTATCCCGTTATGGATTCCACTATAGCGGCATATGGAATCCATAAGGGGCGGCTGCCACCAACCCGAACTGTTGAACAGCCGAAGGACCTGGGGTGACGTCACTGTCATGTGATCAGTGCAGGGGGCGTGGCTCAGCACTGGATTTGATCCCGTGCTGAGCCACGCCCCTGCACTGATCACATGACAGTGAGGTCACCCCAGGTCCTTCGGCTGTTCAACAGTTCGGGTTGGTGGCAGCCGCCCCTTATGGATTCCATATGCCGCTATAGTGGAATCCATAACGGGATGCGCGACTTACCACAACCCGAACGCCGGACTTTTTTTTAAAGTTTGCTCATCTCTAATCCTGATGCATCCTGAACGGATTTCTCTCCATTCAGAATGCATTAGGATTATCCTGATCAGTATCTTTCCGTTCTAGAGCCCCGAGGACAGAACTCTAGGACGGAAATGAAAAACGCAGATGTGAAAGGGGCCTTACTAAGACCGCAGTGTGCACCTGTTTTGTCATTTGTTATTGCTATATTGATAACAGGGATCAATAGACTGTAGTCTCCTGTTCTACAGTCAGCCTCTCTGCAGCCGGACACGGCTAACAACTTGAAACAATGGGGCGGATTTACTAATCCTAATTTTCAGAAAGTGATTTATCCCAGCGACTGATGCTGGCGCACCTTTAGACTAATTCTGGTGCACATTGACACATCTTAAGCCACGCCCCTTTTAGCCTGGGGAAAGGCTGAACGTAGGCCAGGTGAATAAAACGGATTCAGCCCTGCAGCCTGCAGAATTATATTACTGGAGTATAATATCCAGGCATGTGATGAGAACAGACTTTATATAAAAGGATCCAGTAAGTGGGTCTAGAGCAGACAGAACACAGACAGGCAGTACTTACCTGGGTCAGAGGTGGCGCCGTCTTCCATGCCTCTAGCCACAGGTAATGATGGAATATTTAAGGCCTTGAAGTCCTGGTGTAGGAGGATCCTCTGAACCTCGCATTCTGCCTCGATGTGGACGCAGCGCGAGATCTGAAGGGAAGATTAGAGGTGACCACACGGGATGGACCCATCAGGGGACCAATGACCCCACCCCTACCCAGGTACCAACCTCCTGACAGGCTTTGAGATTCATCCCTTCATGCCAGTCTGGACCCAGAGCGCTGCCGAGCCAGCTGTCCTCCTGCCCTGAAATCAAGAACCGTTCTGATTACAGCCACAGAGTGGCCCCTCGCCCGAAACGTACACATCTCCGACACTCACCTGCGCCCCTCTCCGTGGTGTATTTCATCCTTTTGCAAGTCAGGGGGGTCTGCGGTTTCTCAGAATTTAGTTGTGGAATAAGAAACTCTGCGGCGCCGGCGTCAAAGAAAGTGTTTCCGATGGATTTATCCTTGATGGCCCAGACAACTTCGCATCCTTCCATCTCGTAGCTGAGGAGACATTTATCAGGAGCCATGAGACCGTCTCCGACTATGTCAGGCCCCGCCCCCTGTAACTGACGTCCCCGCCACCTGTGACTGCCTTGGTGTGCTCAGCCGGGAATGACTGTTGACCAGCCTCTACTAAGCGGCTTGCTCCACTGGGGGGCGCCCTCCTCATTACCTCTGTACATAGACAAAGGCGCAAATTCACAGGCTGCAGCCGCAGAGAAATGTCCGAAATACAATCTCCTTGCTGCAGTAATGGACATAGTAAAAAGTTCTGCAGCTTTCCAATATACTATCCCTCGTCATTTTCATGATCTCTGCTGGCTGTCAGTGAATTTGGGCATTCTTGTTCATATGGGGCTGAAATTCTGTTCTGACCTAATACTCCTCATAGCTGTAGGTTTGTTACAATGTATCAGCGCAGACAATCCTCTCTAGACTCCAGGATGGTCAGAGGTGGTGGCGCAGTACAATGCCGCACTAATACTGCATTGCTGCACTGACAGGGCCACCTTCCTGCAGATGGTATATACCGCCCCCCTGGCCCTCGCTCAATTCCGTTATTATGTGTTACCAGACGTCTCTACTTACACTAGCTCCAGCGCTATCCCACCGTTCCCCACGACCAGCACCCGCCGCGCCTTGGTCAGATGCTGCTGGAACATCTGTAACACGGACAGAGATGATCACCAGGGGAGCCAGGATATATGCAGTAACATAGTGAGGAAGCAAGGGGCAGGTAGGTAGGTACGTACCCGGGCGCTGTCTGTATCACGGATGCCAAGCACATATGGATTCTCCTCCACAATGAGCCGGGGCCGGGCTCCAGCGCACACGCACAGCTGCTCGTAGCTGTAATATGTGCCATCCTCCGTGATCAGCACCTGCAGAACATCACACAATGTACAGAGCACAGTCACCATGCAGGACTCCAGGAAAGTTGGGTGGCAACCACAGCAGCTGCCTTTACCACTCACACAACTTATGTAGCCCCAGAGCGACAGGAGTCTGGGAAAGCTGGGTGACACGAGGACCACAGGATGGTGTCTACCCCCAGGTGTGGTAACTTCATGGCTACGAGATCCCCGTGTCATCACATAAGCGCCACCACAAAACCGTGATCTCAGGGTCATGCTAATGGCGCTCACCTGATCATCCGCCTTTAACTCCTTCACCGCTGAGTGCACAACTTTGATATTCGGATACTGAGACTGCAGGGCGCTGCTCGTCTGCTGCTCCACATCAAACTCCTCCAGGGTCCGGGAGACCTAAGATGTGACACAAGTGTACAGGGATCACACCCCGCAATTAAAGCCGTGACATCAAATACAACACAGAGGAGCTACTTACCTGCTTTATATTAGTCACAGCCTTAACAAACGGAGCTGCCGTCAAGAGGTACACCACATCCGCGGGAAACTGCAGCGACAGCTGAAATACGGATTATAGGGAAATGTAATAATTATACAGGCAGTGACATCACTGCTCTCCAGATACATGTAATATTATACAGGAAGTGACATCACCACTCTCCAGATACATGTAATATTATACAGGAGGTGACATCACTGCTCTCCAGATACATGTAATATCATACAGGAGGTGACATCACTGCTCTCCAGATATAAGTTATATTATACAGAAGGTGACATCACTGCTCTCCAGATATAATTTATATTATACAGGAGGGGACATCACTGCTCTCCAGATATAAGTTATATTATACAGGAGGTGACATCACTGCTCTCCAGATACATGTAATATCATACAGGAGGTGACATCACTGCTCTCCAGATATAATTTATATTATACAGGAGGTGACATCACTGCTCTCCAGATATAAGTTATATAATACAGAAGGTGACATCACTGCTCTCCAGATATAAGTAATATTATACAGGAGGTGACATCACTGCTCTCCAGTTATACGTTATATTATACAGGAGGTGACATCACCGCTCTCCAGATATAATTTATATTATACAGGAGGTGACATCACTGCTCTCCAGATATACGTTATATAATACAGAAGGTGACATCACCGCTCTCCAGATATAAGTTATATAATACAGAAGGTGACATCACCGCTCTCCAGATATAAGTTATATAATACAGAAGGTGACATCACTGCTCTCCAGATATAAGTTATATAATACAGGAGGTGACATCACTGCTCTCCAGATATAAGTTATATAATACAGAAGGTGACATCACTGCTCTCCAGATATATGTTATATTATACAGGAGGTGACATCACTGCTCTCCAGTTATACGTTATATTATACAGGAGGTGACATCACTGCTCTCCAGATATATGTTATATTATACAGAAGGTGACATGACCGCTCTCCAGATATAAGTTATATTACGTAGGTGGTGACATCACTGCTCTCCAGATATACGTTATATTATACAGGAGGTGACATCACCGCTCTCCAGATATAAGTTATACTATACAGGAGGTGACATCACCGCTCTCCAGATATAAGTTATATTATACAGGAGGTGATATCACTGCTCTCCAGATATAAGTTATATTATACAGGAGGTGACATCACCGCTCTCCAGATACATGTAATATTATACAGGAGGTGACATCACTGCTCTACAGATATAAGTTATATTATATAGAAGGTGACATCACCGCTCTCCAGATATAAGTTATATTATACCGGAGGTGACATCACTGCTCTCCAGATATACGTTATATTATACAGGAGGGGACATCACTGCTCTCCAGATACATGTAATATTATACAGGAGGTGACATCACTGCTCTCCAGATATAAGTTATATTATACAGGAGGTGACATCACCGCTCTCCAGATATAAGTTATATTATACAGGAGGTGACATCACTGCTCTCCAGATATATGTTATATTATACAGAAGGTGACATCACCGCTCTCCAGATACATGTAATATTATACAGAAGGTGACATCACTGCTCTCCAGATATAAGTTATATATTACAGGAGGTGACATGACCGCTCTCCAGATATAAGTTATATTACGTAGGTGGTGACATCACTGCTCTCCATATATACGTTATATTATACAGGAGGTGACATCACTGCTCTCCAGATATAAGTTATATTATACAGGAGGTGACATCACTGCTCTCCAGATATACGTTATATTATACAGGAGGTGACATCACCGCTCTCCATATATACGGTATATTATAAAGGAAGTGACATCACTGCTCTCCAGATATAATTTATATTATACAGGAGGAGACATCACTGCTCTCCATATATACGTTATATTATACAGGAGGTGACATCACTGCTCTCCAGATATACGTTATATTATACAGAAGGTGACATCACTGCTCTCCAGATGCATGTAATATTATACAGGAGGTGACATCACTGCTCTACAGATATAAGTTATATTATACAGGAGGTGATATCACTGCTCTCCAGATATAAGTTATATTATACAGGAGGTGACATCACCGCTCTCCAGATACATGTAATATTATACAGGAGGTGACATCACTGCTCTACAGATATAAGTTATATTATATAGAAGGTGACATCACCGCTCTCCAGATATAAGTTATATTATACAGGAGGTGACATCACTGCTCTCCAGATATAAGTCATATTATACAGGAGGTGACATCACCGCTCTCCAGATACATGTAATATTATACAGGAGGTGACATCACTGCTCTCCAGATATAAGTTATATAATACAGAAGGTGACATCACTGCTCTCCAGATATAAGATATATAATACAGAAGGTGACATCACTGCTCTCCAGATATACGTTATATTATACAGGAGGTGACATCACCGCTCTCCATATATACGGTATATTATAAAGGAAGTGACATCACTGCTCTCCAGATATAAGTTGTATTACGTAGGTGGTGACATCACTGCTCTCCATATATACGTTATATTATACAGGAGGTGACATCACTGCTCTCCAGATATACGTTATATTATACAGAAGGTGACATCACTGCTCTCCAGATGCATGTAATATTATACAGGAGGTGACATCACTGCTCTACAGATATAAGTTATATTATACAGGAGGTGACATCACTGCTCTCCAGATATAAGTTATATTACGTAGGTGGTGACATCACTGCTCTCCAGATATAAGTTATATAATACAGAAGGTGACATCACTGCTCTCCAGATATAAGTAATATTATACAGGAGGTGACATCACTGCTCTCCAGTTATACGTTATATTATACAGGAGGTGACATCACCGCTCTCCAGATATAATTTATATTATACAGGAGGGGACATCACTGCTCTCCAGATATAAGTTATATAATACAGAAGGTGACATCACTGCTCTCCAGATATACGTTATATTATACAGGAGGGGACATCACTGCTCTCCAGATATAAGTTATATAATACAGAAGGTGACATCACCGCTCTCCAGATATAAGTTATATAATACAGAAGGTGACATCACCGCTCTCCAGATATAAGTTATATAATACAGGAGGTGACATCACTGCTCTCCAGTTATACGTTATATTATACAGGAGGTGACATCACCGCTCTCCAGATACATGTAATATTATAAAGGAGGTGACATCACCGCTCTACAGATATAAGTTATATTATACAGAAGGTGACATCACCGCTCTCCAGATATAAGTTATATTATACAGGAGGTGACATCACTGCTCTCCAGATATAATTTATATTATACAGAAGGTGACATCACTGCTCTCCAGATATAATTTATATTATACAGGAGGAGACATCACTGCTCTCCAGATATAAGTTATATAATACAGAAGGTGACATCACTGCTCTCCAGATATAAGTTATATTATACAGGAGGTGACATCACTGCTCTCCAGTTATACGTTATATTATACAGGAGGTGACATCACTGCTCTCCAGATATATGTTATATTATACAGAAGGTGACATCACTGCTCTCCAGATATATGTTATATTATACAGAAGGTGACATGACCGCTCTCCAGATATAAGTTATATTACGTAGGTGGTGACATCACTGCTCTCCAGATGTACGTTTTATTATACAGGAAGTGACATCACTGCTCTACAGATATAAGTTATATTATACAGAAGGTGACATCACTGCTCTCCAGATATAATTATATTATACAGGAGGTGACATCACTGCTCTCCAGATACATGTAATATTATACAGGAGGTGACATCACTGCTCTACAGATATAAGTTATATTATACAGAAGGTGACATCACTGCTCTCCAGATATACGTTAAATTATGCCGGAGGTGACATCACTGCTCTCCAGATATAAGTTATATTATACAGGAGGTGACATCACCGCTCTCCAGATACATGTAATATTATACAGGAGGTGACATCACTGCTCTCCAGATATAAGTTATATAATACAGAAGGTGACATCACTGCTCTCCAGATATAAGATATATAATACAGAAGGTGACATCACTGCTCTCCAGATATACGTTATATTATACAGGAGGTGACATCACCGCTCTCCATATATACGGTATATTATAAAGGAAGTGACATCACTGCTCTCCAGATATAAGTTATATTACGTAGGTGGTGACATCACTGCTCTCCATATATACGTTATATTATACAGGAGGTGACATCACTGCTCTCCAGATATACGTTATATTATACAGAAGGTGACATCACTGCTCTCCAGATGCATGTAATATTATACAGGAGGTGACATCACTGCTCTACAGATATAAGTTATATTATACAGGAGGTGACATCACTGCTCTCCAGATATAAGTTATATTACGTAGGTGGTGACATCACTGCTCTCCAGATATAAGTTATATAATACAGAAGGTGACATCACTGCTCTCCAGATATAAGTAATATTATACAGGAGGTGACATCACTGCTCTCCAGTTATACGTTATATTATACAGGAGGTGACATCACCGCTCTCCAGATATAATTTATATTATACAGGAGGGGACATCACTGCTCTCCAGATATAAGTTATATAATACAGAAGGTGACATCACTGCTCTCCAGATATACGTTATATTATACAGGAGGGGACATCACTGCTCTCCAGATATACGTTATATTATACAGGAGGGGACATCACTGCTCTCCAGATATAAGTTATATAATACAGAAGGTGACATCACCGCTCTCCAGATATAAGTTATATAATACAGAAGGTGACATCACTGCTCTCCAGATATAAGTTATATTATACAGGAGGTGACATCACTGCTCTCCAGTTATACGTTATATTATACAGGAGGTGACATCACCGCTCTCCAGATACATGTAATATTATACAGGAGGTGACATCACCGCTCTACAGATATAAGTTATATTATACAGAAGGTGACATCACCGCTCTCCAGATATAAGTTATATTATACAGGAGGTGACATCACTGCTCTCCAGATATAATTTATATTATACAGAAGGTGACATCACTGCTCTCCAGATATAATTTATATTATACAGGAGGAGACATCACTGCTCTCCAGATATAAGTTATATAATACAGAAGGTGACATCACTGCTCTCCAGATATAAGTTATATTATACAGGAGGTGACATCACTGCTCTCCAGTTATACGTTATATTATACAGGAGGTGACATCACTGCTCTCCAGATATATGTTATATTATACAGAAGGTGACATCACTGCTCTCCAGATATATGTTATATTATACAGAAGGTGACATGACCGCTCTCCAGATATAAGTTATATTACGTAGGTGGTGACATCACTGCTCTCCAGATGTACGTTTTATTATACAGGAAGTGACATCACTGCTCTACAGATATAAGTTATATTATACAGAAGGTGACATCACTGCTCTCCAGATATAAGTTATATTATACAGAAGGTGACATCACTGCTCTCCAGATACATGTAATATTATACAGGAGGTGACATCACTGCTCTACAGATATAAGTTATATTATACAGAAGGTGACATCACCGCTCTCCAGATATAAGTTATATTATACAGAAGGTGACATCACTGCTCTCCAGATATACGTTAAATTATGCCGGAGGTGACATCACTGCTCTCCAGATATACGTTATATTATACAGGAGGTGACATCACTGCTCTACAGATATAAGTTATATTATACAGAAGGTGACATCACTGCTCTCCAGATATAAGTTATATTATACAGGAGGAGACATCACCGCTCTCCAGATACATGTAATATTACGTAGGTGGTGACATCACTGCTCTCCAGATATACGTTATATTATACAGAAGGTGACATCACTGCTCTCCAGATATAAGTTATATTATACAGAAGGTGACATCACTGCTCTACAGATATAAGTTATATTATACAGAAGGTGACATCACTGCTCTCCAGATATAAGTTATATTATACAGGAGGTGACATCACTGTTCTCCAGATATAATTTATATTATACAGGAGGTGATATCACTGCTCTCCAGATATAAGTTATATTATACAGGAGGTGATATCACTGCTCTCCAGATATAAGTTATATTATACAGGAGGTGACATCACCGCTCTCCAAATACATGTAATATTATACAGGAGGTGACATCACTGCTCTACAGATATAAGTTATATTATATAGAAGGTGACATCACCGCTCTCCAGATATAAGTTATATTATACAGGAGGTGACATCACTGCTCTCCAGATATAAGTTATATTATACAGGAGGTGACATCACCGCTCTCCAGATATAAGTTATATAATACAGGAGGTGACATCACTGCTCTCCAGATATAAGTTATATAATACAGAAGGTGACATCACTGCTCTCCAGATATATGTTATATTATACAGAAGGTGACATGACCGCTCTCCAGATATAAGTTATATTACGTAGGTGGTGACATCACTGCTCTCCAGATATACGTTATATTATACAGGAGGTGACATCACCGCTCTCCATATATACGGTATATTATAAAGGAAGTGACATCACTGCTCTCCAGATATAAGTTATATTACGTAGGTGGTGACATCACTGCTCTCCATATATACGTTATATTATACAGAAGGTGACATCACTGCTCTCCAGATATAAGTTATATAATACAGAAGGTGACATCACTGCTTTACAGATATAATTTATATTATACAGGAGGTGACATCACTGCTCTCCAGATATACGTTATATTATACAGAAGGTGACATCACTGCTCTCCAGATATAAGTTATATAATACAGAAGGTGACATCACTGCTCTCCAGATATAAGTTATATTATACAGGAGGTGACATCACCGCTTTCCAGATACATGTAATATTATACAGGAGGTGAAATCACCGCTCTCCAGATATAAGTTATATTATACAGGAGGTGACATCACCGCTCTCCAGATACATGTAATATTATACAGGAGGTGAAATCACCGCTCTCCAGATATAAGTTATATTATACAGAAGGTGACATCACTGCTCTCCAGATATAAGTTATATTGTACAGACGGTGACATCACTGCTCTCCAGATATAAGTTATATTATACAGGAGGTGACATCACTGCTCTCCAGATATAATTTATATTATACAGGAGGTGACATCACTGCTCTCCAGATATAAGTTATATTATACAGGAGGTGACATCACTGCTCTCCAGTTATAAGTTATATAATACAGGAGGTGACATCACTGCTCTCCAGATATACGTTATATTATACAGGTGATGACATCACTGCTCTCCAGATACATGTAATATTATACAGGAGGTGACATCACTGCTCTCCAGATATAAGTTTTATTATACAGGAGGTGACATCACCTCTCTCCAGATATAAGTTATATTATACAGGAGGTGACATCACTGCTCTCCAGATATACATTATATTATACAGGAGGTGACATCACCGCTCTCCAGTTATACGTTATATTATACAGGAGCTGACATCACTGCTCTCCAGATATAAGTTATATTATACAGGAGGTGACATCACTGCTCTCCAGATATAAGTTATATTATACAGGAGGTGACATCACTGCTCTCCAGTTATACGTTATATTATACATAAGGGTACTTTCACACTAGCGTTTTGGATTCCGTTTGTGAGATCCGTTTCAGGCAGGGCTGTGGAGTCGGAGTCGGAGTCGAGGAGTCGGAGTCGGAGGCAATTTTGGGTACCTGGAGTCGGAGTCGGAGTCGGCAAAAAATGGACCGACTCCGACTCCGACTCCTACTAGATTTAAATTGGAATAAAAAAAAATTGGAATAAAAAAAAGCAAGTTTAAATGTCCCAATTCAGATAAAGTTATAATTAATTACTTCTCTACTGTAAGAATAAAGGCCAATGCATGCAGTGCGTCACGTTACCGCTAAACAAAGACGTTAAGTGACCGTGAAGAAGCATGCTTTTCATATGCTTTACTATGCAGTTAAAGGGACACTGACAGGCTGATATATCTGCTGGTATTCATCAGAGGATTAGGAATACAACTAGACGACTGTTACCCCCAGTTGAGGTTTACTTGTGTTTAAAAATGTTTTAATCAATATGCAAATTCTCTACCTTTGTGCCCAAGGGGCAGGCGCACATGTAGAGTACTGGCAGCACTAGACAGGACTAGTAGCGAGGAGGAAGAGAAAGCTGGCACAGCCTCAGCATAGCCAGACGAGGCTGCTGCCAGCACTCTACACGTGCGCCTGCGCAGGAATTCAGCGTTCGGCTAGCCTGAAAAAAGGCCAGTGCAGTGAATAATAACGAGGGAACAGCGCTGGGAAGCTGTACTTCGGGCGCGGCTGGGCACAAAGCCGCAGGAGACGCTGCCCCATTGGGCACAAAGATAGTGAATTTGCATACAGATTAAAATGTTTTTAAACACAAGTACAGCTTAACTGGGGGTAACATTAGTATAGTTTTATTCCTAATTCTCTGATGAATACCAGTATATATATATATCTTTAGCTGGAAAATCAGCCTGTCAGTGTCCCTTTAAGGAGCGGCAATACTTACACTTTCCATTGTCTTGTGGTCTGCTGTTACAGGGAACCCATGGTTATCCTAGCCTCTCACTGATAACTGATTAAGGACTGGAGACACTTGTATAAGTGAAGGGAATGGATAGTCAATAGTTCAAGACTGAAGCTGTAAACCATTTGAAAAACTGCTATCATTCAGCTAAGGCTATAAAACATGTAAACTCAGATTGTTAGCTTAAATTTTAAACATGACTATGGGATTCTACTAGGAAAATCATGTTTTAAAATAAATGCCCCTTCCCCTGCCCCTTCCTGGATCCTCCCACTGCTCTATCTTAAGCAGAAGATCAGCACACAAAGGAGAAGGCAGCAGCTTCTGCTCAACTACCTCTCTATGCTAGAGGAGATTAGAAAAACTTGGTGGAACAGCTTCGTATTTGCATATTATATACAGAGGAGTCGGTCGAGTCGGAGTCGAGTCGGAGTCGGAAGTTTCAAAATCTGAGGAGTCGGAGTCGGAGTCGGACAATTTATCTACCGACTCCACAGCCCTGGTTTCAGGGCTCTCACAAACGGTCCAAAACGGATCAGTTAAGCCCCAATGCATTCTGAATGGATAAGGATCTGTTCAGAATGCATCAGTTCGGCTCCGTTCCGCCTCTATTCCGTTTTGGAGGCGGACACCAAACGCAGCATGCAGCATTTTGGTGTCCGTCTGAGAGGCGAGCCTAGCGGATCCGTTTTTTACAATGTAAGTCAATGGGGGCCGGATCCGTTGTCAGTGACACAATATGGTGCATTTGAAAACGGATCCGTTCCCCATTGACTTTCAATGTAATTCAAAACGGATCCGTTTTGGACTTTGTCATTTTTCTTTAAAGCTATTGCAAACGGATCCGTTCTGAACGGATACAAACGTTTGCATTAGAGGTGCGGATCCGTCTGTGCAAATAAACAGACGGATCCGCACTAACGCTAGTGTGAAAGTACCCTTAGTTGACATCACTGCTCTCCAATTATAAGTTATATAATATAGGAGATGACATCACTGCTCTCCAGATATAAGTTATATTATACAGGAGGTGACATCACCTCTCTCCAGATACATGTAATATTATACAGGAGGTGACATCACTGCTCTCCAGATATAAGTTATATTATACAGGAGGTGACATCACTGCTCTCCAGATATAAGTTATATTATACAGGAGGTGACATCACTGCTCTCCAGATATAATTTATATTATACAGGAGGTGACATCACTGCTCTCCAGATATAAGTTATATTATACAGGAGGTGACATCACCTCTCTCCAGATACATGTAATATTATACAGGAGGTGACATCACTGCTCTCCAGATACATGTAATATTATACAGGAGGTGACATCACTGCTCTCCAGATATAAGTTATATTATACAGGAGGTGACATCACTGCTCTCCAGATACATGTAATATTATACATTAGGTGACATCACTGCTCTCCAATTATAAGTTATATTATACAGGAGGTGACATCACTGCTCTCCAGATACATGTAATATTATACAGGAGGTGACATCACTGCTCTCCCGATATACGTTATATTATACAGGAGGTGACATCACTGCTCTCCAGATACATGTAATATTATACAGGTGGTGATAGCACTGCACTCCAGATATACGTTATATTATACAGAAGGTGAAATCACCGCTCTCCAGTTATACGGTATATTATACAGGAGGTGACATCACTGCTCTCCAGATATACGTTATATAATACAGGAGGTGACATCACCGCTCTCCATATCAGTTATATTATATGGCAGTGACATTATCACTCTCCAGATATATACTGTACTATACAAGAGTTGAAATCGCCTCTCTACAAGTTATCTTATACAACAATGACAAGAGCGCTCTCCATTAAAAAAAAAAAAAAAGTGACGTCACCATCCTAGACTGCAATGAGTGACGTCTCAGTTGACAATGCTGTGTGGTCAGTCCTCTCCCTGTACCAGGTATAACTGCTGGCACCCCTCGGGTCTTACCTGCTCTGCACAGGTGACTCCAGCTATTCCACCTCCAACCACCACGAACTTTCCCTTTACAGCGGCCGCCGCCATACTTCCGTCTTCAGGCACAGGAGGGCGAGCTCTCCTCACGTCAAACCCCTCCCATTGGTCTACAGCTTCTTGTTTATCTCTGGTTTCCCTGGTAACAGGTGCAGAGAGGACTCCACAGACACCAGAGGGAAAGCCGTAATACTATAACGTGTCCCTGTCACGCCTAGCACTAACTGTGACCTTCGGGAAGATGGCGGCCACCTCATCTTGACTTGTTCCTGGTAGAGTAGGACATTCATGTCATAAAATGTGTGAATTCGGGGCAGCAGAGATGGAGGCAGAGCAGGTCTGCTTCTGGTAATGCATAGGAGCAGGCAGATAGGTTAAAAGCAAATATTGCAACACACTGAGAGGAAATGTGGAGGAATAGGTGCTACATCTTGTCAAGCCTCCACATGTGAACTGCTCCTAAATGGCCTGGAGTCGTTGTGGGGGTCACTTACTAATTTTACTACGCCGGTTTTTGGCTTTAAGAAATCTTCAAGTCGTAGTGACTTGCGAGTGGTGGGGGTTTAACGGCAAATTTACAAACATTTACCATTTCCAGGTGTAAAAGAGGAGTGAAAATGGGTGTCGGGAGTTAGACCCCCACTGATCACATGCTGATGACCTATCCTGTGGCTAGGTCAGGGATGGGCAAACTGTGGCTCTCCAGCTGGTGCAAAACTACAACTCCCAGCATGCAAAGACTGCTTACAGCTATCACCCTACAGCAGGACATCGTGGGAGTTATAGTTTTACAACAGCTGGAGAGCCGCAGTTTGGCTAGGGCTAGGTTATCAATATAAACCAGTTGGGCAGCCCTGCTGTGAAGGCCATGTAATACCCAGACAAGCCTCAAATGAGGGACAGCTCAGCTGTTAGCTCATGGGGGAGGGGAGCCATTTCATACTTTTAACTGGTTCAGAGAGAGGTGAGTAACAACCAGTATCGCTTCAGTGACGGCCGCCAGAGTTCAGAATGGTTTGGCGTTGGTAGGGACAACTAGCCCCTTCCCTTCACTGATAGGGTCCCACAAAGGATATTCAAAGCCATTCTCCTCAGGGGACCCAACCCGGAAAGCCTAGAAGAAACAACTTCTGACTACCATCAACCACCAGGATGGTCCACAGTACCATAATCCAATGAAAACTGCAAGCGGGACATGACCCAGGGTATAAGCAAGGTGTACACCTTCTAATAGAAGATCAGTACAGCCATCTTGACCACCAATGTACCCTGTCCTGTACAGCACACAGATCGCCAGGGCTCAGGAGTTGTGTTCGCTCAATCAGGACAGGGGCCTTGCTGTTACTGACAGCTAAGCACCTGTGTAACTGCCGGCATGGGGGATAACTCCAATGGCGGTGGCCTAACCCCTTAGATGCAGCAGTTAGCAAAAGCAGTTTGCAGAGGTAGGGGGCTCCCTCTCTCCGTCCGATGCGATCGCTTGGAGCCTATGCTTGCCATGGCAGGCGGTAGCCTTTCAAAGGCCTCCAGGTCTACGGAAGCCGATGAGGCCCAGCCATGGCATTTCCGTAATTAAAGAAGAAACCTTCACACTGGCATTTTGGTTTCCGGCATAGAGTTCCATCGTCGGGGCTCTATGCCGGACAAAAACGCTTCAGGTAAGATCATACAACCGCATGCATCCGTTTGAACGGAGCCGCTTGTAATAACTTTAACTATTTTTTAACCTTGTCAAACGGATCCGTTTTGAACTCCATTGAAAGTCAGTGGAGGACGGATCCGTTTTCTTTGTGGCAGAATGTGCCACAGAAATCCGTTCAAGATGCATCAGGATGTCTTCTGTTCAGTATGTGAATGTTTTTTGGACGGAGAGAATACCGCAGCATGTTGCTGTTTTCTTTCCGTCCTGGGATGTGGAACAAAACGAATCCGTCGTGACCCCCAATGTAAGTCAATGGACGCATGCTGCGGTATTTTCTCCATCCAAAAACGTTCACATACTGAACGGAAGACATCCTGATGCATCCTGAACGGATTTCTCTCCATTCAGGATGCATTAGGATAACCCTGATCAGTTTCTTTCCGGCATAGAGCCCCGACGACGGAACTCTATGCCGGAAAATAAAAACGCCAGTGTGAAGGTACCCTTACAACTTAATTGTGATTCTGAAATGTCACAAGCTCTGCACAGCATACAGCATGGGGTTTCCATTGTAGCAGTACCTTGGAGTCTACAAATGTCACATGGCACCTGAAAATCTTCCATTCTGAGCCTTGCTGTGTCTATACTCAGTAGAATCTGTTACGGTATAACCCGGTATAGTGAGGGTTAATACTGTTCAGGTGATTCCCCTGGCGAAGAGCACAGCAACCCACAACCGCTGGAATCCACCGAACTGGAACCATACGAAGTCCTCCTTTCCTGGAACAGGCAAGAGAACGTTCTGACGTAGCAATTCCTCCCAAGTCACGAGACGAGGCCCGTATTAATGGTTAAACAGGAATTCTAACTTTATTGAGGGCCACCTGCCTGGTATTTATGCAGGTCTCCCACCTGGTGGACACTCCCTAGGGGACCAGAAGGAAGACTCGCGACACAGGGGATACAGCAGCCAATCACACACAATGGGACAATACAGACACCCCCAGCATATCCTCTCCTGCCTGTGATACAATTACCCTACATAGGTTAATGTAATCATCACAGGCCGGAGAATACACACTGTCTTCTGTCCTGGAGACAATCGAGGACTCATTCAATTATCTCTCAGGACAAAGGGAAATCGCCAATACACACGTGGGGACAACAGGACAGACATCATTATTCAATATACCATGTCCCACTCCTTTACAGTACACACAGACATTGAACATATCCCCAGATGGCTTGGATCTGAGCGCTCAATATATCCAAACAGCGCTCAGATGCCACAAACACAGTCAAATCGCCATGGGGTTTAAGTTTAGCGTGGGCTGATGAGGGCCCATAATCCTGGGCAAGAGGCTGGCAATCTGTCCCTCCAAAACTCAGTGGCGAGTTTGGTTTCGCCACACATCTCCCTTTTCCAAACAGACTAACAGGGTATCTGACCTTCTGCCGGTCAGTGCCTCTTGTTAGTCCAGCAGCCCACCCACAAAACTGAAACAGCAGTACAGCCCACCCACAATAAATGGTTACTACACCTGAGCAAGGGATAAACCTGTCCATGTCCATGTGCCTCACTACGGCTGTGTGGGGACTGGTAGACTGCCTGAGTGGGATTGCTGAGTGGGCAGAGACCAGCGGTACTCTGCCCTGGTGCCAGCGCTACCACAGAAGTAGCCTGGTTGGAGCCTGGTTGTTGTAGGGGGAGACCGACTGTCTCCCTTTAGATACACAGCTCTGTTGTTGTAGGAGAGACTGACTGTCTCCCTTTTAGATAGACCACCATGCTGCTGTGGGGAGACCGACTGTCTCCCCTTTGGCTAAATGGCCCTGTTGCTGGGGACAGGACCGACTGTCCCTACCCCTGTGCTGTGAGTGCAGAGACCACGGTCCCATCTGCACTGTTGTGGGGCTTACTGTCTCCCCTGGTACGTTAAACTGCCGCTGGGGATGGAAACTGGGCTCCCACTCCCTGTAAATCACACGGCCGATGGGGAATGGAGACGATGCTCTTCTCTCCCTGCAAACATACTGCCGCTGGGGAGCAGGACCGACTGTCCCTACTCCTCAAAATCCGGCTGCCGCTGGGGATCTGGGCCGACTCACCCAGCATCCCTGGTAGGGCCGGTGGAGAGCTCGGTCCCATCTCCACTGTTGAGGGTCTTACTGTCTCCCCTGGTGTGTTAAGCTGCCGCTGGGAGAGCGGGTAACAAGCTTCTCTCCCATACATACTTCCAGCCTTCTGGGAGGGAGACAGTCTGTCTCCGCTCCCAATACAGTGTCCTGCTGCTGGGGAAAGGAGACTGGGCCTCTATTCCCTGCTGGACACTCTGCCGATGGGGAATGGAGCCTGGGCTCCCACTCCCTGCACTTGACTCTGCCGCTGGGGGACAGGACCGACTGTCTCTGCCCCTGTAACTCAGCCTGCCGCTGGGGAATGGAGACTGGGCCCCCAATTCCTGCAGGACCGGTGGAGAGACCTCGGTCCCATCTCCACCGGCCACCTGGGGTTCTTCCTAGTAGACCTCCACAATATCCTCCCAGCTGAAGGGCTCTGGACCTGGGTCTGACACTCTGCTCTCTGCTGAGCCCTCTCACTGGAGTGGAACAACTGCTGGTAGTCCTGTTCCAGCTCCATCTCCCGGGTCACCAGGTGGACCAGGTCTTGCTCAATTTTGTGAGTGTCGTCCCAGTCATACCTGCTCTCCCGCCACTCAAAGAGGTCCCTGAACCGGGCTTGTGTAGGGCTCCCAAACTCCAGCTCTGAAAAAGTCTCCCATAACAAGCCAGGACCATCAAACTCCTGTCCCTCTGGCATGTCATGCTCGGCTGTCCGGGCTAGGTACCGAGCTTCATACCACCAGAGTGCCTGGTAGGCATCTTCCAGCCACATCTCCCGCCTTACCAGGTGCTTCAGGTCTTCTACCCACTCTTCCAGGGGCTGCTCTCCTAGGGAAGGGCATCCGCAGGGCTACTCGCTCTGCTGTCGCTGCTCGTCCTTGGGGAGCCTCTCGTCCCGCAGATACTCCACAATACCCAGTGCCTGGTACCAGATGCCTTTATGGACTGCATCTCGGTCATCCATGACACCCTCATCATACTCCACTAGTGGTTCCATACCGGTGCTGTACTGGGACACGCTTTGCCCTCAAATTGTAAAATCCACGGTGCCTTCTGTTGCTGTCCTTCTGGCTGTAGGAACGATCCCGCTGCTTGCCACCAGTTGTTACGGTATAACCCGGTATAGTGAGGGTTAATACTGTTCGGGCGATTCCCTGGCGAAGAGCACAGCAACCCCACAACCGCTGGAATCCACCGAACTGGAACCATACGAAGTCCTCCTTTCCTGGAACAGGCAAGAGAACGTTCTGACGTAGTAATCTCCCAAGCACGAGACGAGGCTCCGTGATAATGGTTAAACAGGAATTCTAACTTTATTGAGGGCTACCTGCCCGGTATTTATGCAGGTCTCCCACCTGGTGGACACTCCCTAGGGGACCAGAAGGAAGACTGCGACACAGGGGATACAGCAGCCAATCACACACAATGGGACAATACAGACACCCCCAGCATATCCTTCCTCTGCCTGTGATACAATTACCCTACACAGGTTAATGTAATCATCACAGGCCGGAGAATACATAATGTCTTCTGTCCTGAGACAATCGAGGACTCATTCAATTATCTCTCAGGACAAAGGGAAATCGCCAATACACGTGGGGACAATAGGACAGACATCATTATTCAATATACCATGTCCCACCCTTTATAGTACACACAGACATTTAACATATCCCCAGATGGCTTGGATCTGAGCGCTCAATATATCCAAACAGCGCTCAGATGCCACAAACACAGTCAAATCGCCATGGGGTTTAAGTTTAGCGTGGGCTGATGAGAGGGCCCATAATCCTGGGGCAAGAGGCTGGCAATCTGTCCCCTCCAAAACTCAGTGGCGAGTTTGGTTTCGCCACACATCTCCCCTTTTCCAAACAGACTAACAGGGTATCAGATCTTCTGCCGGTCAGTGCCCTTGTTAGTCCAGCAGCCCACCCACAAAACTGAAACAGCAGTACAGCCCACCCACAATAAATGGTTACTACACCTGAGCAAGGGATAAACCTGTCCATGTCCATGTGCCTCACTACGGCTGTGTGGGGACTGGTAGACTGCCTGAGTGGGTTGCTGAGTGGGCAGAGACCAGCGGTACTCTGCCCTGGTGCCAGCGCTACCACGGAAGTAGCCTGGGTTGGAGCCTGGTTGTTGTAGGGGAGACCGACTGTCTCCCTTTAGATACACAGCTCTGTTGTTGTAGGGAGAGACTGACTGTCTCCCTTTAGATAGACCACCATGTTGCTGTGGGGAGACCGACTGTCTCCCCTTTGGCTAAATGGGTCTCTGTTGCTGGGGGACAGGACCGACTGTCCCTACCCCTGTGCTGTGAGTGCAGAGACCACGGTCCCATCTGCACTGTTGTGGGGCTAACTGTCTCCCCTGGTGCGTTAAACTGCCGCTGGGGATGGAGACTGGGCTCCCAATTCCTGTAAATCACACGGCCGATGGGGAATGGAGACGATGCTCTTCTCTCCCTGCAAAACATACTGCCGCTGGGGAGCAGGACCGACTGTCCTACTCCTCAAAACCGGCTGCCGCTGGGGATCTGGGCCGACTACCCAGCATCCTCTGTAGGGCCGGTGGAGAGCTCTGGTCCCATCTCCACTGTTGTGGGGCTTACTGTCTCCCCTAGTGTGTTGTTGCCGCTGGGGAGAGCGGGTAACAAGCTTCTCTCCCATACATACTTCCAGCCTCTGGGAGGGAGACCGTCTGTCTCCGCTCCCCAATACAGTGTCCTGCTGCTGGGGAAAGGAGACTGGGCCTCTATTCCCTGCTGACACTCTGCCGATGGGAAATGGAGCCTGGGCTCCCACTCCCTGCACTTGACTCTGCCGCTGGGGACAGGACCGACTGTCTCTGCCCCCTGTAACTCAGCCTGCCGCTGGGAAATGGAGACTGGGCTCCAATCTCTGCAGGACCGGTGGAAGACCTCGTCCCATCTCCACCGGCCACCTGGGGCTTCTTCCCAGTAGACCTCCACAATATCCTCCCAGCTGAAGGGCTCTGACCTGGGTCTGACACTCTGCTCTTCTCGCTGAGCCCCTCTCACTGGAGTGGAACAACTGCTGGTAGTCCTGTTCCAGCTCCATCTCCCGGGTCACCAGGTGGACCAGGTCTTGCTCAATTTTGTGAGTGTCAGCCCCAGTCATACCTGCTCTCCCGCCACTCAAAGAGGTCCCTGAACCGGGCTTGTAGGGCTCCCAAACTCCAGCTCTGAAAAGTCTCCCATAACAAGCCAGGACCATCAAACTCCTCTCCTCTGGCATGTCATGCTCGGCTGTCCGGGCTAGGTACCGAGCTTCATACCACCAGAGTGCCTGGTAGGCATCTTCAGCCACATCTCCCGCCTTACCAGGTGCTTCAGGTCTTCTACCCACTCTTCCAGGGGCTGCTCTCCTAGGAAGGGCATCCGCAGGCTACTCGCTTCTGCTGTCGCTGCTCGTCCTGGGGAGCCTCTCGTCCCGCAGATACTCCACAATACCCAGTGCCTGGTACCAGATGCCTTTGCGGACTGCATCTCGGTCATCCATGACACCCTCATCATACTCCACTAGTTGTTCCATACCGGTGCTGTACTGGGACACGCTTTGCCCTCAAATTGTAAAATCCACGGTGCCTTCTGTTGCTGTCCTTCTGGCTGCAGGAACGATCCCGCTGCTTGCCACCAGCTGTTACGGTATAACCCGGATAGTGAGGGTTAATACCGCTCGGGCGATTCCCTGGCGAAGAGCACAGCAACCCACAACCGCTGGAATCCACCGAACTGGAACCATACGAAGTCCTCCTTTCCTGGAACAGGCAAGAGAACGCTCTGACGTAGCACTCTCCCAAGCACGCAGACGAGGCTCCAGTATTAATGGTTAAACAGGAATTCTAACTTTATTGAGGGCTACCTGCTCGGTATTTATGCAGGTCTCCCACCTGGTGGACACTCCCTAGGGACCAGAAGGAAGACTGCGACACAGGGGATACAGCAGCCAATCACACACAATGGGACAATACAGACACCCCCAGCATATCTCTTCCTCTGCCTGTGATACAATTACCCCACAGGTTAATGTAATCATCACAGGCCGGAGAATACATAATGTCTTCTGTCCTGGAGACAATCGAGGACTCATTCAATTATCTCTCAGGACAAAGGGAAATCGCCAATACACACGTGGGTGACACAGGACAGACATCATTATTCAATATACCATGTCCCACCCTTTACAGTCACACAGACATTTAACATATCCCCAGATGGCTTGGATCTGAGCGCTCAATATATCCAAACAGCGCTCAGATGCCACAAACACAGTCAAATCGCCATGGGGTTTAAGTTTAGCGTGGGCTGATGAGAGGGCCCATAATCCTGGGGCAAGAGGCTGGCAATCTGTCCCCTCCAAAACTCAGTGGCGAGTTTGGTTTCGCCACAGAATCTGTCTATCGATTTAAAGTGGTTGTGTCACTTCTGCAAATAGCATTTATTATGTAGAGAAAGTTAATACAAGGCACTTACTAATGTATTGTGATTGTCCATATTGCTTACTTTGCTGGCTAAATGTATTTTTCCATCACATCATACACCGCTTGTTTCCATGGTTACGACCAGCTTGCAATACAGAAGCGGTGGTCGTGCTTGCACACTATAGGGAAAAACACTAGCCCTTGCACTCCCACGTTCCCGGCCACCATCTGTTGTGCATTAATTTCTGCAAAATACTTGTGTCAAAATGCTCGCTCCGCCCCTTAAAGGGAGTCTGTCACTAAAATGTCACCTTCTGCGCTGCTTACCTTCTGTAGCTCAAATAAACAAGATTCAAATAGTACCTTTGGTCTTTTCTTATGACGTTCATAAGCAGCAAAAACATGGTTTTTATGATATGCAAATGAGGGCTGGCAAGTACCCATGAGTGGCATTCGGGCAGTAAGAGCCCAGGCTCCTCTGCCTTCTGTGTGCATAATTCCCCCCTAGCCCCTTGTCCGGTCCACCCTGTAACTCTTGCGTCATCCTGTTGAGTGGCCGAGATCCCACGCGTGCACAGTTCACTGCCGGACCTGGCCGCAGCCATTCCTAGTAGAATGCTGTTAGCTGGCGTATGCAGACTGCTGGGAGCGATGAAGATGCCCACAGTGGTCATAACAGTCACATGCCCGGGCCCGGCGGTGAACTGCACAAGTACGGCATCTCGGTCACTCAACAGGATGACGCAGGAGAATTACAGGGCGGGCCAGACGAGGGGCTAGGGAAGAGTTATGCACGCAGAAAGTAAAGGGGCCTGGGCACTTGCGAGCCGTTATTTGCAAAACATCAAGAACACGATTTTGCTCCTTATGAACATTGTAAGAAAAGAACAAAGGTACCATATAAATCATCTTTATTTGTGCTACAGCGTTGTGTAAGCAGTGCAGAAGGTGACATTTTGGTGACAGACTCCCTTTAAGGCCACCTGCACGCATTGCGGAATACATGCAGTTTTTCAGCGCAAATTCCCATGATCGTTGTCAATTTTTTCTGTGTGAAAATAGACCTGCCATGAAGATTTCCAAATCCGCAGCACGTCAACTATGTTTGTGGTTTTAGCTTCAGATTTCACCCCTTTTTCAATGAAGGTTGAGATCTGCGGCAAAACCGCATGAAATCTGAATCAAAAACTGTTGTTAGAAATTCTTCCGTTTTTCTTCACGCACATGAAAAACGCATGCAATCCAGACGGAGAAAACGCACACAGTGAAAGCAGTCCCAGAAAAAACTGATGCGCAAAACTATTAGTTATTTCCTGACATAATCCGTGTCGCTCATGTGAAAGAAGCTTAAATCAACCAAACTTGTCCTCAAATGCATATGATTCTCTTTCTTTCTGAACCCTGCAGTGTGCCCAAACAGCAGTTTATGACCACATAGGGAGTATTGTTGGGAAAAAATATGTTACAAAATTTGGGCTACTTTTTCTCCTATTACCACTTGTGAAAATGAAACATTTGAGGTACTTTGAAATTTTTCATTTCATGTTCCAATTTAAAATAATCTTATGAAACACCTGTGGGGTCAAGCCAATCACTATATGCCCAGGTGAATTCGAAGAGCTTAGTTTCCAAAACGGGGTAATGTTTTGGGGTTTCACACTGTACTGATACCTCAAGGGTGTGACATACCACTTGAGAACCATTTCATCAAAATCTACCCAAATGGCACTCCTTCCCTTCTGAGCCTTGCCGTGTGCCCGTACAGCAGTTTACGACTATTTATTAATGAAAAAATGCACAACAGATTTTTGGGTGCTTTTTCTCCTGTTACCCCTTGTGAAAATGAAAAATCTAGGGCTAAAGCAACATTTTATTGGAAAAAATGTAATTTTTCACTTTAACAATCAAGTGTTTCTAAATTCTATAAAACGCCTTTGAGGTCAAAGTGCTCACTTTAGCCCTTGATAAATTCCTTGATGGTTGTAGTTTCCAAAATTGGGTCAATTTTTGGGGGATACCTCAGGTTCTCTTCAAATGTGACATGGTGCTGAAAACCATTCCAGCAAAATCTGCCCTCAAAAAGCCATATAGTGTAGTGCTCCTTCTCTTCTGATTCCTGCTGTGTGCCCATACAGCACTTTATGACCACGTGTGTCTCTGTAAACTGCAGAATCTGGGTAATATCGAGGTTTGTTTGGCAAAGGAAGCAATATGGATACTAACAATATATAAGTAAGGGCCTGGTATTAATTTTCTCTACATGATAAATGGATGCGGACAGCACACATATAACATTCGTGTGCTTTCCACATTTTTTTGCGACCCCATAAAAATGAATAGGTCCGCATTTGATCCGTAAAAAATGCAAACCGAAAATACGTTCGTGTGCATGAAGCCTAAGTGTGTATACATATGTACATAGCTCTGATAGGGGGCGGTCTTTGGGCTGTCTCACTTCAGCAAGTGGCATTTATCACGTAAAGAAAGTTAATACAAGCTCCTTACTAATGTATTGTTATTCTCCATATTGCTTCCTTTGCTGGCTGGATTCATTTTTCCATCCCATTATACACTGCTCATTTCCATGGTTATGACCACCCTGCAATCCATCAGTGGTGGTCGTGCTTGCACACTATAGGAGAATGTGTCTGCCTGTCTGGTGGCCGGGACCTTGGGAGCTCACATAGGCTGGTGCTTTTTCCTATACTGTACAAGCGCAGCCATGCTGCTGGACTGCGTAACCATCGTAACCATGAAAACTTTCTTTGCATAATAAATGCTATTTGCTTAAGTGGCAAAACCCCTTTAAGTATTCCAGGTGTGATTTTTTTTTTTTTTTCATTTTCCTCTAGTGTATTTTTCTATTTTATTTTTAAAAAATTGTTGAACTTTATTTTCTTTTTATATTTTTTTGTATTTATTTCAAATTTTATTGGCCATTTTTCATGTGCTTTGTGTTATTTTTCCTGACTTCCTATTTTCCTCCATGTTGGCGGCTCAATCATTCTCTTCCCCATTATATCTGTAATATATCTTTGATACATTACTTTGTGCTTGTATTCTTGCAGCAGGCATCTCTATGTGTGGCCTCCAGCTTCTCACCAGCAGCAATCAGAAGACATATTTCCTATTTCAGGCAGTTCCGGTGGAGAATAACTATGGCGTGTAACTGGTAGTGCCGGTGAAAACTTAATAGCCAAGGCGATGTGGCCCGCAGCAGTAAATGGCATTTGTCATCACGGCAGAGGCGGCCGGTCACTTGTTATTACTGTTCACACAGACTCCCACCATCACTGCTCTCATAATGAATTGTTTAACGGTTTGCGTCACGGCAGCGAGATACATTTTGTGGTTGGTGTGCCCATCATGAGGTGACAGCACAATTAATCTCACACATGTCCGGCAATTTGTTCTGGCAGAGGAGGAGATCACAGCCTGGGCACCACGTTTTCTCACAACAGTCACTGCTCCGCTATATAGTGGTGCTATAGGACTCGAACCCTAGCTAGACTATGCGTACAGCACTCCTTAATTCCTCCCTGGGGTTTGTATAATGAAATTCTACAACTTTCCTGTCATTCCTGACAATCTGCCCGTGTAAAGGGGCCACGATCCCAATAAATTAAACGCTTGTTCATCAAGTGATCCTGTTGTTCATGCGGGCACCTAAATTATTGTTTCTGGGCAGCAGATCGTTCGGTCTAAACTGTGATTAGCTGCCCAGAAACAATGCAGCTGTATGAGGACGAGCGATCACAATGTCCTTATCCTCATGTTGTGAAGGAGATCGATGCATGCAGGTGTCTCATGTCTGATCACAATGTAATTATATTAGTATTATACTCAGTGATGTCAGTAACAGGGGGCGGGGCTGTGACAACCTCTCAGACATGATATAGAGGCTGGTTGTCAGCAGTAATAGATGGAATAGCTGTTACTGTAGTATAAGGTGTGAGGATCTCATGTCTGATCACAGTGTAATTATATTACTATTATATTCAGTGATGTCAGTAACAGGGGCGGGGCTGTGACAACCTCTCAGACATGATATGGAGGCTGGTTGTCAGCAGTAATAGATGGAATAGATGTTACTGTAGTATAAGGTGTGTGGATCTCATGTCTGATCACAGTGTAATTATATTACTATTATATTCAGTGATGTCAGTAATGGGGGGAGGGGCTGTGACAACCTCTCAGACATGGTATAGAGGCTGGTTGTCAGCAGTAATAGATGGAATAGATGTTACTGTAGTATAAGATGTGTGGATCTCATGTCTGATCACAGTGTAATTATATTACTATTATATTCAGTGATGTTAGTAACAGGGGGCGGGGCTGTGACAACCTCTCAGACATGATATAGAGGCTGGTTGTCAGCAGTAATAGATGGAATAGCTGTTACTGTAGTATAAGGTGAGTGGATCTCATGTCTGATCACAGTGTAATTATATTACTGTTATACTCAGTGATGTCAGTAACAGGGGGCGGGGCTGTGACAACCTCCCAGACATGGTATAGAGGCTGGTTGTCAGCAGTAGTAGATGGAAAAGCTGTTACTGTAGTATAAGGTGTGTGGATCTCATGTCTGATCACAATGTAATTATATTACTATTATACTCAGTGATGTCAGTAACAGGGGGCGAGGCTGTGACAACCTCTCAGACATGGTATAGTGGCTGGTTGTCAGCAGTAATAGATGGAATAGCTGTTACTGTAGTATTAGGTGTGTGGATCCCATGTCTGATCACAATGTAATTATATTACTATTATATTCAGTGATGTCAGTAACAGGGGGCGGGGCTGTGACAACCTCTCAGACATGGTATAGAGGCTGGTTGTCAGCAGTAATAGATGGAATAGATGTTACTGTAGTATAAGGTGTGTGGATATCATGTCTGATCACAATGTAATTATATTACTATTATATTCAGTGATGTCAGTAACAGGGGGCGGGGCTGTGACAACCTCTCAGACATGATATAGAGGCTGGTTGTCAGCAGTAATAGATGGAATAGCTGTTACTGTAGTAGAAGGTGTGTGGATCTCATGTCTGATCACAGTGTAATTATATTACTATTATACTCAGTGATGTCAGTAACAGGGGGCGGGGCTGTGACAACCTCTCAGACATGATATAGAGGCTGGTTGTCAGCAGTAATAGATGGAATAGCTGTTACTGTAGTATAAGGTGTGTGGATCTCATGTCTGATCACAATGTAATTATATTACTATTATACTCAGTGATGTCAGTAACAGGGGCGGGGCTGTGACAACCTCTCAGACATGATATAGAGGCTGGTTGTCAGCAGTAATAGATGGAATAGATGTTACTGTAGTATAAGGTGTGAGGATCTCATGTCTGATCACAGTGTAATTATATTACTATTATACTCAGTGATGTCAGTAATGGGGCGGGGCTGTGACAACCTCTCAGACATGGTATAGTGGCTGGTTGTCAGCAGTAATAGATGGAATAGATGTTACTGTAGTATAAGGTGTGTGGATCTCATGTCTGATCACAGTGTAATTATATTACTATTATACTCAGTGATGTCAGTAACGGGGCGGGGCCGTGACAACCTCTCAGACATGATATAGTGGCTGGTTGTCAGCAGTAATAGATGGAATAGATGTTACTGTAGTATAAGGTGTGTGGATCTCATGTCTGATCACAGTGTAATTATATTACTATTATATACAGTGATGTCAGTAACAGGGGGCGGGGCTGTGACAACCTCTCAGACATGGTATAGAGGCTGGTTGTCAGCAGTAATAGATGGAATAGCTGTTACTGTAGTATAAGGTGTGTGGATCTCATGTCTGATCACAATGTAATTATATTACTATTATACTCAGTGATGTCAGTAACAGGGGGCGGGGCTGTGACAACCTTTCAGACATGATATAGAGGCTGGTTGTCGGCAGTAATAGATGGAATATATGTTACTGTAGTATAAGGTGTGTGGATCTCATGTCTGATCACAGTGTAATTATATTACTATTATATTCAGTGATGTTAGTAACAGGGGGCGGGGCTGTGACAACCTCTCAGACATGATATAGAGGCTGGTTGTCAGCAGTAATAGATGGAATAGCTGTTACTGTAGTATAAGGTGTGTGGATCTCATGTCTGATCACAATGTAATTATATTACTATTATACTCAGTGATGTCAGTAACAGGGGGCGGGGCTGTGACAACCTCTCAGACATGGTATAGTGGCTGGTTGTCAGCAGTAATAGATGGAATAGATGTTACTGTAGTATAAGGTGTGTGGATCTCATGTCTGATCACAATGTAATTATATTACTATTATACTCAGTGATGTCAGTAACAGGGGCGGGGCTGTGACAACCTCTCAGACATGATATAGAGGCTGGTTGTCAGCAGTAATAGATGGAATAGCTGTTACTGTAGTATAAGGTGTGAGGATCTCATGTCTGATCACAGTGTAATTATATTACTATTATACTCAGTGATGTCAGTAATAGGGCGGGGCTGTGACAACCTCTCAGACATGGTATAGAGGCTGGTTGTCAGCAGTAATAGATGGAATAGATGTTACTGTAGTATAAGGTGTGTGGATCTCATGTCTGATCACAGTGTAATTATATTACTATTATATTCAGTGATGTCAGTAACAGGGGCGGGGCTGTGACAACCTCTCAGACATGGTATAGAGGCTGGTTGTCAGCAGTAATAGATGGAATAGATGTTACTGTAGTATAAGGTGTGTGGATCTCATGTCTGATCACAGTGTAATTATATTACTATTATATTCAGTGATGTCAGTAACAGGGGGCGGGGCTGTGACAACCTCTCAGACATGATATAGAGGCTGGTTGTCAGCAGTAATAGATGGAATAGATGTTACTGTAGTATAAGGTGTGTGGATCTCATGTCTGATCACAGTGTAATTATATTACTATTATACTCAGTGATGTCAGTAACAGGGGCGGGGCTGTGACAACCTCTCAGACATGATATAGAGGCTGGTTGTCAGCAGTAATAGATGGAATAGCTGTTACTGTAGTATAAGGTGTGTGGATCTCATGTCTGATCACAGTGTAATTATATTACTATTATACTCAGTGATGTCAGTAACAGGGGCGGGGCTGTGACAACCTCTCAGACATGATATAGAGGCTGGTTGTCAGCAGTAATAGATGGAATAGATGTTACTGTAGTATAAGGTGTGTGGATCTCATGTCTGATCACAATGTAATTATATTACTATTATACTCAGTGATGTCAGTAACAGGGCGGGGCTGTGACAACCTCTCAGACATGGTATAGAGGCTGGTTGTCAGCAGTAATAGATGGAATAGATGTTACTGTAGTATAAGGTGTGTGGATCTCATGTCTGATCACAATGTAATTATATTACTATTATACTCAGTGATGTCAGTAACAGGGGGCGGGGCTGTGACAACCTCTCAGACATGGTATAGAGGCTGGTTGTCAGCAGTAATAGATGGAATAGCTGTTACTGTAGTATAAGGTGTGTGGATCTCATGTCTGATCACAATGTAATTATATTACTATTATACTCAGTGATGTCAGTAACAGGGGCGGGGCTGTGACAACCTCTCAGACATGGTATAGAGGCTGGTTGTCAGCAGTAATAGATGGAATAGATGTTACTGTAGTATAAGGTGTGTGGATCTCATGTCTGATCACAGTGTAATTATATTACTATTATACTCAGTGATGTCAGTAACAGGGGCGGGGCTGTGACAACCTCTCAGACATGGTATAGAGGCTGGTTGTCAGCAGTAATAGATGGAATAGCTGTTACTGTAGTATAAGGTGTGTGGATCTCATGTCTGATCACAGTGTAATTATATTACTATTATATTCAGTGATGTCAGTAACAGGGGGCGGGGCTGTGACAACCTCTCAGACATGATATAGAGGCTGGTTGTCAGCAGTAATAGATGGAATAGCTGTTACTGTAGTATAAGGTGTGTGGATCTCATGTCTGATCACAGTGTAATTATATTACTATTATACTCAGTGATGTCAGTAACAGGGGCGGGGCTGTGACAACCTCTCAGACATGATATAGAGGCTGGTTGTCAGCAGTAATAGATGGAATAGCTGTTACTGTAGTATAAGGTGTGTGGATCTCATGTCTGATCACAGTGTAATTATATTACTATTATACTCAGTGATGTCAGTAACAGGGGCGGGGCTGTGACAACCTCTCAGACATGATATAGAGGCTGGTTGTCAGCAGTAATAGATGGAATAGCTGTTACTGTAGTATAAGGTGTGTGGATCTCATGTCTGATCACAGTGTAATTATATTACTATTATATTCAGTGATGTCAGTAACAGGGGCGGGGCTGTGACAACCTCTCAGACATGATATAGAGGCTGGTTGTCAGCAGTAATAGATGGAATAGCTGTTACTGTAGTATAAGGTGTGTGGATCTCATGTCTGATCACAGTGTAATTATATTACTATTATACTCAGTGATGTCAGTAACAGGGGCGGGGCTGTGACAACCTCTCAGACATGATATAGAGGCTGGTTGTCAGCAGTAATAGATGGAATAGCTGTTACTGTAGTATAAGGTGTGTGGATCTCATGTCTGATCACAGTGTAATTATATTACTATTATACTCAGTGATGTCAGTAACAGGGGCGGGGCTGTGACAACCTCTCAGACATGATATAGAGGCTGGTTGTCAGCAGTAATAGATGGAATAGCTGTTACTGTAGTATAAGGTGTGTGGATCTCATGTCTGATCACAGTGTAATTATATTACTATTATATTCAGTGATGTCAGTAACAGGGGCGGGGCTGTGACAACCTCTCAGACATGATATAGAGGCTGGTTGTCAGCAGTAATAGATGGAATAGCTGTTACTGTAGTATAAGGTGTGTGGATCTCATGTCTGATCACAGTGTAATTATATTACTATTATACTCAGTGATGTCAGTAACAGGGGGCGGGGCTGTGACAACCTCTCAGACATGGTATAGAGGCTGGTTGTCAGCAGTAATAGATGGAATAGCTGTTACTGTAGTATAAGGTGTGTGGATCTCATGTCTGATCACAGTGTAATTATATTACTATTATACTCAGTGATGTCAGTAACAGGGGCGGGGCTGTGACAACCTCTCAGACATGATATAGAGGCTGGTTGTCAGCAGTAATAGATGGAATAGCTGTTACTGTAGTATAAGGTGTGTGGATCTCATGTCTGATCACAATGTAATTATATTACTATTATACTCAGTGATGTCAGTAACAGGGGCGGGGCTGTGACAACCTCTCAGACATGGTATAGAGGCTGGTTGTCAGCAGTAATAGATGGAATAGCTGTTACTGTAGTATAAGGTGTGTGGATCTCATGTCTGATCACAGTGTAATTATATTACTATTATATTCAGTGATGTCAGTAACAGGGCGGGGCTGTGACAACCTCTCAGACATGATATAGAGGCTGGTTGTCAGCAGTAATAGATGGAATAGCTGTTACTGTAGTATAAGGTGTGTGGATCTCATGTCTGATCACAATGTAATTATATTACTATTATACTCAGTGATGTCAGTAACAGGGGCGGGGCTGTGACAACCTCTCAGACATGGTATAGAGGCTGGTTGTCAGCAGTAATAGATGGAATAGATGTTACTGTAGTATAAGGTGTGTGGATCTCATGTCTGATCACAATGTAATTATATTACTATTATACTCAGTGATGTCAGTAACAGGGGGCGGGGCTGTGACAACCTCTCAGACATGATATAGAGGCTGGTTGTCAGCAGTAATAGATGGAATAGCTGTTACTGTAGTATAAGGTGTGAGGATCTCATGTCTGATCACAGTGTAATTATATTACTATTATACTCAGTGATGTCAGTAATGGGGCGGGGCTGTGACAACCTCTCAGACATGGTATAGTGGCTGGTTGTCAGCAGTAATAGATGGAATAGATGTTACTGTAGTACTAAGGTGTGTGGATCTCATGTCTGATCACAGTGTAATTATATTACTATTATACTCAGTGATGTCAGTAACAGGGGGCGGGGCCGTGACAACCTCTCAGACATGATATAGTGGCTGGTTGTCAGCAGTAATAGATGGAATAGATGTTACTGTAGTATAAGGTGTGTGGATCTCATGTCTGATCACAGTGTAATTATATTACTATTATATACAGTGATGTCAGTAACAGTGGGCGGGGCTGTGACAACCTCTCAGACATGATGTAGAGGCTGGTTGTCAGCAGTAATAGATGGAATAGCTGTTACTGTAGTATAAGGTGTGTGGATCTCGTGTCTGATCACAATGTAATTATATTACTATTATACTCAGTGATGTCAGTAACAGGGGACGGGGCTGTGACAACCTCTCAGACATGGTATAGTGGCTGGTTGTCAGCAGTAATAGATGGAATAGATGTTACTGTAGTATAAGGTGTGTGGATCTCATGTCTGATCACAGTGTAATTATATTACTATTATATACAGTGATGTCAGTAACAGGGGGCGGGGCTGTGACAACCTCTCAGACATGATATAGAGGCTGGTTGTCAGCAGTAATAGATGGAATAGCTGTTACTTTAGTATAAGGTGTGTGGATCTCGTGTCTGATCACAATGTAATTATATTACTATTATACTCAGTGATGTCAGTAACAGGGGGCGGGGCTGTGACAACCTCTCAGACATGGTATAGTGGCTGGTTGTCAGCAGTAATAGATGGAATAGCTGTTACTGTAGTATAAGGTGTGGAGATCTCATGTCTGATCACAGTATAATTATATTACTATTATACTCAGTGATGTCAGTAACAGGGGGCGGGGCTGTGACAACCTCTCAGACATGATATAGAGGCTGGTTGTCAGCAGTAATAGATGGAATATATGTTACTGTAGTATAAGGTGTGTGGATCTCATGTCTGATCACAGTGTAATTATATTACTATTATACTCAGTGATGTCAGTAATGGGGGGAGGGGCTGTGACAACCTCTCAGACATGGTATAGAGGCTGGTTGTCAGCAGTAATAGCTGGAATAGCTGTTACTGTAGTATAAGGTGTGTGGATCTCATGTCTGATCACAGTGTAATTATATTACTATTATACTCATGTAATGTCAGTAACAGGGGGCGGGGCTGTGACAACCTCTCAGACATGATATAGAGGCTGGTTGTCAGCAGTAATAGATGGAATAGCTGTTTCTGTAGTATAAGGTGTGTGTATCTCATGTCTGATCACAGTGTAATTATATTACTATTATACTCAGTGATGTCAGTAATGGGGCGGGGCTGTGACAACCTCTCAGACATGATATAGAGGCTGGTTGTCAGCAGTAATAGATGGAATAGCAGTTACTGTAGTATAAGGTGTGTGGATCTCATGTCTGATCACAGTGTAATTATATTACTATTATATTCAGTGATGTCAGTAACAGGGGGCGGGGCTGTGACAACCTCTCAGACATGATATAGAGGCTGGTTGTCAGCAGTAATAGATGGAATAGCTGTTACTGTAGTATAAGGTGTGTGGATCTCATGTCTGATCACAGTGTAATTATATTACTATTATACTCAGTGATGTCAGTAACAGGGGGCGGGGCTGTGACAACCTCTCAGACATGGTATAGTGGCTGGTTGTCAGCAGTAATAGATGGAATAGCTGTTACTGTAGTATAAGGTGTGAGGATGTTCATGTCTGATCACAATGTAATTATATTACTATTATACTTAGTGATGTCAGTAACAGGGGGCGGGGCTGTGACAACCTCTCAGACATGATGTAGAGGCTGGTTGTCAGCAGTAATAGATGGAATAGCTGTTACTGTAGTATAAGGTGTGTGGATCTCGTGTCTGATCACAATGTAATTATATTACTATTATACTCAGTGATGTCAGTAACAGGGGGCGGGGCTGTGACAACCTCTCAGACATGGTATAGAGGCTGGTTGTCAGCAGTAATAGATTGAATAGCTGTTACTGTGGTATAAGGTGTGTGGATCTCGTGTCTGATCACAATGTAATTATATTACTATTATATTCAGTGATGTCAGTAACAGGGGGCGGGGCTGTGACAACCTCTCAGACATGGTATAGAGACTGGTTGTCAGCAGTAATAGATGGAATAGCTGTTACTGGGATCTCATGTCTGATCACAATGTAATTATATTACTATTATATTCAGTGATCTCAGTAACAGGGGGCGGGGCTGTGACAACCTCTCAGACATGATATAGAGGCTGGTTGTCAGCAGTAATAGATGGAATAGCTGTTACTGTAGTATAAGGTGTGTGGATCTCATGTCTGATCACAGTGTAATTATATTACTATTATATTCAGTGATGTCAGTAACAGGGGGCGGGGCTGTGACAACCTCTCAGACATGGTATAGAGGCTGGTTGTCAGCAGTTATAGATGGAATAGCTGTTACTGTAGTATAAGGTGTGTGGATCTCATGTCAATTCTGAACGAACTATCAGTTCAAAGAAAAACCTCAAATAAATGTTCCCGCCATATATCTAAATAACCCTAAAATGAGGGTCTCCTCCATGCTTCAGAGATGAGTTCAGGGTTCTCTGACTCTTGGAGTGCAGCCATGCCCACAAATGTATAAGACACACCCTCTACGATTGCTCATCTCCACCCCTTCTCTTCCAAGTCTTTCAGCTGCGCAGTATACCTTTATGATCAGTGTGAGATGAGGAGTAGTGCTGATCGCTAATATTCTAATCGCAAATTTTATTGCGAATATCAGAACTTCGAGAATTTATGTAGATCTAGAATATAGTGCTATATCTTCGTAATTGCGAATATTCTAGATTTTTTTTCATTAGTGAGGTGACTGGTTTTGCACATGCGCAGGATTTGGGACGTGAGTTCGGGAGGAGGGTAGGATCTTTTGATTCTGTCACTCTTATAACGGGAGGTGGGTTAGGAATGGGAAGTGATGAGGTAAGCATTTAATTTACATAACTTGAAAAAAGCGGACTGTAAAAGAAGTACTTAGAGGTGTTTAAAAAGAAAACAACCCCTAGAATAATTGGGGGGGGGGGGAGTATCTAAGGATACCGATGATTCTTATGCTTTAAAACCGGTGACAGGTTCCCTTTAATGAACCTGACACTTGTGCAGACACTGCAGTCAGTAACAGCCAGGCCTTGTTTCCAGTCATCCCAGTAATACCAGTCCCAGACACTGAAGCAATTCCCAAAAGACCGATCCTTGACTCACAGCAGTCCACAGACTCCAGAGACAACATGGAGGTCATAGTGAAGGCCAGCACCCAGCAGCCAAGGGCAAGTAAACCTGCAGCATGGGGCAATAATGAGTCAAGGACTGCCAGACCTCAGCTCCTTTTTCCCTCACCCATGACGGCACCCCATGCGACTCAGGACCTCCCATCTGGACATGAAACCTGAGAAGATAAATGGTTCACACCCCCACCAAGCACCATTTCAGGTTTCCTGTCCTCCGGATGGGAGATCCTGAGAAGCATCTCAAGCACGGATCTGCTGGCGGTTCCTACCTTCACCTCGTTGCACCATACCGCTGGGGGGGTCCAGGGAGAGCATATTGCCGTAGGGGACCCTTCCCAGGGGAGCAGTAGTCCTGTGGCGGTGTCCGGGAGCCGCCCCCTCGAAAGTCTGCCATTATCCTGCCTGCTGTCCGGACCTGCAGGGAGCCACTGTGGCAGTGTTAAGGCGGCTCCCCTATGCCACTTCGGGGTTGCGGCCTCCGCTTGTAGTTGGCGGGCAGGCCGCGGCCATTTGCGCTTCGTCATTGACCTCACCAATGGGGGCGGAGCTTCCTCCCCGGGCGCAGGACGGGAAGCAGATGTCGAGGCACGTCTTTTAATCTACAAAAACGGCACAGGAGCAGGCAGCCAGCAGAGTAGCACACTGTGGCAGTGCTACAGAGATGGACATGCTGAACCCCAGGAACCCTTGAGGCCGCCAGTCCGGTACCAGTCCTAAGGAGTGGGGAAGGGGAAAAATTTCTACAACACTGGTGAGATTGATCTTTTTCCTTACTAATGGGGTATTGTGATTGTTTATAGACCACAAAGCCACCAAAAAAATCTACTAGCAAGACCAAGCATAAGGAATGCGCAGGATGTAAAATAGCCCTAGCAGCTTCTTATCCTAAACCGTTATGTCCAGCATGTATTGATAAGCTATTGGCAGAAGAATCCAAAAAGCTTAACTAGATCTATGAAGTCCTTAATTAGGTCAGAAGTTAAGGCCTCTCTTAAGGCGTTCAGTAAGAATCGTCCCAGGTCCCCGGATAATTCTCCAGAGTACGTTGGTTCAGATAATAACTGCTCTGATAATGAGGATAAAGAGTCAGGGCAATTGTTCTCTACTGACTCAGATTCTTCAGAAACTGAATATTCCAGGAAATCTTTTTTTCCTACCGAAGATACGCAGCCTTTAATTAAAGCGGTCAGAGCCACTATGCAGCTGGAGGACTCTAAACAGTCTAAGGGTCCATTCACACGTCAGTATTTTTACCTTTCCAGATAAACGTTCAGTTTTTTTGCGGATCCGTTTTTCTGTACAACATTCCGTTTTTGTACTAAAGTGCATCCGAATCCGTTCCGTGTTTCTGTTTTTCCGTCTCAAAACAGAAAGCACATGGCACAGAGGGCTGGGTTCAATTTTTTTTGTTTCCTGTAAACGGATCCGCAAAATCGGATGACATTTGGATGGTTTTGTGCATGTCATCTGCATTTTTGCGGATCCATTGACTTGAATGGACAACGGACCCGAAAAATGGACAGAAAGTAGGACAAGCTTAATTTTTTTTCAGGATCCGCATCCTGGAAAAAACGGAACGGATTCCGTGATTCGGACAGCACCATGATTGGTGTCCGCATTTTTTGCGGAGGCAATTGAAATTAATGGATCCAGAAAAACGTTCCGATTTAATTCGGAACGGAAACGGAGTGTAAAAACGGATGTGTGAATGGACCCTAAGTCAGTTGCGGACCAGGCCTTTTCAGCCTTAGGCTCGAAGAAGCATAGAGTTTTCACAATCCATAAAAATTTACAGGCTTTAATCAGAAAGGAATGGAAAAACCCTAATAGAAAAGTTTTGCCCCGGTGGCCAAGATAGCTAAGAAAGCTGCCTTTCCTTTTGATGACCTAGGTTGTCTATCTGATCCACTTGATAAAAAAGCTGACATTTATTTGAAAAGAGCATGGGAGACGGCGTCCACATGCCTAAGACCGGCTATCGCTGCCACCTGGGTGTCTAGGTCCCTCCGCCTTTGGCTAGACCAGTTGGAGATTCACCTTAAAGAAAAGAAGTCCAGGGAAGAGATATTAGCTTCAATTCCTACTTTCTCTAAAGCAGCTGATTTTCTAACAGACGCATCTACAGATGTTATCCGGTTCGCCGCAAAGTCTTCTGCTATGACTAATGCAGCTAGAAGGGCAATATGGCTGAAATCCTGGAGGGGGGATCAGGGTTCAAAATCTAAACTCTGTTCCCTCCCTTGTGAAGGCAACAGGCTTTTTGGATCCTGCCTGGATGACATTTTAGAAAAGGCCTCTGACAAAAAGAAGGGGTTTCCAATTCCTCAAAAAACTTCTTTTTTTCGTAAGCCCCAACAAGGATTCAGAAGACAGAGAGGGAGGCCATACGATAGAAAAGAAAAGGATAGATTTCAGAGGAAGTCAGGAGGATTTATCTTTAAGGCCCAAGACAGTAGACCTAAAGAAAAACAGTGACGCCAAATTCCAAGTTGGGGGAAGACTATCATCTTTTCTCCCGGCTTGGTCAAAAATTACCCAGAACAAGTGGGTTCTGGGGGGGATAGAAAGGGGATTCCGTCTGGAGTTTCTTTCCTATCCTCAAAAGCGCTAGAATTAGAGGTCCTATTACTGCTACAAAAGGGAGTGGTATGCCAGGTACTGAAGGAGGAGGAAGGCAAGGGGTTTTACTCCCCTCTGTTTTTAGTCAAAAAACCCAATGGTTCCTTCCACATGATATTAAACTTAAAAAAATTGAACACGTTTCTGAGATACAAAAATTTTTGCATGGAAACTTTAAAAATGATGATAGATTTATTATTCAAGGATTGCTGGGTGGCCAGCATAGACCTAGAGGACGTATATTACTATATACCAATTTATCCATCCTCCCAAAAAATTTTAAGAACCGCAGTCCAAGTTCAGGATCAGCTGCTACATCTACAATACAAGGCACTTCCCTTCGGTGTCTCTCAGGCTCTGAGAATATTCACGAAAGTGGTGGCGGAGATGGTAGCCTTTCTCAGATTGTCCAAAATAATTGTGATACCATATCTGGACGACTTCCTATTCATCTCTCACACACAGGAAAAATTACAAAAGGATCTGGCCTTTGTGTGCTCTCTGCTAAACAATCTCGGGTGGAAGATGAATCAAGAGAAATCCTACCTTACTCCATCCCAAGTTTGCAACTTCCTAGGAATGACCTTGGACTCCAATGTTCAGAAAACGATATATTCGTCAGGCAAAGGGGACATCAACCATAGAACACGTCTGGGTCTTATTTTTCATACGCCTCCCCAACGGCACTGAGCTGGAGGTTACCCCACCTCCCAGGGACAGGAAACAACGTGGAGAACCAACCTTTAAAAGCCTCCTCCCCTTTACCTTCTCCAGTTGTTTCCTGTCCCTCGGGATGATGTGGAGAACGGAGCGGGGGATCTCTCCTGCTCAGAAGACCGACATAGGAAGCGCAGCCCCATCGGGTCCCCTGGATGGTGAGGGCTGCAGCAAGGCTCTGGGTCGCGGGGCAAAGATAGAGGCCCTTCCAGGGCCTAGGCATAAGTCCTGATGTGATCCCAGGCAGCCCCGGGCTTCCAGCTCCTATCGGAGCAGGAGGGAGGCATGGCGGCGTCGGCGAGACTTCCGGGGCCGAAGTCTCGCGAGAGAGGTGACGTAGGTGCGCGCGCAAGATCGCGGCGGGACGCGCGGCACCACGTGACCCGGAAGCATGTGTTTAAAGAGGCCGGCATCTGCCAGGGCGGTGACAACATACTCAGGCGTCCTGTGCTGCGTTTGGGGCAAGATGTCGAACCCTCCAAAAGAGTCAGCTGAGCCTCCCAGGCCCCTCAGCCCGGTAAGCCTCCTCCTGGAGCATCTCTTTGTTTTTTCTTATCCCTCACTATCAGTTCTGCTGTGCACAGGGCTCCCTTATTAGGGTGAAGGTTCCCCCCTTCTTTCTTGGTTTTCTTTTCATTTGCTTCCTGGTGAAGCCCTTCCTTGTTTCCGTTTTAGGGAAGGTCTGGAAAATCGGGGGAATCTACATCAAAAAAGAGATGCGGTGTCTGCAAAAAACAGCTAGCGGGAGACCATAAGAAACCGCTATGTACAAAATGTATTGAAAAATTACTGGCGGAAGAAACTCCATCCCTAGTAGAAAATTTGAGATCCATCATTAGAGAAGAAGTAAGCTCAGCGGTGGACTCCAAAATTTCTTCTCTGCCTCTGGCCCCCTCCACTTCGAAAATAGAATCAGAGCCCCCCCAGGCTCTAGAATTATTTTCGGATGAGGGCGAATTATCCTCTGACGCGAGTTCTTCTTCTTCAGATGACAATTCGGGCAGACCCCTATGCTCTATTAAAGAGACTGACTCCCTCCTAAAAATAATTAGGGCAGCCATGAACATTGAACAAGCCAGAGAACCTCAATCCGTTCAAGACCAGATGTTTAAGGGGCTAGCGGATAAAAAAAAGGAGAGTTTTTCCAGTACATGAAAATATAAAAAAGTTTATTGAGAATGAATGGAAGGATCCAGAAAAGAGGTCAGGTGTTTCCAGGGTTTTCAAAAGAAAATATCCCTTTTGTGATACTGACTCCGCCCACTGGGATAAAACTCCCCGGGTTGATGCACCCGTAGCCAGAATTTCTAAGAAATCCTCTCTTCCTTTTGCGGACATTGGGCTGTTAAGAGACCCCATGGACAAAAATGCGAGTCCATTTTAAAAAATCCTGGGACACCTGTGCCTCTATGCTAAGACCTAGTATAGCAGCTACCTGTACGGCCAGAACCCTGGCCCTCTGGATCTCGCAGTTGGAAGAACACTTGTCTTCTGACACCCCATACGAAAACATACTGGCTTCCCTTCCGGTTCTTAAACAGGCTACGAATTTCCTTTCAGACGCCTCAGCTGATCTGGTTAAACTCTCCGCAAGATCGGCGGCCCTGTCCAATGCTGCCAGAAGAACAATTTGGCTTAGATCATGGTCAGGAGACAATACTTCTAAGAATAAACTTTGCGGTATCCCTTGTGAAGGGGATAGATTATTTGGCTCAGTATTAGACGATATACTGGACAAAGCTTCAGACCGAAAGAAAGGATTCCCATCTGAACAAAAGCCTTTTCAGAACCGTCGTTCCTTTCGCCCCCAAAAGAAAAGCAGAATGGACTATAAAAGGAAAGAGGGTTCAAGCTCCTGGCAGTCCTCCAAAGGCAGAGGAAGAGGCTTCCTGTTCAACCCGGACAAGTCCTCTAAACAGCCTGCCCAATGACGCCAGGTATCCGGTAGGGGGAAGAATTCAGAGGTTCTTTCCAGCCTGGGAAAAACTCACCTCCTCTCCCTGGGTCCTAGACCTAGTAAAATCAGGGTACAGAATAGAATTCTCCTCTCCACCTCCAAAAAGATTCCTAATAAACAGAAAATTGTTAGGTCCAGATCAGAGCCTATTAGAAACCCAGGTCCAGATCCTCCTGCAAAAAGGGGCAGTTGTTCCGGTGCCTCCGGATCAAGAAAAGGAAGGCTTCTATTCGCCAGTCTTCCTTGTCAAAAAGCCAAACTGATCTCACAGGGCGATTTATAAATCTAAAGGATCTGAACAGACATCTTACTTACAAAAAGTTCAAGATGGAAACGATCAATTCCACCATAAATCTACTGTTCCAGAATTGTTTCATGGCCTCCCTGGACCTAGCGGATGCCTATTACCACATCCCAATTTATCCAAGCCATCAGAAGTACCTGCGTTTTGCTCTGTATTTTCAGCATCATCTTCTCCACCTTCAGTTCCAAGTCCTTCCATTTGGTCTAGCCTCAGCTCCTCGTGTATTCACGAAAGTAATGGCAGAAGTATCAGAATACCTACATCGACAGGAGGTAGTCTTTATTCCATACCTGGACGACTTCCTGCTGGTGGCACCTTCCTCGGAGAATCTTCAAAAAAATCTCTCCCTGGTAATGGACACTCTATCCTCCCTAGGGTGGAAATTAAACTTCCATCCCAAGAGAAAATATTTCTGGGCGTACTTCTGAATTCAAAACAAATGTCCTCCTTCCTGCCGATCCCCAAGATCCAGGACTTGATCAGCAGAATACTTCCTTTCAGTCGGTTGCAGAAGGTATCTTTCAGGCAGATTAGGGTTATCCTGGGGTTAATGACCTCCACCATTCCGGCTGTAAGGTGGGCACAGTTTCACAGCCGTCCACTTCAAAAATTTCTTCTATCTTCTTGGGACAAGAATCCCTTATCCCTGGACAGAAAAGTGTCCCTGTCCTCCCAGGTAAAGAGGTCCCTAAAGTGGTGGCAAAAAAGAGAACATTTAAGCCAGGGGGTTCTATGGAGACCTTCAGAAATGATAGTAATCACGACCGACGCAAGCGGAATAGGATGGGGGGCCCACTTGTCGGGCATTTTCATAGGTATATATATTGATACCTGGTCATATTATATTCAAAATGCATGCTCATTCTCTTTAAGAAACATATATGAGCCAAAGTTTTCATATGCGACTGGAACAGGCCAAGATTTGAGGTGACACAGAATTCAGTCTGTGAAAAAGTTTACTGAATACTGAATACAAAGAACATTGTATTTTAAAAAGTTATTGCCACAGATGTGGGCTTATCTGTTGGGAGTACACTGGATTCTCCAGACATGTCCGTCTGAAGAGAACAAGGCCCATTCATATCATTATGGTCCATAGATCAACAGTGTGAGAAACATTCAGAGAGACGCCTAAAGGTCTGTCTTTAGTTATTTCAAAGTTGTCTTAACTAATCCTTATCTCTGATTTACGACGACGAGGGTCAAATGTATATGATGCAAAAATACCCTAGTTAAGTCTTCATGGTATGGTGTTAATAGCTTGCACAACAGTGCCACCCGGAGACAGATGGGATATCGCTACACCATCCTCCATTAGTTGCATTATGGGTAAACATGATTTCATAGGATCTTATTACATATGTTTACACCCCTCAATTGATTGGAGAATACTAATCCAGGGGTGGTAATGTTAGATTACAAGGGAGATAATTACCCTAGATAGATGAGCATCAGGAGGAGAAAGAAAAAGGAGGCAAGAACGAGGAAAGCAAGGAACATTCCAGGAGCCAACACCCAAGATGAAAGCCATGGTGATGGACCATCCAGCTTTCCTAGGAGCAGAAGTGAGATTCCTGCTAGGACTTGGTAAGAAACACAAAGAATGATGTTTCATTTTATTAAGACTAATTGGATAATGTGGGTGAAGTCATACCATCTAGATTGGCGAATACATAAACACAATAATTAATTGATCATCTCCATATTGAGATGTAGCCTTAGATATAGAATAATTGTGAGCCTTCATTCTACCTGCAGAAGAATCAAGTTTCATAATTTATCAGAGTATTAAATGATTGCATACATATATGCATAGGTATAGATATATTGATAGTAGCATTCTTCGCCAAGCTAGATGATAAATTCCCACTGGAAAGACTTGTTTCAAGTTCTTCCCATTTCTGTTGTTGTCTTAATAGTCTTACCAGGTTATACAGATATGAAAGTAGTATTGACAGAAGTATTAAAAGTAGTCTAGGATTTGACTACTATCTTCTAAGTTGTATACTTGAATGGATTTGCCCATTCCCAAAGTCATGTGAGTTGTACTTTGGTTAGAGAGGGTGGGGAATGTATTTATCATTCCATATAGATGTCTAGGATTAGACACGCCTCTGAACAGGAGTAATGGATATAATGTAACTTCTTGTTTTGATATCCTAACCAAATAGCTTTGTTATAATGTGACAAGCTGCTCTTACCCACATGTGTTTATTTACTTATTGTGAAGCTTCTAGTGCCTGATATTAATGCCATATATATTAATTGACATATATCATTTTTTATTTACTTATGATAAGCTTATAATGCTTTATATCATTGCCATATATATTCCTTGGCATATATAATCGTGTTTATATACTTATTTGTTTATAATCGTGTAACTAATAAACTTTGCATGTTTTTATAATATCTGCGTATTATTTAATGTCAAAACTACATCTTTAGCATTAATGTCATCTCTCATGAAAAGAACTTATTATCTGAGGAAATAGTCGGCCTCAGATGTGAATTGTATCGATTGGGTTATCTACAATTCACCAGGTCATAATTTCTACAAGCTATGAAAAATTTATGATTAATTTTTTTATGACCATAATTAATAATTCTTAATTGGATTATTATAAACCCGACAAAAATGGAGGCTCCAGTGAGATCTGATGAGATGACATATTGCTAAGATTGTTGATGATATTATATATTGTTGAGATTATTGATGAGATGACATATTATTGATTGATTGTCATATATTGTTGCTGGCATTATCATGCTACAGCCAGATCACGTTTACAACCCTTAGAGGGGCGTGGTTCATAAATAGTGAATATCACTGTCCTGGTACTGAGGGGGTTAAGCCCGTACCAGAACCGCAGGTGAGTAGTTGCAGTAAAGTGTTATTACACGGATGCAACCAGTGCATGACATGTAAATCAACTCAAGAGTTGTTTGTCTATGCTAAACACAAGTTATGTTTTTGTATTGCCAGAAATTAACAGTAAATTGTCCCAAGATAGGGAACAGATGTAGGTTTCGTTAGCCTAGGCGGTACAGGGTCCGGTTCTAGTCCTTTGTATGACTCAGGAACCTTCCTATTAATTCCTGCCCATTAGCTCCCATAGTTGGAGATTTATCCCATATATGTAATGGACTCAGATCACAAAAGTTGATTTTATTGATGTCCTAGATTACAGGGAAGTTGAGCTCAGTAGCTCAGGGCGTTACAGGATAATAGAGGGACTTTATACATAAAGTTCTGACCCGATGTTATTGATAAATAGAATCTATAAAAGAACAGTTTAAACAGGTCAATAATGTTGATGTAACCCTGTTCTTCTTTTTAATGTTCTTGATTCTAAGTTGCATAAATGCAAGACATATAAACCGGCGATAAGAAGCCGTATTGTCTATGAAACATAATTGTTTAAATCACATAAAAATTGATATAGTTGTTCCCAAAATGTTAAGTCACTTAGGGAACCAACACAGGCTTTGCAAGCCTAGATAAGAAAGTGAGTCTATGGCTATCGTCCATATTTTGACTCAGAATTTTCATATAATCTGTAATTGCCGCAGATATGATAATCCCCAAGGGGGATGAGGGGTAGTTTGTGGTAGCAGCAGACCACAGTATATTCCCAGGATCACAGAGCTGATCATATGTACAAGCAGTTTTTGCAGATGCTGCATTTCCCAAAATTTTCTCCACCATCCTAGAGATGGGAGGGGGGAAGGAGCACATTCCTAAGTCCTAGGTACATGTCAGCGAAGAGGTCAGAGGTCGCAAAGCTGCACTGCACTCTGAGCTGAATCAGCTCAAGTAAAGGAGGAGTAAGATTCTCCCAAATCCATTGCATGTAAATTCTTTACTTCATGAAGTGAATAAAGAGAAAAGAAAAAGTTATTTAACACTTTGCTGAGATAAGAATGTCCAGCAAATGAAACAAAACAAAGTGCTTCATTGAGCTATTAATCATAGCAAGTCAATAAATTATTAATGATATTGATTACTAATCAAATTTTTCCACAGGATCATTAACATGATGTTTGTGTAGAGTTTTATTTCAGTGCTAAAAAAGGCAAGAGCTGAACTGATATTTGAAAAAAGATTTGAAGATGGAGACACATCATAAATTTCATATGATTGGTGATGGTATCGTATAAAAAAAATAAAATAAATTGAAAAGTTATACTAATCAATTGTGACTAACTTGTCATCATTGTATTCCATGCAGATATATGGGCACATATATATTACTCTGTTTTGAGGTAGTCTCAAAGTATTGATTGGGTTATGATCCGAAATAGGCGTAACACCAAGGCTGTATTAGCCTGGCAGAGGAAGAATAGTTATATCTATTCCTGATACCCTGTAGTTTGTTTTTCTTTGGAAAAAAATATATATAAAAATCCTCAACTAGCTGCTGGCTAAAGTATGGCATAAGTCAAAGGCCTAGAATAGGCAGGTATATGTTTGATAAAGTTTTGCTGCGTTTTACTCATACTGTCTGTTGTTTTCTTAAGTTTAGATGATTGCCCAAGATGGGATCACATGTTGATGGCGGAACCCTAAAAGTCTTAGTATCCGGAACCAAGAGAACCTGAGGTCAGGGCTATCCGAGACGCAAGAGACGTCCAGTCGGAGCCACCCAGATGAATCCAAAAGGTATCCAGGAGTGACAAGTGGGCAGAGCCCCGGGGGATTCGACAGCCACGACAAGAGTGCTTCATGCCGATTCAACATGACAAAGTATTTGAGATCGCAGATGTGAAGATATGTTGCCAAACACTGCTCGCTAAAAAGAGTAACCAAGTTGCTGACGAGACAGGAAGCCAATCCTTCAAGCTTTACATTTTTGCAGCAATGTTATTAAGTTAGAGGACCAAAGAAACATTTTCACTAAAGACACGTTTCCGGAAAGTCAAGAAAATTACCGGAACGTCTTTCTCTCTACAGTGGTCATAAAAGGACGGAACATATTTGTAGTAAAACCAAACAGAGTTTGTGCGTTATATGTGTTGTAAGAGTACACACAAAATTTTGATTCATTTATTTAAAGGAAAAAATTGTATTCCCCAATCCATAATGATTTGGAGCATTATGCCCTGTATTGCATTTCAGCCTATTCAACCTTCTAAAAACGAAATTGAATATGCTGAAAAGGGGGGATTTGTCGGGCATTTTCATAGGTATATATATTGATACCTGGTCATATTATATTCAAAATGCATGCTCATTCTCTTTAAGAAACATATATGAGCCAAAGTTTTCATATGCGACTGGAACAGGCCAAGATTTGAGGTGACACAGAATTCAGTCTGTGAAAAAGTTTACTGAATACTGAATACAAAGAACATTGTATTTTAAAAAGTTATTGCCACAGATGTGGGCTTATCTGTTGGGAGTACACTGGATTCTCCAGACATGTCCGTCTGAAGAGAACAAGGCCCATTCATATCATTATGGTCCATAGATCAACAGTGTGAGAAACATTCAGAGAGACGCCTAAAGGTCTGTCTTTAGTTATTTCAAAGTTGTCTTAACTAATCCTTATCTCTGATTTACGACGACGAGGGTCAAATGTATATGATGCAAAAATACCCTAGTTAAGTCTTCATGGTATGGTGTTAATAGCTTGCACAACAGTGCCACCCGGAGACAGATGGGATATCGCTACACCATCCTCCATTAGTTGCATTATGGGTAAACATGATCTCATAGGATCTTATTACATATGTTTACACCCCCTCAATTGATTGGAGAATACTAATCCAGGGGGTGGTAATGTTAGATTACAAGGGAGATAATTACCCTAGATAGATGAGCATCAGGAGGAGAAAGAAAAAGGAGGCAAGAACGAGGAAAGCAAGGAACATTCCAGGAGCCAACACCCAAGATGAAAGCCATGGTGATGGACCATCCAGCTTTCCTAGGAGCAGAAGTGAGATTCCTGCTAGGACTTGGTAAGAAACACAAAGAATGATGTTTCATTTTATTAAGACTAATTGGATAATGTGGGTGAAGTCATACCATCTAGATTGGCGAATACATAAACACAATAATTAATTGATCATCTCCATATTGAGATGTAGCCTTAGATATAGAATAATTGTGAGCCTTCATTCTACCTGCAGAAGAATCAAGTTTCATAATTTATCAGAGTATTAAATGATTGCATACATATATGCATAGGTATAGATATATTGATAGTAGCATTCTTCGCCAAGCTAGATGATAAATTCCCACTGGAAAGACTTGTTTCAAGTTCTTCCCATTTCTGTTGTTGTCTTAATAGTCTTACCAGGTTATACAGATATGAAAGTAGTATTGACAGAAGTATTAAAAGTAGTCTAGGATTTGACTACTATCTTCTAAGTTGTATACTTGAATGGATTTGCCCATTCCCAAAGTCATGTGAGTTGTACTTTGGTTAGAGAGGGGTGGGGAATGTATTTATCATTCCATATAGATGTCTAGGATTAGACACGCCTCTGAACAGGAGTAATGTATATAATGTAACTTCTTGTTTTGATATCCTAACCAAATAGCTTTGTTATAATGTGACAAGCTGCTCTTACCCACATGTGTTTATTTACTTATTGTGAAGCTTCTAGTGCCTGATATTAATGCCATATATATTAATTGACATATATCATTTTTTTATTTACTTATGATAAGCTTATAATGCTTTATATCATTGCCATATATATTCCTTGGCATATATAATCGTGTTTATATACTTATTTGTTTATAATCGTGTAACTAATAAACTTTGCATGTTTTTATAATATCTGCGTATTATTTAATGTCAAAACTACATCTTTAGCATTAATGTCATCTCTCATGAAAAGAACTTATTATCTGAGGAAATAGTCGGCCTCAGATGTGAATTGTATCGATTGGGTTATCTACAATTCACCAGGTCATAATTTCTACAAGCTATGAAAAATTTATGATTAATTTTTTTATGACCATAATTAATAATTCTTAATTGGATTATTATAAACCCGACACACTGTGGGTGTCAGATTGTTCAGGGGGCTTGGAATCCAAATCAACTTCACAAATCCTCGAATATGAAAGAGCTTCAGGCTGTTCTTCTGGCCCTAAAATCCTTCCAGTCCCTTGTACTCAACAAAAACGTAAAGATCCTCTCAGACAACACCACGACGGTTGCCTACATAAACAAGCAAGGGGGAACAAGAAGCAAGGTACTAAATCTGATAGCAAATCACCTCTTTTCCTGGGTACAGAAGCGGATAGTATCCATCTCAGCAGTTCATGTGAAGGGGAAGGACAACACTATAGCGGACTATCTCAGCAGAAGTCAATTGAAGTCAGGGGAATGGTCCCTAAACCAGAAGGTCTTCCTAGAGTTAACCAAAAGATGGGGCTCTCCGATCCTGGATCTGTTTGCTGGAGGAAAGGTGAAATTTTACGTCCAGAGATTGAACGCTCAGACCAGTCAATTTTTCTCCCTCTCCTTTCGAGACAACCCATTGAGTGGACGCCTTTTCGGGACCTTGGCCGAGAGGACTCCTGTACGCTTTCCCGCCAATCCCTCTAATTCCCAGGTCTCTGGCAAAGACGGTGGAGGACAAGTGCGATGTCATCTTCATAGCACCCTTCTGGCCAAAACGAACTTGGTTCCCGTACCTTCTGAAACTATCCAGGGGGGACTTCTGGCACCTACCTCAGATTCCACACCTACTTCTGCAAGGTCCAATCCTGCACCCCGAAGTACATCATCTGAATCTGACAGCATGGCGGTTGAACGTGACATCCTGAGATCTAGGGGATTCTCAGAAGCGGTAATTCAGACAATCCTTAACAGTCGTAAACCAATTACCACAAAAATTTACCAAAGAGTCTGGAATGCTTTTCTTAATTTTTCACAGTCCACCTGGAGTCCCTCTGAAGATCCAGATGTGAAGGTAATCCTGGATTTCCTGCAAAGAGGTCTGGAGAATGGTCTGCGGGTCAGTACCCTTAAAGTCCAAGTAGCTGCTCTTAGTGCTTTTCTTGATCAAAAAATTGCTGAGGTGCCCCTAATCAAAAGATTTTTTAAGGGCGCTACCAGGTTATCACCTACAGTGAGGTCTACAGTTCCCCCTTGGGATCTAAACTTAGTTCTTTCAGTTCTGATGGAAAAACCTTTCGAACCTATCTCGGAGATCCCTCTCAGTCTTCTGTCTCAGAAAACAGCTTTTCTTATTGCTATCACCTCTGCTAGAAGGGTAGGAGAGATTCAAGCCTTATCTTGCCGTCCACCCTATCTCAATATCCTTGAAGATAGAATCGTTATGAGACATGAACCTTCCTTTTTGCCTAAAGTGTATTCCAAGTTCCACTGTAACCAGGAAATTTCACTTCCTACACTCTACCAACAGGTCAGCTCTGAAACAGAGGCAAAATTCCACAACCTGGATGTGAGAAGATGCGTTCTTACCTACCTGGAGGCCACAAGATCCTTTAGGAAATCAGATCGTCTATTTATCCAATTTGCAGGAGCTAATAAGGGCAAAGGAGTTTCAAAGGCAACCATCTCACGTTGGATCCGAACAACTATTGTCAGTGCCTATAAAGAAAAACATCGTTCCCCTCCTTTACGATTGACTGCTCACTCTACAAGAGCGGTCTCCACGTCTTGGGCGGAATGTGCCTCAGCTTCTCTGTCCCAAATATGTCAAGCCGCAACCTGGTCCAGTCCTAACACCTTTTTTAAACATTACAGACTGGACATTAATTCAGACAGGGATCTCTCATTCTGGCGCAAAGTCTTGTCTGTAGTTATCCCACCCTAAAAAGTTCTGATATTTCTCTGCAAATCCTCCAGCTCAGTGCCGTTGGGGAGGCGTATGGAAAAGATCACGATTACTTACCGGTAATTGGATTTTCCGTTTAGCCTCCACAACGGCACTGGGATTATTTCCCACCCTATTGAGAGTATCATGACAATGTATGATGGTTTGTTTTCACTGTTTATGAATTATTGGGCCTAGTTGGGTTTTTTTTTTTTTTTGCGTATCTGTTTTCCTTTTTTCTGTCTAAAGGTTTATAGAATAAAATATTTGAGCATCACCTATTGTCCTCGGATATTAACTGGAGAAGGTAAAGGGGAGGAGGCTTTTAAAGGTTGGTTCTCCACGTTGTTTCCTGTCCCTGGGAGGCGGGGTAACCTCCAGCTCAGTGCCGTTGTGGAGGCTAAACGGAAAATCCAATTACCGGTAAGTAATCGTGATCTTTCCTGCTTACCACTGAGGGTCCTGGGACATTTGACGGCTACAATCCCGGCGGTGCCTTTCGCACAGATCCATACAAGACCTCTACAGGCAGACATCTTGGGGGCCTGGGACGGTCTTCCACAATCTCTGGACGTAAAATTTCACCCTTCCTCCAGAGCAAGATCTTCCCTTCTGTGGTGGACATCCCAAAGAAACCTGTCAGAGGGCATGCCCTGGTCCTTTCCAAACCCCATCTTAATAACAACAGATGCCAGTCCCTTGGGTTGGGGCGCACATTCAGAAGGAAAGTGCTGGCAAGGAAGGTGGGATTTAAAAACACGAAATTCCTCTTCAAACTTCAAAGAGCTCAAAGCACTGGAGATGGCCTTAAGAGTAGCAATTCCAAAAATCTCACACAGGAAGATTGTCTTCTATTCTAACAATTCTACAACAGTGGCATACATAAACCACCAGGGGGGACGCAAGTAGCATAACTTCTCTCCCTCTGCCTTAAAATTTTTCAGCTAGCGGAAAGAAGAAATCTTTTTCTATCTGCGATCCACCTGAAGGGAAAAGAGAATATCGTGGCGGACTGCCTAAGTCGGAACAAACTTAGTCAAGGGGAATGGAGTCTAAACACGGAAATTTTTTCTCAGATTGTAGTGAAATTTGGTCTTCCTACAGTAGACCTGTTTGCGTCCCGGAAAAACAGAAAAGTGGAGGATTCTTCTCCCTTAATTATTCAGAAAATCCTACAGCAGTGGATGGGCTGGCGCAGTACTGGAACCAGGAGTTCAGGTATGCCTTCCCTCTATTAGCCCTAATTCCCCAAGTTCTGAGGAAGATACAGAGAGAAGGAGCTTCCATTATCCTAATAGCTCCGAAATGGCCGAAGAGAACTTGGTACTCAACCCTGATGACACTGACAATGCTTCCTCCTTGATTAATCCCCCCAAGGGAGGATCTCCTCTCCCAGGGTCCTGTCCTACACCCCAATCCAGAGATTCTCCAGCTGGCAGCATGGGAATTGACAGGGAAATCTGGTTAGGGAGGGGCCTTTTAGATAAAGTAGTTTCTACCCTATTAGGTAGTAGGAAAGTGACTACTGCTAGGAAGTATAGCAGGGTTTGGAAAATGTTCTCCTCCTTTTTAGGCTCTAGCCCAGATCCTTTTATGCCACCCGTGATCCCTCAAGTTCTTGACTTTTTGCAGGCAGGATTAGACAAAGGACTCAAAGCTTCCACTTTGAAAGTTGAAGGAGCAGCCTTGAGGCGTTTCTTTGATTTCAAATTAGCCGCTCACCCGTGGGCCAAGCGCTTCCAGTCTGCAGAGACCAGGCTTCATCCTTCTCTCAGGCCCCTATCCCCTCCATGGGATCTGAATAGGGTGCTGACTGCCCTTTCCCAAGAACCCTTTGAGCATTTGTCTAATCTCCCAATCGACATTCTCTCCTTTAAAACAGCCTTTCTTCTGGCTATCACCTCCGCTAGAAGGGTCTCTGAGATCCAGGCCTTTTCCGCCTTTCCTCCCTATACTATGATTCAAGGAAATCAAGTAATCATCAGACCCCTGCCCACCTTCCTGCCAAAAGTAGTCTCTGACTTCCACAGGAGTCAGGATATTGTTTCTACCTAGGAGTCAGGATATTGTTCTACCTACCTTTTTTCCAAATCCTTCCAATAGCTTAGAAGAAAAATTCCACTGTTTAGACGTTAGAAAGTGCCTGATAGCCTATTTAGAAGCTACCTCTTCCTGGAGAGTGGATCAGAATCTACTGATTCAGTTTTTGGGGAAAAATAAAGGACGCAAAGTGTCATCTGCTGTCATTTCCAGATGGGTTAAAAAAGCTATAGTTAAGTCTTATGTTTCCTTAGCGCAGATTTGTAGAGCAGCCACATGGAGTTCTCCTCATACCTTTCTTAAACATTACAGATTACAGCTTCATTCTGATGCATCCTTCGGTAGGAAGGTCCTTCAGGCTGTATTCCCTCCCTAAGTTACAGTTTATAGTCCATCTTGCATGGGGTGCCGTCATGGGTGAGGGGAAAACAACATTGCTTACCGGTAATCGTTTTTATCAATACCCATGACAGCACCCCTCTAATTTCCCTCCCTCCCTCAAAAAAAAATAATAATATATATATATATATATATATATATATATATATATATATATATATATATCCTGTTTCGTAGGCCTGTATGAGGTAATATAGGTTTATAGATGTTATCCTAGCATATTAGGAATCTCTACACTTCTGATGACTTTTTTCGGAGTACAATTTATTTCTTCCACTGGTGCTTGGTGGGGGTGTGAACCTTTTATCTTCTCAGGTTTCCTGTCCAGATGGGAGGTCCTGAGTCGCATGAGGTGCCGTCATGGGTATCAAGAAAAACTATTACTGGTAAGCAATGTTGTTTTCTCCAATGAGACAAGATCTGCAAACCCCACAACCCAAAGGAGGAATGTAGCATGGATCAAGTACAGCGGCCCAGAGCAAGACGCCCCCACAAGACAGTTCATAGGCCGTCATCTGCTGAAAAACTTTATGGGATTTAATGAGTCTGAGGTTTATGCGCTGATCCATGTGTCAACCACGAGGTCCATGACATTAGCGTCAAGCTGCCACAGAGCCTGGACCTGTTGTGGTTGTTATAGTAATTTCCAGACGTATTGTACTGGCTGAGAAGACAATGTTTGGTCCTCGATTCACCTTATAAGATTTATGATGAAGAAGGAATCTGGAATGGAGGCTACAAAGTAAGAGTCCAGCTGATGCAGAATGGTGGAGTCACCAAACAGCTGCCTCATGTCTTCTACCTGGGATCTGACAGAGGAGGATTTGCTACAGAAACCATTTGTAAATACTTTGTTGCTGATTTTTCAATAAAAGATTGACAACCTCTTGACATGATATAGAGGCTGGTTGTCAGTAGTAATAGATGAAATAGCTGTTACTGTAGAATAAGATGTGCGGATCTCATGTCTGATCACAGACCCCTTGTTGTCTCCTATAATGTTGAGTATATAATGTGCAGCTGATGATATAGGATTCCAGGTGTGGGTGGATGGGTTTTCCATCCTGCCAGTTTCCTGGGGTGTCAGTGTACTCCCTGGCACTAGTTAATCATTAGTGACACTTTGGATTTAAAGTGTGATTATCACCTTGTTAATTAAACACCAGCAAAACTGAATTTCTTTCGCCTTGTCAGGATCCATTTGTAGAACGTGCAGCATGCAGGGCAATGTTGCTGACAGCCAGGAATGGGGGATCCCGCTGCTATTACGTTTCCTGGGCCTTGGTCTTATTAGTAATGTCAGTTATTATGATCATTGGGTTAAAGTGCTGTCTTCTATATGTAAACCTTCATGCTTACTGTATATCCTGGAAAGTTCTGCCGCTTCCTTTTATTTGTGTTTTGATGCAATGTATTATCTGATTATAACTTTTATATGATTTCTGGCCTGTTCTATACAGATCAATCATGTGCACCTCAGATTTCATGTATCTTCAATAGCGCCAGGGCATCTGCTGCGGAGAGGCATATTCCAGACAGTATTGCCAATTAGAGTTGCATCGGGTATCAACGTATTGATACCCAATCAATACTTTTAGACCCAGATCGATACTATACCTGGTTTTACTATTTAACGATACTAGGCTGCGCTTCTGCGCAGCCTAGTATCAGTTAGAGAACATGGCACGCGCTACTCTCAGTGCGCACCATGTTCTCCTCAGCGACACAGTGGAGAAGGAGGGAGTCCCTCCCTCCCCGCTGTGCCGCTGCTACCAATGGGAGCTTAGTACTGAGGAGGAGGGTAGGGGCTGTGGCCACTGCGCCAACAATAAATGTAACACATTAATTCATGTGTAGGATGCGGGTGCCTGCGGCGGTATCATATGCCCTGTCATAGAGGCCAGGAATCTGATACCGCCGCCGTCACCCACTGCCTACACTTGAATTAATGGGTTAATTATATTTATTGGCGGCGCAGTGCGCCCCCCACAACCCTCCTGTTATTATAACTATTATAATCATTGATGACGCAGTGCGCCCCCCTCAACCCCCCCCCAGTATTAAAGTATTTGGTGGCAGTGGCCACAGGATCCCCTTCCCCCTCTTCATTGGTGGCAGTGGCAGGCTCCGATCAAAACCCCAGCAGTAAAATGGCTGGGCTCCGATCGGTTACCATGGCAGCCAGGACGCTACTGAAGCCCTGGCTTCCATGGTAAGCTCCCTGCTGCTGTGTCCACAAAGCACAGGGCAGCAGGGACAGTGTGAAGTCCTATTCACCCTAATAGAGCTATGTTAGGGTGAATAGGGCAAGGGTTCTAGCCCCTAAGGGGGCTAACAGTTATTAAGTAAAAAGTAAAAAAAAATACTAAAAGTTTAAATCGCCCCTTTCCCAATTTTACACATAAAATATATAAACAATGAAAAAATAAACAGATTACATATCGCCACACCCGAAAAAGTGCAAACTATAAAAATATTTAAAAATATCTCCTATGCAGTGAAGGCTGTAACAGAAAAAAATTTTTTAAAAAAAACTGCACGATTAGCCAATTTTTTGTCTTCTTGTGTGAGGGATGAGTATCCATTTTGTATGAGTATTTCTTCAATCTTGTGCATATGTGGAAAATTTATGAACCAGCTGGAAGGATGTAGGGAGTCTCTGTGTATATAGATCAGAAGTTACTAGCTCCAAGTTCAAGATAGCAGCCCCCTCGTTTTCTTAGCAGAGTTTGACATACAAGAGAGAGTTATGTTCCTTCTAAATTTCAAGATGTACTGCTGAAGAATGTCAACTTTGAGATGAGATGCTGCAGAAACTTTTTAATTATTAGAATTCTGTTCGGTGCAGAAGTATTGCCTTTTATAAATAACAAATTAAATCATTAGTTTCGATTTCCACCCCCTTGGTGGTATGCCAGATTTGTCTGTGATTATCTGTAGTGTTATGAAGATGTATGCTTTTATGGAATAAAGGAGAGAGAGAATCTGATTGAGCAGTATGTCTGTGTCTGCTCTCTGAGCGCTCATAAAGAATACTTCAATTGGGACTCCGACAATTATAGACGTGGAGGTTTTGCTGCAACAAAACTTGGTGCCCAGCAAGGGGCTCGACTAAAGGACATTTGATCTCCCGACAACTTGGATAATCCGGACCGGGACGGACAAATATAAAAGACAAGGTAAGAGACTTTATCTTACATTATATCTGTGCCTCCCTGACCGGTTGTCTGGTTCGAGGGATTGTTGAAGGAACGTATGTATAAAGTCCTTTTACACTCGGGTCCATATTGATAAAGAACCTTGAAAGTTGAAAATACTTATGATTGTTGGGTTTAGTTTCTGATTATGAGTAACTTTGATTGGGATGTTTTTGGTCTGGCTTTAGGAGTCATGGTATACGTTTTGTTTGTTCTTTACTGTGTTTGGAAAATTGCTGAACATTATAGAAATGGTAATCAAAGTCCTTGGACTCTAAAGTCCGGTTTGTAGACATTTGATTTGTATAATAAGTCTCAGTAACAGAGTACACTAGGTGATATAGTGGGGAAGTTCTGAGGAAACTGAGGCTCAGTAACAGAGTACACTGGGTGGTATAGTGAGGAAGCACTGAGAAACAGTCTGAATTTTGTTACTTTCTATAGTTGTTCTGGTACAGTTGAAGAGCAATGAGGAATAATTTCAGTATACCCGAAGGTTATAAGACAGCCAAAACATTGATGAAGGAAAGAGGAGGTAAAGAGGGTCTGAAGAATGTGGACAGAGTGTTAGAGAAAGCAGGGATGAAGTATGAGAATCTTGACCTAGAAGTCTGGGAAGGATTCAGTAGGACACATTGTGGTTGGATAAAGGATCATGGATGTGAAGAAGTGGTTGATATATAGATAAAAGTAACTCTTGAGGTTGATACTGAGGGATGGGGAGGAGAAGTTGTGCGAGGTAGATTGTTGTATACTCAGAAACAGAAAGGCAGTACCATTCCTGGTTGACACGGGGGCAGCCAAAACAGTAGTAAACCAGTAGTAAACCAGAGTTTCTTGCGGCCACATCAGTTAACCCCTTGTTATGTACCGGCTGTGGGATTTATGGGAGAAACCGTTTTTGTCTGTGAATCTAAGCCAGTTAAACTAAAGATAAAAGACAGTACGGTTGTTACCCAATTGTTAGTTAACCAGTCCCCGACCGCCGTATGCAGGATTGCGTCCTGCGGGCGGCCGGGATCTTCTGTTTGGACGCGCCGGGGCGTCATCTCGCGAGACGTGAGAGTTCCTGTGAACGCGCGCGCGCGTTCACAGTGAAGCGCGGCTCGAGAGTTGGACTACAGCCTGCCAGCGATGATCAATCGCTGGCAGGCTGTAGATGCGATATAAATCGCATCAAACAGCTATATCAGACGCTGTTTTATGAACAGCGTCTGATATAGCTGCTACCTGGTCCTCTGGTGGTCCCATTTTCTGGGATCGACCACCAGAGGACCAGGTAACTACAGTAAAAGTTGCACCAAACACTACACTTACCCCCCACCCCCTCACCTATTAACCCCTTGATCACCCCATCTAGACCCCCTGATCACCCCCCTGTCATTGATCACACCCCTTGTAAGGCTTTATTCAGACGTCCATATGTGTTTTGCGGATCCGTGGATTCACGGATCCGTGGATTCACGGATCCGCGGATCCGATCCGCAGATCCTCAAAACACGGACACCGGTAATGTGCTTTCCGCATTTTGCAGATCCGCACATTGCCAGAACTATATAGAAAATGCTTTTTCTTGTCCGCAATTGCGGACAAGAATAGGACATGTTCTATATTTTTGCGGAACGGAAGTGCAGACCCGGAAGCGCGGATCCGTAATTCCGGATCCGAGCGGGAGAAAGTCTGTCCCCATAGAAATGAATGGGTCCGCAATTCCGTTCCGCAAACAGAATTTCGGACGTGTGAATGGGGCATAAGGGTCCCTTATCACCGCCAGTTAGTTAGCTACTTGTTAGGTAGCTAGCGCCCAGCCCACCGCACCGCAGTCACTGATTTTGGCAGAGATTTTTTCATCCACATTGATCGATGCGAATGAAAAAATCTGTGCCGTTCATTTTTTTTTTTTCAGCGCAGAGGCTGAACGGAAAAAATCTCATTACCCGTATGCTCAATATACGGAGAATCGCAGAAACTCCTAATGCTGGCCATACGTGTAATGATTGCGGAGACCCTCAAATGCCAGGGCAGTACAAAACCCCACATGTGACCCCATTTTAGAAAGAAGACACCCCAAGGTATTCTGTGAGGGGTATGGCGAGTTCATGGAAAATTTTATTTTTGTCACAAGTTAGTGGAATATGAGACTGTAAAAAAAAAAAAAAAAACAATTTCCGCTAACTTGTGCCAATTTTTTTTTTTCTGTGAACTCGCCATGCCCCTCACGGATTACCTTGGGGTGTCTTCTTTCCACAATGGGGTCACATGTGGGGTATTTATACTGCCCTGGCATTTTAGGGGTCCTAAAGCGTGAGAATCCAAATGCGTAAAAATGGGCTGTGAAATCCTAAAGGTACTCATTGGTTTTAGGGCCCCTTTGCGCATCTTGGCTGCAAAAAAGTGTCACTCATGTGGTATCGCCGTACTCAGGAGAAGTAGGGCAATGTGTTTTGGGGTGTATTTTTACATATACCCATACTGGGTGTGAGAAATATCGCTGTAAACGACAACTTTTTACATTTTTTTATTCAAAGTTGTCAATATACAGAGATATTTCTCTCACCCAGCATGGGTATATGTAAAATACACCCAAAACACATCGCCCTACTTCTCCTGAGTACGGCGATACCACATGTGTGACACTTTTGCAGGCAAGATGCGCAAAGGCCCAAATTCCAATGAGTACCTTTAGGAGGGCATTTTACGCATTTTTCTTCTCACGCTTTAGGGCCCCTAAAATGCCAGGGCAGTATAAATACCCCACATGTGACCCCATTTTGGAAAGAAGACACCCCAAGGTATTCGCTGAGGGGCATAATGAGTTCATGAAAAATTAAACTTTTTGTCAAAAGTTAGCGGAAAGGGAGACTTTGTGAGAAAAACAATAAAAATCAATTTCCACTAACTTGTGCCAAAAAAAATATTCTATGAACTCGCCATGCCCCTCATGGAATACCTTGGGGTGTCTTCTTTCAAAAATGGGGTCACACGTGGGGTATTTCTACTGCCCTGGCATTTTAGGGGCCCTAAAGCGTGAGAAGAAAAATGCGTAAAAATGCCCTCCTAAAGGTACTCATTGGAATTTGGGCCCCTACGCATCTTGCCTGCAAAAGTGTCACACATGTGGTATTGCCGTACTCAGGAGAAGTAGAGGCGATGTGTTTTAGGGTGTATTTTTACATATACCCATGCTGGGTGAGAGAAATATCTCTGTATATTGACAACTTTGAATAAAAAATGTAAAAAGTTGTCGTTTACAGCGATATTTCTCACACGCAGCATGGGTATATGTAAAATACACCCCAAAACACATTGCCCTACTTCTCCTGAGTACGGCGATACCACATGAGTGACACTTTTCTGCAGCCAAGATGCGCAAAGGGGCCCTAAAACCAATGAGTACCTTTAGGATTTCACAGGCCATTTTTATGCATTTGGATTCTCACACTTTAGGGGCCCCTAAAATGCCAGGTGAGTATAAATAAGCCACATGTGACCCCATTTTGGAAAGAAGACACCCCAAGGTATTCTGTGAGGGGCATGGTGAGTCCACAGAATTTTTATTTTTGGCACAAGTCAGCGGAAATTGTTTTTTTTTTTTTTAATTTTGTTTTTACAAAGTCTCATATTCCACTAACTTGTGACAAAAATAAAATTTTACATGAACTCACCATACCCCTCACAGAATACCTTGGGGTGTCTTCTTTCCAAAATGGGGTCACATGTGGGGTATTTATGCTGTCCTGGCATTTTAGGGGCCCCTAAAGGGTGAGAAGAAGTCTGGAATCCAAATGCGTAAAAATGCCCTGTGAAATCCTAAAGGTACTCATTGGTTTTAGGGCCCTTTGCGCACCCAGGCTGCAAAAAGTGGCACACATGTGGTATCGCCGTACTCAGGAGAAGTAGGGCAATGTGTTTTGGGGTGTATTTTTATATATACCCATACTTTGTGTGAAAAATATCTCTGTAAACGACAACTTTTAAAAATTTTATACAAAGTTGACAATTTACAGAGATATTTCTCTCACCCAACATGGGTATATGTAAAAATACACCCCAAAACACATTGCCCTACTTCTCCTGAGTACGGCGATACCACATAAGTGCCGCTTTTGCAGCCTGGGTCGCAAAGGGGCCCAAATTCAACGAGTACCTTTAGGTTTTACATGGCGGCTCTAATTTAGCCCGCCCAAAATGCCAGAACAGTAAACACACCCCACAAATGACTCCATTTCGAAAGTAGACACCCCAAGGTATTCACTGAGGGGCATAGTGAGTCCGTCTGAGATTTTTAATTTTTTTTTGCCAGAAGTTATCAGAAATTGAAACTTTTTTTTTTTTTTCTCAGAAAGTGTCAATTTCCGCTAACTTGTGAAAAAAAATTAAATGATACATGAACTCACCAAGCCCCTCCGCGAATACTTTGGGGTGTCTTCTTTCTAAAATGGTGTCATTTGGGGGATATTCATACTATCCTGGCATTCTAGCACCTGAAGAAACATGACAGGTGCTCAGAAAGTCAGAGCTGCTTCAAAATGCCGAAATTCACTTTTTGCACCATAGTTTGTAAACGCTATAACTTTTACCCAAACCAATAAATATACACTTATTGGATTTTTTTATCAAAGACATGTAGAACAATAAATTTAGAGAAAAATTTATATAGAAATGTAGTTTTTTGAAAAATTTTACAACAGAAAGTGAAAAATGTCATTTTTTTGCAAAAATTTCGGTAATTTTTGATTAATAGCAAAAAAAGTAAAAATGTCAGCAGCAATGAAATACCACCAAATGAAAGCTCTATTAGTGAGAAGAAAAGGAGGTAAAATTCATTTGGGTGGTAAGTTGTATGACGGAGCAATAAACGGTGAAAGTAGTGTAGTGCGGAATTGTAAAAAGTGGCCTGGTCATTAAGGGTGTTTAAGCTAGGGGGGCTGAAGTGGTTAAAGAAAACCTTCCAGAACCTCTTTTAAGGACTGATGTTTTGCAAGCATTGGGAGCCCACATACACTTTTACCCTGATGGCACTACCCATGTAGATTTTGAGGCTCCAGAGGAAGTATTATGTCCCTTAATAGCGACACTGGCCCTGCCTGAGACTGAACCATCAGAATTAACCCTTTTAGAACAGGCCGTTTCTGAGGTGGTACCGAAGGATTTATGGGCAACATGAAAAACAGACATAGGGAAACTCCCTGTGTCTCCGGTTACTGTGCATCTTAAGCCAGGATGTCAGCCCCCTCAAGTGAAGCAGTACCCCCTCAGTCATGCCCAGGAGATAGCAGTGGCCAGTCAAATTGATGCTTTTCTCCAGGCCGGTGTATTGATAAAAACAGGGCCGGTGCAAGGATTTTTGCCGCCCTAGGCAAAATAAAAGTTTGCCGCCCCCCCCCCCCCTTATCATTCTTCACCCCTCCTTCTTTGTCATTCTCCCCCCCCCCCCCCCGTCATTCTTCACCCCTCCTCCTTTGTCATTCCCCCCCCCCCCTTGTCATTCTTCCTCCCCTCTTGTCATTCTCTCCCCCCCTCTTGTCATTCTTCCTTCCCCCTCTTGTCATTTCTCCCCCTTGTCATTCTTCCTCCCCTCTTGTCATTCTTCTCCCCCTCTTGTCATTCTTCCTTCCCCTCTTGTCATTCTCTCCCCCTTGTCATTCTTCCTCCCCTCTTGTCATTCTTCTCCCCCCTCTTGTCATTCTTCTCCCCCCTCTTGTCATTCTCCCCCCTCTTGTCATTCTTCCCCCTCTTGTCATTCTTCCCCCCACTCTTGTCATTCTCCCCCCTCCCTCCCCCGCCTGTAATGTAGCGTGGCCGAGCGCTTTATGGTCCATGGGTACAGGAGCTTTAGATTCCTGTACCCTGACGGACTGACAGGAAGTGCACACTGTGTGCGCACTTCATGTCAGTCCGGCCGGGTACAGGAGACACATGCTCCTGTACCCGCGGCCATAAAGAGCTCGGCCGCGCTACAATGGACTGACAGGAGGGAGCGCTGAGCGCTTCCCTCCTGTCAGCTCCTTTCCTCTTGCTGTGCCCGGGCGGTGCGTCCATGGACGCGCCAGCCCGGGCAGTGCTGCAGCCGCCTGAGGCTCAATTCAGAGCGCTCGGGCGGCTGCAACATGAGGCAGGGCCGGCGCTCCTAGCAGCGCCCCTTGCCAAGGGGCGCTCAACGCGGCGGCCTAGTCCGCTTATAGGACGCGCCGGCCCTGGATAAAAACAGTATCTCCCGCTAATTCCCCGCTGTTCCCAATAAAAAAGAAACCAGTTAAGGGACAGCCTATCAGTTATAGGATGGTTCATGATCTTAAGGAAGTTAACAAGGTGACAATTTAACAAACTCCAATAGTGCCAAACTCACATACCTTACTGTCACAAGTTCAATCCACTGCTACGTGTTTCACAGTGATAGACCTGGCAAAAGCTTTCTTTAGTGTCCCGCTGAATCCTGACTGTCAGTATCTGTTTGCCTTTACATTTAAGGGTAACCAGTATACATGGACCGTCCTGCATCAGGGAGCTCAGAACTCTCTGACCATGTATACAGAGGCTCTGCAATCTGTCCTTATAAACTGGGCCACAAAATGTGGATGATTTGCTCCTGTGTGCTGAAGACAATGAGACCTTCAGTGAGGCAACTATATCTCTTTTAATTTTCCTACATCAGAACGGGTGTACACCCTCAAAGCAGAAGCTGCAGTTTTGTAAAAACAAGGTTGTATTTGTAGGACACTGCCTCTCCCATGGAGCTCGCCACCAAACCCCAGAAAGAAAGGAGGCTGTTGAAAGGATAGAAGTGCCCAAAGGAGCACAAAGCCTAAGGGTGTTTTTGGGGCTGGTGTCATACTGTCGCCCATGGATTAGACATGCCTCCATATTAATGCAGCCTCTGTATAATTGTCTGTCATCTGACCCATTTCACCTGACCGAAGAGGCAGTGAGTCATTTTCATACATTGAAGCTATGAATAACCTCGGCCCCTGCCCTGGGTATTCCAAAATATGACTAGGAATTTCAGTTGTTCTGTCCAGAAATGCAGGGTCACAGCACGGCTGTACTGACTCAAGCAGACGTGGGCCCAATCACCTATGAAAAGGTGCCATGGTATGTGTGCTTAATGCAGGGTGGATTGCTCCAGGATTTTCTAGAGTAACCACTCGATTTTCACAAGGATGTATGGTCTGTGCATTGAACAATCCCGGTCAAGTAGTGAAGACTCCAAGCAAGCACACCCCCAGGCTACTTTACCGTTCCAGAGACTGGAGTATATGAATTTGTGCTTGTATGTGTTGATCTCTTTTCAGGGTGGCCGGAAGCCTTCCCAGTAGCAAAGAACACAGCAAAGAAGCTGGTCAGTGAACTTGTGTGCAAGTATGGTGAACCTGAAGTTATTGAATCTGAGATGATTTTCCCCATTTGAGATTCTGTTTGGAAGTGCCCCCAGATTAGGATTGTATTTTCCACAACAGTTGCAAATGAACTATGATAGCCTAACAAGCTACATGTGGGCCCTAACAAAGAGGCTTGAGCACACTCATAAACAAGTGTTTGCTTCCTTTTCAGATACAGACTCAGTATAAGGAACACACAGTCTGCAACCAGGAGACTGGGTGGTGATAAAAAGACATGTGAGGAAAGGACTGGATCCCAGATTTGATGGTCCTTTCCAAGTCCTGTTGACTACTCATACAGCAGTAAAGGTTAAAGGAAAGCCTAACGGGATACACGCTTTTCACTGCAAGAAAGTTCCAACACCCGAGGATGAGAATCCTCCTACTGATGGCCTCCCTAATCCTGGAAACAAAGGCACTGTACCAACAACTGAAGGATAACTGGGACAATGCACTTATCCGAAATCACTAGGTGTTGTTTGGAGGACTCAATGACACTGACAGAAAAATTAAAGACTGTTGGATCTGTACTCAGTCCCGTGAGTTCAAGAACTATGCCTTATCTGGCCATCCCTTTGACTTTTAAAGAACTTATTCATATGTCTTGTTGGCAGTTTGTCTCACAAAGGAAACCAGGGCCTGAAGATCAAAAGTATAACCCCACTGCAGTTCCTCTCCCCATAGCAGGGTGGGTGGAGGCTCCCTGGTGTCAAGACAAACAATAATGCAAGGGATTGTAACTAGATGGTGCAAATGTTAATGTCTAGAAGGCTGTTCCTGGCCAATCCAAACACCACGTAGAACAATGTATGTGTACCCTTGGATGTTTCTCCACCAATTCCACCTTTCACCGTGGCTTTTCTCTCATGTAAATGTGATTCAACTGTATATGTAATGTGATTGCCATCAAACATTATTCATGCTTCGCGTACCATTGTTCTGGAGATCTTATATATGAACCTCGTATGATCTGTGTCAGACCAAAGATGTACTTTTATATTCACGTTTTATCATTCGATGTGCACTTTATTTTCTGTCTTACTATTTATGATAATCTTAAATAAAGATTTGTTAAAAAAAAAAAGACAAACAATAATGCAAGTAGTGTTCATTATAATAATAGTATATGTTGTGATTAAGCTTATGTTTATGTGCACCAACAGGTTGAGTACCAAAAGGAGAAACTACCAAGATTATTGAGAGGTCTTGGGAACTGCATCAATACCTGAGAGGGAATGTGCCCTCCGGCTGGCAGTTGGACCTATCGCACCTGAAGTACCTCTGGGTTAAGATGTCAGTTCCAAGATATCTCAAACTGGGAGAATTGTGAGGGATGATAATCCATTTTGTATGAGTATTTCTTCCATCTTGTGCATATGTGGAAAATTAATGAGCCAGCTGGAAGGATGTAGGGAGTCTCTGTGTATGTACAGTCGTGGCCAAAAGTTTTGAGAATTACATAAATATTGGAAATTGGAAAAGTTGCTGCTTAAGTTTTTATAATAGCAATTTGCATATACTCCATAATGTTATGAAGAGTGATCAGATGAATTGCATAGTCCTTCTTTGCCATGAAAATTAATTTAATCCCAAAAAAACCTTTCCACTGCATTTCATTGCTGTCATTAAAGGACCTGCTGAGATCATTTCAGTAATCGTCTTGTTAACTCAGGTGAGAATGTTGACAAGCACAAGGCTGGAGATCATTATGTCAGGCTGATTGGGTTAAAATGGCAGACTTGACATGTTAAAAGGAGGGTGTAGCTTGAAATCATTGTTCTTCCATTGTTAACCATGGTGACCTGCAAAGAAACACGTGCAGCCATCATTGCGTTGCATAAAAATGAATAACAAATCAAGTCATTAGTTTCAATTTCCACCCCATTGGTGGTGTGCCAGACTGACTGTGATTATCTGTAGTTTTATAAAGATGTATGCTTGTATGGAATAAAGGAGAGATAGGATTTGATTCAGCAGTGTGTCTGTGTCAGCTCTCTGAACGCTCCTAAAGAAAACTTCAATTGGGACCCCGACAATTATAGAGGTGGGGGTTTTGCCCCAACACTTGTCCCCCCAATAAATAGGATAGTACTTTTCTATTATGGGACGGACGTTCCATAAAATGCGGAATGTACGCTGCTTTTTTGGTGTTTCATTTTTTTGTATGGTATTGAGTATCGCAATACTTTTTTATGGTATCAAAACTGAATCAAAATTTTTGTATTTTGACAACCCTATTACCAATAATGTTTTAGCCTCTGTCCCATAAGCCCATGCTTCTATTAAAGCGGTTATCCCACGAAAAGTATTAATATGAAATGAATAGGGTAATATACATATAATAAAAACATATTTTTTTATGTACATTTTCCTCACTGAAATCGCCCCCTGCTGTTTGTCCTTATGATGCATTCACTGGTGAACTGATAAACTCAGTGGCTTTCATTCATTCATCCCGAATTCTAAATTCATAGACATATATAGCTGTATCTCCCTAGACATCGGAGAAGGAAATTGTGGGACCATTACATACCTTTATGTATCGCTGGGCCTATAGCTGAGGGAAGGAGTTAACAAGAGCCTACCTGCTGGTAGGGTTGTCAACTTTCCCAACAAAAAATACCAGGTAAGTTAAGCAACACCCCAAAGGGGGTGTGGTTGTGAGCATGGCTTATCACAGGGTGTTAATTCGCTATCATAATGTGGCTCCTAATAATATTAATGCCTTCATTAGTGCTGCCCAGAATTAATAATGCCTCCATTAGTGCCCCTAGTAATAGTAATGCCCCTATTAGCGCCCCCGAAAATTAATACTGTCCACATTAGTATCCCCCAGTAATACTAATGCCCCCATTAGTGCCCCCCAGTAATAGTAATGCCCCATCAGTGTACCCCAGAATTAATGCCCCCCATTAGTGCCCCCAGTAAGAGTTATTGGCCCATTAACGCCCCCCAGTTAAAATAATGCCCCCCCATTAGTGCCCCCCAGGAAGAATAATGCCCCTATTTGTGCCTCCAGGAAGAATAATGCCCCCATTAGGGCCCCCAGGAAGAATAATGACCCCATTAGTGCCCCCGCAAAAATAATGCCCTCCATTAGAATAATGCCCCCATTACTGCCCCCAGTTAAAATAATACCCTCATTAGTGCCCCCAGTTAGAATAATGCCCCTATTAGAATAATGCCCCCATTAGTGCCCCCTTTTCTGTTTCTGAAAAAAATAAAAAACACACACCTCCTCCATTTGCTCACGCCGCTGTGAACGCCCCTTGCTGACTGGAAGCTCAGGACAGGACCTGCGCTCCAACGTGATAACGTCTCTCAGGTCCTGTGCTCCAGTCAACAGCGCAAACCTTAGTTAAACCTTAGTCAAAGCTGAGTTAAACAGTGTTTCGGGCTGAGCTGAGTGCTGGGGCTTGCTGAGTAAACAGATAAGGAGTCCCTGAGGATCCACAGGGAAGATAAAGAGTGATTTCTCCATGTCTGCGGTGACCTAGATCAACAGAGACTTGAAAGTGTGTTCCAGAGGTGTGGAATCTTGTCAAGCAAGAGACCAGATACAAGGCAAGTTACCCCTGCCAGAGTTGGACTTTGTGAATGCCAAGACCTGCAGCCTGAACAGAGAGACCACGTGGAGCCAAGCAAGCAAGTGACCAGATCAGGAGCATATTCCATCTGCCTGCATATACCTGACCAAGCTGGACTGTAAGTGCACTGGTACCAAGCATGCTAGGGCATAGGTACTATACTCTTAATCCGATTTTCCGGCAGTTACATCTTGTTCTTCCGGTATATGCTTTAGCCTCCTTGTCGGCTGTCCTGTACTTGAATCCTGCTCCACGGTCTCTACTTCTGCTGACCGTTACAGGGGCACAGTGCACTGAGGGCATTACTACTATGAAAGGGGCACAGAGGACATTATTACTGTGAACAGGGTACAATGGCCATTACTAGCACAGAGGGCATTACTACTATTAAGGGGGCACAATGAGCATTATTACTATTAAGAGGGCACAATGGGCATTATTACTGTGAAGTGGGCACAATGGGCATTACCACTATTAAGGGACATTATTACTGTGAAGGAGGTACAATTGGGATTATTACTATGAAGGGGGCACAGTGGGGATTAACTGTGAAGGGGCATTACTACTGTGAAAGGGGCACAATGTGGGCATAACTACTGTTAGGGGGCACACACCTGTACAAAACTACTGTGAAGGTTGTACAATAAGGGCAATACTACTGTGAGAGGGTACAATTTTTTTAAAGTACTGGGGGGAAGGGGTACCAGAGAAAGGACCCACCCCTGGTCCCAAACAACCTAGGCACACCACTGCCTGCATGTCACACTTTCAACTCTATCCTGAGGACACAGATCCAGTTGAATAGAATGGTGAAGCAGAGAGCAGTCAGCTTTCGTGCTGCTCGTAGTCCAGTGCATGCAGGCGCGATGTATTGACATCATCATGCCTGATGCACTCTGCCACAAACAGCAAAGCACAGAGCGGAGTGGCTCTGTTGGTTAGAGATATAATAGGGGAGTTTTTACACCAGAGCTACATAACCCGGGGGGGAACGCAGTAAGGGGGGCATAACTGTGTGTGTTGTGTGTGTGTGTGTGGGGGGGGGGGGAATATAAGGTGGCATTATCCTTTGAAGGAGGACATCTAATTGGCAAAACTATGAGGGGGCACTTAACTGGTTTGGGGGGGACATCTAACCGGGCATAACTGGGTGGGGGAGCCACCTAAGGTACATAACTGTGATGGGGCTTAAATTTGCTTGGGGGCCATCTAAGGAGTCATCATTTATGAGGGGGTATCACTGTGTTTGGGGGGCCAACTAAAGAGGCATCACTAGTGGAGGCACTAGAGAGGGCAGCACTGTAGGGGAATAACTTTGTGGGATGGCGTCTAAAGGTGTATAACTCTGTGGGGGTCCACTAAAGGGGGCATAACTGTGTGTAAGAGGCCATCTGGGGGGCATAACTCTGAGGAGGATCACCAAAGGGTGCATAATTATTAGGCGGGCATCAATGCTGGAGCCATATAAAGGGGCATAGTCTATGAGCAGGGAATCACTGTGTGTGGGGCTACTTAAAGGGGCATCATATTATGTGGGGAGAACTTAAGGGGGCAGCACTTTGTGGGGGGGCACTTAACGGGGCATCATACTGTGTGAAGTCTACATAAGGGTACATCATACTGTGTGGGGGACATTTAAGGGGGATCACTTTGTGAGGGGAGCATTTAAGGGTACATCATACTATGTGGGGGCATGTAGAGAACATCACTTTGTTCTGGGGGCTTTTAAGTGGGGCTCATTCTGTGTGAAGGGCAGCTAAGGGATCATCCTGCTGTGAAGGGGCACTTAGGCTATTCATACTCTGTGTGGAGGAACTAAGGAGACATTGCAATGTGTCAGGGGCACTAAGGAGCATCATAATGTGTGGGGTACCAAGGGATCACCCTGCTGTGAGGGTGCACTTAGGGTTATCCTACTCTGTGGAGCACTAAAGGGATATCATACTGTCTGAGGGGCATTAAAGGGGCATCATTATTATTAGGGGCACTGGAAGGAGATTCTTACTGTTTGGTCGGCAGAAAGGAGATTAGGTGGACATGGAGGTATGGATTATTGTAAAAATAATAATAATAATGCAGCGCTACACACCAATGGTGTTGTCCCTCTTTATAGACTTTCATCCTACAGCAGACTGAGGTATGCGGAGCCTTTACAAAAAGTACTTGAGTACCCCTGGTCTATAAGAACACCAGATCCTCCTCTGCTAGGGACTCCCCCAGTATTATCCCCTGTGATCCCTGCGGAGTATTACCCCCAGATGCAGGACTTTACATTTATCTCATTGGTTGTTGTCTTGTCAGCCTGTCATTTATAATCACATTTTTAGACTGCATTATACTACATACTGACATCGGAACATAAAACTGAAAGTTGATAGATTTTCATTGTCACTGCAGAAGAAAATGTTCTAAAACCAATACTTTCTTAATAACAAGTCCCCAAGCCCTGTCTGCCCTCAACTGATAATCTCACTGTAAGGCTTCATTTACACAACCGTATTTCTGGGTCCGCATACGTTCTGCAATTTTAAGGAATGGGTGTGGACCCATTGATTTCAATGGGGCCTCAAAAGATGCGTATGCAGTCCACATCCGTAGTTCCGTTCCGCAGCCCCGCAAAAATATAGAGCATGTCCTATTCTTTTCCACAGTCAATGGTGTCGCACTACGACATGCTGCGATGCGACAGACGCACAGAAATCCAACTATTTTGTCGTGCCATACTTGCAGCATGTCGCAGCGCGACATCATTGACTATCATTTTAAAAATGTTGTGCGACTTTTTTAGAGACAAGAAGTCATGTGACACGTTGCCGAGTAGCCCTAGCTTTACAGTGGGTATGAAGGGGAACTAAATGTCACTACTGATCAACATACTGAAGCTGGCCCCCATGGCTGGTAGGTAGGTCAGTCCGTGAGGGCAGTGGATAGTGCATGACTGATATATGAAATGCTGCTCTTTAACCTCATGGACCATGTTTAGTGTATTTTGGACCCCTAGGCACTCTATATGTTGCTGTCTGATGGCTCTTTGCAGTTTTGTATCCTCCTCTATAAGTAATACTGCTATGGGAGAATGATATGACATGGAACAGTTCACAATTTACATTTGGAATTAGGGATGAGCAAATCAACTTCGGATGAAACAGCCGAAGTCGATTCGCAAAATACTTCATTTGAATACTGTACGGAGCGAGTGCTCCGTACATTATTAGAATGTATTGGCTCCTATGAGCCGAAGTTATTACATTGTGGCGTCTCGCGAGACTTCGGTTAATAACTTCAGAAATGTATTTCTACTGTAAAAAACAAACAAACATTTCCCGAACTCAGATTTGGTTCCAATTGGTAGCTCATCCCTATTAAGAATCCATCCCCATATACAACAGTGTTATTGTGTACATTTATTTAATTACTACAATTCTAAAATTATAATTGGAAACGGTCAAGAGACCCTGAACAGGCAGGGAATACTAGGATATATGCTATATATGCAGCTCTGGAGTATGGTGCCCCCGATAAGTACTTAGTCCTCTGTGAGCTGAACAGTCTACACTGACCTAATGTAGCAAGGAGCAAATAGGATTATTATTTTTATTTTTTTTATTTCGCCCCTTTCCTCATAGAACCCTTATATGTGATAAAGGTCTATTGGGTTAGGGGGTGAGGTTTGTAAAATGCAGCCACACAGTATCAGTGGTGGCTCGCACAAACTAGTCTCACACCATTTGCCTCCTGATGATTTGCTCAAAAGATGATGGAGTTCATATCTGTGACATGCAGGGCAGGAGGGGGTTAATAATTCTGCCGCTTGGGTGTCAGAATACCTCAGGTGATTAATACAGGTCTTTACTGGAGGCTGCAGGTTCTGTCCCCATCTCCTTCCATGCGTGCTACTGCTGCAGTGTTCTCATGGCAGAAATATTTGTGTAATAAGTCCTCCTGACCGATTCCGCATTACCTATTATTACAGGGAGTCAGAGCTGGAACTCTTTATAGTAGGGCAGCTGTCTGATATTCGCACTGTTCCAATGAGGGGATAAAATGCTCATGTGATGCCCACATGCGGAGCCATACCACTGATGACAGAGGGGTATCGAGCTGTCCTGTATATTCTTCGGCATTTTGGGGGGCTGTTTTAGTGGGTGTAACAGCTACAGTCTCACAGGAGAGAGCTTCTCCTCCTTTATTAGGCTACTTTCACATCAGCGCTTTGGCTTTCTGGTTTTGAGATTTGGCAGAGGATCACAAAACCAGCCCAAAACGGTTCATTTTGTCCCCATTCGTTGTCAATAGGGACAAAACTGATCAGGATGCATCAGTTAAGTTTCGTGTCCGGTCTGCGAAACGGAACAAACCGGATCCGGCATGAAAATCAATGTAAGTCAATGATGCTGGAACCAGTTTTTTTATTACCGAAAAAAACGGATCCTTCATCCATTGACTTACAGTGATTTTAATCCCGGATCCAGTTTGTTCCGTTTCGATTTAATACAACCGCATATGCAACATCCTAGGGGGCCCATGTCTGGGGAATCCCTTACCCCGTAAGAGGTTTTGATGATATATTTCCCTCTGTTAGAGCAAGTTGTGTTGACGCCAGTTGCATTTAAGCAACAAGGACCTCACCTGGAGTCCCCTTTAAGTATAGTGGATGGTGTTAGTATCCAGGTGTAGGATTGCCAGAGCGGTGTAGAGTGGCCTACAATGTCTCTGAAGATGTTGTCTGCACATGTCACGGTGCTCCTACCTACGAAGCAGTGCAAAAAGGGTGAATAACTTTGATGATTAAGAAATAAGGGAGTCCAGACTTGTATTAACGTTGAACACAGCTTTACTTGGCATAAACTTTCATCAAGGAACAATCTTTCAACTTGATCTTGGTCATCAGCAGGTATTGGCTTAACTTCTGGCAGGCAAACCCTTCTGCAACAATCTCAGCTCTGCTATGCTGTAGCTTTCTTAGCTCTGCTATGCTGGCTGGGTCAAATAGGAACCTTTTCCTCTTCTGCTGGAACTTAGCTTTCTGTAGTCTGTCTCTTACTTTAATCCTAGGAATCTTTCTTCCTGGCTTCAAGCTCACTCAGCTTGGCTCTAGGCAATGCAAGCCCAGGAGGCGACAAGCAACCATGTAGAACTCGCAGACAGGGTCTGCTGGCCCAGCAGAGCAGACAGTGCTCTGCTGGCCGACACAACCTCTCCCCAGGATGGGGAAGGTTAGACTGACCTTTACTAGCTAGAGAGGGCTGGAATGGAAGGAAGGCTCCATCCCAGAGAAACTAGCTCTGCACAGATTGCTGCCATCTGCTGGTAAACCAGGCACATTACATGTTAACAGTGATTTACAAAGAAATACATACATACACTATGCAGGAAATGGCAATAAATATATATATGATGACACAGGATGCCCCAATAAAGATAGTGGCGGTATAAAAGAGGTGGTAATGCCACTCCGGGGTATTACACATACAAATTGATCTGTTTTATTCAGGTTTTTGGATCCTCTGCTGGATCTCAAAACCTGAATAAAAAAATGCAGATGTAAGATTAGTGTGCCCCTTTTGCCCGCACTTTACTGACATTTCATCGTGCACATAGCACACACAAGATGCTGCTGTCCCTCCTTGAGATGTGAATAAATTCAGACACCAGAATTACTTAACCCCATTAATGTCACCCTGAGGCCTCAGGTAAATGTCAAGCCAGTTCTAATTGATATTAACGAGGAGCCGCACACAGCACTCGCATCAAAACCCTCATCATTGCACATTTCTGAAAGTCCAATACTGGAATGTGGGGGAGGAGAGGGTGTAGAGGAGTACAGTGAGGGGTCACAGTCTCATATACAGATAGAAATGTCAGATTGCTGCAAAACTCAGCATGCAGTTATGTCTGGCAGACATGTATGTGAATGATTACAGGTGTGGTCTCATTAGAAAGCTTCCCCTGCTGCACTTAAAGAAAAGGTCCTCAGAGGCTACTTTTGGGTAGTGTACCTCTTGGTGAGAGATCATTGAGTGCTAGACATGCCTTTATGAGAGTGGGCGCATCATGGGACTAAGAGAAGCAGGATGGTTGTTTCGACGAATTACCAACCTATGCCTTTTTGGCCTTGCTGTTATGTTGGGAGCAGTGGTTATCTGAGAGCACACACACAGCATGGAAGCTCTGGACGGCCCAAACAGATCCCCGGTAGAGAGGATTGTTTGATTGGCCAGCAAGCATAAAAAGCTCCCATAGTTTCGTTGTTCACCATCCTGACACCCATTAACACACTGGACTTCTACAGACTGCAACCTTATTGTGTTCAGCAATGCATCCAAGTTCTGTTTGGGACACGATGATGGTCAGGTACAAGTATGAAGGTCTTGTGGTGAGGGATTCAGTCCTGCCTTTGCTTTGGAGTAACACACTGCCCCAACAAGGAGCCAGCGCATGCGACAGACAGTCACCCCTAGTGGTGATACAAGGGACACTCACTTACAGCTCAGTGATATGTGCAGGACATCCTGCAGCCCAGGCTCGGACTGGCCCACTAGGCAACAGGGGAATCCCCCGGTGGGCCCCTAAGAAAGGTGGGCTCCCAGTCCACCAGCACAGAATCTCAAATAACCTATATCAATATAAAAAAAAACTGGGTAGACGATACAGAAGGTTAAGATGGCCTCTAGGAATAGAGGCAGGCCAGCCAGTATCTTCTCTTCCTTGGGACCCACCTTTGGAGGTGGTTTCAGAGACCACTATAATCATTCATTTTGTAGCATCTTGTTGCTGTCTGCCTCTGTGTGGGCATGTAATAATAGTTGCATGTCGCTGTACAGTGGGCTACCAGAATAAATTTTACTGGTGGGCCCTTGGCATCCCAGTCTGATACTGCTGCAGCCACGTGTTCTCTCTTTTGGCAGGGCTTCGAACTTTTTTCAGCAAGATAACACCCACTCACACAGCAAGGGTTTCCCAGGAATGTCTCCACCAGATTACAACACTTCCTTGGCCACTAATTGAGCATTTATGGGACGAGCTAGGAGTCGGGACACCAGCTTCAGTAACCTATGAGTGTGCAGGATCTACAGGCCCAGGTACAACATCTGTGAGCAAATACAGCCAGGACACTAGAGCCTCCATTCAATTGTACAGGATTCCCTAATAAACGTATCCTTTCTCTCCAATATTGTCATCACTTACATATATCATCATTAAGAACCATTCCAACTGCTTCTAGGTGCGTTATTTTTATTTTTTTTGTCAATGAGTGTATATACATGCACTCATATAAAGATACAAACACACATAAAGTATACACATATCACACATGCACACGTGTGTACATGTCCACATACATACATCTACATAGACATGCACTTATATACATACAGTTGCAAGTAAAAGTAAGTGAACCTTTTAGAATTACTTGGATTTCTGCATTGATTACTAAAGGGCCCTTTACACGGGCAGGGAGTCCACTAGATAATCGCTAAGGAGCGTTTATAGGAACGTTCGTTAGTGATTATCTGGCGGTTTAAAGGTGTCGCCGATTTGATGAATTAGCGAAAAGCTCGTTCGTCCGGTAATAGGATAGTTTGTGTAGGCACCTAAGTTGTCATTTGCCGGCAACAGATTGTTCTGCTGTCAGCAAAAAATGAGTCAATATGGGGATGACCGATGGCATTAGCGATCATTCCTCCCAATTCTGTAAATGCAGTGCTCTCCTTCACTGAAGAGCAGGTGATTGCCTGGAAGGAACACTTTCTTCCCGACAATACCCTGCTGAAGTCATATCTAAAGGTACCATAAGAAAATGTGGTCTGATTGTTATCTAAGCTCCCACTGAGCTTGCTCCTCTGAGGGCTGCTGTGCAGTGTCTGCTGTTTGCTAAGTAGCTGCCTAATAACCGGTGCTGAAAATAGGAGCTAAAAGCAGGCGTTAAAGTCCATGTAAGTACTTTACTGTCCTGGGATAACGGGTGGCAGGACTGTAGATTTCAATGCGCAAGTGCCGACAGATGATTTTGCTGAAGGATAATGCTCACCAGCCAGCGGGAGCTGAGGGAGGATCGAGACGTCACAGTGGAGGCAGTGGACTGGATGGAGCAAGGGGAGGTACAGGTGTAGTGTCCCACTTATGTGTGTAAGGGCCACTCCAAATTGCTATATGCCCTTTCATGTCATTTTGCACTAATCACTGTATTTTCCGTGGTTAATGCTGCTAAATTCCTATTACAGGCTGTTAAAATGCATTACACATTACCAACACTAGAGGTCATTATAGCATCATTTATATAGGTCAGCCACAGGAAGTTAGATAGGAGAGGATTTGAGGGAGGAGAGGTGGGCCTTGTCCCAGGAGTTAAGCTACTTGAATTTGTGGAGATTAGAGCAGTCCCAGCTTATGGACTCCACAGCACCAGGTGACCGGGAGAAGTTTCCAGCATCTGGAGCTTTATCATCTTCGCTAACTTCATGTGATACAAAGTGCTGCTATCAAATGCTATTTACTGCAAGACTACAACTGTCAAGTAAAGTTCCTGTTTGGTTCAACTACTGCCTCCTGCATCATTCCATTTCATCTCCTCATTGCACCTCACGGTGCTGGCGTCACGAACACAGGGGCCCAGCCACCAAAGCACCCTAAGCATACCAATTACCATCAAGGGCACCTCGACTTACATCTGGCTGGTGTTCCCTGCAATAGAGAGTGCCCTGGAGGATTCAGTGGTGCCTTCCCATCCACTACACGCCGCCCAGGGGACAATGTAACCGTGAGTACTACTACCCTCACTCGGAACACCACTCTCACCATTACATTCACATATCACCCCTAGGGTGTAAGCGTTGCACAGGGAACAAGAGAAAAAAAGGGCTTGAGGCGTGCCTTGGCTCTCATAACAGTTATGCACGCCCGCTTGGCACATTGAGACTACATTTGCATATGAATCAAAGTTAATTTTCTGCTCTTTGGAAATACACTTAGTCCTAAGAAAGGTATGTTTTGAATTGTGTCAGGCAGCACTATGTAGCCCTAGACTGGGTTACATATACAGTTCCAGGACGACCATTGTATGTTGAAACCATTGTAAGTTGAGTAATCGGTTCCAAAGCCCCAAAATGTCATCCAGAATAAGAGAAAATGAAGATTTAAGAAAAATAAACAGATAACTAAGTCAGGTAAAACAAGTCCTTACATATAACAGTCAGGAATAGCTGCTAACTAGCAACTAATACATCTATTGTGGCCATGATTGGTTGAATCTGAGGCTGAGTCATTGTATGTTGAGTCTAGTTTCAACTTATGGTGGCCCAGAAAAGACCATTGTATAATCATGTCCTGCTGCTGGCAAATAATGATTCTGTCACGGCCTACTATTGGCTGCTCCCCCCATTGCCGGATGTTTTGTAAGTATCATTCATATGAGGGGCTTGGGCATTGGGGGGCATGTTTTATAGTTTGAATAACCCCTTTCATTTTTTTAATTATTTTAACTGCAGTTTGAAAAAAAAAATCAAAAACCTGTCCTATAATAAATATAGTACAAAGCATGTGCACAATGTTTTTTTTTTTTTTTTGGGGGGGCAATTGTGCACGAATTCTGGAGCATTTTGATTAGTAACTCTCTGCCAGTGTCGCAACTTAAAGGGGTTGTCTCATCATGTACCATGGGGGCATATCACTAGGATATGCCCTCTTTGTCTTATAGGTGCGGGTCCCACAGCACCCGCACCTATATCGAGAACTGAGCCCCGCAAGGTGGTGGCTGGAGGACTCAGGTCCGGCCACCACCAAGCCGGCTCCCCATAGAAGTGAATGAGGGCGCACTGCACATGCGCGGCCCCCACTTCCATTAATTTCTATGGGGTCCGAAGGAAATAGCCGAGCCAGCGCTTGGCTATTTTCGCTGGTCCCATAGAAAATGAATTGAGGGCGGCTGTGCATGCGCAGTGCGCCCTCCTTCACTTGCGGGGCCCCGTTCTTGATATAGGTGCGGGTCCCAGCAGTGGGACCCGCATCTATAAGACAATGGAGTCATATCTTAGCGATATGCCCCCATTGTCCATGATGAGACACATGAGTCCCTTCAAGTCACATCCGTTTCCCACAATCCACGCCCAGTCACTGAGCAAGGCACAAAAGTTATCTAAAACACTTTTCAGTTTGAGCCAGGATTCTGACGCAATTTCATTAGTCAATCTGCCCAAAAGTTTCTTGTGTGATAACGTCAGCTGCTTTCTTTAGTGCCAGCGGTTCTGGAGACCGTGTAAAACCTCTCAGGAATCTTTGCAGCTCCTCCAGCTCCACTAATGGGCTCTGATCTCTGAAAGTGCTTGATTTATCTGAGCTCTACATGTTTGTGTATGGGGGACGGGGAGTGCTGTATCCCCCCTAGTAGAACGGTGCATTAGTAAGCAGTGGGGTCCAGATGTGATACTAAGCTACATCCTAATGACTGGAAGGTTACTGCGGCCTTTAGCACATATGATACATAAGTAATAGTCACCGTCAATTACAACCATTACCAGGATCTCCATGACCAAAATCTTACAAGCGACACTTATACCCCTCATTTATCTGTGAAGCTTCTGTGTCCTGACTGCGGCGCAGGGGACAATGTAGACATTGTAGATACCTATAAAGTTTACAGCCTAAACGTCTGTGTGCCCCAGTATACATGCCGAATTCCACCTAGTCCCCTTAGTGCCGACACACAGTAGTTGTTTCTCCTTACTGTCATGACACAATAAAGTGCTCCCTTAGTGCCCCCAGTCAGTAGTTTTGCCCCTTTGTTCCCTAACACAATAGTTATGCCCCCCTTTGTGCCCCCGCAAATAAGTTATATCCTCTTAGTGCCCCCTCACAGTAAAAAATTCCATAATTTCCAGCAGAGTTATGCCTCATTAGTGCCCCCTCCATAGTATAATTCCCTCTTAGTGCCCGCACACACAAGTTATATCCCCTTTGTGTCTCCACATAGTAGTGATGCCCCATAATGACACTATACAGTAGTAATGCCCCTTTAGTGTCCCCACACAATAGTTATTTCCCATTAGTGTAGTTTTGCCCCTTTATTTCTCTAACACTAGTTATGCCTCCTTAATGCCCCCACACAGTAGTGCTGCCCCCTTAGTGCCCCTTTACAATAATGGTGCCCGCTTAGTGAAGCCCCTTAGTGTTAATAGAATTTTAAAAAGTAATGCTCCACGGCCTATGCACTCTCCAGTTGAGCTCTGCAGGTGCGATGATGTCACTGCATCACGCCTGCTGCTGGGGAGAGCGCAGGCCAGTAAATATGACTAAATACTGTTATGCTTAAAAAAAATTGTGCGGGGCGTGGCCTGCACCTCGAGGAAGATGGCCGCTCGGTGAAGGAGCTCCGCAACTATTCCCCTCAGAAGCGTCTTCACAGCGATCTAATAAAGATATTTCGGGCCAAATTCCTGTAGCTACAATTGCTGCGGGACATGATGACCAGGAAGAGGTCCGCGAAGCCGGGTGTCCGCAGATAGACGGAGTTCTTTTCCGCACCAGAGAGGAGCCCCTCGTCTCCCTCCATGAGGCCTACCACACTCGCTTACAGCGAACTGCGGGCCAACAGAGGCCCTGCTGAGCTCACCGCAGATAGGGAACATGGCGAGAGCGAGCTCCTCTCCCCTGACAGTCCGCCGGAGAGAAGAAGCACTGGGAGCAGCTCTCCAGGCAGGGAGAACATCTCCAGGGCTCGAGAATCACACGGCAGTGCAGAGGGGGGAGAATTGGCGCCGGAGGCTTTACAACAACCAGCGGTGAGTGCAGCGATACTGACACTTCCTCTGCCCCAACGAGTGTCCCAACACACTCCTTTGGTAACAGGCACTCCATTTTCTACTCATATGGAGACCTCTGACGCCTCTGACCTGCTAAAAGACTTACCTTCCTCTGAGCAAGCAGCTTCAGAAGCGGCCATCAACATTATGATTTCTGCCCTGCATAGATCACTAACCTCACAGCTGCAGCAGGTGGCATCCTCCATAACATCCTCCATTGAAGAAATAGGCTCCAGAGTGGATCACATAGAAAACAAAATGGGAGAGCTGACCAGCTCCCACAATGAGCTGATTGATGCCCACTATAATCTGGAAGATGAAGTGACAGCACTTAAAGCAAAGCTTACTGATTTAGAGGACAGGAACAGACGGAACAACCTTAAGTTCAGAGGCATTCCTAACTCAGTGGCCTCATCTGAATTAACCTCCTACCTTCAAACCCTATTTACAGCATTACTCCCCGACTGGGATTCTAAGTCATTTGTAATTGATAGGGCTCACCGGCTTCCCAAGCCCAAACATATACCTGAAGAGTCCCCTAAAGACGTTATAGCTCGCATCCACTTCTACCACGTCAAAGATGCCATAATACGAGAGACCAGAACCCGTAAAAGTCTCCCTCACCCTTACCAGGGGATTCAAATCTTCTCGGATCTCTCTCAGGCTACACTCCAAGCAAGAAAGGCGTTTTCTCCAGTTACCAGCATACTACGAGAAGCAAAGATTCCCTACAGGTGGGGTTTCCCGCTGAAACTTCTCATCCATAGGGACGGGACTACATTCTCTCTGAAATCAGCTGAGGAAGGAGAATCGCTCCTAAAGTCCTGGAACCTCATGAACTCCCCTGTGAGACGACCGCCAAGAAAGAAGACTCCGTCTCCTGTCGCACGCGACTGGTCCTCTGTAGGTGACTGATTGTGAGTCAAACATGTGGCTTTAGAAATATTTCTGAGTCATGAGGGGGGAGTTCCGTGACGAACTGTGTATACCCCCGAAAATAATAATATGGGACCCAGTACGATTCTGTCCCTTTTTCTTGTTCTCACATGGCATTTCCCATGCTCTTTTTGTTCTGTCTGTTATGTGTTCTTGTTTGTTATTATTTTTCCCAGGGTACAGCTAATGCACCGGCAAACACAGAATTCCATGGGCTTCACATACTTTGTCTCAAATGCGCGCAAGTATCACCGCTATGGCTCTTAAGGTTATGTCGCTGAATGCTAGGGGTCTTAATTCCCCTTATAAGAGGGCCTCGTTGTGGAAAGAAGTTAATAAGGCCAGGGCTGATGTCTTGTGTGTACAAGAGACCCACTTTGCCCACTCAAAATGCCCCTCCTTTACACAACGAGGCTTCTCCAAAATCTACTTATCTAACTCTCCTAAGAAAAAAGCAGGAGTGGCGATAGCGGTGAGAGACACCCTACGTATGCACACTGAGTCTGTTTTGTATGACCCTGGGGGTAGGTATCTTGCCTTGGTGTGCACTGTGGAGTCTTCTTTTCTTACATTAGCTAATGTTTATGCCCCCAATAAATCACCTATACGGTTTTTGACCAAGATTTTAAAGAAAATAAGGAAAATCCAAAAAGGTCCTTTGCTACTTTGCGGAGATTTCAATATAATTCCTGATGCTTCCATGGACTCCACAGGGAAAGGCAGGTTACCTCCCCCAACATTATTCAAATGGTTACATGAAAATGCGCTCTATGACACATTTCGTTGCCTCAATGCTTGTTCACGTGAATACTCCTTTTATTCTTCTCGCCACAGATCGTTCACTAGAATAGACTTAGCACTGGTGGATAGAAATCTTCTTCCTCAGGTCACATCCGCCCAGATAGGGGTAGCCTCGTGGTCAGACCATGCGCCAATATATTGCCATTTGAGACTTTCTAAGAATTCCCAACCCCCAAGAAATTGGAAAAATAATGTTTACCTTTTTCAACATCCAAATTATAAAAAGCAAACAGAATCTCATATAGCTGAATATTTTGAGATCAACAATACCCCGGGTATCAGTCCTCTCCTCTTATGGCAGGCTCACAAAGCTACCATCAGAGGAGTCCTTCTGAAACAGAGTTCATATTATAAAAAACTTAAGGAACAAAAACTCACCTCACTATTGATGGATATTCGGGAAACAGAGGACAAACTAAAGATTGACCCCTCCCTGACCCTCCATAAAACGCTAATGGCCCTTAGACATGAAGTACATGCAGTACTACAAAGTGACTATGACAAATCACTGACCGGATATCGTAGAACCTACTACAACTCTTTTAACAAACCCAGTAGACTGATGGCACGGAAAGTTAAACCCCCGCTTCAGAAAACCAATATCAATTACATATTAGATAGCGACGGTTCGACTAAACTCTCCCACCCAAGAGACATTGCTAATGCTTTTCAAAAATATTACTCCAAACTATATAATCTGGCTGACGACAATCTGACTACACAACCGACACCAGTAGGGATTTCCTCGTTCTTAAATAGCATATCACTCCCCAAATTATCAGCAGATCTACTTTCAGATTTGAATTCTCCCATATCTGAAACGGAAGTTAAAACTGTAATAAAATCCCTTAAAACTAACAAGGCGCCTGGCCCTGATGGCTACTCCAATGAATACTACCAGATCTTTTCTTCATTCCTTGCCCCATATCTCACGTCAATGTTCAATGCTGTTATGGCTGGAGAGGCGTTCCCATCGGAGATGCTCCAAGCGGTAATAGTAACGATCCCGAAACCTGGGAAGGGGACTGATAACCCGGCCAACTTTCGCCCCATTTCTTTATTGAACAGCGATGTAAAATTATATGCCAAACTAATTTCCCATAGACTACTTAAAGTTCTCCCCCATTTAATTCACAACGATCAAGTCGGTTTTACAAAGGGGAGGCAGGCTCCGGACGGCACACGGAGAATTTTGGGGCTTATGAATATGGTGGAGAGCCTTCGAACGCCTTCTCTGCTCCTAACCTTGGACGCGGAGAAGGCGTTTGATCGCATTCATTGGGGATTTGCTTTTGCTACACTTGATAAGTTTGGCTTCAGTGGCCCTATTCTCCAAGCGATACAAGCCCTTTACTGCCGTCCATCAGCTCAAGTGTTGGCTAACGGCACACTCTCGCTCCCATTTAATATTACTAACGGCACACGCCAGGGCTGCCCTCTTTCCCCTCTTCTGTTTTTGATGGTAATGGAACCATTTGCTGAAAAAATTAGGATGTCAATAGATATTAAAGGTATTCCTGCAGGTCATCGACAGCATAAGCTAGGCCTATTTGCTGACGATGTCATTCTGACGTTGACAGATCCTCTGCCTTCCCTGAGAGCTACATATTCAATCATACAACAGTTTGGAGAGGTTTCATATTACAAAATAAATGCTTCCAAATCTCATATTTTGGCTCTTCAAATTTCGGAAAAACTACAAAGAGCCATAGCTGCTGAGTTTCCGTTCCAATGGGCGAAGTCATCTATTACCTATTTGGGAATACAACTTTGCTTCCCCCTTTCGAAGTTAACTTCATGCAACTATGACCCACTATACAGCCAACTTCAAAAAGAACTAGATCATTATGCTAAAGTAGAACTCACCTGGATCGGGCGAATGACAATATACAAGATGATGGTCCTACCGAAAATATTATACTATTTCCGCTCCCTAGTAATCCCTTTGTCAAATAAATTATTGGACAAGTTTCAAAAACAAATGTTATCTTTCATATGGAAAAAGAGTGTTCATAGGGTGGCGGCGTCCATCATGTATACACACAGAGAAATGGGAGGGTTGGGAGTACCTAATCTTCATCACTACTATTCCACTACAATAATTAAGCAGATGAGATATTGGTTGATAGGAACTAATACTGTAAGTTGGCCGTCAGTGGAAAAAGAAATTATTGAGGGCAAGGATTTCAGCTCCCTTTTATGGGTGCACTCAATTATTAACGATTTCCCATCCCCGAGAGCCTTAACACTCGTAGCAACAATACAAACCTGGAAAGGTATTTTGAGGAAAACACAAGGGTATAATAAGAGGAAAGGAATTCCTCTCCCGATAGACATTTTAGAGTATCTTATTCCAGGCCTCACAGTGTCCTTTTGGAAAGGCAGGGGCATCCGGTTTATAGAAGACTTTTATGAGGAAGGCGAGATTCGCGGTTTCTCCCAATTGCAAGCACTATATGCTATTCCTTCTATAAAACAATATGAATACTTGAGAATATCCCACTCGCTGAAATCCTTCTCTCGATCACCGTTATCACTACCGGTTCCTTTATATAATTTTCTCTTTCATCCAAAGGGGGATATGATGGTCTCTACCAGGTCATTATATAGAATGATAGCTAATACAGACATATTTAAAAAAAGGGCTCATATACTAAGTTGGGAAAAGGACTTTCAACAATCCTTCACTGAAAAGGAATGGCGAATAGCTATTTCCTCTTCTTTTAAATCCACTGCCTCTTCTAATCTTCATGAATGTTATCGTAAGATTCTCACTCGATGGTATTATACCCCAGCTAGATTACATCACTACTTTCCAAATGTAGACAATAGATGCTGGAGATGTCAGAGGTCCCCTGCAGACCTGTTTCACATATTCTGGGCTTGTCCCTCCTTAAAAGTTTATTGGAAAAATATAGGAACACTCATACAAGATATAACCCATATAAATTTCCCGCTTCGCCCACAATTGGCTCTCCTATGCTTGGGCATAGAGAATATACCCCTCAAGTTTAGAAAATTAGTGTGTCACATTCTACTGACGGCCAAACTACTAATAGCCAGAAAATGGAAAAAACCCATTGCTCCCCTAGTAGATGATGTCTTAGATCTGTTGTCTTCCCACTGTGTATATGAGAAGATAACAGCACAATACAAAGGTATGACCGACTCATTTCGGAAGTCTTGGTCTTCATGGCTGGCGCACTATCCCTTGCCCTCTATACATACCTTTTGACTTACATGTTTGTTCAAAGCATCGACCTCACTTTATTAAGAACACTACGTGGAGCATCATCTTAGCTACAGTGCTAATTTCCCTGCTGTACCCTTTCCTCATTTCGTTCATAGTTTTTATTTCCTTTTCTTTTTTTCTTTGTTATTACTACTTTTGGTATTAAAAGCCAAATAATTCTTTTAGAGGGCGATACAACGGATTGTACCAGGTTGGCAGCTCCTGAGCAGGAGCCCTAGTACATTTGTATAAATATATCAATATATATGAAATGCATCCCCTCTGTACTTATATACTATTTAATGTATATGAAGTTTGGTTTTGGTGGCTGCGCCCACCTTTGATCTGTAATTGTGAAAAACTTCAATAAAAAGATATTGTTAAAAAAAATAAAATAAAATTGTGCCACCCCCACTCCCGTACTTCTTAGGAATAAAGCCCCCATAGTGCCCACAGCAGTCAGAAAGTCCCTCTATGGTTCCCCCAGTAATAATCAAGCTCCCTATAGTTGCCTAGCAGTAAATATGCCCTCCTATGATGACCCAACTAGTAAAAATGCCCCTATAATGCCCCCGGCAATAATAATGCCCCCTATTGTGCCTTTGTAATAATAGTGCACCCTATAGTGCCTCCATCAATAATGTCATCATAGTCCCCCCCCCCCCCAATAACATTTTCCCAATAGTGTCTTCAAGAGCTATTGGCACCATGCGCTGCTACAATATTCAACTGTATCACCATCCCGGGGACACCTGCAGCAACCGGCCAGGTACATAAGGGCCTGAAACTCCCAGCGTTAATAGAAACCATACACAATAATAGTACATGGCAACTTCTTTCTCACAAAGCTAGAACCAGCCCTGTATCTCATATGGATCCAGCGCACTCATTATTTATAGCTTTCTTTTCTATTTCAATACATTTTTATTGAGTTTTTTAACGAGGTAGTACAATAATCCAGAGAATTCTGAACAGAAAAAGAAGAAAGAGAAAAAATCACAAAACAGCAACATCGTACAGGCATGTAGAAGCATTGTTTATAGTAATCCACATATTTAGGACTCCGTGGATCAACCAAACCCTGTTGTTCCATCCACAGGTCTTGTGAAGTTTGGACCGTGGAAATAGCAGACTAAAGGAAAACAAAAGAAAAAGGAAGTGGAGGCATTTACAGAATAGAATCTGGTATTGGTGAGGCATGTGAACTTGAGAGCCATGGCAGCCATTGATTGAGAACACGGATCCTGGACTGCAGAGTTGGTGAATAAATTAGTTTGTGTTGCATATGTTGATCTACAAGATGCTGGACTTCAGATATTAGGGGAGTAATTCCTTGTTTCCAGTGCCAGGCTATAACCTTATGTGTACCAGTTAAGATGTGTGCTACTATCCATCTCAAGTTTTGCGGGATATTCGATAGACCTATACATAATATAGCGAGTTCTGGAGATAGGTTGAAGGATTCCCCTGTTACTTCTGTTATTAGACAAGATGATTCTTTCCACAGAGGCGATATTTTAGGACAGAACCACCACATGTGGGCAGGAGTCCCCCTATGCCCACAACCACACCAACAGGAAGTTGGGTAATCTCCCTTCATATGTGCCAGTCTGGCTGGTGTAAGGTACCAATCCAGTTGGATTTTTCAGTTCTGTTCTGCGTGGTTGAAACATTTGGATGGTTTAATTGCCCAAAATAATGCGTCATGTCACTCTGTAAGTGGAAATGTGGCTTTTAGTTCTTGTTACCACCTGAGCATAAAGGGGAGTTTAGACGAGGTGTGGGATGAGGATAGGGACGTGTAAATAATGGACAGGCCTTTCTTTGCGGCAGAGGTAAGGTTAACAAATCGGGAGAGCTTTGTGGTTGGGATGGAGGTGTCAATATGAGTGAGGGAGTTTAATAGGTGACAGTTTTGGAGGTATTGGTAAAAGAGAGTATCAGGGAGGGCAAATTTGGAATGTAGTGTTTCAAATTGCAACAGAGAAATCCCGTCATATATCTTTCCAATGGTTTCTATACCTATTAAGGTCCAATAGGTCAGGGATAGATTAGGTATGTGATATTCCAGTGACATCAATGGGAATGTGTTCCTATCTAGATTGAGCAGGGAGGATGGGAAGGAGACCAATTCTCGCCAAGCTTCTGAGGTGACCACCATGGTACTTAGTGGTAGGTCTCAGTTAAATTGCTTTAATGCTTGTACGGCTAGGTAACCCCTAAGAGAGGCTCCTCTAATGAGCGATTCTGAGCAATTTGCAACCACCTTTGGGGGCTAAAAGAGTGCCACCATTCTTTGCCTTGTGAAGCTAAAGACGCCCAATAGTACTTCACCTCTGTTACCCCCAGACCTCCCATTCTCATGGAAGGGTATAATGTGGATTTACAAACTCTAGGCCTGGTAGGACCCCAGATGAACTTTAACATATCTGCCTGGAGTTGAGCAATTATACTAAGGGGTACTTTTAGGGGAAGGCATCGAAACCTATATAGTATTTTCGGTAAAACCAACATTTTGGTTTTTTTAATTCTCGCCATCCAGGACAAGTTGTGTTTAGCTAAAGCATCATAGTCTTTCTTTAGTACTGTCATTAAGGCTCTGAAGTTCACATTTACAAGATTTTTGACCGAAGGAGTCAATAGGATGCGCAAATACACAATATGATCTTGAGCCCATTGGAATTGAAATTGGTTAAATATGTTGTCTCTTACATTATCAGTGATATACAGGGGTAAGACAGTAGATTTGGTTACATTCAGTTTATAATATGAATTCTCGGAGAATCTCTGTAGAACATCCCATATAGCCGCTAGAGAACTTTCAGGGTTGGTAACTAGAGTTGAGCGAACACCTGGAAGTTCGGGTTCGGCTGAACTTCACCGCAAAGTTCGAGTTCGGGACCCGAACTTGACCCCGGACCTGAACTACATTGAAGTCAACAGGGACCCAAACTTTGGGGCACTAAAATGGCTCTAAAAAAGTCCTGGAAAGGGCTAGAGAGCTGGAAATTGAAGCAAAATGGGGGTAAGAATAGGACAAGTGCCCTGCAAACAAATTTGGATAGGGAAATAACTTAAAATAACATAAAATACATAAAAAATTAAAATAAATGTTCTAAACCTGAGCACAAGTGAGTGACAGTGGCACCTGCCACCCCGCAAACAGAGGATGTGGCAGCAACGCCACCACATCTTTCACCATCACCAAGCATCTCCACACTTTCCCATGGAAGCGTTCAACTGTCCATCTCCCAATTAGAAATAGAAAGAGGAAGTACCCCCCTACCCACTCGCGATCCCTGGCCCTGAATGCCAGGATTTTAAAATTCCTGGTCCTTTGAAATGCTGTCATTCTGTATGGTGGAGATGGATGGAGACTTTTAAAAACTTATGGCGGTGGCTGTCCCACAGTACGTGGTTCCCATCCGTCACTACTTTTCCAGGCGAGTTGCCCACATTCTAACTTTTGCTGATTACTGGGTGGCCACCCTGCTGGATCCCCATTACAAGGACAACATGCCGTCCTTAATTCCGTCACTGAAGCATGATCGGAAGAAGCCAGTGCTGGTAGACGCACTGCTGATGGCATTCACACCTTACACCGGGGGCTCAGTGGAAGCACAAGGCTAAAGCAGAGGAGGAGGAGGAGGAGGAGGAGGAAGAAGTCGCCAACTCAGCTGGGTCACCACCCGCACCTCAGAAGGCAGAGTTAGCATGGCTGAAATGTGCAAAAGCTTTGTCACCATGCTACAGCAACCGACATCACCAGCTGATATGGAACGTCTTAGCAAGAGGCAGCATTTCTGCAAAATGGTGGAATAGTGTCTGTGCAGACGCCTACACGTACTGACTGATGGGCCTGCCCGGCGTCGTAGCTACAGGGGAAGCAGGAAAAGAGGCTGCTTTGGGGCCCTGACCAAGAAGGGGCCCATCCAGAAGGAGGAGGACTAAAAGACTTTGTCAGGGCCCCCTCAACAGTATTATACAATGAAATTATATACAGTGGCAGTATAGACAGGGTAGAAAACGGATGGAACAGCTGCATGGTCTGAGAGAGCGATCTTTAGTAGCCATAGGAATGGGGGCAGCATGAAAGGAAGGGGTTGCGAAAAAATTACTGGGGGAGGGGGGTCCCAAACATTTGCTGTTGGGCCCAGTCATTTCTAGCTGCGCCACTGGGTCTGCCGCATTTAACTTCTGGGTCTCCAAATTGGGGACATGGCCTCAGCTTCACCTTTACGCCTTGGAGGTGCTGGCCTGCCCTGCAGCCAGTGTATTGTCTGAACGTGTGTTTAGCACGGCAGGGGGCATTATCACAGACAAGCGCAGCCGCCTGTCCACAGCCAACATGGATAATCTCACGTTCATTATAAAGAACCAGGCATGTGCAGTATACGGGCACTTTAACACCCGTTTACCCTCAATCTGTTATGTTCTTTAAGCGTTTCATGTAATTGCCTGCAGCAATGTTAAGGGTGTCATTTAGGTATTGGACCACTGGGGGAGCTGGTGAGCAGGTCATATATATAGCTAGGCCAAGGCAGGCTAGTGCAGTGCAGACCCTGGAGTCTGTAGAGGCCACATGTCTCAGGCCTAGACCAGTTCAGCAGAATCTGGAGGCAATCCCTAGAGCAAGAGGTACTAAATGTCAAGTGGAGGTAAATTATAAAGCTGGAGATTCAAGGATATAAGCCAGAAGTAGGGCATTGGGGCCTTGAAGCATCAATTCCAGTCAGGACGAGTCAGGAAGAAAGTAAGGTTCACCTGCAATTTCAAGTCCTGTATTACCACCCTCTGTTTAACCTTGCTGGATGTAAGACCACTGCAATTTTTATTGTCTGCAAAAAGGAACTGTTGGAAAGACTGCTTACTGTATCATCACTGTCTTCAGTAAAGTTTGGATTCTGTTTTCAAGTTATCAGTCTGTACCTCAGTTATTCCTACTGTAAATACGGTGTGCCACCGTTTACTGGCACTGGCGTCACGACATATCAGGGACTTAGCCATAGGCACGTTAAACTATAACACCAAGGGCACCTCACCTTCCACCTGGCTGTGTCCCTCAAGAACCCAGAGAGTGCCCCAGAGGAGCAGCGTGCCGGCCTCTCCATCACTGGCATTCCCCAGGTTAGTTCCTACACAAAGCCCTGACTTGGGGATGCTACATTTTGGCGTCACGAACAGGATACGCACGCTTTATGGACTGTGATCAAAAACGTGAACTTTGTGCCTTAACCAGTTTGCCAAGTGACAAAACGCCTGTTTATTTGAAGTGGACTTTGCGGACCTAAAACGTACAGAAAAGTGTCCCAAAAACCTCCAGAAAGCGCTGTGCAGTGTTGCGCTATCAAAAGGAAGAAAATCGCCACTTCAAAGTGCATTTTTGTGGACTTTTATGCTGTTTCACTACCGCTGCTTGCTGTCATTGAATTGATGCATCATGGCGCCCAAGATGGCCGCCTGAACTGTGGACTTATCTACTGCGCCATCACTACTCATCACTGGCGGGAAAGCTTAGCGCCAGACTCTGCAGCGTCACCACTTTATTCAAATTTCCCAAGCTGGACTCCACCTACCTTGGACTTAGAAGAACGCAGACGCTGTTCCCCGTCGGAGCAAGTCCGAAGCTCCGCCCCTCCAGCCCGACGTCCTCGCGGGAAGGCACGCTGCGCAAGGGATTCCCGAAGACGTCCTTCCGGATCTCGCGAGATTTGGACCGCCTGCACCGGAGTAAGTACCAACTCCTGGGAGAAATAATCCGACACCGGAGAGGGGTCGCCTGGTTAGCAAGGCCCAAAAGGGGATACTGGACTCTGCCCATCGATCGCGCTCACCGGCCAGTAACCCCGCCGGCGCGACATCGGACCTAGCGCTGCCTCTTAAAGGGACCGCTCAACCAAATAATCTGCATCATGTCGGACTCAGAAGCAGCCGAGCAGCCTGCCCCCAGGGAGCCAGTGGCCACCAACGGTATTACGCCTGTCAACATGATGCCGCTGACGATGCCATATTACTTTGGGGCTCCATGGTTTCCCGTTATGCCGGGAGGCTCATAATTTAAAAGACTTTCAAGACAAAATCCTGGCTCTGTTCCGACTCTATCCTATTAACCCGGAGCAGCAAATGGAGATTCTGTTAGCCCAGTTGGAAGGAGCGGCCCGTCGAGAAGTCATGTCCTGGCCCAGTTCTGAGAGGAGCACCATAGAGCAGATCTTTGACCGCCTCAGCACTACCTTTGAAGTCAGGACGGTGTCTGAAATAAAGATGCGCTTCTTCAGCAAGAAACAAAAGCCTGGTGAGTCACTTCGTGATTTTGCTTTATCCCTCCAGGAGGCCTGGAGGGCTGTCATTCATATAGACCCTAGAGAGGTTGACACCCAGGATCAAACTCTGAGAGAGCAATTTATTGCGGGTGTGAATAGCGAATCTTTAAAAACACAATTGAAAATGTTGTCGGCTCAGCACCCTAACAGTGTTTTCCTGGACTTTAAAGAACTGGCCATCAGTATTCTGGGACAACATCTACCAACGGAACCAGTGGCCCATCCCGAGCCTCCTGTCCGTACTCCCAAGCTGACGGATACCAGCCTGCCAGGGGCCAGCCAAGCCGCCCAGACTCCAGTTCCTGATACAGTGGCTGCTCTGATGGAACAGGTCAATTACCTCACTAAGAGCCTGGAAAAAGTCTGCAGGAAACTGGAAGAGTGGGAGAAACCCTTAATGCTGGAAGATGAACTCCTTTTGCCTCAAAAGCCTGGCCCCCTGCGTATCAAGAAGTTTATCCCAGAGATCCTGGAAGACGCTCAAGTGACCGGTTTAGGAACCGCAGCTGACCTTCCTGTAATTACTGCAAGAAGTTGGGTCATACTGAATCTACTTGCTGGCAGTTAAACGGGTCACCCTCGAGGCTGAGGACCGCCCTCGGGAGGTAGAACAACAGGTCCAAGGGATCCAAACTGGATGCCCTGCTATGTGGGGTCCCGTCCCAAAATAAACGTCCGGATCAATGGAGTGCCTTTTGAAGCGTTGCTGGACACTGGATCTCAAGTCACCACTATTCAGCAGTCCACCTTTAATCAGTTCTGGAGTTCCAGCCTGCTTACCCAGCCACCTGAGTCCTGGTTGGAGATAATTGCAAGCAATGGTAAGCCCATAAAGGTCCATGGATACTGGGAACCCACGCTCCAAGTGGGTGAAGCCACTTTACCACAGCAAGGAGTGATCGTGGTACAAACCGGGGATAAAGGGGGCCACCCTGTGATTGTTGGGACTAATGTTTTCAAAAATTGCTACCCTGAGGTCCTTGAAGCTCTCCATCAGTCCCTGCCTGCAGCTTCCTCTGCCTCCAAGAAGGTCCTCCAAAAGACCATCAGCGTACTGTGTGCTCAGCAGAGGTTTGCAAATGAAAAGGAGAGATCTGCACCGCCAGGATCGGTGATAATAGACCAGTGACTCTACCTCCAAACTCCCAAACTCTCCTGTGGTGCCGTGCTGTCCTGGGAGTCCAGGGTCAAGACTATCCGGCCCTGGTGGAACCTGTCCAGATGGAGAACTACCCATATGTGAGAGCTGCCAAGTGCCTGGCGACCGTCTCCCAAGGTAAAGTACCTGTCCGTCTGATTAACCTCAGCGATCATCCTGCTGTGCTTACTAAGCACTGTCCTGTTGCCCAGCTTTCCCAGGTTTCCTTCCAGGATGTCATCCGCCTGCCTGTCACCGAGAAGCCATCAGCTGCCACTCGAGGACCTCTTCCTGCGGACGACTCTCCAGTGCCCTGGTGGAAGGAACTCCATGTCGGGGACGAAGCTACCCCGCAGCATCAACTAGAGGGACTCCTGAACCTAGTAAAGCAACACCATCAAGCCTTCAGTAAGCATGCAACGGACTATGGAGAGGTCAGTGTCATCCAACACACCATACCCACTGGCTCTCATCCTCCCATTAAAGAGAGGTATAGGCCCATACCACCAACTTCATACCAAACTGTTAAAGAGATGATCCAAGAAATGAAAGACTCAAACGTAATCCGGGACAGTCGTAGTCCCTGGGCTGCCCCCTGGTTTTAGTAAAAAGAAAGATGGTGGCATCCGGTTTTGTGTAGACTATAGAAAGATAAATCAGATCACTCACAAAGATGCCTATCCATTGCCACGTATTGAGGAGTCTCTAACTGCTCTAGGCTCCTCCGCCTATTTCTCCACCTTAGATTTAACCAGCGGATATTGGCAAGTGCCCATGGCCCCTGAAGATAGGGAAAAGACTGCTTTCACCACCCCTATGGGCCTGTTTGAATTTAATTGCATGCCATTTGGACTGTGTAATGCCCCGGGACCTTTCAAAGATTAATGGAGCGGTGCTTAGGCCATAAGAACTTTGAGACGGTGCTGTTATACCTGGATGACGTTATCATCTACTCTAAAACGTATGAGGACCATTTAAAGCATCTAGCTGAGGTGTTTGAAATCCTTATTAAATACGGCCTCAAGATTAAACCGTCCAAATGTCACCTGCTGAAACCTGCTGTAAAATACTTGGGACATGTTGTAAGTGCAGAGGGGGTCCAGCCTGATCCTGATAAGTTGGCTGCTGTCCGAAATTGGCCGGTCCCCACTACGGTGAAGGAAGTGAGGAGTTTCCTTAGCTTCGCTGGCTACTACCGGCGCTTTATCCCCCACTTCGCTCAAATAGCGGATCCAATTCAGGAACTTCTGAGGGGGCAACCAAAAAGAGCCCAAAGACTCCTATCCCCATAGAATGGAATGAAGAAAGGGAGGTTGCATTTCAGTTGTTAAAGAAGAAGTTGACTGAACCTCCTGTGCTGGGGTACCCAGATTACAGTAAACCATTTCACCTTTACACAGATGCCAGTAAGAAAGGCCTGGGAGCAGTGCTGGCTCAAGTGCAAGAAGGGAAAGAAAGGGTGATAGCTTACGCCAGCCGGTCCTTAAAGGGAGCTGAAAAGAATGATCAGAATTATAGCTCTTTCAAATTAGAGTTTCTGGCCTTAGTGTGGGCGGTAACAGAAAAATTCAAAGACTATTTGGCTGCCACTCCATTTATTGCCTTCACCGATAATAATCCTCTGGCCCACCTGAACACCGCCAAACTGGGGGCCTTAGAACAGAGATGGGCCTCCCGCCTTGCTAATTACGACTTCACTGTAAAATACCGGGCTGGCCGTTCAAACGATAATGCTGATGCCCTGTCAAGGCTCCCCACTGAGATAGCACCAGATGACAAACGGGATGCCTGGGAAGATGTAGAGATGCCAGCATTTTATAACAGGTTTGCTCAACAGGACCAAGCTCAAGCTGCCAACAGTGGAACCTCTGACCCACCATCCTTTGATAAGCCTGCATCCAGGGAAGAAAAGTGGATTAAGTTGCAATCAGAGAGTAGAGTTCTCGGTGAACTGCTGGACTTCTTCATCAGTGGCAGAACCCCTGAAAGAATTCGGCGAAAGACCGCAGACCCAGAACTCCTCAAATTGTGGAAGCAACGTCAACAACTGTTCCTTCAAAAGGCCTGTTGCTGCGACGAAGCCTGGATCCAGTGTCAAATGACAGAGTGCACCAGATCCTCATCCCACGTCGTGATGCAGGTATGGTTCTAGAAATGTATCATGATAAGTCTGGACATTTTGGGGTTCAAAAGACTGAGGCCACTATTCGTAGGCGGTTCTACTGGGTTGGAATCAGAGAGGACATTGAGAGGTGGTGTCGGGAATGTACAGCCTGTGCCCTAAAGAGAGGTGAACATCATGATCAGAGAGCACCGCTGCACCCTATTATAAGTACCGCCCTCTTGAACTGGTTGCGATTGACCACGTAAAGTTAGAACCCAGTCGCTCAGGGTATGCCTATGCCATGACTATTATTGACCATTTCACTAAGTTTGCCGTAGCAGTGCCTGTGAAGGACCTGACAGCCAAGACGACCGCTGAATTGTTCTGGAAGCACTTCCTCCTGCCTTACGGCTGCCCAGAAAAGATCCTCACCGATCAGGGATCTGCGTTTGAGTCTCATCTGTTCCAGGAGCTGTGCCGACTACACAATTGCCAAAAGGTCCGGACCACGGCCTATCATCCACAAGGTAATGGACTCTGTGAAAAGATGAATCAGACTCTGATTGAAATGTTGAGAGCCGTGCCTCCTGAGACCAGAGGAGATTGGCCTAACCTGTTACCACAGCTCATGTATACGTACAATAATACTATCCATTGTTCTACTGGATACACTCCTTTCTACCTGTTGTTTGGGCGTCAGGGTAAATTGCCTGCAGATCATTCCCTGGATGTACAAGTGCTGGATGACATTAATCCCCTGCCTAAAACTGACTGGGTAGCGGAACATCAACGGCGCTTGCTTAATGCCAAAGAAATTGTCCAGGAGCGCATGGAAGGTGCCCGGGAGCGACAACAAAAAGACTATGATTTGGCGGCCCATGCAGAGCCCTTAGCTGTGGGGGACACCGTGTGGTTGAAGAACAATCACCGTACCAGTAAGCTGGACAGTAAATGGGAGAGAACTCCCTATCTTGTGTCTGCCATCCCTAATGCTGAGACCCATACCTATGAGGTCACCAGAGAGGGTAAGAGTCCCCAAATTGTTCACAGAAACCGCCTAAAACTCTGCATGACAAAGGGGCCCATTGCTGGAGACTCCGGACCCCAGTCTTCTGTGCCAGGACTTTCTGCTCAGCCTGTGGAGCCTATGCAGGCTGTGGCGGATCTAGTCAATGATGCTGAACCACTCCATTGGTTCCTCACACCCTGGTTAAATTTGTTGGTGCCCGCTCCAGCACCTACTGTGCCTTCACCTCCGGAAGAGCCGGTTCAAAATGTCCCGGATCCAGTCTCCCTTGTAGAGGATCCCCGGCTCCTGTTGTTCCTGACCAGGGTCTCACTGGTGGAGACCCTCCTGTTGCTCCTCTCCCTTCTACCTCGGTGCTAAGGGAGGAGGAAACCCTGTGTTGAGAAGGTCCACCCGGATGAACAGGGGACGTCCGCCAGTCCGTTTAGGGGACTTTGATTATACTGGTGGTGTCTCCTCCCGGGCAGTTACTACTGGAAATACCTTGCTTGACGTTTGTGCGCAAGAATGGACTCCTCCACGCGAGCCCTTGCCTGTGATACACCCCCAGGGGACCTCTGTGTGAGCATCATCCTATTTAAGTTTGTGCCAGAGATGGACTCCTGTGTGCGAGCCTCTGTGATATGCTTTTATGGACTCATTCATTGTCATGGACTATCCTGGTATTCCCTAACATTCGCTGTGCCAGGTCAGCGCCCCAGTTCCACTCTTTATCCTGAAGGAAGAGAACGACGCCCCTTGTCACCACATTCCACCTTTTCCAGCTGGACCTGATACAAATTATGCATGTCATTCATTTGTGGTTATGTATGCCTGCATGTTCTCCTTTTGTCTTTCAGGAGATGAATCCAGCTGGGTGGACCCCTGTGGTGGAGTACGAGGTCGTACTCAGTTTAAAGCTGTGGGGTATGCAGTATACGGGCACTTTAACACCCGTTTACCCTCAATCTGTTATGTTCTTTAAGCTGCTTTCATGTAATTGCCTGCAGCAATGTTAAGGGTGTCATTTAGGTATTGGACCACTGGGGAGCTGGTGAGCAGGTCATATATATAGCTAGGCCAAGGCAGGCTAGTGCAGTGCAGACCCTGGAGTCTGTAGAGGCCACATGTCTCAGGCCTAGACCAGTTCAGCAGAATCTGGAGGCAATCCCTAGAGCAAGAGGTACTAAACGTCAAGTGGAGGTAAATTATAAAGCTGGAGATTCAAGGATATAAGCCAGAAGTAGGGCATTGGGGCCTTGAAGCATCAATTCCAGTCAGGACGAGTCAGGAAGAAAGTAAGGTTCACCTGCAATTTCAAGTCCTGTATTACCACCCTCTGTTTAACCTTGCTGGATGTAAGACCACTGCAATTTTTATTGTCTGCAAAAGGAACTGTTGGAAAGACTGCTTACTGTATCATCACTGTCTTCAGTAAAGTTTGGATTCTGTTTTCAAGTTATCAGTCTGTACCTCAGTTATTCCTACTGTAAATACGGTGTGCCACCGTTTACTGGCACTGGCGTCACGACATATCAGGGACTTAGCCATAGGCACGTTAAACTATAACACCAAGGGCACCTCACCTTCCACCTGGCTGTGTCCCTCAAGAACCCAGAGAGTGCCCCAGAGGAGCAGCGTGCCGGCCTCTCCATCACTGGCATTCCCCAGGTTAGTTCCTACACAAAGCCCTGACTTGGGGGTGCTACACATGGATCCCACAGGACTTGTTCGTACCTTATGCAGAATAGACATGTATACCGGCCTCACCCAACCATTGTTAACTACAGCGCACTTACTCTTTGTTTTCTTTTTTATATTTCCCAATGTTTTGGGGTCTACCCCAATTTATAAAAAAAAAAAAGAAAACAAAACACGTTGTTGGCGACTACCTTTGGCTTCACAGGCAAAAAAGGCTTTATGTCAGGCAACAATGTAACCGCCAATTGTAATGAACTAAGTTCCCTGTCTGTTATGCAGTGCAGGGGAACTTTGAAAGAAAGGGGTACAGATCAGCCAATCTGAACGCCACCTAATTTACAGCATATATTTCCCAGTCAGGTATGCAGTGCAGGGGTACTTTGAAAGAAAGAAGGGGTACAGATCAGCCAACAATCTGAACGCCATCTAATTTACAGCATATATTTCCCAGTCAGGTATGCAGGGCAGGGGTAGTTTGAAAGAAAAAAGGGGTCATGGAGCGTCCCCGTCATCAGGCATCTATTTGCCCCGCTAAAGGATTATTTGTGTATAGAAGCCACAAGGGGCCCCCACGATGCAGATTTATCATGGAGACATCATGGAGATTTTACAGCATATAACTACAGCAGCCAACAATGTAAATGCCACTGAATTTACAGAATATAATTCCCAGTCAGGTATGTAGTGCAGGGATACTTTGAAAGAAAGAAGGGGTACAGATCACCCAACAATCTGAAGGCCACCTAATTTACTGAATATATTTCCAAGTCAGGTATGCAGTGCAGGGGTACTTTGAAAGAAAGAAGGGGTACAGATCACCCAACAATCTGAAGGCCACCTAAATTACTGAATATTTTTCCCAGTCAGGTATGCAGTGCAAAGGTATTTTATGGCCCAAGAATGTAACATACGATTTTTAGAAATTGACCTCCCTGTCACCTATGCAGAGCAGGGGTTTGTATACGGCAAAACTTGCAAAAAAACTGTTTTTTCAGCGTTGTATGCAAAAGTGCTCTGTGGCACAACCGTACGGGTTTATTCCCCCAACTACAGAAATGCAGTATGTCACCGCTAAATTTTAAAACAGTTTTTTCAGGGTTGTATGCAAAAGTGCTCTGTGGCACAACAGTACGGGTTTATTCCCCCAATTACAGAAAAGAGGGAGCCGTACTGGGGGCATAGCCCTAGGGGGAGGCGGGGATGACGGGGGTTTGTTCAGGAGGCCCCAGGGCGACGGGATTGGGCGTTTTGGATGGAGAGGGCGGAGTATAGAAGGGGCTAAATGGACAGGGGGAGAGGCCGGTGGGCAGCCATTCTGGTCCGGGGCGAAGAAGATCCCCCCCTCCCCCCCCCCCTTTTGTTGTTTGGTGGAACGGGTTGGAGGTGGCGATACAGGGCGGTGGATGGTTCCAGTGGCGGAGTTTTGATGGTGGTTATTGTCACGGCGGCTTTGGCGGGGGGAGGTCCTTGGAGCGGGAGAAAAAAGAAAATCAAGTGGTGAGGATGGGACGGCCCCACGGTGGGGGCTGGACTCCCATGGTGGATACTCAAGTGGGGCTGGAGTTTGGGGGGGCCATCAGGGTTGCCTCCGAGCTGGGTTAACGGCTGGAGGTAAGGTGGCCCCATCGCAGCGTGGAATCGCATTTTTGGTCGGGGCTCCAGGGACCTCCCGCTGTAGGTTGGTTTTTCTGTAGGGGATATTGTTTCGCTAGCATATGCTGGTTGCAAATGAAGAGGCGGGTTGGTTTGTTATAAATATTGTTATAAAGATTGTTTATGTTAAAATATTTAATGGTTATTTATTTATTTATTTAATTATAATAAAAGGCTGCTGTGGCCAATTAAATCCAACATGGTGTCCGTGTGTTATTGAGGGATTGGGTTGGGCTTTTGGGGATGGTGGGTAGGACATTATGTGGTTGGAGGGGGCCACAAGCGGTAGTGAGGATGTGGATAATAAAAGGGGTCGAGTGGAAGTAAACAATACCCCCGTCATGCACTATGCCACCGCAAAATGTTAAAATAGGTTTTTCAGAGGTGTGTGCAAACGTGCTCTGTGGTACGACAGTACGGGTTTATTACAGTAACTACAGAAATGCACTATGTCACCGCAAAATTTTGAAATAGGCAATGTAGGGGGAGTTGGCCTGCCAGAAAAAAATGAATTTTTCCTCCACTGAGCTACCTAAAAATAATGAGATTGATGTCCCTGGCAGGCTGGCACACATGCAGGTCACGTGCAGTTCCAAGGACACTGCAGTTCCTAAAATGGCCGCCGACCCCCACCTCAGTAACAGATGGATTAAAAATTATTTTGCAGTATCACTAGGCTCAGGGCTGGGTACAAATATGTAGCACCCTCAATAATTGCTGTAGTTTGAAGAGTTAACACTACCAAATTCAACAGATTTCTTCCCTAATCTCTGCCTCACAGCAGCAGCAGCAGCAACCTGTCCCTATACTAACAGCATCAGAGTAACGTGCGGCGCTACGTGACTCCAGCTTAAATAGAGGCTGGGTCACATGCTGCATTTAGCCAATCACAGCCATGCCAATAGTAGGCATGGCTGTGATGGCTTCTTAGGGCAAAGTAGTGAAACGCTTGTTGATTGGCTGCCCTGCAGCTTTTCAAAAAGCGGGAAGAAACTATGCAGTTTGGGTTCGCTCAACTCTATTGGTAACAGTTAAAGGCGTATTCCCATCACTCTCTTTTATACTTACCTGCTCCCGGCGCGCATGCACCCTGGTGACTTCTTCCTGGCAAGTATACTATACTGGCCATGAATAGGTCACCATAGCGCATGCACGGGACTGCGTGTGGCCCGGCCGAGAGAAAAGAAGAAGTCGCCTGCGCAATCGCGGCCACCGCGATTCCGGAGAAGAGCAGTGGCCGTAACCGGGGAGACGGAACACAACAGTCAGGTAAGTATATCTTCATTTTCTTCTAAGGGGTGGGAATTAGTTAATTAAATATATTTAGAAAAATGATCACTGTTAAATCATTAACAGATTTAACAGTGATCATTAAGATGGGAATACCCCTTTAAGATCACATCATCTGCATACAGTGTGATGACATGAGACTGTGCTCCCGCTTGGATACCTTCAATGTTCGAGTTGGTCCGAATAGTTTCAGCCAGCGGTTCCATAATTAACGCGAAGATCAGTGGGAAGAAGGGGCACCCCTGTCTCGTGCCATCGGTTATATGGAATGTTCTAGAGAAGAAACCAGATGTAAGGACTCTTGCAGAGGGTTTTGAGTACAAACCCATGATGCCCGTGGCAATGGGCTCGGAGAGTCCAAATTTACCTAGCACTTTCTCCAGGTACCCCCAATGTACCCTATCAAAGGCTTTCTCGCGTCCAATGACAGGAAAAATGGTGGGTGACCCGGAGAGCTCCGCTACATGCAAAAGATCAATGATGCGCCTTGTTCAATCTCTGCACTGCCTATTCGCCTCAAAACCCATCTGATCTATATCCACAGAAGAAGGGAGAACTTTGTGTCATCTGGTGGAATGTGGCCTGTATTTAGTAGATGATTAAATAGGCGTTGCAGGTACGGACCCAGAGGCTCCTGGAACACCTTGTAATACTCATTGACATATCCGTCAGGACCTGGAGCAGAGAGTAATTTATCAGATCCTATTGCTTTCTCTATTTCACTGGTGGAGATGGGGGCATTCAGCATTGCTAGTTCCTCAATAGTCAGTTTGGGCAGAGAAAGTGAGTCTAGAAAGGATGTTATCGCATCAGGATGCGGTTGAGGGGTGGAGAAATCTTCTTTTAGATTATATTGGGACTCATAGAAATCTGCAAAGGTGTCTTTTTTCTGGGCATGCGTAATTAACTGGGAATTAGTGGATCGGCGATGAGCTATCTTACCTGCAGCGATTTTGCGCGTTACCCTCCTAGCCAGAAGGGATCCTGCTTTATCTCCCATATGGTAGTAAGTGGCTTTCATACGTCTCATGGATCGTTCATACTCATATAAGAGGAGAGTTCTGAGTTGGGCTCTTGTCCCGGGCCCCATAGCAGTCGCATGGTCTGCCGCTATGGTAGTTACGCTTCTGTCTAGAAGTCTAGAGTATATTTCAGCAATGAGCCCTGCAACCTTACACTTACAAAATAGATGTAATGGATTTTTTTGATTTCACCCAGCTTTGCGTGGGAGACATATGCAATCAGTATTTCTCCTGCTGCAATCTCACATCTATCCCCCCTCACACATGCTCTGTAAGGGGGGGTCTTACATAGTGGAAGGAGCAGGGTCCAATGAGCAGCACAGAGTATGTCAGGAATTTCACATAGCTCAGATTTGTTGTCAGACATGTATTCATTGACTGCGGAGCCGACTTATCATGTTATATTTTTATTATAATTATTATTTTCTTAATAAAAAAGAAATTGCAGCAATCGACTTCAGTTTATTTTTCATCGTTTTTGACATTTTCAGTCTTTACAATATGGAGAATCTCTTTAGAAAACACTGAGACTGTTACTCTACATGCTGAACTGAGTGGGACAGAGGACAAGAAGGTTCACAAGGGCAGGAGAAGGCACTGTCAGATGGTACTGAGGGGGGCAATGTAAATGAGAACACGTACTGTGGGGACAAGGGGAGCGATACAAATTCTTTAACTGAAATATGCTGCATTCTGTGACATCCATCATCTTGTCCTCCCCTTCTCCAGACATTATATCTAAAGGATATGAAGGAGACTTCATCAGCCACCATTAGGAGGAACCAGACACATAGTAAACCATCCCATCAGCATCAGGCGAAGTCGCCATGTCATCAGGTATATAAAGACTGTATTAGACAGCCCGATTCTGCCGGCGATTGTCGGCAGGATAATGGAGGATATCGCTGCTATTACATGCAGAGATCTTCTCCACAGCATTGAGAGGCGCAATCATTACACCATCGTTGCCAACAAACGCTAATTTTTTAACCTGTCAAAAGATTTGGATTGCCAGTTGAACGAGCACTGCTAGATCATCGCTATCGAGCATTCATATGAACGCTCGATAACGATGATTGGCCCGACAATTGCCTGGTGTTAAGCAGGCTTTAAAGCCCTGTCACATTTACACCCTATATTACAGGTGACATACAGAATGAATTTCCATAAACGGAATAGTCAATGTATGTATCCATAACAAAGCCTGTGTTATATGCCAGAGCTGCACTCACTATTCTGCTGGTGGAGTCACTGTGTATATACATTACTTATCTTGTACTGATCCTGAGGTACCTCCTGTATTATACTCCAGAGCTGCACTCACTATTCTGTTGGTGGAGTCACTGTGTACATACATTACTTATCTTGTACTGATCCTCAGTTATATCCTGTATTATACTCCAGAGCTGCACTCACTATTCTGCTGGTGGAGTCACTGTGTATATACATTACTTATCCTGTACTGATCCTGAGTTACATCCGGTATTATACTTCAGAGCTGCACTTAATATTCTTCTGGTGAAGTCACTGTGTACATACATTACTTATCCTGTACTGATCCTGAGTTACATCCGGTATTATACTCCAGAGCTGCACTCACTATTCTGCTGGTGCAGTCACTGTGTACATACATTACTTATCCTGTACTGATTTTGAGTTACATCCGGTATTATACTCCAGAGCTGCACTCAATATTCTTCTGGTGCAGTCACTGTGTACATACATTACATTAATTAGTCAGTACTGATCCTGACTTACATCCTGTATTATATTCCAGAGCTGTACTTACTATTCTGTTCTGGGAGTCACTGTGCATATATATACATTACTTATCCTGTACTGATCCTGAGTTATATCATGTATTAACCTCCAGAGCTGCACTCACTATTCTGCTGTGAGGTCATTGTGTAGATCAGGCATCCTCAAACTGCAGCCCTCCAGTTGTTGCAAAACTACAACTCCCAGCATGCCCGAACAGCCTACAGGTATCCAGGCTACAGCAGGGCATTGTGGGAGTTGTAGTTTTACAACAGCTGGAGGGCCGCAGTTTAAGGATGCCTGGTGTAGATACATTACATTACTTATACTATACTGATCCTGAGTTATGTCCTGTATTATACTCCAGAGCTGCACTCACTATTCTACTGGTAAAGTTAATCTGGATATACATTACATTACTTATCCTGTACTGATCCGGAGATATATCATTTTTTAATACTCCCTTAATACTCCAGAGCTGTACTGGTTATAACTCAGGGTCCATACAGGATAAGTCAGGTAAGGTACGTACATAGTGACTTCACCAGCAGCATAGTGAGTGCAGCTCTGCAGTATAATACAGGATAAGTAATGTAACAGAATAGTGAGTTCAGCTCTGGAGTATAATACGGGATGTAACTCTGGATTACTACAAGATAAATAATATAATGTATGTACACAGTGACTCTTCCAGCAGAATAGTAGGGAGTGCAGTTCTGGAGTATAATGCAGTGCAAGATAATATAATACATACACACAGTGACTCACTTGTTTGTAGAGATTCATTTATACGTAAATTGTAAAATCGCGGTTAAAAATAGTGCAGAGGGTCTTTAAAGGCTCTGTACAGCTTCGGAGTCAGTTTTTGTTTATGATTGCATTTTACTCATTTTTGGCTAAATTCAATATTTTCAATTGGACTTTAAAGAAGAACTCCCGTAAAAAAAAATGTATTCTCTGACCTGCTAGAAAGATATATAATGTCATCTGTAGTAAAGGTAATCTTCTCAATTTCTCTATGTATTCCTATGGGAGCCTCGATCTCAGTCTCATAGGAATGAATAGAGAAGTAACTGACTTCCTGTCCTGTGTCAGAGAGTTGATTTTTAGCTAAAAATTAGTAGAATGCAATAATAATAAAATAAATCTCCTCCAAAGGTGTACATAGCCTTAAACTTTTGCACTTTTGCATTGTCCCCTGTGTTGGTCAAATGCATGGATTTCAGTTGAATCTATGTGTAGGGCCTCCTCTGACACTTCGAGGGATGCCTAGATTCTAATCATTCAGACATGTCAGTAGGTCACATCATTTGGGGTCTCAGGATCAGGACCCTAACATGTCCTGGCTCTTATTTCAGCTGACAACTATAGATGCTCCCTCCAGGGAAATGAGAGCCAGGAATCAGTTGAGGTCAGAGAAATGAGAGCCGCTTTAGCCCCTTGTTCCTCCCTTCATTTTGCCCTTTAATTGTAGCTTCTATGACAGTGAAGAACTTGCAGGCCACATGAGAAGGTGTCATGGGTCTCAGCAGCTTGAAGAAACCTCTCTAAATCCTTTAGAAAGTGGCTGCACATGGGGGAGGGGGCACTGACCGCCTGTAATAACTGACCAGATGTTACAATATTTGAGTTAAAGTTTCGTGATCGTTCCTAAGAAGAACTTCCTGGGAGCAACGTGAATGTCTAATGCTGGAGATAATCTAAGGATTTCCGCTGTAGAAGACCCACAATGTCCCTTTTGCCGTAAGTGTAGGACCCCACATTTGTAGGCGCATAGATAGGACCATGGTTGTTGCTGGATCTCACCAAGAAGTCGGCCAAACGCTGAGTGACGCAGGTCGCTGTGTTACATTTCCTTTTCTCCATCTGACTCCTGCGAGATGAAGAGAGAACAGAGAATATTAGATAAAACTGAGCAAAGTAACTTGTGTTGAGCGAATCAAAGTATCCGAAGTGAACTTCAGTGCAAATTTCAGGGAAAATTTGATTCGCCGTAAAGCTGAATTTCCTCGTGCTTCATGGTAACGAATCGATTTTCCCTGAAACGGTGGTAAAAAATAAATAATCATACTTACCTTACTAATTTGAGCACAAAGAGGCCGCCGCCATCTTGCTTGAAGATCCCGCACAAAATCTCGTTCGCAGTGACCTATGACGTCGTCATGCACTGCGCAAGATTTTGCACTGGATCTTCAAGCAAGATGGCGGCGGCCTCTTTGTGCTCAAATAGATAAGGTAAGTACAATTTATTTATTTTTTAACTGATCAACCCCTGAAAGGAATTAGTATTACTCTTAGATGCCTCAGTCAGCGATGAATGCGGCATCTGAGGGGTTCGATGACGGGGAGCAGCGCAATCGCCATTCTCCATCATTGCACCCGCTACTTAGAAAGTTAATGCGCTTACTGACGAAGCAATTCGTCACAGAGTGATTTTCTTTGTAAAATTCAGCGAAGCAACCGAATTGGATTTTTAAGAACTTTGCTCATCTCTAAAAGTAACGCTCTGCAGATCTCTCAGTGGTGTAATAATCTGCAGTATATATCACTAAGTACCTGTCAAGAGGTAGAGGGGGCAGAGCAATGTTCTGTAGATCTCTAGAGAGGTTAGTAGTGTAATAATCTGCAGAATATGTCACTGTATATCTATCAGGAGGTAGAGAAGACAGAGCAATGTTCTGCAGATCTCTAAAGTGGTTATTAGTGTAATAATCTGCAGAATATATCACTGTATTTGTCAGGAAGTAGAGAGGCAGAGCAATGTTCTGCAGATCTCTACAGAGGTCACTGTTGTAATAACCTGCAGAATATATCACTGTATTTGTCAGGAAGTAGAGAGGCAGAGCAATGTTCTGCAGATCTCTAGAGAGGTCACTGTTGTAATAACCTGCAGAATATATCACTGTATACTGTATTTATCGTGAGGCAGAGGAGACAGAGCAATGTTTTGCAGAACTCTAAAGTGGTTATTAGTGTAATAATCTGCAGAATATATCACTATATCTGTCAGGAAGTAGGGAAGCAGAGCAATGTTCTTCAGATCTCTAGAGAGGTCACTGGCGTAATAATCTGCAGTTATTATTAGCAATTTTTTTTCACACTATTGTCACTGTACCTTTTTTGTCGGTTGCTCTCCAGCGGAGGTCGGTCGATGCTCGGGGTGAAGTGTCCGGTCTGCAGGGTCATCATCCATCCTTTCTTTGAGGTCCCATTAGAGACATCACTAATCTTCACTCTGGTTATAAAATCAAAAGCCCACAATAAGCTAGCACTGGGCGCATATAGATAGCAAGCTCTTCAAACTACTCAGTCCCATGTTACACTAACCTGTCCACGGGGGCTGCGTCCAGGCAGGTGAGGGTCACAGACAGGACGATGAGGAGAAGGAGGCTCAGCCCTAAGTGGCTCATAGTGTGGGAGTAACTGTGAGGAGCAAAAACTAGAGGTTAATCCGGTGGTTCCCAGAAAAGAAGGGGCCCCAAAGAAGAGGTCAGAAAGGGCCCCGGATCTATCTCTGCTAACAGGGGCAGACTGGGAATTTAAAGTGGTCCTGGAAAAAATCTAAAAGTGGCCACATGCCGTAGGTGGATCCAGATTGACAGACGGGGCAGCACAAGTAGGCAGGGATAATAAGTAGAAAGGAAATAAGCAGAAGCAAATACCACAGTTAAGCATAAAACACAGCCACCGCGTTTCAGTATTCAACTGTATGGGTGTCCTTAGGACAGTGATACAGTTGAATTCAAGAGAAAACCTGTGGACGCCGGCCAGGGGCATAGGTACCTGACGCTCCTAGCATTAATGTATGCTGAGAGCTTTAGATTGTTATGTACCCATCTTGGTACTGGTCTTGGTTGGCCCCCTGGGCATCAGCCCACTGGGAAATTCCCCTGTAGGGTCTATGACCAGTCCGCCCCTGTCTGCTAATCAGCATAGAAGGGCTGGAATACCCCTGTGCGCACCAGGCAGATGAAGGATTTAACCCTGTGTGCTCCAGATTAAGATCTGATAGCTAAAAATCCCTGCTGGATAGTTCAGTGGTCTGGTGGTGACCCGCCTCATCTAGTGATTGCCTTCCCTGGCATCTCTGGCTTGTAGAGCCAGTACTAGGAGGTAAACGGAGCAATGTTGGAACAGAAGTGGTGGGGGATCGCTGACGGTATGTAATTGGCCTTTTTTTTTAGCCCCTTGTGACCCATTTTTGTAAAAATATTTCTTCCTGGAAAAATCCTTTCATTGTGTACATTTTGATGACAGACTAGTGACAAGTGGTGACCTCAAGAGTCTCTTCAGGGTCCTATTCTTTTTAATATGCTTGTAAGGTCTCATGCACACAACCGCATACATTTTGCATTCTCAGACCACAGATCCTTAAAATACCAGAGAGAGATTGTGGCCCCAGTGTATAGAGCTCTAGTGAGGTCTGTGGTCTGTGGTGTTCACTTCGGGAGACCCCACCTACAAAAAGACACTGTTAAAACAGAACAGGTCCAAAAATGGGCTGCAAAAATCTGATAAAGAGAGACTAAGGCCTTATTCACACGTCCGCATATATGTCCGCATGCATTCCGCAATTCTGCAGAATACATGCGGACCCATTGACTGTGAATGGGGCACGGAACGATGCGAAGAGCACACACACGCCGATCTTACGTCCGCAAAAAAGTAGAGCATGTCCTATTCTTGCCCGCAATTGCGGACAAGAATAGACATTTCTATGGGGCTGCCGGCCGGGTGTGTTTATGGATCCGCAATTTGCGGATCCATAAACACTACGGACGTGTGAATAAGGCCTAAAAGAAGACCGGTCAACCTCGGACTGCAGTTCTCTGTAGCCGCTGCTGCACAGATTCTGCCGATGATATATTTTTCTAATCATCGTTCCTGAGCACTGGGAGCTATCAGTTTCCCCTATTAGGCCTTAAATTGCCAAAGAGGTTGCCACCAGTGCTGAATTCTAAACCTGAGCACTCTGACATTGTCCGATGCCAGTGACCACCGCCTTGAGAGTGCACAGCCTTATAAGCATGGTCTGACAAGTCCTTCATAAAGAAATTAAAGGGGTTGTCCAGCTGGAGGCACAGAAAAAGACGACACCACAGCGCCCGTCCAGGCCTTGTGCCGGGCGGAGCAGTGGATCAAGGAGCATCAAATGGGGATCGGCCGGGATAGGTAACGTATGACTGCTTTAATTATTTTAAAACATTCAAAAACATTTTGTTCTTGTGTTGCCTTGTGGAAAGAACAAAAAGCTTTAAAGGGTTAAATAGTGTTTGCGAGGGAAGAACCTGAACACAAGAGAGTAGACGGGGCACAATCTGAAATGAGTTGGGGTGAAGATCAGAAGCAATGCCAGAAAAAAATAATTTTACTGGAAGAGTGGATGCTCGGAACAGTTGTCCAGCAGATGTGGTTGGGAAATGAACAGTAAGTGAAGGTAAGTACACCTGAGATTAACCTGTATGTATCCTGAGGGAAATATAGAATGGAAATAATATAAAGGTGGATGGGATGGACCTGGAGGTCTTCTTCTGCCATCAGTTCTCTATGTGAACTTGTGTGTGCTGGACAGATGAGAAAATAACCCTGCATGTGCCAGGCAGATGAGGATATAACCCTGCGTGTGCCAGTCAGATGAGGCTTTAACCCTGTGTGTACCAGGCAGATGAGGATATAACCCTGTGTGTGCCAGGCAGATGAGGATATAACCCTGTGTGTGCCAGGCAGATGAGGCTATAACCTTGCGTGTGCTAGGCAGATAAAGATATAACCATGTGTGTGCCAGGCAGGTGAGGATATAACCCTGTGTGTACCAGGCAGATGAGGCTATAACGCTGCGTGTGCCAGGCAGATGGGGATATAACCCTGTGTGTGCCAGTCAGATGAGGATATAACCCTGTGTGTGCCAGTCAGATGAGGATATAACCCTGTGTGTGCCAGACAGATGAGGCTATAACCCTGTGTGTGCCAGGCATATAAGGCTATAACCCTGTGTGTGTCAGGCAGATGAGAATATAACCCTGTGTGTGCCAGGCAGATGAGGCTATAACCCTGTGTGTGCCAGACAGATGAGGATATAACCCTGTGTGTGCCAGACAGATGAGGATATAACCCTGCGTGTCCCGGACACATGGAGGAAGCAATTCTATGTGTGCCAGGCAGATGAGAATATAAACCCGTGTGTGCCACACATAAGGAGGTTATAACAGTGTACATGCCAAGGGAGATGGAGGATATAACCCTGTATGTGCCGTGGAGATGGAGGATACAATTCTATGTGTGCCTGGCAAGTGATAAAAGTGTTAACCTTTGGCATGCCAGGTAGAGAAAAGAGATCAAAATTCACTAACCCTTTGTGGACTATGAAGGTTGATAACTGACCCATCTTTGTGCCCGGGTGATGTGGACGTGACCCTGGCATATACCAGACAGGGATAAACTTTTACTTAGGTAGATAAACTAATCCTGCAAGCTCCAGGCACCTACAAATGTTAACCCTTTAGAACTGTCTACACCAGAGCTGTAGGAATGCACATGCCAGAAGAAACCTTCTCAATGCCCGGCACAAGAGTTTAATAGACACAGAAAGGACTCACCCGGATGCTGGGTTCTAGGAGGCTGGAAGCAGCAGAGAGACGAGACGCCTGTCATCCAAGAAAGTTCTGCTCCCTCACTGGTTGTCATCTCTTATATACCCCTCACACCTGGGTGACAGCTGACGTCACCAGCACAACATAGTGACTCTGTGTGACACCCAGCACCCAGGGAGGGAATCACCAGGAATAGGGACTCCTATACATCCAGAAGAGAAGAAGGGCCTCCTGCTCATGGCTACTTTGGGATGAATTCACATGCAGCAGATTTGTCGCAGACACTTAATAACTGTTCCATGCATGTGAATGGGGGTTTGACAAAATATGTATAGAACTGATTTTTACAGAAACTTTAGCAAAAAGATTTACCATATGTGACTACACCCCTAGGTCTCCAGTTATACTGAGCTGTAATGTGGCGCCCTCTTATGTCTGTGCTCCTGTACTGCATTTCTATATGTGTGGAGATTTAATGCACTCAAATGCATGAGCCCTCATCCCAAAAGCAGCCACTACCGTAAGACCTCTGTCGCTGCTTTTTTCTCAGCATTGCTCTAAATGAACAGGATTATCCACAAGATCGATCGATCTATCTATCTATCTATCTCATATCCATCACGTCTATCTATCTATCTATCTATCTATCTATCTATCTATCTATCTATCTATCTATCTCATATCTATCTATCTATCTAATATCCATCCATCACGTATATCTATCTATCTATCTATCTATCTATCTATCTATCTATCTCATATCCATCCATCACGTCTATCTATCTATCTATCTATATCATATCAATCTATCTCATATCTATCATGTCTATCTATCTCATATCTATCTATCTATCTAATATCCATCCATCACGTATATCTATCTATCTATCTATCTATCTATCTATCTATATCATATCTATCTATCTCATATCCATCATGTCTATCTATCTCATATCTATCTATCTATCTATCTATCTATCTATCTATCTATCTATCTATCTATCGTTTTATCTGTTGTTTTATCTATTGCATGCATATAAATTCTATCTATCTGTCTGCCTCCCTGTCTATCTATATCTCACATCTATTAATATATATATATAGATATATATTGTTGTTATTAATAATTATTATATTTCTATTATTATAATCTCTTTTTTTTAATTTTTGATTATTACATTCTTTTGACAACTTTCTCATCTTCCAGTCTTTTACCATTATCAGCTGTTATTATTATCATATGTTCTGTGTTCTCTTATTTACCATTATACTATTACATTAGAATCTCCACTACATTCTGCTGATGACTATTTTCAGTTACCAGTTTTATATACTTATATATAGTTTAGATTTCTTTTTAATGCTAATATATTTGATATCATGGTATAACTGTAATATCTCATTATTCTAATTAGATTGAATTGAAGATTTTCTGTTTCCGGTTTCTCTATTGCAATTAAAAAAGTAAACCTGATAGTATAGTTGGAGCCTGTGGCAGATCGCTATTAGTGCTGACAGATGCAGCTTTTCATCTCTGACATTTAATAATGAATGATTTTAGTAACTCATTTCTCAGAGAAAGAAAAAATAAACACAATTTTACCAACTCCACGTAGGAGGAAGCTGCCATTATTACCTAGAGACAGAGAAGAGATGATGAGTTCATACGTGTGAGGGCAGGAACCTTAAAGGCTATGTACACCTTTGGGGGTCATTTTCTTTTTATTCGTGCATTGTACTCATTTTTTATTAAAATATATCCATTTCTCTGTACAGAGCTGAGATGCTCTACTAGCAGGATCTGAATTTTCTCCCTGCTCTCAGACCATATAAACACTCATCAAAGCTCCATCCTTATCTTACTAATAAGAATGTCGGTGTTTATGAGCTCTTAGGAATTTAGAGATAAGGGTTATTAAATGACCAGCACAAAGTGAAAGTAGGATGCACACAGCTAGAAAAACAGTTAACCCAGGGGGGTTGCTGGGGTCTCAAAAGATCCGAGGCCCAAGCACCTATGAATATGGCCCAGTTCTTTAAATCGACACTCCCCCCGCACTTTCCTGTACTTGCTATACAGCAGCACATACCTGTCACATCCAGGGCCTCCCAGGTGACGTCTCCTCTGATGTAGATCTTCTCTGTCATCATCTTCTCCATTCGGTCCGGACAACTTCTTTCGCCTCGTCTCTGCAGAGTGTGACACACAGACATCTTAGTTTCCTCACATTTCTATCATCATCCCCCAACCTGGAGTCCTCACAGTGTTATCCTGCTGCTCGCTGTGCCCCCCAATACCCCCAAATACTATCCTGAACAAATATTACTGCCATACAGATAGTCCCCCCCCCCCATAGTAATAGTGCTCCTCATAGTCCCACCAATAGTAATTCCCTTCTAGAATGCCCTCATTAAAAATACTGCCCCCTACAGTGCCCCCAACCGCGATAACACTCCCCAAGAGTGGCACTATTAGTAGAAGAGCCCTCCAACATTAATAAGGCCCTCACAAAGCCCCCAGTGGAAATAAGGCCCCCTACTGTTCCCCCAGGGATAATAAAGCTCTCTACAGACCCCTCGGTAGTAATAAGGCGCCCATAGTGCCATAGTTCAAATAAGGCAGATCTATCAGTCCCTCCTATAGAGCCCCCAGTAGAAATAAGAACGCCTATAATGTCCCCTGTATTTTTATTACCCCTACAGTTCCCCCAGTATTTATATTGTCCCCTACTGTTGTAATGCTCACCCTGAAGTGCCCCCAGTATTTATAATACCCCCTGCAGTGCCCCCTGTAGTTATATTCCTCCCTCCACCATACAGTCCCATGTAAATAACATCACTCCCCTCCCTTCAGCCCCTCCAATATATAGTCCCATGTAAATAACACTATTTCCCTCCCCCCGCCATAGAGTCCCATGTAAATAACCACACAATCTCCCTGGCCCCCTCCAATATACAGTCCCATGTAAATAACATCTCTCTCTATCTACAGCCCCCTCCAAAATACAGTCCCATGTAAATAACATCACCTTCTTCCCAGCCGCCTTCAACATACAGTCACATGTGAATAACATCACCCCCTCCCCAGCCGGCTCCAACATGCAATCCCATGTAAACATCACCCCCTAAACATTCAGTCCCATGTAAATAACATCACTCCCTACCCCAGCCTCCTTCAACATACAGACCCTTGTAAATAACATCACTCCCTCCCACGGCCACCTCAAACATACAGTCCCATGTAAATAAAATCATCCCCTCCCACAGCCACCTTCAACATACATTCCCATGTAAATAACATCACCCTGCCCCAGCCCCCTCCAAAATTCAGTCCCATGTAAATAACATCACTCCCTCCCACAGCCGCCATCAACATACATTCCCATGTAAATAACATTACTCCCTCCCACAGCCGGCATCAACACACAGTCCCATGTAAATAACATCACCCCCTCCCCAGCCACCTCTAACACATAGTTCCATATAAATAACATCCCTCCCTTTAGCCCTAACATAGAGTCCCAGTTAAATAACCACAACTCCCAGCATTGCTATGCCTCTCCCTTCACTTACCTCTCCTCATGTGGCAGACATCACCACAGCTTCTTCCCCCAGGACTTCTCCTCTTCACTGTAGACCTCTCCTGCACTGGTCACATGATGGTGACATCATCGCAGGTCCTTCTCAACCACTGTCTATTTTACTGGTCACATGACCTGTGATGTCACCACAGGTCCTTCAGCTCTTCCAGTGCATTTGATTCAAATGGCCCCGAATGTTTTAACCTAAAAACGCCCCTGAGTCAACCCTTTGGGACAGAACGGCTCAATATCTAATATATAGAGCTAAGTGTATGTATGTATGTATGTATGTATGTATGTGTGTGTGTGTATGTATGTATGTCGGCTAAAGGAATCCACACTGTCGCATTTACAATCACAAAATTTGGCACATAGGTACATCAGGTGTCTGGGAAGGTTTTAGACCCGGTCTCAGCTCTCTAGCACGTACCGTTCCTGAAGGTAAAAATCAACTTCTGTAAGCTGAAGGGTGGGAGGGAGGGTGACTTTCTCCCTGAAGCTCACGCTCAGACAGCACAGTGCTGCTGTATGAGAGTGAGCTGTTCAAAAGGCCATGCCTGCATCCGTCCAGGCCCTGCGCTGGCTCGTAGCCCAGTGTTGTTAAAACCCCTAATCGCCTCAACCCCCAAATAAAGGGACCAAATTGCTGATGGGTGAGTATGTCATTTCCCGCAATGCCCCAGAGCAGAGCATGCCCTGAAGAACACCTTTAAAGGCTATGTACACCTTTGGGGACAATTTTTTTGTGATTGCATTTTACTCATTTGGGGCTAAAAATCAATAAAAATGAATACATTTTTTTCAATTGTTTTTTATTAAAAACTAGCATCTTTTTCATTTAATGTTTGTGTGTGTCGTTAATAAATATCGACAGTATCCACTATAACAGTGACATCTACAGTTCCCCGCCCCTTTAACAGTGACTTCCACAGCGGCCTGCCCCATTAACAGTAACATCCACAGCACCCTCCCCTTTAACAGTGACCTCCATAGTACCCTGTCTCGTTAACAGTGATTTCCACTAAAACTCGTCCACTTAACAGTGACCTCCACAGAGCTCCGTTCCCTTAAAAGGTGACCTCCACAACACCAGGCCCCCTTAACAGTGACCTCCACAGCACCCCGCCCCTTAACACTGACCTCCATAGCAGACCGTCCCCTTGACTGTGACCTCCGCCGGTCCCTGCCCCCTTAACAGAGACCTTCACAGAGCCCGCCCCTTTAGTAGTGACCTCCACAGCAGCCCGCCCTTTAACAGTGACCTCCACAGTATCCAGACCCCTTAACAGTGACCTTCACAGCAGCCGCCCCTTTATTAGTGACCTCCACAGTACCCCGTCTCCTTAACAGTGATTTCCACAACACCCTGCCCCCTTACCAGTGGCCACTACAGCAATCTGCCCCTTAACACTGACCTCCACAACAACCCGTCCCCTTAAGGCCCCTTTCACACGAGCGAGTTTTCCGCGCGGGTGCAATGCGTGATGTGAACGCATTGCACCCGCACTGAATCCTGACCCATTCATTTCAATGGGTCTGTGTACATGAGCATTTTTTTTCACGCATCTTTTGTGCGTTGCGTGAAAATCGCAGCATGTTCTATATTCTGCGTTTTTCACGCATCCCTAGCCCCATAGAAACTAATGGGGCTGCGTGAAAAACGCATTGCATCCGCAAGCAAGTGCGGGTGCGTTGTGTTTTTCACTGATGGTTGCTAGGAGATGTTGTTTGTAAACCTCCAGTTTTTTATCACGCGCGTGAAAAACGCGTCAAAACGCATTGCACCCGTGCGGAAAAAACTGAACAACTGAACGCAATCGCAGGCAAAACTGAATGGCTTTGCCTGTGAAATCGCACAGTTTTCACTGATCGCATCCGCAACGCATCCGGACCTAATCCGGACACGCTCGTGTGAAAGAGGCCTAACTGTGACCCCCACAGCAGCCTGACCCTAGGGTGGCCAGAGGTCCGGTTTTAGGCCGGACAGTCCGGCTTTCAGACTCCCTGTACTCCGTCCGGTGCAGGACCTGGATAGACACAGGGATGTACTTGTGAACAGCTCACTCTCAGACAGCAGCACTGTGCTGTATGAGCGTGAGCTACAGGGAGAAAGTCACCTCCCTCCCACCCCTGCAGCTTACAGAAGTTGATTTTTACCTTCATTCTTTCAATCCCCGTCGGCTGCAGAGTGGGAGGGGGCGTGGCCTAACCAAGTCGGAGGCATGGCTTAACGGGACCTAGGAATGGGGTTTTTAAATCCGTCTTTTGAGGGTGGCCTGCCCCCATAACTGTGACCTCCACAGCACTCCGCTCCCTTAACAGTGTCATCCACAGCATCCTGCCCCTTTAAAGCTGACCTGCAGCAGTGAAGAAAAATGGCTGGTTTGTTATGGAAACCTGGTGTAAAACTGTGTGTATGTGGAGACTAAGAGCCTGCGAGCTTCTATTGGCTAATAAGGATCATGTAACCAGGCTTCTATTGGCTAATGCATTATTGGGGGGAATATCTCAGGAACGGTACGTGCTAGAGAGCTGAGACCCAGTCTAAAACCTTCCCGGACACCTGATGTACCTGTGTGCCAAATTTCGTGATTGTAAATGCGACGGTGCGGATAGCGGATATACACACATACACTCAGCTTTATATAATATATATATATATTCAGAGCTGGTATACACTGCCTTGAAAAAGTATTCATACTCCTTGAACTTTTTTTTCACATTACACTCAAAAACTTAAATGTATTTTATTGGGATTTTATGTGATAGACCAACACAAAATAAAATTTGTATGACCAATTGCTTCCAGAAGTCGCCTAATTAGTAAATAGAGCCGACCTGTGTGTAATTTATTCTCAGTATAACTACAGCTGTTCTATGAAGGCCTCATTAGTGATCAAACAGCATCAAGAAAACCAAGGAACACACCAGAAAGGTGAGGGATAAAGTTGTGGAGAAGTGTAAAGCAGCGTTACGTTATAAAAAGAATATTCTAAGGTCTGAACATCTCATGAAGTACTGTTCAATCCATCATCCGAAAATGGAAGGAGTACGACACAACTACAAACCTACAAAGACATGGTTGTCCACCAGTGGCGTACATAGAAAAGTAAGGGCCCAATAGCAAGAATCAAACCAGGCCCCCACACAGGACAGAAGACAGAAGGGTTTTTGCTTAAACCCTTTTTCAATGACCCTTGGAACATTTTCCACTGCCTCATTTGCTAAAAGTTGTTCCTTCAAGGCAGGGATGGCCAACCTGTGGCTTTCTAGCTGTTGTAAAAGTACAATTGCCACCATGCCTAGCTGTAGACTGATAGCTGTAGGCAGTCTGGGCATGCTGGGAGTTGTAGTTTTGCAACAGCTGGAGAGCCGTAGGTTTGCCATCCCTGCTTTAGAGGGTCCTGACCAAGTTTTCACCTCAGGTAGAAGAGCAGATAATTCCAACTAAGACTGGGACCTCTCTTGCCCTGGGCCCCATAGCAGTCGCATGGTCTGCCCCTATGGTAGTTATGCCCCTGTTGTCCACCTAACCTGACAGCCGAGGCAAGGAGAGCACTAATTAGAGAAGCAGCTAAGAGGCCCATGGTCACTCTGGAGGAGCTGTATAGATCCACTGCAAAAGACTTGAGGGTCACCTTCCGGCAGGACAATGACCCTATACATACAGCCAGAGCTACCATGGAATGGTTTAGATCACAGCATATTCATGTGTTAGAATGGCCCAATCAAAGTCCAGATCTAAATCCCATTGAGAATCTGTGGCAAGACTTGAAAATTGCTGTTCAGACGCTCTCCATCCAATCTGACTGAGCTGGAGCTATTTTGCAAATAAGGGTACGTTCACACGACGACAATAAGTCGCACTATTGTCGTGTGACAATTTTTATAATGGGAGTCTATGGTGTCGCATTGCGACATGTGACATGCTCCGACTGCAACGCGACAGTCGCAGAAAAATCTATCTTGAATGGATTTTTATGCGACTGTCGCGTCACAGTCGCAGCATGTCGCAATGTGACACCCTAGACTCTCATTATAAAAATTGTCGCACGATATTGGTGCGAAAAAATGTCGTGCAACAAATGTTGCAGTGAAGTTGTCGTGCGACAAATGTCGTCGTGTGAACGTACCCTAAGAATGGGCAGAAATTTCAGCTTCTGTGCAAAGCTGGTAGAGACATACCCCAAAAGACTTGCAGCTGTTAATTCAGCGAAAGGCAGTCCTACAAAGTATTGACTCAGGGGGGCTGAATACAAATGCACGCCACATTTACAGATTTATATTTACTCTGTTAATGATTTAACAGTGATCATTTTTCTAAATATAATTAATTAACTAATTCCCATCCCTTAGAAGATAATTAACATATACTTACCTGATTGTTGCCTTCCGTCTCCGCTGGTTACGGCCACCGCTCTTCTCCGGAATGCTTGCGCAGACGACTTCTTTTCTCCTGGCCGGGCCGCGCGCGTACTCCCGAAAGCGCACGCCGGCGCCGCGCATGCGCTATGATGACTTCTTCCTGGCCAGTATAGCGGACCACAAAACACATATGGTCGTGTGACTGTAGCTTAACCTAGTATTCGGGTTTAGCAGAGGGGGGAGGGGATGAAGAAGTTCCCAGAGGTCCTTCCTTCTGATTTCTATCTTTCTGCTGAACATGAATCTTGATTTCTGAGTGATAAAAATATCTAATTGAACCAATTTACTCCTGAAGCCACCGACGTCTTCGGGATTTGACTCACACAAGTTTCTCTGGAGAACTTCGCACAAGTTGTCTTGTTTGTTGCTTCTTTGCACTTTAGAGGAGGTGAGTCACAGATAATGATTTCTGGAGGAAACGGAGATATTCTATGATCACTTCACAAGTCCACAGAACATTCCCTGAAACTCCTGCAACACGAAATGTCACTGCTCCTGTATGTGTCCAGTGTTACTGACATCAGGAAGAGGAAATATCAAACCGTGACATAGTGCAGCACTACATAGTGTCTGGCCCAGTCCTACAGAAGAGCTATGGTAGCACAAATTGCTGAAGATTGGGCTGCTGGTTATAATATAAAAGGTGTCAGAACACACAGAACATCGCTGCCTGCGGTATATTAAGCTGCGTAGCCACAGACCGGTCAGTATCTATGCTGACCCCTGTCTAAAGTGCCTACAGTGGGTCACCTAAGCATGAAAATTGGACCATGGAGCAGTGGAAGGTGACCTGATCTGATGTTTTACATCATATGGATGGCCAGATGCATGTGCTTCACCAACCTGGGGCAGGAGATGGTACCAATGCGACACTCTGGGCAATGTTTTGCTGGGAAGCTTGGGTCTTAACAGTGGCGTGCCTAGGTTGTTTGGCACCCGGGGCGGGTCCTTTTTAATAAATTGTACCCCCTCAGAGTAGTATTGCCCTCATTGTACAAACTTCACAGTAGTTTTGTACAGATGTGTGCCCCCTAACAGTAGTTATGCTCACATTGTGTCCCCTTAAAGTACTTATTCCTTCATTGTGCCCCCTTCACAGTAGGGTTGGGCAATATACCGGTGTCTGCGATATACCGCGGTATTAAGAAACTGCGATATGGCGATATTACAGTTTCCTAATAACTGCAGTATTTAATGACGTCATAGGAGTGGTTGCACGTGTGCCCACCGCTCCTAAAACATCCATGTCAGGGGTGTGGAATTCCTATCGCCCGGCGCCCGGGACACGTAGTGCCGGGCGCCGGGCAGGTAGTTTAAGTAGCGGTCTCTGCCGGGAATTTAGCACCGGCCCCGCAGTGAAGTAGCCCGACCTTAATAACTATTGTTGCGCAGGCTCCCGGGCAGCTCTCTGTTCCTCCATGCGCCGTCTGCTCCTTCATTCATAAAATGGGCGGAGCATGGAGGAACAGAGAGCTGCCCGGGAGCCTGCGCAACAATAGTTATTAAGGTCGGGCTACTTCTAATAACATTAACTACATAAATACTGGATAAGAGCTGCGGGGCCGGTGTATTACTGCAGAGTAACACTGCATCGCCCCGCAGCTCTTATCCAGTATTTATGTAGTTAATCTTTAAGTAGCCCGACCTTAATAACTATTGTTGCAGGCTCCCTGGCAGCTCTCAGTTCCTCCATGCGCCGTCTGCCCCTTCATTCATAAAGTGGGCGGAGCAGACAGGCGGAGCATGGAGGAACAGAGAGCTGCCCGGGGAGCCTGCGCAACAATAGTTAATAAGGTCGGGCTACTTCTACAGAGATTAACTACATAAATACTGGATCAGAGCTGCGGGGCCGGTGTATTACTGCAGAGTAACACTGCACCAACCGCTGCGAGTGCCCCCCCCCCACAGTGTTGGGGGTCTGTCGCTGACACTGTTATGGGGTATATGTGGCTGACACATATATAGCATAAGATGCTATATATGTGTCAGCCACAGTGCCCCCCGATAACAGTGCGTCAGCCACAGTGCCCCCCGATAACAGTGCGTCAGCCACAGTGCCCCCCGATAATAGTGTGTCAGCCACAGTGCCCCCCGATAATAGTGTGTCAGCCACAGTGCCCCCCCTTAACAGTGCGCCAGCCACAGTGCCCCCATAACAGTGCGCCAGCCACAGTGCCCCCCCATAACAGTGCGTCAGCCACAGTACCCCTCCATAACATTGCGTCAGCCACAGTGCCTCCCCATAACAGTGCGTCAGCCACAGTGCCCCCCCATAACAGTGCGTCATACAGTATAACGTCTCCTTGTGGCTGCCCCCATACAGTATAACGTCTCCTTGTGGCTGCCCCCATACAGTATAATGTCTCCTTGTGGCCGCCATACAGTATAACGTCTCCTTGCGGCTGCCCCCATACAGTATAACGTCTCCTTGTGGCTGCCCCCATACAGTATAACGTCTCCTTGTGGCTGCCCCCATACAGTATAACGTCTCCTTGTGGCTGCCCCCGTACAGTATAACGTCTCCTTGTGGCTGCCCCCATACAGTATAATGTCTCCTTGTGGCCGCCAGACAGTATAACGTCTCCTTGTGGCTGCCCCCATACAGTATAACGTCTCCTTGTGGCTGACCCCGTACAGTATAACGTCTCCAAGTGTTTTTTTCTTCTAAATGGGCATTTATTGTGATATATATCGTTATTGCGATAAATTTCTTAATATCGTTATCGTGGCAATATTTTTGATATCGCCCAACCCTACTTCACAGTAGCTATGTACTTTTTGTGCCCCCCTCACAATAGTAATGGCCTCTCGGTGCCCCTTTCACAGTTCTAATGCCGTCTTTGTGCCCCCTTCAGAGTAATAATCCCCATTGTGCCCCCTGCATAGTAATAATCCCCATTGTGCCTCCTTCACAGTAATAATGCCCATTGTGCCTCCTTCACAGTAATAATCCCCATTGTGCCCCCTGCATAGTAATAATCCCCATTGTGCCTCCTTCACAGTAATAATGCCCATTGTGCCCCCTTCACAATATTAATGCCCTCTGTGCCCCCTTTATAGTAGTAATGCCCTCTGTGCACTGTGCCACCTTCAGAGTAGTAATGCCCTCTGTGCACTATGCAGTGTCGGCATCATGTTCCTTCCCTGCGCTGGCATCAGCACAGGGAACGAACTACGCATGCGCTAGCTCGCGCATCGCAAGATTTCGGCACTTCAGCTCTGTGACGTCGGAGATTCCGATGACGCGGGGTGGGGTGGTGCTGCGCTTAGAAAATGTGACTCATCTCCAGACACAGGACTCATATCAGGTTCATTTGCATATCTCTAAAATCCTTTTCTGACGCAAAAAAGCACATAGAGCTAAGGGGACTGGGTCCTGCCGATGTGCTAGCGGCCATCTAGCAGCCCATGTCCCCAGCTCTATACACAAAATCCTGGTGATAGGTTCCCTTTAAAGTGGCTCTGGAAAAAATACTAAAAGTGGCCCCGTTTTGTAGCTGGGTCCAAATTGATGGAAGGCAGGGCCAGCAATATCATATTTTGGCACATTATACCACCGCAACAGAGTCAAATACCACAGTGCCACACAAAATACTGCCAGCACCAAGAAACACATCCCCAAAAACTTCCACTGGCTGCCCCCCTGTAATATCTATGGCCAATCTTCCCCTGCATGAGGTAGGCCCTCAGTCCTGCCATGGGCTTCTGAACTGCTTTGCCTCTTCTGTGTTGTGACTCTACCAGGGCACTCATACTGTGGAACAGAGGTTCCTGTGCTTCACCAGTTATTACTGGCAGTTTATTCTGCACTTTTCTACCCTAACCACCGCGTTTAACTGTAAAGAAGAACCTGGAACCTACTCAACATCTAAATCCTTATCAGGCCCAATAGTCATTGTTCTTCTCTAGATTTAACTTTGTCCTTCATTTCTGCCCAGCTATGAAGAAGCCAAGGCTGTTGTCCACTCCGTGCCATCCAGCTGATTGGATAGAGGAGACCCAGCACATCATTAATCCTACCTGCATCTTCTCCTGCTCCAATTCAGCCTAAGGACATTCTGTAAACAGCTGGCTATTCAACTGGACTTTTCCTTGGCTTACCATCTGCAGATCATTGGGCAGGTTGAACGCCGGTCGTGGTCAACTATTTGGGACACTTCACTTCTGCATGTCACGACTACGTTCTGATATTGCATATTTTTATTAGTGCATCTATTGCTGTGTGTCTAGATTGGATATGCATTTTTGTATAACACATGCCTGCTGTAGTAAGCTTACAAGTGTAGCATGTGCTATTTGGTTTATGAACACAAAAGGGGTTAATGCAGGTGCACAGTCTGATTAGACTCAAGAGGTGTGTCTTTTAATTTTCATAATGTAATGGGATCTGCCCATGTTTCCTTTTTAAAAGTTCCGTTTGGACATAATATGTTATGCCATGATGAAAGATATGTTTGTCCGAAACGCGTAGCTGTTGAATTTACACCTTAAGGTATTTTTTTAAGTGACCAATAAAGATAAAACATTTTATGAAGACTTTGTGCTGGACCTACCTTGACAGTGTGAAACTACAGCTCCCGGTATGGCCTGAACTGTTGTAGAGGTGTTCTTCTCCATCTGGTTCAGGCCACCATGATGACATCTCACAGTCATGACTCTTCTCTAATTTTATCTTCAACTTTTCAATTTACCAACATATCGGCACCCTGTATATCAACACAAATGCCTCTTAGTGCCACAGCTATAACTATAATAGCATCATACACTGTGCCCCTGAATACTGTCATGTCACATACTATGCCCCCTAAAAAGTTACTAATGGTAGTGCCACACAATCTGTGCCCTCTGTATGTAGTGCCAAACATTTTGTGCCCTCTCTATATAGTGCCACACACATTGCCCCTAATCGCAGTTCCACACACTGTGTGCCAAATGCTCTGTACCGCCCATATATAATGCCACATGCTTGGTGCCCTCTATAAATAGGGCCACACACTATGTGAAATCCATATATATTGCCTCATTTTCTGTGTTCTCTGTATATGGCACCTCATGCTCTGTACCCCTTGTAAATGGTGCCTCATGCTCTGTGGCCCCTGAATATGGTGCCTTATACTCTGTACCCCTGTATATATTGGCTCTTCTCGGTGCACCCTGTATATAGCGTCTCTTATATGTGCCCCCTTTATGTACAGCTCCTCCTATATGTGCCCCCTTTATGTACAGCTCCTCTCATATGTGTCCCCTTTATGTATAGCACCTCTTATATTTTCCCCCTGAATACAGTGTACGCACACTGTATTAAAATACTTACCTGTCTGTGGTCCGACGAAGAAGAACATTTCAGGCAGTGTGATGACGTCATCTTCCTCCTCGTGGCTGTGCAGTTCCTTGCAATATGGCCCAATTTGCCACAGTTGTAACATTTCTCCCTTCTAACTTTCCCTTCTGGGGCCATCCATCCCTATTAAAGGGGTTGTCCAACTCCCGGCACTCCCGCCGATCAGCTGTTTGAAGAGAAAGCAGCGGCAAGCAGGTGTAATTTCAGGTAAGGCGTCCACATTCACTTCCATGGGACAACTCTTTCTGTTCTAGTGAATACTATAGAGCCGTCCCATAGAAGTGAATGGGGGAGCCATACTTGCAATTACACTGCTCACTACCGTAATTGCAGCGGCTAGCAGATAAACAGAGCAGAGCAGCCAATCAAAAAGCTGATCGGCAGGGGTGTCAGGAGTCGGACCCCCGCCAATCTAATATTGATGACCTATCCTGAGGATAGGTCATCATTAATAAAAAGCGGACAATTCAGTCATAATATAACCCACCCATAAATTACCTCACTTTAGAAACTACACTCCTGAAGTTATTCAAATTTGATTTTAAAAACATTGTTAACCCTTTAGGTGTTCCATACGAATTAAAGGAAAAATAGAGAAGAAATATCAAAATTTCACTTCTTTTTGCAAATAAAATAAAAACTAAATTTAATATTTATTACTCTAATGCTGCAGTTTACAGAAGCACCCCATATGTGGTCGTAAACTGCTGTACGGGCAGGGGGCAGAAGGAAAGGAGCGACATATGGATTTTGGACGGCAGATTTCACTGGAATAATTTTAAGTTGGCATGTCGCATTTGAAGACCCCCTGATGCACCCCTACAGAAACTCATAAAAAGTGACCACATTTTGGAAACTATAGGATAAGGTGACAGTTTTATTGATACTATTGATACTATTTTGGGGTACATATGATTTTTTATTGCTCAATATTACGCTTTTTGTGAGGCAAGGTAAAAAAAAGAGCAGTTTTGGCACAGTTTTTATTTTTTTAATTTTTTTATGGCGTTCACCTAACAGGATAGATCATGTGTTATTTTTAAAGAGCAGGTTGTTACGGACGTGAAAATACCAATAACAAAATATGTCTATTTTATTTTTTTGTTGCAGTTTTACATAATAAAGCATTTTTTTAAATCATGTTTTTGTCTCGATTTTCTGAAAGCCATATTCTTTTTTATTTTTCTGCTGATAGTCTTGTGAAGGGGCTAGTTTTTTTGCAGGAAGAGTTGACGTTTTTTATTGGTACCATTTTTGGATACATATGAATTTTTTTTGCTAGTTCAATTTAACACTTTTTGCAGGCAAGGTGACAAAAAATTGGCTGTTTTTATTTTATTTTCTAAGGCGTTCACCTGAGGGTTAGATCATCTGGTATTTTTATAGCGCTGGTTGGATGCGGCAATATCTAATATGTTTTTTTTTTTTTTTTATTAAGAATCACTTGAAAGGAAAGGGACACTTTTTTTCTGTAGGAACTTAGTTTTCTTTTATAAAAACTTTTTATTTTTGTCCCAGTACAGGGACTTCAGGGGCTAGGGGCTGTATCTCACCGGCTTCCGTACATGGCAGACCCTGAGACCATTGCCAGGCCTGGGGTTGCCATGGCAGCCATCGGCCCCTTGTCACCGCAGCACGGGGGGGGGCAGAGGGATCCCCCTCCCTCTGCGATCCTTTTATATGTTGCAGTCAGTGTTTATCACGGCATATAAGGGGTTAATCAGGTGGGTCCCTGCATTGATCAGGCGCACACAGCTCCTGTGCCCGCCTGATTATCATGACATACTATTCTAAATGATCTATTGTACTGTGTCCCCGTCATCATGTGAGTACACAGCAATCGCCGATCAGATAGAGACTGTCTTATCATAAATTACTATGATACAGATAGTTCGGGTCAAGTGAGCTGCTGTCGATCCAGGAGATGCGGCGGACACTGGACCATGTTTCCCGGGGCGATCATGGTCGTGTGCATGAGCACTCCAGTCACATCCAAAGCTGCTGTCACAACTATGCTGTTGTATCATTTCTCACACTCTACCCATAGATGTAGTCATAAGTCTGCTGGTAAATCCTGTCTTTTACTCTAGTCTACTCCAGAGCAGCAGTCACTATGCTGCTGCATCATTTCTTACACTCTACCCATAGCTGAAGTCTCAGTGCTGTTGTAACATCCTTTCACTCTAGTCACATCCAGAGCTGCAGTCACAATATTGCTGTTTTCCTTGGAGCCTTCAGATTCTAGACTTTTATGAAATTTCATAATCTCATTGGACAGGGCCATTAGGGGAGGATTATAATGAGGACAATGTGGACCACACAGCCCAGCGCTCCTTATTACATTTCATCCCTGAATTGTGTAGCTGTCCTGCACATCTAAGAACAGGAAGCAGCATTATACGTCATCAACACAGCCAGCCAATGACAGGCTGCTCCTGGGAGGTCCACAGCTGCTGCTAGACCCGCACTGCACAACCTAGAGTGCTGGGTGCAAGCCCCGCCCCCGCAGGGAACCTCTGCAGAGCACGATAGCTGAGCGCTGCAGTCGGTCGTGACAGGGAAGGGAGGGGGAGACACCGCAGAGCAGTACAGGAGGAGGGCAGAAGAGTCTCCTGACTGTTCTCCAGTCCGGTGTACCATGAAAAAGCCTTAACTCATGAACAAACCTTAAGTCAGCTGATTTCAGGGGGTGTGTTCTATGCAGCCCATTCAGGCGGCTCTCGGCTCATATTACACATTGAGGGGGTGTGTTCTATGCAGCCCGCGCTCGGCTCAGCGCAGTCTGCAGAAGCAGGTCTCCCCGATGGGAGAGGGAGGGAGCTCCCTCTCTGTTAACCCCTTACATACCGCGGTCCGTACGGACCGCAGTATTGAAGGGGTTAAACTGCTGACATCTGCAGCACAGATGTCAGCAGTTTATAGCAGGGGGTCAGCAATGTGCTGACCCCCTGTTATACCCACTAGACCACCAGGGAAAAAATTTCAAAGGAGGCGGGCGGGGGATCGCAATTGCGATCCCGCCTGCCGCACCGCCCGCCTCCCACGGCTGCAGCCCGCAATCCCCCCCCCTGCACCGCCCGGGGGGTCAGTAACATGGCGGGGTGCAGGGGGAGGGGTTAATTGGTTAATTTTTACATTTAGGTCTCTGATCGCAGCGCTCGGTCACAGGCAGGTGCCGGCAGCCTGTGCCTTCTTCCTGCATTTATATAAGAAACGGTACTCTGCATTGATGGCCAGTGCGCCCGCCCCTCCTCCCGCCCCCGCTCCGCCCCTCTCTCCCTCTATTGGTTGCAGCGGCAGCACAGGGGGAGGGAGAGACTGCCTCCTTCTCCCTGCGCTGCCGAGGAGAACATGGCCGCGCTGAGAGCAGCGCAGCCACGCTCTCTTATACTGGGCTGTGCAGTAGCGCAGCCCAGTATCGATAAAATACTTTTCCTGGTATCGAGTGCGATACCAGAGAAAAGTATCGATTGGGTATCGAAAGTTCGATACCCGAAACAACCCTACACTACACCACATACTGCACCACATGCTAGGGATCAACCGGGAATTGATTTTTTTAGAGCCGATACCCATAATCTGTGAACTTTCAGGCCGATACCCGATATTCTGTGCATTTTCATTTTAGAAAAAAAATGTTTGCTGTTAAATGAAGAGATGCCATATATAGATTGGATTAAATATTTATACTTATTATTTTTTAATAGTTTTTTTTCACTTTTTTTTTTTTAAATTTTATAACTATTTCCCCCTTAGGGGTAGAACCTAGGATCTTTTAATCCCTTGTCCTGTTCACCCTAATAGAGCTCTATTAAGCCTCTTTTACACGAGCACGGATTAGGTCCGAATGCGTTCAGTGAAACTCGCACCATTTTGCTAGCAAGTTCAGTCAGTTTTGTCTGCGATTGCGTTTAGTTGTTCAGTTTTTTCCCCGCGGGTGCAATGCGTTTTGATGCGTTTTATCACGCATGTGATAAAAAACTGAAAGCTTACAAACAACATCTAGCAACCATCAGTGAAAAACGCACCGCATCCGCACTTGCTTGCAGATGCAATGCGTTTTTCACTGAAGCCCCATTCACTTCTATGGAGCCAGGACTGCATGAAAAACGCAAGAATATAGAACATGCTGCGTTTTTCACGCAACGCAAAACGCGTGAAAATAAAAACGATTATGCACACAGACCCATTGAAATGAATGGGTCAGGATTCAGTGCGGGTGCTATGCGTTCAAGTCACACATTGCACCCGCGCGGAAAACTCGCTTGTGTGAAAGGGGCCTAAGGCTGGGTTCACACGGGCGAGTTTTCCGTGCAGGTGCAATGCGTGAGGTGAACACATTGCACCCGCACTGAATCCGGACCCATTCATTTCATTGGGGCTGTGCAGATAAGCTGTGATTTTCCCGCATCTCTTTTGCATTGCGTGAAAATCGCAGCATGCTGTATAATGTGCGTTTTTCAAGCAACGCAGGCTCCATAGAAATGAATGGGGCTGCGGGAAAATCGCAAGCATCCGCAAGCAAGTGCGGATGCGGTGCGATTTTCACGCAGGGTTGCTAGGAGATAAACATCTATTCACTGTATTATTTTCCCGTGACGTGTCTCTTTCGACAGAATCTGCAACAGACGTCCCGAACTGAGCCTCCAATGCAGATGTGAGCAAGTGTAGGCCTACGTATTATGTATTTGTATTACCGCAACTTTCGTACTCCTCCTCGGCTAAAAATACTCCTCGAAAATGGTTCGAGTATTTTTACTCTTTTGGAAAAAAACGTAGTGCGACCTCTGGATAAAATTTTAAGAAAATCCACAGCAAAATCTGCTGCAGAAAAATATGCTGCTCTATAATGGGGGGCCCCATTCAAAAATTTGCAATGGCTCTCAGCCCTTTCTAGTTATGTCCCTAGCTTGTCACATTATGTGACTATGACTTCAGGCATGCTGTCCATGTATGTGAGCATCCCTGTGTGTGATGATCTGCAAAACATGGATACCGGCCGCGTGCGTTCCGCATTTTGCGGAACAGAACATCCTGGCCTCTGTAGAACAGTATATGCTTGTCTGCAAAATGGTCAAGAATAGGACATGTTCTATCTTTTTGCGGGTGCCATGGAACGGACATGCGGATGCATACAGCACACAGTATTCTGTCCGGATCTTTTGCGACCCCATTGAAATGAATGGATTTGGAGCCGACCCGCATTTTTAGCGGACAAAAAAAATGGTCATGTGCATAAGCTCTTTTGATAGTGTCTGTGTGTGTATGGGAGCGTCCCTGTGTGGTGAATTTGTGTGTGTGTGTGTATGGAAGTGCACTCTTGTGGTAAAAATATGTGAGGGAGCATCCCTGTGTGTGGTGAATTTGTGTTTGGGAGGTTTTCCTGTGTGTGTATGGACATATGCATGAGGGGGGTTGAAAGTGTGTAAGCGAGTGTCCCCGTGTGATGATGAATATGTGTATGGGACGAGTCCAAGTGTGTGGTAAAAGTGTGTGAGGGAGTGTCCCTGTGTGTGGTTAATATATACGTGTCCCTGTGTGTGGTCTACATGTAAATGGTAGGCATCCTTGTGTGTGTATGGAAGTGTTCATAGTGTATGTGTAGTAAATGTGCATGTGAGCATCCCGGTGTGTGGTAAATGTGTGTATGGGAGGCGTCCCTGTGTGTGGTGAATGTGTGTATGGAAGGCGTCCCTGTGTGTGATAAATATGTGTATGGGAGGCGTCCCTGTGTGTGGTGAATGTGTGTATGGGAGGCGTCCCTGTGTGTGGTGAATGTGTGTATGGGAGACGTCCCTGTGTGTGGTGAATGTGTGTATGGGAGGCGTCCCTGTGTGTGGTGAATGTGTGTATGGGAGGCGTCCCTGTGTGTGGTGAATGTGTGTATGGGAGGCGTCCCTGTGTGTGGTGAATGTGTGTATGGGACGCGTCCCTGTGTGTGGTGAATGTGTGTATGGGAGGCATCCCTGTGTGGTGAATGTGTGTATGGGAGGCGTCCCTGTGTGTGGTGAATGTGTGTATGGGAGGCGTCCCTGTGTGTGGTGAATGTGTGTATGGGAGGCGTCCCTGTGTGTGGTGAATGTGTGTATGGGACGGGTCCATGTGTGTGTTAAAAGTGTGTGAGCGAGTGTCCCTGTGTGTATATATTGAAGCATCCATGTGGTAAAAGGTTGCAAAGGAGCGTTCCTGTGTGCAGACATCCCAACCTGCGAAAACATTTTAGGTTGGTGCACTTCTCATTTCAGGGAGGTTCTCTTTTTTTTCCCCCCACAAACTTTTTATTACATCCATCAGCCCCCCAGTGCCTCTCCATCAGCCCCCCAGTGCCTCTCCATCAGCCCCCAGTGCCTCTCATCAGCCCCTCAGTGCCTCTCCATCAGCCCTCCAGTGCCTCTCCATCAGCCCCCCAGTGCCTCTCCATCAGCCCCCAGTGCCTCTCCATCAGCCCTCCAGTGCCTCTCCATCAGCCCCCCAGTGCCTCTCCATCAGCCCCCTAGTGCCTCTCACCAGCCCCCAGTCAGTGCCTCTCACCAGTCCATAAAATATAAAAAAAAAAAACACTTACCCTCTCCTGCTCCTGGAAACCGCCGCTCCTCTTCTGCTGCTGTTGGCTGTGCTGTGAAGGCTGCGCACAGCATGACGTCACAGAGCGACTCACTCCTGTGCGCAGGCTGCAGAGCCGACAGCCTAAGACCAGGAAGCGGTGAGTACAAAGCCTTCACTGTTTCCTGGTCCTTTTGCCCTGAACAGGAACGGCGTTCCTGCTGTGAAAAAAGTGCAGGAACGCCGTTCCCCCTGCTTTCCGGGATATATTGTTTTTTATGCGGGCGTCAGGGAGCCGCTATCTAATAGTGGGAGACTCCCTGAACGTCCGGGAGACTTGAGATCCCTGTGTGTGTGGTGAATGTGTGTTTAAGAGCATCCATGTTTGTCTGGAGGCGTCCCACACTTCTCATGCAGCTTGGGGCCCATGGTACCCTTAATCCGCCCCTGAAAGCCATCATCCCCAGTGTAGGGGTGGCAGTATTTACATGATGGTACATTACAGGAATCAGGAGACAGGAGTCTATGATTCTCTAATTGTGAAGATTTTATAATTCTCGTGACATTGCTGAGATAAATCCTCAATGACAGATGGAACTTCTTTGGTCGTCTTTAAATAGCATCTGGCGCAATGCTCTGTCCAAGCGCATTATATGGACGTTATCATCACGCAGGTCCTCTGATGTCCATTACTGGATGTAACAGTATATTAGCTGCACCCCACCCCCAAGAGATTTAGCAGTGCTGACTGATGTTGGGGAAAGGAATGCAAGAATATTCAGCTACTGGTTAAATTCCCAGCAGCGCAGAGTATTACAGGAGAAAAGTGTGTGGATCTTCTGGTCGGTCACAGACTCAGAGTATTTCACCAGAGCAGTGTACTGATATTGTGAGAGCGGTGTCATACAGACTCCTCAACTGCTATGAGGCGCGGGAGGTGGAGGGGCCCGCTCTGAACCTCCAGTCTGTTGGACAGCTGCCACTACGGGTAACTAAGTGCATAACTGTATAAATCCCTATGCACTTAGTGCCCCCTAGTGGTGGCCACGGCAGACAGATTTTAAATATATTATGTGAGGAGACGCAATGATTTAAAGCTCTATGGTGGAGAATGAGCGCCCTATTTTTGAAGCCCCCTTTCCACTTTTTTCAGCATATATAGTGGGTGAGGCTAAGGACGTCCCATCGATGCTGCACTAGCAGCCAATGATTTCAGTGCAGTTACACCTTCTCTGAATGGAGTCACCTGCACATACCCGTCCTCTAAGTAGTGGTAGGCGGGAAGTATAAGGCCTTATTCACACGTCCGCAATGTTCGTCCGCACCCGTTCCGCAAATTTGCGGAACGGGTGCGGACCCATTCATTTTGAATGGGGACATGATGGATGCGGAGAGCACACACTGTGCTCATCGCATCCGCATTTGCGGAGCGCGCCGCCGATCTTCCGGACAGCGGCTCCGCAAAAAAGTAGAGCATGTCCTATTCTTGCCCGCAATTGCGGACAAGTATAGGCATCTCTATAGGGCCGGTGGCAAGGTGTTTTGCGGATCTGCAAAATTGCGGATCCGCAAAACACTACGGACGTGTGAATAAGGCCTAACAGAGGTTGAGAGTGGTAGTGGCTCTGGATGCAACGATTATTTATGTAAATCACAAGGGAAGTCCTCACACCAATGCTTCTTAGGACTGGGACAGTAACAGGAGGGCACATCCTGATTTTGGGGCTCCTGCCTGATGGTCATTAGGATGCCCTTGGTATTATGGGCCTAGTACAGTGCAATGCAGGAGATACAGGTGCTGTGGACGATGATGGAGTCAGTAACCAGGTTAGTTATAGAAAATAGACAAGTCTCTCTTTACTAAAGTGCAGAACAGGGGTTGTAGTACATCCAAACAATTCAATGTGCAAATCTTCTCTGATAGCAATGTATGGATATAGGCAAAGATGGGGATTGTAGTACTCCTTCCCTCTATCTTTTTCTCCCTCTCTCTCTCTGTAGAATCGAAGGCTGGCAATAACTTTCTTGCCAACCCATCTGTAATCTTCAGCTGAGCGGTACAGGATTAATATACAGCTTGCCAGGACTGTGTCAAGGTGTGAGAGGTGTATTAGCAATGTCTTTCTCACTGCAGTAAAGTCTCTATCAGCAAGTACCTTACTGGCTGACTCCAATGCTTGTCCATGCAGATTCTGTACCTTCTAGTTCTTTCTTTCTCTATCTGGAATACTGTAAATTAGAGATGGCTTTTCTTGATACAAATATTCTCAGATAGTGATTCTCTGGGACTTAGTCTTCTAAGGAGTGAGCACATGTAGCTCCTCTCTTTTTCAGCTAACACTAGACTCACCCTAAACTAGGGGTGGGCCTAGGTTCATCTTCTAGCCTCCTACAGAGTAGTGTGAGGAATGTTAACCCTTACTTATCCATGCAAAACTGTATGGGTAATACAATACATGAAAACATTAAATAACATTTAAATAACAAGAAACAATATTGAAAGTAATCTATTCTGGGGTACTGCAGAGGTCCAGCATCATTAATCTTCCCGTCTCCTTCACTCCAGTGTCTCAGATTTACAATACATCAAAGGAAATCAGAAAGAAAACAAGCAGTATGTTGAGAGGAGCCTGTGGACCCAGCTTGCTTGTGGGTTTGACTGCTGTGACCCCTATAGTTATGCCACTGGAAGCAACAGAGCCCAGCAGAGCATTTGAAGACAGTGGTGTCTAAGGGTACTTTCACACTAGCGGTTTTCTTTTCCGGCATTGAGTTCCGTCGTCAGGGCTCAATACCGGAAAAAAAACGCTTCCGTCTTCTCCTAATGCATTCTGAATGGAGAGAAATCTGTTCAGGATGCATCAGGATGTCTTCAGTTCAGTCACTGAACGGCGTTTTGGACGGAGATAATACCGCAGCATGCTGCGGTTTTATCTCCACCCGAAATGCCGGAACACTCGCCGTAATGCCAGATCCAGCATTCATTTCCATAGGAATGTATTAGTGCCGGATCAAAATAAAAATACCGCACTGACGGATCCGTTATTGCAATGCATTTGTGAGACGGATCCACATCCGGATCCTTCTGCAAATACTGTCCGTTTTGTTACAAATTGCACAAACGGCGACGGAACTGCTTGCCGGATTCCTCTACCGCAGGTGTGAAAGTAGCCTTAGGCCCCATTCACACATCCGCAAATGGGTCCGCATCCGTTTTGAAATTCTGCGGAACGGGTGCGGACCCATCCATTCTCTATGGGGCTGGACGTGAACTTCCGGTCCACGGCTCCGCAAAAGAGCTTGCGGACAAGAATAGGCATTTCTATGGGGGGTGCCGGCGGGGTGTGTTGCGGATCGGCAACACACCACGAATGTGTTTGGACCCTTAGCAGGGTGGATTTGATTTAAATCAAACTGATTGAAATCACTAGTCAGTAAGGCTTGATTTAAATCATAGTTTTCTACATAAAGACTAATTCTTGCTGGTATAACTTAATATGCAACTAGATCAGTGTTTCTCAATTATTTTCTGTCATGCCCCCCCCTAGGAAGAAGAAAACATTTCGCGCCCCCGCGCGACTGTAAATAGTATCATTTGTCTATAAAATTGTTATAAGTACACCAATCTCCCCACAGGTGAGGGCCATTAACCCCCCCTCCCCCCCAAATCATGTGCAGACTCCATTAACCCCCCCCCAATCATATGCAGGCTCCATTAACCCCCCTCCCCAATCATGTGCAGGCTCCATTAACCCCCCCAATCATATGCAGGCTCCATTAACCCCCCTCCCCAATCATGTGCAGGCTACATTAACCCCCTCCCCCCAAATCATGTGCAGGGTCCAGGCTTCCCCCTCCCCCAAATCATGTGCAGGCTCTCTCCCCCCCCCCAATAGGGTCCAGGGTCCACCCACCCACTACTTACCTCCCTGGAAGCGCTGGATGCAGGCCTCTTCCGGCCTGTGTCCCGCTCTGCACTCTGCTCAGGCGGCGCGATGACGCCATCGCGCCGCCTGAACCGCTTTGATAGGCTGCCGGCACAAGGCCCGCAGCCTATCAGAGGAGCAGGGGAGGGAGACGCCTCTCCCTCCCCTGCCGCACTGCACAGCGATCTGTATCGCTGTCCAGAGGACGGCGATACAGATCACTATGGAGATGAACGCTTCCACAGTGGAAGCGTTCATCTCCTGTCACCTGGAGGCCCCCTTTACGGAGCCTCGTGCCCCCCATGGGGCCCACTATTTGCCCCACTATTTGAGAAACGCTGAACTAGATGAAGATTTTTAGAATAACAACTTTTCATATTAGTTTTTTTATCCCCAGTTTAATAGGTTAATCATTGATATTTGGACAACTTTTCTGTTGTACTTAGGAAGGAGAAAAAATATTGTTTCCATTTTATTCACTGAACTTCTTTAAACTTAGCACTGAAGGGGCTGATTCTGTATTCATAGGTTTGTAGAAGTTAGGATTAGGGCACATGCACACGACAGTACTTTCTTTCCGCTTCCGTTCCGTTTTTTGCGGACCGTATGCGGAACCATTCACTTCAATGGGGCTGTAGACTATATGGAAGTTACTCCGTGTGCATTCCGTTTCCGTTTGTCCGCATGGCCGTTCCCCAAAAAAGTAGTGCATATCCTATTATTGTCCGCAAATCACGGTCTGAGGTCCCATTCAAGTAAAAAGATACGGAACGCACACGGAACACATCTGTATGTCATCCGTATTTCATCTGTATTTTGCGGATCCATACTGTAGAAATGCTATGCCCAACACATATTGCTCATGTGTTTGGTGATTAATAAGTTACTGTTTAAGTATAAGATCCGTAAAAAACTGATCAAATACGGAAACAATACGGATATGTTTTGTGCAATAACGGAACGGAAAAGGACTTAAATTTGAGGAAAAAAACCCTCAGATACTGAACAACGGATCCGTAAAAAACTGACCGCAAAACAGCAACGGTCGTGTGCATGATCCCTTAAGGTCTTTTTCTCCACTTGGTTCATGTTATAACATTTTTGCTGTGAAGAAGAGGCTGTGATCTCTGCCGAGTCAAATTCAGCTTTGAGAACTGCAGAAGTAAAGCAAGAATCTGCGATAATATCTTGTAGGCAGAGAAACTGCCCAATATTCTGAGAAAAACCTCTGGAAGAGCAGGACATTGTGAACAGATTCATGGAATTTATTTACCAAAGAAATTAAACATATACAGCCTTAGGCCTCATGCACACGACAGTTTTTAGCGGTCCGCAAAATGGGGTTTTGTTGTTCCGTGATCCGTGTCCGTTTTTGGTTCCGTTGTGTTTCCATGGTCCGCCAGAAAAAAAGGAAGGAAAAAAAATGTGTAATTTTAATATCTGCACCCAGGATAATGAAATATATATGCAGGTCACGGACGCGGAACGCGGATGACAGTCGGATGTGTCTCTGCATTTTTTCACGGTCCCATTGACTTGAATGGGTCCGCAAACCGTTTTTCACGGACAAGAATAGGACAGGTTATATTTTTTTGACGGACAGTAATCACGGACGTGGAGGACAAACGGTGCATTTGACGAGTTTTCCACGGACCCATTGAAAACCAATAGGTCCGCAGGAAAGCATGAAAAACGGCTCAACGGACACGGAATCAAACAACGGTCATGTGCATGAGGCCTTATTCTACATAATTAAAAAAACAATCTTTATTTCATGATGGAATAACCTTTGGATGGTAATATATTTTCCACAAAAAGCATTTCATATAAAAAAAAAATCAGATTTAAATAAAAAAAAATCAGATTTTTTTAAAAAAATCATTGATTTATATCCACCCTGACCCTTAGCCAAATGTTACCTGATGGTTAGGGCCCCATAGAGATAAATTGCGTGTGATTTCCACACTCATGTGATGAGAAAAGATGGTTGCACTGTATCCGATAATGACTTTTTATGGAGGCATATATGAATGAGAATTCATGGTGTCAGTCGTGGTACTCCACATTGGGATTATACGGGTATACTGTAGGACTACAGGACAATATAGGTTCTGCCTGCTGACAGCCTCCCCTGTCTGCAGCCGCTTCTTCTCTTCATTCTTTACATCATTTCCCACATCTTCATTTCTTCTTGTGTTACAATGTGGTCATTATCTGTGACATTAATCTGTGTCTCCTGTAATGAATTGCTTCTTACCCCCCAGTCTAGAAGGTTTCAGGAGCCGCGATGATATTAGTCTGAGGTGACGCATTTTCACCTCATAATTCAGGGAATGCCGCAGGTAATATCCACAATGAAATCTAAATCAATCATCACGGCAAATTCAAATAACATCTGGAATCTCATTGTCCATGACCCCCATCATCTGCTGGGGCCAGGGAGTAGACTAGTGGGAGTTGTAGTAGGAGCCTAGAGCCACATTCCACCAAAAAAGATATGATGTTCTGTCATAAAATGTGTTATTTTCCTGAATAATACTTCCTGCAGATCTGAGGCCTGAAGTCTCCTGTGTTGTATTCAGTCCTATCTCCTGCTCCCTCTTTGCCTGTATGCATGTCAGTCTTTACTGCAGTCTGGTATTTTATTCATGAACAGTCCCATATAGAGGAGGGTGCTGAGCAGGGAAATGTGAGATAAAATAAATCCATGATATATAATATAACCCCTTTAATTATCACCAGTAATGCTGCATGGTGTTTCTTTATAGATGTCAGATCAATAAGGGGAATTGATCACACATCACGCCCTACACTCCAGAATTCTACCTTCAAAAATTTGCAAAATAGGGATTTTTTTTATGCCACTCCAGTTTCGAAAAGCAGATGGAAAAGTGGACGTATTTAGATTTATGCCTGGGACTTTTTTCTCAAAAATTCTCAAACTCCCAAAGCCACTTCAATAAGAGGGGGGTGTAGATAACTGGAGTAACATTTCTAGATAAAAGTGTTACCTTGAGATGAGCGAAATAGTTGATAAATTTGACACAAGGTGCACCAATCCAGACTACCGCAAAACTGATATTAGCCTCATGATATTTTCCCCCCAATTTTTTTTTATAAGAGTTCTAAATCCCTGGTTACATGATAAAAGTATGTTGCCTGCAGTCACCACTAGAGGGAGCTCATTGCATACTGTTAGGGTTGAGACTAGAATGTACAGTAAAATACATCCCAGAGGTGCGTAACCAGAACTCACCTGCCTCCCTCCGCATTCTCAGAACCACCACCTAGGGGTGCACTTAGCCTTTCTTCTGCCCAAAGTGAATGATTAAATGGCACCCCCTGCCCCTGAATCATAGGATCAACGTATATTTAGAGGACAGATAGCAAAAAAAAAACAGAGTTACACATCATACCAAGACGCGCTGGAGTGAGAGGCGCCTAATTAATTTAGCAGCATGTGCCTCTTAATAAATTAGAGACATCTCTGGCCTTAGATGCGCCAGAAACTCAAATCCACACTTGAACTGTGATTTATGCCATTTTATGTCCACTCATGCCAAGGGTACTTTCACACTAGCGTTTTCTTTTCCTGCATTGAGTTCTGTCGTCGGGGCTCAATACTGGAAAAAAAAACGCTTCAGTTTTCTCCTAATACATCCTGAATGGAGAGAAATCCGTTCAGGATGTCTTCAGTTCAGTCATTGTACGGCGTTTTGGACGGAGAAAATACCGCAGCATGCTAAGGTTTTATCTCCGTCCAAAATGCCAGAACACTTGCCGTAATGCCAGATCCGGCGTTAATTCCCAAAGGAAAGTATTAGTGCCGCATAGCCGGATCCGTTCTTTCGGTCTACGCATGCGCAGACCTTTAAAAATGTGAAAAAAATATATATCGGATCCGTTTCTCCAGATGACAAACGGAGAGACGGATGCGTTCTTGCAATGCATTTGTAAGACAGATCTGCATCCGGATCCATCTACAAATGCTGTCCGTTTGCATACAGATTGACGGATCCGTCAGGGAGTTCCAGCGACGGAACTGCTTGCCGGATTCCTCTGCCACAAGTGTGAAAGTAGCCTAAGCCCTGCCACTTTCTAAATTGGTGAGAAGCGTAAAAAGTGACAATTATGGCGCAAATATAGCATGTACCATAATTTGCGACTTAACACCAGTTTTGTGGCAATATTACTCGGGGCACTATAGGAGGCATTATTTACTATAGGGGGCATCATTATTACTGGGGGCACTACGTGGAACTTTATTGCTACGGGGGGACACTGTAGGGAGGCTTTATAAATACTGGAGGCACTACTGGGGGTGTGGGGTTATTTTTACTGGAGCCACTGGGCTATTCACTCTGGGTATTATCAGTAATGGAGGTTGAGGGCATCCTGTTTGCTTTGTACGGTACTATTATTATTTTTTTCAGGGGACAGTGGCACTGTTATTTGTGCAGTGTAGTAGCAGGTTTTGCGTAGCACAATGGACCCAGTACTGGGCCTGGCAGCACGATGGGAAATTGTGTACAGAAGGTTGGTAGGATTGAAAGTTAGGGTCAGTTCAGACTACTGTTTTTCGCTCGTATTTTGATGCGTATTACGTATTATTTCAATGGGAGTCAGCAGTTATTTCTTTTTTACACTTGTTAAAAAAGCAGCGTGTAAAAGAGAAGCAGCATGCCCCATCTTGGGAAAATCAGCGCTGATTCTGCCCCATTGTAATTAATGGGAAGCAGAAAAATACACATCAAAAAACGCACCGAATTTTGAGGCAGAAAAATCGGCTTGGATTCAGTGCTGATTTTTACATGTGCATTTTAGAATTCAGCCGTGTGAACTGACCCAATGGTTTGTGAATTCTGCTGGGGCAGTATTTTGTGCTGCACTATGATATTGGGTTGATCCCACCTACTTGTACAGACCCCACCTTCCGTAATTTTGGACCCACATACAACATGGGGGCCACTTTTATGTTTTTTTTTATTTCAAGGCCTAGGACAAACTGGTTCACACTACAATAATACATGTAAACATGGCCTGCCCCTAACTGGGGCCACTAGACGAAAGAGACTCAACTCGCCTCATGGACAGTGCGTCGCTGCAACCACTCCAACAAATTTAACCCCAAGAATACATACAAGGGACCACACAGAACCCGTATCTTCCAAAACAGAACCCATTCCTATTCACTACTTTTTGTCACCCGCTGACTGATTTTTACATGACCTCCTCATGTGACCTTGGGAAGTCATACGTCTTGGAAGCCCATTCAGTATAGCGTTTATCATGCTGTTTTATCGTGCAGTGAACCCCCCTAGTGGTGGCTGCGGATGCCTGGCTTTTATCACGTAATTCTACATGTATACAGGGAATTTGGAAATCAGAAGCAGTAATTAAATATTTGGTATTATGGGTGCATTCAGGTGACCATATTTCTGGGTCTGCATCCGCTCCATAATTTTGCGGAACAGGTGCAGACCCATCTATTTCACCATGTGCTGTCCGCATCCATAGTTCTGTTCCGTGGCCCTGCAAAAAATATAGAGCATGTCCTATTCTTGTTCGCAATCACAGAGAAGAGTAGGCATTTATTAATAGGGCTGGCCCTGTGCGTTACGCATTTTGCGGAATACACACAGCCGGTATTCATGTTTTGCGGACCACGAAAGATTTTCAGTCGTCTGAATGTAGCCTAATCAGCGCAGCAGGGTTGGAGCTATGTCAGTTTTTATATATATTGTGACTACTTAGGGGTGATGGTGACATCTAGTGGTGACTTGTAGAAATTACACTGGCTCACTTTTGGTGAAAACTCTGCCTGAGGAGGTGGTGATGGTGAGTTCCCTAAAAGAGTTCAAGAGGGGCCTGAATGTATTTCTGGAGGGTAATAATATTACAGGTCCAGGGAGTTATTCAGATTTTTTTCAATTTTTTTGCCTTCCTCTGGATTAATTTGCAACAGGCTGAGCTGGATGGACAGCCCTTTTTCAGCCCTATAAACTATGTTACTATGATCCTAATGTGAAAAGGAAGGTACATTGCTGCTGATAACGATGTTGATGACGCCAGCAATTGACAATTTATTTCTAGACAAGTCATATGAAGGGGATGTAACTCTGAGGGTTGTGGTGGAGGTGTGCTGTCATTGTGTGTTACGTCCTGATGTTGCCCCACACATCTGTCCAACTTATTTTTGTCCCTCCGAAATTGGGACTATGGTCCCCTATCCAGCATCGTAACATACTAGTAGCGTCCTCTATCTTCCACATCTTCTGTGACATTCCAGGCTCCAGCAAATTCATTCTCCTGTAGAAATCGATGAAGATAAAGCGACCATGTGACCACTGATGAGGACACGGGGATGGTCTGGGCATCTGTCCTTGTCTATGTACAATGTTTAAGGGCCTTCTTATCCCGGAGCCTCTATTTCCCATCCTGTGTCCGGGTGGACGTGCGTCTGAGGGCGAGGAGGATGAAAATGCAGGGGATGTACGACACAAAGCGCAATACTGTAGGGATCCCAATAAAGAGGTGTCTGAAAGATGGAGGAACCAAAGTCATCTTTAAGCATTGTAAAAATAGGCCTTAAAATGGGACCCACATCCTCCAGTCACAGCCAGAGCTGCCATCACAATTCTATTGTTGTTTGTCAAATACGTGACAGGCAGGGGCGTAGCTAAAGGCTCATGGGCCCCGGTGCAAGAGTTCAGCTTGGGCCCCCTTCCCTCAGTGCTTTGTGTGTTTTCTTATGCGGCACAAGTGTCCTTGGGCCCCCTCAGGGTCTTGGGCCCGGTAGCGACTGCTACCTCTGCACCCCCTATAGCTACGCCCATGGTGACAGGAAACTAGTGACCAGCTCTGGATGTGACTGGAGTATAAAGGCTCCCAGAAACCCTTGGACTGTTGGCCGAACCCGCTGCTCTCAGCAAGCCTGGATGACAGTACAGTGATATGTATGTCTGGCCTAATACCTGATACAACAGCAGCGATTGCAGCTTTGGATATGACTGGAGTATAGGACATGATATAAGTAAAGATAGGCATGAGCAGAATTATATGGAGGTGTCTCTTGTGACATCAGACGTGGAGCTGGGATGTCACTGGAGGAGTTGTCACCTTTTATCATTACCTGTAGGCATCGGTGTCGTACATGCGGCAAGCCCCTGGCTCCCCGCAGCTTGTGGTCCCCCACTTTATACAGGTTGTGTCAATTGCTGCTCCGTAATAAATGGGGGAGGGAATTCCTCCTGTAATTTAAAAGACTGCCCCAGTTAAGGCGACCAAGACATGAGACAGAAGTAGGTTAATGATTGTCTGATTTACAGACACGCCATCCACACGTTAGACCATATTGGATTGTCACAGTACCTTTAACAAGATGTCTCCAGCCAAGAAGCCAGGAGAGAATGCGATAAGACACTTACCAAGCGCTCGAGCTGCCAGGAGATGGAGACCGAGACCAAAAGACTTTTCTTCTGGGGTCAGACTCCTAGATGATGAAGACACCGACCATCAGTAACAAACCACTAAAATGTGTCAGTAACGTCACATGTAACAGGGGTTCAGTACAGAACGTGCCCACCCACACTGAGGAACCCCCCAAATCATGAGACCTGGAGACAAGCGGATGGAAAATCTAAGATACAACCAGTGTGACTGAGAGGCTTTCACCCAGCTTTCCCGCACTCCTAAGTGACAGATAAGGTGCTGCATGGTCTGAGTTAGAGCACGCCTTTTCCTGGGGCAGGTAGAAGAGTTCCATCTGGGCTTTTCACCTGATGAGCACCATGTATCCAGGCATGGCCCCCAGGGAGTAGATGAAGCAGCAGACCAGATTGAGGATCATGAAATAGAGCAGCATGGTGTCGCACGCCTCCTCCCGTGGACACTGTCCCAGTGTGGCGGAGCCATTGACGGACTGGATGCAGCTGCAGTTGTGGAAAAGCTTGGAAGGAAAGAGAACAACATTAGGGCAGAAATGGACAAGATTATGCAATGGCGGACACCTTGCTGGAGGTCTTACCACATCCTGCCCGCTCCCTGTAGATGATGAGCAGCCAGCCAGGCAGGCGGACAGGTAGCCCACCCCATTATCCCCACACACGGGGTCCCACACATCAGTGGTGCAACCGCAGTTCACGTTACACCCAGATGTTAGGTTCTCCAGGTAAGAAACTTTCTCAACCCTGGAAATGTAGAGAAACCCCACATTAGCCCACAGCTTAAACTGAGAGCCCGCAAGATTCATCAGTGGCACACGTGGTGTGATAGATTTGGCACATCTTGCTTGAAGTTAGACTTTTCGTCTTTTTAAGGCCATGTTCACATCACAAGTAACCTGATCTGGCAGGCTGTCCCGGAGCGCTGCCATGACACCTGGCACTTGGGGTACGGGATAATGACACACTGACACTGTACATGACAGTGACACGCTGACATTGGGGGACAGGACAATGACTTATGGATACTTGTGGTACAGGGTAATGACACTAGGGCTGCAGTAAACTATTATTTTAGAAATCGAGTATTCTATCAATTATTTTTTACGATTAAGCGAGTACTCTAATAACAAAAAACTAACTAAAAGAACGTTTTTCTTTATAACCCCCCCCCCCCGTGCCATCAGCTGCTCCCCCAGTGCCACCAGCTGCCCCCCAGTACCATCAGCTTGCCCCCCAGTGCCACCAGCTTGCCCACAGATTTCTAGTCACCAACATTATATATCGGTCAAAAAATAAATACCATCTCTATATACATGTTACATCTGTCCGCGTATCACATACGACGCATTATACTCTCAGTACTTTCCATAATGCAGCAGTTATCTCCGAGAGGTCCCATTTCTGAAGAGACGCAGTGCAGCATTATGTATATTATATCTGTGTGCATGTATACAGCATAAACACACACACGTTCCCCGTCATATATATTACAGTACATACCGTACCATCAGTGACTGGGAGACATTACATGGACATGGTGTAGGAGGTCTCATTATAGGGGAACTCTCCAGTCAGTATGGGGGATCCTGGACACTGCGGGATCCCCTGTCTACATGACATATAGAGCAATCATTTCCATATATATTATTGGGGAGCGGGATGGGGACCCTATGGCGATCATATACAGGGCCCTCTGTCTACATGACATATAAAGCAATAATATAATTTCCATATATTTTGCTGGGGGTCCCATGGCAATCTAACACAGGGGCTCCTGTGTACATGACGTAATATATTTTCCCTATAGTTTTTTTTTTTTTTTTGGGGGGGGGTCCTCTTATGGCAATCTAACAGAGGGGCCCCTAGACTGCGGGACGTGGAATATAAAGAAATCTTTTGCATACATTTATTTGGGGACCCCTAACATTAAACAGGGAGTCCCCCCAGTCCCCGTGGAATGTTTACCAGTTTGCACACCAGTACATTGGGGGGAGCTGGGGACCCCACAGCTGACATGATTCAGGGGCTCCCCCCAGTCAACGCGGAACCTAATACACCTTCTGTACATTGAGGGCCCCCATGATCCAGTGCGCACATGTAATGGCCAAGGATTCACCTAGTCAGTGTGGGGGTCATCCACCACCAGCAGTATATGGGACTTTCTCCCGGAGCCCCCTGCACTCTGCTCCCCCAGACCCGCCGAGGCCGCCGTCTGTTTGACCACGTTGGAGATGGAAGAGAAGAAGCCCCCCCGCCACCTGCGCCCTGCTCTGCCTGCCCCTGTCCAGCCCGGTGGGTGGGGGCTCGGGGCGCTGCTGGTCAGTCATGTAGCCATTGGGGAGGTTGGCGATGAAGCTGCTGTTCGACAGCCAGCGGGTGCAGTGCGGGACGTTGACGGCGGGTGACCACGGATCCGTGAGTAATAGCAAGCGCTTCACTCTCGCTCCGTGGTCACATGATACAAATGAATCCTCGATGCAAAAAATTTGCATTGAGGATTTTTTGTGTTATATTACTCGATTCAATCGAGTAATCATTTCAGCCTGCATCAGCTAAGAACTAAAGGACCTGTGATGACGTCACATCACATGGTCCAATCACATGGTCCATCTTACCATGGTAAGATGGACCATGTGATTGGACCATGTGATGTGACGCCATCACAGGTCCTTTAGTTCTTAGCTGATGCAGGAAAGAGAGGACAGATCGCAACTACGCGATCAAGTGGCTAAGGTAAGTTAACTTTAATTATTTTTAACCCCTTCCTCTTCATTTTACAATGCATTCTTTATTAAGAATGCTATTATTTCCCCTTATAACCATGTTATAAGGGAAAATAATCAATTCTCCAGAAGACCCGAAACCGGACTTCAGTGATGAAGTCCGGCTTCGGGTTGGGTACCAAACATGGCGATTTTTCTCACGCGCGTGCAAAACACGTTACAAACGTTTGCACCCGCGCGGGAAAAACGCGCATATTCCCGCAACGCACCCGCCTATTATCCAGGCGTCAAACATGACGCCCGTGTGAAAGAGGCCTAAATGACACACTGACACTTGGAACAGGACAGTGACCCGCTCACACTTGGAGGACCGAGTAATGACACACTGACACTTGGGGTACAGAATAATGACACACACACTTGGGGTATAGAATAATGACACACTGACACTTGGGGGACAGAATAATGACACACTGACACTTGGGGGACAGAATAATGACACACTGAAACTTGAGGGACAAAGTAATTGCAGCGTCCCACATTTGTGTGAAAGGGATACTTTAAATGTCCGAATATTTATTATGTGTATTTTCAATGGTATGGTATTTCCTATTTACAGGCAGGCATGGTCATTTCCTTTAGTCGCCCCTAGGTGGTGCTGGCACCACACAATATATAGCTTGGGTGTGTCTAGCTAAGGCTACTTTCACTCTTGCGTTGGTGCGGATCCGTCTGTTTTTTTGCACAGACAGATCCGCACCTATAATGCAAACGTTTGTATCCGTTCAGAACGGATCTGTTTGCACATTACTTTTAAAGAAAAATGACAAAGTCCAAAACGGATCCGTTTTGAATTGCATTGAAAGTCAATGGGGAACGGATCCGTTTTCAAATGCACCATATTGTGTCTTTGAAAACGGATCCGTCCCCATTGACTTACATTGCAATTCAAAACGGATCCGTTAGGCTCCGCCTCTTCAGACGGACACCAAAATGCTGCATGCTGCGTTTTGGTGTCCGTCTCCAAAACGGAATAAAGGCGGAACGGAGCCGAACTGATGCATTCTGAACGGATCCTTATCCATTCAGAATGCATTGGGGCTTAACTGATCCGTTTTGGACCGTTTATGAGAGCCCTGAAATGGATCTCACAAACGGAATCCAAAACGCTAGTGTGAAAGTACCCTTAGGGTATGTTCAGACGACGACAATTGTCGCGCGACAAAAAGTCGCACTATTGTCGCGCGACAATTTTTATAATGGGAGTCTATGGTGTCGCAGTGCGACATGCGACATGCTGCGACTGCGACACGACAGTCGACAAAAATCCATCCGGGATGGACTTCTTGCGACTGTTGTGTCGCAGTCGCAACATGTTGCATGTCGCACGTGCGACACCACCATAGACACCCATTATAAAAATTGCCGCGCGACATTAATGTGACATCAATGTCGCGCTACAAATGTTGCAGTGTAGTGGTTCCCAAATTGTCGCGCGACTTTTTGTCGCGCGACAATTGTCGTCGTCTGAACATACCCTTAGAGAGAAGTGAGTGAGTGAGAGTAGAGAAAAGTAGTATGTAGGAGAGCGAGAAGACAGGCCTCGTCCAACATGTAGTCTGATATTTCTACCTCCTGGTCTGGCCAGATCAGGAGAGTGCAGAGAACAGCTATATACCTCAGCCAAGCACAGACAACGAGTCTATGTCTAAGTATGGAGTGAGCCTAGTGAGGGTTACAGCTGAACCCAGCCTATGGACCTCATCAGCACAAGTGCCTGAGAGTAACTTTCCAAGTGCCAGGACACGGATGGATAATTAGTGCGAAGAATTGTCCTTATCCACTACACAAGCCTTCCAGGACATAGTGGAAAACCTAGACCTTTTAGGAGAGCACCCTGCAAATAATGAAGCAGAAGACTGATGCCTGCCACGAGGGAGCTTGCCCTTATAGGATAGCTCCAGATTAGTAATACTCAATACAGAGATATTGATCTATATATACATATTTAGTACCAGAGTGTTATGGGAGGATAGAGTAATGACACACTGATACTTGAGGGACAGAATAGAGGTATTAAGGTGCCTCAGGCTTTCTTGCCGCTGGTCGCTCACCCATCGTAGGTCACAGTCAGCCCAGCCATCGTCGCGTTCTTGCACAATAGGATAAATGCCAGCAGGTACAGCAGATATTCTGTGATCGATGTACCAAGACCCAGCTTTGCCGCCATGAATGTTGACGTTTTGAATTTTTTCATGCAAAATCCCCCCAAGAAGTAGCCAACTCCAATGACGGGGAGACTATACACTCCTGCCAAAACATGGGATGTGATGTCACTCATTATCCGCTAGATTAACCCCATTCTAATTTCCATTTACCTATGAGAAAGATGGCTTCCGACGCAGATTTTCCATACTGCTGCTCTAGGTATTTGGGCATGAACGACATGAACCCGACAAATCCACTGAACTGAAGGACCGTCACCAGCAAAAACAGCATGTAGACCTTATTCTTCAGAAGATTCTTAAGGAATATGAGGAATCCTGTGAGATGAGGAGAGAAGTGGCACAGAAGATATGTCAGCTCAGGTTCATGCAGTAGGATTTATAGGGTCAAACCTACCTCCTAATACCTCTCCCCCATTATCCCTAGTTCTGAAGATCTGGTCATTTGTGAGGAAGGCCTCAATAGTGGACTCTCTATGTGGACATAGTATGGCAATATATGGGCAGTGTTTGCTTTATGCAGTAAAGTGCGGCACTATGTGAGCAATATATGGCAAAATATTAAGTTGTGTGTGTGCTGTTTGACCATACTGTGGGGCACAATATAGCATTACATCAGCCCTGTCTGGGCTCTGCATGGCCAATGTGTTCACTATTTATGTAAAGAAAAAGGGGTCAGTCAGCACATCCCTAAGCACAGGTGCACGCTGCCATAGCTTGAGACATCATCTCCCTGGATTGTATGTGGCCGTTATGTTGCACAACAGGTAGGATTTAGTGTTAGAAACCCGTCTAATCGAGATCGCCTTGACATTTGGCAGACGGGCTCAAATAATTTTGTACGAAATTTTGTACAAAATTATTTGCCAAGCATCTCATATGCAAAGCTAAGGTAGCATTAGCACCAGAATGTTTTCTAGGGCATTGTTGTACATTATTTGTGTTTGCAGAGTGCCACTATTTATGTAGATGTTTTACTTTTCACTCATAGATTATAAACATTACCAGGGCCCACTATGCCAAATTTGACCCCGCTCTTTCCTTACCAAGAACCTGGTAGTTGCTGTGGACCAGTGAAAGGTCCTCTTTAACTAAACTAGAAGCAGGATAGTGACTGCAGCTGTGGATGTGACTGGAGTATAAGATGTCATAGAAAACCAGAATTGTGACTGGAGTATAACAAATGATGGAGTAACAGAATTGTGACTGCAGCTCTGGATGTGACTGGAGTAGAAGATATGATGGAGCATTAGAATTGTGACTGCAGCTCCGGATGTGACTGGAGTAGTAGATATGATGCAGCATCAGAATTGTGACAGTAGCTCTGGATGTGACTGGAGTAGTAGATATGATGCAGCATCAGAATTGTGAGTGCAGCTCTGGATGTGACTGGAGTAGTAGATATGATGCAGCATCAGAATTGTGACTGCAGCTCCGGATGTGACTGGAGTAGTAGATATGATGCAGCATCAGAATTGTGACTGCAGCTCCGGATGTGACTGGAGTAGTAGATATGATGCAGCATCAGAATTGTGAGTGCAGCTCTGGATGTGAATGGAGTAGTAGATATGATGCAGCATCAGAATTGTGAGTGCAGCTCTGGATGTGACTGGAGTAGTAGATATGATGCAGCATCAGAATTGTGACTGCAGCTCTGGATGTGACTGGAGTAGTAGATATAATGCAGCATCAGAATTGTAACTGCAGCTCCGGATGTGACTGGAGTAGTTGATATGATGCAGCATCAGAATTGTGACAGTAGCTCTGGATGTGACTGGAGTAGTAGATATGATGCAGCATCAGAATTGTGAGTGCAGCTCTGGATGTGAATGGAGTAGTAGATATGATGGAGCATCAGAATTGTGACTGCAGCTCCGGATGTGACTGGAGTAGTAGATATGATGCAGCATCAGAATTGTGACTGCAGCTCTGGATGTGACTGGAGTAGTAGATATAATGCAGCAGCAGAATTGCGAGTGCAGCTCTGGAACAAAAGACATGCTTTAGCAGGCATTCTGACTACATTGCAGAATATTTGCACCTTGCGCCGTGATTTCTTTCGCCTTGTCACCCTCTGTTCTTTCATCGGTAATTTGGGGCTGAAGCGTCTCCCTCAGTTCAGACTGATCCTTCTGTCCCTCCTTGGGCAGAGTTTTTGGGATGAAGCAGAAAGGGACAGCTGCGAGGAGATTCAAGACCCCACTGACCAGGAATCCCAACCACCAGGCCCCCACCCAGCGGGTGTCTGTTGCACTTATGAAAACCTCATCTGCAAGAAAGAAAACAGATGACATTAGCTTTTCTCACACCTCCATGATGGTATTACGATTGTGCATACAGGGATCCCAAGAACAAAAATCACATTGGGGCACACCCTATGAGAGCTGCGCGCCTCGAAAAGCCAGATTTTAGGATTACTGGCTCTTTAAAGGGTTTCTGTCACCAACTTTTGACATTATAAGCTGTCTGACATTAGCTATGTGCTAATGTCAGACCAGCTTGATAATGTCTTTTATAAAAATCGCTGTATATTTAGTCTCGAAAAACTTACTTTTATATTATGTAAACTAGCCTCTAGGAGCAGGGCGTTGCCCTGCTCCTAGCGGCTCCGTCCGGCAGCCTGCTGGCACGCCTTCACATTTGATTGACAGTGCAGGGCAGCGATCCTCCTGCACTGTCTCGTTCTGAATGCACGGCCAGCGCGCCGCTCTGTATTCGGGCGCAGGCGCGGTGAGCAGAGGACGCTGGTGCCTGCTGTCCTCTGCTCACCGCGCCTGCGCCGAATACAGAGCTGCGGCGCGGGCGCGCGATTTCAGAACGAGACAGTGCAGGAGGATCGCTGCCCTGCACTGTCAATCAAAGTGTGAAGGGGCGTGCCAGCAGGTTGCCGGACGGAGCCGCTAGGAGCAGGGCAACGCCCTGCTCCTAGAGGCTAATTTACATAATATAAAAGTAAGTTTTTCAGACTAAATATACAGCGGATTTTTATAAAAAAGACATTATCAAGCTGGTCTGACATTAGCACATAGCTAATGTCAGACAGCTTATAATGTCAAAAGTTGGTGACAGAAACCCTTTAAGATTGTAACAAAATAATAAGAAATAAAAAAAATAGAATAAGAAGAGAAGTTAATTACCAAGATTTATGAAGCCGACGTCCACAAAGAGCTGCGCACAGAAGGAAGCCATGAGAGAGCCGAGGAGCGGTCCCACAATAGACAGGGTCTGTATAATGCCTGCAGGAGACATGAAGCCCAGTAACTGGCGCCATAAGACAACTGCCACCATCATCTTCACCACCATAATCTTCCACATCATTATCATCACCCTCCACGTCATCCTTAGGGCTCATGCACACAAACGTACTCTCTTTCCGTGTCCGTTACGTTTTTTTTTGCGGACCGTATGCAGAACCATTCATTTCAATGGATCCGCAAAAAAACGGAAGTTACTCCGTTTCCATATGTCCGTATTTCCATTCCGCAAAAAAAAAAAATAGAAGGACATGTCCTATTATCGGCCGGATTACGGAAAAGGATAGTACTGTTCTATCAGGGGCCAGCTGTTCCGTTCCGCAAAATACAGAATGCACACGGACATCATCCATATTTTTTGCGGATCCATTTTTTGCAGACCGCAAAATACATACAGTTGTGTGCATGAGGCCTTAGTAAGGAAGATGATGACTGATCATGATAACAATGGTAAGGATTCCTTACAATCGTGATCATGATCAGTCATCATCTTTCCCACTGTCATCTTCCTCATCATCTTCACTACCACCATCATCATTATCTTCATTATTATGACACTCTGCATCATCACCACCATCATCTTCATCGCCACAATCCTCTCCACCTCAGTGGTGACGGCCAGGTCACTGGAACCCCGTCCTTCACTTGTTACATCCTAACTATTGTCACTCTGTATCATTTTCTCATTTTAACAGCTGCTAAAACGTCTCGATGGGGCAATGTACGTTTTTCACAAGTTTCGGGGATTTTCACACTTAAAACTGATAATCCTCTAGGAAAAGACAAGTCACCTTAAAAATCATCAAAGACGATGGGAACCAAGCACAGAGCGCCCACCACTTACACTGACACAGCGATAGGGAAGTAACTTACTACTTCACTCTTTTACGCCTCTCCTGACACGTCTGGTTTAGTAACTACTTGCATTCCCCATCTATTCTTATGACTCTATGTTGTGCTGTTGCTCTATTATTCCTTTTAGAAGTGTATGAATGAATTGCCAGCAATCTGCAATGAAGGTACATCTGAGTGTTACCAATTGGGTGTGTGTTCCTGCATGATCTGCCACTGTCCAATCAGTGCTGCGGGTGTCAGACTGTGCAGGGACCCCCCCCCCCCAACTGGTAATAACCATCTGTACCTTCATTGCAAGCACATTCATAACTTCTAGCAGGAATAATAAAGGGATGGCACAACATAGAGTCATAAGAATAGATTCTTTAGAATTGGTATTACTTGGAGAATGCAAGTAGTTACTAAAACAGGCATGTCGGGAGAGGGGACAGGTCCTTTTTAACGGGGAATGCAACCTTCTTGCCTGGAGTTAAGGGGATTCTAGGGAAATGACATTTTAGATCCACAATGTGTTAAAAGTAAAAAAATAAAATAAACCATAGTCACCCTCAACTATCCCCCACCAGTGCAGTTCCCGCGCAGCTCCGGTTCCTGCTGCTCTTCACTTCCTGGTCCTGGCTCAACCTTCTGGACCAGGAACGGCCCGCTCAACCAATCACTGGCCATAGCAGTCACCCCTCTGAGGCAGTGATTGGCTGAGGGGGCCTTCCTGGCATGTTGCGCTGGGACCAGGAAGTGAAGAGTAGCAGGGACCCGACCGGCGTCAGTGACAGTGGTAGGGGATCGGTGAGGGTTACTATGGCTTCTGTTTTCTTTTTAATCCTTTGTCTTTTTAAAACTATTTTTACAGAATATGCCACAGAATTATCCAATTGTGTGTGTTATAAGCTGGAGTCCCCTTTAATAGCTGCTGCAACATCCAGTGATGTTCTGTGATGTGACAGCTTCTGGTTTCCCTCGAGCTCTGAGTCCACAGTTTTCCCGGCTATTCCCTGTGGGTCCAGCGTCTGCTGTTATTAGGAGAGCGATGGAGCATTGGACGGCAGTATAGTCTGAGAAAGAAAACAACTTCCCGAATATGATAGTCCACCCAGGGGCGTAGCTAACGGCTTATGGGCCCTAGTGCAAGAGTTCAGCTTGGGCCCCCTTCCTCAGTGCTTTGTGTGTCTTCTTATGCGGCACAAGGGTCTTTGGGCCCCGTCAGGCTCCTGGGCCCGGTAGCGACTGCTAGCTCTGAACCCCCTATAGCTACGCCCATGAGTCCACCGTGCAGGGCATTATTGGGTGTTAGCTGTGTGACAGTCTGCACAATGCTGGCAGTTTTCAAGTGGTAACCAGCAGCTCTGGATGTGACTGGAGTATAAGACGTGATGCCTGTATGAGCAGAATTGGGACTAGAGTACAAGACATGCTGTGACTCAGAAACAGTACAGATTTAACCCCCTGATAAATGTTTTCCACTGATTTCCCTGGGATTTGCTTTGTTACTTATCATTTACCAATATAAAAAGGAGAATTCTCTTCCTTGGCGAAGTCATCCACATACGACAGTCCGAGAGGTTCGATAGGAGTTTCTCCGATCCCTTGCAGGATATTTCCAATGAGAACGAAAATCCACATCAGAGATTCGGAGGATCCTGCTTGGCACACTGGTCACAGACAGAGGGGGTTCAGTGGTTATGATATTAGTTACTGTAACATTTTGTACCAGGGGAGCCCAAATTATCACTTTACTATAGTTGTAAACAGAATAGTGGGGCTCCATAGTCTGAACCCGTTTCCAGACGCATCCGATACAGGCGGGCGCGTGACGCTACATACAACACTGCAGGAGAAGCTTTGCTTCATTACTCCAGTCTGATCATACCATTCCCCCTGCCCAGGTGGCACATACACCCAATGTCTAGGAGAGTCTCTAGTCACTGCTACAAGTACAGCCACTTATACGGTAATAGCATATCACTACGTAATCAGCAGGTATTGCGGAACTGCAATTCTCACTATGCTCTAACACAAGGATCAGCAACCTTTGGCACTCCAGCTGTTGTGAAACTACAATTCCCAGCATGCTCCATTCATTTCTCAGAAGAGCAGAGGAAGTATGCATGCTGGGAATTGTAGTTTCACAACAGCTGGAGTGCCGGAGGTTGCCTACCGCTGCTGTCTAACACCTACGAGGGAGTCTAGACTAGAGGTTGCAAATTACTGCTTTCAATATTAAAGGCTGTTTGTGCATGCTGAGGGTTATGGTTATGCGACAGATTGAGAGCCATAGACTGGAAAATACCAAACAGCAATTAAACACACAATCTATTCTGCAAATATGATGTAACAGCAGAATTGTGCATGCAGCTCTTGCTGTGACTGCAGGGTCAACCGGCGGAATTGTGAACAGAATAGTGAGTGTGGCTCTGGTTGTGACTGGAGGCATGATGTAAAGCAGCTCTGTGAGCGTGGCTCTGGATGTATGCACACCCATTCCCACCCAGTCCCCTGAATGCCCCACATAGCAGAAATGCATTTTCTAAACACACAAAATACCTGATACGTGATGTATGGCCACTGCAAATCACTTCCTGGGTGACACAAAGGTTACGGGCAGCTTGGCAGTTTTTTAGCATTGCATTTTATTCACTTTAGGCTAAAAATCTTTTTTTTTTTTTAATTGGCCTTTATTAGAAATTTTCACCAGTTTTTGTTCTACAGCCTTCATTTCGGGGTATCTGCCGACTGGCTTGCGTTCTGTTGTACCTTGAATCCGTCAGCAGGCTAGGACTGGCCCACCGGGGAGCCTGTGAATCCCCCTGGTAGGCACTAGATTCCACTGACTTGTAAATACTTCTGAGGGCCCCAGCTGCTGCCAGTGTATGTACATAAACAACTGCCAGCTAGTTGGGTGCCACACTGCTGATGTGCTTGCTGGGGGCCTCATTAGTGTTGACAAGGCAGGTTTGGGTGGGACTGGGGAAGGGGGAAAGGGAACAAGTTGCAGATGATATGATATCTCGCCACTTGCATCCTGTATGGCTGTAGAGCAGGCCCATCCTTTTCCACTGTGGGGCCCAGCTCCTCCACCTGACTTGTGGCTGTGAACGCTGACGCTGCACACAGTGACAGAAGACATCCCTGCTGCCCCTCATACTCTGGTCTGTGTGAGATAAGAAGGCCGAGGGCCAGTCCCCAAACTAAAATAGCTATTTACTGTGAAAAAAAATCCAACCCTATTCCCCGAAAGTCATATATTCTTCTTGTCTTCCCCAACAGAAATTACTACTACTACTACCAGCATGCCCTGTCAGAAGCAGACTTTTAGGACCTGCTAGGCATTGTACTTTTCCTTACTTCAAAACAACACTCACCTGTCTGCAGTCCTGCCGTTGCCCTGTTCCTGACTGCTTAAAAACAACACTCACCTGTCTGCAGTCCTGCCACTGCTCTGTTCCTGACTGCTTAAAAACAACACTCACCTGTCTGCAGTCCTGCCGCTGCTCTGTTCCTGACCGATTGAAAACAACACTCGCCTGTCTGCAGTCCTGTCGCTGCTCTGTACCTGACTGCTTCAAAACAATACTCACCTGTCTGCAGACCTGCCGCTGCTCTGTTCCTGACTGCTTCAAAACAACACTCACCTGTCTGCAGTCCTGCCGCCGCTCTGTTCCTGACTGCTTCAAAACAACACTCACCGGTCTGCAGTCCTGCTGCTGCTCTGTTCCTGACTGATTGAAAACAACACTTGCCTGTCTGCAGTCCTGCCGCTGCTCTGTTGCTGACTGCTTCATGTGTATGAGGTTCGAAAATGAACAAGCAATATTTCAATGTCTGGTAGCTGTAGGGAGAGCCCCCAGAATCAGTTCTACTGGTGGGTCCCAGGTCCCCCAATCCAACCTTATTTCGGAACTCCTGACAGCTAATAGACACCTTATCGAACTAATAAGGGTTTAGCTATAATGTGTGTTTATGAGCTGCCAGGAGTTCAGAGATAAGGGCCACATTCTGAGCCTTCAGAGCAGATCTGAAGAGCCTGCCAGTCTGCAGATGCACAGAAACTGGACAGGAAAAGCCGACTGAAAAAATGTATTCCATTCCGAAATGAGCAAAATACAATCATTAAAAATGCTATTGAAGGTGTTCATAGCCTTTAATTGAAATGTGCCAAAAAAGTCATAAAAGAGCAAATAACGCACCTTCAGGAATGTCAGGAGCAGGCCCTCGACTTTGATTCGCCAGGCACAGGTTTACATGAGATGTAGAGTTGTCTGACGAGTATAAATCCAGTCCCTCATACTGATACCTAGGAGTAATCATCATGGCGTTATAAGTATGATATATTTTTCTGATTCAGAGCTTCGTATCCCCTGCCCAGAAAGCATTACCTACTTCCACCACTAGGGGTAGTTCGGGAGCGTACTACATACCGTCTATACATAGGACAATAGGAACAAACGCCCCTGAGCGCCCCATAGTGTTGGCTGCAGGCAGCAGAAAGTTAGCGTGTATCTGTATTCTATGCAGGATTTGGTGCTCACAAGGGATAAGTATACCGGAAAAATATGGAGATACGGAGGGAGATTTATCAAAACTGGCAAAGGAAAACAGGCTGAGTTGCCCATAACAACCAATCAGATTCCACCTTTCATTTTTCAGAGCTCCTTTGGGAGACTAGTGATCTGATTGGTTGCTCTTAGCCTCTCCTCCACTTTTAATTCTGTGGTTCTCAGTGGACAATCCCACGATGGAGCCGCCATGTTTTATCCAGTCAGCATTCGTGTTCGTACCGTCTCATTATGAAATGTGGCGTTGTGGTCAGGCAGCTTCCCAGGAACATGATCAGACATCCGATAGATATCATTCTTGGACGATGCAGCTTCGCCCCAAAGTAACTGACGACGGTTATGACCAATAAGTTACCTATAATAGGAGAGGTGAGCGATCAGAAATGAAGACTAGGGCTTTGTGGCGAGATTTGTCGCAGAAAAGTCGCCCAACATTTTTTTTTTTAAATGATAGTTAATGATGTTGCTCTGCGACATGCTGCCACTTTGACACGACAGTCTCAAAAAATCCATCCAAGTTGACTATCACTATAAAAAATGTTGCACGACATTGGTGTCACGTGACACGTGTCGCATTGTAGTTGTAGCCTTATTGTCGTGCAAAACATCCGTGTAACCCTAGCCTAAAGGCTCAATCTTATCACAACGGGACCTGAGACTTTGAAATGGTTACATGAGGGACCTTATGGCTTTTTCAGTATTTTGCGGTCCCCAAAAAAAGGATCCGCAAAAAAAAAAAGGGATAACATCCGTATGCATTCTGTTTTCTGCGGAATGGAATAGCTAGCCCCCTTGTCCGTTATGCTGACAATAATAGGACATGTTCTATCTTTGAACGGAACGGAAATACAGAAAAAGAAGGCATACGCAGTACCTTCCGTTTTTTTTGCGGATCCATTGAAATGAATGGTTCCGTTTACCGGAACGTAAAAAACGGAACATAAACGGAAAAAAAAAATGTTCGTGTGAAAGAGGCCTTAGCCACATTTCCTCAGCGATGAGATCCTATCAGCAATAATGTAAACATACTCTTAACATCCTTAAAGGGGTCCTCCAGGATTTTTGATACTGATGGCCTATCCTTAGAATAGATCATCAATATCAGATGGGTGGGGGTCTGACTCCTGGCACCCCTGCCGATCAGTTGTTCTGTATTAGTTCTGGAACTCCAGAGCGCCATACATTGTGTAGTGGATGAAACTAGTTACTGCACCGCTGCTCTCATTCACTTTAATGGGAGCAGCACTGCAGTAACCAACTCTACCCACTACGCCCTGAAAATGGACAGGGGTCATTCCAGCACCTATTTCAAACACCAGAGCTGCTATTCATGTCTTCAGTCTAGACCTCGAAATCTAAATGCCAGACAACCACTAGAAAACCCAGCTCCACTCTTATGTTATATGGACAGGAATGTAGAAACATTTGGGGTCATTTATCAAACTGGTGAAAGTAGAACTGGCTTAGTTGCCCATAGCAACCAATCAGATTCCACTTTTCATTTTCCAAAGGAGCAGTCAGAAATGAAAGGAGGAATCTGATTGGTTGCCATGGGCAAATAAGCCAGCTCTACTGTAAACCAGTTTGATAAATGACCCCAATTATACTTTGCAGCTGAATTATGGGCTGGATCTCACTGCTGTTTGGAGGAGGAAAGAGACAAATATTAGCCAATACGTCACCAATATCAAAGCTTCCATCGATGACTCCAACCAGAGAAGAGGGAATGTTAAACCTTCTTTCAATCTGTGTGATCATACTCCGAGAGTAGGTGAGAGCTAGAGACTTACTGATGTAAGCGAACGAAAGAGCGAAAAGGAACACCTGGAAATAAAGAGAATAAAAGAATGTGACCAATGAGTAGTAAAGAGGAGACTTCACCAAAAACACTATTATGTTCAGTGATGTCAGTAAGAGGGGGTGGGGCTGTGACAACCTCTCAGACATGATATAGAGGCTGGTTGTCAGCAGTAATAGATGGAATAGATGTTACTGTAGTATAAGGTGTGTGGATCTCATGTCTGATCACAGTGTATTTATATTACTATTATACTCAGTGATGCCAAGTAACAGGGGGCGGGGCTGTGACAACCTCTCAGACATGATATAGAGGCTGGTTGTCAGCAGTAATAGATGGAATAGCTGTTACTGTAGTATAAGGTGTGTGGATCTCATGTCTGATCACAGTGTAATTATATTACTATTATATTCAGTGATGTAAGTAACAGGGGGCGGGGCTGTGACAACCTCTCAGACATGATATAGAGGCTGGTTGTCAGCAGTAATAGATGGAATAACTGTTACTGTAGTATGAGGTGTGTGTATCTCATGTCTGATCACAATGTAATTATATTACTATTATATTCAGTGATGTCAGTAACAGGGGGCGGGGCTGTGACAACCTCTCAGACATGTTATAGAGGCTGGTTGTCAGCAGTAATAGATGGAATAGATGTTACTGTAGTATAAGGTGTGTGGATCTCATGTCTGATCACAGTGTAATTATATTACTATTATACTCAGTGATGTCAGTAACAGGGGGCGGGGCTGTGACAACCTCTCAGACATGATATAGAGGCTGGTTGTCAGCAGTAATAGATGGAATAGCAGTTACTGTAGTATAAGGTGTGTGGATCTCATGTCTGATCACAGTGTAATTATATTACTATTATAATCAGTGATGTCAGTAATGGGGGGCGGGGCTGTGACAACCTCTCAGACATGGTATAGAGGCTGGTTGTCAGCAGTAATAGATGGAATAGCTGTTACTGTAGTATAAGGTGTGTGGATCTCATGTCTGATCACAGTGTAATTATATTGCTATTATACTCAGTGATGTCAGTAACAGGGGTCGGGGCTGTGACAACCTCTCAGACATGGTATAGAGGCTGGTTGTCAGCAGTAATAGATGGAATAGATGTTACTGTAGTATAAGGTGTGTGGATCTCATGTCTGATCACAATGTAATTATATTACTATTATACTCAGTGATGTCAGTAACAGGGGCGGGGCTGTGACAACCTCTCAGACATGATATAGAGGCTGGTTGTCAGCAGTAATAGATGGAATAGCTGTTACTGTAGTATAAGGTGTGTGGATCTCATGTCTGATCACAGTGTAATTATATTACTATTATATTCAGTGATGTCAGTAACAGGGGCGGGGCTGTGACAACCTCTCAGACATGATATAGAGGCTGGTTGTCAGCAGTAATAGATGGAATAGCTGTTACTGTAGTATAAGGTGTGTGGATCTCATGTCTGATCACAATGTAATTATATTACTATTATATTCAGTGATGTCAGTAACAGGGGCGGGGCTGTGACAACCTCTCAGACATGATATAGAGGCTGGTTGTCAGCAGTAATAGATGGAATAGCTGTTACTGTAGTATAAGGTGTGTGGATCTCATGTCTGATCACAGTGTAATTATATTACTATTATACTCAGTGATGTCAGTAACAGGGGGCGGGGCTGTGACAACCTCTCAGACATGATATAGAGGCTGGTTGTCAGCAGTAATAGATGGAATAGCTGTTACTGTAGTATAAGGTGTGTGGATCTCATGTCTGATCACAGTGTAATTATATTACTATTATATTCAGTGATGTCAGTAACAGGGGCGGGGCTGTGACAACCTCTCAGACATGATATAGAGGCTGGTTGTCAGCAGTAATAGATGGAATAGCTGTTACTGTAGTATAAGGTGTGTGGATCTCATGTCTGATCACAGTGTAATTATATTACTATTATATTCAGTGATGTCAGTAACAGGGGCGGGGCTGTGACAACCTCTCAGACATGGTATAGAGGCTGGTTGTCAGCAGTAATAGATGGAATAGCTGTTACTGTAGTATAAGGTGTGTGGATCTCATGTCTGATCACAGTGTAATTATATTACTATTATACTCAGTGATGTCAGTAACAGGGGCGGGGCTGTGACAACCTCTCAGACATGATATAGAGGCTGGTTGTCAGCAGTAATAGATGGAATAGCTGTTACTGTAGTATAAGGTGTGTGGATCTCATGTCTGATCACAGTGTAATTATATTACTATTATACTCAGTGATGTCAGTAACAGGGGCGGGGCTGTGACAACCTCTCAGACATGATATAGAGGCTGGTTGTCAGCAGTAATAGATGGAATAGCTGTTACTGTAGTATAAGGTGTGTGGATCTCATGTCTGATCACAGTGTAATTATATTACTATTATACTCAGTGATGTCAGTAACAGGGGCGGGGCTGTGACAACCTCTCAGACATGGTATAGAGGCTGGTTGTCAGCAGTAATAGATGGAATAGCTGTTACTGTAGTATAAGGTGTGTGGATCTCATGTCTGATCACAGTGTAATTATATTACTATTATACTCAGTGATGTCAGTAACAGGGGCGGGGCTGTGACAACCTCTCAGACATGATATAGAGGCTGGTTGTCAGCAGTAATAGATGGAATAGATGTTACTGTAGTATAAGGTGTGTGGATCTCATGTCTGATCACAGTGTAATTATATTACTATTATATTCAGTGATGTCAGTAACAGGGGCGGGGCTGTGACAACCTCTCAGACATGATATAGAGGCTGGTTGTCAGCAGTAATAGATGGAATAGCTGTTACTGTAGTATAAGGTGTGTGGATCTCATGTCTGATCACAGTGTAATTATATTACTATTATATTCAGTGATGTCAGTAACAGGGGCGGGGCTGTGACAACCTCTCAGACATGATATAGAGGCTGGTTGTCAGCAGTAATAGATGGAATAGCTGTTACTGTAGTATAAGGTGTGTGGATCTCATGTCTGATCACAGTGTAATTATATTACTATTATATTCAGTGATGTCAGTAACAGGGGTGGGGCTGTGACAACCTCTCAGACATGATATAGAGGCTGGTTGTCAGCAGTAATAGATGGAATAGATGTTACTGTAGTATAAGGTGTGTGGATCTCATGTCTGATCACAGTGTAATTATATTACTATTATATTCAGTGATGTCAGTAACAGGGCGGGGCTGTGACAACCTCTCAGACATGATATAGAGGCTGGTTGTCAGCAGTAATAGATGGAATAGCTGTTACTGTAGTATAAGGTGTGTGGATCTCATGTCTGATCACAGTGTAATTATATTACTATTATATTCAGTGATGTCAGTAACAGGGGCGGGGCTGTGACAACCTCTCAGACATGATATAGAGGCTGGTTGTCAGCAGTAATAGATGGAATAGCTGTTACTGTAGTATAAGGTGTGTGGATCTCATGTCTGATCACAATGTAATTATATTACTATTATATTCAGTGATGTCAGTAACAGGGCGGGGCTGTGACAACCTCTCAGACATGATATAGAGGCTGGTTGTCAGCAGTAATAGATGGAATAGCTGTTACTGTAGTATAAGGTGTGTGGATCTCATGTCTGATCACAGTGTAATTATATTACTATTATATTCAGTGATGTCAGTAACAGGGGCGGGGCTGTGACAACCTCTCAGACATGGTATAGAGGCTGGTTGTCAGCAGTAATAGATGGAATAGCTGTTACTGTAGTATAAGGTGTGTGGATCTCATGTCTGATCACAATGTAATTATATTACTATTATACTCAGTGATGTCAGTAACAGGGGCGGGGCTGTGACAACCTCTCAGACATGATATAGAGGCTGGTTGTCAGCAGTAATAGATGGAATAGCTGTTACTGTAGTATAAGGTGTGTGGATCTCATGTCTGATCACAGTGTAATTATATTACTATTATATTCAGTGATGTCAGTAACAGGGGCGGGGCTGTGACAACCTCTCAGACATGATATAGAGGCTGGTTGTCAGCAGTAATAGATGGAATAGCTGTTACTGTAGTATAAGGTGTGTGGATCTCATGTCTGATCACAGTGTAATTATATTACTATTATACTCAGTGATGTCAGTAACAGGGGGCGGGGCTGTGACAACCTCTCAGACATGATATAGAGGCTGGTTGTCAGCAGTAATAGATGGAATAGCTGTTACTGTAGTATAAGGTGTGTGGATCTCATGTCTGATCACAATGTAATTATATTACTATTATACTCAGTGATGTCAGTAACAGGGGCGGGGCTGTGACAACCTCTCAGACATGGTATAGAGGCTGGTTGTCAGCAGTAATAGATGGAATAGCAGTTACTGTAGTATAAGGTGAGTGGATCTCATGTCTGATCACAGTGTAATTATATTACTATTATATTCAGTGATGTCAGTAATGGGGGGAGGGGCTGTGACAACCTCTCAGACATGGTATAGAGGCTGGTTGTCAGCAGTGATAGATGGAATAGCTGTTACTGTAGTATAAGGTGTGTGGATCTCATGTCTGATCACAATGTAATTATATTACTATTATACTCAGTGATGTCAGTGGAGGCTGTCGTGATGGTTGTGTTGGTTGTCAGCAGATATAACTCTGGTGAGAGTTGTAGTAACTTCTCGCTCGCGTACACAAGCAGTTCTCACCTTCAGTGTGGACACACGACATGTCCTCTGTGCAGTTGGAGTTGCATTTGGTGACATGTTCACTGCTTTCTTTGGATGATTTCTCATTGGTCTAATAAGAAAGAATATGAACTTTGTGTAAGAAGATAGTAAACAGAACAGACCCTGGTGCTGACTCCATGTAACATTCGGAGAGGTGGTCAGCAGTGTGGACAGGTGAGATAACGCTGACCCCGCCGGACATGACGTGATTTGGTCACATCGCCACATAGTAATTTGTGTCACATTGTGAAATCCAGCTGAAAATAATGTGTGAGCCACACTGCAGTCAAGATAGGGTTAACCCCGTACACACTAACATTTCACATACACATACCTGTAAATGCAAAGCGGAATTTGATTGTGAGCTTTCTGGGTCAAGGATAATGGAAGTGATACGTTGTGTGTGAGACAGAGAAATTAGATTATGAGCTCACAGGCTGATGGATGATGGGAGTATTTGCAATTTGTGTGTCCATATACAATCTAGTAATAAATGAATGTAATTACACTCTGCAGTCTGCCGGAGTCACGTGGCTTCACTATTATTACACATCTTACTCACGATTACCAGTTGCTCCTCAGTCCTCCCTATCAGCAATCACTTCCCTCAGCCCAACCACAATCACCCCCAGAAATCCACAAGATCCTCCCCAGTCACCTCGGAGAAATCCTAAAAGAATGAAATGCAAATCTACTCACAGCGGAAAGCGGCAAAGCCCTGTGTGACCTGCGAGGCTGGGGATAACGATCGGACCTGGACCTTGATCCGGCTTTTTATTGCTTATGTAAGAAAAAGCGAGAACTGGAAGGAGGCCACATACTAGAGAGAGTGAGGAAAGAGGAGCAATTATACCATTATAACAGATGTAGTAGAGTTAACACACACGACGTGTTAACTAAGGCGGTTTTTTTTCCCGGGATTGAGATCCGGCAGAGGATCTTAATACCAGAAAAAAAGTTTCCGTTTTAGTCCTCATGCATGGTGACACAGGTCACATACTACCCTTAGGCTAGGTTCTCATGACGACATAAATAGGGCACAACTTCACTGCAACATTTGTTGCGTGACATTTTGTCGTGCGACAATTTTTATAATGGGAGTCTATGGTGTCGCATTGCGACATGCGACATGCTGCGACTGCGACGCGACAGTCGCAGAAAAACCCATCTTGAATGGATTTTTTGCAACTGTCGCGTCGCAGTCGTAGCATTTCGCATGTTGCAATGCGATACCATAGACTCCCATTATAAAAATTGTCGCGTGACAATAGTGTGACTTTTTGTCGCGCGACAAATGTCGTCGTATGAACCTAGCCTTAGGCTACATGCACACGACAGTTGTTTTTCTCAGCTTCCGTTTCAGTTTTTTTTTCAGATAGGATAGGATTCATTTCAATGGGTCAGCAAAAAAATGCTGACAGTTCATCCGTCTGTGTTCCGCGTCCGTTGTCCGTGTTTCCCTTCAGCAACAAAAGTTGTGCATGTCCCACTTTTTTCTCATTTGCGGACAAGGATAGGCATTTATTACTAGGGATCTGTGAAAACAAAGGAATCCTCCAAATCCTCCAAAAAAAAAAAAAGATGGACCATCAGTCTTTTTTGCGGATCCCAATTTGCCTAAGGCCTCATGCACATGACCGTTGTTTGATTCCGTGTCCGTTGATCCGTTTTTCGTGCTTTTCTGCGGACCCATTGGTTTTCAATGGGTCCGTGGAAAACTCGTCAAATGCACCGTTTGTCCTCCGCGTCTGTGGTCCGTGATTACTGTCCGTCAAAAAAATATAACCTGTCCTATTCTTGTCCGCGAAAAACAGTTCGCTGACCCATTCAAGTCAAGGGGACCGTAAAAAAATGTGGAGGCACATCCGACTGTCATCCGCGTCTGCGTCCGTGACCTGCATATATATTCCATTATCCTGGGTGGAGATATTAAAATTACACTTTTTTTTTTTCTTCCTTTTTTTCTGGCGGTCTACGGAACCAAAAACGGATCACGGAACAACGGAACCCCATTTTGCGGACCGCTAAAAACAACTGTCGTGTGCATGAGGCCTTATACTAACATTAATAAATGAGCCAAGCCCAAGACAACTCGTTGTGGAATAAATAGGCCGTGTTGCTTTATTCGGGGTAACCATATATATCAAACCAAAATATTTAATCAAGAAATATTAAAACCAACCAATAAATAATGAAATAACTCCTGAAGTTTTAAACCAGTAAGTCCACCCAGCATTAGCTGGGCGACCATAACCCAAAGAATAATGTAACCAATAACAAAAAACCAAGACTATTAGGTCCACCCGGCATAGCTGGGTGACCATAACCCCCAAATAAGCAACACTACTGAAAAAAGAGGGAGGGTGGGCGGGTGCTTGACCCGATGATCTTCCAGACTGACTGAACTGAAGCGCTGTCTTCTCTTTTTAAACCCGCAGGTTTGCCGCCACAAATGACAGCTGCCAATCAGCTGTCACTTCTCCTTCCCGCCACGCAACAGCTGACCAATGAACAGCTGATCCTGCAGCTCCTGTCACTGGGCAAATGGACTTCAAGAACTAATGAGTAATGTAAAGTACCAGTCACGTCCGGGATACGATACCACGCTGCTGCAGGTTCCAATTGTGTTGTGGGAAAAACACTTTTAACAGTCCAATTTTAATACCCAGGAACCGCGCTGCATCAAGTGGAAACAAGTTCAAGCCTTGCAGGTTCCAACGTTTGTGGGTCGGTTGAATAGCCGGAACCAGGATAAAACCTTGCCGGTTATGCTGCAATAAAAAGCAAAATAGTGCACCACCTTTTGTAAAATAAGCTGTTGCGCCTTTAATCACACTTACAGAATCGCAGTGTAAACAGTCATAAAACCGTCTCAGCGGTATTTGCCCGACCCGGGTTTCGCTGGCCTGAGCTTCATCAGGGGCAGGAACACGTCACTACCGGGTTGCCCCACTCTTTATATGGTTTCCTTAATTAGTACATACGGTCATATAGTACAAAAACTAATCAAAGTTATTTAAAATACATTTCAATAAATACATCACTTGTTAATTCACACCAGAAACAACTTTCATAATCCTCTATCTCTCTTTATAAAACCACCACATTTTAAAACCAGGACTCTTCATTTAAACATTATTATTATCCTATTGCTCCGCTTACAAGGACCTTCCATTCACAAAAAGTCATGTGATTTCATCCACCTATCACTACAGTGGGCGTTTTCCCAACTGATTACATAACATCTCCTGGCCAATGGATTCTTCAGAGTTCAGTGGGTGTGTGCTACCTCACATCACTGCCGCCGGGAGACATATGGGAGCAGGAGAATGGAAACCGCAATGAAACACAAGATCGGGTAAGATGAATCGATCAGACCAAACAAGGTTTCAAATCGAACTCGACATTGAGGCCACCAGGTTGCAAGGTGCCAAGTCGATATATCCACTCAACTTCCTTTCGATTGATCTGAGCGACCCTATCTCCGCCCCTCCAATGCGGCTCCACACTCTCAACCCCCATAAATTTCAACCCCACTGGGTTCTTTCCATGATGGACTTTAAAGTGCGCCGAGACACTATGTGTTAAAAGTCCTTTCTTTATATTACGGATGTGTTCTTGTATCCTAACCTTTAATTTTCTCAAAGTCCTCCCTACATATTGAACCCCACACGGGCATTCCAATACATACACTATCCCTTCTTTCTCACATGAACACTCCCCTTTAACTTTAAATTTCTGTCCACTGATGTGGGATAACACTTCAGAAGAGTTCATTTTCCGATCTACACGATGACGGTTTCTGCATGGACCGCAGAAACCGCACCATGTGAACTGTCCCAATTTCTTGGGTCCATTTATGTTAGTGGGTGGGATGGCAATTCTCACTAGTTTGTTCTTCAGGTTCGGGGCTTTTCTATACACGACCTCAGGCAGGGATGGAAGAATCGAACCTATTGTTGGATCAATTTTCAAAATTTTCCAGTTCTTTTTAATGATCTGTTTCAATGGTCCAGCTTTAACATTAAAGCCGGTCATGAACGTGAATCTGAAATCCCTCTCCATTTTTTGTCTAGGTTCCCTCACGCTCTCTCCCATCCTATTCCTCCTGACTTTGGAGATGTTCTCCTCTAAAGTTGTTTCTGGTGTGAATTAACAAGTGATGTATTTATTGAAATGTATTTTAAATAACTTTGATTAGTTTTTGTACTATATGACCGTATGTACTAATTAAGGAAACCATATAAAAGAGTGGGGCAACCCCGGTAGTGACGTGTTCCTGCCCCTGATGAAGCTCAGGCCAGCGAAACCCGGGTCGGGCAAATACCGCTGAGACGGTTTTATGACTGTTTACACTGCGATTCTGTAAGTGTGATTAAAGGCGCAACAGCTTATTTTACAAAAGGTGGTGCACTATTTTGCTTTTTATTGCAGCATAACTGGCAAGGTTTTATCCTGGTTCCGGCTATTCAACCGACCCACAAACGTTGGAACCTGCAAGGCTTGAACTTGTTTCCACTTGATGCAGCGCGGTTCCTGGGTATTAAAATTGGACTTCAAGAACTGCCTGGAACCAGAATCCTCACAGGTAAGCTTGAAATATACAAAAAGGGTAAAAAAAAAAAAAGACGTACCCCAAATTGATACCAATAAAACTACAGCCCATCCCACAAAAAACAAGCCCCCACACAGCCACATTTGTGAAAAAAAAAAGTTATGTGGGCCCCTATAAACTATTTTAGTAAATTACATGTTAGAAAATCCCAATGCTGCTCCTTTCCTTCTGAATGCTGCCGTGGCCCCAAACTGCAGTTTATGACCACGTATGTGGTGGTGATGTATTCAGGGAAAAATGCATAACAAATTTTGGGTGAATTTTCTCCTGTTACCCCTTGTAACATAGTAACATAGTACATAAGGCCGAAAAAAGACATCTGTCCATCCAGTTCGGCCTGTCATCCTGCAAGTTGATCCAGAGGAAGGCAAAAAACCCCTGTGAGGTAGAAGCCAATTTTCCCCACTTATGGGGAATAAAAAAATTCCTTCCCGACTCCAATCGGGCAATCAGAATAACTCCCTGGATCAACGACCCCTCTCTAGTAGCTGTAGCTTGTAATATTATTACACTCCAGAAATACATCCAGGCCCCTCTTGAATTCCTTTATTGTACTCACCATCACCACCTCCTCAGGCAGAGAGTTCTATAGTCTCACTGCTCTTACCGTGAAGAATCCTTTTCTATGCTTGTGTACAAACCTTCTTTCCTCCAGACGCAGAGGATGTCCCCTCGTCACAGTCACAGTCCTGGGCATAAATAGATGATGGGACAGATCTCTGTACTGACCCCTGATATATTTATACATAGTTATTAGATCTCCCCTCAGTCCTCTTTTTTCTAAAGTGAATAACCCTAATTTTGATAATCTTTCAGGGTACTGTAGTCCACCCATTCCAGTTATTAATTTAGTTGCCCTCCTCTAAATCGTCTACAGCTCTGCTATGTCTGCCTTGTTCACAGGAGCCCAGAACTGTACACAGTACTCCATGCGTGGTCTGACTAATGATTTGTAAAGTGGTAGGACTATGTTCTCATCACGGGCGTCTATGCCCCTTTTGATACAACCCATTATCTTATTGGCCTTGGCAGCAGCTGCCTGACACTTGTTTTTGCAGCTTAGTTTGCTGTTTATTAAAATTCCTAGATCCTTTTCCATGTCAGTGTTACCGAGTGTTTTACCATTTAGTATGTACGGGTGACTTGCATTATTCCTTCCCATGTGCATAACTTTACATTTGTCAGTGTTAAACTTTATCTGCTACTTATCTGTCCAAGCCTCCAATCTATCCAGATCCCTCTGTAGCAGTATATTGTCCTCTTCAGTGTTAATTACTTTCCGCAGTTTAGTGTCATCTGCAAAAATTCATTTTTTACTGTGCAAGCCTTCTACAAGATCAGTAATAAATATATTGAAAAGAATAGGGCCCAGTACTGATGTAGTGTACGGGAGTTGGGATGCCCGACACTACAGAAGGCTCACTTGAGTGCGTACGTTCCCCTCATTTGTGGGGAGATTGGTGAATGTCATTTTCAGTAAATGCTATGTAATGTAATGCCTATTTATATATCCTATCACCCTGTTACTGCTATTGTGTGCCATTGTGCAGGCCTGCTAGGGGTGTCATCTCAGCTATGTCCACTAGAGGGAGCTAGGGAGCCCTAGTTAATAAAGGCCCAGTCAGGGGAGGAGTTAGGGAGTTCAGGCCTTGAGCCTGTTGAAGGCAGTCCAGTCCAGGCCATGAGCCTGTGAAGGTGTTCAGTGTTCAGGCCCTGAGCCTGTTGAAGTCAGCCCAGGCCCTATGGCCTGAGAGGGTCCAGCCTAGGAGGAGTCATTCCCTGGGAGGAGCAGTCCAGACCCTAGGACTAGTGGAGAAGTGTTGCCTCCTTAGTCAAGCTGCAAACAGGATAAGGATCCCAGCAGGAACATCACTGGTCACCAGCCTGGTTGAGCTGAGGGAAGGCAGAGCAGTAACCAAGACAGCAAGAGGTACTACAATTACCAGAGGAGGTACTCATTTCATATACCCAAGGATATAAGCTGAGAGAGGGCATTGGGGCCTTGGAGAAGAATATATTCCTAGTCAGGATCAGTCAGGAATAGTGTGCAAGCCGCCTGTACTGCAGAGTCCTGCTTTAACCCTCTGTGATCACCTTGCTAAATGTAAGCCTGCCATTAATGTACTGTAACTTAAAGCCTGCTGAAACCAATCGTCTTCTGAGGAACTGTCAAGAGAGTGTATGCTGTTTATTACTGTTCAGTAAAGTGAAGTTCTGGTTTACTATCCAAGTCTGCACCTTAATTATTCCTCCTATCAAATCGGTGTGCCACCGTTACCGGCACTGGCATCACGGACATCAGGGACACCCAGCCACAGGCACGTTAATCTACAAACACCAAGGGCACCTCACACTACACCTGGCTGTGTCTCTCAAGAACCCAGAGAGTGCCCCAGAGGATCCACGTGCCAGCTTCTCCATCACTGGCATTCCCCAGGTCAGTCCCTCATACTCCCCTGACTTGGGGATGCTACACTGACCCCTGAGGTACCCCACTATTGACAGTTGCCCAATCTGAGTGTGTACCGTTAATAACCACCCTCTGTTTCTGTCACTCAGCCAGTTACGTACCCACTTACAGACATTTTCTCCCAGTCCAAGCATCCTCATTCTATATACTAACCTTTTATGTGGTACATTGTCAAATGCTTTGGAGAAGTCCAGATATACGACATCCATTGATTCGCCGCTTTTAAGTCTAGAACTTACTACCTCATAGAAACTGATTAAATTCGTTTGGCATGACCGATCCCTCATGAAGCCATGCTGATATGGCGTTATTTGCTTATTTCTGTTGAGATCCTCTAAGATAGCATCTCTCAGAAAACCTTTAAACAGTTTCCCCACAACAGATGTTAAACTTACCTGCCTGATAATTTCCAGGCTCTGTTTTTGGACCCTTTTTGAATATTGGCACCACATTTGCTATGCGCCAATATTGTGGAACATTCCCTGTCATTATAGAGTCTGCAAATATCAGAAATAAGGGTTTGGCTATGACATTATTTAATTCCCTTAGGATACGGGGGTGTATGCCATCCGGTCCTGGCGATTTGTCTATTTTAATCTTTTTAAGTCACTGTTGTACTTCTTCTTGGGTCAGACAGGACACTTTTAATGGGGGATTTATTTTTACATTCAGCATTTCATAATTCAGCATTTCATCTGACAGTTTATTTTCCTCAGTGACATTGGAGAAAAAAAATATTTAACAGCTTTGCTTTCTCCTCGTCGCTCTCTGCAACTCCCCCTTTATTACTCTTTAAAGGGCCGACACCTTCAGATTTATACTTTTTAACATTTATATAATTGAAGAACATTTTAGGGTTAGTTTTACTCTCTTTGGCAATTAATCTCTCGGTCTCTAGTTTGGCCGCTTTTATTTGAGTTTTACATGTTCTATTTTTTTCCTTATAGTTTTTCAGTGCTTCCTTGCTACCCTCCTGTTTTAGTGATTTATATGCTTTTTTTTGGTCATTTATTGCTTTCTTTACATTTCTATTTACCACATTGGTTTCTTTTTGTTCCTTAACCTTTTATTCCCATACGGTATGTACCTCTCAAAATGAGAATTTAGGATGCTTTTAAAGATATCCCATTTTGTGGCTGTATTTTTGTTTTTGAGGAGCTTTTTTGAAGTTTAGTATTTTTGTTCCTCCCTGTAGAAATGCTCTTTTGGATGATAATTGGAAGGTTATTACTTTATGGTCACTATTTCCCAGGTGTCCCCCGACCTGCACATCTGTTGTTCTGTCAGGTCTATTGGTTAATACTAAGTCCAGTATGGCTGTCCCTCTAGTCGGGTCCTGAACCAGTTGGGAAAGGTAATTGTCTTTGGTTATTGCCAAGAACCTGTTTCCTTTATGAGATGTACAGCTTTCAGTTTACCAGTCTATATCTGGGTAGTTGAAGTCCCCCATAACAACCACCTCATTATGATTTGCGGCCTCGTCTATTTCGTTTAATAGATTTTCTGTGGACTCTGGTATATTAAACTCCTAATTAGTAATTTATTATTGTTTTTGGCTCCATGTATTTCTACCCACAGGGACTCCACATGTTCATGTCCTTCACTTATATCTTCTCGAACTGTGGGTTTTAGATAGGACTTTACATTAAGGCAGACCCCTCCCCCTCTCCGGTTTTGACGATCTTTTCTAAACAGACTGTAAGGGTCCATTCACACGTCCGTTGTGTTTTGCGGATCCACGGATCCGCGGATCCGCAAAACACGGACATCGGCGATGTGCGTTCCGCAATTTGCGGACCGCACATCGCCCGTGCACTCATAGAAAATGCCTTTTCTTGTCCGCAATTGCGGACAAGAATAGGACATGTTCTATATTTTTCGGGAACGCAATTGCGGACCCGGAAGTGCGGATCCGCAATTGCGGACCCGGCCGGGACATCGTCTGTCCCCATTGAAACTAATGGGTCCGCAATTCCGTTCCGCAAAATGCGGAATGGAATTGCGGACGTGTGAATGGACCCTACCCCTGTACATTAACTGCCCAGCTATCGTCCAGCCATGTCTCAGTTATTCCCACTATGTCATAGTCCTCCTCACACATCACTGCATAATTGCAGTTCCCCAGTTCCCCAGTTTTGTTAGTCAGGCTTCTGGCATTAGTATACATACAATTAAGAGATTTTTGTATATTTTTAACCCTACACCTTTCCTTCTAAACTGTTTAAGTCCCTTCTTGTATTCCTTCCCCAGTCCCACAACCTTGCCCAGGTCTCTATCTGCACTATCTTCCCCTCCTATAACGTAAGTACCCTCCCCCCTAGTCCCTAGTTTAAACACTCCTCCAACCTTCTAGCCATCTTTCTCCCCAACACAGCTGCCCCTTCCCCATTTAGGTGCAGCCTGTCCCTACGATAGAGCCTGTAGCCAACAATGAACCCTCCTTCCTACACCAGTTCTTGAGCCACTTGTTAACCTCCCTAATCTCCCGCTGTCTTTCTTGTGTGGCTCTTGGTACAGGCAGTATCTCGGAAAATACTACCTTTGAGGAAGTTTTTGACCTAAATCCCTGAAATCATTTTTAAGGACGCTCCACTTACCCCTAACTTTGACATTGGTTCCGATATGGACCATGACCGCTAGATCTTCTCCAGCCCCTCCCAGTAATCTGTCAACCCAATCCGCGATGAGGCGAACTCTAGCGCCGTGAAGACAGTACACTGTTCGGCGATCACGGTCTTTGTGACAGATTGCCCTATCTGTTCCCCTAATAATGGAGTCTCCCACTACCAGCACCTGTCTGGCCTGCCCTGCTCTCCTGGTCCCCTGGTTACTTGTGAAAATGAAAAATTGGGGCTAAAGCAACATTATATTGGAAATAAAAGTAAATTTTTACAGCCATATGTTTCTAAATTCTATAATGTATAGTACTCAGGATGCCTGCTAAGATATATGATGAAGAATACATCTGGAATGAAGGCTATAGAGTAAGAGTCTAGCTAGTGTAGGATCATGTAGTCACTAGACATTTGCCACATCTCTTCTTTTTAGGATCTGACAGGGGTATTAGCTATTACCCTGGAAAGCCAAGACTGCTTAAGGCTCCATTTACATCACCGTTTTGGAGATTCGGCGCAAATGCCATCTTTTGGCAGCACAAAAAGTCTGGCATTTATTGCATTGCAGTCATCCAGGGGTGAAGTAGAGGATGAGATCCGGAACAGCTGACGGATCTCCTAACAAAGATGTTGACGAGCCTAATAGGTGTGGGGCAGACACTTGGCGTATACCTGCTACCTGCTCACATGTCAAATGTTTATTGTTTGGAGACTTGGTTCATAGGAAAGACTTGTGGTCTGGGCATCTCACATTTAACTTGTGCTCAGGCTGTGGACATACGTTCAATGAATACCCAGATCCACAGCACAACAGAAACAGTGCTAATCCATTTAAAGAGAAAGGTTCCCTGCAGTTAACCGCAGGAGAAGACCAAAGCTTCGAGAGACAAGGTACAACCAGCCTATATGCAAACGTAGCTGTACAACAGGCGGAAACTGTCAGTGACCATCCTGAAATTAGTGGGCAGGAAATATCAGTGCTGAGGCATCCAAGGAGACATCCGGAGTTGATGAAGAAACCTCCAATGAACATCAAGTCTCCAGTACTTCCATAGAAGCCATGGAGCCAGTCGATGAAGGGGGCTTCAAGCTTATAAAAAGGAAACATGCATGTTGCCGGAGAGCCTGGTTTCATTTACAAGAGTTTCATAGTCATACAGCTGTAAGGACAGCGGTGTCATCTGCTTGTGGAGATCTCTCCCCGACGTTCGATGTCCTAGGAGAAGAGAAGTATGACGTGTAAATCTAACATCCTGGAGAATGCCAAGTATGAGGTCTTTGAGGAAGGAGACGTTGAAGTGCCCGTGTTTTCCAAGAGATGGAGTCCAAAAGGAGTGAGAAATCAAAGAAATTTCGGAGACCTGCATCTGCTAGCACATCTGTACCCTGAATGTGAACAATGTAAAAGCCATAGCAAGGCATCAGGCAAATTTATCAGCGACTGTCTGATGAGAACTTTGATGTGTACATGTTACAGGAGACCTGACTGCAGAATAACGCTGAGGTCTTCTCATCAAAGAGCGGATGGACACACGGGAATTGTTCTGGTCTCTTTGGCTGGAGCACTATGATGGTGTAGGGATCCTATTCAGCAACTGTCATGTCAGGGTAGAAAGGGTTGTGGAAATCTGTGTGGGGAGGTGTCTGATGGTAGATTTCACACTGGATGATGGGAGTTCTAGAGCAATGAATGTGTATGCTCCTCAGTCATAAAAAGAATGGAGGTAGCTGTTCAGTCAGATATAATCCTATTGTTGCACTGCCAAAGTGTTTATGTTATGTGTTGCCTTTAACCCCTAATGACCGGGCCATTTTGCACCTTCGTGACCATTTTTTTTTTTGAAAATCTGACATGTGTCACTTTATGTGGTAATATCTTTGGAACGCTTTTATTTATCCAAGCCATTCTGAGACTGTTTTCTCGTGACACATTGTACTTTATGACAGTAGTAAATAGGAATAAAATTTTCAATAGTGAATAGGTGGCTCCACCGATGTGTAAATTGGACTAAAATGGTGCTCTATATCAATTGATACAAGCTCCTATGTATCGAAAAGGAAAAAGTACATCTAAATAGGAGGATATGGCACTCAAACTCTGGAATGCTGGGTCACAATTATACAAATTTAATAAATTCAATAATCATATAAAATAATCATATAAAATCAGGATTATTCCACATAAAATAACAGATGAAATGAAATTAAGAAATAAAATATAAAATATAAATGTATAACAGCCCAGACCGGTTGGGTAAAATATGATATGACGGGCTGATAGGAGAGAGTCGACTAGGGGCCGATTAAGGCATGGGTGTTTTGAAAGTGTTCGATTGAAGTTGTACAGGTTAAGAGTGTTTAAGTCAGAGATGTTACCATCAGGGTTTGACACCTTATATATTAGTCAGTGCAGGTAAGTATCAAAGCGTTAGTAGGCGTCCCACCGTACTAATGATGTCCTCCTCCTACCGTTAGATGATAAAGCCGTTCCAACTCTTAAACTGCCTTCTGACCCGTCTTTACTGCACTGCGCAGTATCGCGCCTCGTGCAGTCGGGCTCTCAGCCGGCTTCAATTTGCCTTGGCGTCTCCTCGTGTGCGTGCTCAGCAGTCTCCCAGTGATTTTAGCGTGGTTTGAGACTTGGAGTCACGTTTCAGATTAGCCCTTTTATATGTAAAAAAAATTCCCAAATTTACCAAAAGGTTTGAAAAAAATCGTACTTTTGAAACTTTCAATTTCACTGCTTTTAAAACAGAAAGTGATACCTCATAAAATATTTATTACTTAACATTCCCCATATGTCCACTTAATGTTGGTATCATTTTGTAAATGTCATTTTATTTGCTTGGAAGCTTAGAATTTTAGAAGAACTTCTTAAATATTTAAGAAAATCTCCAAAACCCACTTTTTAAGGACCAGTTTAGGTCAGAAGTCACTTTGTGAGGCTTACAAACGCCCAATAAATGACCCCATTGCAGAAACTACACCCCTCAAGTCACTCAATACTGATTTTACAAACTTTGTTAACCCTTTAGGTCTTCCACAAGAATTAAAGGAAAATGGAGATGAAATTTCTAAATTTGGCAGATTTTCCATTTTAATCCATTTTTTTTCTTTAACACATCGAGGGTTAACAGCCAAACAAAACTCAATATTTATTACCCTGATTCTGCGGTTTACAGAAACACCCCACATGTGATCGTAAACTGATGTATGGTCACATGGCAGGTTTCAGAAGAAAAGGAGAGCTGTATGGTTTTTGGAAGGCAGATTTTGAGGGACTGTTTTTTACACACCATGTCCCATTTGAAGCCCCCCTGATGCACCCTACAGTAGAAACAATAAAAAAGTGACCACATTTTGGAAACTATGGGAAAAGGTTACAGTTTTATTGGTACTATTTTGGGGTACCTATGATTTTTAATTGCTGTATATTATGTTTTACGTGAGGCAAGGTAACTAAAGATTGGATGTTTTGGCACCGTTTTTATTATTTATTTTTTACAGCGTTCATCTGACAGGTTAGGTCATGTGCTGTTTTTTAGAGCAGATTATTACGGACGCGCTAATACAAATATGTCTACTTTCTTTGTTTGTTTTTAGTTTTACATACAGTAATAAAGCATTAAAAAAAATTATGTTTTTGTGTCTCCATATTCTGTACGCCATATTTTTTTTATTTTTCAGCCGATAATCTTGTGCAGGGGCTTGTTTCTTGCAGGAAGAGTTGATGTTTTCTCCAACGTGTCATTTTGACCTGTATAACACTATCATTGATGTAAATAGACTAGCTAGAAATATGACTGTGAAAAAACATTTCTCTGCAATGAATGAAAAGAATGGGGATAATGGAGATAAAACTGTGCAGTCTCACAATTTTGATGACATACATTGTTCTATGGGGTTTGAGCAATTGACACACATCTCTAATCTACAACATCTCAGGTGTGAATTGGAGCCTGAGACGTGTGTCAATTCCTCAGCTAACTTCAAAATTACTAATAAGGATTTCTATCCTGTCCAGTCCAGATCCTTGGCACTTGATAGGTTCTAGGATCTTGTTGGTAAGGATTTATGTGATCTGCACAGGAATATGTCCAGTCGAGAGTTTCTGGGTGGCATGCATAATAATATGTCTAAGAATGAAATTAGTGCTTTAAAAAGCTTCGTGCATAACTCAAATGTGGTGGTCAAAAGGCGGATAAGGGGGGTGCGGTTGTAGTGCTTGACAAGGAGGTGTACTATTCCCAGATCATGGGCTTGCTTAGTGACCAATTTACCTACCTTTGTCTTGCCCACAACCCGCTCCCCTTATATCAAAAGTCACTCCAGAGTATCTTGCAAAAAGGCTTATCCCATGGTTTCATCAATGAGAAAGAACTGGAGTTTATCTTTATAAAACACCTGATTGTTGCGATCTTCCATGCCCTGCCTAAAATTCATAAACCGGGTTTCCCCCCACCCTTGAGACCTATTGTGGCTGGCATCGGCTCATATGCTGAGCGGTTCTGTGGGTGGGTTGATTCCCTACTTCAGCCTCTGATTATTCAAATCCCAGGTTTCATTAGGGACAGCAGGAGAGTTTTGCAAACCTTTTCTGATTTTAGGTGGCAAGATGGCTTTATTTGGATTACGGCCGATGTGGCCTCTTTGTATACCAACATACCACACCAGCAGGCTGTCACGGCCCTTCGATGGTTCCTGCAGACGTATAGTAATTATACATTGTCACTCCGGGAGTTTTTGTGTATTGCAGTGGATTTTCTCCTAAAGCACAATTTTTTTATGTTTAGTGAGGAGTACTATTTACAGGTTTCCGGAGTGTCAATGGGAGCGAAATTCTCCCCATCTATAGCCAACATATATATGGCTTGGTGGGAGAAGGATTTTCTGTTCAGTGATAGTAATCCGTTTGCAGGATCCATCGAATGGTACGGAAGATATATTGATGACCTGTTGTTGGTGTGGTCTGGTGACGTATCATCCATCTCCACCTTTGATCAGTATCTAAATTCATGCTATGGGTCCCTCTCCTTCACTTTACATTGGGAGCCGGAATCCATCTGCTTTCTAGATTTGAAGCTGATAGGGGACAATATTCGTAAATGTGTATTTACATCCTCATATAGAAAGGACACTGCAGGTAACACCATACTTTTAGCAACATCATGTCACCCACCGCATGTGGTTCGTAATATCCCCAGAGGGGAAATCATCAGAGCGAGAAGAAATTGCTCTGATGATGATTCCTTTCTTAGGGAAGCAGATGGCAATACTCAAGGGGGTCAATCAAACAGGCAATATCACAAGTACATTCCATGGATAGAAATTCTCTGGTTTTTCCTGGAAGTCAGAATAAAAGTGAATGTGGTAAAGATAAAATAAAAGAAAGCAAACAGGTCCCCTTTGTAACCCAGTACAGCAGGGAATATAAGCTAATATGTGGTATTATTAAACGCCATCTCCCGGTTTTGAGTTTTGACCAGGATTGGGCCCCCATTGTGGAGGAAGGAGTAAGGTGTATAGCAAAAGAGCCCCAACCCTGGGTCAAATGTTAAGCCCTAGCCTATATAGGAACACCCCAAAGATGAAACCTACTTGGCTTAGTCAAAAGGGCAATTATAAATGTGGGCACAAGCAATGCATTTGTTGTAAATATATGGTGACAAGTAAAACTTTTTCTCCACTTCTAGACAACTGACATTTGATCTGAAGTGTTACCTCAATTGTAACACCACGTACGCTGTATATCTAATTACATGTACAGCCTGCAACTTACAGTATGTGGGCTGTACAAGTAATGCGATCAAAATGAGAATCCGCAAACATATTTCGGACATACCACATTATAAAACACGGAATGTATCTGCAGCCAGTCTCCATTTTGTAATTGTGCATCATGGAGATGTATCTTGCCTCACTGTCCAAGGAGTGGAGAGAGTTTTTCTACCAAGCAGGGGCGGGGACCATAAGAAAAAGCTTTTTAGTCGTGAATCCTTCTGGATACACAAATTAAATACCTGTATACCTGATGGTCTTAACAAAAAATATGATTTAATTCTACAGTACTGAAAACCACTCCTTTTGCTTAGATGTTTTAGATACCTTTATTATTGATATTTTTTACTGTGATGTTTGTGTATGTCATTACCAGTAAGGGTTAAATGTTCCTTCCTGGATGGTGGTGGATTTTTCTCCACTCAACTAATTGAACTGAGGTTGACACCCGTGAACCATGTGACTGGCTCCAGTCGGCCGATTGGAGGACACATGGTATATACAGGGTCGCATTTAGTTCAATGGTGTTCATGAGTAAGGACCGTAATGTTTTTTAAGGTCTGAAATGCATTGTTCGTTGAGTCCTTTCCTGTTCTGAAGATTTTAACCTGATGGAATAAATTTGCAACTTTTAAGAAGCTGGATTTTCCTGTTTTTCTCATTTGATGTTTTAATTGGTACCATTTTTAGGCACATGTGATTTTTTAATCATTCATTATTATACTTTTTGGGGCAAGGTGACTGAAAAATTGGTAATTTTGGCACCGTTTTTATTTATTTTTGTTTACGGCGTTAACCTGAGGGGTTAGGTCATGTTATAGTTTTATAGAGCAGATTGTTACGGACGTGACAATACCTAATATGTATACTTAGATTTTTTATTTTTTGGCCAATTGTCTTATTGTCGTAGGGTCTCATTTTTTGCGAAATTAGGTGACTGTTTGATTGGTGCTATTTTGCAGGGCATACACCTTTTTAATCGCTTGGTGTTGCAATTTTTGTGAAGGTAGTAGAAAAAAAAAATTTTTTGCACTGTTTTTATTTTTTTTTACATTATTCACCTGAGGGGTTAGGTCATGTGATATTTTTATAGAGGAGGTCATTACGGACATGGTGATACCTAATATGTTTACTTTTTCTTATTTATTTAAGTTCTCCATAATACAGTTTTACAGTTCTAAGTTATTTAAGTTTTACATAATAGTAGCATTTTTGAAACAAAAATTTTTTTCGTCTGAGAGCCAAAGTTTTTTTTCTTTTTTGTCCGATTGTCTTATGTAGGGTCTCATTTTTTGTGGGATGAAGTGACGGTTTGATTGGTATTATTTTGAGGGGTATATGCCCTTTTGATCGTTTGGGGTTTCACTTTTTGTGATGATAGGTGACAAAAAAAAAATTTTTTTTTTTTTACTGTGTTCGTCTGAGGGGTTAGGCCATGTGATAATTTTATAGAGCAGGTTCTTAGGGACTCGGCGACACCAAACATGTTTAGGGTCCTTTTTTATTCTTAATTTTTAACCAATTATAAATGTGCATATTTTGGAAAATGTTAGATTATTTTTTTTTACACTTTTTTGGACTCAGACCGACTTGGTTCTTGAAGATCCAGTGGGTCTGAGGGTTCTACAATACACTATGGTACATTGTATAATGTACTGCAGTGTATTTTTAATTCATAGGAAACTTGATCAGGCTTATATACCATGGCAACTGGATGCCTGCATAACCATTGGACGCTTCAGAGCGGCGTCTCGTGGTTACTATGGCAACTGATGGGAGGAGGGAAGGGGAGCTCCTTCCCTCTGTTACATGTTGGGCTGCCAGAGAAGAGGAGAGCAGCGCAGCGCCCGAAGGGGAGGGGGACAGCTTCCTCCCTGTTAACCCCACGGAACGCGGCATGGAAGGGGTTAAATGGCCGACATACACTGATGTCGGCCCTTACAGTAGATTGACAATCCACTAACACCGCTCGGCCATCCTGTTGGTGTACCTTTAGAGGAGGGGTGGGAGGGTCAAATGTTACCTCTGCTCGGCCATCCTGAAGATCGGGGCGCAGAAATACAGCAGCGCGGCCCCGATCTCACATAAACTCAATGATGGGATCGGAGCTGCGCTGCTGAACGCTGCGATTGGTCAGTCAAATCTGACTGACCAATTGCAGCGATCCAAAGGCAGGGACCGCTGTGATTGGTCCTCCGCCGGGTGCCCGGACAGCTCTGCTGTCCGTGACACACTTGCGGTGACACTTTCATCTCAGGATGTACTGTGCACGTCAAGATGCGGTAACTAACACCATATCATGACGTACACAGTACGTCATTGGTCATTAAGGGGTTAGCTGTGTGATTAGTGACAGTTAGGCCCCTTTCACACGGGCGAGTTTTCCGCGCGGGTGCAATGCGTGAGGAGGACGCATTGCACCCGCACTGAATCCTGACCCATTCATTTCTATGGGGCTGTGCACATGAGCGGTGATTTTCACGCATCACTTCTGCGTTGCGTGAAAATCGCAGCATGTTCTATATTCTGCGTTATTCACGCAACGCAGGCCACATAGAAGTGAATGGGGCTGCGGGAAATTGCAAGCATCCGCAAGCAAGTGCGGATGCGTTGCGATTTTCCCGCATTGTTGCTTAGCAACGGGACCCAATCTCTATTATTTTCCCTTATAACATGGTTATAAGGGGAAATAATAGCATTCTTAATAAAGAATGCATTGTTAAATGAAGAGGAAGGGGTTAAAAATAATAAAAGTTAACTCACCTTTGCCACTTGATAGCGTAGTTGCGAACTGTCCTCTCTTTCCCTGCAGCATCTATGATCTAAAGGACCTGTGATGAAGTCACATCACATGGTCCAATCACATGGTCCATCACCATGGTAAGATGGACCATGTGATTGGACCATGTGATGTGACGTCATCACAGGTCCTGTAGATCTTAGATGCTGCAGGGAAAGAGAGGACAGATCACAACTACGCGATCAAGTGGCTAATATAAGTTAACTTTTATTATTTTTAACCCCTTCCTCTTCATTTAACAATGCATTCTTTATTAAGAATGCTATTATTTCCCTTATAACCATGTTATAAGAGGAATAATCAATTCTCCAGTAGACTCGAAACCGGACTTCAGTGATGAAGTCCGGCTTCGGTTTGGGTACCAAACATGGCGTTTTTTCTCACGCGCGTGCAAAACGTGTTGCAAACGTTTGCACCCGCGCGGGAAAAACGCGCATATTCCCGCAACGCACCCGCCTCTTATCTGGGCGTCAAACATGATGCCCGTGTGAAAGAGGCCTTACCAGTCTGGGAATGTCCACACTTTGAGGTACGATGAGTCTTTTCTTAATAATATTGTTCTACAAGCTAGGCTGGTTCATTCCTACTGGCATCACTTCCCATGTAATACGTGTTACACCAATCAGGGGATGAAGGCCACAGATACAATGAGCTCCATATGCCTGACTGTAAGATACCTCTGATCAAGTTTTCAGACCATTGTATGGTATGGGTGACGGTTGATCTGACGAAGGCTGGCGTGTGTGGGAAACCTTACTGGAAGGTGAATAGCCCGGTGCTCCAGAATATGAGGCTCCGAGAGGACTATAACCACAGAGTGTATGTTTAGTGACAGGGCAGAATGGTGGGAATGTATGAAGAAGGCCATTATAGCATTTGTGTCTGCAGCCAGTAGACAAGGTAACGAGAAGTATATGAGACATGGCGCCATGCGGCTGATCTACTCAAGAATCAACAGTGGGGAAGTAATCGATAATAAGAGGGTCAGCCAAATCAATGGGGAGATAAGAGAACTCCGGTATGACCAGCTGAGCTCCTTAAAAGCTGATCGCAAGTTTGATAGTTGGGGTATGCACACCCTGGACCCCCATGCAACCTGCAGGAATAGAGCTAATAAAAAGCTCATCATGACGGAGATGGGGCTGAGCACTATAAAGACCTACAGTGATGCTTGAAAGTTTGTGAACCCTTCAGATAATTATTTATTTCTGCATAAATTTGACCTAAAAGTACATCACATTTTCACACAAATCCTAAACGTAGATAAAGGTAACCTAATCAAACAAATACGTCCAAAATGTTAGACTTGGTTATTTATTTATTGAGGAAAATTATCCATTATCCCATGTCTGTGAGTGGCAAAGGAATGTGAACCTTTGCTTTCAGTATCTGGTGTGACCTCCTTGTGCAACAATGACAGCAATGAATTGTTCCATTAATGCACAGCAGATGGTGCCAAGTGAAAATTGCAATTTTTACACTAATGTACCATTTCTGTGACCAATATTTGTGTCCAGGGTACTTTCACACTTGCGTTATTCTTTTCCAGCATAGAGTTCCGTCAAAAGGGCTCTATGCCGGAAAAGAACTGATCAGGCCTATCCCAATGCATTCTGAATGGATAGAAATCCGTTCAGTTTGCATCAGTATGCCTTCCGTTCAGTCACTGTCAGGCGTTTTGGCATGCTGCGGCATTATGTCCGTCCAAAATGCCTGATCCGGCATTAATTTACATTGACTTGCATTAGTGCCGGATCCGGCATTGCGAAACAACTGAAGGACGGATCCGTCCTTCCGGTCTGTGCATGCGCAGACCGGGAGAACTGTGAAAAAGACTGCAAGACGGATCCGTCCATCCGCATGACAAGCGGAGAGACGGATGCGTTCTTGCAATGCATTTGTCAGTTGTCACACTAAACGGCGGATCCGGCTGGCAGCTCCGACAACGGAACTGCCTCCCGGATCACGGTAACGCTAGTGTGAAAGTACCTAAGCCCTCTTACAGGGCTTAGGAGTAAAAGAGCACTAGGTGCATTTGAGGCCTAATGTGGTGATTTACACCGCTTGTACTGACAACTGTAGAGGCTCTGGGGTGAAATAATAAATAGAACCCCTGGGAAGTGACCCCATTTTGAAACTACATCCCTCAACTTATCTATTAAAGGGGTTGTCTCACTTCAGCAAGTGGCATTTACCTTGTAGAGAAAGTTAATACAAACCAATTATTAATGTATTGTTATTATCCATATTGCTTCCTTTGCTGGCTGGATTCATTTTTCCATCACATTATACACTGCTTGTTTCCATGGTTACGACCATCCTGTAATCTATTAGTGGTGGTCGTGCTTGCACACTATAGGAAAAAGCGCCAGCCTCCCTGGTAGCCGGGACTGTGGGAGCTCACATAGACTAGTGCTTTTTCCTGTAGTGTGCAAGCATGACCACCGCTGTTGGATTGCAGGGTGGTCGTAACCATGGAAACAAACAGTGTATAATGTGATGGAAAAATGAATCAAGCCAGCAAAGGAAAGACTATGGACAATCACAATACATTAGTAAGTGCCTTGTAATAACTTCCTCTACATAATAAATGCTATTTCCTGAAGTGAGACAACCCCTTGGATTGGCTTCAGCATTTTCCCCGCAACAGGTTTTCGACAGATATAGCATTTCAGTGCCCAATAGATTGTGCCTAGTTTATGCTGAGACACCACACTTCACTTCATTGGCCGGTTCTACTGGGTACAGAAATACCACAAATGTAGATGTAATCTGCTGTATGGGCACATGGTAGAGTACAGAAGAGAAGGAGCGTCACTTGGCTTTTGGAGTGTGGATTTTGCAGGAATGGTTTTCAGGTGCTCATCACATTTGCAGAGACCCTGAGAGACTCCTTCAGTGGAATCCCCTAATAAGTGACCCAATTTAGGAAACTATACCCCTCAAATTATGTGCTGTCTCAGCTAATAGCTTCTGAGCAAGAATTACTTGAATTGTTTTCAATGTTTTTGTTGAACACTATACTTGGTTTAGGGGCCATTGTTTTGGTTTATGAAGTTATCTATGGTTGTGTTTTATTATGTCATTAACCCCATCTACCCCAGAGGCTTTTTAATTTTTGCTGTTTCGTTTTGCGCTCCCTGCATTCATTGCAAAACAAGTTGTACTTTCCAACGCCACCATTTAATATTGCATATGGTGTAGTTGGAAGCAGGAAAAAAATTCCAAATGGGGTAAAATTGAGAAGTTAGGATTAGCTAGTTATAAAAAGTAGCACAGTTTAACCATGGATTCCATATCTTCGATATGGAGTCCCTGATGTGATTTAAAGTGGCATTAAGTTTTTCACATAACTTCCGACACTGAAAGCGAGGGAGACCTCCACCTGGCGGCAATATGAATCCTCACGGACATCAGGATATATTGTAGAAGTGCAGTGTCCCAGGGGGTCAGTAGTGTAGCTTTAGGTATGCTGGACTTTGTAGTGCAGGGCAACCCACTAACCTGGGACTGACTGTCGTCTTCAATCGGGTCAGCACTGGAACAGGCAGGTGATGAATGTCGTGACGCCAGTGCCAATTGAACGGTGGCACACCATGTAGTGACAGGTGGAATAATTGAGGAATCTTTATATACTTGAATAACAGGATAACTTTACTGAACGTAGTTGAAAATAGATGAACAGTCAATAAGTACAGTTCCAGAATGTTCCACACGTTACAATACAGTCACAGCAGTGGTTCAAGTTAGTAATCACAGTCCCAAAAGGCTATCTTCAAGACAGGCCTCCTAAGATCGGGGTTTTCATCTTACTCTGAATGCAGCAATACACTTCAGGCAACTGTCCTTTCTCTCCAGGGATACTTGTCCTGCTTGCAACTTGACTAAGGAGACAACACTTCTCCACTAGTTCTAAGGTCTGGACTGCTCCCCCTAGGGCATGAATCCTCCTAGGTTGGACCCTCTCAGGCTATAGGGCCTGGGCTGACTTCAGCAGGTACAAGGCCTGGGCCTTGCCCACACAGGCACATTGCCTGGGCTTAACTTAACCTTAGGCTCAGACTAGATTAGACTGCTCACAGGCTCAATGCCTGAGCTAGACTGCCTTTCCTTTCCCTGACTGGGCCTATATATAAACTAGGGCTCCCTAGCTCCCTCTAGCGTCTTAGAGCTGGAATGACACCCCTAGCAGGCCTGCACATGGCAAATATCACAGTAACAGGGAAATACACAGCATTGCATTACATGAAGATGTTTTACACCAACCTCCTCATAACTGAGGGGAACAACCGCACACAAGTGACCCTTCTGTAGTGACGGGCATTACAGCTCCCGTACACTACAGAAGCTTATAGGCAGTGTTGTTAAATGAATACATACCTCACATATCGGTACACTGCTGTGTATACTATATATCTGTACCCACTGCATCTATTATACTTCGTGCCTCACATATCAGTACACTGCTGTGGATACTATATATCTGTACACACTGCATCTATTATACTTCGTACCTCACATATCAGTACACTGCTGTGGATACTATATATCTATATTTACTGCATGTATTGTAAAACTAATAAATGCAGTGTGTACAGATATATAGTATAAACTGCAATGTACTGATATGTGAGATATGAGGTATAATAGATGCACTATGTACAGATATATAGTATATATAGCAGTGTACTGATATGTGAGATATGAGGTATAATAGATGCACTATGTACAGATATATAGTATATATAGCAGTGTACTGATATGTGAGATATGAGGTATAATAGATGCACTATGTACAGATATATAGTATATATAGCAGTGTACTGATATGTGAGATATGAGGTATAATAGATGCACTATGTACAGATATATAGTATATATAGCAGTGTACTGATATGTGAGATATGAGGTATAATAGATGCACTATGTACAGATATATAGTATATATAGCAGTGTACTGATATGTGAGATATGAGGTATAATAGATGCACTATGTACAGATATATAGTATATACAGCAGTGTACTGATATGTGAGATATGAGGTGCAATAGATGCACTATGTACAGATATATGGTACATAGAGCAGTGAAATGATATTTAAAATACAAGGTGTAATTTATACCTCGTACTGCACATATCAGTACACTGCTGTATATACTATATATACCCACTGCATCTATTATACCATCAGTAGCATGTAACCGGTGACATCAAAGCTTCTCTTACCCACTCTATTCTAGCTTCTACCGAGTATTATAATACAGTGTGTGTACACTGTATCCAGGGGGCACATAGAAGAGGCACCATACATAAAGTGGGCATATCTAAGAGGCACTATACATAAAGTGCCACATGCTCTGTGCATGTGTGTGTACGATCACAACATGAAAACAGAACCCGCTGCTGCCTTTTAATCATTTAAAGCCATTTACCTATACCGCCTTTATATGGTAGGCGGAGTTAAACAGGTTAAGGTGGGCCGCTACACATGGGCCAGTGCTGTGTGCTTGCCCCCCCAGGCTAAAATTTGCCAGCCAGCCCCTGTTGTCATGTGAGCAGGGCAGAGAGATGGAGCTCACCGGTGGAGAGGAAAATGCAGTGAAACTACATGGGGAGGAGCTTCACTGGGTGCATGAAGGAGAGGTAAGTGGTGTCCTGGGATTGCCCATAAAATCCTAATACTGGGAGTTGTAGTTTTGTCCTACTGTGTCCCCCTTCATGTAATGTTCACTGATACCCTACAATAAGTCTGGGCATGCTGGAAGTTGTAGTTCTCTCTTATAATATCCACTGATGCTGTCTGGTAATATGGGGGATTGTAGTTCTGTCCTCTTTTACTCTCTCCCTGTAATGTCAACTTGTGTTCCATAATAACAGCCTGGACATACTGGGAGTTGTAGTTCTCTCCTCTTTTACCCCTCCATGTATTACCTACTAATTTTCACTTGTTTTATACTGCCGGCAATAGATCCAGAAAACTGTTCCGGCAGAGAACAGACTGCCGGAGCTCTATGGATCTGGGGTTGCTAGAGGTTATCAGAGTTCCCGCTGGCCCCATTGTACCGAGAGAGCTCTGACAGATTGCACTCTGCCGGATCCGTTTTGCTGGAACTACTTCTGGCAGTGTGACACAGGCCTAAACGGGTCATGATGAGACTTGTAGTTCTCTTATCACTTTTATGATGTTCGTTGTTCTGCTCTGTCATAAGAGCACAACAATGAAAATCACCGTAGTGCTAGATCTGGCGCATCCGGACATGGGGGCCCAAATCAGATTCTTGCTATGGGGCCCAATGACTTTTATGTACGACCTGATTCTGTGCTCAGATTAAAATGTATTTTTAAAAGTGCATAAAGTACGTAATGAATTAAAATCAAAGAACCCAAAACAAAAAATTACCCTTCATGTGCAGTGCCCTCTGCTGGACTCTATGTAATGCTACTGTACATCCCCCCTGCAACTCCAGTGCTCTTCAGAACCCCCCTGACTACAACTACAGAGCTCTGTAGAACCCCCCTAACTGCAACTACAGAGCTCTGTAGAACCCCCCTGACTGCAACTACAGATCTTCAGAACCCCCCTGACTGCAACCACAGAGCCCTGCAGAACCCCCCTGACTGCAACTACAGAGCTCTGTAGAACCCCCTAACTGCAACTACAGATCTTCAGAACCCCCCTGACTGCAACCACAGAGCCCTGCAGAACCCCCCTGACTGCAACTACAGAGCTCTGCAGAACCCCCCTGACTGCAACCACAGAGCTCTGCAGAACTCCCCTGACTGCAACTACAGAGCTCTGTAGAACCCCCCTGACTGCAACTACAGATCTTCAGAACCCCCCTGACTGCAACCACAGAGCTCTGCAGAACTCCCCTGACTGCAACTACAGAGCTCTGCAGAACCCCCTGACTGCAACTACAGAGCTCTGCAGAACCCCCCTGACTGCAACCACAGAGCTCTGCAGAACTCCCCTGACTGCAACTACAAAGCTCTGCAGAACTCCCCTGACTGCAACTACAGAGCTCTGCAGAACCTCCCTGACTGCAACTACAGAGCTCTGCAGAACCCCCCTGACTGCAACTAAAGCTCTTCAGAACTCCCCTGACTGCAACCACAGAGCTCTTCAGAACCCCCATGACTGCAACTACAGAGCTCTACAGAACCCCCTGACTACAACTACAGATCTCTACAGAACCCCCTGACTGCTACTACAGAGCTCTGCAGAACCGCCCAGACTACAACTACAGATCTCTACAGAACCCCCCTAACTACAACTACAGAGCTCTACAGAACCCCCTGACTGCTACTACAGAGCTTTGCAGAACCGCCCAGACTACAACTACAGATCTCTGCAGAATCGCCCTGACTGCAACTAGAGCTCTGCAGAACCCCCCTGACTGAAACTACAGAGCTCCGCAGAACCCCCTGACTGCAACTACAGAGCTCTGCAGAACCCCCCTGACTTCAACCACAGAGCTCTGCAGAACCCCCCTGACTGCAACTACAGAGCTCTACAGAACCCCTGACTGCAACTACAGAGCTCTACAGAACCCCTCTGACTGCAACTACAGAGCTCTACAGAACCCCCTGACTGATACTACAGAGCTCTCCAGAAATGCCCAGACTACAACTACAGATCTCTGCAGAACTGCCCTGACTGCAACTACAGAGCTCTTTAGAACCCCCTGACTACAACTACAGAGCTTTGCATAACCCCCCTGACTGCAACTACAGAGCTCTGCAGAACCCCCCTGACTGCAACTACAGAGCTCTGCAGAACCCCCTGACTGCTACTACAGAGCTTTGCAGAACCCCCTGACTGCAACCACAAAGCTCTGCAGAACCCCCCTGACTGCAACTACAGAGCTCTGCAGAACCCCCCTGACTGCAACTACAGAGCTTTTCAGAACCCCCTGACTGCAACCATAGAGCTCTGCAGAACCCCCCTGACTGCTACTACAGATCTCTGCAGAACCCCCCTGACTGCAACTACAGAGGTCTGCAGAAACCCCCTGACTGCAACTACAGATCTTCAGAACTCCCCTGACTGCAACCACAGAGCCCTGCAGAACCCCCCTGACTGCAACTACAGAGCTCTGTAGAACCCCCATGACTGCAACTACAGAGCCCTGCAGAACCCCCCTGACTGCAACTACAGAGCTCTGTAGAACCCCCCTGACTGCAACTACAGATCTTCAGAACCCACCTGACTGCAACCACAGAGCTTTGCAGAACTCCACTGACTGCAACTACAAAGCTCTGCAGAACTCCCCTGACTGCAACTACAGAGCTCTGCAGAACCCCCCTGACTGCAACTACAGAGCTCTGCAGAACCCCCTGACTGCAACCACAGAGCTCTGCAGAACCCCCTGACTGCAACCACAAAGCTCTGCAGAACCCCCCTGACTGCAACTACAGAGCTCTGCAGAACCCCCCTGACTGCAACTAAAGCTTTTCAGAACCCCCCTGACTGCAACTAGAGCTCTGCAGAACCCCCCTGACTGCAACTACAGAGCTCTGCAGAACCCCCCTGACTGCAACTACAGAGGTCTGCAGAACCCCCCTGACTGCAACCACAGAGCTCTGCAAAACCCTCTGACTACAACTACAGAGCTCTGCCGAACCCCTGACTGCAACTACACAGGTCTGCAGAACCCCCCTGACTGCAACCACAGAGCTCTGCAAAAAACCCTGACTACAACTACAGAGCTCTGCAGAACCTCCTGACTACAACTACAGAGCTCTGCAGAACCCCCTGACTGCAACTACAGAGGTCTGCACAACCCCCCTGACTGCAACTACAGAGTTCTTCAGCACCCTCCTTGACTGGAACCACAGAGCTCTGCAGAACCCCCCTGACTGCAACTACAGAGGTCTACACAACCCCCCTGACTGCAACTACAGAGCTCTGCACAACCCCCCTGACTGCAACTACAGAGCTCTTCAGAACCCCCCTAACTGCAACCACAGAGCCCTGCAAACCACCCTAACTGCAATTACAGAGCTGTGCTGAACCCCCTGACTACAACTACAGAGCTATGCAGAACCCCCTGAGTGCAACTAGAGGTCTGCAGAACCCCCCTGACTGCGACTGCAGAGCTCTGCAGAACCCCCCTGACTACAACTACAGAGCTCTGCAGAACCCCCCTGACTGCAAGTACAGAGCTGTGCAGAACCCCCTGACTACAACTACAGAGCTCTGCAGAACCCCCCTGACTGCAACTACAGAGCTCTGCAAACCCCCCTGACTACAACTACAGAGCTGTGCAGAACCTCCCGACTACAACTACAGAGGTCTGCAAAACCCCCTGAGTGCAACTACAGAGCTCTACAGAACCCCCCTGACTGCAACCACAGAGCTCTGCAACCCCCCATGACTACAACTACAGAGCTGTGCAGAACCTCCCGACTACAACTACAGAGGTCTGCAAAACCCCTGAGTGCAACTACAGAGCTCTACAGAACCCCCCTGACTGCAACCACAGAGCTCTGCAACCCCCCTGACTACAACTACAGAGCTGTGCAGAACCTCCCGACTGCAACTACAGAGCTCCGCAGAACCCCCCTGACTACAACTTCAGAGGTCTGCAAAACCCCCTGAGTGCAACTACAGAGGTCTGCAGAACCCCCTGGCTGCAACTTCAGAGCTCTGCAGAACCCCCTGGCTGCAACTTCAGAGCTCTGCAGAACCCTGAGTGCAACTACAGAGGTCTGCAAACCCCCCTGACTGCAATGATAGAGCTCTGCAGAACCCTCCTAACTACAGCTTCAGAGGTCTGCAGAACCCCCCTGACTGCAAATACAGAGGTCTGCAGAAGCCCCTGACTGCAACTACAGAGCTCTGCAGAACCTCCCTGACTACAACTTCAGAGCTCTGCAGAACCCCCCTACCAGTCCCTGATAACAAGAAGAGGTGGAGCAGCCATCAGTGAGGGGTACAAATAATCTCAATTGACAGTCACAGTGCTGCTTAGTAGCACTGCTAGTACTGATGGTATATATATTTTTTTTAGTTGAAGGGTTAACTACCAGAGGAGGAATTTTCATGAGAGCAGTGAAAATAAGGTAATTGTATTAGTGCAGCTGACGGGACCACATGGGGCCTAAATAGGGAATAGGGCGAGTTTAATCATGGAGGATTATTACTATGGGGTCTAAGTGGAGTCTGCACAGTTATTAGTAAAATTCCCATGAGCCTGCTGTGCAGACTCCACTCAGGCCCACCACCGTAATAATCCTTATTAAGGCATTCCCGTTTAGGTCTCATGCCCCCGCCAGGTCCCACTAGGAATTTTACTGTACTATTCTCAGTGGGGCTAGTCGGGGACATGGAGTCTAAATGGAGATTCGGAATCTAACCCAATCATGACCCCTGATACATCAGTGGAGCGAGAGTATAGAGATCATCTGCTGATCCCGCTCCATACACAGCTGGGGAATGTGGGGTGTGATTCTCTAAAAAAGGGGCGTGCCCACAGGTTAGTGGGGGACACAATACTTGGCTTGCACTGGGCGCTGGCAATGCACGCCACGCCACTAACATTATGTCAAACCACGTTACCAGCAAGAACTCCCCACAAAGGCCTGTTGTTTGAAAAAGTGTCCTAAATAGACTATAATTTTCTAAGTAACACATTGACTGGCCCAAAGGGGAATGGGGCAACTTATTGTGGACTAATAAAAGCAGAATTGTACTTCTTGGGTCTAGCGGCCGCAGATAGTATGTCAGATGACTCCTGAGCACTAAATTCATTAGAATAAAAACTATAAACTAGGGGTCGACCGATATTGATTTTTTAGAGCCGATACCGATACCGATATTCGTGAACTTTCAGGCCGATAGCCGATATTTTATACCGATATTTTGCGCATTTTAATTTTTTTATTTTTTTTTTCTGTTACAGCGTTCAACGCTTTTTAAAAAAAATATATTTTAATAGTTTTGACTTTTTGGGCACGGCGATATGTTTTTTTATTTATTGTTTATATATTGTATATGTAAAATTGGAAAAGGGTTAATTTATACTTAATATTTAGATTTTTTTTACTATTTTAAATTTTTTAACTTTTTTTTTAATTACTATTTCCCCCCTTAGGGGTAGAACCTGGGCTCTTTACATCCCTTGTCCTATTCACCCTAAGGCTACATTCACACGTCCGCAAGTGTTTTGCGGATCCACGGAGCCGCGGATCCGCAAAACGCGGACACACCGGCAATGTGCATTCCGCATTTTTGCGGACCGCACATTGCCCGAACTCCATAGAAAATGCCTCTTCTTGTCCGCAATTGCGGACAAGAATAGGACATGCTCTATTTTTTTTGTGGAGCCGCGGACCGGAAGATCGGCGGCGCGCTCCGCAAAATCGGATGCGGAGAGCACAGTGTGTGCTCTCCGCATCGTTCCCGGCCCCATTCACAGTCAATGGGTCCGCATGTATTCCGCAAAATTGCGGAATACATGCGGACTACATTGCGGACGTGTGAATAGGGCCTAATAGAGATCTATCAGGGTGAATAGGATCTTACACTGTCCCTGCTGCCCTGTGCTATGGGCACACAGTAGCAAGAACCGACCATGGCAGCCAGGGCTTCAGTAGCGTCCTGGTTGCCATGGTAACAGATCGGTGCGGCACCTGAGGGGTTAATTGCCGCGGATCGCACCGCTCTATCAGAGGCAGGGTCTGGGCAATGTGCTTCTAATACCTGCGTTTGTAATATCTTAAACGTTATTATCATTGGTGGCCAGTATCTTCAGATTTTTAGGAGGAATCTGCCCTTGTTCTTTTGGGCGTCTCCTTCTCCCAGGCTGTGAGCTGTGCACTGCGAGTGGCCAGATCTACAGCCTGGGAGAAGGAGACGCCCAAGAGAACAAGGGCAGACTCCTCCTAAAAATCTGAAGATACCGGAGGACATCCCGGGAGAACGGAGCGGCGCCCAGGGATAATAGTAAGTGCAGGGAGATCCCTGGGCGCCGCTCTACATGTCGGTATACTTAGGCCTCATGCACACGACCGTTTTTTTATGCTGTCCGCAAAAAGGGGTTCCGTTGTTCAGTGATCCGTGTCCGTTTTTGCCTTCCGTTGTGTTTCCGTGTATCTTCCGTTTTTTTAGCAGACATGACCCAAAAGATTTTACCAAAAGACAGGCTGACAATGTTTCCCAAGTGCCTGCCAAGGGATCCGCAAAAAAAACGGACACGGAACACGGATGACACACGGATGGCCATCCGCATTTTTCACGGACCCATTGACTTGAATGGGTCAGTGAACCGTTTTTCACGGACAAGAATAGGACAGGTTATATTTTTTTATATATTTTTTTTTGTTATATTTTTGACGGACTGGAATCACGGACCACGGACGCGGAGGACAAACGGTGCATTTGCCGAGGTTTCCACGGACCCATTGAAAACCAATGGGTCCGCAGAAAATCACGAAAAACGGAGCAACGGACACAGAATCAAACAACGGTCGTGTGCATGAGGCCTAAGTTTAAATTTTTTATTCTAATGAAAAGTCCTCTTTAAGCCACAGTACATGGTGAAGACAGTAAAGCAAAACTCATGATTTCAGGATGTTTCTCATTCTCATGTTGGACCTACCAATAATTCAAACTAAAGTAAAAATCTCTAACATTTTTTTAGTTTATACATTAATCTTTTGAGTTTTTAAAGAAAATGCTGGGAATGCATATTTTTTTTAACAGCCTCATATTCCTTTTTCTTTACTTTCTCTAAAGGATTAACACAAACTTGATAGATGTGCTATTGTTTTGATTTGGAATTAAATGTGTAGCATTTCTAGAACATTTGCATTTATGAAAAAAATATTATAATAATTTTGTGCTTTATTTTCTTTTTTAAAACCACTGCCATTTTTTGAACACTTCTGTATATTCTCCCTGTGTTTGTGACGGTTTCCTCCAGGTACTCCAGTTTCCTCTTACATTCCAAAAAATGTACAAATAGGAAAATTAGCTCCCTAAGAAATTGACCCTAGTGTGCGCTGTGTTTGTGTTGAGCACCTATATGGCCGCCACTGATTTCCTAGTGGTTTGAGTCCCTTTGAGAAAAGCACGTTACAAATATTTGTCATCATCATTATACTGATGACTTATCATCAGGGTAGAATCAATCGATATGGAACCGCACTCGCCAGATCATATGGTCCACCGGAATGCATCAGCCAACCTGGAGCCCCAGATCCATACAGGCTCCTATGCAGACGATTCAGGAAGAGATGATGGAGGCAGCATGTCCGGTTGAAAAATCCCTTTATTGGGAACTGCTCACGTGAAATACGTGAATATAAAAAGTTGCTACGTTTCGGCTATCACATATCCTTTGTCAAGCACAATGTGAATTATACATACAAGTGTTTATAAAGTGAAGACTCCACCTCCACATGGAGATGTGTCCAATCATTGTTTCTCATTGTTAATCATACACATACAGGGTTAACATTACACATCCAATCCGTGTCCCGCTCAGCAGCTGCTTTATATAAAACTTAAGGTCAATCATACATAGTGTTCTCACCTGATCAAAAATAAATGTAGAGGGAAAATACGGTGTCATGATGCACACTCATCCGCGCGTCTGGTAATCACCAGTGCGCATGTCAGAGAAGGGAGAGGGAGGGTCACGACCACGTGATCACACATAGCAACGCGTCCTGCATCCAAGGGGCGTGAGAGAGAGGCAACACCCATACACAAATGGTCCATCACATGATCACGGACATACTCGTCCTTGTGATCATGTGACTTAAACAGCATAGTGCAGTGTTTAAATGCGTTAAATAAATCACAGGGTTGTCTAAACTCTCAGTCATCTGCCCCTATATATAATATGGGGCCAAACAGCCCCACAATCATGAAAAAACAAAAGTGTCAACATTTATGGACCTCATCGACATAAGCTGCTGTTCACACTAATGCATCCTAGAATCGCATCGCTGAAAAGGTAAATTAAACCCCATCTCAAATTATCGCATCTAGAGAGTGCATCATGGGACCGCGGCACCCACCACAACCTAAAGTGCTGATTGTGCGAGTGATAATATATCCCACCCCCAATCCGTACAAAAACATGATAATAATGCATAAAAACACATAACCGAGTACAATTCAGCCGATTACATCATAAATAAATTATATTGACCTCACACTGAATTCAATATTAAGCCCATATGGTTGAAGGGCTTTCAGCTCAAATATCCATCTGAGTTCTTTCTTTCTTAGGAGACGTTCCCTATTCCCCCCTTGGCTCATGCTACCCACTGAGTCAATGATCCGAAAGCGTAGCTGGTTGACAGAGTGCCCACGCTCCGCAATATGTTTGGCCACTGGTTTGTCAATGAAACCCCTCCTTATGTTGCTCTTATGTGAATTCATTCGCTCACGTGCCTCCATAGTGGTCTCACCAATGTAGATCCACAGGGGCAGGTGATCAATTAAACAACGTCACGTGATCTGCACGTAAAAAACTCTTTCATTTTGTAGGCTCTGCCACTGTAGGGATGACAAAACGTATCACCCTTGATCATATTTCCACAGTTGCAGCAACCAAGGCAATGGTAACATCCCATCTTTCTTGGTGCCAAATACGTCTGTCCATCCCCACAGGGCTCAGTTTTCACCAGTTTGTCACGTAAATTGGTCCCCCTCTTGTAAGCCATCATTGGGAAACTCTCAAACTCAGGTATCGAGGGCAACCCTTTTTGAAAAATGTGCCACTCTTTGCGTATAATCTGTGAGATTTTCCCACTGAGGGCACCATAAGTGGAAACAAAGGGAATTCTCTTGTTTTCTGTCCTCCTTACTTTACCGTGAAGCGTGGATTCCCGGTCAACCAGCTCCACCCTTTGTTTTGTCTTCTCAACTAGTCTATGTGGGTAACCCCTATTGAGGAATTTATGGCCCATCTCATCTACTCATTTCTCAAACTGTTCCTCACCCGATACCACCCTTCTTACCCTTAACAACTGACTCCAGGGGAGGGACTCCACCATCCGGCGTGGGTGGTTGCTGTCATATCTCAAAAGATTGTTTCTGTCTGTGGGCTTATGATAAATGTCTGTAGAGATAGTTCCATTACTAATGTGTACCATTACATCTAGGAATTGCAATTCAGTGGGAGATACTGTGACTGTAAATTCAAGACCAGAGACCATCTTATTGAAATGTTGATGGAACAGGTGCAGTTCCTCTGAGGAACCACCCCAGACAACAAAAATGTCGTCAATGTAGCGCCACCAGCACCGGGCCCCCCTAAACAAGGACGACCTATAAATGAATCTGTCCTCCACCTCCGCCATGAAGATATTAGCATACGTAGGTGCCACGTTCGAGCCCATGGCCACACCACGTTGCTGTTGGTAGAAGGTGTCCCCAAAGCGGAAATAATTCCGCTTCAGGACCACCTCCAGGAGCTGGAGGACAAACCCACGGCCTCCCAGGGAGAGCCCGGTGCCGGCCAGAGCCACATCGACGACATTCAATCCAAAAGCATGTTCAATAGATGTGTACAGTGAGACCACGTCGAAGCTGACCAGAAGAGGATGGTCCGGCAAACTCAGATCCCTGAATTTAAGCAAAAAATGACTGGTATCCCTAATGTAGGAGGGGGCGCTGGTGGCATGGACACGCAAAATCGTATTTTCCCTCTACATTTATATTTGATCAGGTGAGAACACTATGTATGATTGACCTTAAGTTTTATATAATGCAGCTGCTGAGCGGGACACGGATTGGATGTGTAAGGTTAACCCTGTATGTGAATGATTAACAATGAGAAACAATGATTGGACACATCTCCATGTGGAGGTGGAGTCTTTACTTTATAAACACTTGTATGTATAATTCACATTGTGCTTGACAAAGGATATGTGATAGCCGAAACGTAGCAACTTTTTATATTCACGTATTTCATGTGAGCAGTTCCCAAATAAAGGGATTTTTCAACCGGACATGCTGCCTCCATCATCTCTTCCTGAATCGTTATCATCAGGGTAGGTCATCAGTATGTAATCTGTGGGTTCCGAAACCCAGCACCCCGCCAATCAGCTGTTTGAAGAGGCCACTGCGCTCCAGTAAGTGCTGCGGCCTCCTTATGCAGTGACATAACATGACCTACAGTAGGCACATCTCAGTCCCTTTAAATATTATCTCTTTACTGTTACTAAACAAAATTCACTAGGTCAATATTACCAATGTTAAAGAGGTATTCCTGTTTTAATGATACATTTTTTTTTAAAGAATAGGATGTTAAACACTTATCTTACATACATTTAAAATTTTGCTCGCAGACCTTTATATCCATACAGTAGCCTCCTTCTAAAGGAAAAAAAATGGCATGACCCATTTTAGTCCTGTAAACTTCCCAGCTATCTGACAGGTGAACAGTAGTGTATTGGGGAGCAGAACATATAAAGTATATACAGTATTACTATTAGCAGCATTATCTCATCATGTCAGTCAGATTCTTTTTTAACATGACAACATCACCTAAAGACACGCAGCCATTTTACAGCATCACATACAAACAGGCAGCCATGTAAATACATACAATAATGTAGATACTGTGATGACAATAAAAATCATGATTTCAGCACTGCGCTGACCGAGCATATGTATGTCATGTCACACTGCTGCTTGCTTAAAGGGGTTATCCAATCCTATAAAAAGCCCCCCAATATGCTGGGCCCCCCACACTGAATATACTTACCTGGGTCCCCGCACTGCCGCGATTCTAGGGAGGCATGTTTTCATCCGCGCACGGGGAGAAGCAGCAGTGCGGGGACCAGGAGCGGCGCGGGAGCGGGGTAAGTATATTCAATGTGAGGGGCCCGGCATATGGGGGGACATTTTATAGGATTGGATAACCCCTTTAATGTCAGGGATTATATGATGTGGAGAGACTGATGCCATGTTTCAGTGAGGCCATGGATACATTACACAGGACTGATACATGGGCTGTACCATTCTACTGCATATAGGGGTCAACCAGCTGATATAAGCAAGGTATTTATACAGAATTTTAAATATATGTATATTAGAAAATTGGACGATTTCTTATTATATAAACAACTAAAAACTAAAGACACAAACTGTACTGTTGATCACTACCTTTTTATTTGCATATAAATACAAATCCATTTTTCTCATCAGTGGGACAATGTACTGTCATAATCATGGTATCGTTTTTATCAGCATGTCCTGAGGACGCCAATAAAGTTAAAAGTGGCACTTGGCTCAGGATCCTGTTTCTACTCGTTTCTCTGGAGTGGCCAGTTTTTTAACAACTGGTTTGGGACAACTCTCCTGATCCCACCTGTGTTCCTGCATGATATAAAGGCTGGTTCTCCACCACAGCTTCCACCATTATACCTATGTACCTCAGGGAGACCCTGGAGCATAACGCCTACCAGGACTGAAGGAGGCACGAGGCACCTGTGGACTCCTGTGTACTTTATTGGGGCAATCTGGTAGAACATGTGATCTCTTGAGTCATGTGACCATTAGATATAAGACAACTATTTAATCTACATCATCTCTCTACATGTACATCTGGGTAAGTCCTCATATCAGTTACATAACAATAATATTACAGATTGAGTGCCTCTCATGGGCCCGGAGGTTGAACACTACATTAAAGTCTGTTTCTCTATTTCGGGAGTGTTGAGAACTACTTTACTGCCATCTTCAAGGTGTGCTGGTTTCTTTTCACCGTTTTCTTGTGCGTTCCCTTTTTTCACAGGAGACATTTTCTTTACCATAAATATAAAGCAGAAAAATAAGATGATGGTCGGGGTCCTTATCCCGACGGTGAGGCCCAGGTAGATGTTCCTGTGGGGAAGAGGAGACTAATCATTATGGAATGTCAAGTGAGATAAGGACCCTATCTCCTCCCATCATCCTTTTTCATACCCTATTATTAATACTCTGCACCGCAACTCCTCGCACAGCCCCATCTATTACTGCCGTGCCCCATGAGACCCATCATCTTCATCTATAACACCCTGACCCCAAGATCCCACTTGCACCTCTTGTATAATGACATGTCACCCCATCTAATTCGTGCTTGCACCCCTCTATTATGGCTGGATTTCATGTCTATGGCCATGCTTCCTTCAGTTACACTCAGTCCTGCGGCTGCCGGTAGATGTGTCTGGCTCAGGTATATGATGCCCCCTAGCCGCTCCCATTTACAACGTTATTTTGTGGTCCGCAAAAAACATATCCGCAAAAAATACGGATGACGTCCGTGTGCATTCCTTATTTTGTAGAACGGAACAGCTGGCCCCTAATAGAACAGTACTATCCTTGTCCGTTATGCTGGCAATAATACGACAATTTCTATCTTTTTGTGGAACGGATATACGGAAATACGGAAACGGAATGCACACGGAGTACCCTCCGTTTTTTTTGCTAACCAATTGAAATTAATGGTTCTGCATTTGGTCCGCAAAAAAAACGGAACGGACACGGAAATAAAATACGTTTGCATGCAAGATGCCTAATGGGAAGTTTTTATTACCTGAAAGAGATGGTGTCATACAAACGACACGCTCCCCTCCCTCCACAACTTGTTGTCCCCCATTTTAGGCAGGTTTTGTCGATGAGAGCCCCAAAGTAAATTGGAGCCGTGATTCCAGCTGCAGAAAAACAAAATATAATTATTATTATTATTATTTATTTTTAGAGCGCCATTCATTCCATGGCGCTGTACATATGATAAGCGGTGCACATACATAATACAGGCAATTGCATTAAGCATGAACGAGACAAGTTACAGACTGGTACAGAAGGATAGAGGGCCCTGCCCGTGAGGGCTTACAATCTACATGGTATGGGGGAAGGAGACAATAGGCGAGGATGAAGCTGGTCATGGTGGTATAAAGGCAGCAGTGTCACTGGTTGTAGGCTTGTCTGAAGAGGTGGGTTTTCAGGTTTCTTTTGAAGGATTCCACTGTAGGTGAGAGTTTGATATGTTGGGGTAGCGAGTTCCAGAGTATAGGGGATGCCCAGGAGAAATCTTGGAGGTGAGTGGGGGAAGAGGTGATAAGAGGAGAGAAGGAGGTCCTGTGAGGATCGAAGATTGCGTGTGGGGATGTATCAGGAAAGTAGCTCAGAGATGTAGGGAGGGGACCGGTTGTGGACGGCCTTGTATGTGTTGGTTAGTATTTTAAACTGAATTCGCTGGGCAATGGGGAGCCAGTGTAGGGACTGGCAGAGGGGAGAGGCAGAGGAGTAACCGGGTGAGAGGTAGATTAGTCGGGCAGCAGAGTTGAGGATAGATTGGAGGGGTGCAAGAGTGCTAGATGGAAGGCCACAGAGGAGAATGTTGCAGTAGTCCAGGCGGGAGATGATGAGGGAATGTACAAGCATTTTTGCCGATTTAAAGATGAGGAAAGGGCGGATGCGGGAGATGTTTTTGAGTTGGAAGCGGCAGGTGGTGGAGAGGGCAGAATCCAAGGTCACTCCAAGGCAGCGGACTTGGTTGCCCGGGGACAGTATGCAGTCATTGATTGTGATAGATAGGTCTGTTGGGGGGGGGGGGGAGAGCAAGATGGGGGGAAGATGATGAATTCTGTTTTATCCATGTTAAGTTTTAGAAAGCGAGAGGAGAAGAAGGAGGACATGCGAGATAGTCATTGTGGGATTTTGGATAGTAAGGTGGTGATGTCTGGACCAGAGAGGTAGATTTGTGTGTCATCAGCATAAAAGTGATACTTAAAGCCATGGGACTCTATGAGCTGTCGCAGGCCGAAGGTGTAGATAGAGAAGAGCAGGGGTCCTAGGACGGAGCCTTGCGGGACACCAACAGAGAGGGAATGAGGCGAGGAGGTGGTGTGAGAGTGAGAGACGCTAAATGTCCGGTCTGTGAGGTATGATGTGATGCCAAGAGATGAGAGAGTTTGCAACAGAAGGGAGTGGTCGACAGTGTCAAAGGCAGAGGACAAGTCAAGGAGAAGGAGGACAGAGTAATGTTTTTTGGTTTTGGCAAGTAGTAGGTCATTGGTGACTTTGGTGAGGGCAGTCTCAGTTGAGTGGTGGGGTCGTAAGCCAGATTGTAGCCGGTCAAAGAGGGAGCAGGAGGAGAGATGAGAGGACAGTTCAGAATGGACATGTTGCTCAAGTAGCTTTGAGGCATATGGAAGAAGGGATATGGGGCGATAACTGGACAAAGAAGATGGGTCAAGTAAAGGCTTTTTGAGGATGGGTTTAATGGTAGCGTGTTTAAAAGCAGAGGGGAAGAGACCAGAGGTTAGTGATAGGTTGAAGAGATGAGTTAGGGCTGGGATAAACTCTGTGGTTAGGTTAGGGATGAGGTGGAATGGGATTGGGTCAAGTGCACAGGTGGTGAGATGGGATTTGGAGAGTAGAGTGGAGAGTTTTTCTTCTGTAATGGTGGAGAGGACGGAGCAGCTGTGTGGAGGGTCTGTGGAGACTGTGTGTTGAAGCTTTCTCTGATGTTATACAGGGATACATTAGAGCTGACACCCTCTGGAGTGTCCACACCCCTAAGTATAGCGGAGACTGTCACTGTTATGACGGCACTGTGGTTGTCATTGTTGTAGGGCACTGTGGTTGATAGTGTGAGGTGGCATTGTGGCTGTCACTGTTATAAGGATCTTGTTGCTGTCACTGTCATGTAGTACTGAGTCTTTCACTTTTATGGGGATATTGCTGGCATATGGCTGTCGCTGTAGGGGCACTGTCACTTTTATGGGGATATTGCCGGCATTTGGCTGTCGCTGTAGGGGCACTGTGCTGTCACTTTTATTGCAGCACTGTGGCTGTCACTTTTATGGGGATCAGAGTTCGTATTGCATTTTTTCTAGAAATACCCCTTTAAGTCCTGGGTGGTAATGGCTAGGGTTAATATGCCCCTGGGTGGCACTGGCTAGGGTTAACAGGTCCCTGGTGGCACTGGCTAGAGTTAATAAGTCCCATATGACACTGGTTAGGTTTAATATGCCCCTGGTGGCACTGGTTAGGTTTAATAGATCCCTAGTGCCACTAGTTAGGGTTAATATACCCCAGGTGGCACTGGCTAGGTTTAATAAGCTCCTGGTGGCACTGGCTAGGTTTTATAAGTCACGGGTAGCACTGGTTAGGTTAATGTGCCCCTGGGTGGTACTGGCTAAGATTATAAGCTCCGTGTGGCCCTGGCTAGGGTTAATAAGTCCAAGTTGGTACTGGCTAGGGTTAATAAGTCCAAGTTGGTACTGGCTAGGGCTTATAAGCCCCTAGGTGGGGTCTGGGGTGAATGCACAGCAGGCAGTTATAGCCAAGTGATAAAGTACTGTTTCATACGCAATATATTGGACTGTGGCACAGATAGTCCAATATAGTAGATCAGACTTCCCTATAGTTTAGCACTTGGCTATAACTGCCTGCCGTGCATACACCCCAGACCATGCCTAAGGGCTTATTAAGGCTAGCCAGAGCCACACAGGGCTTGTGAACCCCAGGGCGGCACCCTGCCCGACATTAAATAGTGCCCACTGCCCACCTCTTACAAGAGCCTGCTTACCCCACCATGCTGCCACTCCGCTGGCAGTATTGGTAAAGATTATTGAAAAAATAGGTGTGCTTAACTGTTTCCCAATTAAAATACATATAAGTGGCGGGATACTAGGAAACCATATTCAAAAACAACAGTGCACAGCTGATCACAGACATTAGCCCCGGGTGCTACTGTTTGAAACAACAGAAACCCAGTGGCTATGGTGCCTTCTGCTCTTGCAAGCGCATTTTGTTTTTATGTTTTCCACCCTGACGGCTGAGAATATGGGGTTAATAACTGCCCTGTAGTAATAGTGGCTAGGTGGAGCTTGCTCCATTCCTCCATCTAGAACCGGGGTAGGCAACCTCCGGCATTCCAGCTGTTGAGCAACTACAACTCCCAGCATGCATACTTGCTCTTCTCTTTTAAGAACTCACATAGCAATGAATGGAGCATGCTGGGTATTGTAGTTTCACAACAGCTGGAGTGCCGAAGGTTGCTAATCCCTGATCTAGAAGGTAGCAATTGTATAAGTCTTTTGGACGTCACAGCATTTGGTTGTCCTAGAAGCTTCTAGCCATATCCAGAAGACAGATTGCAAATCTGTTAAAAGACGACAACTTGCAGCTGGGCATTGTAGTTCCATTTAGCGAGAAAGAGGGAGAATTGCATCCCTTGGCTGAATTGGAGAGATGCACCTGTTTATTCAGAGAGCAAGTACTGTATGTAAATGTCCGTACTTCCCGCACCTCTGTCCTCCTGCGCCATAGAGTGCACATTAATTACTGTAATGGGTGCACAGACCAGCTTTTCTTTAGCCTCTGAGCGGCCTCTCACCCCCCCCCCTCAACCATTTAAACCCCCATTAATGATCCTGCTCCCCCTCAGCCCCATATTCCCCATATGTCTTATACAGGCCTACCTGATTATATGAGGATGCTGTTGAGCATCCCGCAGAGGTGGTGCCAAGTTTCTCTACGCAGTCTGCACCGCCAGCCCCTTCCCAGCCCCCTCCCGCCACGTCACGTAGAGCCTGCCGTCGCTGTTCTCGCAGGCGCCAGACCCGTCACCGCTCTAGGGATTTTGGAAAAATCCTCGAGATGGCGCTCACAGTCTCGTCGGACGTTTCGTCGGGCACATCCGTGGAGTCTGCTCAGGGATCACATTCAAGACATAAGAGGCGAGAGCCTAATCAACCCTCCAGGGCCTCCAGCCTGGCTTCCCAACCAAACGCTGCAAGATCCGGCTTCAACTGCGGCCGCAGCGCCTCCACTGACTTCATATGCCGGTGATTTTCCATACACGGGTGCTTGGGGGGCGGTGCCGGGGGTTCAGAGGTCGCTGCGGCCCCTAAGGCCATCCTGTAAAAATTGCAGCCTGCTTCTTCTCAACCTTCCCTTCCTCCGCCTACTAAGAAACCGCCCCCGGTCCAGGCGAGCATTCACAGGGATTCAATTTTTTGTGGTGTCAGCCCGCTGGGGGCCCATTTGGAGAAGGAGGTTAAGGAAAAGATATGGGCTAACCAATATGTAGACATTTGGTCTTTAGTTACCGTTGACCAGCAAGAAGGAACCGGGCAAGTTCAGTCTTTTACATCACCTTTCTCACCCGAAGGGCACTTCAGTTAATGATGCCATTTGCCTTGGTTCCTGAGGGGGTTAGAGTATGTGGATGGCCTGGGCCAGCACTAGGTCTGGGTTTTCAGCAGCGCAGGGCTTAAAACACCACTGGGCTGTTTGCTGCCCCCTCCCCTTGCCTCCATGTGCTCAGGAGAATCAGCCCCCACAGTATTACGGGGTGAAGAAAAATGGCGGACTTGCCGGCTGGGAGTTTAGGGGCTGGCAAACCACTCCTGATGATTGATGCTTCGAGCAGTTCAAGGCTCGGGTTTTCTGTGTCATAGGAGAAAATAAAATATAGCTGTGGCCAATCACCACCCAACAAGATGGTAGTCCTGTGTCGATTTCCTTGGGTTGGGTTGGCTTGTGTGGGGGGGGGGGGGATTTGTTTTTGGCCTGGTTTCGGGCTGGGTTTCACAGCAGTCTGAGCTAATGGGGCAGTCTGGTGCATTTAATCCTGATTATTGTTGTTGTCTATAGGTAGCACTAGGTTTAATCTCTGTTCTGTTATTGGGGTACTGTTACTGTTGCAATAGAACTTTGGTTGTCACTGTTATGATGGTACTGTCATTGTCATGGGCTTAACTAGAAAAGGATGTGCCCCGTAGCAAATTTTTGTCTCTCCCACGCAATTTTGGTAGTTATGCCCCCTTAGTGCCTCTGCAGAGTAGTTATACCCTCTTGGTGCCCCTACACAGTAATTGTGCCCTCTTCACAGTAGTTATGCCCCCTTAGTGCTCCCAGACACAGTAGTTTGGCCCCTTAGAGTTGTTGCTGTTGCTGTGATGGAGATATTGTTGCTGTCACTATTATGGGGGCACTGTGGCTGTGACTGTTATGGGATCATGGTGGCTCAGTGGTTAGCGATGCATGCCACCATTATGCTCTGACTATGAACTACATATGCTTGTAAACCAAAAGCATTGCAATTAATTGATTCATGTGTGAATAAAATCGTATGATCTAAGCTTTGGCGGACAAAAATAAAGACTACCGAATTGTAGTAAAATTTTGAGTGCTGTCCTGATATATTGAATTATGGTATCAGGATAGCATTCAATTAAGGTATCAGGAATTCTCAGTGGTTAGTGATTCAATGTGGGCTTGGGGCCCTGGCTTAAAATCTGACCTAGGGCAACATCTGTGTTTGTGTGGGATTCCTCTGGAGAAGGGCTGATTTAAACGACCGTATTTCTGTGTCCACAACCATTCCTCGATTTTGTGGAATGGATGCAGGCCCATACATTCCCATGAGGCTACAAAAGATGCGGACAGCATACTTCCGTTCTGCGGCCCTGAAAAATAAATCATGTGCTATTCTTGTCTGCAATCGTAGGGCTGGCTGTGTGGAAAGCACGCGGCTGGTATTTGTGTTTTGTGGATCCGCAATTTGCAGACTGCAAAACATATACGGTAGTCTGAATGAGCCCTAATCGGGTTTCCTCCCACATTCCAAGAATGAAGAGGTAAATTGGCTTCCTATGAAATTGACCATAGTGGATGTTGGGGATGAGCGCCTATAGAGTAGCCGATGTCCCTTTTCCACAAGAATCCTTGCACTTTAAGTTCCTTGTATAATAATAGCATATTACAAATGGGCTCCTGTTGACAGTTGTTTAACCTCTATTATTACCAGTCATGACATCCACTTACCTAATGTTCTGATCAGTAACATGTAGACACCGACAGCCAGAGGCCTCAGCTCCGGACATACGCACCTGTAGGGGAGCAGAGAGGGGTTAGAAGAGAAAATGTGAGGCTTCTACACCAAAGACAAGCAACTGAGGAACAGGACAAGCAATGGGGCCAGCATTTTAATCCCCATCCGATGTCCAGACAGATTGTTCTGCATCCCTCTCTCTCCCAATAAATCACGTAGTTACAGGCAGCTCTGCCTTCCTGTCTATCCTTGTAAATTATGTAGGTAAAAATATTTTCTTGACCCTCATCTGATGAATCAAACGATGAAGGCAAAGATATTACCGTCTTCCTGTCTCTCCCTAAATATTGTAGACAGATAGTACTGCCTTCCAATCTCTCCCTGTAAATGAGGTAGGTACTGATAGCACTGCCACCCAGTCTCTCCCTGTAAATGATGTAAGTACTGATGGTACTGCCTTCCTGTCTCTCCCTGGAAATTATGTAGGTGCTGATAGTACTGTCTCCCTGTCTCTCCCTGTAAATGATGTAGTTACTGATAGTACTGTCTTCCTGTCTCTCCCTGTAAATAATGTAGGTACTGATGGTACTGCCTTCCTGTCTCTCCATGTAAATGATCTAAGTACTGATGGTACTGCCTTCCTGTCTCTCCCTGAAAATAATGTAGGTACTGATAGTACTGTCTCCCTGTAGATGATGTAGGTACTGATAGCACTGCCTTCCTGTCTCTCCCTGTAAATGATGTAGGTACTGATAGCACTGCCACCCAGTCTCTCCATGTAAATGATCTAAGTACTGATGGTACTGCCTTCCTGTCTATCCTTGTAAATTATGTAGGTAAAAATATTTTCTTGACCCTCATCTAATGAATCAAACGATGAAGGCAAAGATATTACCGTTTTCCTGTCTCTCCTTAATATTGTAGACAGATAGTACTGCCTTCCAATCTCTCCCTGTAAATGAGGTAGGTACTGATAGCACTGCCACCCAGTCTCTCCCTGTAAATGATGTAAGTACTGATGGTACTGCCTTCCTGTCTCTCCCTGTAAATGATGTAGGTACTGATGGTACTGCCTTCCTGTCTCTCCATGTAAATGATCTAAGTACTGATGGTACTGCCTTCCTGTCTCTCCCTGAAAATAATGTAGGTACTGATAGTACTGTCTCCCTGTAAATGATGTAGGTACTGATAGCACTGCCTTCCTGTCTCTCCCTGTAAATGATGTAGGTACTGATAGCACTGCCACCCAGTTTCTCCCTGTAACTGATGTAAGTACTGATGGTACTGCCTTCCTGTCTCTCCCTGAAAATAATGTAGGTACTGATGGTGCTGCCTCCCTGTCTCTCCCTGTAAATGATGTAAGTACTGATAGCACTGCCTTCCTGTCTCTCCCTGTAAATGATGTAGGTACTTATAGCACTGCCACCCAGTCTCTCCATGTAAATGATCTAAGTACTGATGGTACTGCCTTCCTGTCTCTCCCTGGAAATGATGTAGGTGCTGATAGTACTGTCTCCCTGTCTCTCCCTGTAAATGATGTAGTTACTGATAGTACTGTCTTCCTGTCTCTCCCTGTAAATAATGTAGGTACTGATGGTACTGCCTTCCTGTCTCTCCATGTAAATGATCTAAGTACTGATGGTACTGCCTTCCTGTCTCTCCCTGAAAATGATGTAGGTACTGTTAGTACTGTCTCCCTGTCTCTCCCTGTAGATGATGTAGGTACTGATAGCACTGCCTTCCTGTCTCTCCCTGTAAATGATGTAGGTACTGATTGCACTGCCACCCAGTTTCTCCCTGTAAATGATGTAAGTACTGATGGTACTGCCTTCCTGTCTCTCCCTGAAAATGATGTAGGTACTGTTAGTACTGCCTCCCTGTCTCTCCCTGTAAATGATGTAGGTACTGATTGCACTGCCACCCAGTTTCTCCCTGTAAATGATGTAAGTACTGATGGTACTGCCTTCCTGTCTCTCCCTGTAAATGATGTAGGTACTGATAGCACTGCCTCCCTGTCTCTCCCTGTAAATGATGTAGGTACTGATAGCACTGCCTTCCTGTCTCTCCCTGTAAATGATGTAGGTACTGATAGTACTGCCTTCCTGTCTCTCACTGTAAATAATGTAAGTACTGATAGCACTGCCTTCTGTCTCTCCCTGTAAATGATGTAGGTACTGATAGCACTGCCACCCAGTTTCTCCCTGTAAATGATGTAAGTACTGATGGTACTGCCTTCCTGTCTCTCCCTGTAAATGATGTAGGTACTGATAGCACTGCCTCCCTGTCTCTCCCTGTAAATGATGTAGGTACTGATAGTACTGCCACCCTGTCTCTCCTTGTAAATGATGTAGGTACTGATAGCACTGCCTCCCTGTCATTCCCTGTAAATTATCTTAGTACTGATAGTACTGCCTCCCTGTCTTTCCCTGTAAATCATGTTGGTACTAATAGTACTGCGTTCCGGTCTAATATAGTAACAGTTTATAAGGCTGAAAAAAGACATATGTCTATCTTGTTCAGTCTGTTATCCTGCAAGTTGATCCAGAGAAAGGCAAAAAAACTACCTGTGAGGTAGAAGCCAATTTTTCCCACTTTAGGGGAAAAAAAATTCCTTCCCAACTCCAATCAGGCAATCAGAAGAACTCCCTGGATCAACGACCCCTCTCTAGTAGCTATAGTCTGTAATAATTTTACACTCCAGAAATACATCCAGGCCCCTCTTGAACTCCTTATGTAAATTATGTAGTGTAATTACTGATAGTACTGCCTCCCTGTCTCTCCCTGTAATGATTAGTGATGAGCGGCATAGGCAATATTAGTTTTCGAAATATTTCGCAAATTTTTCTCATAATATTCTCAATAAATTCTAGAATTCGTGATCTCCAGTCACTCTAGTGTGCAAATTGGTACTAATGATTCGCATATTTTTTGCGCAATACATGCAACTTCACATTTTATCAAGTCTGTGTAGATATTACTGATCGGTGCACTAAGTATTGTTGTCACATCACAGCACTGTGTCTAACAGAGACACTAATCCCTATCACAGCACAGTACTTCCTATTACACTACCTAACACCCTGCACTGTAACCTATCAGCTACACTATATCACTATCTAACCTACACTGACTATCTCCCACTAACTATCTGTATTATATATATGAGCTAACTATCTAATGTAATTTAATAAGGATCCAGATGAGTCTGCAAAGCACAGAGCACAGCAATGACATTGCTGTCTCTCTCAGAACTGCAAAAAACAGCAGAAAATGGCTGCTGGGGAGGTTCTTATATAGTAAGGGGTAGGCAACTTTCCTATTGATTGCTAGGGATGTTGCTAAGCTCAGACAAAGACATTGCTGCCTTCTCATTGGCCCACAAGCAAGAAGGGAGGTTACTGATGAAAAGAAAACTAGAATATTCGCGATTACAAATATATAGCACTATATTCCACATCTTCGCGACTTCTCGAAGTGCCGATATTCGCGATTAGAATATTCACGATCAACACTAGTAATGATGTACTTTAGATACTGGTAAATTCAGCCAGAACCACATGCTTGTCTATTCCAGTAAGTGGTATAGCACAGAAATTGTTGCCTGTCTGACTCTCCCTGTAAATGTAGGTACCGCTAGTTTTTTTTCTTTCCAGCTACCAGGAAAATATCCTTTATAAATTCTAGGACTTACCAGAGGACAATGACATAGGAGGCAGTTCCACTGATTGAAAATATAAAAGTAGTGATGGTTTGTGTGATGGCATAGACGAGGAACATTTTGTCACAGTTGGCACTACGAGGACACGAGCCAAGCGTCACGGATGAATTCACTGACGGGAAGCCCGTGGATTCAACACACAAGCAGTTCTGATAGACCTGTAACAACCCAGAGCATTATCTTTTACAATATACAATACATTGATTATTATACATACCGATTTCACTAAAAATTATATACCTCACACTGATCCGTATATTACTTTGATTATTATACACATCACACTGACTATGAAAGGCATTACACTGAATATATATATATATATATATATATATGTATATATATATACAGTTGTCCCTCAAGATACAATATTAATTGGTTCCACGACTACCATTGTATGTTGAAACCATTTTAAGTTGAGTAATCGGTTGCAAATTCCCTAGATAAGAGAAAATGAAGATTTAAGAAAAATAAGCAGATAACTTAGGGTACTTTCACACTTGTGTTGTGAGGATCCGGCAATCTGTATGCAAACGGATACCATTTGTAGATGGATCCGGATGCGGATCTGTCTCACAAATGCATTGCAATAACGGATCCGTCTCTCCGGTTGTCATTCGGAAAAACTGATCCGTTAGTTATTTTTTTTTCCATTTTTTAAGGTCTGCGCATGCGCAGACCGAAAGAACGGATCCACCAATGCGGTACTAATACATTTCAAGTGTTCTGGAATTTTGGATGGAGATAATAGCGCAGCATGCTGCGGTATTTTCTCTGTCCAAAAAACGTGCAGTGACTGAACTGTTGCATCCTTATGCACCCTGAATGGAATGCTCTCCATTCAGACTGCATTAGGATAAAACTGATCAGTTCTTTTCCGGTATTAAACCCCCAGGACGGAACTCTATACTGGAAAAGAATAACGCAAGTGTGAAAGTACCCTAAGAGAATTACACATGTCCTTACATATAACAGTCAGGAATAGCTGCTAATTAGCAACTAATACATCTATTTTACTAGAGAAGTGGCCTGGATTGGTTGGATCTGAATCTGAGGCTTTGTATATTGAGTCTGGTTTCAACTTACGATGAGTCGGAAAAGACCATTCATTGTATGTTGAAAATATTGTATCCTGAGGCCATTGTATCTTGAGGGATCATATACACACACACATTATACATACACTGTATATACAGGTGTGTCCTTATTATATACATCACATACTGAATATTATAGGCTAATTAATATATACAGATTTATTATTATATGCTTCATACAGTTTATACACATAATACTATTATATACATTACTGATTATTATACATTTCACACTGATAGTTCGCTTTACAAAGGATTTGAAGATGCAAGAATAAATAGGTCCATACTCCTGGAGATAGGTTATCAGTATTACGAAAGCTGACAACCCTTTAAATGGTAAAGACAACAATATACAAAAAGACACACAAAGACACATACATACAGTATATCAAAGGAACATTAAAAGATGATTTCAAAGACCTGCTGGCTTTCTCTCCTCATTTACTACATGTGTATGCTAGGCCAAGCAAGCATGCATATGTGGGAGAGGATTGGGAGAGATCATCACTTGTTTTGCCGACAGGTGTATGGCCAGTTTTAGGGACTGTTTCTTTTTGGACATGCAGGAAAAGTATGTGGAATCACCCTGAATGGGCCACTATAGATCGGAGCTATGCTTCCAGCTTCATTCTCTGTGTTTCTTCTGTTGGATGTCATGAACAGCTGATTGGTCGGGGTGCCATGTGTCAGACCCCCACTGATATGATATTGATGACCTATCCAAAGGACAGATTATCAATGTCTGAAACTTGGAAAACCCCTGTATGACTTCCCATTCATTCTAACTTACTGGTTAAAAGATGAGAATCAACATTCTCTATCAGATATCATCCTAACACAAGAAGTACTGTTACGTCTGAGAAAATGAAATATTGATAAAGAACCTAGCGCATATGGCATTCATCCATGGATACTGAGGGAGTGGAGCTCGGTAATTGATAGACCACTGTATCTCATCTTCTTAGACTCTCTTGTAACAAGGGTCTATCACCTGCTCTTGTTGCACCCAAGCTATTTTTGCACTCTTTTTCAATTGAAATGCATTTTTTATTTTTTTAACTTGGGTATTTTTTTCAATAATAAAACTATATTTTACTTTTAATTTTACAATTTATTAGACCCACAAAGAGACTTTGACAGGGGATCCTCTGATCGCTTCTATAATACACTGTACTGCTTATGCAGTACAGTGTGTTATCCTGTCAGTACGAATCTGGCAGGCACTATCTTGATAGGCATACACTGCAGACAGGCGGCCTTCATTAGGCCACCAGATGCCATACACAGACATCAGCATCCTGCTCTCTCATTCGTGGAGGTGCCGATGCTTGAGAAAGGGAGCCCACCACTTAGATGCCGTGGTCGCTATTGACCATATCATCTAAAGGGTTAAATGGCCCAGACTGGCGCTTCTGTCGATTTAGTCTGTTAGAGGAGGAGCCGGCTGTCATGTGAGAGTGAGCTCCTGCTCCCTGCTGCATGAGATCCCCATGAAGCACTTAGACTAAGCTGCCGTAAAAATAGGAGTCATGCTAACCTTAGACCCATTAGTGACAGCCGTAAAATGGTGTATTGGCGGTCACTAATGGACTAATAAATTAGGTACACCTAACTCCAGTGGGTTTCTTAGTAACACTGGTGTAGGAAACATCAACCATAGTATAATCTGCCCCATGGTGTTTTGTAGATTTTTATTTTATTTTTTTGGAGCATGGCTTTCAGTTAAGCTTCTGTGCATATGGGTGAAGTTGGGAGGGATAACTGACCACCTAGGGAGCATTTGGCCTTCAGCTATCTAAATTGTATGGACATGGGGGAGCACTAAAGTGCCTAGAGTAGCATGATTTCTAAATACGGCCTTGACTATGCCAGTATTTAAAAAAGTGCTACATGTTTATCTATTAGCAAACTGCATTGAGGGTTATACCATATTTTTCTCTTTATAAAATGCACCTGTATAAGATGCACCTGGGGAGGAAAATAGGAAGAAAAATATTTTTCATCAGTCCCCCAATCTTCATCAAACCTACAGTATCTCACAAAAGTGAGTACACCTCTCACATTTTTGTAAATATTTTATTATATCTTTTAATGGGACAACACTGAAGATATGACACTTTGATACAATGTAAAGTAGTCGGTGTACAGCTCGTATACAGTGTAAATTTGATGTGCCCTTAAAATAACTCAACACACAGTCTTTAATGTCTAAACCGCTGGCAACAAAAGTAAGTACACCCCTAAGTGAAAATGGCCTAAAGTGTCTGTCAATATTTTGTGTGGCCACCATTATTTTCCAGCACTGCCTCAATTCTCTTGGGCATGGAGTTCACTAGAGCTTCACAGGTTGCCACTGGAATCCTCTTCCACTCCACCATGATGACATCACGGAACTGGTGGATGTTAGAGACCTTGCGCTCCTTCACCTTCCGTTTGAGCATGTCCCACAGATGCTTAATAGGGTTTAGGTCTGGAGACATGCTTGGCCAGTTCAGCACCCTTACCCTCAGTTTCTTTAGCAAGACAGTGGACGTCTTGGAGGTGAGTTTGGGGTCGTTATGTTGACATACTGCCCTGCGACCCAGTTTCTGAAGGGAGGGGATCATGCTCTGCTTCAGTATGTCACAGTAGATGTTGGCATTCATGGTTCTCTCAATGAACTGTAGGTTCCCACAGCCGGCAGCACTCATGCAGCCCCAAACCATGATACTCCCACCACCATGCTTGACTGTAGGCACCAGTGGCGGATTAACATAGGGGCGTTCGGGTCGGCAACCCCGGGCCCGGCATCACTGGGGGGCCCAATGCCGACCCGAGCGCCCACATACTGCGGCGGGGCACGGGAGCGTATAGTTCCCTGCCCCGCCACCTATCACCGCCATAGGCTTCAGGCCTAGTAGGCCTGAGGCCTATGTGGTGGTATAAGCCCGGCGTGCGCGATGACATCATCGCGCGGCGCGCGTGATGACATCATCGTGCGCCTGTATAGTGGCGCACGCACGCTCTGATGTACGCGCGCCTGCCACACCATTCAGCATACAGGTAAGTATTAGCTTTTTATTTTTTTGTGTGTGTGTGCTAACTTGGGGGGGAGATATTAAGGGACAGTGGGGCATGTTTCCATGGGGGCACATTAGTTAATGGATGACAGTTGTGGGGGCAAAATAATGAATGGCAGTTGTGGGGGCAAAATAATGGATGGCAGTTGTGGGGGCAAATTAATGAATGGCAGTTGTGGGGGCAAAATAATGGATGGCAGTTGTGGGGGCAAATTAATGAATGGCAGTTGTGGGGGCAAAATAATGGATGGCAGTTGTGGGGGCAAATTAATTAATGGATGGCAGTGTGGGGGAAAATTAATGGATGGCAGTTGTGGGCAGGGCTGTGGAGTCGGTAGATAAATTGTCCGACTCCGACTCCGACTCCTCAGATTTTGAAACTTCCGACTCCGACTCCGACTCCGACTCCTCGACTCCGACTCCTCTGTATTTAATATGCAAATACGAAGCTGTTCCACCAAGTTCTTCTAATCTTCTCTAGCACAGAGAGGTAGTTGAGCAGAAGCTGCTGCCTTCTGCTTTGTGTGCTGATCTTCTGCTGAAGATAGAGCAGTGGGAGGATCCAGGAAGGGGCAGGGGAAGGGGCATTTATTTTAAAACATGATTTTCCTAGTAGAATCCCATAGTCATGTTTAAAATTTAAGCTAACAATCTGAGTTTACATGTTTTATAGCCTTAGCTGAATGATAGCAGTTTTTCAAATGGTTTACAGCTTCAGTCTTGAACCATTGACTATCCATTCCCTTCACTTATACAAGTGTCTCCAGTCCTTAATCAGTTATCAGTGAGAGGCGAGGATAACCATGGGTTCCCTGTAACAGCAGACCACAAGACGATGGAAAGTGTAAGTATTGCCGCTCCTTAAAGGGACACTGACAGGCTGATTTTCCAGCTAAAGATATATATATACTGGTATTCATCAGAGAATTAGGAATAAAACTATACTAATGTTACCCCCAGTTAAGCTGTACTTGTGTTTAAGAAACATTTTAATCTGTATGCAAATTCACTATCTTTGTGCCCAATGTGGCAGCGTCTCCTGCGGCTTTGTGCCCAGCCGCGCCCGAAGTACAGCTTCCCAGCGCTGTTCCCCTCGTTATTATTCACTGCACTGGCCTTTTTTTCAGGCTAGCCGAACGCTGAATTCCTGCGCAGGCGCACGTGTAGAGTGCTGGCAGCAGCCTCGTCTGGCTATGCTGAGGCTGTGCCAGCTTTCTCTCTTCCTCCTCGCTACCTAGTCCTGTCTAGTGCTGCCAGTACTCTACATGTGCGCCTGCCCCCTTGGGCACAAAGGTAGAGAATTTGCATATTGATTAAAACGTTTTTAAACACAAGTAAACCTCAACTGGGGGTAACAGTCGTCTAGTTGTATTCCTAATCCTCTGATGAATACCAGCAGATATATCAGCCTGTCAGTGTCCCTTTAACTGCATAGTAAAGCATATGAAAAGCATGCTTCTTCACGGTCACTTAACGTCTTTGTTTAACGTGACGCACTGCATGCATTGGCCTTTATTCTTACAGTAGAGAAGTAATTCATTATAACTTTATCTGAATTGGGACATTTAAACTTGCTTTTTTTTTATTCTAATTTTTTTTTATTCCAATTTAAATCTAGTAGGAGTCGGAGTCGGAGTCGGTCCATTTTTTGCCGACTCCGACTCCGACTCCAGGTACCCAAAATTGCCTCCGACTCCGACTCCTCGACTCCGACTCCGACTCCGACTCCACAGCCCTGGTTGTGGGGGCAAATTAATTAATGGATGGCAGTGTGGGGGGAAATTAATTAATGGATGGCAGTTGTGGGGGCAAAATAATGAATGGCAGTTGTGGGGGCAAATTAATGAATGGCAGTTGTGGGGGAAAATTAATGGATGGCAGTTGTGGGGGAAAATTAATGAATGGCAGTTGTGGGGGCAAACTAATTAATGGATGGCAGTGTGGGGGAAAATTAATTAATGGATGGCAGTTGTGGGGGCAAATTAATAGATGGCAGTTGTGGGGGAAAATTAATGGATGGCAGTGTGGGGGCAAATTAATGAATGGCAGTTGTGGGGGCAAACTAATTAAGGGATGGCAGTGTGGGGGCAAATTAATGGATGACCGTGTGGGGGCAAATTAATGGATGACCGTGTGGGGGCAAATTAATGGATGACAGTGTGGGGGCAAATTAATGGATGACAGTGTGGGGGCAAATTAATGGATGACAGTGTGGGGGCAAATTAATGGATGACAGTGTGGGGGCAAATTAATGGATGACAGTGTGGGGGCAAATTAATTAATAGATGACAGCGTGGGGGCAAATTAATTAATAGATGGCAGTGTGGGGGCAAATTAATTAATGGATGACAGTGTGGGGGCAAATTAATTAATAGATGGCAGTGTGGGGAAATTACTATATGGGGACAGTGTGGGGAAATTACTATATGGGGACAGTGTGAAGGGAAAATACTATATGGGGGTAGTGTGGGGTATTGGGGGACACTATACAGGTATTGTTACCTGGAGCACAATATAGGATGTTAGTATTACTGGGGGCACTCTATGGGACATTATAACTGCTGTAGACACTATAGGGATCTTTAGGGTCATTTATCAAACTGTTGTAGTAGAACTGGCTTAGTTGTCCATAGAAACAGGTTCCACCTTTCACTTTTGACAGCTCCTCTGGAAAATGAAAGGTGGAATCTGATTGGTTGCTATGGGCAACTAAGCCAGTTCTAATTTACACCAGTTTGATAAATGACCCCAATTATGAGAAATCTAACGTGTCTGTGTAACAAACTCTGTAGGGACGAGATGCGGCGGGAGGAATTAGTCATGGCGGTCTGGGTCAAACGGAGGAGAAGAGGAAAGAGAAGAGCTACATGACAGGAGAAGTCCCTGGATGTAAGAGGTATGTGGTGCTGTATCCTCACTGCTGTGACCTGCGTCTCATCTTCTCCTCCAAGTCTTTATCATAATCATATGTATTTTAAATTTGGCACCTCAAATTTAAATTTTTCACCTGCAGTCCTATGTAACAGCCCAGATAACAGTGATAACTTTCTGTGTGCAGATAATGTACATATTCCCTGCAGTCTAGGTAACACCCCACATAACACAATAATTCACTGTGTTATGTGGGGTGTTACATAGGACTGCAGGAAACATCTATGACATCTGTACTCAGAGAGTTATGAGATGGTGGGGGTCTGACTCCTGGCACCCCCGCCAATCAGCTGTTAGAGGAGACCGCGATGTTCCAGTGAGCGCCGCAGCCTCTTTGCTCCTTACAAAGCACGGCGCTGTCCATGTGATAGCACTGTGCTTGGTATTGCAGCTCAGCCCCAATCACTCAGATAGGACAGAGCTGCAGATAGGCCATGTGAACGATGAATGTGATGTCATATGGCCGAGGAAGAGACTGTGACGCTTACAAAGCACCGCAGCCTCTTTATACAGAAAAAAAACCTGAAACCTAAAATGGAGTGGGGGGGGGGGGGCCCAAGTTGGGTAGACAGCCCCAAGCCTATCATGCACTTAATCCGCCCCTGGTAGGCACACTTGTCTTTGTACTCCTCACCTGGTTGCTGCCACACACACTTGACACCATCTGAACCAAACAAGTTTATCTTGGTCTCATCAGACCACAGGACATGGTTCCAGTAATCCATACCCTGCTCAGGATATGGATTACGGGGTTTCTTGTACATCATCTTCAGAAGAGTTTTCCTTCCAATTTGATGCAGTGTGTGTTGTATGGTCTGGGCACTGACAGGCTGACCCCCCCCCCCCCACCCCTTTAACCTATGCAGCAATGCTGGCAGCACTCTTACATCTATTTTGAAAAGACAATCTGTGGATATGAAGCTGAGAACATGCACTCAACTTCTTCGGTCAACCATGGCAAGGTCTTGTTAAACCGCTATATGGTCTTGCCCACCGTACTGCAGCTCAGTTTTTTAGGGTGTTGGCAATCGTCTTATAGCCTAGGCCGTCTTTAAGTAGAGCAACAATTCTTTTATTCAGATCCTCAGAGAGTTCTTTGCCATGAGGTGCCATGTTGAACGTCCAGTGACCAGTGTGAGAGAGTGTGAGAGCGATAACACCAAATTTAACACACCTGCTCCCCATTCACACCTGATACATTATAACACTAATGAATCACATGACACCGGGGAGGGAAAATGACTAATTGGGCACAATTTGCCCATGTTCGCTTAGGGTTGTGCTCACTTTTGTTGCCAGCAGTTTTGTTGCCAGTGCTAAGTTATTTTGAGGGTACACCAAATTTACACCGTTATACAAGCTGTACACTTACTACTTAACATTGTATAAAAGTGTCATATCTTCAGTGTTGTCCCACGAAAAGATATAATAAAATATTTAAAAAAATGTGAGGGGTCTACTCAGTTTTGTGAGATACTGTAAGTTTAAACTCCCAATCCTCACCAGACCTCCAAATCAGACCGCCAGTCGTCTTCAGATTTCAGATCAGACCAATAATCAGACCCTCGATCTTTATCAAACCTCAGTTCAGACGCCCCAATCTTCATCGGATCCCCATTCTTTATCAAACGCCCTAATCAGATCCCTCATCTTTATCAGACCTCAGATCAGACCCTCTGAAGTCATCTCTGAAGTCTCGGCACTTGAACGAAACAAACACTTGTCATTACACTGCGCTGCTGCTGCAAGCGAGATGATGCCAGTGTAATCTTGCAGAGAAAGCAGTGCTTGTACGAGTGCTGCCTCCTCTTCAAACAGCTGATCAGCAGGGATGTTGGGAGCCAGACCCCCACTGATCAGATATTAATGGCCTATCCTGAGGATAAGTCATTAATATTACTACAGTAGCTGCACAACCCCTTTAACCCTTTCAGCCCGGAGGTTCTTAAGTTTTCATTTTTCACTCTTTGCCTTTCCGGGGCCATAACTTTTTTTTTTTCCGTTCACATATGTATGAGGGCTTGTTTTTTGAGCGACGAATTCCACCATTTTATATTCCATATGATGTAGTAGGATGCTAGAAAAAAAATCCAAATGGGGTAAAATTGGAAAAAAAACACAATTCCACAACAGTTTTGTGGGTTTGGTTTTTACGATGTTCCTTAGGGCTCATTCACACTAACGTTTTTTGTGCTCCGTATACCGTCCATATACGGAACCATTCATTTCAATGGGTCCGCAAAAAAAACGGAATGTACTCCGGATGCATTCCGTTTCCGTATTTCCAATTTTCCGTTCTGCTACATTTTGAGTCATGTCCTATAACTGCCCGCAAATAACTTTCTGTGGCTCCATTTAAGTCAATGGGGCTGTAAAAAAAACGGAATGCCTACAGAATGCAATGTCTTCCGTATCCGTTCCGTTTTTGCAGTAGCATCTATCAAAAATTTTATGCCCAGACCAATTTTTCAATGTACTTACTGTTGAAAAATTATTATATGCTTCCGTTTCTGTTTGCAATCCGCCAAAAAATGGATCACAAACAGAAACCATACGGAAATGGACCGGAAACGGAAACACTACTGAAACCAAAAACGGAAAAACTGATCCGTTAAAAACGGACCGCAAAACCATACGGTCGTGTGAACACCCCTAATTTTCCAGGTCAGTACGATTCCGACGATACCACATTTCTTTTTGCGTTTTAATGCCTCATTAACACAGTCAGGGTTTGGTCATTGATTTCTATAAGCGCTGTAAAACGCTCAGGTGAGAACCATGCCCATAGGGAAACATGGGTTTTCGCCTGTTGAGCGTTTTACAGCGCGTAGGAACGCGCTGTAAAACGCTTAAGTGTGAACCCAGCCTTATACCCTATGTTTATCGAGGCTCTACTCCAGGGTGTGGCTCACAATCACAACTACTGTGTGAGGCACTAAGGGAGCATTACCATTAGGCCTCCTGCACTCGGCCGTATGGTTCTGCGGTCCATGTTAAACTGATCTTTTTTTCTGTTTTTTTGTTTTAGTACTGTTTCCCTTTTCGTTCCGCTTTGCTGTTCCGTTTTACCGTTTGGTTTCCGTTTGTGATCCGTTTTTTGCAGATCGGAAACGGAAGCATACAATAATGTTTAAACAGCAAGTACGTAAAAAAATTGGGCTGGGCATAAAATTTTTAATAGACTGTACCGCAAGAACGGAACGGATACGGAAGACATACGGATGCATTCCGTATGCATTCCGCTTTTTTTGCGGAACCATTGACTTGAATGGAGCCACGGAATGTGATTTGCGGGCAATAACAGAACATGTTCTATCTTTGAACGGAACGATATACGGAAACTGAATGAAAACGGAGTACCTTCTGTTGTTTTTGGGGACCCATTGAAGTGAATGGTTCCGCATACGGACTGCAAACGGAATCCGCAAAATGGAACGGAAACGGGAAAAATAAAAACGTTTGTGTGCAAGAGGCCTTAGGGATACTAAGGGAGCATTATACTGTGTGGGGGCACTACGGGAGCCCTCTTTTGTAAAAGGGGCATTAAGGGGGCATCACTACTTTGAATAATTACTGTGAAGGGGCCACAGGGCCTAGCTGGTATCATGCAAGGTAAACTCTTGACTTCTCCTCTCCAGCAATAGTAAGTGTTTTATTGTCATATTTACTACTTGATGGGCGGTTATATGCCGAGCGTGGGCAGTTTTGACTAGTTGTGGAAAGGGGGTTTGTGGGGAAAGTTGTTGAAAAATTTGCTATGGGAACCAGCCTGTTGATGTTATGCCCCTGATACATATCACCCTGATTATTATACACATTGGTTATTACACACATCACACTGATTATTATACACCCATTGTATACATCACAGTGGTTTTTATACAGGACACTGATAATTATATACCTGGGCACAGATTATAATACACACTGAACTGATTATTGCTATCATTTCTTATCACTCACTAAGCTCTTTCCAGATCCTGTGGATGATTTGCAGCCGGCCAGACATGCTGACATGTAGGTGATATTATTCACTCCGCACACTGGATCCCATTTTGTGGTCGAGCAGCTACAGTCGCTGTTACAGTTGGAGAAGAGCTGGTTGCCTCCTAATGTGTCCAGTTTGTTCCTAAGATACAATAAAGATGTCAGAGCTCAGCACCCCCTCATTATGTGCCCCCTAACCCATCTTTATAATAACCCTGGAACCTACCCGTTATAGGATACAGTCATCCCCGCCACTTCAGGGTTCTCACAGCCAATAAAGAAGACGGCGAAAAACAAAATGTAGGACAGAAGATTGGTGATGAAGACCAACTTAGAGGCTGACAGCAATCCGTACTTGTACTTCTTCATCAGCACACCACTCAGCAACATTCCCAGAGCCCCTGCCGGCACAGTGGTAGCCCCTGCACAAGGAAAAGGGATCAATCTGACTTCTGTAAGTTCCACAACTTTCTAACAGATTCTGAATTACAATTCCTAACCATTCTGGATATTGATGTGAATGGAATCATTCTTTTTTTTACATTTGTAGCCAACCTTTTTCCTTGCATGGGAGGTAAATCCAGCCAAAAATAAAATGAAAATATCTTTGTGAAAATATATTTTTTGCCACATATATGAAAATGTTACGACAAAATTAAAAATATGAAATAATTTAATATGCTATTTATTTTTTTACTCAAGCATGGGTCATTTGTGACAAATATTAAAATAAGGTAAAAAGCTTTTTCCTATCATTTTCATTACCATACAGGTGTTTAAATGGTCAAATCTAAAATAAAAAAAAACAGAGAGAAAATAAAACTCAAACTTCACTTTTTTGCAATTTCTTAATGAACTGCATAATAAATTTCAAAATTACCGTAAAATGAAAATGTAGTTTACATTTAGCTTTTCTTTTTCAACTGATATGCTACAGATGTGACAAAATTCTAAATGGATAAATAGAAGGCAAAGTGACAGTTTAAGATTTATGGGGTCATTTATGAAACTGGTGTAAAGTAGAACTGGCTTAGTTGCCCATAGCGACCAATCAGATTCCACCTTGCATTTTCCAAAGGAGGTTTCAAAAATGAAAGGTGGAATTTGATTGGTTGCTATGGGCAACTAAGCCAGTTCTACTTTACCAGTTTGATAAATGACCCCATTCGTTTTCAGCCCTGAATGCCCTTTTAAGTACCAAAATGAAAACAGAATGACCTGCAAAATGACACCGCTCTGCATGTCTAGGTGATAAATAGCAAAGTTGGTTGCAGAATTACTAAAGTAGACCCCAGCGGCACTGGAGTGTGGGCAGGGCGCTGGGTTACAGCAGACTGCCTCGCACAGTAAGGCCCCTTTCACACGGCGAGTTTTCAGCGCGGGTGCAATGCGTGAGGTGGACGCATTGCACCCGCACTGAATCTGGACCCATTAATTTCTATGGGGCTGTGCACATGAGCGGTGATTTTCACGTATCACTTCTGCGTTGCGAGAAAATCGCAGCATGCTCTATATTGTGCGTTTTTCACGCAACGCAGGCCCCATAGAAGTGAATGGGGCTGCTGGAAAATTGCAAGCATCCGCAATCAAGTGCGGATGCAGTGCGATTTTCCAGCAAGGTTGCCAAGAGACGGGTCCCGATCTTTAATATTTTCCCTTATAACATGGTTATAAGGGGAAATAATAGCATTCTCAATACAGAATCGCGTAGTAAAATGTAGATTAAGGGGTAAAAATAAAAAAAATTAACTCACCATATACAATTGATCGCGTAGTTGCCGATCTCTCCTCTCTTCTTTAAGCATTAGCTGCCAGCTAAAGGACCTGTGGTGACGTCACATTACATGGTCTAATCACATGGTCCATCACCATGGTGTTGGACCATGTGATTGGACCATGTGATGAGCTCAGTGACCTCATCACAGGTCCTTTAGCCGACAGCTAATGAATGCAGAAGACAGAAGAGATCGGCAACTACGCGATCAAGTGGATAAGGTGAGTTAAGTTTTTTATTTTTAACCCCTCGATCCACATTTTACTAAGCATTCTGTATTGAGAATGCTATTATTCCCCCTTATAACCATGTTATAAGGGAAAATAATAAAATCTACAGAATACTCAACCCGAAACCGGACTTCAGTGATGAAGTCCGGGTTCGGGTCTGCGTACCAAACATGCCGATTTTTCACACGCGTGCAAAACGCATTACAAACGTTTGCACGTGCGGAAAAATCACGCATTTTCCCGCAACGCACCCGCCTCTTATCCGGGCGTCAAACGTGACGCCCGTGTGAAAGAGGCCTAAACCGAGAATCGCTGCTAGTAAATTTTGGTACACAACAGTATCCACATCCATGTTGGTGAAAGCTCTGATATCACCAAGTCTGTCTAATATCACTTCACATTTCAATTTCATGTTTGATTGTTTTAGCCCCGCCTATGTTTAATTAACAATTATTAAAATATTGCACAGCCTGAAAATGAAAAGGCAATCAGTGAAATGAAAAGGAAATCAGCAGTAGGTGGTGCATTTTAGTTTCATTTTAATTTTGGCACTGAGAGCGCCTTCAGGGATGAAAACGAAATCTTAAACTGTCACTTTGCCTATTATTTATTAATTTTTCACTTGTGTTTTGTCACATCTGTAGCCTCAGGGGTGCACCACCAATGAGGCCAGGTGTGGCAATCGCCTCAGACAGCACCAGGTAGGGGCAATCGAAGGGCCATGGGCTGAAGGGAAGGGGTTAGGTTAAGAAATTGGCATTGGGGAGCGAGGGGCGCCATTTCAGTTTTCTCCTCAGGCAGCAGAAAGGCTAGGTGCACCCCTGTGTAGCATATAACATTTGAAAAGGAAAAGCTAGGGCTACTTTTACATCAGCATTTTTTGTGGATCCGTCATGGATCTGCAAAAACGCTTTCGTCATCATAATACAATCGGCTGCATCCGTTCTGAACAGATCCGGTATTATCTCTAAAATAGCCATGACGGATCCGGCACCATTGACTTTCATTGTGTTTCATGCTGGATCCGTCTTGCTCCGCATCCCATGCTGGACAGAAAAACGCAATGGTAACGCAACTAAACGGAACGAAATGCATTCTAGTGCATTCCATTCCTTTCAGGCCAGTTTTGATCCCGGTATAGCGTTTTCCTCCGGTATTGAAATCCTATGACTTTTTTATTTTTATTATTGTCACAAATTACCCATACTTAAGTGAAAAATGAAATTACAAATAAAGTAATTTCAATATTTTTTTGTTTGTTTTGTCATGGGATTTTCACATATGTGACAAAGGTATTTTCCTTTTTCACTTTATTTTTTACTCAATTTTCCTCCCATAACCTTGAAAAAATTCATCCAAAATAAAAATGAAAACAACTAAACTAAATAACTGTGAATATAAGATATCCAACCACTCTTATGTATGCAGCCCCGCTGCAAATCTATGTCTCCAGTTTGACAGACGGCAAACAAACCTTATATAATGACTGACCCTGCAGTTGTGTTTCTCTGCTTCTTAAAAAATGTACATTATTAAATAAGGGAAAGACATAAGGAAGCGTAGTATGACTGCAAGATTTGACGGTACAAGGTTTGTTTGTATCCTGTTGCTATGGAGATACATACTCCTCCATAAAAGCTGTGTACAGAAAATGGGAGGAGATTTATAACGAAGACTATTTGCACAGTTTTATGTTAGGTCTCATGCACATGATCATATTTTTCACCTGTGTGCCTTTCTTGTGACTAGCACACCAACCCATTCATTTCTGTGGGGCCTTGTACAAATGGCATATTGCGGGCCGACAGCTGGTACTAAGGTACATAGATACAACAATAGCTGATCTCAGGGAGACCAGCTACGAAAAACACCGCGGAGCCTCACTTAAGAGTCTCAACACAGCAATCCGAAGTGCAAAGCTCCCTGGGAAACAGGAATATGCAAAATAAATGTGGAGCCCCAGTTATTGGGTCTACAACACAATGAAAGCCAGATATCCCTCAAAGGAAAGAAAACCAAGCAAAGGGGTGTCTCCATTACAGAGATCACCAAATCCACCATATTAAGTGGCCCCTATGTCAAGATCCCACTTTTTTACAAGCTTTAAGGATGTGACGGGGAAAACCTAAGCCAGTTATCCATCCACAGACAGCTGTTTCGGGGTGTTGCCCCTCGTCAGTGTGGAGTAGGATTCTGGCTAACCGGGAGCAATGCCTCGGAGACTACTCAAACACAACAATAGCTGATCTCACCGAGGCATTTCTCCCAGTTAGCCAGAATCCTACTCCACACTGATGAGGGCCAACACCCCGAAACAGCTGTCTGTGGATGGATAACTGGCTTAGGTTTTCCCCGTCACATCCTTAAAGCTTGTAAAAAAGCGGGATCTTGACATAGGGGCCACTTAATATGGTGGATTTGGTGATCTCTGTAATGGAGACACCCCTTTGCTTGGTTTTCCTTCCCCCATAACTGGGGCTCCACATTTATTTTGCATAAGGTACATAGATGTCACCATATACTTGTTCAGCTGACAGCTGCCTCGTCTGCTACCCTATATAATGTGAGGAGAAGGATATGGGAAGATTAAGACACAGACAGTTCTATTAAATGCAGCAAAACTTCCATTATAGCAGAATTTCTTTTTAGGCTATGTTCACACTTTATCTGGAGTCTGGCATCATGGCTGTTTCTGCGTCCATCCCAAGTCAGTGTCATCAGTCTGTATCTCTTTTTCCCCTAATGTCTTGTCTGGTGTGAGTGGCGTGGGTCTGACTACCCCAATGTTCATAGAAAGTAGCTTGCAAGGGACAGGATAAGTGGTTGCCCAGTTCCTGGCAGGTCATCCGAGGCCAGTTCCTTTGTGCAGTGCACAGGTCAGTCACAGGATCAGAGTTCCACAGTTGGCATCTGTGTGGGAGGTGAAACTATTGGGGCAACTAGACCACATGTTTAGGCAACAGGCACAAGGGCCACCACCCAGTCCAGGAAATGTTGGTGCCTTTGGACAGCACTGCGTGGAGCAAAGTTTATGTCTGTTTCAGTTTTCTCATTTTAAACAGGAGGTGGGTGAACATTTGAAAGGACAAATACTTAAGGATTTTTTCCCTGATTCCCCTTGAAAAGTTTAATTTAGCGAAAGGGAAGTCTGGTTAAAGTAAAAAGGAGGAGGAGATAAGGTATAGGTACTGTTTTATACCACATTCCTTTTATACCTGTCTTCAAGCATTCACGATTCTAAAAGATTTTATTGAGGAAAAGGCTCCATAAAGCTGTTTAGCATTGATCTTCTACATGTTTGGTAATATCCTAGGTATATCAGGCCTGTGGGGGCATGGTAGGACTTTTACTATGATGAACAATGCTGGGATCATATAGATATTGCCATCTGAATGCAATTTACAGTTGTAGACGGAGCACCACCCCAGTATTTTTGTATTTGGGTGCAGCCTCCATGCCCGGATCATGCCATGGTCAATCTGCACACGTGTGACGCTGGCAATTGCCTTCTGTTGGGTCAAGCACAAATGTGCTCCGTGCGGTAGGAACAGCCGAGACAAGTGTGTCAAGCGCATCCCTGTTACCTCAGGGATTCTGGCATACATATGCCAGTGAAACTACAAGCCATTGTCCCTTATCTTGGTGAAAACCCTAATAAGGCTACCCCAACCTTGTTCAGCTAGGGTTTTCATTTTGGTTTCAAAATCCAATTCTTCTCGAAGACTCAGGGCCAGATTTATCATTACTCTTGCAGTTCACTCCACTTTCAAAGAAGGCGTATGTGTATTTGAGTCAAGTCAAATTTATCATAGGCTCTTTCAGAGGTTGATAAATCTGGTGTATTTCTGGTTCCTAGTTGTATTTTGGCTTTGTCTTTGGAAAAGTCGCCATTTTAAAAAAGTGATTTTGTCAAACATAAGCATGGTCATGAGTGGAGTGAGTTTGCGCAATTTTTTGCGACTTTTTTGCGACTATTTAAAAAGTCGCAATAATAAATCTGTCTTGCAAGTGATTTACATACGACAAAACGCCCATAAACTTGGTTTTGGAGTGAGTGGCGTAAGTCTCCAAAAAGTCGCAAAAAATTGCGCAATTTGGCTTTTTGCGCAATTTTTTGCGACTTTTCAACTCCAGAAAAGTGACTTAGGCTAATGATAAATCTGGCCCTCAGTGTTTAGTTCACGCAATTGTGAATAAGACCGTCTCCACCCAGAGGCAGCAGGAAAAAAAACTTCTATGGAGATATTGGTACATGGTGGGACCTTTTTCGGAGCTATCTTGACATTTAATTTGATTTACCACCTGTCATAGACAGTAGGTCAGTTGGTTAACAACAATATTGTAGACTGCTGCTTACCAATAGGGTACTTTATTTAATTCTTGTACTTTGAGACATTCAACACTTTCGTGGAATGGGTTTTTAGGAAGGAGTATAGTTTGCAGTCAGTGCTATATGACTTGAATCTGTCCTTTGAGACTTCTGCTTGTTGACTGTTGCTGCATATGGTAGAACATGTAGCTTGTCAGTTTAAGATCCATTTGACCCCCAACAAAACTAAAGTGATACAGTGATACACTTTCTGGGGATCGAATTGGATTTGCTAAGTCATGAGTAATCTTTACCAGTTGATAAATTAGAGGGGAATAGTGAAAGCGTTTTTGGGGGTGTGTAAAGTTGCAGCAGTTTTAAAGGGTTTGTCTGGGCTTTTACTATTGATGACCTTTCCACAGGATAGGTCATCAATATCAGATTGGCGGGGGTCCGACAGCCAATCAGCTGTATGAGGAGACAGCGCATGCAGTACGCAGGTGCTGTCTCCCTTCTCTCTTCCTATCCGCTGCTGCTGTCTATGGCAAAGACTATGTCTGTCTATGCCTAATCACTGTTAGGCAAGATAAAATTTGCTGCCAGAACATGCCAGTGGGATGCATTTTCCTGTTGGGTGGAACTGGCTTGGGTACAGAGCCCTCTTCATTTTGTTTGTTTATCCACTACAGGTAAAGCGGACGAGTGGGTGTGGACAACTTTTCTGGAAATATAACTTTTCTGGATGGTACTGGGCAGTGTGTCTTCCAAATATAATGCTTACAATTGAGGCCAAAAAGTTCAGTCTTGGTTTCATCAGACCAGAGAATTCTGTTTCTCAAAGTCTGAGAGTCCTTTAGGTGCTTTTTTGCAAACTTCCACATGTATTTTACTGCGGAGAGGCTTCTTTCTGGCCATTCTGCCATAAAGCCAGAATGGTGGAACAGTGCAGTGATGTTCACCTTCTGGAAATTGTTCCCATCTCCCAAATTGGATCTTTGTAGTTCAGTGACCATTGGGTTTTTGATCACCTCTCTTACCAAGGCTTTTCTCCCGTGATTACTTGGTTTGGTGGGGTGGCCAGCTCTAGGAAGAATTCTGGTTGTTCCGAACTTCTTTCATTTTAGAATTGAAGTGGCCACTGTGCTCTTGGGAAGTCTCAGTGCAGCAGAAATTTTTTGTACCCTTCTCCAGGTATAATAACAATAAACCGAATTTACAACAGATGGACTCCAGTAAAGGTATATAAACATCTCAAAAACGATCAAGCCCCCCAGAGCTAAATGTCAAGTGTTATAGCAAAGGGTTTCTTTAATAAATTAGCAAATATTTCAACAATTCTGTTTTCTTTTTTTTTATTAACCCATTTTCAGTATGATTATGACAATATCAAATATTTTTATTCTTGTGTTTTAATGCAGAAAAAAATAAAAACTATAGAAAAAATTATTTTTGCTTTGCATCACCATATTTTGACGCCAATATTTTTTTTAACTTTATGTCTGTGGATTTTGTGAGGAATCATTATTTTGCTGGATGATTTTTTGGTGTGTATGAGACTTAATCTAATTTTTTTGTGGGAGGTGAAGTGACAAAAAAATGTCAGATCAGCAATTTTGGTAAATCAGCAAAGAGGGAACACTTTTGTGAAAATGATCATCAGCATGGCATAGGGGTTCAGGTGGCTCCTTATTGGTTCATTTAGATGGTAGAGGTAGTTTGTTTTGACAGGTTAAGTATTTGTAGTCTGATAGATTCCAGTCTTATGTGTATTTGGGGATTTTGTGAGTGGGAGTATATGGAATGTGTTTTCTGCATTATTGTTTGTTCTTATTTTTTCTTTTAGCCCTGGAGCTTGCCATGTGTGGATTTTTGGTCAGTGTTACATTTAGGCCTCTTTCACACGAGCGTGTCCGGATTAGGTCCGGATGCGTTGCGGATGCGTTCAGTGAAAACTGTGCGATTTCACAGACAAAGCCATTCAGTTTTGCCTGCGATTGCGTTCAGTTGTTCAGTTTTTTCCGCGCGGGTGCAATGCGTTTTGATGCGTTTTTCACGCGCGTGATAAAAAACTGAAGGTTTACTAACAACATCTCTCAGCAACCATCAGTGAAAAACGCAACGCACCCGCACTTGCTTGCGGATGCAATGCGATTTTCACGCAGCCCCATTCACTTCTATGGGGCCTGCGTTGCGTGAAAAACGCAGAATATAGAACATGCTGCGATTTTCACGCAACGCAGAAGTGATGCGTGAAAAACAACGCTCATGTACACAGACCCATTGAAATGAATGGGTCAGGATTCAGTGCGGGTGCAATGTGTTCACGTCACGCATTGCACCCGCGCGGAAAACTCGCTCGTGTGAAAGGAGCCTTACTGTGCACAGAGGTGCAGCCAATGGCAGGCAGCTCAGTTTCTTCTGGAGAAAGGTGTATACTGTATTGACGTCCCCTCCCACACCCCTCATCTCAGCTGAATTTTCCTCCCAATGCTTTTTACACTTAATCCGATTTATCACTGTCACAGAAGTAAAGCTTTCCACCTTAGCCTCCAAATCACACCTCACGGCCTGTGCCCTTGACCCAATCCTATGCCACATCATCCTTAACCCCACATCTATAGTTATCCCTGCTCTAACCCACCTCTTCAACCTATCGCTAACCACTGCCCTGCACAGTTGTGCGCTAGTGCTCCAGCGCCGTGATGGCGCTCCGGCGCTGTCACGGCCATCACAGTGCTGGAGCCCTAGCGCACAACATTGCAGGGCACCTTATCTGTTAGGCCTCTTTCACACGGGTGTCATGTTTGACGCCCGGATAAGAGGCGGGTGCGTTGTGGGAAAATGCGCTTGCACAAACTGTTGTAATGCGTTTTGCATGCGCATGCGAAAAATCGCCATGTTTGGTACTCAGACCCAAAGCTGGACTTCATCACTGAAGTCCGATTTCGGGTTGAGTATTCTGCATATTTTATTATTTTCCCTTATAACATAGTTATGAAGGAAAATAATAGCATTCTAAATACAGAATGCAAAGTTAAATGGGTGATTGAGGGTTAAAAATTAAAAAAAAGTAACTCACCCCCTCCAATTGAGTGCGTAGCTGCCGGCCTCCTGTTCTGTCTTTAGCTGGGGGGGCTAAAGGACCTTCCGTGACGTCACTGGGTCACATGGGTCACATGGTCCAATCACATGCTCCATTGATTGGACCATGTGACCCAGTGACATCACGGAAGGTCCTTTAGCCCCCAGCTGAAGACAGAACAGGAGACCGGCAGCTACGCGCTCAATTGGAGGGGGTGAGTTACTTTTTTTTAATTTTTAACCCTCAATTACCCATTTTACTTTGCATTCTGTATTTAGAATGCTATTTTTTTCCCTTATAACCATGTTATAAGGGAAAATAATAAAGATCGGGTCCCCATCCCGATTGTCTCCTAGCAAACATGCAGGAAAATCGCACCGCATCCGCACTTGATTGCAGATGCTTGCGGTTCACCTCACGCATTGCACCCGCGCAGAAATCACGCCCGTGCGAAAGGGGCCTTAGGCATCATCTATTTTTTAGCTTCTGATGACACGTGGACTCTATCCACCACGTAGAAACGCGTTGAGCTGCAGTTGGCATTCTAGGACACAGCTCACTAGGCAGGAATTAATGTGAGCTGCGGGTCCAGCCGCTTGTTGCACTATAGGATACAGCTCAGTAGGCATAAACTCATGTGGGCTGTAATCCATTAGTCTGTGAAAACGGCATGGCATACATACACTCTGGGTCAGTGGGAGATTGAATCAATTATACCAGATTGGTGGGGACAAGATATCTCCCACTCTTTGGGGTTCTCTAACTGGCTCGGATATTTCTGGTATTTGACAGAAGCGGCATGGGCACGATATAGGGATAACCAAATGATATATCTGGTACGTTGGAGTGACTTAAAGGGATTCTGTCACCACCTATAACCCCTCTGAGCTAAACATATGCTCATGTCCAGGGTAATATCAGGATTCCCAAGCTGGCCTTATTAAATTGATCTGTGGCTTTATTTTGCTAAAAAACAGGTTTTACTAACCTGTCAATCACTTATTTAAGGTGCCCAAGGGGAGATCCGTTGATCCATGGTGCCCGGCCGCACCGACTGCCGCTCGGGGCCCAGTGCCGCCTTCCCTGTGTTCAGCGCCGCCTACTACACCATGAGCGAAGTGTCGTCTACAGAGCCGTCCCATTGAAATGAATTGAGCGGCTTGGGTGTAATTACACATGCTCACCGCTGCAGATGCAACGGCCAGCATGTAAACAATGACGAGGAGGCAGCGCTGGCACGGCGCTTGCCTTCTCTTCAAACAGCTGATCGGCGGGGGTGCCGGGTGTCGGACCCCCGCCGATCTGATATTGATGACCTATCCTGAGGATAGGTCATCAATAAATATAACTTGGACAACCCCTTTAAGGCGATCCAACACAGGATCTAACATCATATTTAAGTCTCCCATGCAAAGTGTTTTGGCATGTGGATACCCAGCTGCAAATGTGGCTGCCAGATTTCAAATCTGCATGGATCCAGGGGGAGGGTTGTAAACATCTAGCAAAACAGAATGTCCAAAGACATATCTGCCTTCCGTATCTATAGCTTGTTCTTTTGCCTCTCATCTTAACTGTTTGTGTACTAGTAGGGACACCCCCCTTGACGAAGAGAAGTGATAGGAGTGTGCAGACCATTGTACCCATGGTTTCTTCAACATTAGAGATGTGTTAGGTGTGTCTCTTGGAGATATAGTATATGTGGGCTAGCATTTCTGATAAGAGTGTGCACCAATGACCTTTTTTGTGGAGTGCCTAACCCTCTGACATTTCACGAAAGAATTTTCAACTCAGCCATGGAATCCTGGGCCTGTATGTAATCTCAGGAGCTGAGCATACTGCAATGGCTATGATCATTCTGAACAGGTTTGTTTGGATAACCATAAATATGCTAACAGTAGCAACTAGACAAAGAAAACTAACTCTTAACAACGTAATACTTGTGAGTCAGATGTTATGTCTGGTAGACTGGTTAAACAATCTATCAACTCTAAGGCCACTTTCACACGGGCGAGTTTTCCGACGGGTGCAATGCGTGAGGTGAACGCGTTGCACCCACACTGAATCCGGACCCATTCACTTCAATGGGGCTGTGTACATCAACGCAGCAAGCTCTATATTCTGAGTTTTTCACGCAACACAGGCCCCATAGAAGTAAATGGGGCTGCGTGAAAATTGCAAGTATCCGCAAGCAAGTTCGGATGCGGTGTGATTTTCCCGCATGGTTGCTAGGAGACGATCGGGATGGGGAACCGATCTTTATTATTTCCCCTTATAACATGGTTATAAGGGAAAATTATAGCATTCTCAATACAGAATGCTAAGTAAATTAAAGATGGAGGGGTTAAAAAAAAAATGTTAAAAATTAAACTCGCCTAATCCATCGACCATGTGATGGACCATGTGATGAGCACAGTGACATCACCACAGGTCCTTTGACAGGTCCTGAAGAATGAACAGGCGATCGGCAGCTACGTGATCAATTGGAGGAGGTGAGTTAACTTTATTAATTTTTTTAACCCTCAATTGACCGTCTACTAAGCATTCTGTATTAAAGAATGCTATTAAATAATAAAATCTCCACAACACCTAACCCAAAACCAAACTTCAGTGATGAAGTCCAGGTTTGGGTCTGGGTACCAAACATGCTGATTTTTCTCACGCGCTTGCAAAACGCATTAAAACGTTTTGCACTTGCGCTGAGAAATTGCGCATTTTTCCGCAACGCACCCGCATTTTTTCCCGCAACGCCCGTGTGAATCCAGCCTAAAGCCTCTTGCACACAAACTTTTTTTTTTTCCGTTTATGTTCCGTTTTTTGCTTTCATTTCAATGGGTCCACAAAAAATAAAAAAAAATGTGCTCCGTATGCATTCCATTTCCGTATTTTCGTTCAAAGATAGAACATGTCCTATTACTGCCCGAAAATCACGTTCCGTGGCTCCATTCAAGTCAATAGGGCTGTAAAAAAAAAACGGAATGGATACGGAATGCATCCGTATGTCTTCCGTATCCGTTCCGTTTTTTGTGGAACCATCTATTGAAATTTTCTGACCAGCCCAATTTTTCAATATAATTACTGTATACTATATATGCCATGCTTCCGTTTCCATTTGCGATCCGCAAAAAACGGAATGGAAACGGAAACAATACCGAAACAGAAAGCTGAACAACGGATCTGTGAAAAACAGACCGCAAAACACAGAAAAAGCCATACGGTCGTGTGCAATAGGCCTAACTTTGTATTTTGTGAATTCAAGTTGTGGCTGGTAAATTCTTTTTAATCCAGACTATAGGCCGGTTAAACCGGGATGCTTCGGTCTTTGGTGATATTTGACAGCAGCATGCGGGCTACAGCTGCTACAATGTTGTAACCCTTTACGTGCAAAAGAGTAAGGCTACTTTCACACTGGCGTTTTTGGGTCCGCTTGTGAGATCCGTTTCAGGGCTCTCACAAGCGGTCCAAAACGCATCAGTTTTTCCCCAATGCATTCTGAATGGATAAGGATCCGTTCAAAATGCATCAGTTTGGCCCTGTTCAGTCTCCATTCCACTTTGGAGGCGGACACCAAAACACTGCTTGCAGCGTTTTGGTGTCCGTCTGATGGAACTGAGCCAAACGGATCCGTCCTGACATACAATGTAAGTCAATAGGGACGGATCCGTTTTCAATGACACAATATGACACAAGAGAAAACGGATCCGTCCCCCATTGACTTTCAATGGTGTTCAAGACGGATCCGTTTTGCCTATATTCATGATAATACAAACGGATCCGTTCTGAACGGATGCATGCGTTTGTATTATCAGTGCGGATCCGTCTGTGCAGATACATGACGGATCCGCACAAGACGCCAGTGTGAAAGTAGCCATAGTAACATGGCCCTCATATATTATCTAAATTATGTAAAGGTATTATCAAGAAGAAGTTGTAGACGTATCTAGAAACATATCAACTTAGCTATGCCAGTAACACCATCTGGTGTCCAGATCTTGGGTGATGCCAAAAGTTCAGCGTCACGGAAATTGTCGCCGCAGGGCCAGTTATTCAGAGACTTTACCAGGAGATGTGAAGGAGACCGCTCTGTCGCCATCCACCACTCTTAGCTTTACAGGGTAACCCATGGAGTAAGGTATGTGGGCCTCTCTCAGGCGACGCTTGACATCCATTAAAAGTGGCGCGTTGTTACTGCAATTCCATGGAAAAATCTGGAAAGCTGGAGACTCTGGTGTTGTCATACTTGATTTCTTGTCTTCTTTTGGCTAGGGCCAATATCTTATCTCTATCCTTAAAGTTTAGAAATTGTGCAAGCATGGGTCGAGGTGGGGCTCCAGGTGGGGGAGGTTTCCCCGGTACTCTATGAGCTCTTTCCACCGCAAAAGCCGTAGAGAAGTTTGCATCCGGGAACAGTTCTTTCATCCATTTTTCAATGAACTCGTCCGGTGTGCGGCCTTCTGTCCTTTCGGGCAATCCAATTATCCTGATATTTTTCCTGCTGAGCTTATTTTCTAGGTCGTCTTCTTTCTGCTTCCAGAGCTCCGCTTTGATGTTAAGATCAGATATGGACCTAGAAACCATATCAGTGGCATCCTCTATATGTGATATGCAGTATATGTGATAACAGTATGTTGTACTCTTTCCCGCTGGTTATGCATGTCTTGGTGCAGTAAGCCCAGGTCAATCTTGACTTCGTCTCATTTCTTTGTAAAAGATGCTTTGCATTCAGTAATGGCCTCCAGTACTTGAACCGTTACTTGTTTAAGAGTGAGTTCTTCAGGATTTTCCTCCGGGGCACATGCAGGGACAGAGGAATCTGAGGAAGTACTAGTTTGCAGGATTTTTCCCTAAAGTGTAGCGCTGGCAACGGAGCTCTGAACAAGTACGTCCAGCCATCTTGGCTGCTGGCCACGCCCCCTTCCCTTCCTCTTTTAAACATGCAACCATCACACCCATATCACACCCATATTCAAGAAGCCTTCCCTAGACCCATCCTCTTTATCTAGTTATAGTTCCATTTCACTGCTCCCATTTGCATCCAAACTCCTAGAACAACATGTCCATCTCGAATTGTCCTCTAACCTCTCATGGCCGTTCCCTTCTTGACCTTTCCTCTACCTTTGACACTGTTGACCACTCTCTCCTCTTACAAATCCTTTCTTCCCTTGGCATCAAAGACCTAGCCCCCTCCTGGATTTCCTTGTACCTCACCAATAGAACCTTCAGCGTTTCCCATTCATACACTACCTCCTCGCCACACCCCCTCTCTGTTGGTGTCCCTCAAGGCTCTGTCCTGGGTCCCCTACTCTTCATTTATACATTCGGCCTGGGACAACTGATAGAGTCCCATGGCTTTCAATACCACCTCTACGCTGACGACACTCAAATCTACCTCTCTGGCCCAGATGTCACTTCCCTGCTATCCAGAATCCCAGCGTGTCTGTCAGCAATATCTTCATTCTTCTCCCCCTGCTTCCTAAAACTCAACATGGAGAAAACCAAATTCATCGTCTTTCCCCCCATGTCGCTCAACTCCCCTACCTGACCTGTCCATTACAGTTAATAGCACAATACTTTCTCCAGTCTTGCAGGTAAACTGCCTGGGGATAACATTGGATTCTGCCCTGTCCTTTAACCCCTTAAGGACACAGGGTTTTTTCATTTTTGCGTTTTCGTTTTGCGCTCTATGCCTTCCAAGAGCCATAACTTTTTTATTTTTCCGTTCACATGGCCATATGAGGGTTTATTTTTTGCGGGACAAGTTGTACTTTCCAACGCCATCATTTAATAATGCATACGGTGTAGTGGGAAGCGGGAAAAAAATTCCAAATGGGGTGAAATTGCAAAAAAAAAAGCAATTTCACCACAGTTTTACGGGTTTCTAAATTACGACGTTTGATTTGCGATAAAACTGACCATTTAGTTTTATTCTACAGGTCAGTACGAATCCGGCGATACCCAATATGTATAGCTTTTCTTTTGATAGTGAAAAAAAATTCTAAAGTGGGAAAATTTAATTTTTTTTTTTCTCGCCATGTTTTGACCGCTATAACGTATTTGTAAATAAGTGTATGGCGTTGTATGGGGGCTTATTTTTTGCGGGGCGATCTTAACTTTTAGTTGATACCATTATGGGGTGTGTAGGACTTTTTGATCGCTTTTTATTTAATTTTTTTTGAGGAAATGAAGCGTCCAAAAACGGCAAATCGGCCATTTGGGCGCTTTTTTTTGTTTTTCTGTTTACCGTATGGGAAATATATTTTTATATTTTTATACTATGGGCGTTTTCACACATTGCGACACCCATGATGTGTATTTTTTTTATTTTTTTTATTATTTTATTTTAATTTTGGGGAAAGGGGGGTGATTTAAATTTTTATTTTTATTTATTTATTTTTTTTATTTTTTTACATCTTTATATAGGTCCCATAGGGACCTATATAAATCAGTTACCTGATTGCTTCTATCATAAACTCCAATACACTTGTATTGGAGTTTATGAGCATTTTACTACTTTCCTATGAAGCCCTATTGCTAACAAGGGCTCCATAGGAAATAGTAAGTGATAGCCTTAAGCTGAATGAAAGGCTTAAGGCTATCCCTTACAGCGCTCCGATTCTCCCGATCACCACTAGGGGGAGCCGGAGCGCTGCCGAAAGTTTTACTTTCGGTTTTAGCGCGCGCAGATGCCGTGATCAGGATTGATCACGGCATCTGCGGGGTTAAATGATCGCGATCGGCAGCGCTGCCGACCGCGATCATCAGCTGCGGGGGTCAGCTACAGGAATCAGCCGGACCCCCTTTACTGGCTCCCCATTGCACAGCGAATTCAGTTTAAAATACTTACAACTACATATAAGCCCGTCCACAACCTGTTCCCTCCTTATATCTCTGACCTGCTTTCTCGATATGTCCTCAAACGTAATCGCAGATAGGGACTTGCTCACATGAACAGTATGCATTTAGTGGTGGGACTCGCAGGTAGAAGGGGTCATACCTGCTCATTGGGGCGGAGAGAGGGTCATGGATGGCACCTATTGAAGTGATTATGGGGCCCATAAGAGATATGGCGACTTCTGTTCAGTCAGGCAGTATGTTAATTGCTGTGTTGTTTCTGGTGGAGCGGGATCAGAATGAACCTGGAGGAAGTACCTAGACAGATCTGTTTACGAGCTGGCACAGAGGACCATCCATGTGACAGGCATTCTCATTGCAGTTATATATCTGATATTTGATAAGAAGTTTTTCATATGTTGGGGGTCATTTACTAACAACTGGCATTTCACACACCTGTCTTAGCAGAAAATCTGCTGAAGAAAGATCAGACCAATTTATTTATAGGCTCATGCATCTTAATACATTTGTCACATCTTCTGCTGCCCATGCACTGAAGGTGAAATCTATACCAATCAAGAGTTGGATTAAATTTCTGGTGTAATGTGCCCACGTCCTCCCGCCTGCTCCCTGCCCACTTTTAGTAAAAGTGGCAAGGGTGTTGAAGAAAGCTGAAAAGTTACAAATTTTGTTGCAAACCGACAGTTGCAACAAGATTAGCGGCTCCAGAAAACTACCATAGAGCTATAATAAATTACCCCAAAGTCTGTTAATATATTTAATAGAATTGTGCAGTGGCAAAATATTCATGTCCTATCTTTAGGATGGGTCATTAATTTCAGATCGGCAGGGGTCCGATACCTGACACCCCTACCGATCAGCTGTTTGAAGGGGTTGCATCACTCCTGCAAGAGCTGGATCCTCTTCAGTATGTACTTGTGCGCAGTCTCCCTTGTAGCAGTGGTGCAGTGTAATTTCAACTGCTCTTCCCATTCAGCTGATAGGTGAGGATGCCAGGAGTCCGACCCTGCCTTATACTGGTGACCTGTCCTGAGAGTAGGTCATCAATATTATGCCACTGCACAGCCCCCTGTGGCTATAATTTTTCTTAGCCACACAGTGTTCAGGGTATTAATAACCACTTCCCAACTGCCCACCGACTACATACATCCTATCTGCACATACTCCATGCAGATAGCACGTATATACTGTAAATGGTCAGGCAGAATCCGCTGGAATAAAAGCTCCTGCAGTCGAGCAGGAGCAGAGCTGCAGGGTATAATGAGATCCTGATCAGGTCTGCCTGTGTGTAATGCCCCCACAGAGGGCTGTTTTCCCCTATAACTGGGGCTCCTGTGGATGCCCCAGTTACAGTGGAAACAGTGCAAGTAAAAAAAAAAAAGTCAATGTCCTCCAGAGGTCTTTTAGTGACCTCTGGGACATATTATGTGCCAACGATAAATTACAATATTAGTTACAAAATTATAAAAAAATCTAATAAAAAAAATGTAAAAAGAAAAATTTAAAATGCCGGTGCTAACAGAAACCGCCACCATAATCAACCTATACATGTCATATATCAAAACAATTGTCACAAAATAGGGAACCCATTGCAATAATACATTTTTGTGTCAGTTTTAATATTTAAGAAATAAAAAGCTAGAATTAAAAAAATGACTTTTTTATAAGAATTTGCGGTTTTCCCCAAATTAAACCTAAAAAAAAGAAAACAAAAATCTCTAAAAAACATGCTAATAAAAAGTTCTAAGTCTAAAGTAAAAAACATCAGCAAAGTTATTTTAGTAGTCAAATAAATAAAAAAGTAAGGGTGACTAAACCACCACGTGTGCAAAATCACAAAAAATTGCCTGGACATTAAGGCCTTTTTTTAGGCCCGGTCATGAAATGGTTAAGGGGAGTTTTTTGGTTTGCACACAGCATGGCCCAAGTAATCTATAATACTTCTAGTCATGTGTGTGGTCAGTTTTTCCCTGTCCTGAAATAGTTTGGTTATGCTATGCTATAATGAGCTAGGCATTATAAAGGGCCATGAAACTTGAGATGATGACTTACCGGTGATAAAGTTGGCCGTGGAGATGGACTGGCCATACTGTTGCTCCGCATACTTGGGTATATAAGTTATGAATCCAGTAAAACTGTTCATTTGAATGAGAGTGGTTATAATTACCACAAAGTAAAGGGGATTACAAACCAGAGCCCTCATGGAGAGGAAGAAGCCTGTAGGGGAGAGGAGAGTCAGCAGTCACCAGGAATATTCATCAGGGCTACCATTTTCCCCTTCATATGATATTAATATTATTTCATCACATGGCACTTTTCTCCCAGTACATTGTACGTTTTGCTGCTATACTGGACTGATGCATTATTTTAATATAACAGTTCTGGGAACATCAGGCGGTGTAGCTCTTAAAGGGGTTCTCCGGGAAACGAAACAAAAAATATATATATTATGTCATAATAAAAAAAATCATAACTACCTTTATTTATCAAAAGAGGCTCATTTTTGCTAGGGAATTATCATAGTGGGACCCTACAATGGCTGCCATCAGGTATTTGCTTCTGAAGCTCGTCATTGGACGGGCTGCGTCAACTCCAGCAGCTCGAGCCTAAAGTAAAATCTACTTCCTGGTTGAGGAGCTGGACGTAAACCTGCATATTAGAGAATGCGCACTGTGCTTTTTTCAGTTTACTGTGAAGAGGACGGGAGAAACGGCTCCCTGGAGACTGCGATCGCTCTCTTGACAGGGCTCAGAAGCAATCCAGGAGTCTTATCACAGCATTGCTGTTATCTGTGAGCCGGACAGGAGTGAGGGAGTCCACCTAGTACATCCTCACAAATCATTTCTCAGCGCAGAGTTTTCCGCTCCGAGCTGTTTCTCCCGTCCTCTTCACAGTAAACTGAAAAAGCACAGTGCGCATTCTCTAATATGCAGGTTTACGTCCAGCTCCTCAACCAGGAAGTAGATCTTACTTTAGGCTCGAGCTGCTGGAGTTGACGCAGCCCGTCCAAGGATGAGCTTCAGATGCAAATACTTGATAACAGCCATTGTAGGGTCCCACTATGATAATTCCCTAGCAAAAATTAGCCTCTTTTGATAAAGGTAGTTATGATTTTTTTTATTATGACATCATATATATTTTTTTTATTTGTTTAGTTTCCAGGAGAACCCCTTTAAGCAGTGATCTCCGACCTGTGGATCATCAGCTACTATACAGTACTATGCAATATATCAGTGGTGGCAATCAATTACACGAAAAGGCACAAATCTATCAAGTACATAAGTGCACTCCTGTCATTCACCCTCACGGCCCCTACAATCTCACCTTTTACTGTGGCTTTTTCATCACGCTTAGGGTGTGATGTCTCACTTTCTTTAATCTTCTGTCCCTCGGGGGAGGGCTGTGTGTTTTTTATTGGAATACTCTTAGGCATGAAGCAGAAAGGGATTCCTGAAATTAGCATAAGGGCTGCAGCCAGTAGGAACCCGATCCACCAGGCCCCAACCCAACGTATGTCTTGTGGTGTAATAGTCACAGTTTCTACAAGAGAAAAAGAGAGAGAGATATTCAGGTTGTAAAGTGTGTAATTTCATTAAAGCTTTTACTGCCTGTTCCTTATAAATTCTATAGGACTGTTGATAATATGCTTTGTCAGGTATGAAGTGTATTCGTTGAGTTTTTCCTAACTATAGTAATACAGATCACATGCAGTAACCCCTTCCTGCAAAAAGACGTAACTGTACACCTATATCGTGAGTGAGTTGCTGCATCTGGACGTTCAGTTAAGTGGATTTCGCGGAATTGTGAGCCATTCCTGCGCCATTTACAACGGGTGTCAGCTGTGACATTTAGATGACACTTTGCAGCAAATGCTAGGAGTAAAAGTAATAAAAGCAATAAAACGTTAAAAAATTATGTAAATTTAGCTTTGTCATAATTTTATCAACCCTTAGAATAAAGTAATATTATTTACCTGTGCTGATAAAATAAAAGAACTCTTGACAGATTTGCTATTATTTGACCACCTTGCCTCCCAAAATATGTAATAAAATGTTATGAAGAAGCCATATGGTATTGGTACAAATGAAACTTACTGCCCAGAAACAAACATCGTCAATGAAAGAGTAAAAAAAATTCTTAGGATATGGTAACACAAAATATAAATGATTTTTAATTGAAGAAAAAAAAGGGATTTTATGATGCAAAAGTTGAAAACATGCTAAAACTATTTAAATGTGGTATAACCATAATCATATAAATCTATATATAAAGAAGTACGTATGTTCTGCGATCACTCAAAAACGCAACCATTAATTTCAACGAAACTTGGTATACACATCCCTTGCTACCTGGAAATAAATCTTGTGGGGGTCACAGCTCTCTAGAATGTACCGTTCCTGAGATATTCCCAAAAAATGACCTGCATTAGCCAATAGAGGCGTGCAAGTCTTTCACTCATATCCCTACTGCCCTACACACGGTCACATGTCCCTTATCAGCGAATAGAAGCCCACACATACACACAGTTTTACTCCAGGTTTCCATAACAACCCAGCCATTTTTCTTCACTGCTGTAGGTCAGCTTTAGGCTAGGGCTATACGACAACATGTGTTGCACGACACATAGGGCAGAACTACACTGCTACATGTGTCGCACGACATTGATGTTGCACCAATGTCGCATGACAATTTTTATAATAATAGTCTATGGTGTTGCACTGCAATATGTAACATACTGCGACACGACAGTTGCAGAAAAATCCATCTTGGATGGATTTTTTGCAACTGTCATGTCGCAGTCGCAGGATGTCACATGTCGCAGTGCGACACCATAGCCTATCATTATAAACATGGTTGAGACAAAATGTCGCACTACACATGTCGCCATGTAGCCCTAGCATTAAAGGGGCAGGGCGCTGTGGAGGTCACCGTTAAAGGGGGGGCACTGTGGAGGTCACTGTTAAAGAGGCGTTCACTGTGGATGTTACTGTTAAGGGGGCAGAGACCACTATTAAAGGGGCAACTGCTGTGGAGGTCACTGTTAAGGCAGCAGGGTACTGTGCGGGTCACTGTTAAGGGAGCAGGCCCCTGAGGAGGTCACTGTCAAGAGAGTGGGGTGCTGTGAAATTTAAAGTGGCAGGTCCCATTTTAAAGTGGCGGGTGCTCAATATCGAAATGGTGGTCAGCCCCTTTATGGTCAAAACTAGCTGCATCTTTAAGGGGTTAATAGACGCAGGTCTGACCACGGGCTGTGCCCAAAACAGCCACAGATGCACCTGTATCAGGGCATGATTATAGTTGCTGCACCACCATTGCTGCATTACATCCTATGTGAGTTGACTGTTGAAGAACGTTTACAAATGCCTCCTTTCTTGTGACAAGACTTGTGTGTCTCTGTAGTAACCTGGAGGCCACTTCTAAAGAAAGAGAAGTGTCCTGTTGTTATGTATAACCATTTAATATGATGTGTGCTATGTTTTCTTGAGTGTAGTTAGCTGAAACTATGTTATGCAATGTCAACTTTTGGCCAGAACATAAGGGTTTAACCACTGCTTAGTTACAATCTCTGTACAGGTGGGGACCCTTCATCTGGGCTTGTTCTCTTGCCAGAGGCAGTCTAGTGTTGGAGTTTAAACAGTAAGAAGATCTGCAAGAACCTGAGTCCTGAGAGGAAAGAAAGCCAACAAATTGTGGTCTACATAAGAGAAACTTCAAGCCACCCATCCACTTTGAGAGTACAGAAAGCAACTTCAGTGAAGGTTAAGCAGCCATATTGGTCAGTACAGGGAAAACTGCTTGTAAAAGATAGTACACATACACTGGCATTTACTAGGTGTAAAGGCCTCAGGTCTCTCATTGATACACATTCATATGTAGCATTTGGAGCTCATCCTCTTTGTTCTGCCAGGAATTCTATTAAACAGAACTGTTAATAAGAACTGTGCTTGGTACAAACTGAAAAGCTTTCAGTAAAGAGCTGTTCTCTTGTTTCACCAAGTTGGCTTGGGTGTGTGAAATTTCCTGCCTTGCACCCTATTACACCATCTTCCAACAACAAGGGCACCCCAACCACCATCAGGCAGAAAACACCAGAACCAGGGTTTGCCCAGAGGGGAAGAAAGTGTGTGACCATCCCTTCACTGTGTGGATGGTCCATGGAGTGCTGGAGCATCTTCTTAACTGCCACCACTTCTATCCTCTATGCCCACGCCTCCGTTGCAGGCCACTGCATCTCCATAACTGGCTGTACTATTGTACCGCACAGTACTGCCCAGTAAAGTGGACTGTTACTTGCTGCACCTGACTGCCTCTCTGCCATCTGTAACTGCTACTCACCTCTGTGTTGCGTGAAAATCGCAGCATGCTCTATATTGTGCGTTTTTCACGCAACGCAGGCCCCATAGAAGTGAATGGGGCTGCGGGAAAATCGCAAGCATCCGCAAGCAAGTGCGGATGCGTTGCGATTTTCCCGCATTGTTGCTTAGCAACGGGACCCAATCTTTATTATTTTCCCTTATAACATGGTTATAAGGGGAAATAATAGCATTCTTAATAAATAATGCATAGTAAAATGAAGAGGAAGGGGTTAAAAATAATAAAAGTTAACTTACCTTTGCCACTTGATCGCTTAGTTGCGATCTCTCCTCTCTTTCCCTGCATCAGCTAAGAACTAAAGGACCTGTGATGACGTCACATCACATGGTCCAATCACATGGTCCATCACCATGGTGATGGACCATGTGATGTGACGTCATCACAGGTCCTTTAGATCATAGATGCTGCAGGGAAAGAGAGGACAGATCGCGACTACGCGATCAAGTGGCTAAAGTAAGTTAACTTTTATTATTTTTAACCCCTTCCTCTTCATTTTACTATGCATTCTTTATTAAGAATGCTATTATTTCCCCTTATAACCATGTTATAAGGAAATAATCAATTCTCCAGTAGACCCGAAACCGGACTTCAATGATGAAGTCCGGCTTCGGGTTGGGTACCAAACATGGCGTTTTTTCTCACGCGCATGCAAAACGTGTAGCAAACGTTTGCACCCGCGCGGGAAAAACGCGCATATTCCCGCAACGCACCCGCCTCTTATCCGGGCGTCAAACATGACGCCCGCGTGCAAGAGGCCTAACATTGCCTTTTTACATCCTACAATTTAACCACGTGATCTCCTGTAAATTATTAGGCCATCCATGAGCCTCCTGTTTGCCTATATATCTATATATATATATATATATATATATATATTTTATAGTGTATAACATATTATGATTGTACTGCCGCCAGTAATAGTCATTTTTATGGCAATGCAAAAATGAAAATGAATAAATAACGCAACTCACCCAAATCCACAAATCCGATATCTACGTAAAGCTTTGCAAATAAAGAGCTAAGTGTAAATCCAACCATTGGGCCAAACAACGCCACGGTGTGCAGACAAGCTGAGGAGAGAAAATCAGCACAATTACAATAGGGCTCTAATAGTGACAGGGGTGCAGTAATCCCAAAAGTTGCGTTTCCTTTATAATCTACTCCTGTCTTCCACACTGGAGGGCAAACATCAGCACTGCAAGGGTGACCCCAAGAACATCAGCTGATTATGAGGGTCTCAGCAGAGAAGAGACTTCCAGGACTAGGCTTATGTACTGTAGCTCCATCTACTTCTTATATCTGCTAACCTATGACATCAACATTACCTATATACAGCGGGGTGTTCTCCGGCTCAGCAAAATCATCAATGTAGGAGATTCCCAGAGGAGTAATGGGGGCTTCTCCGATTCCTCGCAACATATTCCCGACCAAGACATAAATCCAAACGTAAGAGCTTGTCTCCTTCACACACTCTGAAAACATAGACAGGTCACATATAGCAGTAACGATGGAGTAGGCTTAGACAGACTGCCTAGACCTGCACCAGATTTATCACAGGGGCTCAGGCTTGATGACTAAAGTGGTGTATGGTCAGACACTGTTGTCCAGCTCTGTACCAAGTATTGGTTGTCTTAGTTTGCAACAGAAGTTTACCCCAAAATTGATTTTGGTGTAAAATGTCACATACTAAGCAAAGCCCGCTTTCCTGTGAAGCCAGGCTGCTGTGTCGTAATATGTGGTTAATTTCTCTAAATCAGTATGCACCAAACTGTGCACATTAGTAAATACAAGTCATTGTGTATCATAATGAGCAATCTGTGGTGTTACATAGGACTGCAGGTAGCATCTTCTCTTGGAAACTGGCCCTTCATGTACATTAACTGTATGTGGTTGCTGTTTGGCATGTGACTGTTTCTTCTCCTTTGTACGGCCTCTTGCACACGAATGTTTTTTATTTCCATTTCGTTCCGTTTTTTGCGTTCCGTATACAGACCATATACGGAACCATTCATTTCAATGGATCCGATTAAACGGAAGATACTCCGTATGCCTTCCGTTTCCGTATTTCCATTCCCTTCAAAGATAGAACATGTCCTATTATTGTCCGCAAAACAGACAAGGATAGTACTGTTCTATTAGGGGCCAGCTGTTCCGTTACCCAAAAAACGTAATGCACACGGACGTCATCTGCATTTTTTGTGCATGAGCCCTTAGTAAGGAAGATAATGACTGATCATGATAACGATGGTAAGGATTCCTTACAATCGTGATCATGATCAGTTATCATCTTTCCCACTGTCATCTTCCTCATCATCTTCACTACCACCATCATCATTATCTTCATTATTATGACACTCTGCATCATCACCACCATCATCTTCATCGATACAATCCTCTCCACCTCGGTGGTGACGGCCAGGTCACTGGAACCCGTCCCTCACTTGTTACATCCTAACTATTGTCACTCTGTATCATTTTCTCATTTTATCAACTGCTAAAACGTCTCGATGGGGCAATGTAAGTTTTTGCGAACCTCAAAATACTGAAAAAGCCATACGGTCGTGTGCAAGAGGCCTACTTCAGCAATTTTTGTTTTATTTTTATCACATGTCTCAGGTCAATTTCTTACCTGGTTTGATGACCTCGGTCAATGTTGTGTTGGCCAGACATGGGGAGACACTGTAGGTGGAGTCTGTAGAATTGATGGGCGAAGACATTTCCACCTTCACTGCATCATACTTATAACTGTGAAAAGAAAAGCATTGTGAATGCAGTGCTGGAGCTCACGGTCAGCATATAACACGGTGCGGTACGTACTGCCCCATGAAGAAATGTGGCATCGCTGTCAGGAAACTGCCGAAAGCCATCATGAAACAGCTACCAGCGATGATCCTCGGTCTGTGAAGCCTTGCCCCAAAGTAACTGGCAAAAGCAATCATCAGCAGGTTTCCTGGATGGAGAAAATAAAACACAAAAATAAAGGTATATTAAACATAAAACAGACATAAGGGTATATTAAAGATAAAAAAAAAATTACCAATCTCGAAGCTTCCATCCACTAACCCAGCTGTGGAGGTGGAAAGGTCGAAGCGGCGCTCAATCTGAGTTATTGAGCTCTTCATGTGACTCCCAGCAAATGCCTTAGCGAAATAACAGAAACAAAGAGCAACCAGGAAAGTCTGCAAAACAGAGGAGGAGGAAGATGACATTGCCTGTTGGAGCACTGCTACTGAATCACTGAGAGCTTTGTCCTCCATTTCTCCCATTATATTGATATCTACAGTGACCCCAAAATAGCTGCTGTATTCTCCTGACAGGCAGGACCTTCAGGTGTGCAGTGAAAGGTGCTGTCCTCTGTCTGATCACTTCCATCATGGCTCAGGGTTTTATTTTTTTTCCTAAATCTGGATTTCTTTTCACTGTTGCATCTTGGGAATTTTGGTCGCTACGATATTTATCCATTTGGGTCTAGTTTGATTTAAAAGTATGGCTTACGGACCCAGATGGAGAGCCCATTGCCAGTGTGTATGTAGCTTATATTATATCTTGTCACGAAAGGTGTGGTTTGCGCACAATCCTGTACCCCGGGCCACAAATTTGTGTGTGAGGTTGGACACTTCAGGCAGGCCACTATTCTGTCTAGGAAAATTAGAGAGGGTGGAATATTAAACCCATAGAAACTCGAGTGCATGACCTTAAAGGGGTTTTCGGCATAGGTTATCAATGTCTGATCGGTGAGGTCCAACTCCCAGCACTCTCGCCGATCAGCTGTTTGAAGAGGCCTCTTCCTAGGCCAGTGACGTCACATTCATCAGTCACATGGCCTAGGCGCAGCTCAGTCTCATTCAATTGAATGGGCTAGGCAGTAATACCAAGCTGTGGATAGTGCTGTGCTTGGTAAAATTGTAAACCCACTTTTTAAAGACCAGTTCAGGTCTGAAGTCACTTTGTGAGGCTTACATAATAGAAACCACCCAAAAACTACACCCCTCAAGGTATTCAAAACAGATTTTACAAACGTTGTTAACCCTTTAGGTGTTCCACAAAAATTAATGGAAAAATGGAGATGAAATTTCTGAATTTCACTTTTTTGTCAGATTTTCCATTTTAATAATTTTTTTCCTATAACAAAGCAAGAGTTAAAAGCCAAAGAAAACTTAATATTTATTGCCCTGATTCTGTAGTATATGTGGTCGTATACTGCTGTATGGGCACGCAGCAGGGCACAGAAGGAAAGGAACTCTATATGATTTTTAGAAGGCAGATTTTGCTGGACTGGTTTTTAGACACCATGTCCCATTTGAAGCCCCCCTGATGCACCCCTAGAGTAGAAACTCCCAAAAATTGACCCATTTTGGAAAATACACCCCGCAAGGTATTCAAAACTGATTTTACAAACGTATGTAACCCTTTAGGTGTTCCACAAGAGTTAATGGAATATGGAGATGAAATTTCAGAATTTCACTTTTTTGGCAGATTTTCCATTTTAATAATTTTTTTTCCGCTAACAAAGCAAGGATTAACAGCCAAACAAAACTCAAAATTTATTGCCCTGATTCTGTAGTTTGCAGAAGCACCCCATATGTGGTCGTAAACTGCTGTATGGCCACACGGCAGGGCGCAGTAGTAAAGGAACGCCATATGGTTTTTGGAAGGCAGAAATTCACGGGTGACTGATTTATGTACACTGCCTTTTATCAACTTGTATCTTGTAAGTACAATAAAACCCTTTGCAGTTGAACCATTGTGACTGTACTTCACTATTTGTGGCTACCTTGATTTCTCACAAAGGTCCACGACGGAGCGGTGAATCCGGGTGACCTGAGTGTTTTCCCATGCCCAAAGGGAGTCTGTGTGATTTTGGATAAGAGGATCTCTTCTGTTCTCTCTGGAGCAGCGCGGTTCATTTGGAAAAACGCACTTGTACATGTGAATAGGACCCACTTCACAATTGGAATCTGCAGCGCTCCTAAAGGAAGGCAACGTACCAACGGCTATTTCTCTTTTTATTTCAGTGCAGGGCTGATCAAGGTCAGCTCCTGCACTCTCCCGCCCCGGCGGTCACATGACCACCGGGCCGGGACAGGAAGCGGCACATCGCTTTCTGATCTGTATACACAGGCCTAGGTGAGCGCTATGTATGCAGCGATCTAGAAGGCAGGGACATCTGGGAACTGTCCCTGCCTTCTCTCTGGGTTGCAACCCATTCTGGAGCTGCACGATTAGAGTGCAGCTGCGATCTCTGGATGGACGTTCCAGAACGTCCATTCAGAGTTAAACATTCACCCATAGGACATTTATATCCTATGGGCTGAATTGAAGTGGTTAATAAATGTTGGCCTACTGAAAAGTATGTACAGTATATGCACTCAATACTTGGTTGGGACTCTTTTTGCCTGAATTACTGCATCAATGAAGCGTGGCATGGAGGCGATCAGTGTATGCCACTGCTGAGGTGTTTTGGAAGACCAGGTTGCTTTGAAAGCAGCCTTCAGCTCCTCTGCATTGTTGGGTCTGATCTCCTTCATCTTCTTCTTGAGAACACTCCATCTCCCGACGATCAGCTGTTTGAGGAGATGGCGTGTGCTGTGTGCATGTGCCATCTCCCTCCTCTCTTCCTGCTCTGCTGCTGTATGTCTATGGGACAGCAGCAGTGAACAGCACCAGCCGTCTCCTCAAACAGCTGATCGGCGGGGGTGTTGGACGTCGGACTGTGTTTTTAGCAGATTACAAGATGTGGCCCCCCCCCCCCTTTTGATTTTGCCGAGGACCACATTTTGTCTAAAACCAGCATAATCATCAACAATTCAACATAAAAAGAAATAAATGCTTGAAGTAGATCACTCTGTGTCTAATGAGTCTAAAAAATAGATGAGTTTCACTTTTTGAATTGAATTACTGGAGTAAATTACGGTAACTTTTCGATGATAGTCTAATTGATTGAGATGCACCTGTTGTTTTTCACTTTTTCCCAACACTGTAACATCGTTTCTGCTATAGCCTATCCCCTGTCCATCTTTGCTATGTCTGTTTTTAAGAAATTATTTCTAAACCTATTGAATTGCTGTAAAAATGTTACTCTATGTGGGACCAGACCTATCATGTCATCTAATCTATGATGGGATCTATATATACAGAATTTACAGTATGGAAAAAAAATGTCTATCCAACAGAGTAATTTTTTTTCTATTTATTTCCTCAGGAGATAACCATCTCTTCTCTTCTAAGATTAGTAGATCTTCTGCTATTAGCATGCCCTTTTCCCTTCCAGAGCTCTATCAAGCCACTAATAATTCCCTGGGGACCTTCTGGGTGTAGCGATACCAGAAAAGGAAGTTGAAAGATAGAGACTGGGAAGACTGGCCAGACCAGGCAGACTGAGTGTTTTATTTAAAAAAAAAAAAGTCTCATGTGTAACAGGCACTCCAGGTCTAGTGTCAAGCTTGCTTCTCCTCCGCCCCTGGTGCCTGCTGGAATAGAAGTATGACATGCCATCTACAAGCATGTTAGCAGTAAGGTATTCATGACATATGAATGCTGCAGCTGGCATTAGTGACATGTATTTAGATGGCCCATCATACTTCTGGTCCAGTGGGAACTAGAAGCGGAAGAGAAGGGAATGGGTGGTAGACTCAGCACATGTGACAGGTGAGACTTTTTATTTTTGCACCCTGCCTGGCCATCTCAACAAGGGTTCCTGGTATCGGAGAACCTCTTTAAAGAACTTCCTTATTTTTCATCAGGTGTGTGTGTGGGTTGGATGGTATTCTATCTTATTATGACCCCTTGTAATAACCAGCCATGAAAATGGTGTTACCTTTAGTGATGCACAGCAGGACAACTTATTCTTCTTCTGGGGGGCTGTGGTGGTTCCATCTTGGACAGCTGCGCTGATGTTCAGGTTGTTGAGCTCACTGCTTTCTTTTTCCACCGCCATGTTACACGATTATCCTACACAGCAATGTATATGGACTAATAATCAGCGTGTAATGACAAGCACAAAATTCTAATGTTTTTTTATCAATCATCTCAGTCAAATGATTCATCTGTTCTACATGTTACATCTGCATACAATCTCCAATTTGTGGTCCCCAATGCACGGGCAACATCCGTGCAGATTCTGCAGACGGATCCAGGTTCATTCAACTTCAATGGGTCTGTGATCCGTCTGCACCGCATACAAAATAGAACATGTTCTATATTTTTGCGGTGTGGAGGCACGGAAAGAAATCCCACAGAAGCGATCAAAAGATTGAATGTCAAAGTCCCCTTGTGGGACTAATACGTGGCTAAAATTCAGAGTTAAATAAACTTTTATTAAAAAAAAAATCTGTTAAAAAATACTCTTTTTCCATTGAAAAATGCTTTTAAATGAAAAAAAAAATGCAAAACTAAAATCTCCTCCATATATTTATTCCACAAGGTGATCTCCATAAAAAAAAAATTAAAAATGCCATCAAAAAACATTATGTATCCCAAATTGAAGGTAATGAAAACTACAAGCTGTACTGCAAAAATCAAGCCCTCACCCATCTCCGTAGAAAGCACAATAAAAAAAAGTTATGGGTTGGGTCTTGGGATGCAGCGATGCAGCATCATTTTCTTTTTTTTTCTTTTTAAAGGGGTTTTTTTTTGTTCAAAAGTAGTAAAACTTAAAAAAAACTATGTTTTTGAGATCACTGCAATGGTACTGACCCACAGAGTAAAATTATGTTATTCATGCCACAAAGTGAATGTCACAAAATTTAAAACATAAAAACTCAATGTCGTCATTGCTGTTTTTCCCATTTCCCCCTGAAATAGTTAATAAGAATTAATCAATAAGTTATATGTATGCCACAATGATGCCATTATAAACAACAACTTTTTCCCCAAAAACCATGCCCTCATAGGACTACATTGACGAGAATATAATAAAAAGTTATAGCTCTTTAAATGCGACAATGAAAAAATGATAAAAATTGCTTGATCACTAAGGTCCAAAACAGGCTGGTCAAAAATAGGTTAACTGCTTGAGTATCAGCAGATCACTTACTAGTTGTCACGTACAGAATAGGGTTTCCGTCTTCATGTGCTTTCCACTAGTGTCATCGCATCTCAAATCTTGTCAGTGCAGAGTTTGGAATTGATGCGGAGTCTTGTAAACTGGGCAATGTCCACAGTGGTAGATCCCGGCGTTGTATAAGACCATATAGAACCTATGTCTCAACTTTCTTCAAATATCTTCCAACCCTGACTGAGTAGTCGTTCCTATCTACCCTGGGGTGTTAGACTGGTTTGGGAAGGTTTTTGTACACAGACAGACGCCTTCTAGATTACCTAACATAGTCCTGTGGTCTCATTTCCAGATGTTTCTAAGGTGTCTTATCATCGGCACAAGAAAAGGTCCAAAGTGGTGCTATAATTAGCGTCAGCTTACAGTAAGGGTCCACTCACACGTCCGTAAGTGTTTTGCAGATCCGCAAAACACGGACACCTGAAATGTGCGATCTGCAATTTGCAGACCGCACATTGCCGACACTATAAGGGTCCATTCACAAGTCCGTGGTGTATTGCGGAACCGCAAATTGCAGATCCTCAATACACCTGGCCGACACCCCCACAGAACAGCCTATTCTTGTCCGCAGCTGTGGACAAGAATAGGACATGTTCTATTTTTTTCCGGAGCCACCGACCAGAGCACCGTGTGCTCTCCGTATCCATTCCGTCCCCATTCAGAATGAATGGGTCCGCACCCGTCCTGCATAATTGCGGAACGGGTGCGGGCACTGAATGTGGACATGTGAATGGAACCTAATAAAAATAGCCTTTTCTGGTCCGCAATTAGGGACAAGAATAGGACATGTTCTATTTTTTTCGGGAACGGAATTGCAGATCCCGGAAATGCGGATCGTGGAAATGCAGATGCGGATCCCGGAAATGCGGACCCAAATTATGGACGTGTGAATGGACCCTAAAACAAGATGATCGTCACCTGGTTTTAGAGACCAGTGAACCTTATTCTGCGCCCATAAATGAAGCGATCAGTGGAGAAATGAGTGTTTGGTCATTAGTCAGCTGACTAATGGGTGTCTAGATGGGCCGAAGATTGCCTGAACAAAAATTTCTAGTTGAGTGACAATCACTGGTAACCATCAGTACAAGGACTGTCACCCACACACTCCGAATGACATAACTCTGCATTATTATCTAGACTTGTATCCCCCTTTCTCCATCCATCTTAGGGCTCATGCACACGACTGTATGTATTTTGCGGTCTGCAAAAGACGGATCCGCAAAAAACACGGATGACATCCGTGTGCATTCCATATTTTTCAGAACGGAACAGCTGGCCCCGGATAGCACAGTCCTATCCTTATCTGTAATGCGGACAATGATAGAACATGTTCTATTCTTTTGTGGAATGGACATACAGAAACAGAATGCACACCTTCCGTTTTTTTTTTTGCGGACCCATTGAAATGAATGGTTCCGTATATAGTCCGTAAATAAAACCATAACGGACACGGAAAGAAAATATGTTCGTCTGCATGAGCCCTGTGTGTTTGTTTTCACCGTAGTTCTGGGATTATGTTTATGAATGTTTACGCCCAGGGGCAAATAGATTCAGTAGTAGTTTGGTGTGACAAGAGCATCTCTTTGCCCCTGGGCATGCACATTCATATATGGTTATATCCATGGGCGTAGCTATAGGGGGTGCAGAGGTAGCAGTCGCTACCGGGCCCAGGAGCCTGAGGGGGCCCAAAGACCCTTGTGCCACATAAGAAGACACACAAAGCACTGAGGGAAGGGGGGCCCAAGCTGAACTCTTGCACCAGGCCCATGAGCCGTTAGCTACGCCCCTGGTTATATCCTAATCACACTGGAGGGTCAATTTCTCTATAATTCTGGGATTATATTTATACGCGAGAAAGCTCAGAACCTACAGAGCTATAGGTGCCTCACAGAGAGGGAGATTGTTTATACCAAGAGGCCTAGACGGAACCGATCACCATGAAAATGCAGGCAGCAGGTTATAGAGCAGGAGGAGCTGAGCAGATTGATATATGGTTTTATCGGAAAAGATTCAATATAACTAGTTATTTGTTTATTTAAACCTATTTTAAAGCTCTCTGCTTAGACGTCATGTGGGTAGTCCTAATCATTGACTAACAAGTATAACAACTAACTAACTGCATGACTAAGCATACAGAGATGCACTATATGGAAAACATCACTTAATCATTGAACTTCTGTGTTTCATTTCCACCAGTGTCTAAAATCCAGCCCCAGGCCAGGCAGTTTGCCTTTACAAACATTTGTAAAAGAATGACTCATTCTCAAGAGTTCACTGAATTCTAGCGTGGAACGTAATAGGATGCCACTATCATAACAAGTCAGTTCCTGAAATTTCTTCCATTCTAGATATTCTACTATTACCTGTGATTGGTATTATTGCCAAAAGGAAGCGACTATGCCACTCCCTCTATTGGACTCGGCGATCATGAGATTTCCGGGTGTCTAGTAGGGCTGCACCGGGTATGGAACTTTCGATACCCAATCAATACCTTTGTAGCTGGATCTATCTGATACTGGGATTTGCTATTTTCCTAGTATTTTCCTCGGCACGCACCATGTTCCCATCAGCCGGCACAGTGGTGATGTGATGTGACTGCCGTTGGCCACCAATGAGAAGATAATACTGAGGAGGAGGGGAGGGGCTGTTAAAACTGCGCCACTAATGCATAAAATTAACCCATAAATACAAATGTAGGCTGCGGGTGCCGGCTGTATCACACTCAATGACGGACAGGGATCCTGCGAACCCCATCAATTAACCTCTCAGGTGCGGCACCTGAGGAGTTAATTGACCTGGTTCAGCAGGATTCCTGCTGGCTGTTTGATACAGCTGGGACCCACCACCTACATTTGTATTTAGGGGTTAATTATATTCATTGGTGGCACAGTGCCCGCCCACCACAGTATTATAATCATTGGAGGCGCAGTGCCCCCCCTCATCCCCCCAGTATTATATTCATTTATGGCAGTGGCCACAGGGTCCCCTCCTCCTCCTCAGTATTCTCATTGGTGGCAGTGACCACAGGGCCCCCCCTCCCCTCCTCCTCAGTATTCTCATTGGGGGAAGTGGTAGCTTCCGATTGGAGACCCAGCAGTGAAATCGTGGGGCTCTGATCGGTTACCATACCTGCCAGGGTGTTACTGAAGCCATGGCTTTTTTGGTGTGTTTTTTTTTCACGTGGTATCGAATGGTATTGAGTGTCGCAATACTTTTTTATGGTATCAAAATGGAATCCAAATTTTGGTATTGTGACAACCCTAGTTTAGGATATGGCAGAGCTGCAGGGTCTTAGTAAACCCTGATCACCTTTGTAGCTCTGCCAGTGTACAGTACAATGCTCACCCATAGGCCTCATGCACACGAGCGTAGGTGTTTTGCGGTCCACAATCCGCGGATCCGCAAAACACGGAAGCTGTTCCGCTTTCCGTTCCACAATTTGCAGAACGGAACGCGGCCCATTGTAGAAATGCTTATTCTTGTCCACAAAACAGACAAGAATAGGACATTCTATATTTTTTTGCGGGGCCACGGTATGGAGCAATGGACGCAGACAGCACATGGAATGCTGTCCGCATCTTTTGCGGCCCCATTGAAGTGAATGGGTCCGCGCCCCAGCCGCAAAATATGCGTTTCGGACGAGGACCCAAAATACGTTCGCGTGCATGAGGCCATAAGGGACTGTTTTCCCCTGTAATTGGGCTTCTTTGGATGATGGAGGTACAGTAGAAAAGTGCAAAAAACAAAAAGTGTCAATGTCCCCCAGAGGTCTTTTAATGACCATTTGAGGGACATATTGTGTGGCAAAATATATCAAAAATGAGTAAAAATGAAAAAATAAAATAAAATGCCCATGCAAACTGGAAAATAAATGGAAAAAAATGATTTTTATTTATTTTTTTGCACAGTTTTCCTCAAATGAAACTGAAAAGAAAAAGAGCCTGCAAAGGGAAGGAGGAGTGAGCAGCCGTGCATGCATGGCCCCTCTCCACCACCAAGGGAGTTCTGGCTGTGCTATTTACAGCAGTTCCATAGCGTTTAACTGAGTGGTGGCTGCGTGTGCGTGTCTTGCTCTACATTCACTGCTATGGGACCTCTGAAAATTGCCGAGAGCGCTGGCTTGGCTTCTTTTGGAATTTTAATACAGTAGCAGTGAACGCAGAGTATGCCGCCCCTGCATGGTGCGCTCTCCGTCACCTCTTGTTACAGATACGACGATACCTAATATGTCTGTTTTTAAATTTTATATTTCTTTATTATGGGAAAGGAGCGTTTTTGTTTTTTTGTTTGCAGTCCGCAGCACGGGCCCGGCCAGCACGCGGTCGTGTGCATGAGCCCTAAGAGATTAAGGCTACGTTCACACGACGACATTTGTTGCACAACAAAAAGTCGCACAACAAATAGGGCACAACTTCACTGCAACATTTGTCGCGCGACATTTTGTCGCATTATTGTCGCGAGACAATTTTTATAATGGGAGTCTCTGGTGCCGCATTGCGACATGCTGCGACTGCGACGCGACAGACCTTGAATGGATTTTTTGCGACTGTCGCGTCACAGTCGCAGCATGTTGCATGTCGCAATGCGACACCATTGACTACCATTATAAAAATTGTCGCGCGACAATAGTGCAACTTATTGTCGCGCGACAAATGTCGTCGTGTGAACGTAGCCTAAATCTCACTTTCCCTCTGGCTTGCATTGCACTCAGCTCCCTGCCCATCAACAGTGGTCTCCTCAGAGTGGCAGATGGTTGTATCTGCAGTTATCATGGCTCTCTCTCCACGTGGCACAGCACCACCCCATCTGCACATTGGTGACTCCAGGTTGTGGTATTGTTGATGAATAAAATCATCATATTAGCTACTGATTATTAGAAAGCTATTTAGCTATTTATGATTATTTTCATGAGTTCTTCCTTTTGCATATACATAAGCACTAATATTCAATAACTTCCATGCCGCTTTCACAAGCTGGAGACTACGTGCAAATGCTGATAAGAATGCAAAGAGCAACATTTACTCCCTAACCCCTTAGTGACCAGGCTGTTTTGGGCCTTACTGACCAAGCGTTTTACTTACTTTTTTCATCGTCACGTTCCAAGACCCATAACTTTTTTTTATTTTTCTTTCTATGGAGTTGTGTGAGGGCTTGATTTTTGGGGGACGACTTGTATTTTTCATTGGTATCATTTTGGAGTAAATGGTGCTTTTTGATCGCTTGTTATTACGTTTTTCCGGTGGCAACTAAGAATAAATTTGTAATTCTGTCTCTTTTTTTTAATCTTTTTTTTACGGCGTTCACCGTAGGGCATAATTTACGTGATATTTATGTAGTCCGGGTCGTTACGGATGTGGCAATACCAAACATATGGGGAAGATTTTTTTTTTTGCTATTTTTTTCATTGAAAAGTGTATTTTCAATGGGAAAAAAAGGAATTAGTTTTTTTTTTTTACTTTTTACCACTTAATAGTCCCACAAGAGACAGTTTTTGATTGCTTTTGAAATGCAATGCACTCTCCCTATAGTGCATTTTAATGGGAATGCTATTCTGACATTGACCAGCAGGCTAAGAGGCGCAGCCTGCTGGAAATTACTCAAGGCTGGTCTGGGGCCTACATCAAACCCCAGGCAGCCTTCACACACATTGGCACCCCGCGATCGCATTTACGGAGTGCCAATGGGAGCACTTTGTCAGCACTTTACATGCGTCAGGCGTCATTGCCCGCAGCATGTAAAATGTTAAACAGCCTGGATCGGCACTCCTGCCGGTCTGGGCTGTTAGAGCAGGGCTGCGCTGATGTGAAAGCCAAATCCCTGCTCTGCGCTGCACGAGGGAACCCGTGCAGCGCTTAGACTGGGCCGCCGTAAAAAAGCGGTGGCCCAGCCTAAGGCCCCTTAGTGACCGCCGTAAAAACAAGTATGGATTGTCACTAAGGGGTTAAAGCATAATCACGTACATGTATGTTATGCTGAAGGCGTTGTATGCAAAAAGCTCACACGCTGAGCTCACTCCCTACATGGTGGGCATAATATCCAGCACTTGGCCACAATGGCCGGGATCGGTGATGACAACTAACTCCATCATTTAACCTCTCAGATTGCCAACATCTGTGGGGATAGGCAGAGGGAATGGGCTCTCTCTGCCTTCTGATCAGAGCCCCCGTAGCAAAATCGCAGGCTCAGATCAGTTACCATGACAGCCTGGGGTCTTCTGAAGGTTTTCAAACCTGTTATGGTCAACTGCCTATAAAGCTGTGCGCGAGGCATGGCTCAGCAGGTAGTGTCTCAAGATCCCGCAGACTAGGATAGTATTCTATTGTGGTATATGGGACAAGCAAACAGAAGATCGCAGGTTCCAGTTCCCCAAGAAGACTAAAAGTTACTAAAGTTGGAGAAAGTTTAAAAAAATGCATAAAAATTCAAATCATGCCCTTTTCCCAGTTTTGCATATATAGATAAACATAACAGGTATTGCAGCATCCGAAGATGCTCGAACTATTAAAAATATAAAAATATTTTTCCCACACAGTGAACACTGTAACAAAATAAATTAAAATTCAGGATTCACCATTTTACTTCACCTTGTCCCTGTAAAAAAGTTTAAAAAGTGATCAAAAGCTGTATGTACACCAAAAATGGTACCAATAAAAGTTACGCACAACAAATAGGGCACAACTTCACTGCAACATTTGTCGCACGACATTTTGTCGCATTATTGTCGCAGACAATTTTTATAATGGGAGTCTCTGGTGCCGCATTGCGACATGCTGCGACTGCGACGCGACAGATCTTGAATGGGATTTTTTGCGACTGTCGCGCCTACAGTCGCAGCGATGTTGCATGTCGCAATGCGACACCATTGACTACCATTATAGTAAATTGTCGCGCGACAATAGTGCAACTTATTGTCGCTAGCGACAAATGTCGTCGTGTGAACGTAGCCTAAATCTCACTTTCCCTCTGGCTTGCATTGCACTCAGCTCCCTGCCCATCAACAGTGGTCTCCTCAGAGTGGCAGATGGTTGTATCTGCAGTTATCATGGCTCTCTCCACGTGGCACAGCACCACCCCATCTGCACATTGGTGACTCCAGGTTGTGGTATTGTTGATGAATAAAATCATCATATTAGCTACTGATTATTAGAAAGCTATTTAGCTATTTATGATTATTTTCATGAGTTCTTCCTTTTGCATATACATAAGCACTAATATTCAATAACTTCCATGCCGTTTCACAAGCTGGAGACTACGTGCAAATGCTGATAAGAATGCAAAGAGCAACATTTACTCCCTAACCCCTTAGTGACCAGGCTGTTTTGGGCCTTACTGACCAAGCGTTTACTTACTTTTTTCATCGTCACGTTCCAAGACCCATAACTTTTTTTTATTTTTCTTTCTATGGAGTTGTGTGAGGGCTTGATTTTTGGGGGACGACTTGTATTTTTCATTGGTATCATTTTGGAGTAAATGGTGCTTTTTGATCGCTTGTTATTACGTTTTTCCGGTGGCAACTAAGAATAAATTTGTAATTCTGTCTCTTTTTTTTAATCTTTTTTTTACGGCGTTCACCGTAGGGCATAATTTACGTGATATTTATGTAGTCGGGGTCGTTACGGATGTGGCAATACCAAACATATGGGGAAGATTTTTTTTTTTGCTATTTTTTTCATTGAAAAGTGTATTTTCAATGGGAAAAAAAAAGGAATTAGTTTTTTTTTTTTTACTTTTTTTACCACTTAATAGTCCCACAAGAGACAGTTTTTGATTGCTTTTGAAATGCAATGCACTCTCCCTATAGTGCATTTTAATGGGAATGCTATTCTGACATTGACCAGCAGGCTAAGAGGCGCAGCCTGCTGGAAATTACTCAAGGCTGGTCTGGGGCCTACATCAAACCCCAGGCAGCCTTCACACACATTGGCACCCCGCGATCGCATTTACGGAGTGCCAATGGGAGCACTTTGTCAGCACTTTACATGCGTCAGGCGTCATTGCCCGCAGCATGTAAAATGTTAAACAGCCTGGATCGGCACTCCTGCCGGTCTGGGCTGTTAGAGCAGGGCTGCGCTGATGTGAAAGCCAAATCCCTGCTCTGCGCTGCACGAGGGAACCGCGCAGCGCTTAGACTGGGCCGCCGTAAAAAGCGGTGGCCCAGCCTAAGGCCCCTTAGTGACCGCCGTAAAACAAGTATGGATTGTCACTAAGGGTTAAAGCATAATCACGTACATGTATGTTATGCTGAAGGCGTTGTATGCAAAAGCTCACACGCTGAGCTCACTCCCTACATGGTGGGCATAATATCCAGCACTTGGCCACAATGGCCGGGATCGGTGATGACAACTAACTCCATCATTTAACCTCTCAGATTGCCAACATCTGTGGGGATAGGCAGAGGGAATGGGCTCTTCTGCCTTCTGATCAGAGCCCCCGTAGCAAAATCGCAGGCTCAGATCAGTTACCATGACAGCCTGGGGTCTTCTGAAGGTTTTCAAACCTGTTATGGTCAACTGCCTATAAAGCTGTGCGCGAGGCATGGCTCAGCAGGTAGTGTCTCAAGATCCCGCAGACTAGGATAGTATTCTATTGTGGTATATGGGACAAGCAAACAGAAGATCGCAGGTTCCAGTTCCCCAAGAAGACTAAAAGTTACTAAAGTTGGAGAAAGTTTAAAAAAATGCATAAAAATTCAAATCATGCCCTTTTCCCAGTTTTGCATATATAGATAAACATAACAGGTATTGCAGCATCCGAAGATGCTCGAACTATTAAAAATATAAAAATATTTTTCCCACACAGTGAACACTGTAACAAAATAAATTAAAATTCAGGATTCACCATTTTTACTTCACCTTGTCCCTGTAAAAAAAAAGTTTAAAAAGTGATCAAAAAGCTGTATGTACACCAAAAATGGTACCAATAAAAGTTACAGGTCACCCTGCAAAACAAGCCCTGATACAGTTCTGTAGACAGAAATATGAAAAAGTTATAGCTGTCCGAAAATGGCGATGCAAGGAAAAATAATGAATTTTTCTGAGGTTTTTTATTTTATTAAAGTAGTAAAACAAAATAAAAACTATACTCATGTGGTATTGCTGTAATTGTCCAACAGAATAAGGACATTTGGGTATTTTTGGTGCAAAGTGAGTGCTGCAATATCAAAACCCAAAAAACCTTGGTGGAATTGTGTTTTTTCAATATCACCCACATTATTTGTTTTCCTATTTTGAAATACAAGACATGGTAAATCAAATGGCAATAAAAAATACAACTTGCCCCGCAAAAAACAAGCTCTCATATATCATTAAAATTATGGATCTTCAAATGTTGGAAGGAAAAAAACAAAAATTATAATGGCCCGAGTTAAAAAGGACACTGTGGCCCAGATTTACTAAGCCTCTAGATGGCATAAACTAAGGCCCCTTTCACACGAGTTTTCCTCGCGGGTGCAATGCATGAAACGAACGCATAGCACCCGCACTGAATCCAGACCCAATTATTTCAATGGGTCTGTGTACATGAGCGTTTTTTTTTTCACGGTTCTGCGTTGCGTAGAAAAACGCAGCATGTTCTATATTCTGCGTTTTTCACGCAGCCCTGGCCCCATAAAAGTGAATGGGGCTTCAGTGAAAAATGCATTGCATCCGGAAGCAAGTGCAGATGCAATGCATTTTTCACTGATGGTTGCTAGGAGATGTTGTTTGTAAACCTTCAGTTTTTTATCACGCGCGTGAAAAACGCATCAAAACGCATTGCACCCGCACAGAAAAAACTGAACAACTGAACGCAATCGCAAACAAAACTGACTGAACTTGCTTGCGGGTGCAATGCGTGACGTGAACACATAGCACCCGCACTGAATCCTGACCCATTCATTTCAATGGGTCTGTGTACATGAGCGTTGTTTTTCACGCATCAGTTCTGCGTTTTTTATGACTCCAATTAGTTGGCTTACTTTGAGACAGACCTTTATGCCAGATAGCACTGAAATTTTGGCGTAAAATGGTGCATCTTAGGCCCTGCCCACTTTCCCCACAAAGCCCTACCCACTTTCAGCTAAGCCCCACCCCTTGTTAAGCATGTAAGAAAAAAGTATATTAAAGGGCAATTCCCATCACAGACAATGAGGGCATTGCGCTAGGATATGCACACATTGTCTGATAGGTGCACGTCCCCCACCTACGCCGAGAACGGAGCGGGTAGAGTGGTGGCTGGAGGACCCCAGGTTTCCCGGAGTCCAGCCACCACCAAGTGCTCTCCCCACATGAATGGGAGCGCAACGCGCTTGCGCAGCCACCACTCCCTTTCATTTCTATGGGGCTGACGGAAATAGCCGAGCCAGCACCCTCCACCACTTTACCTGCTCTGTTCTCAGTGTATGTGCAGAACCCAGAGTTGGGAGCCGCACCTATCAGACAATGGGGGCATATCCTAGCGATATGCCCTCATTGTCTGTGAGGGAAAAAACCTTTTAACCCTAAAAGCGCCAAACTGCACCACTTTTTAGAGAGATTTTTGGCGCAGACACATTAGTAAATCCTCAATATAAGAATCCTCAAGATCTAAAACAGGCATCCTCAAACTGCGGCCCTCCAGCTGTTGCAAAACTCCCAGCATGCCTGAACAGCCTACAGGTATCAGCCTACAGCAGGGCATTGTGGGAGTTGTAGTTTTACAACAGCTGGAGGGCCGCAGTTTGAGGATGCCTGATCCAAAAGATACCAGAGCTTAGATGGTACATCAAAATGGAGACCAGCAGGGATGAAGAGGTGAGCAAGATACAAACCTGTCCAAACATTAAGAAGAGTTAGGTTATTTCTAAAACTATGAAACAGTCAGTCCCAATCATAGTTGAAGTAAATTTCCTGCTATTTGCGTTATCCAATGCCATTTTGATCAATACTCTGCATTATCTGGTTAACTACTTGATGCTTGGAATCATTTAACTCTTTTCTCCAGCAGCTCATAGCTGCAGACACATTCATGCAGTTATGCAGCCTTATAAATGTTCCTTAAGGCTATTTGAGAAGGCTTATCATAATCCTTTGTTAAAGCTGGTCATGCACATTCAATAGCCGTCAGCTAAAAGATCGTTTGCCGACATTCATATCTCCCAATCCGCATACATGTTCCGCTCACCCACATGTGTACTGTATGTGTGCTGTATGGGGACAGCAGTGAAAGCCACTGCCAGATACATCTAGTTGAGGGGATAGTCGGGAGCCCCCCACACACTAACACATACTTCTAAAACTTCTTAAACGTCTAAGATTTTCCCAACTTTTTATCAAAAACACACATAAACCTATACCGGAGCTCTAAAAGAAAACCGCTAAATGTGCATTTACCAACAAATACACAAATATATAAATGGTAGTCATTCTGTTCCATGTTAATCAGCGCTGTAATTTCCTTTTTCACAGATTTAGGCTACATACACACGACCGTTGGTGTTTTGCGGTCCGCAAACCACGGATCCACAAAACACGGAAGCTGCTTCGCGTTCCGTTCCGCAATTTGCGGAATGGAACGCGGCCCATTATAGAAATGCCTATTCTTGTCCGCAAAACGGACAAGAATACGACATGCCCTATTTTTTTTGCGGGGGCACGGAACGGAGCAACGGATGCGGACATATTCATGACCTATTCTCAGGCCCCCGCTGGTCTCATATTGATGAGCTATCCTGAGGATAGGTCATCAATATGAGATCAGCGGGGGGCCTGACTGCGGGCAAACCCCGTCGATCAGCTGTTTGAGAAGATCCTCCTCGCAGCTTACCAAGCACAGCACCGTACATTGTATTGTGGCTATGCATGGTATTGCAGGTCACGCCACATTCACTTGATAGGCCATCAATCTGTAAATCCCAGAAAAGCGGCATACTAATTTGCAAATGCCCTGACTCTGATAAGTGATATCGCATGCATGTATGAATGGCTAGAAGCTTATCTGTCCTAGAATATCCAAATATAAGGTAGTCATTTGGGAAAAAAAGATTAGATGGAAGAATCATCTACGTCCATTATTTTCTGCTATGATAGCTGCAGAATAGAATTTCCCATTAGAACAAAAGGATATCCAACATAACAAATACACAACACACATATGTATGTAAGATCACATCCCTATGTGCAAAATCAAAGAGAAGGAACGTTACTTCAGCTGTATGATTGTTGTGCTAGGACTTATGTCACTGTTTCATTCACGTTTTAATGTTTGGACAGATTTGTATCCCGCTTACCTTTTCTACTCCTGCGGGGACTAAGATATTTGCTCCTGAGATCCCCTGCGACTAACGATAAGGCGCTTATTGTCATGATAAACAGGGAGGCAGCTGACTGGGTGAAATCCACAGATTCCTCTCTACATGAGTGGGGAATTTTTTTGAACCACATGCCTTCAAGCATGCCGACAATGTGAGAATTACATTTACAGAGGAGATCTTTACGCAATTAAAAGGGTTATCCAAACCTGAAAAACTCACCCACAATGCCCAAGCCCCTCATACAGAGAAAATTTACCTGGTTCCCGATGCTTGTTTCCTTCCAGATCCCTCCACGGCTGTTGCTGGATCTCCCCGGCGTACAGATCACAACATCCGTCGGGGGGTGGTGGGGTTTGGGGTGTGCAGCTAATAGCAAGCCATAATGGTTTACCTGCACTCTTGCATCACGAGGACCAGGTAAGTATTTACTGTATGAGGAGCATTGTGGGTTTTCCAGGTTTGGATACCCCTTTAACTGCACGGGACTGTATCACTGAGAAGGAATGCTGCCTGCATGGTGAGGGGACCAAATTGTACTGGCTGCATCTCTGTCTCAGTAGAGTCACCTTGGCATCCAGACCAACCACAGGCACGTGCATTTATTCTGAGAAGTTTGGAAGCCAATGCACTGTTTAATACTGTTCATACTGCCCCCATATCAACCAGGCAAAGCAAGAGGTAACCCGCCTATGGACATTTGGAAGATTATGGAGGTAGCAGCTCCCTCTCTTCTTCTTCCTTCTGCTTCTGCTGCTTGGTCTGGGACCCAGTCATTACTTGACTACCAGGACCTTTGCCACTCTCCCATAATCTTTCTCTTTTGATGTTCTCATGGGTTTCCAGATACTGGTAAAGTAAAACACCATCATTGGGCTCAATGCTCTCGTCATTATTGGCACTGTTCAGGTATCGCTTAGTGTAGTACATCTGCATTACATCCCTGTTGGCACCCATGGTCATAGTCCTATACTTACTCCACTCTATATTTCCCAAAGATATAAGCTCATACCTTTTGCATGCTGACGGTAGGGCACTCCACCCAGTTTGTGGAGCAATGACCAGTTGTGCAACCGCCCAGGTTGCAGTGCCAACCTCAAATGAGTTAAAATAACAGGACCGTGACAGTTACCCATGGATGGGGCTGGATTGTTATGTGGTAGTTAGTACACTATGAGGCAGTAGTGCTCACTGACATCTTGGAAACACAGATGTGGGACACTTTAAGGCTTATCCAAGACAGCCACAGTGTGTGAGGGACGTCCTAACCCCAAACTTTGCAACTAGTTAGCAGTGCACCGGCGACAATTAACTACAATTAACAATTATAAGGAAAGAAAAGGAGTCACCTGTCAGAGAGAGTTCATCAACGTCTCATGTAGCCCAAGCGCCCCGAAGCAAGACCCACAGAGTAGGAGGAGAGACTGATAAGAAACCTAGAGACTGCTGGACTTGTCTGCATTCTCCACCAAAACTGATAAGGAAATCGGCACTTTCTGTAAACAAAAGTCTATTGTCTCACAGGCCGAAGAGTATTAGAGTATAAAAGATTTACAAAGATAGTAAAAAATATTGAGGGCGAAAAACAGGAAGAAGTTTTCTAACTCGGAGAACCAAGTAGAGATGGTCAGGGCACTTGTTTTTTGCCAAGACAAAGGACTTTTAAGCCATTTTCCTGGCCTCATGGATGTCCCCTTCCAATATTGCATGCCTTGTACACTTTAAACAGTAACACCAGGAGTTAAAATCCAACATTGCACCACAAGAATTGTTATGTCTAAAAGAGAGGCCTCTGTCTTAGATCATCCTGCTACTTTATCTGCATCTGCTCCACATTCAGGAGCCCAATGTCAGAATGACTGTTCCAGGGCCATGCTGCAGATTTCATTGTAGCTAAAGTTCATTCAGACACTAGCATAGAGTCCATAAAATGTTAGCTATTGATTATCAGAAATCTGTATATGAATCTTTTCCTCACCATTATGACGACTGCGCTGGATTGCACACAGTCTCTCACACAGTGCTGGTTCCAGGAGACAGGTGTCCTTTTCCAGGCCTTGACCGCTCTCAGGGTGCATGGACTAGATGGCTTCTTTCTACGCTTTAGTTCCCTCAGTCTCAACACCTCTGTGTGTCAGGGGTGTGTTTTAACATAGGGCGTTATTTGATACCAATGGTATGATAATATTTTGAGTTTTGCAGCATTATTTTTTTTCTGTTCATTTTTAATCTAAAATGCAGCCAAAAATGATGCAAAGGCCTCCTTTGTGAGCAGTGTAATTAAATGATCTCCCTTTGAAAACCAAATAACCACAAAGTCTGGAAAAAAATACATCCTCTACACCTATTTCAGTGCTGGCCCTGAACCATGTAGCCTTATGCAGGAGCCCAGTTTGTTCTGATTTACTAGTTTGTTTTTCAAAACTAATTGAAAACAATCATTTATGACAACAAAATGTATTTTGTTGACAGACAGAAACCTTTTTCATCTGTCAGAAAATATATTAGAGATTCCTCTCTAGTGATAATTATGATCGGTATTACTGTAGCTTGTAATGGGTATTGCTAGAGAAGGTGAAGTTGACCGGAGGTGGGAATCAAGACCCCCACCTCAAGTCAACTTCAGCTTCTCTAACAATACCCATTACAAGCTACGGTAATATGGACAGGATAAGTACAGTGTAAAATATAAACTTTATTGACGTTTTTGTGTTTGGTGATCCGGACGATGGTTAATGTCTGAGGAAGCGATAAGCGAAACGCGCGTTGGAGTAGCTCTGAGCTTTTCTGCTCGGTATATTTTACTATCATCTACACGTTTTCTGTACTTAGCATTTGTATGGCACTTTGCACTTTACGTATTGGTATTAGTAGGAAAGGACGTATTACCGTGTATATTTTTCTTTATTATTTACTGCCTGTCCCAATACTTGTATGCTTACATTGTGTAGTTTTGATATATATGTAATCCAGATACTAGGTTCTGTCTGTTCCTGTGTGTTTTATCCGTTGTTTTCTTCTGTAATTAATTCAATTGACTAATAAAGTTTAATATTTACCATTTGTGCTATGATAGTGTAATTGGCGTTGAGATTTATAGCTCTTTGCTGCATAGCACCTCTATATATATTTCTTTGAGCCGTTTTTCTTGGGTGCCAAGACATTGGGTGGTAATTAAGGGGTTACATTTTCGATCCATATTTGGATGGACATTACATTCAGTGCTATCACATATCCAGGAGAGTACATCGCTGCATACCTATAACATCCAGTAATGGCTCCACTGATGTAGACGTTCTCATTCCTCATCATAAACATTTGGCCCAGACAACACATGACGACTTCTTTCAGTCACGAGCTTGCCACACAGACATCTAAGTTCCTTACCTTTCTATCATTGCTCTCCTGGTTCACCAACAGTGTTTTCCTGCTGCTAATTCTAATACTGTGCACGCTGTGTTCCCCAATACCCCCAAATAGTATACTGAAGAAATAACAGTGCAATATAGATAATCCCCAAAGTGCTCACAAAGTTCCCACCAATAGTATTAGTTCACTCCCAGTTTGCCCACGTTTGTAATACTGCCCTCCAAAGTGCCCCTAATGGTAGTAATTAGAGATGAGCGAACTTTAAAAAAAAGTCCGGCGTTCGGGTTGTGGTAAGTCGCGCATCCCGTTATGGATTCCACTATAGCGGCATATGGAATCCATAAGGGGCGGCTGCCACCAACCCGAACTGTTGAACAGCCGAAGGACCTGGGGTGACGTCACTGTCATGTGATCAGTGCAGGGGGCGTGGCTCAGCACGGGATCAAATCCAGTGCTGAGCCACGCCCCCTGCACTGATCACATGACAGTGACGTCACCCCAGGTCCCTCGGCTGTTCAACAGTTCGGGTTGGTGGCAGCCGCCCCTTATGGATTCCATATGCCGCTATAGTGGAATCCATAACGGGTTGCGCGACTTACCACAACCCGAATGCCGGACTTTTTTTTAAAGTTCGCTCATCTCTAGTAGTAATACTCCCTGACAGGGCCTGTTAGTAGTAATTCCTTCCATATTGGGCCCAATAATAAGAATGCCCCCATAGAACCTCCAGTAATAATGCTCTATAGTGCTCCCAGTATTGATAAAGCTCCCCAAATTCCCCCAGTAGTAATAAAGCCCCCGCGTGTAGTACCCTCAGTAGTTATGAAGCCACCAATAGTGCCCCTAGTAGCTATGATTACGCCTATAGTGTCCCTAGTAGTTATAATGACCCCCATAGTGCACCCAGTAGTTATAATGACCGCCTATATTGCTCCAAGTAGTTGTAATGGCCTCCTGTAGTGCCCCAATAGGTATAATGCCTCCTGTAGTGCCTCCAGTATTAGAGTATTCCCTGCAGTGGCTATTTTTAGTACCCCCCTATAGTTATAATGTTCGAGCCCCTCCCCCCACATAGTGCCCCAGTACTTCTTTACCACCAAAGTGAGTTAGAAAACATCCTACCGTTATCTGCTATGCAAGCCAAAAGCCTCTTCCAGGCATTTGGTCGCGATGATATCAATGTGCCATAACTGCGCAACTGTCATAGCAGCTGCTATGGAGTCCAATAATTAAGGGCGCCCATCTCCACTCGGACATACAGTATGCACAGTTAGTGACGTATATGGACTATGGAAGAGTGCATTACATTTTGCATTATTTCTGTGCTGTGACATCACTGATTTATGTCATACATCATCATGGATATTATAATAATGTTTTGATATTACTGTCAGCCTTTGAATTTCTGGAAAAATTTGATTTGTCAGAAAAATGGCGCTTTATGGTAACAAATCAATTTTTCCTGAAATGGCGGTAAAAAAAAGTACATGCGCACCTCATCCATTTGCTAGCTGAGAGGCTGCCGCAGCCATATTAATTGAAGAAAATTAGCCAAATCGCTGTCCCCCATCATTGGGCCAAAACATACATTGGAAAGTAATTTGTAACAAATCGTATGTCTTTGTGAACTTCGGGGAAGCAGCCAAATCAAATTTTTCGATAACTTCCTTTATCTCTAGACATCACTGTGTGCATGATATCTGTGCATTAGGGAACCCAACCTAATCATACATTTCTCATGTTCTGAACTTGCTGCTGAAATTGGCCATGGCGGAGCTGGGTCCCATTCCAAGTTCTGCTCTGGGGCCCCATGGCTCCTTGTTACGCTTCTAGATCTGTGTTTAATTATCCAAGATGTTTGGAGCAGCTTTCCTGCTGAGCTTCTTCAAAATCTGTGTGCAAGTGTACTGTACCTAGAAGAATTGAGGATGTTTTGAAGACAAAGGGTGGTCACACCAGATGCTGATAGGATTTCGATTTTTCATTCACGTTGCATATTGTTAATTCATAAACATAAACTATTAACACCTCCATTTTTGTAAATATTCGTACTTTGCAGCATTTTTTCCACACCTGCCTAAAACCTTTGCACAACACTCCTAGATTTCTAACCTAGCTGGTTCTTCTTGCATGAACAACACACCTCAGTTAATTCCTACGACATTCCTGAGCTTGCCCAGGGAATGGTATTCAGGAAAGTCTGGTGTGGGGTGTTTCAAAGAGTTATCTCCCAGGGAAAGAGATCCATCTTGCTAGCACCATTCTTTTCCCAAGGAGCATTGCCACTAAGGCTTCATACACAGCGGGTCTCTTTCAGGAGAGCCAGTACTCCTCCTAAGGTGTGTGGTGTTGATAAGGATCATAATGAGGTATTACAGGGTAAATCAGATACAGACTGAGAAACTGTAACCTGTGGATCTCATAAAGAAAACAGGTTCTTGGCAATAAATAAAGACAATTATTTTTCTGGTACAGGATTCAAACAGAGGGACGACCATACTGGACCTACTATTAACCAATAGACCTAACAGAAAAGTAGACGTGCAGGTTGGAGGACACCTTGAGAATAGTGACCATAATAGAATACACATTCAATTGTCATTCAGTAGGGTGAGGCACAAAAACACAGAACTTCAGGAAAACAAAGTTTGATTTGAGCTTAGGGAGGCCATTAGCTTGACTAAAGGGTGTATTAGACAGCCCGTTTTACCAGGGGATTGTAGGGAAGGAAGTGTTTGCTAGCGGAGGAGACCGCTGCTATTACACGCAGCAATCTCCTCCTCAGTATAGGGAGGAGCGATCGTTATACTATCGTTCTGAATCATTGTTTACCGGCAGCAGCTCTTGTTTAGACTCCACGATCTACCGGCTGCAAACAATCATTTTTCCATTGGATTGCCCAATGAACGAGTGTTTGCTTGTTCATCTGACAATCGGCGGCAGAATTATACTGCCAGAGGATCGCTAACAAGAGTTACCACGAAAAACCGGCATGTGTAATTTACCCTTAAGGCTAGACTCGCATCGTGTTTTTATCATAATTTATGGAAATCAAAATTTATGGAAACTTGACATACCCATAGGCTGTAATTGGGCAAAGATAGTTCATACTTTTGTCACGGGTTACGTTTCTGTACATTTTTGTTTTGCAGGACTGACTAATTTAGCATACCACGCTTTTCTGTCTTGCAAAACAAATGTATAGAAAAGTATGCATTTTATACATTACAATAAATGACAGACGGAGGGAAACAGAAGACAATACATTACCAGAGGTTTAAAAAAAACGGTATACATTTTTATTTTAAATAAAGGACACAAACATATTGAAACGTATGCACATCCATCAAATGGATATGTTTTAAAACATTTTTTATACATTTCTATGCGATTTTTTTATTATATAACTAAACGTATCTACATGACTTACAGCAAAAATGTGATGTGAACAGGTCCTAACGTATACAAAAAAAATATACGTTAACGGATGCTTCAGACAGATGTCATACAGTAAAAAAAAAGGGGAACATTTTGTATACCGTTGGGGAGTGGCTTCCCTTATGAACCGTGCACCCCCATTCCATCTACCTGGTTCTTTTAATTGGTAGCATTACATAGCTGGAGCCTACTTTACCCAATTGTAGGCTGAGAGGCATGTGTTAGAGTAGGTCCCGTCTGTTTGAAGCCACCTTGTGGCGGGTAGATGTGTCCAACATATTTCTGATCAATAATATTCGCAACGAGCTTCTACTTTTTATTACAGTAAGTATAGCAGTAGTGAAGATTACTTATGTCTTTGTGCATCAAGCAATGTGCTGTTACTTGTAGTTCTATAGATGTCATACAGTGACATCCGCCACCATAGTTCCACTGTAAAAAATCATATACATTAACGTATACGTTTTTTGTGGATGAAGCGTAGTATACCATACTTTTCTATCCTGCAAAGTCCAGCAAAAAAAAGTATACATTTTATTTTTTGCAATGGAACTGTATAGTGATGGATGCCATACAACCAGGGCCGTTTCTGCCATGAGGCGAGATGAGAAGGGGCCACAGAGTGCATTACTACTGTAAAGGGGCCACAGAGTGCATTAGTACTGTGAAGAGGGCACAAAGAGGGTATTACCACTGTGAAAAGGGCACAGATGTGTCTGTCCCTATGTGTGTTTGTGTCACCATGCCCACACTGTTCCTATGTCTGCATCAGACGTTCTGTGCGGGGCAAGGAGAAGAAGAAGGAAGAGGAAGCAGCACCGCCAGCATGGAGTCCCGTGGGTGAGGCACAGGGAGGCACAGCAAGGACGTAGGTAACACTACCACATGATCTACACTAGTGTTATCTGTGGTTTTACATAGGACTGTAGGTAACACTACTGCATTATCTGTACTCAGATAGCCATCACTGTGTTATTTGTGCAGTTACATAGAACTGCAGGTAACATCCACTATATTATCTGTACTCAGAGATTTAACACTGTGTTACCTGTGGTGTTACATAGGACTGCAGGTGATATCAATAACATTATCTGTAGTCGTACCGCCCCAAATCTGGCAGGACAGTCTTGGAGTTCAGTGGCTACTTGGCTTTCATACTATTTTTTTTATGGGAGGGGGGCACCATTTAAGTTTTTGCCTCAGGCAGCAGAAGAGCTAGAATCGGCTCTGCATACACCTCATCATAAATTAGCGAGCGTCTGGCAACAAACATGGAGATCATAGGACAGTGTAAAACACCGCTCTGTAATAAATTTCTCTTTATGTGTTCATCTGTCCATTCAAGACGGGAAACTCCAGAGCCTAAGGTCGTTTGGAGAGATGGCCATGGGTGAAGACAAGCTCATTCCAAAGTTAACTGTTCATGTGTCTCTGTCTTGCGGAGAGATTTGGTTTGCTGTGCAGGCCTTTCTGGACTCGGCAGCATCTTCCTGCATCAGGCCTTGGTCATCCGATACCGAATATCTGGGCAAATACTGCGATAGGGTTCTGCTTGTCACTCTCGCTGTCTGGCATCAGTTCAGTCTGCCTAAACCCCACAAGTTCCTGAGGATCTTTGGGGCCTACCTCTCACCTACACTAGCTACACTCATGAACTGCTCCGATGCTCTTGTCAGGGGGCTGCCTGGGTGAAATTCTGGGTATGTCCGGGTTCAGCTCTGAAACTGGACAACCCCTTTAAGTAATGTAATAGACAGACCCTTAAAGGTGTATTAGATACTCCGATCACACAGATGATTGTCGGGAGGGAAGCGTTTCCCCAAGCAATTGTCTGCTCGCTTGCTGAGGAGACAGTTGCTATTACATGCAGCGATCTCCTCAGCAAAATGGAGAGGAGTGATCGCTATTCCATCACTCGTCCCCATGCCCTACATTGGTTTGCCTGCGGCAGATTGTAATTAGACAGCACGATCGATAGACAGCATGCTAAAAGATGTGTATTGCCTGATGAACGAGCAATCGGCGGCAGTATTACATAGCAAGATGATCGCTAATGAGCGTTACTACGAATGCTCGTTAGTAGAGTTGAGCGAACTTCTATTTTTAGTTCGGCGTCCAAAGTTCGGGTTCGGGTTATCGTAGCATCCCGTTATGGATTCCGCTACCGCGGACCATAGCGGCATTTGGAATCCATAAGGGGATGCTTCATTGAACCCGAACCTTGGACAACCCTAAGTACCTGGGGTGACGTCACCGTCATGTGATCAGTGCAGGGGCGTGGCTCAGCACTGGATTGGATAAGAGGTGATCACATGACGGTGATGTCACCCCAGGTCCTTAGGGTTGTCCAAGGTTCGGGTTCAATGAAGCAGCTCCAGAAAAATCTGCCCCTCCTTAATACCCTTTATTTCTGATATTTACAGACTCTATAATGACAGGTTCTGTTCCACAGGATTGGCGCTTACGCCGCTTAGCAAATGTGTTGCCAGTGTTCATAAAGGGTTTAGAATATGTACCCTGAAACTATGAGCTGGTAAGTTTAACATCTGTGTGGATAACTGTTTGAAGGTTTTCTAAGAGGTGCTATCCTGGAGTATCTCAGTGAAAATAAGTGTGCAACACCATATAAGAATGGGTTATTGAGGATTCGGTCCTGTCACATTAATCTGATCAGTTTGTATGATGAGGTAAGTTCTAGACTGGACCAAATGAGTCATTGGATGTCATATATTTTGACTTCTCCAAAGCATTCGATACTGTGCCACATTAAAGGTTAGTGTGTATGTGGGCAAGTAACTGGCTCAGTGTTAGAAAATAAAGGGTGCTTATTAACGGTACACACTCAGATTGGGTCACTAGTGGGGTACCTCAGGGGCCAGAATTGGGCCCTATTCTCCTCAGTGCATTTATTAAACGGGTGATTCAGGAATAGATATTTATGACATCCTCAGGATAGGTCATCAGTGTCAGATCTATGGGGGTGCGACACTCGGGACCTCTGCTGATCAGCTGTTAGAAGAGGCCTTGAGCTCCGCAGCATCTTCCAAGGCCAAAGACATCACTGTACATCAGTCACATGGCCTAGTTGCTGCTCAGCCTGATTAAGGAGCAGCATGGTGGCGCAATGGTTAGCACTGGAGTCCTAGGTTCAAATTCGACCAAGGACAACAGCTGCATGGAGTTTGTATGTTCTCCCCGTGTTTGCGTGGGTTTCCTCCGGTTTCTCCCACACTACAAAGACATACTGATAGGGAACTTAGATTGAAAATAAAAAAAAATACAAAATAATAATGTTATTGACCTTGGCAGCAACCACCTGACACTGGTTGCTACAGTTAAGTTTCCGTTCAACTAAAATTTCTTAGTCTTTTTTCAGTTTTACTTTAGGAGGAGTAGTCAAAAGTTTACTTTACAGTATGCTGCCCCGGCCCTGCATGCCCCCTTACTGTTCCACATAGTAGTTATGCCTCCTTAGTGCCACTTACAGTAGAATCATCCCCTAGTGCGCCCACACATTAGTCATGCTCCCTTAGTGCCCCCTTCATAGTAGTTACGCCCCCTTAGTGCCTCCTTAACAATAAAATAACTCCTTAGTTCCCCTACACAGTAGTTATGCCCTCACACAGTTGTCATGCCCTTTTAGTGCCCATTTCACAGTAGTTACGTCCCCCTAGTGCCTTCACAATGGAAAGTCCCCTTGTGCCCCTACTCAGTAGTCATGCTCACTGAGTGCCTTCACACATTAGTTATGCCCCCTTTGTGCCCACTTACACTAATGCTACCTCATTATTGCCCCCTTACAGTAGTGCTGTCCCTTTACAGTTGTACTGCCTGCGTAGTACCCCCCCCCCTTTACAGTAGTGTTGCAAGCACCTGCAGCTAATGTCCACTACTGGCGGTAGTGCCAATTGCCGACATTTAACCTCTCAGATGCTGTGGTCATTCCTGACCACGGCATTCGAGTACGCTAAATACCGGAAGCGCACGCCTCCGGTAATGCTCTGGATCCCCCATGCAGCATTTGGAGGAGCCGGAGCTTGTGTGCAGCAGCCCCTGTCTCTATGGAGCCTTAAATCACCATAGACACCAAGCCTATGTGTCTATGACATTAGCAATTTAATGATTGCTTGTTATAGTTTCCTATGGGAACTATAAAAAATGTAAAAAAAATAAAATAGTTTTTAAAAATATAAAAAAAAAAAATTTAAAAAAAATTCAAATCACCCTCTTTTCCCCAAAATGAGAATAAGAATTGTAAATATGAATTCCATACGGAAAAAGGCGAAACAAAGGGTAAAAAGGTTCTGACATTTTTTGGTCGCTTTGGTCGCTCCTCCCACCAAAAAATAATTAAAAAGTGATAAAAAAAAAGTTGTACACACCATAGAATTTTATCAGTGAAAAGTACAGATCGCTCCGCAAAAAATGAGCCCTCATACAGCTCCACACAAAAAGTTATAGGGGTCAGAAAATGACAGCAAAAAAAAGATTTTTTTCAAGTTTTTTTTTTTTTTTTTTCAATCTCAAAACGCAAGAAAAGCTATACATGTGTGGTATTGCCAGATTAGTACTGACCTGGGGAATGAAGATGTCAGCTTTACTGCGTAATGAACGCCGTAAAAAAAACTCAGTAAAACTGTGGCGAAATTGCATTGTTCTCCCAATTCCACCACCTTTGGATTTCTTTTCCCACTTCCCACTACATTCTATGCAATATACAATGGCGGCGTTGGAAAGTACAACTTGTCCCGCAAAAAACAAGTCCTCATACGGCTATGTGAACATAAAAATAAAAAAGTTATTTCTCTGAGAAGGCGCAAAACAAAAACTCAAAGTCAAAAAACCTCCGGGCTAGAAGGGGTTAATCCTACTTTCTCTCACTCTAGTTATGTACTGACAATGCAGTACTGCAAATTCTCACTGCAGGTTTATAATTCTTAGAAGATCCTCCTTCTGCCTCCAAAGTATTTCCAGTCTCCTGAAGTTAGCTGCAGAGTCCAAAAGTCTCTCCTACAAGTTATCTGCCCAGTGGTTTTTTTGCATGCACCTCCTCTTAAGGGCTAATGCACAGAAACGTATTTTTTTTCTGCATCCAATCCGTATTTTTTGCGGGTCTGATGCGGACCCATTCATTTCAATGGGGCCGCTGAAGATGCAGCCAATACACCGTATGCTGTCCGGATCCATATGTCTGTTCCGCGGCACCTGCAATAAATTAGAACATGTCCTTTTCTTGTCCATTTTACGAATGTGGATGGGACCGTTATATATATGGAGGCCAGGACTTTCCGTTCCACAAAATGCAAAACGAACATATCTGTGTTTTGCGGATCCGCAATTTGCACACCCCTTAACAGGCTACGGTCGTGTGCATGAGCCCTAAAACTGATATGCACTTGTTCCCTCACAGGCTGTTCTAAAGCCTTTTTCTCCACTCTGATTGATTCTCTGCTTAGGTTTTTCTGCTTCCTTTCACTACTCTCTCTCTCACTGTTCTGACCTGCTCCTCCCTATGGGTAGGGTGACAGAGCCCCACTTAACAGCCTTCTGCAGCATACACACAGGAAGTGCATAGAAACACATTTTAAACCTTTAAAGGGGTTTTCTAATTTCACAAACAGCCCGCCCCGTGTACCGGGCCAATCACAGGTAATATACTTACCCCGCTCCCTGCGCCGCTTCTGGTTCCTGCACCTCTGTTGCTGCTTCTCCCTGTATACGGATGAAAACATCCGGTGTCGGGGGGAGCAGTCAATGCCAGGTGGGGACGGGGGGGAGCCTCCCTAGCGTCACCCGTGATGCTAGGGAGGCTCGTCCCCGTCCCGTCCTGCCATCGAAGATTGCAGGAGGAAGGGTGACTTTATCCCTGCAGCTAACGCTCTGACAGCACAGTGCTGCTGTCTGAGCTGTTAAAAAAGACATCCCTGTATCCGTCCAGGCCCTGCATCGGACAGAGGACAGGGGGTCAGAAAGCCGGACTACCCTACCCACGCTCATCCCCGTTTTACAATTTGTAAATGAGGGCCTCTCCTGCCTTCACCTCTCCCTCCTAAGAAAATGCAGACAAGAGAATACAGGTGAGCACAGGAGGAACATGGGAACATGTGGATTTAGTTCTATATTGTGTTATATATGGTATGTTTATGTGATGTGTGTATGATACATGCATAGGATGTGATGTTTTTACTGTATATGCCTGAATCTATGTATGGCACAGGTATCTATGGCTATGTTAATATAACATTTGGGATATATGTATGTATGCATGGTGTATATGATAGGAAAGCACCTGATGTACAGGCTAAATACATACTTATACAAATACATACATACATAACATTATTTTTAGTTGGTAAATTCGGGGCATCTAAAGCCAGCCCCCTGAGAATGCCCCAACTCCGAACAACCATTTATGAATGAAGTTATCATTAGCCAGCCCAGTTTTGGACAGCGCGAATTTCCGGGGACTGTCTCTGAAAATCAAGGACAGTCCTGACAAATTCAGGACAGTCAACAACTATGTAAAAGTATCTATAGGGTTACATTAGGCAGACGGAGGACAAAAGAGGGCCCTATTGTCCCCATTCTGTGAACAGCCACAGTCAAGTAAGGAGGTGCGCCACCCTGTTGAAAGTAACATGCGAACTCACTCTTCTCATTGAGCACAGATGGCTAGATGTGCAATTTCATGGGCATAGAGGTCTGACAGAGTAGCCGCCAAGGTCACCGGACTTAATGCCTTTGGACTTTTATCTCTGGGGACATTTAAAGTCCCTTGTATATGCAAAATAAATAAATCCACAATATGGCTCACCTGAAATGACGAATCCTAGAGTGCTGTGAAAAAGTATCGATTCTTGAACACGTTCACAAAGACTGGATTAAACTTTTAACCCCGTGCATCCGGCAGAATGGTGGACCCGTCAAACACGTCATGTAAAGCACTTTAGGAAACCTTGACCTCGCTTAATTCCTAAACAGGTAAAGATAGGTCAAAATTGACACCTCCAAGGTGTTTCTGAGTAAATTGTAGCTGAGAATTATATATCACATGACCCCCTTCCCACTGGAAAAACCTGAGCGGAATTCAATATGGTCACTATGGGTCACTATGGCTAACAGAGGGAGGGTTTCTGAACTGAAGGGTTTCTGGTGGCTGCCCAAAACGGATGATTGGCGAGAGTGTTGGACACTCTCCAATCTCACACTGATGACCTACGCTATTTGGTCTAGTAGTACCCATGCCCATACTATGCTGCCTTTACGTGGGTAGCATTTTAGGTGACAGGTCCGCTTTCAGCTCCTGTGCCATATAGCCTTGTGGCCTAAGTCAGGGATCAGCAACCTCTGTCACTCCAGCTGTTCTGAAACTACAACTCCCAGGGCAGTAGAAAGATAAAAAATAGTGATCTGCTGTATTTCTGCAGATAATAGTCGAAAATATATTCCAAAGGATTTATTTAGTATCTGGGAGTCATAGAATGGGCGCTATCGAACCTAAGGCCGGGCCTGAGTGCAGCCATGATGGAAAAGGCCTACTTTCGATAATAGAGAAGAAGGTCACGTGACATGGTCTAGCAAATAGGAATCAAGGATAGTGTAAGTGAAGTTAGAAGGTGTCAATCATCATCATACAAGAAAATGCTTTGTATGGAGACGTTTAAATCATCGTTTGCCAGGGGCAGATCGCGGTGTCTAATCAGGATCTGTTGCTGGTAAACTGTGATTTAGTATGGGAACAAGCGATGGCATAAGGATTACTCCTGCTTATACTGAGGAGATTGCTGCATGTAATATGTATCTTCCTTCGCGACAATTTTCTGCATAATCTGCTTGTCTAAAACAGTCTTAAAAAGGACCTTTCACCGCTTCATGCGTTCCCCATGTAATAACAATTCTGGAGCATCTATTCTTATAGCTCTATGTTGTGCCGTTCCTTTATTATTTCTACTGGAATTTCTACTATGAATGAATTGCTAGCAGTCTGCAGTAAGGGTACAGGGTGGTGGTAACCAGTTCAGGGTGTGTCCCTGCACAGTCTCACTGTATTCAGTCAGTGCTGCCATTGCCAGACACAACCCTAACTGGTGAACACCCCTCTGTACCCTTACACATACAGTACATGGAGACAGGCAGACGAAAAAAGTTCAAATGCTGACATTCAAATCAGAGATACAGTAGATACAAGTAGAGGAGTTTAAAAAAAAAGAAGCTATATTGTGTTTTAGTTTATGGCAAAATATCCTCCCCATTCAGCACCTAAATGTAGGTTCATATATGTGCTCGGTAACTACAGTAGTTCTGACAGAGGAGCAGACTACCGGAGTTACCAGATCCAAGACACCGCCGAGCACCATGGGTTCCTGGCATAAATGACGGCTTTCTGCTGAAAAAAAGTGCTGCGGGCAGTGCTATACCGGAAACGCACTTGTTCCCTGCCAGATCCCATTATAGTGAATGGGGATCCAGCAGTGTGCAGCCAAGTGAGTTTCTGGCATAAATGCCCGTTTTCTGCCAGAACAATAGCCCTGCATCCAGCTATTTTTCTGGCAAAAAGCTGGAGTTTATGCCGGAAACCCACCAGTTCTTCCCCCCCAGGATCCCATTATAGTGAATGGAAATCCAGCAGTTCTCCTCTGCCAGAACAGAGTACTGGAGTTACCGAACGCAGATGTGAACCTACGCAGACTAGTACCTCGGAACCGAAACCAAGTTCGGTTTCAAGTGTTAAAGTGGTTTTTCACTTAAAAAATCAATTACCGAAGTTATTCAACAAAGTCTTGCGCGACTCCGCAAATAACTTTCTTCGGCTCATTGGAGCCCATGCATTCTAATACTGTACGGAGATGGCTTAGGCTTCCTCAGGAATAGGCAGACCATGTTTCTTTCTGGTAGGAATTACAAACGCTAGCACCATGACCACCGAATGGACAAAATCAACCAGAGATGGTGTGGGTGCTGCAGGTCCTAGTGATGCCCGTCACTGAACTCCTATATGTCTCAGCACAATAAAAAATCTGAAAGCTTCCTAGTAAAATAGTAAAATAGTGCAAAAGGGAAAAACTGCACTTTGGCACGCTGACAGCGCCGTAGACGTATTAGGCACAGAAGAGTTCTCCATCCACTCTGCAGTTTGAGGATCACTAAGGTAGTTGTACTCCGTTAGCTACGTTCCCCCATGTACATAAAGTGGAAAACAACACAGCACACCACTCACAGTCACAGGATTGGATTACCTTAAATCCAGCTATTAATCCAATCTTCAATCCAAAGATCAGTGTGACCGTTGCGTCCGTGCTGTGTGCTGGAACTCGTAGTCGGCACACATGCTGACACACAATTTGCTTCAGTCCATTGGAGCTGCCCCGGCCGGCGTTAAGCTTTGTGTGGAATGTGTAACAAGTGTATGTGGAATTGAGGGAATAAGACCAGATCGGTGGGGGGTGACTACAGTAGAAACATTTCCAGAGCAATAACTCATTGGATACTTCATTTAACACCTTAATGTCAAATTAAATGAATTCAGAAATTGAACTGTTTGCTTACTAATATCAATGGCAGAGCTACATATTCCAAGAGATCAAATGCTGAGTGGGCAGAGGAATATATTCACCGTTGGTTTATAAATTCCAGGGAAATGGACTATCTGTATCGTAATGGTGTCAGTGAAGGAACGACAAGTCCCAGAACGGCCAGATTTAGTAATTTGAGAAGGACTACTGCGGGTGGAGGCTATCCCTGATGCACCGTTAGATACATTTGGGAGCAAAGCTTCTGTTCCCTTGTGTTACTCTCGTTAGCGGTGACGTCACCCATTTCATTTTTTGATTTGGAGTATGCCACTAGTCTGAGCAGCTCCAATAGGCCGAAGCACATTGGCCCTGATTTACTAATTGTAAAGATGGAGTAAGTGTACTGCCGGCTGTCTAGGCCTGCACCAGATTTATTACCGGGCCCAGGGTGGATGATAAATGTGGTGCAGAAATAGACACTATTCACTTACTCTACACATGTGGACAGAATTGTTAGTACCCTTCTATTAAAGAAAGAAAAACCCTCAATGGTCACTGAAATAACTCGAAACTGACAGAAGTAATAATAAATAAAAATTAACTGAAAATCAACCAATGAAAATCAGACGTTGCTCTTGGTTCAGCCGAATGTAATATATAAAGCTTAGTGTATGTATGTCCGCTAAAGGAATCCGCACCGTCGCATTAACAATCACAAAATTTTGTACAGCCACCTCCTGTGACTCGGGAAACATCATAGACTATGCTGTAAGTGGACATTTTTATCCCGCGCTTTCCAATTATTTGCCAAAAAATCCACTTAGTAACCTAACCGCCAAACTACAGGAGCCATTGTCTGTTGGCTGTTGTGGCAGTGAGCCTGGATATTCATCAGGTTGCACATAGCCACCAATCACATCTCGGCTTCTATTTTGCTACAGGTCATTAATATGAGCTCTGATTGGTTGCTATAGGCAACGCAGGACATTCTTAGTATAAGATGGCTGATGTGTGAGTTAATATGATTTCGATTGCGAAGCTTAGCCAACGTTGTTGTAGAGGCTGATGTAACTCACATAACCTTAAGGGTATACTAATTCTGTAGGGTTTTATATACTGTCAATTAAAGACAATGCCCCATAAGACAACAAATTTAATCTCTTATATATATAAAAAAGAAGTTCTGTCTGTCTGTTCTTTATTTAAGGCCAAACGACTGGACTAATCTGCACCAAATTTGGCACACAGGTACATCAGGTGTCCGGGAAGGTTTTATACTGATTCTCAGCTCTCTAGGATTTACCTTTCCTGAGATATTCCCAAAAAAATTAAATATGGCACCATCACATGACCTGCGTTAGCCAATAGAAGCCCACAGGTTTTTCATTCATACCCCAACTTCCAAATACACACGGTCACATGACCCTTATCAGCCAATAAGGTCACTGTTAAGGGAGAGGAGTGTTGCGGAGGTCACTGTTAAGGGGATGGGGTACTGTGAAGGTCATTGTTAAAGGGGCAGTGCTGTGGAGGTCACTGTTAAGGGGGCGGAGTGCTGTGGAGGTCACCGTTAAAGGGGCAAGTTGAGGGGGGCTCACTGTTAAGGAGGCGAGGCGCAGTGGAATGCTCAAAAGCAATGTCTGATTTTCATTTGTTGATTTTCAGTCAATTTTTATATGACTTTTGTCAGTTTCAACCCATTTCAGTGACCATTATAGGTTAGCTTACTTAAAACCGATTTTATGCCAGAATATGGCGCATCTAAGTCCTCATCCCTTTCCCATGAAGCCGCACCCACTTTCTACTAAACCATATCCATTGTTGAGCATGTTGGGAAAAAGTATAGAAACCCTAGATGCACCAAATTGCACCACTTTTTAGATACATTTTTAGGGGATACACATTAGTAAATCTGGGCCATTGCGTAACATTGTGTGTACTTACTATGAGGAAGAGTGCGAGCACACAGCACAGTCACATGGATCTTTGGATTGGTGATTGAATTGATAGCTGGATTTAAGATAATCCAGTCCTGTGACTGTGAGTGGAGTATTGTGTTTTCCACCTCATGTACAGGAGGGGGGAATTTTAGCGGAGTAGAACTACTTTAAAGAAACCTGTCATCAACTTTATGCTGCCCATACTAATGGCAGCATAAAGTAGAGACAGGTGAGTTGATTTCAGCGGTCTGTCATTTATAAGTTAAAGATAAGTGGTTGCAGAGAAACTACATCACAATCATTGCAGACTGGGCCTGGAAAAGAGTCACGGCCACCTGAGAAGAGTCATGGTTATTCATAAATTCCTGCTCTCCCTGCCCACCTGCTGATGACTGACAGTCTTCTACCTAGTTTTCTCCCTTTCTCTCTAGGAGAGAACTGCCAATCATCAGTAGATGGATGAGAGTGCAGGAGATTATAATAACCATGAATCTTCTCAGGTAGATGTGACTCTTTTCAAGGCCTGGGCTGCAATGATTATGATGCTGGTTCTTAGCAATCACTAACTTTTAGCTCATAAGTGACACACCGCTGAAATCAGCATTTCTGTCCCTAATTTATGCTGCCCTCAGTGAGATCAGCATAAAGTTGATGACAGGTTCCCTTTAACGATCCCCAAACTGAAGACTGGATCAAGAACTTTGCTCTACCTAATAATTCTTCTATGTAGTCAGTGTGCCAAAGTGCATTTAGTTTGCGCCTGTTGGACTATTTCACATTTCTATATTACTTTTAACCAGGAACGAGTCTGTGGGCTCTTCCTGCAGTAGCAGATGATACTGAAGGCATTATGAGGGTGATAATAATCTCAGGACTTTCTATGCCGGAAGTCCTCCCTATCTAACTGCAACTCACCAAGGATTCCCTGCTCTGGTAATGTAATTGTCTATAACAGTTATTGTAGTGTACATCACTGGAGCATTCCTTGGCTGTTTCCTATGATAGGTAATCCTAGCTGACTTAAAGGGATTGTCCCTCGAAAAATATTCTACAGTTTTCAAACAAGCACATGCATCTGAATACTTTTGTAATAAACATTTAGCATAGCCACTTGTATAGCGCCATTTGCTGTGTTTTTTTTCCTCTACATTATAAATGGTAATAATTATTCAACAATCATTTCTCCAATTTTCAGCTGTGATTTCATAACAGCATTTATTGCATTTTGTTAAAAAATGCAAATCAGACATTGTATAGTACTGTATATGACAGTCTCTTTCTAACAAAGCTAGAACAAGCCCTGCACCTCACATGGATCCAGAGATGTACCCATGCATTGCTCTGGTAGATTTATATCAAGGGGAGCCTGCTGCAGCTCAGAGGGCATTTTCATGCTGTCCCTGTCACAGCTCAAGAGGTAGTTGAAGGATGTCTCACTTCAGCAAATTACATTTATCTTGTAGACAAAGTTATTACAAGGCACTTACTAATGTATTGTGATTGTCCATATTGCCTCCTTTGCTGTCTGGATTCATTTTTCCATCGCATTATACACTTCTCATTTCCATGGTTACAACCACCCTGCAATCCAGCAGTGGTGGCCCTGGTTCCAGACTATAGGAAAAAGTGCCATCCTATGCGTCCTCCCACAGCCCCGGCCACCAGAGAGGCTGGCGCTTTTTACTATAGTGTGCAATCACAATACATTAGTAAGTGCCTTGTATCTACATGATAAATGCTATTTCCTGAAGTGACACAATCCCTTTAACAAGTTGGTAACATTAATCTAATACCCTAAGGTGGACCTCCACTTGCTAACTAGCTACACGCAATAATATTGCTGGCTGTGTTTCCTGATGCAGCTCCCATCTCACTTTAATCCCATGCCTGCTTCTGACCATGTGGTCTGTAAAGCACTAGTCTTTATCAACTTGTCTTTCTGCCATGTGCTCTCACTACATACCTATTACAGTAGATGGCAGCATAGCATCAGTGTTGTTTCCAACACTCATTTATCCAAGTGCAGTACATCATAATGAATTAAATCCATAGTGTGTTTCCCTCAATCTGTCTATGCTGTCCAAAGTATTTGACTCCCTCAGAGCACTGACATGCCATTGTAGACTGTGTGCAACATTTCCCACCAATATACTGCTAGGAAGTTTTACCCTCCTAATGCAGTACCTTCCCTTACCTGTTACCCCAGCTAGCGTTTCCCAGCAGTGTAAGACTCACACAGCACATGCAGTATGTAAGACTTTTAATTTACATATAAAACCTGGTTTATCAACCTGAATGCATGTACATGGCACATGTGTATAATGCAGCATGTCAAAAGCAAACACTTCAAAGTTGCATTAACAGTCAATTAATAGTCCAACAGTTTAACATGGTGTCTCACATGGATCAATGGTATCCAACAGTGCTTTATGCAAAGGATATGCGTTTTCTTCTCTGTGACACAACATAGGGTCATAAGATTAAATGCTCCAGGATTGTTTTATATGGGGGATGCAAATAGCTGCTAAAACAGACCTGGAAGGAGAAGTGATAAGTCCTCTTTAAAACCTGTTTCCCAGTAATATTTACCCAGAATCAGCTGTAGGGCCATATCCCTCCTCCCCATGGGCATTACCTTTCCCTCATTATTTATACATCAATATTTACATTCTTCTATTGGTTTTGAGAATCATAATACATTTATTTCTCATTACAATACAGTGAAATCTCTTTAGTTTGGTATCTGGTAATCCAGAAAGTGTAAACTACATCCTCTATGAGATCTACAATCACAAAAGATACATCGTCTTGTGCAGGACTTACAGTATAGCGAGGGCGACGCACATTGAAAGCGGTGATTGCTACTGTTTTCTATTGTCATTTTTATGATAACCCACATGCCCAAAATTTAAAGGCTATATGAACACAGTTGGGGGGCAGTTTTTTATTGTTGCATTCTACTTATTTTGGGCTACAAATCCGTATTTCAATTGGTCTTTATTAAACATTTTCAGCCATTTTCTCAGATTTCAGTCTCTGTGTATCTGAAGAGCAGAAAGCAGTCCTCTCATATAGAAGCCCAGATGGCTCATGTGTAGTCAAACTGATAAGAAATTATCTTAAATAAGTGTTTATGAGCTGTCAGGGGTTCATAGATAAGGACTAAGTTGTCAGGGCTTCAATCTGCCGAAAATTACTGCGAACAGAAAGCTGGCTCCTCTGCAAATACATAGACACTGACATCTGTACAGAAAAACAGGCTGACAATTTTTAATTAAGACCAATTGAAAAAATTATTTGTAGTCCAAAATGAGTAGAATGCAATAATAAAGAAAATCTCCCCAAAGGTGTTCATACTAGCCTTTAAATTCACCATAGAGAATAATAGTGGAACTGGTGGAGGTGACCACGCTGGTTTCCTACTCTTTCCGCTGAACTTCTGTCCAGGTGTATTGCCACCATTCCTGTTGCTTTCCTTTACTGGAAACTGAAGAATTGTAATTTTAATCTCTTCACCATAATCCCAGTGTTTTCCTCAAAAATTGACACAGAAAGCTATGTGTATCTATAATGACCTATTTATGTTGCAGTCCTGCACATGAAGTGCTCCTTTCTCTATTTTGTATTCTTTATTTAAAATCTTATAATTATTTTATACTTTTATATCATTATTTTTTCCATAATTGTCTTAAATGTTATTATATCCAAAAACAGACTGACTACAGCATGGGTGACAGAGGGATCTCAGGACATGTCCTCAGACATCATCCTGTAGTTTGTAAGACCTGAAATCCTGAGCTCAGTCTCTTCCATGTAACCTCATAGGCAGTAGGAAGCCGATTTTGAGGTAACAGTGCCCCCTCTTATATGGGCAGCTGCATATGGCACGTCCTCTCTTGCCCACGGGTTGTATGAAGTTTCCAGTTAATGCAATGTCTCAACGATAAGGACAAGTCTTACCTGAGTACCTGTGCTTGCTCCCTGCAGCGTCTACACCAGGACAAGATACTTCAGGGCTCTTTAAAAAGGAATCAGCAATGATTAATCAAACAGCTGCCTCGGGCTCCACACCACATGATCGATTCTTATATAGGATTGTCTTATTTGTCTTTTCCAGTCGCTGATGAGTGGAAGGAAAGGGTCCTGTAAAACTGGGTCAACATGGATGATGCTGGTATAATCGGGTCGTAAAAAAAAACAAAAAATATCTTCCCCACCTAATAGTACATGTATAAGATTCAAATAGGGAAACGTGAGGCCTCCCTTGTGACTGCACTCAGGCAAGTCTGCTTCTGTAGTAACTATGGGCCCCTCAACAGCTTAACAAGTGCTGCACAGTGGGAAAATTCTCTCCCCCTTCAATTATGCTCACACAAAACCCGAACCAAGAAGGGAAGAACAAAAACACAAACAACACGATGGGTTGATGCAAGAGGTGAGCCACAGCATGTATTAAAAGAGATACACTGGAAAGAAAATATCCTTGCAAAGACCACACAGTCTTGCCTATATCTTTACCATAATGCCAACAACATCCCACAAGGTTTAGTTTATGGAAGTTTAGATTTTGCACTGCAAGGATACTCTGTCTGCTGTGAAAACAAGTATACTAGAGAAAAGCATGACACACCAAAGGAGTGAAGGGTGGGAGATTTCAGTTGAAAAAGATGGAGGTCAGTTATAGTTCTAGGTGAGCCTACCCCTTCTTTTAGTAAAAGGTGCCCTTGCTTGGCTTGAACTATGGATAAGGTTGTATGCAGGCATTGGACCATTATCTAAACATGAGCAATCCTACCAAGATCACAGCCCCCTACCCCAGGAAGCTGATAGACCACAGCTCCTACACCAGGACCTGCATTGATGAAATCCCCCTACCACAGAATAGCCACACAGCATACCCTTTAACACAAGAACCCTCATGGATCAAAGCCCCATAGATAGATGACAGTCCTTTGCTCCAGGACTCCTCTCCCCATAGATTCCAGTCCCTATCCATAGACCCCAATTGATCATAGCCCCTACTTCAGGACATCATAAATTGCAATGCCCTTCTCCAGGACCCATCCCAGAAATGACACCCTCTTAATGCAGGACCCCACCCATAGATCACAACCCCTAAGCCAAGATTCCTCATATATCGATGTCCCTGACATCCTGTACAACAACACATAGATTGCATCCTCTTACACCATACCCTCCTTCAATAACAGACCCCTGTCTCAGAGATCACAGACAATACCCCAAGAGATCCTAATGGATCACAGTCTCCTACCTCAGGACCATCCATAGTTCCGTTCCCCTACCTTAGAGATCTAATAGATCATAGCCCACTACCCCAGGCCTCCCATAGATCCCTACCCCAGGTGCGCTGCATGAGGACTCACATAGATAGCAGCCTCCTACATTAGGAACTCCATCAATGACAGCCCCATACCCCAGGGCATTCATAGATCACAGCCCCCTGCACCAGGACCACATATGTTATAGCCCCTTGCCTAAGGATCTTCCATAAATTACAGCTTACGCCAGGACACCCAGTAGATTGCAGCCACGTGTGGAGCAGTATCCCATGGGTGATAATAGTGCATATAGATCATCACTTCATCATATTATTTATAGTTTCTGGCACACATTTACTATTGTGGTTGATTTGGAATTGTGACATTTGGCATTTGTCATTTTAGTCAAATTTATGAGGCAAGTTAGCAAAATAGAATAATCCTGTACACCTTGCAGCCCAAGGTTGTGTGGCTTACTGGGAAGAGGGCATGGCTTAAGATGCGCCAAAAATTTGGTCCAAATTGGTGCAAATTAAGTCAACTAATAGTAATAACACGGCTGTATTTATATCTGGTGCTGCCCTAGATACGAAGTCTGAATACTCCCTAAAGGATGAGGGGAGTCATGGATGGAGTAGCAGTCGTCTGGGACACCAATGAAGAGGAGGGAAGGCACAATTTATAGATGAAATGCTAATAATGCAGTATATATTTTAGACACAAAGAGAACAAAAGTATACAAACATATGTGGACATTATGCGCATGTTGAGCAGAGTCAGGTGGCGTGGCCTGCATGCTTATGGCGCTGGTTTCATAATTCGCCAGCTCCGCTCCTAACATCCATTAAACGGCTCTTACTCGACTTACAGGGGACTTGTGTTTAGTTGGTGGCCCTGCGCTGACTCCCGAAATGGGCAAGCTCCGAAAACGACAACCTCTGAAGAAGCTCACTGAGTTTTTTGCAAAGCCGATGGCAACCAGCCCGGCTCTTCGCCTGCGCAACACATCCCGCTCCTCCTCAGACCCGGGGGACCCCATGCATGCGGGCTCGCCTTCCCTCCCGCTCACTGAAAGCACCATGCTGGGATCGCTCCGCTCCTCGCTCAAGGATGACTTTGCAGCCATGATGTCGGGCTCTGGCGCGAACTGCAGGCATTAGGCGAGCGCACTTCGCACGTGGAGGGGAAAATGTCGGAGTTCGCCGTGTCTCATAACACCTTGATAGATGCCCGAAGCACTGGAAGAGGATGTGTCTGCGCTCAAAAACAAGCTGCAGGACTTGAAGGACCGCCATAGGCGGAATAATGTAAGACTCCGTGGAGTTCCCAAATCAGTAGAGCCTGAGTCATTGGCACCCCTTCTCAAAGGGTTACTATGGGACGCCGTACCTTCGGTGCCAGAGTTGGACTTGATCATTGACCGCATTCACCGTATCCCCAAACCTAAAGGGTTGGATCCTTCACTGCTGCGGGACATAGTGGCACGCATTCATTTTTTTCATGTAAAGGAGGGATTCCTGAGGGCCTTAAGACAGAATCCTGCCCTATCTGCCTCCTTCCAAGGCATTTCTGTGTTTCCTGACTTATCTGCTGCCACATTGGCTAAATGGAGGGAATATGTTCAAGTTACCAAGCTGCTTAGATTCCCTGTCAAGCTCTTGATTGCGTATGAAGGAAAGCAATATATCTGCAGCTCACCTCAGGAAGCGGTGCTCCATCTGCACAAATGGGGTCTTCTTCCCGATACCCCCCAACCTGGCAAAACAGCTGGATCAAGATCGGACAGGATCGCTCCGGAGTGGGAGACGGTGTTAGTTATTTGAACTTTACCCAAGGTTTCATTTGGATGTTAGAAGGACGGTTTAGGCACAGGACTTTCATCTGTCCTACCCCCTACTTCCCCAGTCTGCTTATATCGTGCTTGGAGGTGTAACAACCTCCTTTAAGCAGACATCTTGTTACGTTTACAACTCGCTGTTACCTCATGTGGGTCCTGGACAGGCATCGTCTGGTACAGAGAACAGGCTTTGTGTTCTTTTCTGGAGTTGGGCTCATTTTTTTTGTTCTTATATTTTCTTTTTATGTTAATTCCTTTAGCAGGTTTTATTGGCTTATATTCAAGGAAATGTTCGTATGGTCATTGCTATATCTTCCCTTTTTGGCAGGTTGCACGTCCCCAAGACCTAAATTATCTACTCTTTATGCCAGTATTCTGCCCTTTGTATATAAGGATAAACAACCATTTATGCTCAGATGGGAACATGAGGTGGGTGGGACGTTCTCCGTAGACCAATGGAAGGAGCCTCTATATTGGTCTTTCAAATTCTCTAAATGTATTAATCATGTAGAGCAGGCGAGAAGAATCCAGTTAAGATGGTATCTAACCCCCAACAGTTTGGCTCATTTGATTCCAGGCTATTCCCCTCTCTGCTGGAGAGGATGTGGGGAAATTGATTCCCCACTCCATATGTGGTGGGTGCACGTCAGTCACAAACTTTTGGTCTTCCATAGAAGACGTTATAAAAGCATTCACAGGAATAACTCTTCCCCTTTCCCCTGAACTCGCAATTCTGGGTATAGGGCTTTTAGATATCCGCTCTGGATTCCAATGGACAGTTGCACATATAATATCCGCTGCTCGAAACATTATCGCCCATTAGTGGAAACTGGCGCAATCTCCTTAAGTTAATGAGGTCATACAATCAGTTAACAACTCATATGCATTGTGAGCTGGTCTTTGCATACACATTGTGGTCCAGAATCCGTGCTCACAATCAGTGGGTCCCATAGTTATCTAGTAACTTTGCCACGGCCCTTCCAGAATGCTTTTTGTAGTTCGTCAGATATAATCATATGTCTTATAAGTGTCTATGCAGTTGCTTTCCAAATGTTCATGAATCATTAGGCCTCTGCACTTTGTTATGGCATTTCTTTGATGTAATACCCTCATTGTTTTGTACTCAGATGACTACCTTGTGATGTGTATTGTATGGTACCTATTATGTAATGTACGCCTCAGGATATTTCATCCTACCATCCTGCTGTTGTTTTCTGTGTTCTGTGTTCCTGTTGGAATACTACTATTTTTGAAAATTAATAAAAACTTATTGACAAGTAAGCAGAGTCAGGTCGTACATGGCTAAAAACTATTTTGCATCTACAAGAAGTTCAAGGATACAGGCCACATGGCCAGGCTTCTACATGAAAGCCAAAACTAGGAGTGAAGAAAAAAAAAAAAGTTGTATTTGTCCTTTATACTTTCTCTCCTTTTATGATCCTGATTTTGGCTTCCAAAACTACATGCAGAAACCTGACTATGTGGCCATATCCTAAGGGCTCATGCACAGGCCACTATTAACAGGGCAGCTGCTGTGGAGGTCACTGTAAAGGCAAAGGGGTACTGGGAGGTCACTGTTAGGGGGCAGGGAATGGTGGAGGTCACAGTTAAAGGGACAGTTTACTATGGCAGTCAGTGTTAAGGTGCGGGGCGCTGTATCGGTCACTGTTAAAGAGGCGGGCCCTTGTGGAGGTCACTGTCAATGGGATGGGGTGCTGTGGAACTCATTGTTAAAGGGGTGGGGTGCTGTGAAGGTCACAGTTAAGGGGTGGGCTGCTGTAGAGGTCCCATTTTAGGGAGGCGGGGCACTGTGGGGGGCGGTCAGTGTTAAGGGGGGGCTGTGGAGGTCATTGTCAAGGGGGCGGGGTGCTGTAGAGGTCACGTTATGAAGGGATACTGTTGATATCTTTTAATGACACACACAAACATTAAATGAAATAGATGAAATATATCCGTGCGAAGCAGTGACATGCAAAAGTTGAGCAAGTTGAAGATTAAATGATCTCCAAAAGGCATAAAGTTAAAGATGACACATTCCCTTTGTATTTTAAGAAAAGACAATTTTTAGTTTTCATCTTTTACATTTTCAAAATAACAAAAAAGGAAGTATCACAGCTTGTAAAAGCTTTTTGTAGCCAGCCAAGAGTCTTTCAGTTCTTATTTAAGGGATTTTCATCCATTCTTCCTTGCAAAGGTCCACAAGGTCTATTCACAGATGTTCAATGATGTTCAGATCAGGGGACTATGAGGACTATGGTAAAACCTTCAGCTTGCACCTTTTGAGGTAGTCTATTGTGGATTTTGAGGTGTGTTTAGGATCATTATGTGCGATTTTTGGTTATCCCACAGAGTTCCTTTTACAAAGACCTCTGTGAGAACCTAATGTTAACCTGTGTCGATTACTTTGGAAGGCTCTTGAGGCGAGGTGGAATTTGACAACTTCTGCGCGGTCCGTTAAACTAAAATACAAGGCACTTACTAATCTATTGTTATTATGCATATTGCTTCCTTTGCTGGCTGGATTCATTTTCCCATCACATTATACTCTGCTCGTTTTCATGGTTAAGAACACCCTGCAATCCATCAGTGGTGGTCGTGCTTGCACACTATAAGCCTATTTGGTGTCTGGGACAGTAGGAGCGAACATAGGCTAGTGCTTTTTCATATATTGTGCAAGCCTGATCACCACTGATGGATTGCAGGGTGTTTGTTGGTCATGTACCGATGGAATGCAGTATTACCACCTGTAAGCCTGTATTAGAATATATCTGTGACAAGCCTGGTAGCTTTGTACAAGCTCCAGCCTATCACCACCAAGAATGGCTGCCCTGATCTGAACGCAGGAAAGCTGTTCAGGCCTGGGAGCACAGCACTCCCGAGCTAACCAACCTCAGATGCAGTGGTCACAATTGACCGGCGAGCAGTGAACACAGGCAGCACTAGCAGGGCTGCTGCAGTTACCGCTCCTCGTGTCTCCTGCACACTAGTGAGTGCTTTCATAGTGAAAGCGCTCTCTAATATTCACACTGACATTTCCCCCCCCCCCCACTTTTAGGGGCAAAATTGCATCTTATAAAGTGGAAAATATGGTATATCAATCCAGTTCAGCATGTTTTCCTGCAAGGTTATCCTGCAAAGTTGAACTAGAAGAAAGCTAAAAACCCTCAATTTTAGGGGAAAAAAGTTCCTTCCCAACTACAATCTGAATGACTCCATGAATCAACAACATGAATCTTTTCCAGAATTGCAGTAACTATAACCTGTAATATTATTACACTTTAGACATGTATTCAGACACCTCTTGAAATCTTTCAGTAAGTTCACCATCACAACCTCCTCTGGCAGAGAGTACCATTGTCTCACTGCTCTTATGGTAAAGAAAAGAATCTTCTTCTATGTTGATGGAGAAACCTTCTTTCCTCTGTAGAGGATGTCCCCTTGTCACGGTCACAGTCCTGGGCATAAAGAGATCATGGGAGATCAAATACATTGGTGGCATATCTGTAGAATATGCCACCAAAGTCTAAGAGGTGGGGGTCCTCTGGGTCCCCACCTCTGGGACCCGCACCTATCTCTGTAACAAAGCGCGCAAAGTTAAGGAGAGGGGGCCACACATGTGTGGTCTCCCTCCATTTATATGAGACTGCCAAAAATAGCTGAGCACTGGCTCGGCTACTTTCGTCAATCCCATAGAAGTGAATGGAGCAGTTGCCGCGGTTCCCATTAATTTTAATGGGACTACTGATAATAGTCCGGCACCGAGGACAAAATCGGAAAGTAATAATTGGGTTAACTGGTATTTTGCTTTTCTTGAGTCTGAAGGCAGCACTCATTTCCACCCAATGTATTATATTTTTCTTGCAGTTTGTTTGGATCTCTTTTATTTTCACAGTGTATAGCTGGTTAAGTAGTTAATTATAGACTTGTGATGTAATTATGCTAATTTTCCATTTTAAGTCTAGGTGGGCAATCCTAGGGTGGAGTATGAGACATGATTAACCCTTCTGTGCAACCTTTGGACTCAAGGAAAGCAAAATACCGGGCAACCCAATTTTCATTATATACACAGTATATACTATATATATTTATATATCTGGTGGGTTTCAAAAAGGGGTCCAGAAATGTTTCTTCCAACAAATAATTCAGCCTCCCTCCCAACAGTAATAGCCAGTGGGTGTGGACCTACTGTGCAAACTAACCTTTTTGATTTATAGCTATCCCTAAGGGTGTTATCCGAGCAGGCCCCCTGGCTTTCACCCTTTGACCCTTATCCAGGTATCTTGTCTTTGCTGAAGGGGAGTCACCAGGCCCTTACCTCTTGAAATAATCCAGGTTTAGTTGGCAGCCAACCCATGGGGTCAGACACTGGAGCGAGCACTGAGGGGACAGGAAATAATTCAGGCTGAGGCCAGGGCAGACAGAGTTCAAGTGTGTCCGAGAAACTAGTCTGAGGTCAATGCAGGCAGCAATGGATCATTACTGCAAAAGAGTAATGTCTGGGCAGGCAGAAAAGTATCACACTTTTGCTGGTAAACTAGAAACCTAGGAACCCAAAGCTCAGGCAATATGCCACTGCTTTTCTTTTGATTTATAGCTATCCCTAAGGGTGTTATCCGAGCAGGCCCCCTGGCTTTCACCCTTTGACCCTTATCCAGGTATCTTGTCTTTGCTGAAGGGGAGTCACCAGGCCCTTACCTCTTGAAATAATCCAGGTTTAGTTGGCAGCCAACCCATGGGGTCAGACACTGGAGCGAGCACTGAGGGGACAGGAAATAATTCAGGCTGAGGCCAGGGCAGACAGAGTTCAAGTGTGTCCGAGAAACTAGTCTGAGGTCAATGCAGGCAGCAATGGATCATTACTGCAAAAGAGTAATGTCTGGGCAGGCAGAAAAGTATCACACTTTTGCTGGTAAACTAGAAACCTAGGAACCCAAAGCTCAGGCAATATGCCACTGCTTTTCTTTTATACTTAAACCATAGGCTGAGGAAGAATTTGCACGCCCTTAAAAAGGTTGCGCACCCTATGAAACAGGCCTGGAGGCTTTTAACCTGAGACACAGGCCAAAGTCTGCAGAAGAAACTTTAGACACTAGCAGATGGGACTGCCGCTGGCTGGAGGAAGGAGGAGTGGGACTGGATTACCAACAGAGCGGAGAGACTAACTGGATGAGTAGCACGGCACCCGTGTCCGCAAGGAAGAGCGGGCAGAGGTGGGCACAAGCAGCCAGCCCCACAAATATTTTCACTTCACTTTGGAAGTCTATTTTCTATAAATTATACCTGTTAAAAAGAATTTTCACCCATTCACATGCTACTATAATAAATGCAAGATACTGTATGTAAATATATACATACATATACCTAGATAAATATACATTTACTATATACACACACATTCATTTACACACTGCACACATGCAAATGATACACATTCATATACACACACTAGATAGAAATAACTTTCTCCCCTTACATTTACATATAGTATTCTGTTGCTCACCTCCTTCTAGTAGGCAGCTCCTCCTTGTGACATAAGTTAGAAAACAGGACTTCACTTTAATAATGATGATATTAAAATTGTTTAAAAAAATACATCAATAAAACAATCCACACAATACCGTGCTGTATTGTATGGGTCCAGTGGCGTAGCTATAGGGGTCGCAGCGGTCGCAGTTGCGACCGGGCCGTTAAGCCAGGGGGGCCCAGTTGCAGTGCATCTTATAAAGGGAATACTAGTGAGCACTTCAATAATGGAAGCGCTTACTAGTATGCAGGAGGAGGAGGCGGGGGTGAAGTGCTGTGAGCGTTGTACTTACCCCTCCTCCTGCTTGTTCTTTTCTGGGTCCGCACTGCTGTGTCCTGGCTGCCTGCAGCGTCAGAATATACAGAGCGCACTCTGACCTGACGCTGCAGGAGGTCAGGTGACTGTACAGCGCGGGCCCTGAGAAGACAGCCAGGACAGGGAGAGTGGCAGCAGGAGAGGTAAGTGACTTTACTATTTTGCAATCTGAATTGAGGTCTGATATGGCTGTCTTATTGGAGATCTGGAAAGTCTAATAGGGAGTATGGAAGTCTTACTGGGGGTCTGAAGTGGTCTGACTGGGGGTCTGATGAGGTCTCACTGGAGGTCTTGAGAGGTCTAATTGGGGGTCTGTAGGTCTCAATGGGGGTGTGGAGTGGTCTCACTGGGGGGTCTGGAGTGGTCTGACTGGGGGTCTGGATAGGTCTAATGGGGGGTCTGGGGGTCTGGAGAGGTTTATTGGGAGGTGTGGGGGTCTGGAGAAATCTAATAGGGGGTCTGGAGGTCTGGCGGGGGTCTGGAGAGGTCTAATAGGCGATCTGGAGGTCTGACTGGGGGTCTGGAGTGGTCTAATGGGGGGTCTGGAGGACTGACTGGGGGTCTTGAGAGGTCTAATAGGGGTATGGACATCTGATTGGAGGTCTAATGGTGGTCTGATTGGGGGTCTAGAGGTCTAATGAGGGTCTGATTGGGGGTCTGGAGGTCGAATGTGGGTCTTATCTGAGGTCTGATATTGGGCCGGGGTCTTACATGGAGGTCTAAAGGGGGTTTGGTCTGAGATGGGGTTCTCATTTAGGGTTTTATATGGGGGTCTGTTCTGAAAGGGGTATTTTTTTTGTACTGGCACACAGTATAAAGGGGTGTTTTTGTACTGACGCTCACTATTTTTAGGGGGACTGTTTCTGCAGGAAAGTATTGGGGAGCAGAGTAGACACAGTATTGGCGGTGGCAGGATGGGGTGTTGAGAAGGTGGGAGGATGATGGAAAAGTAGGAAAGTAAGATGTCTGTTTGTTAAACTCTGCAGAGATGAGGCGCGGTTGAAAGAAGTCACCATGGCGGTCTGGTCTGACAGGAGAAGAAGAGGAAAGAGAATGTCTCCATCAGAGAAGATAAGTCACTGGATGTAAGAGGTACATATGTGGGGCTGTATAACCCTGTATGTTCTGTAGAGCTGTATGTAATGTTTTCCAAGTATGTCTTTAAAGGGGTTGTCCGCTTTTTTTTTTCTTCCTACGAGCGTTGCCTTCTCTGCTCTGTTTACCTGCTCATCACTGCAAATGCTACGGTGAGCAGGTGAACAGAGCAGAGAAAGCAGCTCTCATATGAGCAATGCCCTCTCTTCAAACAGCTGATCGTTGGGAGTTCCAGTCATCAGTATCATCAGTAGTAAAAAGAGGACAACCCCTTTAACAGTAGGACTGGAGGGAAGGGGTTAGGTTGGGAATTTGGCATAAGGGAGGGGGGGGTGTCGTTTAATTTTTTGTCTCGGGCAGCAGAAAAGCTAGGTGCCCCAGCGCTGAGTGAAGGGAGAGGGGGCCCACTTTTGCACCAGGGCCCATGAGCCTTTAGCTATGCCCCTGTATGGGTCGATTTATCAATGTATTTTTTAATAAGTTTTTTTTTGAGTAATATCAATTTTATGTGTGTATGGGAGTAATATTAATAGTCTTCTTCATTTAGATCCTCTGTGTGGTCTGCAGCCCCTCTCTTCTTATCAGTGGTGTGAGACAGCAGACGGAGGGGGCAAATTCAGCAGTCTAGGAGGTAAGAGTTAATTTACTTTTGTAAAAATGCTGCTGGGTTGAAAAAGACATCAGTTGCACAAGTCATCGGCACACTAAGGGTGCCTGCACACGATTACATGTGGTTTTTCCACTCGTTTTTTGGGCGGAAAAACCACAGCATAATACAGCAAGGTGTATGAGATCAAACAAATCTCATGTACCCTTTGGCTTTTTCTTAGGTGCAGTTATTAATCTGCAGCATGTCAGTTGTTGTTGAGTTCTTCTTGTGCGGATTACACCCTTTTCAATGGAATTATGAGAGCTGCTGCAAAACAACATCAAATCCGCACCAAAAACTGATAAATAGTGCAGATTTACGTGTGTTTTGGTGTAAATTTCTTGCATATTTTCTGCACACAAATCCATACAAGTGAAGATTTCAAAACAGAAATTCAGCCTGTTTTTTCGTCCGTACCGAAATCTGCACCAAAAACCACCATATGTCACTTGTGGAAGTAAGGGCCCGTATTGCAGACTGCAATGCATGGGCACCGACCGTTGGTCTACTGTATGCAGACGCAGGACCCATTCACTTGAATGGGGTCCATGATCGATGGTCCGCACAGCAGAAAAGTAGTGCATGCACTACTTTTTTGCGGTGCGGAGGCACAGACAGATAACCCATAGAGGCACTCCGGAGTGCTTCCAATCCGTGCCTCAATTCCACACCGTATCTCCCAGATTGATAGGGAATGGGTCCACATCCATGATACGGTGTGCACACGGCCGTGTGCATGAGCCCTTACCTGTACATTGAATAGGGTAAAATCCACACAGCAGTTTCATTTCTGCACGGAAGAAAAAAGTAAGGTATATATGAGATTTGTCCAATCTCATACACTTTGCTGATACGAGAATCTGTTCTGAAAAATGTGTCTAATCTGAACCATGTGCAAGTACTCTAAGGGTACGTCCATTCGATTAGGTTTCCTGATGCAGTTTCGGAAGCCAAAACCCAGGAGTGAATTATGAAAAGGAGAAGTAGTGTCTGTCCTTTATACCTTTTCTTCTTTTATGATCCACTCCAGATTTTGGATTCCAAAACTGCATCAGAAAAGAGCTGTGTGCTAATGACTTATATTAGATGCTAAGCAGGAACCCTAAAGTGGCTGCTGTATATTCTCATGGAAAAAGCATTGTATACAGCAACAGCTTAGCATTCCCACTGTGCAGCTAGTTCAAGCATCTACCTTCCATGCTGCCAGTGTGCAGCATGATCTGCCAGGAGAAACAACTAAGTTTGCAAATATAATTTCCTTAGTGCCGGCCTACCTGCTTCCCAACTCCCTCGGGTGCCTTATTGAAAAAGGGTATAGAGTTGGACAAAAGTGTCTAACCTCCTCCAAATTCATCATCCAGGCTGAGCCACTGTGATAAATTTGCGCCAACTCCAACTCCGTTAAAACACCCAGACATCACACCTCCAGTATATCAGTATATATTGGAACTAGGGATAAGCGAATCGACTTTGGATGAAAAATCCGAAGTCGATTCGCATAATACTTTGTTTGAATACTGTACGGAGCGAGCACGAGGTACAGTATTAGAATGTATTGGCCCTGATGAGCCAAATTTATTGCAGTATTACAGTATTTGTACTATAAAAAACAATTTCCCGAACTCGGGTTCGGTTCCAATGTACCACTTGGAGCCGAACCCGAGTTCGGGAAATGTTTTTTTACTGTAGAAATTAATTTATGAAGTTATTATAAAGTAATAACTTCGGCTCACCGGAGCCAATACATTCTAATATTGTACGGAGCTGAGCTGAGCGCTGCGATTGGCCAGCGCTCCAGCCCTGGGAGAAGGAGACGCCCAGGGCAAAACAAGATGTCTCCGCCCCAGGCAAAATTGGAGAAGCACGAGTGCCGGTACTGGGGACTACAGAGGACGAACGGAGCAGCACCCAGGGATACAAGTAAGTGCAGGGTCATCCCTGGGTGCCGCTCTCCATATACATACCTTTGCCTAATAAACTGTGGACCAGTGAAATGTCCTCTTTAATGATGTCTATATAGACATCAATGAACACAATGGGCAATCTAATGATTGCCAGTTATTGTCACCCAAGGTGACTTAAAAAAAAGTTAAAAAATAAAAAAACATAAAAGTTCAAATCACCCCCCTTTCCTTAAAATAAAAATACTTAATCAATGAAAAAAATAAATATCATAGGCATCGCCGCATGCGAAAATGCCCATACTATTAAAATATAACAATATTAAGCACTTACGGCAAATGGCGTAACGGGAAAAAAGTTAAAAACAGCCAATTTTCCATTTTTTGTCACTTCAACTACCCAATAATTTTTTTATAAAAAGTGATCAAAAAGTCACATAAACTTCAAATTGGTATCACTGAAAAGAACAGATCGTTCCACAAACAATTAGCCCTCACACAGCCCCGTACACATAACTACAAAAAAGTTATGGGGGTCAGAATATGGTTATAAAATGTATATATTTTTTTCTCTCAAAGGTAAAAAAAAAAAGATTTTGGTATTGAAACGCAAGAAAAATTATATAAGTATAAAGCAGAATTTTTTTTCCACTTCCCAATACATGGTATTCAACCGTAAATGGCGCCATTAGAAAGTACAACTTGTCCCTCAAAAAATAAGTCCTTATACGGCTATGTGAATGAAAAAATACAAAAGTTAGGACTATGGGAAGGCGGGGAGTGAAAAACAAAAAGCTAAATGAAAAAAGGCCTGGTCCTGAAAGGGTTAAATAACTTAATTGGGGATTTGTATTTTTTTTATAAAACACTTTATTATTTTTATTTTACACTTTGTGTCTGCCATAAGGTCATACAAAACACTTAACTTTTTTTTTTTCTTCTATTCTTTTTTTTTTTCCTCTATTGATTTCTCCTGTAACTGGAGCTGACATAGTAGCCCCAGTAACAGGGGAAATACAGCCCCTAGAGAGGCTGTACAGCAGTATACAGCGCTGTACAGCCTCAGTGCAGGGTTGATCGTGGTCTATGGAAGACCCGACAGCTCCTGCACCTCCCCGACATAGCACTTCATGATCTGTATAAACGGCGCTCGTTCAGCACTGTGTATACAGCGATCTAGAAGGCAGGGACACACAGGAACGGTCCCTGCCTTCTCTCTAGGGTGCCCTGCTGTCACTGACAGCGGGCCACCCGCTTGGTAGCAATCTCTGAAAGAACATTCTAAAACGTCCAATCAAAGATGAACCCGACCGCTCAGGACGTTCATAGAGATGACGATAAATAAAGATGTTTGGTATTGCCGCGTCCGTGACAGCTGGCTGTGTAAAATTATTACATAATCTACTCCATCAGGTGAACGCTGTAAAAAATAAAATAAGTAAACATTAGCCAAAACAGCTTTTTTAGCTACATTACCTCCCAAAAAAAACATAATGTTAATCGATCAAAAAGTCGTATGTACCCCAAAATGCTAGCAATAAAAACGTCCCGCAAAAAATGAGCTCCCACACAAGACCATAGCCAGAAAAATTCAAAAAATATGGCTCTAAGAAAATGGCATTACAAAAATATGATTTTTATTTCTAAAAACGCTCTTATCGTGTAAAACATAAAAAAAAAAAAAAATGACATATTTGGAATCGTTGCATCTGTAACGAAGAGATCTACAAAAATATCACATGATCTACCCCATCAAGTGATCGATGTAAAAAAAAATTGAGAAAAATGACACCAAACAGCTTTTTTTGTGAGTTCACCTCCTAAAACATGAGATAAGAAACTACCAGAAAGCCAAATGTACCCCAACATGGTGCCAATAAAAACTACAGCTTGTCCCACAAAAAATAAGCCTTCATGCAGCTCAGTCAACAAAAAAATAAAAAAGTTATCGCTCTTAAAATCCATGACAGAAAACTCCATGTTAGAAAAGCCAGATGCCGCTCCTTCCCTTCTGAGCCCTGGCATATCCTCAAATAACAGTTTATGACCACAATTGGGGTGTTACTGTATTCAGGAGAAAATGGGTAGCAAATTGTGGGGGGATATTTTCCTGCTATCTTTTGTGAAAAAGAAAGTTTGGGTCTAAAGCACCATTTTATTGTAAAAAAAATGTAATTTTTCATTTTCACAGCCAAGGGTTATAAATTCTATGAAATGCCTTTTGGGTCAAAGTGCTCGTTACACCCCATAAAAATTCCTTGGGTGGTGTAGTTTACAAAGTGTGGTCACTTTTTGGGGGGTTTTACTCTGGGGATACCTCAGGGTCTCTTCAAAGGCAACAATACGTCCTAAGACCATTCCAGCAAAATCTGCCTTCTAAAAACCATATGGCGCTTGCCTTCTGAGCCCTGTCATCTGCCCATACAGCGGTATACAACCACATATGGGCTGTTTCTGTAATTTTGTAGAATCAGTGTAATAAATATTGAGGTTTGTTTTGTTGTTAACTCTTGATGTGTTACAGGAAAAAAAATGATTAAAAAAAATTATTGAAAAAAATGGAAAATTTGCAAAAAAAGGTGAAATTTTAAAATTCCACCTCTATTTTGCTTTAACCCTTTTATTAATGACATTTCTAAAACCAGTTTTGAATAGTTTTAGGGGTGTAGTGTCTAAAATGGGGTATTTATGGGTGTTTTCTATTATGTGAGCTCCTCAAAATGACTTCAGAATTGAACTGGTCCTTAAAAAAATAGATTTTGGAAATTTTCTTAAAAATTTCAAAAATTGCTTCTAAAATTATAAACCTTCTAACGTCCTAAAAAAATAAAATTACATTAACAAAATGATGCCACCATAAAGTAGAGATACGGGGAATGTTAATTAATGAGTATTTTATAAGGTAACGCTATCTGTCTTAAAAGCAGAGACAATTTAGAAAACAGTGAATTTTTTTACATTTTTGTTAAATTTTTGATTTTTTTTTTATAAATAAATGTGAAATATATTGACTCAAATTTACCATTAACATGAAGTACAATGTGTCACAAGAAAACAATCTCTGAATGGCTTGGATAGGTAAAAGCATTCCAAAGTTATTACCACATTAAGTGACACATGTCAGATTTGCAGAATTAGGCCTGGTCAGAAAGGGGGCAAATGGCCTGGTCTGGAAGTGGTTAAAATAGCAGTCTGAAATGCTGGTAAATGGCTGGTACCTCGGTACCACAGCCCAGTTCAGATTGCTACTTTAACCGCCTCAGCCCCCCTAGCTTAAACACCCTTAATGACCAGGCCACTTTTTACAATTCCGCACTACACTACTTTCACCGTTTATTGCTCCGTCATGCAACTTACCACCCAAATGAATTTTACCTCCTTTTCTTCTCACTAATAGAGCTTTCATTTGGTGGTATTTCATTGTTGCTGACATTTTAACTTTTTTTGCTATTAATAAAAATTTAACGACTTTTTGCAAAGCAATGTCATTTTTCGCTTTCTGTTGTAAATGATTAAAAAAAAAATACATTTATATATAAATTTTTCTATAAATTTATTGCTCTACATGTCTTTGATAAAAAAAATGCAATAAGTGTATATTTATTGGTTTGGGTAAAAGTTATAGCGTTTACAAACTATGGTGCAAAAAAGTGAATTTCTGCATTTTGAAGCAGCTCTGACTTTCTGAGCGCCTGTCATGTTTCTTCAGGTGCTAGAATGTCAGGATAGTACAAATACCCCCCAAATGACACCATTTTAGAAAGAAGACACCCCAAAGTATTCGCGTAGGGGCATGGTGAGTTCATGTATCATTTAATTTTTTTTCACAAGTTAGCGGAAAATGACGCTTTCTGAGGAAAAAAAAAAATAATAAGGTTTCCATTTCTGCTAACTTCTGGCAAAAAAAAAAAATCTCCCATGGACTCACTATGCCCCTAGGTGAATACCTTGGGGTATTCCTTTCCGAAATGGGTTCATTTGTGGTGTGTGTTTACTGTTTTGGCATTTTGGGCGGGGCTAAATTGTAAGCAGCCCTGTAAAGCCTAAAGGTACTCATTGGACTTTACGCTCCTTTACGCACCTAGGCTGCAAAAAAGTGGCACACATGTGGTATCGCCGTACTCAGAAGAGGTAGGGCAATGTGTTTTGGGGTGTATTTTTACATATACCCATGCTGGGTGAGAGAAATATCTCTGTAAACTGACAACTTTGTATAAAAATTTTTAAAAAGTTGTCATTTACTGAGATATTTCTCACACCCAGCATGGGTATATGTAAAAATACACCCCAAAACACATTGCCCTACTTCTCCTGAATACGGCGATACCACACGAGTGACACTTTTTTGCAGCCAAGATGCGCAAAGGGGCCCTAATTCCAATGAGTACCTTTAGGATTTCACCGGTCATTTTTACGCATTTGGATTCCAGACTTCTTCTCACGCTTTAGAGACCCCTAAAATGCCAGGGCAGTATAAATACTCCACAAGTGACCCCATTTTAGAAAGTAGACACCCCAAGGTATTCCGTGAGGGGTATGGTGAGTTCATGTAAAATTTTATTTTTGTCACAAGTTAGTGGAATATGAGACTTTGTAGATAAAAAAAAATATCAATTTCCGCTAACTTGTGCCAAAAAAAAAATCTTCTATGAACTCGCCATGCCCCTCACGGAATACCCTGGGGTGTCTTCTTTCTAAAATGGTGTCACTTGTGGGGTATTCATACTGCCCTGGCATTTTAGGAGCCCCTAAAGTGTGAGAAGAAGTCTAGAATCTGTTTTTTCTCACAAAGTCTCCCTTTCCGCTAACTTGTGACAAAAAGTTCAATTTTTCATGGACTGAATATGCCCCTCAGCGAATACCTTGGGGTGTCTACTTTCCGAAATGGGGTCATTTGTGGGGTGTGTTTACTGTTCTGGCATTTTGGGCGGGGCTAAATTGTGAGCAACCCTGTAAAGCCTAAAGGTACTTGTTGGACTTTCGGCCCCTTTGCGCACCTAGGCTGCAAAAAAGTGTCACACATGTAGTATTGCCGTACTCAGGAGAAGTAGGGCAATGTGTTTTGGGGTGTATTTTTACATATACCCATGCTGTGTAAAATAAATATCGCTGTAAATTGACAACTTTGTATAAAATTTTTTAAAAAGTTGTCGTTTATAGCGATATTTCCCACACAAAGTATGGGTATATATAAAAATACACCCCAAAACACATTACCCTACTTCTCCTGAGTACGGCGATACCTCATGTGTGCCACTTTTTTGCAGCCAAGATGCGCAAAGGGGCCCAAATTCCCATGAGTACCTTTAGGATTTCACAGGGCATTTTTACGCATTTGGATTCTCACGCTTTAGGGCCCCTAAAATGCCAGGGCAGTATAAATACTGCACATGTGACCTCATTTTGGAAAGAAGACACCCCAAGGTATTCCGTGAGGGGCATGGCGAGTTCACAGAAACATTTTTTTTTTTTGCACGTTAGCGGAAATTGATATATATATATTTTTTTTCACAAAGTCTCATATTCCACTAAATTGTGACAAAAAATAAAATTTTACATGAACTCACCATACTCCTCACGGAATACCTTGGGGTGCTTTCTTTCCAAAATGGGGTCACTTGTGGGGTGTTTGTACTGCCCTGGCATTTGAGGGTCTCCGCAATCATTACACGTATGGCCAGCATTAGGAGTTTCTGCTATTCTCCTTATATTGAGCATACGGGTAATGAAATTTTTTTTTTCCGTTCAGCCTCTGGGCTCAAAGAAAAAATGAACGGCACAGATTTCTTCATTCGCATCGATCAAATCTCTGCCAAAATCAGTGACTGCGGTGGGCTGGGCTCTAACTACCTAACAAGTAGCTAACCAACTGGTGGTGATAAGGGATCCTTAGACCCCATTCACACGTCCGCAATTCTGTTTGCAGAATGGAATTGCGGACCCATTCATTTCTATGGGGACAGACTTTGTCCCGCTTGGATCCGGAATTGCGGATCCGCACTTCTGGGTCTGCACTTCCGTTCCGCAAAAATATAGAACATGTCCTTTTCTTGTCCGCAATTGCGGACAAGAAAAGGCATTTTTTATATAGTTCTGGCAATGTGCAGATCTGTAAAATGCGGAAAGCACATTGCCGGTGTGCGTGTTTTGCGGATCCGCAAAACACATATGGACGTCTGAATGGAGCCTTACAGGGAGGGTGATCAATGACAGGGGGGTGATCAGGGAGTCTATATGGGGTGATCAGGGGTTAATAAGGGGTTAATAAGTGACAGGGGGTGTAGTGTGGTGCTTGGTGCTACTTTACAGAGCTACCTGGTCCTCTGGTGGTCGATCCCAGCAAATAGGACCACCAGAGGACCAGGTAGCAGGTATATCAGACGCTGTTAACAAAACAGCGTCTGATATACCTGTTTGATTTCATTTATTTTACTTCTACAGCCTGCCAGCGATTGATCATCGCTGGCAGGCTGCAGTGTAACTACAGAGCTGTGTGCCGCTGTGAACGCGCGCGCGTTCACAGCAAATCTCGCGTCTCGTGGAGTGGTTAAGTAGTCTTGTGCAACTTAGGGCGAGAAGAACTTTGGCTCCACGGAGCCTATATATTTTAATGCTGTACAGAAACAGCATTAAAATCTAAGTATTTGACTTCGGATCAGTAATACTTCACTTCACAGCACTGTAGGATTTAAGGTGAGCCATATTGTGTATTGACTATAATGGGGTCCATTGAGGGGGTCCACTTTTTTAGCGGAAAAAAGTCCTGCATGCAAGGACTTCTTTTGTCCACTCCTTATGGCAGAATCTGCCACAGAGGCCCCAAACGAAGCTTCCAATGCAGATGTGAAAATGTCCATATATATGTTGGTCTATACCAGGGATGGCCAACCTGCGGCTCTCTAGGTGTTGTAAAACTATAATAGGGTCCATTAAGGGGTCCATATTTTTAGCAGAAAAAAGTCCTGTATGCAAGGACTTCTTTTGTCCACTCCTTATGGCAGAATCTGCCACAGAGGCCCCAAACGAAGCTTCTGATGCAGATGTGAAAATGTCCATATATATGTTGGTCTATACCAGTGATGGCCAACCTGCAGCTCTCTAGGTGTTGTAAAACTACAACTCCCACCATGCCCTGCTGTAGGCTGATAGCTGTAGGCAGTCTGGGCATGCTGTAATTGTAGTTTTGCAACAGCTGGAAAGCCTCAGGATGGCCATCCCTGGTCTACAAAGATAATGACCATTGATATAATACAGTGTCCGACATAAAATATATATACAGTACATATTTTTTATGTATATATATATATATATATATATATATATATATATATGTTATTTTCATCTTTGCATGGCTAGTACCTATTGGCACCCCCCTTGGCATGTATCACAGCTTACAAACGCTTTTTGTAGCCAGCCTTTAGTCTTGATTGAGGGATTTTCATCCATTCTTCCTTACAAAAGTCATCCAGTTCTGTGAGATCCCTGGGCCCTAGTGCATGCACTGCTATTTTGAGGTCTACCCACAGATTTTCAGTGATGTTCAGATCAGGGGACTGTGAGGGCCATGGTAAAACCTTTAGTTTGCGCCTTTTGAGGTAGTCTATTGTGGATTTTGAGGTGTTTTTAGGATCATTATCCATTTGTAGAAGCTATCCTCTTTTTCAACTTCAGCTTTTTTTTATAGCTGGTGTTATGTTTCCTTCCTGAATTTGCTGGAATTTCATTGAATCCATTCTGCCCCCTACCCATGAATTGCTTCCCATGCCATTGGCTGAAACACAACCCCAAAGCATGATTGATGCACTTCCATGCTTAATGCTCATTGTGGCCAAAGAGTTTTATTTTAACCTCATTGGTCTACAGGACTTGTTTCCAAAATGCATCAGGCTTGTTTAGATGCTCTTTTCCAAACTTCTGACATTGAATTTTGTGTTGAGGATGCATGAGAGGTCTTCTGTGCAGGTGTTGCTGAATAGTAGAACAAAGTACCATAACTCCAGAGTCTGAAGGTCTTTTGCAGTCAAGCGGTGGTTCTGATTTGCCTTTCTCGCAATACTACAAGCAGCTGTCTCTGGAAATTTTATTGGTCTTCCAGACCTTCTCTTGACCTCCACTGTTCCTATTAATTGCAATTTCTTAATTACATTTTAAACCATGGAAATGGCAACCTGAAAATGCTTTGCTATCTTCCTATAGCCTTCTCTGGTGTAACTTAACTTTTAATTGTGTTTTTTATAGAATGTCCCAAATTCCCTAATACTTTTTCTAATATACTTTATTAATGTTTTTTTTATTTTTAATAGAGTTTTTCCTCCCTAAAGCACACCTTTACCTATGCGCTTTAAATTCACACTGCTGACTTCTCAATGGTGTATGAAGTATGGGCTGTACACTTTATGAATGGGGCCGCAGCGCATGGAGTACTGTCAGGAGCACATATTGCTGCTCCTGCCTGTGTCCCCCCGAGGTTTACTAAATCCTGGCATTGCACATGAGTGCCCTGTAACCAAGTGCTTTGACAGGATTAGCTGAGCGGAGTGGCTCCTGTCTGTGCCTGAATCGCTAAGCTAAAAGCTGACATGCAAACTAGCGAAGCAGGCACAGACAGGAGCCCGCTCTGCTCAGCTAATCCTGGCATTGCATATGGTTACAGTGTACCCCTGCGCTATGCCTGTATTTAGTGAACCTCTGCTCTGTCTGCAACTGCTGCTCCCTCTACACTTTGAATGACTTTAGGAGAAGTCAGGGTCAGGCGGGATCATGTTTACACTGCCTGATCCTGTCAATCAAAGTGCAGAGTGTGTGGGAGTTGCAGATAGAGCAGAGCCTTTAGGTGTAATGGCTAAAGGTATACAGGCTAAATGAGTTAAGATGAGTTTATCTTCGGGTTCAGCTCTGAACCTGGACAACCCCTTTAACTGTTCACAGTAACAGTAATTTTGACCAGGGTGCCCAAACTATGATATATATATATATATATATATATATATATATATATATATATATACATAAACCGGATTCCAAAAAAGTTGGGACACTATACAAATTGTGAATAAAAACTGAATGCAATGATGTGGAGGTGCCAACTTCTAATATTTTATTCAGAATAGAACATAAATCACGGAACAAAAGTTTAAACTGAGAAAATGTACCATTTTAAGGGAAAAATATGTTGATTCAGAATTTCATGGTGTCAACAAATCCCAAAAAAGTTGGGACAAGGCCATTTTCACCACTGTGTGGCATCTCCCCTTCTTCTTACAACACTCAACAGACGTCTGGGGACCGAGGAGACCAGTTTCTCATATTTAGAAATAGGAATGCTCTCCCATTCTTGTCTAATACAGGCCTCTAACTGTTCAATCGTCTTGGGCCTTCTTTGTTGCACCTTCCTCTTTATGATGCGCCAAATGTTCTCTATAGGTGAAGGATCTTGGACTGCAGACTGGCCATTTCAGTACCTGGATACTTCTCCTACACAGCCATGATGTTGTGATTGATGCAGAATGTGGTCTGGCATTATCTTGTTGAAAAATGCAGGGTCTTCCCTGAAAGTGATGACGTCTGGATGGGAGCATATGTTGTTCTAGAACCTGAATTGTCTTTTCTGCATTGATGGTGCCTTTCCAGTCATGCAAGCTGCCCATGCCACACGCACTCATGCAACCCCATACCATCAGAGATGCAGGCTTCTGAACTGAGCATTGATAACAACTTGGGTTGTCCTTGTCCTCTTTGGTCCGGATGACATGGCGTCCCAGATTTCCAAAAAGAACTTCGAATCGTGACTCGTCTGACCACAGAACTGTCTTCCATTTTGCCACACTCCATTTTAAATGATCCCTGGCCCAGTGAAAACACCTGAGCTTGTGGATCTTGCTTAGAAATGGCTTCTTCTTTGCACTGTAGAGTTTCAGCTGGCAACGGCGGATGGCACGGTGGATTGTGTTCACTGACAAGGGTTTCTAGAAGTATTCCTGAGCCCATTCTGTGATTTCCTTTACAGTAGCATTCCTGTTTGTGGTGCCGTGTCGTTTAAGGGCCCGGAGATCACTGGCATCCAGTATGGTTTTACAGCCTTGACCCTTATGCACAGAGATTGTTCCAGATTCTCTGAATCTTCGGATGATGTTATGCACAGTTGATGATGATAGATGCAAAGTCTTTGCAATTTTTCGCTGGGTAACACCTTTCTGATATTGCTCCACTATCTTTCTGCACAACATTGTGGGAATTGGTGATCCTCTACCCATCTTGGCTTCTGAGAGACACTGCCACTCTGAGAAGTACCCAATCATGTTGCCAATTGACCTAATTAGTGTTAATTGGTCTTCCAGCTCTTCGTTATGCTCAAATTGACTTTTTCCAGCCTCTTACTGCTACTTGTCCCAACTTTTTGGGGATTTGTTGACACCGTGAAATTTTGAATCAACATATTTTTCCTTTAAAATGATACATTTACTCCGATTAAACGTTTGATCTGTCATCTATGTTCTATTACAAATAAAATATTGACATTTGCCATCTCCACATCATTGCATTCAGTTTTTATTCACAATTTGTTCCAACTTTTTTGGAATCCGGTTTGTGTATATATATATATATATATATATATATATATATGTACACACATACACCTTATCGATAGACACAATATTAATAATTACACTAATATGTATGTTTATTATGTATGTAGCATTATTTTCCAGTGTATTCAGCTGTCTCCAAAAGTTTGTACAGCTCTCCAGCTGTGCTGGAATTTTTAAGTTTGTATTGGTGACTTGCCACAGTTTGGAAGAAAATAATGCTGTGCATAGTCTGTAGAGTACAGCGAACAGAATAAGGTTTGTATGCTGCCGGGAAATTATACTTCTTCACATTCAAAAGGTTTAGATACACAGTTGAGCAGCACTCACTGATTAATGGAATCTGTGATGGAGGCCCTGAACTACCCCTTACTTTGTGTGCCAGTGCATCTAATCTCATGATATTTTACATTACTTTTTATCCAGCGTATTTCAGCCTATGATGTGTAATGCTATGCTACTAAACCAAATCGATACTGTGTCAGATATGCTGGTTTAGTATTACACATGATAGGCTTAGTTACACTGGTAAAAAAAACTGCCTCAAATATCAAGGGATTGTCTGCGATCGGCGGCAGTGCCACCCGCAGAGATTAAACCCCTCAGTTGCCGTAGTCAAATGTGACCACGGCATCTAAGAAGGTTAAACCCAGAAGCACTCGCTTCTGGGTCAGGCATGCTTTTCCCCGGCGGAGATCGGGGAAAGCGCCCTGTTCTAATAAGGAGCCGGAGCCTGTATTAGACTTTCAGGCTTATTATTAGCAGCATAGGTGGCAGCACTGAACTGTGATATAGTTATTTATGTACAAAATAATGGAGCAAATTCCATTATTCTGTACAAGTTGCAATCTCAGGATTGCAACTTGTGGTCCACTTGGGGGCCTAAAAAGTTAAAAAATAAATAAATAAAAAACTGAAAAATATAAAAAAAGATATCTAAAAATTCTAATCCCTCCCTTTCCCCAAAATCAAAATAAACAAACAATTATTTATTGTTTACATGGCCAGGTGCAAAAACACCTTTACTATTAAAATATAAAAAAAAAAAAAGTTATCCCATTCTGTGAATGACGTAACTGAAAATAATAATAATAAAAATGGTGGATTCGCCGTTTTTTCATCACTTTATCACCCAAATTTTTTTTATAAAAAGTGATCAAAAAGTCATTTACAACCCCAAAATGATATTATCAACAGATCGTCCCACAAAAAATGAGCCCCACACATCTCAATAGACCACTATAAAAAAGTTATGGGGGTCAGAATTTGACAATGAAAAGAAAAAACATTTTTTCAAAAACATATTTTTTCAGTATTAAAATGCAAGAAAAACGATACATATGTGATATCACCGGATTCGTACTGACCTGAAGAATGAAGATCACAGGTCAGTTTTACCATATATTGAACGCTTTAAAAAAAAACTAAACATAAAACTGTGGCAGAATTGCGTTTTTTTCCAATTCCACTCCATTTGGAATTTATTACCTGCTTCTCACTACACCATATGCAATATTAAATGGTGGCATTAGAAATTACAACTTGTCCATCGGGGATAGGAGGGGGAGATAAACCTCTTACTGAATCGTTGCTTGTCTCCTGGTTAATGGGAGATCTAAGGAAGTCGCTGCAAGCGGACATTAAAGATATGCTAATTCCCCTACAAAGAGAAATTTCGGCAGTGGGGCACAGAACTTCGCACCTGGAAAATAAAATGGCGGAGTTCGCCAGAGCGCATAATGAGCTGGTGGATTCGCAGAATGGAAAAGATGACGAGCTACAATTGCTGAGAGCGAAAGTAATTGACTTAGAAGATCGTTCCCGTAGGAACAATATACGGTTTCGTGGCATTCCTGAGACGGTTAAACAAGAGGAGCTGCTTGCCTTTTTGACGGATTTATTTGTAGCATTATTGCCTGACCTGTCACAGACTGAGCTATACATTGACAGGGCGCACAGGGTTCCTAAACCCAAGAGACTGCCACCGGAGGTACCGCGTAATGTACTGGCGCGGATCACATTTTATCATGTGAAAGAAAAGCTGATGGCGGCGGCTAGAGAGAATCCTGCTTTACCTGATAGATTCCAGAACGTGGCGCTAAACACGGATTTGTCAGCAGCTACTTTGGCAAAGAGGAGAAAGTTTCAAGATGCAGCTAAAGTCCTCAGCAGGGGGTACAGTATAGGTGGGGGTTTCCTGCCAAATTGATAATCTCCTTCAGGGGCAAAAAGTTTGTAGCCACATCGTTGGATGAAGACCTGTCTCTGCTGGATAATTGGAATATGGTCTCAGTGAATGGACTGCGTTCTAAAACTCTGTCTCCGGCCAAATTGGATGAAGAATGGGCTGAAGTTTCAAGGGGACATTCTCCTGCCACCTGAATAGATCGTTGAGGTGGTGGAGAAACCGCACTATTATTTCTACTGTGTTTCTAACATGTCTTTTTCAGGCTTTAACGGTCCTCAGTGGAAGTAACACCCTCCGATAGGACGCAATGACACCAGCGTCCAGATTTGGAATTGTTTTGTTGTTTTTGTTCTTGGTTTGTCTTTTTCTGCCAAGGTCCATATATGCAGAGTTGCTCTATTTTACTTTGTCACTCCACACTGTACGAAGGGAGGTGTAGGGAGAGTGGGAACGCAATATGGTGTCTCAGCACTTGAGTTATGTATCCAAAATGGTGATCAAATTTACTACTGTTAATGCTATGGGGCTTAATAGTCCCTTTAAGAGGTCTCAGCTGTGGAACAATGCGCTACTGGACAAAACAGATATTCTGTGTGTTCAGTAGACGCATCTTGCTACAGCAGATACACATAGACTACGTCACAAAAAATTTCCTCATGTCTTTTCCTCCTCTTTAGCGGACAAGAAAAAGAGAGGGGTCTCTATAGCTATTAAAGATACGGTGGCATTTCGGATGATTAGAACCAAAATGGATGAAGGTGGGAGATATGTGGTTTTGGTTTGTGAGATTAATAGTGCTCCTTTTACAATTGTAGCGCTGTACGCACCGAACAGGGGGCCGCTGAAGTTTGTTCGTAGATTGATGGGTATAGTCTCACAAATCAAATTGGGGTCTTTAATGGTCCTGGGAGACTTTAACTCATTAATGTGGCCTGCGTTAGATTCCTCAGCAGCTAAGAGGCAGAATGCGCCATCCAAATTATTCATGACTATGCAACAGGAAGGTCTCATTGATCTGTGGAGGGCTAAACATGGGGATGAGCGTGATTATAGTTATTTCTCTAATGTGCATAAGACGTTTTCTAGAATTGATCTTATTTTATCAGATCTCAATACTGTGGCCAGAATCACTTTGTGTGAAATAGGATATATTAGCTGGTCTGATCATGCTCCCGTTCATGCGTCACTAAAGGAGCAATTTAGCCTCCGGTACTCGCACTACGTGGCGTCTGAACGAGCGCATCCATCACTCCACAAAATATATTCAAGGGTCGCTTAAAACCATAAAAGAATTTTTCGATACCAATGACACAGGAGATGTTAACATTAGCTATGTATGGTGTGCCCATAAGGCTTTTGCTAGAGGGCACTATCTTAGTCTAGCGGCTAAAGACAAGAAAGAGAGAGAGGCCCTCAGGACACAGTTGGTTAATTCTATAATTAGGCTAAGCGCTCTAAATAAGAAAGTTTATTGTGAGCAGCAAGAGCAAGAAATAAAAGATCTAAAACATTGTCTGCCTAACCTGGACTTGCACAAATATGATTTGGCGCTGCGGTGGATGAAGGCCCAGTACTATGGAAGGGATAATAAGGCGGGTTCCTTACTAGCTTCTAGACTGAAATCGAAGAAACAAAAATCAAAATTACCCTATCTACTTAGCAGTACTGGTGCAAAGATTTTTGATCCACAATTAATGGCGCGTTTTACTCAGCGCTTTATAACCTAAAGTCAGATGGTTCTGTGACCCAGCCTTCCATAGAAGGTATAGATAGCTTTCTAGCGGGGATTAGTTTACCGGTAGTGACTCAGGCTCAACTACAGGAGCTCCGATCGGAAATTACAGAGGAAGAAATTGTCTGTGCCATTCGAGGTTTACAATCCAATAAGGCGCCTGGTCCAGATGGCCTAACGAATAGCTATTATAAGGAATTTAGGGATATCTTGGTGCCATCACTTAAGAAACTCTTCAATGAGGTAAGGGTAGGGGGTTGCTTTTTGGCAGAGATGTTGGAAGCCACTATTATTACGCTTCCCAAACCAGGGAAGTCCCCAGATACACCGGGGAACTTTCGGCCAATCTCATTGCTAAATACGGATCTGAAATGATATGCTAAGATCATGGCCCTGAGATTGGCCGAGGTTCTGCCGAGCTTGGTCCATAAAGACCAAGTGGGCTTTGTAAAAGGTAGGCAATCGGCAGAAGGTACCAGGACATTCATAGGCTTGATAGAGGTGGTGGGGCGACGTCGGACGCCTTCTCTGCTTCTTTCCCTGGACGTGGAGAAGGCGTTCGACAGAGTCCACTGGGGGTATCTACAAAAGGTTCTAGATAAATTTGGGATAGTGGGGGCAGTACAAACTGTCATATTAGCTATGTATTCGGAGCCATCGGCGAGGGTCCTCACGTCCGGTTTCATGTCTAAGGCATTCCCCATCACTAATGGCACAAGACAGGGGTGTCCCCTGTCCCCCTTGATTTTCACTCTTGTAATGGAGCCGCTGGCGGCATATATTAGAGGGGCAAGCACTGTCATGGGAGTTAGGATAGGAGGGGAGGAACATAAAATAGGTTTGTTTGCGGACAACGTTATTCTCGCTTTATCGGAACTGGCAAAGTCCTTGATGGCGGTTATGTCCATACTGGATAGATTTAGCACAGTTTCTTATTATAAGCTTAACGTCAGCAAGTCTGTGGTCTTAAGTATGGGATTGGGAAATGTGGTTCAATCGTCTATAGCCTCCCAATTTGATTTCAAATGGGCTCAAAACAGTATTACATATCTGGGGGGAAAATTGTCCTTCCCTTCCAAAAGCCTATTTAAAGTAAATTACCTACCTTTGATAGATGTAGTGGCAGAGGATGTTAGAAATTACTCTGGACATGAGCTATCTTGGGTAGGTCGGATAGCCACAATAAAAATGATGGTGCTACCAAAGATTCTATATGTGTTTTCGGAATGTTCCGATATCCCTGACTAAACGGTACATCATGAAACTACAATCCATGCTTCTACGGTATGTCTGGAAAAATGCTAGACATAGGGTAGCAGCTGCCACACTTTACAAACCAACGGCTCAAGGTGGTCTTAGCTTCCCAAACCTATTATATTACTATTACGCATCGCTTCTCACATTCATGAGACAAAGTTTGGTGGACTGGGATCCTCCTCAATGGGTTCCGTTAGAAGCAGATGCATCACCTTTTACTGCTACAAAGGTGCTCCTTCAATGTCCATTGTTTAACCCCCTGAGCCGGGAGCCAAGGCTTTCATTGATCAAAGCAGGGTTTGTAATTTGGAAGACAGTAATTCTAGCGAAAGATTTGGTATACATGAGCAGGTCTGACATCCCGCTGGAAGCCATTGAACAGATGATACCAGATATTTCTTTTTTGTCATGGCGGAATAAGGGAATTCGAGTGATCAGGGAGTTGGAGGAAGGTAATGGATTGATGCAGTTCTCAGATGTCTCTCAAAAATTTGGACTCTCCAACAGTGAATTTTATAAATACCTGAGGCTTCGGTGTTTCCGGAATTCTCTGCCGGAGACGTTGGGTACACCAGATTCACCATTCACTATGTATTTCTTTGGGCAGGGTGCCATGGCCAAAGGGATATCAAAATTTTATAAGTTGCTATTAGAAGTCTACAATACGGGAGTGGTGTCAGGTCTAGATAAATGGGCCATTGATTTGGGACTCCAGGGGGAGCAAATATCGTGGGAACATATTTTTGTGTCCCATCAACAGCATTCTACCTGCTCGTACCACTTGGAAGCATCCAGGAAAATGGTTTATAGATGATATATGACACCTGAACGTTTAGCATTGATTTATCCGGATGCTTCCAACTTGTGTTGGAGATGTGGAAGGTCGGTGGGAGGTATGATGCACATCTTCTGGGAATGCCCGGTGCTGAGAAACTTCTGGCAAGAAGTGTTTAACATGCTGGTCTCCTTTCCTGGGCTAGTCATACCCTTCACTCCAGATTTGTTCATATTATTTAATGGGTTACCTACAGTGCCGATGGCATATCGTACTATTGTCTTTCATGTACTGACGGCAGTAAAAATACTCATTGCTAAATACTGGAAATCTTCCAAAGTCCCAAAAATTCTCAAGGTTACACATCATGTGAGTTTTCATTGTGAGATGGAAGCAACAATGGCATCGTGTAGGGGGGTGTTTTCTAGATATTTTAAAAAATGGGGAAGCTGGAAACAAAAATTTCCTTCAGCTTTTAATGCACAGGGTACCTAGAGGGAATTCATTGCGATTGGGTGTATATAATTGTACTCATGAGAGTGATTATTGGGAACAAGGGCACTTAAAGGTGTGTTGTATTAGTCGAAGACTGGGTTCCAATAACTGTGAGTTGGGGGTATATTTCTCGACCGTGCAATAGTGGGGTTGACAGTGTTATACTTTTTGGACCTTGGCTTGTTATTGTATACTCTGTTTGTTCTTTTTTTCCCTATGTCCCTCATATTTCCCCTAATCCTGGGTGTGGGTAAGTAATGATCTTTAGATGACCACTTTGTGCCTTGTTATGTGACTTTTATGGTGACAATTGTTTACTCATGGTGTTGCCTGTACCACTTCTAAATTTTTCTCAATAAAAATATTGTGACAGAAAGTACAACTTGTCCTGCAAAAAAAAAAGCCCTCATACGGTCATATGGATATGTGAACTGAAAATTTTGAAAGTTATGGCTCTGGTAATGCAGGGAGCAAAAGGAAAAGGGTTAAATATCACAAAATAGTAAGGTTCCTTTTACACGGCCGTGATTTCCACGCGGGTGCAATGCGTGAGTTGAACGCATTGCACCCGCACTGAATCCGGGCCCATTAATTTCTATGGGGCTATGCACATGAGCAGTGATTTTCACGCATCACTTCTGCGTTGTGTGAAAATTGTAGCATGCTCTATATTGTGCGTTTTTCACGCAACGCAGGCCCCATAGAAGTGAATGGGGCTGCGGGAAAATCGCAAGCATCCGCAAGCAAGTGTGGATGCAGTGCGATTTTCCCGCGAGGTTTCTAAGAGATGGGACCCGATCTTTATAATTTTCCCTTATAACATGGTTATAAGGGAAAATAATAGAATTCTCAATACAGAATGCTTTGTAAAATGTGGATTAAGGGGTTAAAAATAAAAAAATTAACTCACCTTATCCACTTAATCGTGTAGTTGCTGATCTCTTCTGTCTTCTTCAAGCATTAGCTGCTGGCTAAAGGACCTGTGGTGATGTCACATCACATGGTCCAATCACATAGTACATCACCATGGTGATGGACCATGTGATCGGACCATGTGATGAGCTTGGTGACGTCATCACAGGTCCTTCAGCCGGCAGCTAATGCTTGAAGAAGACAGAAGAAATCGCAACTACGCGATCAAGTGGATAAGGTGAGTTAATTGTTTTATTTTTAACCCCTCCATCCACATTTTACTAAGCATTCTGTATTGAGAATGCTATTATTTTCCCTTATAACCATGTTAAAAGGGAAAATAATAGAATCTACAGAATACTGAACCTAAACCCGAACTTCAGTGATGAAGTCCGGGTTCGGGTCTGGGTACCAAACATGCCGATTTTTCCCACGCGCATGCCAAACGCATTAAAACGCTTTGTACTCGCGTGGAAAAATCACGCATTTTCCCGCAACGCACCCGCCTCTTATCCGGGCGTCAAACATGACGCCCGTGTGAAAGGGGCCTAATGTAATCAAAATAACCCTTACAATATGATGAACATATTATTTATAGTGAAACCGTATAAGTAAAAATGGTGCAGTTGTTTTTTCCTTCATTTTAATAATACTTTAGGACACTATTTATTTAAAGGGGTTATCCTACCCCAAAAATGCCCCTCACCCAGATTGCACTTACCTCGCTCCCCGGTATCTTTCTGTAGCGCTGATCAAAACATTGTGTGACGGGGAGGGAGGGAGAGCAGCCAAAAGCAGGCAGCGACAGGAATGAGCCTCCTTAGCATCGTGGGTGACACTAGGGAGGCTCGTCCCCGTCGTGGCCTACTATTGGCTGCCTTTAACATTATGCCCGTGTAGAAACACCCTTAATGACCAGGCCACTTTTTACAATTCTGCACTACACTACTTTCACCGTTTATTGCTCCGTCATGCAACTTACCACCCAAATGAATTTTACCTGCTTTTCTTCTCACTAATAGAACTTTCATTTGGTGGTATTTCATTGTTGCTGACATTTTTACTTTTTTTGCTATTAATAAAAATGTAACGACATTTTTACAAAAAAATGACATTTTTCACTTTATGTTGTACATTTTTTTTTAAAAAAAATACATTTCTATATAAATTTTTCTATAAATTTATTGTTCTATATGTCTTTGATAAAAAAAAAATCCAATAAGTGTATATTTATTGGTTTGGGTAAAAGTTATAGCGTTTACAAACTATTGTGCAAAAAAGTGAATTTCCGCATTTTGAAGCAGCTCTGACTTTCTGAGCACCTGTCATGTTTCTTCAGGTGCTAGAATGCCAGGATAAATATCCCCCAAATGACACCATTTTAGAAAGAAGACACCCCAAAGTATTCGCTGAGGGGCATGGTGAGTTCATGTATCATTTCATTTTTTTCACAAGTTAGCAGAAAATGACACTTTCTGAGGGAAAAAAATAATAATAAAGTTTCCATTTCTGCTAACTTCTGGCAAAAAAAAAAAAAAAATCTCCCACGGACTCATTATGCCCCTCAGTGAATACCTTGGGGTGTCTACTTTCCGAAATGGGGTCATTTGTGGGGTGTGTTTACTGTTCTGGCATTTTGGGCGGGGCTAAATTGTGATCATCCCTGTAAAACCTAAAAGTACTTGTTGGAATTTGGGCCCCTTTGTGCACCCAGGCTGCAAAAAAGTGTCACTCATGTGGTATCGCCGTACTCAGGAGAAGTAGGGCAATGTGTTTTGGGGTGTATTTTTACATATACCCATGTTGGGTGTGAGAAATATCTCTGTAAATGACAACTTTTAAAAAAAAAATTATACAAAGTTGTCAGTTTACAGAGATATTTCTAAGTTGTCATTTACAGAGATATTTCTCACACCCAGCATGTGTATATGTAAAAATACACCCCAAAACACATTGCCCTACTTCTCCTGAGTACGGCGATACCACATGTGTGACACTTTTTTGGGATTTCACAGAGCATTTTTACGCATTTAGATTCCAGACTTCTTCTCACGCTTTAGAGACCCCTAAAATGCCAGGACAGTATAAATACCCCACATGTGACCCCATTTTAGAAAGAAGACACCCCAAGGTATTCCGTGAGGGGTATGGTGAGTTCATGTAAAATTTTATTTTTTGTCACAAGTTAGTGGAATATGAGACTTTGTAAAAAACAAAATAACAAAAAATATATATATATATATATATATATATATATATATATATATATCAATTTCCGCTAACTGGTGCAAAAAAAAAAATTCTGTGAACTCGCCATGCCCCTCACGGAATACTTTGGGGTGTCTTCTTTCCAAAATGGGTCACTTGTGGGGTATTTATACTGCCCTGGCATTTTAGGGGCCCTAAAGCGTGTGAAATCCTAAAGGTACTCATTGGAATTAGGGCCCCTTTGCGCATCTTGGCTTCAAAAAAGTGTCACACATGTGGTATCGCCGTACTCAGGAGAAGTGAAGCAATGAGTTTTGGGGTGTATTTTTACATATACCCATGCTGGGTGAGAGAAATATCACTGTAAACGACAACTTTTAAAAAAGTGTTATACAAAGTTGTCAATTTATAGAGATATTTGTCTCACCCAGCATGGGTATATGTAAAAATACACCCCAAAACACATTGCCCTACTTCTCCTGAGTACGGCGATACAGCATGTGTGACACTTTTGCCGCCAAGATGTGCAAAGGGGCCCTAAAACCAATGAGTACCTTTTAGGAGGGCATTTTTACGCATTTTTCTTCTCACGCTTTAGGGCCCCTAAAATGCCGGGACAGTATAAATACCCCACATGTGACCCCATTTTGGAAAGAAGACACCCCAAGGTATTCCATGAGGGGCATGGCGAGTTCGTAGAAGATTTTTTTTTTGGCACAAGTTAGCGGAAATAGATTTTTTATTGTTTTTTCTCACAAAGTCTCCCTTTCCGCTAACTTGTGACAAAAAGTTCAATTTTTCATGGACTCACTATGCCCCTCAGCGAATACCTTGGGGTGTCTTCTTTCCAAAATGGGGTCATTTGTGGGGTGTTTGTACTGTTCTGGCATTTTGGGCGGGGCTAAATTGGGAGCAACCCTGTAAAACCTAAAGGTACTCATTGGACTTTACGCCCCTTTGCGCACCTAGGCTGCAAAAAAGTGTCACACATGTGGTATCGCCATACTCAGGAAAAGTAGGGCAATGTGTTTTTTTTTTTTTTTTTTTACATATGCCCATGTTGGGTGAGAGAAATATCTCTGTAAATTGATAACTTTGTATAAAAAAAATTGTCGTTTACAGCAATATTTCTCTCACAAAGTATGGGTATACTGTATATAAAAATACACCCCAAAAACTTATTGCCCTACTTCTCCTGAGTACGGCGATACCACATGAGTGACACTTTTTTGCAGCCAAGATGCGCAAAGGGGCCCAAATTCCCATGAGTACCTTTAGGATTTCACAGGCATTTTTACGCATTTGGATTCTCACGCTTTAGGACCCCTAAAATGCCAGGGCAGTATAAATACCCCACAAGTGACCCCATTTTGGAAAGAAGACACCCCAAGGTATTCTGTGAGGGGCATGGCGAGTTCACAGTTTTTTTTTTTTACAAAGTCTCATATTTCCACTAACTTGTGACAAAAAAAAAATTTTACATGAACTCACCATACCCCTCACGGAATACCTTGGGGTGTCTTCTTTCTTTTTTTTTTTTTTAATTTTCAACTTTTTATTGAAAATAAATCCGCAGTTCACAAGCAGTTTACAAGCAGTAATCATAAAATGAGTACAAGAATAAAAGGAAAAAGGGGGAGAGAAGAAATCTCCGGTTGTACAAATATAATAAGCACAACAAGTAGAACCAAATAGGTAGACTGAGTCCATGCATAATGCGATGATTCAAAGTAACTAACATCATAAGAGTATCAGTTAAATATCAATTAAGTTAGGATGATATCAGCGAGGCTTTAACCTAAAATTTGACCAATTCAGCCAAATGCTTAGGAATTTGGGATGTGTGCGGTTTTCCCAGGCGGCTAATTCCTCCATCCTGTAGATAGAGTCTATCTTATTGTACCAGTGATCTAATGGGGGTAGATCTGGCGAGAGCCAAAACCGTGGTATTAAGAGGCGGGCAGCACTCAGCAGTTTTTTAAATAGGCGAGGTAGGTTGGTGGAGGTGGTTGAGGGAGAAATGCCTAATAAGGCGAGCAATGGTGTGGGAGGAATGGAAGTGTAGCAGATCTGGTTGCAAATATTGAAAATACTTGACCACCATTTAAGGAGTGGGGGGCAGGTCCACCATATATGGAAGAAAGATCCTGTTTCCCCCAAACACCTCCAGCAAGTATCCGAGTGTGTTGTGGAATAAAGTTTGGTTATGTCGGGAGTTCTGTACCAACGGGTAAGGATTTTGTATCCATTTTCTTGTATGCGTACACATTTGGAGGATATATGGGGTTCCATCAATAGGCGGTGAAGCTCATCCACGGAAAAGCTAGTGTTTAAGTCTTTTTCCCAGTGGCCTATAAAAGCAGGCTTGGGGGGTAAGATGGGAGAGTTGAGCCATTTGTATAATTGGGAGATAAGTTTCTTGGGGGGATATGTTGAAGCGAGGAGGTTTTCAAACCACGTTAGAGGTCTAAGCAGGGCCTGGTATGGTACATGTTTGGAGATATATGAGCGCAAGAAGGAGGTAAGAGAAGGAAGGGGTGTGGAATAGGACAGGAGAGTACGAATAGTCTCATAATTTTTCAGTATGCCTTGGTCGTCAAACAGTGCAATAACTGGTGTTTGAGATGTGCGGATTTCTCGCGGTAAGCTTTGGATTAGAGCACGTGGGGCTACCGAGAGCAGATCTCTGACCTGTATCAAGGGGGAGGGTAAGGGGATGCCATTAGAAGATTTTTGGAGGGATTGCCAGGACTTCCAGGTGGCATTGATTATCTGATCAGAAGCATTCAAATTGAGAGGGTACACATCTGGGCCTATTAATAAGGAGTGGAAGGAAAAAAGTGAGATAGATGATTCCATAGCTACCCAGGATTTGGAGTGTGGTTGTCTAATCCAATCAACTAATCTGGAAAGCAAGACTGCGTGATTGTAGAGCTTGGGGTTGGGAAGGCCTATACCACCTAAAGATTTGGGTTTTTGTAGAATGGACGTGGCTATTCTAGCTTTGGACTTGTTCCAGACGAATTTCCTAAGGTGGCCGGTCAGAGAATCAAAATAGGTAGGGGGAATATGAATGGGTAAGACTTGCATGAGGTAGGTCAGCTTGGGTAGTACTAAGGAAGTAGCCAAATTTTTACGACCAAACCAGGACAATGTGTGGGGGTGCAAGGCATCTAATTTGTCTTTCATTGACTGAAGTAAGGGGATGAAATTAAGATGGTAGAGGTTAGAGGGGTCCGGGGTTATTTTTATGCCCAATATGTGAGGTAGGGGGAGTCCCAATTAAAAGGGGAGTTTTTAGTCAGTTGAAGTCTAAGGGATGGGGTGAGGCCTACTGATAGAATAAGGGATTTAGACATATTTATTTGAAAATTAGAAAGTGGGCTGAATCTATCAAGTATGCCGTAGATACACGTAAGGGATATTGAGGGGTTAGTTGTCATGATCAAAAGATCGTCGGCGAAGGCCGCTACTTTATGTTCTTGATCACCCAATTGTATACCCACTATTTTGCTTTCTTGGCGTATGGTTTGGAGCAGAGATTCCATAACTAGTACGAATAAGAGGGGAGATAGTGGGCATCCCTGACGTGTACCGTTCGCGATGAGGAAGGAGGGGGAAACTGTGTTGTTCACCAGCACTGACGCCGAGGCATTATGGTACATGGAGAATATAGCACTTATAAATGTGTCGGGGAATCCTCGATTAATGAGGGATAGTCGTATGAAATCCCAGCTAACTCTATCAAATGCTTTTTCGGCGTCAGTGCTGAGGAGCACCAGTGGCAGCCCTTTCCTTTTAGCATGTATTAATGCATTGATCACTCTAACTGAGTTGTCTCTGCCCTCCCTCCCCATCACGAACCCAGTTTGGTCTCTATGTATCAGATAGGGCAGAAAAGGGGAGAGACGGTTAGCAAGCATTTTAGCAATTAATTTCAAATCAAGGTTAAGAAGAGAAATGGGACGGTAGCTGGAGCATTGGGCTGGATCCTTCCCCTCCTTAGGGATGATCGTGATGTGGGCCTTTGTCATCTCAGACGTAAGGGGGATCCCTTTTAATGTTTGGTTGCAAACATTGAGAAGAAAGGGGAAGAGGGAATCTTGAAAGGTACGGTAATAAAGGGCTGGTAGGCCATCAGGACCTGGGGCCTTTCCTTTGGGGAGTTGTTTTATAGCAGTTATTAATTCATCGGAGATAAAAGGGGTCTTGAGGGCGTCATAGTGTTCCGGGCGTAGTTTAGGGAGGGATAAGGAGTCTAAGAAGGCCTTTATAGAGTCCTGAAGGGGTGGAGAGCTTGGAGAGAGGTCAGGAGGTGGGATGTTATATAGTGATTTATAGTATTGTTGGAATTGAAGGGCAATGTCCTTCGTGGTCAGTGCGGGACTAGAATTGGAACGTGAAATTTTACATATATAATTATCTCCTTTTGATCCTATTCATCATAAATTTAGAAGCCCTATCTCCATGAGCGAAGAACTTGTATTGCGAGTGTAGGAAAAATTTTGCTGAGGCAGTGTTGAGATGGTTTTTCAGTTCTACTCTAAGTTTGGTAAGTTCAGACAGGTGGGATTCTAATTGAGAAGTTTTGTGCAAACTTTCCAAGGATTGAATTTTGGAGAGAAGTGAATCAATTTGGAGTTTCCTACGCTTTTTAATGTGTGTTCGCAAGCTGATAAAGTGTCCCCTCATATATGCCTTATGGGTATCCCATAATATAAGGGGAGATGTATCAGGTAGGGAATTTAAAAGGAAAAAATCATCTAAGGTTTTTTGGGTTTTAGCTTGGAGCTCAGCTGAAGAGATTAGTTGCTCATTGAGGCACCAATGGAATTCCCTCTGATCAACATTTGGGGGAATGAAGCCCATCATGACTGGGGAGTGGTCGGATAAAGTGATCGGGCCAATTTTGACTCCGGAACAGTACTGAAGTTGCTCCTTTGAGACAAAGATATAGTCCAGTCTATGATAGGTTCCATGCACATGAGAATAAAAGGTAAAATCCTTGGTTGTTGGGTGAAGGGTTCTCCACACATCCACAAGATCTAATGAATTAAACTGCTTACATAGGAATGATAGGGCTTTTTGAGAGAAGGGGGATTTCCGAGTAGAAGAGTCAATTAGGGGGTTTAACGCAATATTAAGATCCCCGCCCTTAAACACTGTACCTTCTCTGTAGGAAACAATAATTGGGAAAAGATCTCTTAACCATGAAATTTGATTGTTGTTTGGTGCATATGCATTGATGAAAGTATACACAAGGCCCATAATGGAACCCTTAACCAGAAGGTATCTACCCTCAGTGTCCTGTATATGGGATATATACTGGAAGGGAATGTGTTTGCTAAACCCTATGCTGACCACTCTGGAAGCCGAGGAATCCGAGCCATTATGAAACCAGGTGGGGAAGTAAGAGTGAGAGAGGTTAGGGTATTTATTAAATTTGAAGTGAGTTTCTTGCAAGAGAAGAATCGAGCATTTTTCTTTTTTTAGCAAGGAAAAAATTTGGCATCTTTTTGATGGGGCATTAAAACCTTTAACATTAAAGGAAGCCAATTTAAGCTCAGCCATAATATGTAACTGGGGGTGGAGAGGTGCGGCTGTGAGGTAAAGCCAATAATTGTGGACAGGTCCATCTGGCTCAGATTCCTGTGAAGAAGGGTCAGCAATGTGGGAGATATCATCATGTTTGGAAACAGTGATGAAGGTAGCAGTAAGCAGTAGGGTCGTCTACCTATAAACAAAAAAGTAGTAACAATAACAGAATCAAAACATTTCAGAGAATAACCAAAATCGTAAAAGTGATTAATAACAGTATAGCACTGGTTTGTCATGGTGTTGCAAGGGGGAAGTTTTACCAGTGAGGCAGGTAATAGCACCCCAGACAGGTAAAGGCACCCATTGAGTAAGCATATAACAAAGTGTAAGGTAGGGTCCAGGTATATGTGAATTTGTGGTAAGGACCTAAAGGTGTAATGCAGAACCGTGAAAACAGTAGGCGAGATAAAGGACAATAACAACAAACAGTCAAGATCATATCTCACTCTCCCATTGGTAGTCTTCTTGGAGTTGAGTGGGAGGCATTCCTCCTAGGCTTGTGGGATTTCGGGGTGCGTTGTCTCTCCCAGGGTTCTGTAGGAGGAAGAACTGGGAGAGTAGTGAGGTCCTGTATGGGGTCCCAATTTTGGATGTCCAATGGTTGGATTTCTAGAAGTTCATAGACCGAGCCAAGGTCCTGGAATGTCATCACTGTCATTCTGCGTCCTGCAAACAAAAAAGATAAGCCGAATGGGAAAGTCCAGCGGTAAGGAGTGTTATGGGACTGAAGCCAGTCAGTTAAGGGTTTCAAGGCTCTTCTTTTGCGTAGAGTGGACTGGGCTAGGTCTTGGAACACTAGGATCTCGTGTCCATCCCAGGAGACTATGTCAGCTTGGCGCGCTTTTGTCATGATTGCCTCTTTCACTGGGAAGCTTAGAAATTTGCAAATAACGTCCCTTGGAGGAGCATTGTTTGCTGGTTTGGGCTTCAGAGCTCTGTGGGCTCGCTCTAATATTACTTCATGAGCCGAGTCAGGACCTAAGATGGAGAGGCAGATTTGGGTTATTGTATGGGGTATATCCCCGGGGGGGATGGTCTCCGGTATCCCACGGAAGCGAAGATTATTTCTTCTCCCCCGGTTTTCTTGGTCCTCCAGAGCGCTGTACAAGGTGTTCAGGGAGGTTTTAATCGAGGAGAGGTGAGAAGCGACCCCCTGCTGGTGAGTGATTATGGCCGTGCAGGAATCCTCCAGGGACTCCACTCTCCCCCCTATTTGCCGTACCTCTTGTTTAATGGTGGTCAAGTCAGAGCACAGTGGCTCCAGCGCTGAGGCTAGAGATGCGGTCAAGGTGTCCCTGAGGTAGGCGCGGGATATCGGGAGGTCATCAGCATCGGTATCAGCTTCTTGCTCAGCGTCTTTCAGTTCCTGCCGGGAGCGGGTAGTAGAGCGCGGTGGTGTCGGCGCCATCTTGTTTTCCCGTGCGACATACATAGTCGCTGCTTTTTTGATGAACTTATCCATTTCACCTCCTCCTGAGGCAGTTTTGGGTGGTCCTGGGGTGTCAGTGGGTTTGGACCTTCCGATTTTGACCATCTTGGGTGATACAGGCTTTGAATCCAGGCTGTAAGGGTGATTTGTTACCGGAGCAGCTCTCTCACGCAGCCATCCACTGCAGGCGCTGGCTCCGCCCGGGGGGTGTCTTCTTTCTAAAATGGGGTCACTTGTGAGGTGTTTGTACTGCCCTGGCATTTGAGGGTCTCCGCAATCTCGTATGGAAAGCATTAGTAGTTTCTGCTATTCTCCTTATATTGAGCATACGGGTAATGCCTCTGGGCTGAAAAAAAATATAAAAATGAACGGCACAGATTTTTTCATTCGCATCGATCAATGTGGCAAAATCATTGACTGCGGTGCGGTGGGCGCTAACTACCTAACAAGTAGCTAACTGGCGGTGATAAGGGACCCTTAGGCCCCATTCACACGTCCGCAATTCTGTTTGCGGAACGGAATTGCGGACCTATTCATTTCTATGGGGACAGGCTTTGTCCCGCTTGGATCCGGAATTGCGGATCCGCACTTCCGGGTCTGCACTTCCGTTCCGCAAAAATATAGAACATGTCCTATTCTTGTCCGCAATTGCGGGCAAGAAAAGGCATTTTCTATATAGTTCTGGCAATGTGCGGAACTGCAAAATGCGGAAAGCATATTGCCGGTGTCCGTGTTTTGTGGATCCGCGGATCCGCAAAACACATATGGACATGTGAATGGAGCCTTACAGGGGGTTGATCAGTGACAGGGGGTGATCAGGGAGTCTATATGGGATAATCAGGGGTTAACAAGGGGTTAATAAGGGGTGGGGGGGGGGGTTAGTGTGGTGCTTGGTGCAGCTTTACATAGCTACCTGGTCCTCTGGTGGTCGATCCCAGCAAATGGGACCAGCAGAGGACCAGGTAGCCGGTATATCAGACGCTGTTCACAAAACAGCGTCTGATATCCCTCTTTGATGCGATTTATTTCGCATCTACAGCCTGACAGCGATTGATCATCGCTGGCAGGCTGCAGTATAACTTGCGATCTTTGAGCTGCTGTGAACGCGCGCGCGAGATGACGCGCCGACGCGTCAAGGAGGAACTAACCTGCCGCCGCCTGGACGCATCCCTGCGTTAGGCGGTTGGCAGGTGGTTAAAGAACAGAAAATCTTCCTTAGGCCTCTTGCATACGACCATATGGCTTTTTCAGTGTTTTGCGGGCCGCTTTTATCAGATCCATCTTTTCCATTTTTTGCTTCCGTTGTGTCTCGTTTCGGTTCCGTTTTTCCGTTCCGTTTTTCCGTATGGCATATACAGTATGAAGTATTTACATAGAAAAAATTGGGCTGGGCTTAAAATTTTCAATAGATGGTTCCGCAAAAAACGGGACAGATACGGAAGACATACGGATGCATTTCCGTATGCGTTCCGTTTTATTGGCGGACCCATTGACTTGAATAGAGACACGGATCGTGATTTGCGGGCAATAATAGGACATGTTCTATCTTTGCACAGGACGGAAAAACGGAAATACGGAAACGTAGTGCACATGGAAACACCAGTTTTTTTTGGGGACCCATTGAAATGAATATGGTTCTGTATATACAGAACCATATACGGAACATAAAAAATGGCCCGTACACTCGCAAAGAAAAAACGTTCGTATGCAAGAGGCCTTACAGGGCAAGTCATTAGTGCAGAGTCAATCACCTGCCTGCCATGTAGCAGGTCTGGGATCACCAAAGACTAAAAACTAACTTATTTAGTAAATGTTTATATGCTGGGAGAGGGCATCTCCCCCAAAACTTAATCAAAGGGAAAGGACAGCCAGCCTCATTAGTATTCAGTGTACTGAGGTAAATATTATCGAGCATGACAAAGCTTCTGATTGGGTCCCTGACTGCAGTGCTGCCAGTACTGCTCTGATCTTTATGATCAGATATGGAGGACCAGCACCAATCTCTGTCCCATATTTACCAATGGTCTTTTCCCAGCTTCCTTAACCCTTTCAACCCCGGGCCAGTTTTCACCTTCCTGCCTAGCCATTTTTTGCAAACCTGACATGTGGTAATAACTTTGGAACACTTTTATTTATCCAAGCCATTCTGAGATTGTTTTCTCTTGACACATTGTACTTCATGATAGCCATATGTTTGAGTCAATATATTTCACCTTTATTTATGAAAAAATCCCAAATTTACAAAAAAAATTGAAAAATTTGCAATTTTTAAAATTTTAATTTCTCTGCTTTTAAAACAGAAAGTGATACCTCATAAAATATGTATTACTTAACATTCCCCATATGTCTACCTTATGTTGGAATAATTTTTTAAATGTCTTTTTTTTTTTTTTGGACGTTAGAAGGCTTAGAAGTTTAGAAGCAATTCTTAACCTCTTAAGGACACAGGGCGTACAGGTACGCCCTAATGTCCGAGTCCTTAAGGACACAGGGCGTACCTGTACGCCCTGTGTTTAAACTGCTACTGCACCCGATGTGGGCGCGGTAGCAACATGGTTCCTGCTGATGTAGATCAGCAGGAACCATGTTCTGATGCCGAGGGGGGTCATGTGACCCCCCCGTATCGGCGATCGCTGCAAACCGCAGGTCAATTCAGACCTGCGGTTTGCAGCGGTTTTAGCGATCTCTGATCCCCGCGGTCTGTGACCGCGGGGATCAAAGAGTTAATTGCCCCAAAGTTAAAAATTTTAACCCCCCCTGCAGCCCCCAATCTTGTTATGGTGGCGGGGGTGCAGGGGGGGTGGTTGCGGCGGCGGGAGGCGGGCGGGAGGCGGGCGGTGCGGCAGGCGGAATCGCAATAGCGATCCCCTGCCTGCCTCTCTTGTAATAATTCCCTGGTGTCTAGTGGTTCTATCAGAGTGCCAGCACATTGCTGGCACTCTGATAGAAAAACGGCTGGCATCTGTGCTGCAGATGCCAGCCGTTTAACCCCTTCCTTACCGCGGTCCGGACGGACCGCGGTATGGAAGGTGTTAACAGGGAGGGAGCTCCCTCCCTCTCCCATCCATCACCCACTGCTCTCTAATGGCAGTGGGTGATGGTTACCATGGCAGCAGGACGCTTTCAGAAGCGTCCTGCTTGCCATGGTATAGTAACTCTGGTCAGACTTCAGTGATAAGGTGCCAGTTTTATTGGTACTTTTTTAGGGTACATATGATTTTTAATTGCTCTATACTAGGTTTTTTGTGAGGCAAGGCAACCAAAAAATGGCACAGGTTTTATTTTTTACAACATTTATCTGACAGGGTAGATCATGTGCTATTTTTTATAGAGCAGATTGTTATGGACGCAGTTATATAAAATATGTCTATTTTCTTTGTTTGTTTGTTTCAGTTTTATATAATAAAGCATTTTTTTTTTTAAATTATGTTTTTGTGTCTCTATGTTCTGAACACCTTATTTTTTATTTTTCTGCTGATCGTCTTGTGCAGGGGCTCGTTTTTTGCAGGAAGAGTTGACATTTTTATTGGTACCATTTTTGGGTACGTATTAGGGATGTCCTGATACCAATACCAGTATCGGTATCGGGACCGATACCGGCATTTGCACGAGTACTTGTACTCGTGCAAATGCCGCCGACACTGCTGTCGATACCGGAAGTTCCGGCCCTGCAGCTCATATACAGTATTTAAGTAAGCCTAATCTATGTAAAAGTAGCCCGAATTTACTAACTATTGTGGCGCAGTCTCCCTCAGGTCGTCCATGCGCCTCCTGCCCCGCCTGCATCCTTCATTCATAAAGTGGGTGGAGCAGGAGGCGGGAAAGGAGGTGCATGGAGGGACTGAGCGCTCAAGCTGATAGAGACTGCGCCGCAATAGTTAGTAAGTTCGGGCTACTTTTACATAGATTAGGTTTACATAAATACTGTATAGGAGCTGCAGGGCCGGTGTATTAGAGTCACACTGCACCGGCCGCCGCGGTCCCCGCCCCCGGACACTGGATGATGACCGTGTCATGGGGATTTGTGGGTGACCCTGTCATGGGGGATCTGTGGGTGACCCTATCATGGGGGATCTATGGGTGACCCTGTCGTGGGGGGATCTGTGGGTGACACATATATAGCATAAGATGCTATATATGTTTCATCCACAGATCCCCCATGACAGGGTCACCCACAGATCACCCCATAGCAGCGTCACCCACAAATCACCCCATAGCAGCATCACCCACAGATTACCCCATAGCAGCATCACCCACAGATTACCCCATAGCATCCTCTGCGTCTGGAGGAAAGAAGGTTTGTACACAAACATAGAAAAGGATTCTTCACTGTAAGAGCAGTGAGACTATGGAACTCTCTGCCTGAGGAGGTGGTGATGGTGAGTACAATAAAGGAATTCAGGAGGGGACTGGATGTATTTCTGGAGTGTAATAATATTACAGGCTATAGCTACTAGAGAGGGGTCGTTGATCCAGGGAGTTATTCTGATTGCCTGATTGGAGTCGGGAAGGAATTTTTTTCCCCTTAAGTGGGGAAAATTGGCTTCTGCCTCACAGAGTTTTTTGCCTTCCTCTGGATCAACTTGTAGGAAACAGGTCGAACTGGATGGACAAATGTCTTTTTTCGGTCTTATATACTATGTTACTATGTCACCCACAGATCACCCCCAGGGCAGCGTCACCCACAGATCACCCCCAGGGCAGTGTCACCCACAGATCACCCCATAGCAGGGTCACCCACAGATCACCCCATAGCAGCGTCACCCACAGATCACCCCATAACAGCGTCACCCACAGATGACCCCATGACAGCGTCACCCACAGATCACCCCATAGCAGCGTCACCCACAGATCACCCCATAGCAGCGTCACCCACAGATCACCCCATAGCAGCGTCACCCACAGATCACCCCAAAGCAGCGCCACCCACAGATCACCGCATAGCAGCGTCACCCACAGATTCCCCATAACAGCGTCACCCACAGATGACCCCATAACAGCGACACCCACAGATCACCCCATAGCAGCATCACCCACAGATCACCGCCTAGCAACGACACCCACAGATCACCCCATAGCAGCGTCACCCACAGATCACCCCATAGCAGCGTCACCCACAGATCCCCCTGCAGGCACATTGGTTGGGAAACACTGTTATAAGCCCATTTATTAATTTATTAACCCTTGTACAAAGGAAAAGTAAAGCCGTTGTCCATAGCAACCAAATTCCAGCTTTAATTTTTTTCATTGCTATCAGCAACTGCGCCGCTGTTTCTTTATACAAGGTTTGATAAATCTGCCCTATGTTATAATTGGTATCGGTAATTGGTATCGGTGAGTACTTAAATATAAGTATCGGTACTCGTACTCGGTATTAAAAAAATGGTATCGGGACATTTATTATTACACTTTATGGGGCAAGGTGACCAAAAAATTGTTAATTTGGGCACAGTTTTTATTTATTTATTTTAACAGAGTTCACCTGGGGTGTTAGGTCATGTGATATTTTTATAGAGCAGATCGTAACGGACGTGGCAATACCTAATATGTATACTCTTCTTATTTATTTAAGTGTTTTTTTTTTTACCAATTGTCTTAGGTAGGGTCTCATTTTTTGCAGGATGACGTGACGGTTTGATTGGTACTATTTTTGGGGGTATAGGACTTTTTGATCGCTTAGTGTTGCAATTTTTGTGATGTAAGGTGACAAAAATGGCTTTTTTTATACCGTTTTTTTTTTCTTTTTATTTTTTTTCTACGGTGTTCAGCTGAAGGGTTAGATCATGTGATATTTTTATAGAGCTGGTTGTTACGGACGTGGCGATACCCAAAATGTATACTTTTTTTTACTTATTTCACTTTAACACAATAACAGCATATTTGAAACAAAAAAAAATATGTTTTAGTGTCTCCATGTTCTGAGAGCTATATATTTTTTTATTTTTTAAACGATTTTCTTATGTAGGGGATGAGGTGACTGATTCATTGGTATCATTTTGTGGGACATACGCCTTTTTGATCGCTTGGTGTTGCACTTTTTGTGATGTAAGGTGACAAAAATGGCTTTTTTTGACACAGTTTTTTTTATGGTGTTTATCAGACGAGGTGGATCATGTGATATATTTATAGAGCCGGTCATTACGGCGCGGCGATACATAATATGTGTGTTTTTTTTTTCTTTTTTTAAATTATAAAGTCAGGGGAAAGGGGCGTTTTTTTTCTCTCAAAAAATTTTTTTTTTAATTACACTATTTTTACTTTTTATTTTTTTTACTTTATTTCTGATTTTAACTTTTGGGGGTTTGATCCCCTCTGCAATGCATTACAATACATCTGTATTGTAATGCATTGCCTGTTAGTGTATGACACTGAGTCATACACTAACAGGTTGCCTAGTAGAAACAGCCTGGGGCTGGGTCTCCTGCGCACCCGTAGAAGGCAGGTTCCGATGCCATCCTCTGCATGGCATCCGACTGCCTTCACACACATTGGGTCCCCGCCACAGCAGCGCAGGGTCTCAATGGGCTCCCTCACCCATTCTATGTCGCGGTCAGCGCTGACCGCGGCATAGATGGGGTTAATGCACCAGCATCGGGGTTTTCACGTACTATTACGGCGCTCGTAGGGAAGGGGTTAAAGGGCATCTGTCAGCAGATTTGTACCTATGAAACTGGAAGACCTGTTACATGTGCACTTGGCAGCTGAAGGCATCTGTGTTGGTCCCATGTTCATGTGTTCCTGCATTGCTGGGAAAAATTATGTTTTAATATATGCAAATGAGCCTCTAGGGGCAATGGGTGCATTGCCATTACACTTAGGCCCCTTTCACACGGGCGAGTTTTCCGCGCGGGTGCAATGCGTGAGGAGGACGCATTGCACCCGCACTGAATCCGGACCCATTCATTTCTATGGGGCTGTGCACATGAGCGGTGATTTTCACGCATCACTTCTGCATTGCGTGAAAATCGCAGCATGCTCTATATTCTGCGTTTTTCATGCAACGCAGGCCCCATAGAAGTGAATGGGGCTGCGGGAAAATCGCAAGCATCCGCAAGCAAGTGCGGATGCAGTGCGATTTTCCCGCATGGTTGCTTAGCAACGGGACCCGATCTCTATTATTTTCCCTTATAACATGGTTATAAGGGGAAATAATAGCATTCTTAATAAAGAATGCATAGTAAAATGAAGTGGAAGGGGTTAAAAATAATAAAAGTCAACTTACCTTAGCCACTTGATCGCGTAGTTGCGATCTGTCCTCTCTTTCCCTGCAGCATCTATGATCTAAAGGACCTGTGATGACGTCACATCACATGGTCCAATCACATGGTCCATCTTACCATGGTGATGGACCATGTGATTGGACCATGTGATGTGACGTCATCACAGGTCCTTTAGCTGTTAGCTGATGCAGGGAAAGAGAGGACAGATCGCAACTACGAGATCAAGTGGCTAAGGTAAGTTGACTTTTATTATTTTTAACCCCTTCCACTTCATTTTACTATGCATTCTTTATTATGAATGCTATTATTTCCCCTTATAACCATGTTATAAGGGAAAATAATAAATTCTCCAGAAGACCCGAAACCGGACTTCAGTGATAAAGTCCGGCTTCGGGTCTAGGTACCAAACATGGCGATTTTTCTCATGCGCGTGCAAAACGCATTACAAACATTTGCACCCACGCGGGAAAATCGCGCATATTCCCGCAACGCACCCGCCTCTTATCCGGGCGTCAAACATGACGCCCGTGTGAAAAAGGCCTTAGAGGCTCTGCTCTCTCTGCAACTGCTGCCCCCTCTGCACTTTTATTGACAGGACCAGGCAGTGTAAACATGATCACGCATGGCCCTGACGTCTACAAAAGTCATTCAAAGTGCAGAGGAGCAGCAGTTGTAGAGAGAGCAGAGCCTCTAGGTGTAATGGTAAAGTCCCCGTTGCTCCTAGAGACTCATTTGCATATATTAATACATCATTTGTCTCAGCAATGCGGGCACATATGAACATTGGACCACCACAGATGCCCTCAGCTGCCAAGTGTACATGTACCAGGTCAGCCGGTTTCATAGGTACAAATCTGCTGACAGATGCCCTTTAACAGATGCTGTTATAACTGAAACTAGTACATATATCAGGCGGTGCCCAGGTGTACTTCTATATAAATAGTTTCTAATGCCATTCATTACTCAGAAATACTCATTGTTGTCTTTGGCCCCATTAAAGAGGTAAACCAAACACCCACTATTTTTAAATAATCTATGTATGTTTTTTCTTTAACACTTAACAGTCTGTGATTTAGCACTCTTGCTTTTTTTTTTTATGTATGTAATAGGTTTAGCGTATTTGTTTTTCTGCTTTATTGATGGTGATACAGTATATGATGCCCCTGGCAGGTGCGTCCTTCGGAAAACCTGTTTGTCAACAACATAGTAAGGGGCATTTACTAAAGTTGTCTACACCACTGTTGTGGCGCATGCCATATATGTGCCATAATTTGCGACTTTTTGAGTTTTCTGCCACTTTCCTAAAGTGCCGATAAAGGGGCTGGACTTAGCCATAGGGGTGGGGCTTCTCACTACCAGCCGGATTTACTATACTAAGTTATAGCTGAAGTCTATGCCAGCCCCTGCGCTGATGAATAGCAGGAAAAGTCTAAGGCATATTGGTACACCATAGACTTTTTCCAGGGTGCGGGTGCCTATAGAGAGGGCTCTGAGTGCCGCCTGTAGCACCCATGCCATAGATTTGCCACCACTGGTCTAGGTGGTTTAGACTTCAGTTTCTGGCTCTTAATAAATTGGGCAGATCTCACTCCAGCTCACCAGGATCAAGACTGGAGAATAAGAACACCAGTATTGATAAATATCCCTCTTTGGACTTTTCAACCTGGAGCATAGATAAAGAAATGATTTGGCCAGCCTATTCTTGAACATCCTACTTAGCAGTGCCGGAGGGAAAAACATGGCGACTGCAAGTTACTACAAAAGCACTTGATTTACTGTCGCTGTGCCTTGTTGATGGTGATACTAAATGCCAGCCATACCAGGGACTCTCATCACTTAAAACTGAAAGGCAAATCTGTTGGAATCAACAAATGCGAAGAATGAATACACCTTGTCCCTTTCCCTTTGAAGAAAAAATGTTGCTTTTATGACGTTGGGCAACATTCTTTTGATGTGAAGTCTCATATCATTGCATCACTTAAAGGGGTTCTGTCACTCCAGCAAATAGCATTTACCATGTAGAAAAAGTTAATACAAGGCACTTGCTAATGTATTGTTATTGTCCATATTGCCTCCTTTGCTGGCTGGATTTATTTTTGCATCACATTTTGCTCTGCTTGTTTCCATGGTCCCGGCCACTCGCAATCCATCAGCGGTGGCCGTGCTTACACACTATAGGAAAAAGTGCCGGCCTCTCTGGTGGCTGGGGCTGTTGGAGCTCACACTGGCTGGTGCCTTTTTCTATTGTGGGCAAGCATGGCCACCGCTGATGGATTGCAGGGTGGTCGTAAACATGGAAACGAGCAGTGTATAATGTGATAGAAAAATGAATCCAGCCAGCAAAGAAAGCAATATGGATATTAACAATACACTAGTAAGTGGCTTGTATTAACTTTCTCTACATGATAAATGCCATTTGCTGAAGTGACATGATTAAATTTATTGGTTAATTCCTTGTGTCGTCATGATCTAATAAACCCCCTTTTCCCCTAATGCCCCTACCAACCCAATTAAATAAAACACAGAAACCAGAGTCGGATTAAATCGGCCACAGCAGCCGTTTTTATTACAAAATAAATACATACCATAAATAACAAAAAATTAACCCTGACGAGGGATGTCGTAGAAGCCCCAAAGTTTAATAATAACATGGCAAATGCATCTTGCCTTCAGCCGTAGAACACCAGCTTGGAGACACCAACTGATGGACGCCTCTCTGAACCAACCAAGTGCCCAACCATGAGAGTTCAGCCCCACTATTGAGGGCCTCCCATTCTCAAGTACCAACCCATACCCCCAGCTTCGAGTACCTCCCACCGCCAACAACGCGCAACTTGATTCCCTCTCACCCCCAAGCTTGTGCTTCTCTCAACAAACCTAAAGCCCTCTCAATCCCTCCCTGAAGACCCAGGGACCACAAGTCGATGCCCACTGCATTAAGGTGAACCCCGTCCGACATGTAGAATTAACATGTCAGGAGACCTATCCAGAAGTGCAAAACGGTGCACTTTCTTTAAAACACTACCCCACAACATACCTCGGGACCCAAGCCACCGCAGGACCACGTCCCTCTTTAATTCCAGTTGACGCCCGTTTGGCTGAATATCCGCCCTAAGAACCCCCAAAATACGAACGAGTGCCCAAGAATCCAGACTAAAGCCAAGGAACTCCCTGCAACACAACAAACATAGTAAAAACACGCTCTTACTAGTGCAACATTCCTATTATAATCTACTTAACTGCACATAAGACCTGAACTTAATAGATTCCCATCTACCGATTCTCATACCTAACCTTGCTGCCTCTGTCACAGCACTGATCCAGAATGGATGACCTGTAAAATCCCTCGGATCAATCTCCACACCTGTTAAGCACTTCCTAAAAAGAGCCAAAAACTGGAAGCGTGACAAAAACGACCCATCCTTATGTCTAAGAAGAGGGCCGCTTCCAAAGCTCATACCCAACCTGTAATCCTGCAAACCGGACACAGCGGACACTCCGGAACCGAAAACAGGCTACATTGTGCCCTTTCCCTTCCCTATCTGTTTTGGACACTCAAATCCTAACCACCACCCTGTCCTGATACAGACCCACATTCTCCCCATAAAGACCCTTCACACACCTAACACTCCTGCACACTAATTCCCCCAAGCGAAACTCCCCAAAAATGGCCATCGAAAAGCCCAACTTAAACAAACGCACCTCACCCAAAGAACTACACACTAGTTCCGCCTGCAAGACAATTTTTAACAACAAAGCAAATGACAAAGGCCTCCTTCTATCGTCTGCTCATTTACCCTTCCTCCAACCCCTCAAAACTTGCTTAACTAAAATTTTTGTAACACCTTGGAGACCCCGTAACTTGAAACCAAAAGCCGAACCCACAATACATCTATTCAACTGCGCAACTGACCAACCCTCTTTAACATGACCTAGAAATAACAAAAGCGGGACTTCGCCCTCATCCACCCCCACCCCCAATTTCTCACACCACTGTTCTCAATTACACCAGGCTTTACCGTAAGCCATGTGCCTGCACTCATTGATGCCTGCAGAAGACCCTCTACTGTACCTCCAAGAGCTCCCATAGGGACTCTGGACACTCCAATCCACTGGAGGAGATGAGGCGGTCAAACTGTTGATCGCCTGCACTACCCCCAGATTATCACAATAAAAACAAATCTTCCTGTTCCTAAATTTATTGCCCTACAAAACCACTGCGAGAACTATCGGAGAGAGCCAAATTCCACACCCAACCCCGTAGTACCCATGACTCTAGCCAACGATCAGCGCACCACTGACCATGACAATACACCCCGAAACCAACCCCCCCCCTGCATCTGAAAATAACTGAAAATCAAAATTGTCCACAGCATCACCCATAGCCAATGCTCTGCCATTAAAATTTTCCAAAAAACCTGCCCATACTTCCAGATCTCTCCTCAATTTCTGACCCAACCTAAATGATGAGGAGCCTGTACCCCTGCAGTAGCTGCCGCCAACCGCCAACAAAAAATCCAGCTCATTGGAATGATCTGACAAGTGAAGTTCAACTTTCCCAACAGAGACTGTAACTCCCGCAAACGAATTTTAGATGACCTCCCCTCTTTTCCAACTTCGACACGTAAGTCACGCACTTTCTCGTCCAGGAGCCAACACTCCATTTTCTCTGTATTTATAGCGATACCCAAAAAACTAAATCCCGTTGAAGGACCAACCGTCTTTGCTTCTGCTAACGGCACCCGAAAGACACAAAAAACGTTTGTAATGTATTCAACAACAATGAACAAACCCGCGAACCCGCCGGACCTAAACAAAGAAAATCATCCAAGTAATGGATAATAGACCTACAACCGGACACGTCCGCCACTATCCATTCCAGGAAAGAACTAAACGCTTCAAAATATGAGTACGACAAAGAGCAACCCATCGGCAAGCACCTGTCTGCAAAGTACCTGTCACTGAGAGCAATAGTCTCAAAACATAACTTTTATTCACTTATACTAAAAATAACAACCATGGATCCAAAGGGATGCTTTACCACACATATAGAACCATCACTAGCATAAAGTATAGGCTGAGACAATAAATACTAGCGGGAAACAGTCGGGATAGATATCAGATAGAGATGTCCCTGCGCTGATCCCTTCCACTTCTCAGCCCAGGGACACACCTTAATGGTAGGTGTTCCCTGTAATCGTACGTAGGACTATTATGTCCTTATATTGTCCCTTACCTATACTTGGACACAACAAACAACACTAACTATGGTGTAATCCCGACGCGTCCCCCCCCCCCCTAAAGGATAGACTGAGGGTTCCTCAGGGGATTAATACACTATAGACACTATAGACAACTTGTGCATACAAACATATGCACTGTACACAAAAGGTACTAATAAAGGCGCAATCCAAAACAACCAAGGATAAAGATAAATACGTATGTATAGCAACCCCCAGAGCACTAGATTAAAGGTAATCAGTGCCACAAACAATCCAGTCCAACACAGACACCATCTATAGGGCTAAAGATTAACAAGAGAGTATCTCATCAGCCACGAGTATTTAACATATCAGTACCTGTATAGAAAAGATAGGTTTTACAAGTGTGCTGTGAACTCACATAGTGTAAATACAATAGAACATACAGACCTGAATAGATGCATTAAAGGGAATAGTTGTCACATACATACCAGGCTGCCAGGACCAGTGAAAAGATACTCACAAACCCGCTAACTTCGATCATGTCAGCTGTTAACTTGAAGCAGATAATGGCTCAAAGTGTTCAGCAATGGACACCATTTAAAAAGGCCGGGTACTGGGTGTGTCTGATAAACACAATTCACCCATTGGTATATGGACCTGTCAATTTACTAATACCGCCCCTCAAAAAGATCATGCTTGTAGTCAACTCCCGCCCCCAACAATAAGCGTGCCAAGCCTCACTTCAGCCTGGCCTCGCTTCAGCCTCAGAGATGATAAATAACACTGATGTAATGAAGACGGAGCTCCTCCATCTCACCCTCAGTGTACAGCATACCTAATACGCCGTAAAATCTGAAGGACCGGGCCACACGTATGGGAAGCAGGTTACGCATGCGCATTACGTCTTAGTCGGTGCGAGCTGACACAGCACGTCAGGGCAATAAGGGTAAGGGTACTTTCACACTTGCGTTGGTGCAGATCCGTCTGTTTATTTGCACAGACGGATCCGCACCTATAATGCAAACGTTTGTATCCGTTTAGAATGGATCCGTTTCCGTTCAGAATGGATCAGTTTGCATTAGGTTTAAAGAAAAATGACAAAGTCCAAAACGGATCCGTTTTGAATTACATTGAAAGTCAATGGGGAACGAATCCGTTTTCAAATGCACCATATTGTGTTATTGAAAACGGATCCGTCCCCATCGACTTACATTGTAATTAAAAACTGATCCGTTAGGCTCCGCCTCTTCGGACGGACACCAAAACGGAATATAAGCGGAACGGAGCCGAACTGATGCATTCTGAACGGATCCTTATCCATTCAGAATGCATTGGGGCTGAACTGATCCGTTTTGGACTGTTTGTGAGAGCCCTGAAACGGATCTCACAAACGGAATCCAAAACGCTAGTGTGAAAGTACCCTTAATTAAGGAGCGGAAACATAGGCAGTTCAACTGAGACCTTAAGGAGTTTAAGGAGAACAGGGCCTATCAGTTGGAGGTGAAAGAATCTCCACTTCCATCAGAATCAGAGGTATCATCCTCAGAACACTAGTTCTCTGACTTGGAATTTCCACAATCAAGAGGGAGAATTAACAGGAGAGGCCAAGGGGGGAGAGGTCGTGCAGGTAAAAGAAGATGGCCAAGATCGGGGGGGTCAGGTACCTGATAAGGCTCTTCCTTATCAGGTTCACGGGGGTGGCGGGGGGTTGGGTTGTTATCACAAGGGACTCCCTATCATCTCAGGGAATGGACAGGTCTAGGGAAGAATTAGCAAAGAAGGATGAGTTACAGATTATCAATTTATCCTCTCGCATATTGAGTCTGAACGAAACAAAAGTATTGAAGAAAGGGTTGTCTTTTGTTCCAACCACTAATTTCAACCCTTTTATGTGGGTCAAGGACCTACATCTATTTGCTAGAAGGTCTAAAATGGCATAAGTTTATTAAAACATGAGATAAGTTTCGATTAGTTTATTAAAACAGGAAATAAGGCCGATAAGGTGGGTAACCTGGTGGTACCAGATATAGATCAGTATAAATCGATGTGCGAACACTTACTTAGTGATCGCACATGCTACCGTGTTCTAACATCTGACCCTACTGAGTTATTTCTGAATAATCTTACCTGTATTTTGGATGGGGCATTAACTAAGAAAATTATCAGTGAAACAGAGTTTACTTTTTTAAAACCAAAATCCTCGCAGGGAATCCCCGCAGATAGCCACATTCTATGGACTCCCCAAAATCCACAAGGGGGTTTCCCACCTTAGGGGTCGACCCATAGTCACTGGGGTGAATTCGATTAACCAAAACTGTGGGGTCTACATAGATAGGATTCTTAAACCATTTGTTTATGCTTTGCCCTCGTTTACAAGGGACATGATGGATTTCTTGAGAAAGATAGAAACCATCAGTTTTGATCCATCGTGTTCTCTTGCAAGCATAGATGTCGAATCCTTACACAGCTCTATTCCTCACTCCAAAGGCCTTATGTCAGTCGCAGACTACCTCAAAACAAGGGCAGTTAGCTTTAATACACATAATCAATTTGTCCTGGCCCTGTTGGAGTTTGTACTGACACACAACTATTTCCTCTTTGACTCTAAATTCCTCCACCAGCTCAGGGGGACTGCTATGGGGAGCCCCTGTGCGCCTACATATGCAAATCTCCTCCTGGGCTGGTGGGAGGATAAATGTGTGTTTCCAGACAGTCAACCCTGGTGGTGTGAGAAAATCATCTTTTGGACTCGATACATAGACGATGTGTTCCTGATCTGGAATGGTGATTTGGACCAGTTTAAATCCCTTATAGAAACTTTGAACATCAATGAACTAGGTCTTTCATTTATTTATTAATTCTACCCGGATACACTTACCTTTCTCGATGTTAGGGTAACGAAACAAAATGAGAAGTTGGCCACGACCCACTATAGAAAGTCCACTGCGACTAATAATTTACTACACTGGGAAAGTTTCCATCCAACTAATCTGAAAAAAGGGATTTCCCGAGGTGAGTTCCTTAGAGTAAACAGAAACTTCTCTGATACCAACAGCTTCCATCATTAATTAAAAAACCTTTATGAGCGTTTTAAATGAAGAGGGTACCCTCAGAAAGTACTGAGAAATGCTTTTCAAAAAGCCCAATCACATGATAGAGATACTCTTCTTGTCCCTAGGGAACTGACCCCGGACCAAGAAAAAGAAAAAATCAGGATTGTCCCCACATTTGATGTGAAAAACAGTCGCATCAGGGAGATAATCCAAAAGTACTGGCCCATATTGCATATCGATCCTGATGCTCTGACACCAAATCAAAATATCACGTTTAGGCGTGGTAGGTCCTTGAGGGATAGGCTGGTCTACAGTCACTTCACACGTCCCATACCGCCAGGGAGCTGGCTGGAACGTAGACCTCTAGGAACATGTAAGTGTGGTTCCTGTGCTGCCTGCCCATTTATCAAGAGAACTAAGAGTATAATATGCTTTGTGACGAAACGGGCCTTTTTCATCAGGGACTTTACCAATTGTCGGAGCAGAGGAGTAGTTTATGTGTGTCAACCTATAGAGAACTTCGACGGAAAGTCCTAGAACATGTGAATGACATAAAAAAACAAAGAAGTACCCCTGTAGCAGACCATGTCTGGGAATTCCATAATAGTAATCCAAGATCCCTGAATTTCTCTGTACTTGAGTTTGTACGACCTTCAACCAGAAAGGTTTACTGGGATCAACGGATCCTTCAGAAAGAGACAGAATGGATCTATAGATTTCGGTCCCAGTCACCCATGGGACTTAATGAAAGGTTGATGTTTTCCTGTTTTATTTAGTCCTGTTGTCTCTCTCTCATACTAAGTAGTAACCCCATCTCCGGTACCATAGAATCCAATATCCGCGCGTGAAGTGCGAATGTAAATCCCCCTTTTGTTGGTTATTATCTTCCCAACATTTATCTTTTATTTCATTTGTTATCTCACATCTACCTATTAATTCTTGCTAGTGCTCGGCAATGGAACACTATTAATATCGAGGGATTGGTCCCTTTGGCTCGATAACCCACTATTAAATAGGCCCTGTCATTGAAATTTATGATCTATACACAATGTATACCAGCCCAATTCTCTGGCATGCGGATGCACATATGTTCTGTTGTCATCTATCTAATCATGTCTAGCGATCTTGTATTAGTTCGGGCACCGCGCATGTATGGGTTGGCCGATTAGTCTTTGCATTCCATCCTGGAACGCACGGGCATGAGATTTATTGCCTGACATGTGCTGTACCCGAGTCGCACGGACTAAGACGTAATGCGCATGCGTAACCTGCTTCCCATACGTGTGGCCCGGTCCTTCAGATTTTACAGCGTATTAGGTATGCTGTACACTGAGGGTGAGGTGGCGGAGCTCCCTCTTCATTACATCAGTGTTATTTATCATCTCTGAGGCTGAAGCGAGGCCAGGCTGAAGTGAGGCTTGGCACGCTTATTGTTGGGGACGGGAGTTGACTACAAGCATGATGTTTTTGAGGGGCGGTATTAGTAAATTGACAGGTCCATATACCAATGGGTGAATTGTGTTTATCAGACACACCCCTTACCCGTCCTTTTTAAATGGTGTCCATTGCTGAACACTTTGAGCCATTATCTGCTTCAAGTTAACAGCTGACATGATCGAAGTTAGCGGGTTTGTGAGTATCTTTTCACTGGTCCCGGCAGCCTGGTATGTATGTGGCAACAATCCCCTTTAATGCATCTATTGAGGTCTGTATGTTCTATTGAATTTACACTATGTGAGTTCACAGCACACTTGTAAAACCTTTCTATACAGGTACTGATATGTTAAATACTCGTGGCTGATTAGATACTCTCTTGTTAATCTTTAGCCCTATAGATGGTGTCTGTGTTGGACTGGATTGTTTGTGGCACTGATTACCTTTAATCTAGTGCTCTAGGGGTTGCTATACATACGTATTTATCTTTATCCTTGGTTGTTTTGGATTGCGTCTTTATTAGTACCTTTTGTGTACAGTGAATATGTTTGTATGCACAAGTTGTCTATAGTGTCTATAGTGTATTAATCCCCTGAGGAACCCTCAGTCTATACTTTAGAGGGGGGAAACGCGTCGGGATTACACCATAGTTAGTGTTGTTTGTTGTGTCCAAGTATAGTTAAGGGACAATATAAGGAAATAATAGTCCTAGGTACGATTACAGGGAACACCTACCATTAAGGTGTGTCCCTGGGCTGAGAAGTGGAAGGGATCAGTGTAGGGACAGCTCTATCTGATATCTATCCCGACTGTTTCCCGCTAGTATTTATTGTCTCAGCCTATACTTTATGCTAGTGATGGTTCTATATGCGTGGTAAAGCATCTCTTTGGATCCATGGTTGTTATTTTTTAGTATAATTGAATAAAAGTTATGTTCTAAGACTATTGCTCTCAGTGATAGATATTCTGACTTTTGCAAGGTCTTTCTATTATTGTATTTACAGTGCTTTTTTGTCTTCAAAGTACCCCCCATCCCAAAAACAATCTAACAAATGTAAACTATCAGGGTTAACCATCAGGAGGCGAAAAGCCGCCTCAGTGTCCGTCGTAGCCAATAAAGTCTGCATCAAATGAAGTATAGAACACCAAACAAAGTTCAGGATCAATACCATCATTGACTGACGCCCATTTTGGAAACGACAAGTGGTGAATAAGCCGAAACTTGTTCGGCTCCTTCTTGGGCACTACCCCTAATGGTAAAACTTGCAAATTTAATAACGGTGGTTCCGCAAACGGACCATCCATCCAACCCAACAAAACTTCCTTAGCCGATTATTCGAACACTACTTCTGAATGCTCTAAAGCTGAACGCAAATTTTTTTGCACACCAACTACCGGCAACGGATTTGATGGAATACTGAAACCCCACGTAAAACCCCTTTCAACTCAGCCACTTCCTGATTAGGGTATCTATCTAGATACTGCTCCATATTTTCCACCTGCACCGGAGTCAGTCCCTTTTGCAGCGGTATCGGCCCCTTTTTGCCTATTGCCCTTGAAGCATCGATTGGCATCATGATTCCTCCCACAAGATGAGCACTCACCCTTAAATTTGCATTTCACACTGAACTTGCAAATTCTATAGTTAAAAAGGAAACATAACCCATTTGCAGTTGCTGCTGCAAAACTGGACTGACCTGACCCTCCTGATTCCTCCTGAAAGGACTGCCCTGGCTGTCACTCTTAACCATAAACCGATATCCTTATGATCCCACCTTATATTAGGGCGTACCCCCTTCCACTGCCTAATTTGCTCATCATACCGGTGCCAACCTGTACCCCCATAAACCCTGTATGCCTCCCCTATCGCATCGAAGTAACAAAAAAAAGCCTGCCGTTCCCACCGCCTCCCCTGCAGTAGACCTGCCACCTGCTCCCTCAGCCACTCCGGTCCCCGGTCCTCCGCCACTGCCTGCAACCTCCAGATCATTTCCTTCACTGAATCCATGCCAGGTAAGCCGGCTACTGCTGTTCCAGCTCGTTCAATTTAAACTACAAAATAGCATCCTCCAAACCCCTAACCGCCCACCCTTATAACGGCCTAACCCCTCCCAGTCTGTCACACCCCTCTCCTAAACCAGTGTTAACCCCTAATTAGCCGGACCCTCGCACCAAAAATTAATCATGACGGCCTTTCCCTAGGCTAAAGCCCCAGTCTTGCCTCACTCGACCCCTTTAAGAAGGTCAAGATTCCAAAGCAGCTTGATGGGTGAGCCAACTTTAAGTTGCGCCGTAACTCTGCCCCGCTCCATTATAATCAATGGGGACTGAGCGGCAGTCCAGCGGCACGGCAAAATAGCGGCAGGACGGATCCGACAGGGTGAACAGCCTGCCGGATCTGTCCTGCTGCAAGTGTGAAAGTACCCTTAGCTCTCACTGAATTGAATGGGAGATGATTTGCAGTAACCTGGCATAGCCACTACATGGAGCTGAGCTTTCTGCCCTATTCAAAACCTAGTCCAGCACTGGAGGTTGCAGGGAGCATCTCATCAAGAGGGTGTGAGGTGTCAGGCCCTCACTGCTCAGATATTGATGACCTATCCTAACAGTGGTGTAGCCTTATCTTGTATGTATAGACACTGTGCAGTATTTATCTCACTCTGAAATTCTCAGTATCCGTTGCTATTCTGTATACTGGGTGTAATTCTCAGTATGTGCTCAAATTCTGTATATATAACACTGCACAGTACCCCTTCTCTTGTCCTGTATACTGGGTGTAATTCTCAGTATCTGCCCTTATTCTGTATACATGGACACTGCACAGTACCACTTCTCCTGTCCTGTATACTGGGTGTAATTCTCAGTATCTGCTCTTATTCTGTATACATGGACACTGCACAGTACCACTTCTCTTGTCCTGTATACTGGGTGTAATTCTCAGTATCTGCTCTTATTCTGTATATATGGACACTGCACAGTACCACTTCTCTTCTCCAGTATACTGTGTGTAATTCTCAGTATCTGCTCTTATCCTGTATATACGGACACTGCACAGTACCACTTCTCTTGTCCTGTATACTGGGTGTAATTCTCAGTATCTGCTCTAATTCTGTATATATATGGACACTGCACAGTACCACTTCTCTTATCCTGTATACTGTGTGTAATTCTCAGTATCTGCTATTATTCTGCATATATGTAGAATACACAGTACCACTTCTTCTGTCCTGTATACTGGGTGTAATTCTCAGTATCTGCTCTTATTCTGTATATATGGACACTGCACAGTACCACTTCTCTTGTCCTGTATACTGGGTGTAATTCTCAGTATCTGCTCTTATTCTGTATATATGGACACTGCACAGTACCACTTCTCCTGTTCTGCATACTGTGTGTAATTCTCAGTATCTGCTCTTATTCTGTATCTATATACACTGCACAATACCACTTCTCCTGTCCTGTATACTGGGTGTAACTCTCAGTATCTGCTCTTATTCTGTATATATGGACACTGCACAGTACCGCTTCTCCTGTCCTGTATACTGGGTGTAATTATTAGTATCTGCTCTTATTCTGTATATATGGACACTGCACAGTACCACTTCTCTTGTCCTGTATACGGGGTGTAATACTCAGTATCTGCTCTTATTCTGTATATATGGACACTGCACAGTACCACTTCTCTTGTCCTGTATACGGGGTGTAATACTCAGTATCTGCTCTTATTCTGTATATATGGACACTGCACAGTACCACTTCTCTTATCCTGTATACTGGGTGTAATTCTCAGTATCTGCTCTTATTCTGTATATATGGACACTGCACAGTACCACTTCTGTTGTCCTGTATACTGGGTGTAATTCTCAGTATCTGCTCTTATTATGTATGTATGGACACTGCACAGTACCACTTCTCTAACATGATGCCAGATCACATTCAGTTTGGATTTCAGGCTCTAATCCTTGTTTCCCACTGGAGGAGACGTTTCATCCAATCACTTCTGCTCGAATGAGAAGAGGAGCATTTGAAGTTTTTTTTCCCCGAACTGCAGAATTATCCTGACAAGTTTCTTAACTACCTACAGATGAACGTCTCCAGTTTTGACGATCTGCTTCAAAGGGTGTTTCATCCCATCGAAAGACAGGACACCATTTTCCGTCAAAGTATTTCACCCGCAGAACAGTTAATGCTTATTATAAGGTAATTATTATTATTTTTTTAAATTTTATATTTTGCTAATAACTGTTATTTTTGTATACTTTTTTAACGTAGCTTTTCCGGGTTCAAAGCTGAACCCAGACATATTTCCCTACCCCATGGTACGAAAATTTTCTGTATTTGATACTGTACTTTACGTAGTGCAGCTCTTGATTGCGCAGGCCAAGGGCTTTTGAGGCTCAGCATTAGTATTGTTGGCTGTGACGTCACTGGCTCCTATGGTCAGGCTTTACGCCTGTCTCAAACATTAGAGATGTAGACTTCACTGTGAGCAATGCTAACCAGAAGCATACGCATATCGTTCTCCATGGAGAGCCCGTTCCATCAGTGGATTTTCAAAAAATGTAATTTGCCCTGTGAGAATGACCACAGAACAAAGGAAAACATTTGAGCATTTAACGGTGGTATGGCTAGTTTAACCCTTTCCTGACTGGGACCAAAAAGGCCTGAATGTCCAGGCAACTTTTTGTGATGTTGTGCACCTGGTGGTTTAGTGACCGTAGCTTTTTTATTTGTTTGACTACAAAAATAATTTTTGCGATTTTTATTTTTCTTCACACTTAGGACTTTTTATAAGAATGTTTTTCTTTTTTTAGGTTTAATTTGGAGGAAAACCGCTAATTATTATTAAAAAGTAATTTTTTTTTAATTATAGCTTTTTATTTCTTAACTATTAAAACTGACACAAAAATTATTTATTGCAATGGGTTCCCTATTTTGTGATGATCGTTTTCATATATAACATGTATAGGTTTGAGAAAACGGGGCGACTATGTTGACTGTTAGCGACGGCATTTTTAATATTTTTTTTACTTTTTTTATTTGTATTTTTTATTATTAGTTTTTACTTATATTTTAAAAATAATTTTGGCACATAATCTGTCCCCCAGGAGGTCAATAAAAGACCTCTGGAGGATACTGACTTTTTTTTTTTACTTTTTTTCCCACTGTTTCCACTGTAACTGGGGCATCCATAGGAGCCCCTGTGGGGGCATGACACACAGGCAGAGCTGATCAGAGTCTCCTTAGACCCTGCAGCTCTGCTCCTGCCCCTGCTCTAGACACCCCCGGCGGTCACGTGCGTTCGTGAAGCACGGTCCTCCTGCCGCCACAGGAGAAGACAGAAGCGGTAATAAACCGCTCCTGTCTTCTCCTCAGGGTCCCCGCTGAGTCTATCAGCTGAGACCAGACCTGCTCCTGCTAGATTGCAGGAGCAGGAGCTTTAGGCCTTATTCACACATCCGCAATGTAGTCCGCATGTATTCCGCAATTTTGCGGAATACATGCGGACCCATTGACTGTGAATGGGGCCGGGAACGATGTGGAGAGCACACACTGTGCTCTCCGCATCCGATTTTGCAGAGCGCGCCGCCGATTTTCCGGTCCGCGGCGCCGCAAAAAAAATAGAGCATGTCCTATTCTTGTCCGCAATTGCGGACAAGAAGAGCCATTTTCTATGGAGTTCGGGCAATGTGCGGTCCGCAAAAATGCGGAATGCACATTGCCGGTGTGTCCGTGTTTTGCGGATCCGCGACTCCGTGGATCCGCAAAACACAACGGATGTGTGAATAAGGCCCTAATCCCAGCGCTGGGATTAAAGTGCTGCCAGCACATGTATATGCAGATAGCACATATATAGCCATATGGCAGTCGGGAAGAGGTTAAGGTCCCAAACAAGGCCAAGCAAATTATGTAGCTTGTATTGTTTTTTTGGACTTTTTTTTACATATTTGCTCATTTTTATTTATACTCTTTTTTTTATTTTCTTCTGATAGATTTCTGGCAACAGGAGAGAGTTTGACATCCCTCCATTATCAGTTTCGGCTAGGAATATCCACAGTTTCCTTAACCCTAAGTTCACACTTGCGCGTTTTACAGCGCGTTCGAACGCGCTGTAAAACGCTCAACACATGCAAACCAATGCTTCCCTATGGGACTGGTTCACATTTTCGCGTTTTACAGCGCGTTCGAACGCTCTGTAAAACGCCCTACGCATAAACAAGTACTTGAGCTTTTTTGGGGGCGTTTGTCGCGCGTATTGTGATTGACACCACAGTAGTCAATCACAAGAACGCGCGTACGACGCGCGTTTCCTATTTGCAAAAACGCGCATTTCAAGAACGCTCAGGTCTGAACCCAGGGTAAATGTTAAAGATACTTGCCGTGCTTTGTGGGAGCAGTTGCATGCAGAGTTTATACCTCATCCAAGTAGGCAACAGTGGATCGAAATTTCAGAAAATTTTTGGGAGGTATGCCAGTTTCCTAACTGACTTAGGGCAGTGGATGGGAAACATATACCTATTATCAATCCCCAAGGCACTGGTTCTGAGTACCTTAATTACAAAAAATATTTTTCAATTAGATTAATGGCCTTCGCTGATGCCCAGTACCAATTTGTGGCAATCGATGTTGGGGCTTATAGCCGAATCAATGATTTAATGGTCTTCAAAAATTCTGACATGGGGCGAAGGGTATACAATAGAAAATTCGATTTTCCACCTCCTCATCCTCTACCAGGTACTGATGCTCTCCCCATGCCCTTCGTGTTGGTTGGTGACGAAGCTTTCAGATGTGTGACAATCTAATTAAACCGGAGCAAGTGCATACTTAACTACCACCTGACTAGGGCCAGAAGAATGGTGGAATGCGGATTCGGCATTCTGGTGGCTAAATGGTGTATTTTCACCAAACCCATTAAACTTAAAAATAGAAACTGTTGATGAGGTATGTAGTAAAGGCATGTGTGGTGTTACACAACTACCTCCTCATAAAAGAACCACTACATGTCGAACAGATCCCTGAAGACAGCGATTTGGCCAGCATTGAAAATTTTGGACCAAGGACCCCTGTAGTAGTTTCCAGGATGAGACTCTTTTGCTGAATATTTCTGCTCCGCTGCAGGAAGAGTGGACTGGCAGGACCAAATGATTTAAATTATTAGTGTTTTTTTTTCATGAAAAATTAATGTCACGTAATTTGAATATATTCTAGATGCAGTTTGTTTGCGTGGTTATGTGGGTGGGTGGATACAGTAATGTGTTTATTGATTTTCAGAACCTGTTTTGTAAAATTAGTTTCAGTTTATTAAACTTTTTTTTATACCATATACTGAGTCTTTATGCATATATTGATTTCCCTATGCTGGAGGAGCCACAAATACTTTTGTCGCTCTACCAGCTTTGGGAGATTGTCAGGCCTCTCTTCTCCACACTAGTCTTCTCTTTTCAACATACTCTCCCCACACTGGAGGAGCAACAAATACTTGTTTCGCTCTGCCAGCATTGGGAGATTATGTCAGGCCTCTCTTCTCCACACTAGTCTTCTCTTGTCAACATACTCTCCCCACACTGGAGGAGCGACAAATACTTGTGTCGCTCTGCCAGTGCAGGGAAAATTTAAGGGTTCAAAAAGAACCCATTTTTGATCCCCAACTTAAAAAACCTATTTAAAAAAAGAACAAAGACAAATAGACGTTCGAAAACATGTAACATTTATTACGAACATATAATTTTTTTTTGAAAAAATAAATAAATAAAAAACAATATTTAAAGTTGCCTAAAACAGGCCTTGGGGGACTAGAAGAGTGGGGGGTGGAGGGCATTGCATGGGTTGGGACCCCACTGTCCTGTTGCTGTTCTGCCACTGTGGACAAATTAGTGCGCGTTGGGGCAAGTACAACAGTGGTAATATGTGAAGTGGAGGATGGGGCAGGAGATGGACTTTGCCGAGCTATGGAAGAGGGAGTAGTGAAAGAGGTTGGATGATAGTAATGAGGAGGAGAAGGAGAAAAAGGGTGAGAAAATAGTTCGGGGGTTTGGGATTGGGATGGGGGTTGGACATGGGAATTGTGGTAGGAATGGGGGTGGGACTGGGATGGGGACTGGGGCTGAGAAGGCACAACTGGGAAGGGGGATAGGTGTGGGACAGGGGAAAGGATGTGGGGCGGTGTTGCACCTGCCACAAGGCGCAGTCCACTTGTCTTCTGGCCTCAAACAATTGGTCGTGCGTAAACTGTTCCATCACAGGGACTAACGAATTCAAATACAGTTGCACCGGACTCATTTGCAACGTCAACACCACCCCCTCCTGAAGACGATGCAAATCATCCTCCAATCTGGCAACTCTATTTGTGAATCCCATCAAGGACTCGTAAACGGGCATTGTGAGATCCTCGTAGTCCGCCTAGATGAGGAGGTCATTATCTATAAACAAGCTGACCACCTCCTCATCCAGTCTGGTGGAGACTCTGGAACCCTAAAAAAAAAAAAAATTTAAATACTGTTTTAAACTTTTTGAATTTAAAAGACTTTGATTGCAAATACTCCCGACCGCCGTGTGCTCCCCGACTTCCTCTGGTGGATGCTCGAGGACCTCTCTGAGAGGCAACGGGATGAGATGGCTGTAAAATGGAAAACAATGATGATTTGAGAACATACAATAACATATATTTTTTGGGGAAAATAATAGAAAAGTAAACACCTACCATTTGCTGTCCTCCACCCCCAATTTATTCCTCTGCTCTTCCTTCTTGGCCGGGACACAACTCCTCTACAGATGATGACTGCGAGAAAAAAAATAAAAAACATATTTAGAATAATGACAAAATATTACAGTGGGGCTTGCTATAATCCAACCTGACATACTGTATCATGTTGGCGAGGAGGAGTGCTCCCGACCTCACTTCTTGTAGAAGATATGTTTATTAAAAAAAAAAATAATAATAATATTTGAACTTTACACACAACAGCAGACCCACGTAAATATTACCTATTTTCCATTTATGGAAATTTTCAGGGCGGGCAGGCTTTTTGGCAGGCTGACAGGAAGGAAAGCCTGGCTGACTGGCAGGCGGGCAGGCAGGCTGGGTGACGGGCTTTTTTTTTTCTCTAAAAAATAAATTCGAGGAATGGTAGTTTTATTCTTGTACCTAGGTACTACTACTCCTAGCATCCCCTATGTACTTATACTACCAGCAGTCGCTATGTACTATTGCATAGGGACTGCTGGTAGTATAAGTACATAGGGGATGCTAGAAGAGTAGTCCTAGGTACTACTACTCCTAGCATCACCTATGTACTTAGTTAAGGGGACAGTCCACAATGAGGTCAGTGTTAAGGGGCAGATTGCTGTAGAGGACATTGTTAACGGACGGGAAGGGGACGGGGGGCTGTTGAACTCAATGTTAAGGAGATGGGGTAGTGTGGAAGTCACTAATAAAGGGGCGGCTGCTGTGGAGGTCACTGTTAAAGGGGTGGGCTGCTGTGGAGGTGACTGTTAAGGGGGTGGGATGCTGTGAGGTCACTGTTAAAGGGGCAGGCTGCTGTGGAGGTCACTGTTGAGGGGGTGAGATGCTGTGGAGGTCTCTGTTAAGGGGGCAGGGAATGGTGGAGGTCGCAGTTAAGGGGACGGTCCACTATAGAGGTCAGTGTTAAGGGGCAGGGTGCTGTAGCGGTCACTGTTAAGGGGGCGGGGTGTTGTGGATGTCACATTTTAAGGGAATGGAGCTCTGTGGAGGTCACTGTTAAGGGGGCAGGTTATTGTGGAAATCACTGTTAACGAGACTGGGTACTGTGGAGGTCACTAATAAAGGGTTGGCTGCTGTGGAGGTCACTGTTAAAGGGGAGGACGCTGTGGATGTTACTCTAAAAGGGCGGGGTACTGTAGATGTCACTGTTATTGTGGATACTGTCGATATCTTTTAACTACGTACACAAACATTAAATTAAATTAAATAGATGAAATATACCCGTATATAATATATATATATATATATATATATATAGACACACTATTATGGATGTACTGTACAGACTTTACACAGTAAAAGTTTTTATCTTCTGTTTGTATGGAGAATATACAGTGCTTCCATATTTTTTTTTGTCCATTATCATGTGATATGTTTGTGCAAGTTGAGGAAACATATCTGTTACATTCCAAATACCAGCCTTCTCCTGATTCTCCTTCCTCTCTTCATCTCCATGATAATCATTATTCTGCTTCCCATCCTCTTCCCTATCATCAGTCTCTGCCTCCTCATTATCCTACCCATCATTCTCATCTTCATCATCCTCAACATTTTTCTCCTCATTCTCATCATCTTGCTCCTCAGTTTCCTCATTATGCTTTTTCACCTCCTCATCATCCTTCACATCTTTGTCCTGCTCATCATCATTCTTATCATCTTCCTCATCATCATCCTTCTTCTCATTATCTATCATCATCTTCCTCATTGTTCCCGTCTACCTCATCATCATACTGCATCATCCTCGTCATCATCTTCACACTTATTTTCCTCATCCTCTCTTTGCTCCATAGACTGCCCCTGCAGAACATTGTGACGGCGGTTCGCAGTTAAGCTCCTCCCCTGCTCTCATCTGGTTGTTAAGCCATAATATAATGTTCTATGAGCTGCTGCAATGGTGATTGCTGTTGCTCATGAGGACACCGGCAGCACAGTGTGAGTTCTCCGTGGATTCTCATGGCACAGATATTGACGCAGGGCGCAATGCCAAGAAAACAACTCTGAACTTCTAGGCAATAACATTAAGAGAATACTGGTAAAATTCACTTAGTCCACGTTTTGGCAAATCCCTGAGCTCCCAGCTGCACGTCTGACCATGAACACTTGCAAGACATTTTGCCGGACATGGTGTTCTTGTGGGGGGATAGGGGGAGGGAGGTAATCGAGGAAATAGCAGGTTGTGCACAGAATCTTAACTATTCCTAAAACAAAAGGGTCAGTGGGACATCTCCATGGTATTCTTTGTCAATGGCAGTGGCCAAGAATCTGGGGGTGGGATGGGGGCGGATGCATTCTTCAGCTGAAGATCTCACAGTTTCATAAACATCAAGTGAATTGCAGCACAAGCAATTCATACATGACTGAATCAACCTAACTGTTGACCTGCTGCACATAGAACACAATGAGAGTCACCAAGGCCTTAAAGGGGTTGTCCAGTTTTTTATACTTGTGTGTCTGTTCCTCTTCACAAAACCCTATCCACTTTTCTGGGTACTGATTTTTACAAATTGATGAGAGAAGTGCAAATGAGTCTTGCACCAAAGTGTTGACTATTTTACACCATAAAAATGGCATAGCGTCTATGATAAATCTCTCTTTATGTTTTCATTCCCAATAATTTTCAATGCATTATAAGTACCCAGAGAGTACCTGTCTTATCTGTGGTATTACATACGACTGCAAGTGTCATCTACTACATTATCTGGTTTTACATAGGACTGAGATGACATCTACTACATTATGTGTACTCAGAGAATTATCACTGTTTGTTATCTGTGGTGTTACATGGGGCTGCAGGTAAAATCTACATTATCTGTACTCAGAGAGATATCACTGTCTTATATAACATATCCAAAGTGGACCAGATACAAGAGAGGTGTAGAACAGGGATCAGCAACCTCCGGCACTCCAGGTGTTGTAAAACTACATCTCCCATCATGCACACTTGCTTGGTTGTTCTCTGAACTCCCACAGAAGTGAAAGGAGCATGCTGGGTGTTGTAGTTTCACAACAGCTGGAGTACCGAAGGTTGCTGATCCCTGGTGTAGAGAAAGACCTGTAGAGGTCAGCAGTCTACAAAGGACTTATTTGACTGTATGGCACCCGTGTTCAGGAGAAGCCTCCGGTGCTTAAGCACACTAAGCACAATTTGGCCCACCTGTGTATACCTCCGCATCCCAAGTTGGAGACGTGGCTTAGCAACCTGTTCAAATAATGTAGCAGAAGTGTATGCCTGCTGCAGAGGGGAACCCCCTATTAATTACGAGACATGCTTAACCCCTTCCTGACTGCCTACTGACTATATACGTCCAATCTGCACATACCCTGTGCGGAGAGCACGTATATAAATGGTCAAGCAGCCCTTTAATCCCAACGTTGTACAGCATGAATTGCTATACAGGTCGATGATAAGCAGCACAGATCGGGTCAAGAGATGCTTTTTTTTTAGCAGTGGGGTTACAACAGAATGTTAAAAATAGAATGGAAAAATGCCAGAAGAGAGAGAGAGGGTAAATATTGTAGGTAGGGAATAATGACAGCTGGAGAGAGGGATGGTGAGAGAACAGGATGAGGTCCTTGGTTGAGAAGAAGATAGAAGCCTATGTGGTTCACTTTATTAGTTTTGGCAGGAATTTTTCCCGCCTTTTTTATTGTTGCCATCTCCGGGCAGATTACCTGGGATGGCAGCATGGTTTTGATTGGTTGCCATCATTGGGGAAATTCTGCCCTGATATGTCAACCCTTATTTTATTGGCTGTTATGTTTGGCCAATGGTGAGGTTTATTTAGGACTAGACACATTGCCAATGCTTTGATTGGCTGATATGTTTCAATTGGTGGGGATAAATATATGGGCACAGGTGAAGCTGTGGTCCTTACCTCGTCTGTGAGAGAAGAGCCATCGCTGCCCCGTCCGCCCTTCCCGGTAGACTGTAGTTTTATTTTAATTGGGGTATGAGTTGTTTTGATAGTCTGCAATTTTTTTTATAAATGATGAATTTATTAATGAGCTTGAGCTTATGGCTGAGCTACTGTATTGTTTGAGTTGTTAAGGTTAAATTATTAATTAGTAAATAAATATTTTCCAATCAATTTTCTGGTTTCAGTGCCTTTTTTATTTATGTTATTAAAGATATGTTAAGTGGGGTATGACCTTTCATCCCATGAGGCTGAACTACGATACCAAGAACAACTGTTGTACAATGTACGGTGCTGTGGGGAGACTAAACTGGCTGCTTCTGCTGTGGCTTCTGCTGCTTGTGGCAGCATGAGGGGGTTGATTCTGCAGGGGGTGGGGAGGGGTCTCCAATTCAGACACGCTGGCGGCAGGCCTCTGTTCTCTGAAAACTGCGGCAAGCTGCGTACACAGTGTTATCTATTTATAACGTAATTGGGCGAGGGTCTAAAAGCATGGCTATCCACTAGTAATCATCAGACTGCTTGATTTTATTGATATGCCTGTTAAAGGTCGCCATTTTGGCCAGTGTGCCCCAGGAGCCAGTTCTTTCCAGCTCTACCCCCCACCGAGACCATTGAGTGTCATGACAGGTGTCACTGTCATCATCATCATCATATTACTTCTCCAACTCTTCCTTCTCCTCCTTCAGTGGCAGCACCTCATCCTTATCCTCCTCCTTCCCCAGGGGGGTATTTCATTGTGGGTCCCCAATAGCTACAGCGTGGACAGCGAGATGTGTTAGCTGTTCTTCTTCCTCCTCCGTCGCCACCTGAAGCGTCTGCTCTTAGATATATATAAGGGGGGTGAAGGACAACTGCAGCAGGAACAGCATGAGCTGTCCCAACAGGAAACAACACATGATTGCGGCTGAAGCAGCCTGGTACATGACAAAATAGTTTACGGCTTTCCACTGCTCGTACAGATGCTCTAGCATGTGCAATGTTGAATGCCAGCGAGTTGGAACGTTGCGGATTAAGTGGTGTAGCTGCAGACCATTTTAACACTGCTAGCCCGGGAGAGTGTTCCTCACCACTTGAGAATTGGTGATGTTGTGCCCATTGTCGCCAACCACCTTGCCCATTTGGAGACGGGGTGACAGCCAGCGGGATGTTTGCTGCTTGATGTACAATAGAAACTGGTCGCTTGTGTGGCTACTCTTGCCCAGGCTGATCAGCTCCAACACCGCATGGTAAAGCTTGAGTTGACACGTGATAGGAAAGAGGGATAGCGACACTGTCTTGCTACTTTGGGAGACGGGAACGTATCCATGGAGGAGAAGATATGGAGGTGGATAAGCGCCTGCTGTGGTAGCCAGCCCAATGAAATTGTGTGTATGTAGGGGGGTCAAAAGGACCTGGCCATGTTGCTGGGGTGCTACCTCTCCATCGCCACAAAAAACATTGACCCAATGGGCCGTGAAATACATGTACTGTCCCTGCCTGTAACAGTTGCTCCAGGTGTCCACATGGAGTCCTGAATGCTGCACAGAGAGAATAGCAAGGAGCAGTCCGTATTCTCTGCTACTTGAGAGTACAACAACATGGCCAGGAGAGGGTTTAGCTTGTAGACATGCTAATTGTTGGTGGAGAATTTATTTTTCCTGGCCAAACATTTCTTGTTGTCTCACGATGGCGTGTAGGACAAGGAGAAGTCTTAGCAGGAGAAGAACAAGGTGATGACATGGACACTGTTTGGGGATGCAGGTTGGTTGCCACAAAGAGGACCTGGAGAAGGGGAACAAACTTTTTCCGTTTCGGAATGCTGGCCAGTTGTATTCCCCCAAAGGATCTGGTGATGCTGTCTCATGTGCTGCATTAGATCTCAGGTACCGATGATTGTGTTTGAACTGCACAGCTTATCTTAATCCCACACATATTGCACACAGCTGTGGTCTTGTGTGCCCGCCTTGTGAAGAATAAACGCCATATGGTAATTGCTCACACAGCTACAGGCAGCCGAGCTTGGGTTAGCGCTGGCACTTTTAGGGCCTAATCCACCAACAGTGTCAGCGGCATCACCGGGTCCTAAAGCAGACATAGCCCTGACTGTTCTTTGGGCGAGACTCCGCCTCTGCTCTATATTGCTCCTGTGATGTTGCCTTCTCTGCACCCCTATCTGGCTCCCAGGTCCTGTCCAGCACACAATCGTCATCAGAGCACTCACCTTCCTGCCCTTTTATCAGACTGTGAGATATCACGGTGGTCTTTTTGGCCCCCCTCCCCTGCTCTGCATTTGTCCTGACTGCCGCTGTCGCTGCCCCCACCGCAGATGTCATGGCTACGGGTGCCACTCCTTTCTCCTCAATGATAATGTTGAGCATTTCCTCAATGATAATGTTGCACAACTGCTGCCTACTACTACTGGCCGGATAGCTAGTCCTGCTACTACCCATTCTGGACCTGAGTCTTTCATTTGGAACTCTTCCGTATCCCTGACATTTTGGGCCTAAGTGGACAGTCGCACAAAGTATGCAACAGTTAGCAAATTTAGTTTCTGGAAGTCAAAGACAGGGAGGCGCAATATTACGTCGTTCCCTTTCCACAAACAGACTGACGACACTGCTACTGGCAGTTGACTTTGGAAATAATGCAGTATTGGCAGCACTAACAGATTTGGCCCTAATGTCTTTTGAGCGTTAAAATATGCAAATTCAGAAAAAAAGATTTCTCTAGTGGAAAACACAAGTTGTCAAAATTGCTATGCGATTATTTCTCCCCCATTACCACACCAACACTTGAACTAGAGATGCAATAACACGGATTTTATTACAAGCAGGAGACTCCATTATATGCTATACTTCTTTACTGGACTCCAATAAACAGAAGTTTAAATAAAGATAAGAAGAAAAAAAAATGTAAAGAAACATGCAGTCACCCAACTCTCATACACTTTCCCTTACCCTCAGTTCACACTTGCGCGTTTTACAGCGCGTTCGAACGCGCTGTAAAACGCTCAACAGGAGAAAATTCATGTTTCCCTATGGGCATGGTTCTCACCTGAGCATTTGAACGCGCTGTAAAACGCCCTACGCTCAAAGAAGTTCTTGAGCTTCTTTGGGGCGTTTTGTCGGGCGTTTGCACCCATAGACTTCAACGGGAACGCGTGTAAAACGCGCGTTTAACACGCGTTAAAGTTTAGATATGCCTTTTTCAATTGGTCTCCAGAGTCACGAACGCGCTTATGATGCGCGTTTCCTATTTTCAAAAACGCGCTGTAATACGCACGACAAAAACGCACGTAAAACGCGCGTCTCAGAAACGCTCAGGTGTGAACCCAGGGTTAGTCTTAGGATCTTACTTTACCACTTTCCTGCTACCGTCCTCTGGTGGCTTAATCCACTCCCTCCGGCAAGTCTGCATTTTCTCCCCCGTGAGAAGACGCTGCTCTCCGCTGTGTGAGACCGACAAACGTTGTTAACCCTTTAGGTGTTCCACAAGAGTTCATGGCAAATGGACATAACATTTCAGAATTTCGATTTTTTTTGGCAAATTTTCCATTTGAATCCATTTTTTCCAGGAACAAAGCAAGGGTTAACAGCCAAACATAACCCAATATTTATAGCCCTGATTCTATAGTTTGCAGAAACACCCAATATGTGGTTGTAAACTGCTGTATCACCAAACGGCAGGGCACAGAAGGAAGGGAACGCCATATGGTTTTTGGAAGGCAAATTTTGATGGACTGGTTTATTTACACCATGGCCCATTTCAAGCCCCTCTGATGCACCCCTAGAGTAGAAACTCCCAAAAAGTGACCCCATTTTGGAAACTACTGGATAAGGTGGCAGTGTTGGTGGCATTATGTTTAGGGTACGTATGATTTTTGGTTGCTCTTTAATACATTTTTGTGAGACAAGGTAATAAAAAATAGAAATTCTGAAATTCCATCTCCATTTGCCATAAACTCTAGAGGAACACCTAAAGGGTTAATAAAGTTTGTAAAATCAGTTTTGAATACCTTGAGGGGTGTAGTTTCTTATATGGGGTCACTTTTATGGAGTTTCTACTCTAGGGATGCATCAGGGGGGCTTCAAATGGGACATGGTGTGAAAAATCCAGTCCAGCAAAATCTGCCTTCCAAAAACCATATGGCGTTCCTTTCCTTCTGTGCCCTGCCGTTTGTCCATAAAGCAGTTTACAACCACATATGGGGTGTTTCTATAAACTACAGAATCAGGGCAATAAATATAGAGTTTTGTTTGACTGTTAACCCTTGCTTTGTTACTGGAAAAAAATGATTAAAATGGAACATTTGGAAAAAATAGCTGTTTTGGGACCGTATTTATTTTATTTTTGTGACTGTGTTCATCTGAGGGGTTAGGTCATGTGTTATTTTTATAGAGCAGATTCTTACAGACGTGGAAATACCTAATATGTCTACTCTTTTTAATTTATTTAGGTTTTACACTATAATATCCTTTGTTAAACAAACAAAAAACTATTTTAGTATCTCCATAGTCTGAGAGTCAGTTTTTTAAGTTTTTGTCCAATTGTCTTAGGTAGAGGCTCATCTTTTGCGGGATGAGATGACGGTTTTAATGGCACTATTTTGGGGTGAATATGACTTTTTGATCGCTTGCTGTCACACTTTTTGTGATGTTAGGTGACAAAAAACAGCTTTTTACAGTATTTTTATTTTTTTTGCGGTGTCCACCTGACGGGTTAGTTTGTGTGTTATTTTTATAGTTCAGGTTCTTACGGACGCGGCGATATATAATATGTCTACTTTTTATTTATTTATTTAGGTTTTACACAATCATATAATTTTTGAAACAAAAAAAATCATGTTTTGGTGTCTGCATAGCCTAAGAGCCATAATTTTTTTATTTTTTGGGCGATTTACTTAGGTAGGGTATCATTTTTTGCGGGATGAGATGATGGTTTTAAAGGCACTATTTTGGAGTCTATATCACTTTTTGATCTCTTGCTATTAGACGTTTTGTGATGTAAGGTGGCAAAAAATGGCTTTTAACACAGTTTTTTTTTTTTTTTTTTTGCGGTGTTCACCTGAGAAGTTAGGTCATGTGTTATTTTTATAGTTCAGATTCTTACGGGCGTGGTGATACTTATTATGTCTGTTTTAGTGTCTGCATAGCCTGAGAGCCATAATTTTTTTATTTTTTGGGCGATTTTCTTAGGTAAGGTATCATTTTTTGTGGGACGAGGTGACGGTTTGATTAGTAACATTTGGGGCGTAGATATTTTTTGATCACTTTTATTAACTTTTTTAAAAACTTAAAATTTCAATTTTATCATAGTTTTTTTTTTATGACGTTCACCGTACAGGGAAAGTAATAAACCCATTTTATAGAGCAGGTTGTTACGGACGCGGTGATATATAACATGTGTAGTGTATTTGTTTTCTTTTTTATTAGTGATAAATGTGTTTTTTGTTTTTACCTTTTTTCACTTTTTTGTCATTTTTTTTGGACCCAGACCCACTTGGTTCTTGAAGATCCAGTGGATGTGGTGTCTGTATAATACAGTACAGTACATTATATAATGTACTGTACTGTATTTTTTACTTGACACTTAGTCTGATCAGACTTTTGCCTTTAGCAAAAGTCTGATCAGACTTCTGTTACCATGGCAAGCATGAAGCCTTTGAAGGCGTCCTGTTACCATGGTTACCGTCCTCCGCTGCTATAACAGAGCAGCGGAGGATGGGGAAGGAGGGAAGCTGGGGACTGGAGCTAGGGGAACTGCACCTGGCACAGCAGCCCCCCACAGCAGCTCCCTCCCTCTTAACCACTTCCATACAGCGGTCCCTACGGACCGCGGCATAGAAGGGGTTAATAGGCTGACATCCGTGCCTGCACGGATGTCAGCCATTACAAGCAGAGTGTCAGCAATGTGCTGACTCTCTGCTTGCCACGCTCCACCATCCTGAAAATGAGCGGAGGGACGGGCAGAGGATTGCGCGCCCGCGCGCGCACAGCCTGCCGCACCACCCGCAAGTCCCCCACCTCCCTGCACCGCCCATAACAATGAGGGCACAGGGGGGGAGGTAATAGGAATAAAAAAAAAAACATTTGGCATAGACCTCGGGGATCAGATACATCGCTAAGCGCTGCAAAGCGCTGCAAAGCGCAGGTCTGAATTGACGTGCGGTTTGCAGCGATCGCCGATACGGGGGGGTCACAGGACCCCCCTCGGCATATGAACATGGTTCCTGCTGCACGATCGTAGCAGGAACCATGTTTCTAGCGATTTTTTTTTTTTAAATACGGGATTTAATTTAGGACGTATGGGTACGCCCTGTTTCCTTAAGGACTCGGACATTAGGGCGTACCCATACGTCCTATGTCCTTAAGGGTTTAAGTGTAGGAGATGTAAGGCCTGCAAGTATGTGAAGACCACAAAAATAATCACATGCTCGGTCACGCAGTATAGCTATACCCTGAGACATTTTGCCAACTGTAGAACAAGGGGTGTGGTCTATGTTTGCCAGTGCCCTTGCCAAATGGACTACATTGGCAAATTGCGGAGAAAGATATGTGAACATATCAATGATGTAATTAACAAGAAAGACACTTCGGTGGCTGAGCATGTGATCTCAAAACACTTAGGGGATCCTAAGGTGTTACGGTTTGCGGGGTTGGAAGTGGTCCCGCAAGGGGAAGAGACTGGGATCGGAAGATCCTTCAAAAGGAAACTGAATGGATATACCGTTTCCATTCCCAATCTCCTCTAGGTCTAAATGATAGACTAACATTTAGTTGTTTCCTGTGAGGTTTTTTCTATCTCCTATCGGGCTTCCCTCTGGTATATGTTATTATTTTTATTTCTGCAGTTGGGCATGGGCACGAGAAGTGTCTAAATAGGTATGGTAGTGCCTCATTGGCGCACCTTCATCATAAAATTTCTTTATTATGTATGTATATTATCTTTTATCTGTATATTGGTATCCTTTATTGGTTCCCATTTGAGGATGGGGGGAGTACCTTTGGTGCCCCCATAGGTATACAGGATGAACAGTGAGAAGAAAATAAATAGTATGTCCAGTCATGATATCCGTTTAAGAATATATAGGCTCGTGAACTGTTAGGTTCTGACGCGCTCCTTACTGGCATTTTTTAGGAGGCCTTATGCCACTATTCCATCTGTGAGGAATTCAGCTGTGTATATATAGCGATGGGGTGACACATTGGAGAGATTGTGTCTCCTGATCTGTACCTTGGCTCCTCCCATGATGCGGGTCACGCTGGAATGCATACATTGCTGCGCCAGGCTTCCCTGACATGCGCCGTATGCATGGCATTGACGTCAGCCATGTGGGCGGGTACAGGGAAGTGACGTCTGAGCACTGGCCCTGACCTGGGAATGTGCGGCCTGTATGGTTGCGTTCCACTCTGGAACACAGCGCAGCCTCTGTACTGGCAGGTGGCATCTGGGAGCGCAATGTATTCTATAAAGAAATGGGGCAACACCGGATGTGGGTGTACCGGACGCGGCACGCCACAGCTGATTGGGACAGACAATTATCTCTGCCTATTTAAACACTTGGCAGATGCCATTCCCCAGGGTTGGCAGTTATCCTGGACCTGTAGGGGGCTGGACGCTATAGTCGAAGGCAGGATCTGTAAGTACAATCAACCTTTTTTTAGCCAGGCTATACATGTAATGTCTGCTGGTAGCTTTGGCTGACAGGACATACAGTATGTATCATTTTTGTTTGTTCTTAGGTTCATCCTGGATATGCCTTTTTGAGTGGGACAGGTACCGCTGGTTCTACCAGCCCCCTTCATCTATCGTTTATTATCACTGTGTATGTTACCTGAATCATGTTTTACCCCCTGATGAACCCTATGTAAGGGGGAAATGCGTCGGGTTTCAGGTGGTCTTAGGGCAACGTAGGGGGACACAGGGATAGGTTCGGGGGTCACCACCATCAGGTGATTCTTCCGGGCTGAGGGGTATTCAGGGACAAAACAGGGAAAGAGATCCTGTACCCCTTACTAATATCCGGACTTTAATATAGATACCTACCCTCCTTATATAGTCCTAAGTTTATTCAAGCATTTTGTATTTTTGGGATTTATGTACTATCGGATAGGGCTAAGTCCCTTTTTAAGGAGATTTAAATTAAAAAGGTTGTTTTTAGGGTCCTTTCAGTATATGAGTAGTTTTCTAGTGATTAATTGGGACTTAACTATAAAATATATATCCGGCTCTTGTTTTTTGTATTCAGTTCCTATTGCCTTTTCATAAGTCCCCATTGCCTCTTTATCAGCCCCATGTTGCTTCAGATTAAAAAATAAAAACAATTGCTTACCTCTCCTGCTCCTGGAAGCCACCGCTCCTCACCATCACGATCCTCTTCATCCGGCTGTCAGATGTGCTCTGTGAACTGGTGTGCACAGCATGACGTCACAGAGCGACTAATGCTGTGTGCAGCCCTGCACAGCCGACAGCCGAGGACCTGGAACTGGTGAGTACAGATCCTTCACCGCTTTCCGGTCCTCCGGTACTAATGAGCACTTCCATAATGGAAGCGGTTCATTAGTATTCGCCCCATAAGATGCAGGGGCATTTTCCCCCCACTTTGGGGGGAAAAATGTGTCTTATGGAGTGAAGAATACGGTAGTTGATGTTATCACTGCCAGCTACCCTTTGTATTGTAAAAAAAGAATATTGGACACAGATTGCAATTCACTTTAACACTAATATGCTAGTTTCCTAAACTTAAACCCAAAAAAAATTTACTGTCTGGAGATGCCCTGTCAAGGATTTCGGACCGGTAGTTTACGTTTTCACTGAGATTTGAAATTCTATATATCCTCTGGTCTGGAAGGTAAAACATGTGTTGTACATTTTTAACTTATCTCCCCCCCAAAAAAATAAAATAAAATAAAAATAAAATAAAAATCGAATGCTGTTAAAATAGCAGAAAAAAAAAGAATGTCCTTGCAGGCAGCTGCTTTTGATGTTCTGCTGCACCTGTGTTATAAGGCAGTAATTTCAGCTGGAATGCACTGCCAAGCACACCCAGCCTCAGCAACTCACTTCTCACTCTTTGGCTGACAGCTTTACCTGCCTATCCCTATTCTACACAGTTCTACATTCTAGCCAGTGATGAGCGAAGTTTACCAAAATTCGATTCAGCTGTTTTGCTGAATTTCACAATGAAAAGCGCATTTCTTTGTAAGTAGCAGGCGCAATGTCAAGCTTCTATTCTAGTGTGAAGGACAGTGAAGGGGAAGCTTGATTGTGACTATGTACGGTGCTGTGCAGGAAGTGGCTGTGCTCACTAGAGGTTTAGTGAATGTGGCAGCTCCTTGGAACAGCTAATCAGCAAGAATGGAAGGACTTGGACTGAACTGAATGATGCTGAATGATGATCCTGAGGATAGACCATCATTGTTCAGTATTTACCGGATAACCCCTTTAAAATCACCTGTATCCATCTAGCTCCACTGTGCAACAGAAAAAACACTCCTACAAATCACTGAGCCATCTAATCCCTCTCTGTGTTTTCATGTTGTAGCATCCCCACTGAGGGGACAGCAGAAGATGCCAGTGATGGAGAGGCAGACATGTGGGTCCTCTGGGGCACACTCTTGTTGTAGGGACACAGGCTAGATGTTGGGTGAAGTGCCCTTGGTGTTGTGGTTTAACGTGCTTATAGCTAGGTCCCTTAAGGTTCGTGACGCCAGTGCCGGTAACGGTGGCACACCGATTGACAGTGGGAATAATGGAGGTGCAGACACTTGAGGTAAAACAGAACTCTTCTTTACTGAACAATTGAAACAGCATACACGCTCCTTGTAGTTCCACAGAAGACAATTGGCACACAGCAGGCTTTACAGTACATAGGCAGGTATCCCTTGGCAAGGTATACAGAGGGTTAATCAGAACTCACTGTACAGGCTGAACTCCACAGATTCCTGACTGGTAAAACATCCAAGGCCCGTATGCCCTATTGCTGGCTTTATCCTTGGGGAATATTATAGTACCTCCTCTGGTTCTCTATAGTACCTCTTGCACTGACTTTTCCTTCCTCTGCCTCTCAGCTTTGCTTCTAACTGGTTTCTGGTGATGGCACTGCTGGTTCTCCCTCTGCTACCAGAGCAGGGTCCTCCTCAGACTCCCAGGTCTGGACTGACTTGCACAGGCTCGTAGCCTGGACTAAACTTCACAAGCTCATGGCCTGGACTCCACTTCACAGGCTCATGGCCTGGGCTTCACTAACTTTTCCCTGACTGGGCCTGAATATATAAACTAGGGCTCCCTAGCTCCCTCTACTGACCTAGAGCATGAATGACATCCCTAGCAGTCCTGTACATAGCAATACATTCATAATAACAGGGTTATACAATACATTTTATAGAAGAAGACCAATCTCCCCGCAGGGGGGAACAACGTGACCCTTGTGACCCTTTTGTAGTGCCCACCATCACGGAGTGGGACACTACATACCCCGATGCTTTAACCTGAGTGCGCCCTCGCACTCAACGGGGCCCACCCAGCTGGATATCACAACCTGTGAAGGAAAACATAATGCAGGTACATTTCACGATAAAGACAATCTGCATAAAGGTGGTTCCGCTGGCAAATGTAAAGTGCTGTGACAATGGGTGTCGTCCTCTTCTCGTGATGATGAATGGAACAGGGGCACTGACCTGGCACAGCGTATATGGGATAGCCAGGATAGTCCATAAATATAATAAGGCACATTAGTCCACAATAAAACAATATCTCAGAGGCTCTCACATGGGGATTCCATCTCTGGGCACATTCCTTAAATAAATAGTGCATAAAATGTGGTTACAGCACAGGACTTCACAATCCCAGGGATATTGTCTCCTGGTAAGTCCTGTCACAAGTGCTGAAGTAAAACCCCTGCTCAACCTGAAAAGGGGGTTAAAAAGGGGATGAGGTGAAATACTAAAGGCACAACTTGGATTTTACTGAAAAATGTACTCCAACAGGCAGGGTGTCCTGGAACAGAATGGCTGGGAGCAGTGGTACTACTGGTAGTTTTTTTTTTTTCAATCCCCACTGGGCCGTGGGGGAACTGGCAGCAGCTCTACCAACCAGGAACACACAAATAGGACACTGATCCTGCAACAATCATGACGTCCCTGTGAGGTTCAGTAGCATGGCCTAGTAGGCCTGCTCACAGGTAGGTGTCATATTCCTCTGGCTCATTCTCAGAGGACTCAGGCGGCTCCCGTAACAGCTGGTCGGCCGTGGCAGGCCATAGCACGATACCATCAGGATGGAGGATACGCATAGCTCCTTCTCTCTGGGCATCCAGCTCACCTTCCTTCACTGGAAATGGGACCTGCCAGACACTCCGGACATAACACTGCTTCTCCGGTCTGTAGATCTTTGGTGGGTCTTCAGCAGGCATCAATCTGGGGCTGCAGTAGCACCTGCAGCCATAGGCTAACTGGGGGCAGGCTGCCCCGCTTCCTCAGAGGCGGACATGACGTGGCTCAACCAAGGATAGGCCTTATGGGATGGATTCAGGCCTGTTGGATATTGGGCGTTGCTGCCGGCAACCGCGATATGAGTATGGCCCCTTTAAGATAACGGCGTGCAGGCCCGATGTCACGCTGGGAGGTACTGACCAGCGGGTTTAGTCCTTGGTTAAGGTCCGGGGCCTCCCTCAGGCCTCGGTTATCAATGCGATACCCCTCCAGTACTGATATCACTAGTCCCCAGGAGTTTTTTATTTTCTCCGGTGTAGCGCAGTCCAAGTCTCGTGAGATGCGGGAGGACGTCCTCAGAAATCCCATGCGTAGCGTCCCTTCCCGCGAGTGCTTCACCCTTACTCCAACTAGGGGCGGCTTCTCTGATCTTCAGGGCCCAAGGTAGGCGGACCCCACTTGGCATATGGGAGGTGGCACGATAGTTTTTCCCACCAACAGATGACAGCGATGGTGCAGAAGGAAACTACACAGCTCAGGAGGCCATCATGGGACTAAATTTCAGCAATTCACTGACAGCAAGCGGTGATATTGACACTTGAAATAGTCCATAAATCCACACTTTTGCGCCGCGATTTTTCCTCCAGACCAGCGCAATGCACAGGAGCGCTGCTGGGATGATTTTTGCGTACTTCTTTGGCCACAGAAAGTTCAATAAAGCAAACAGGGCAGATGTCACTTGGAAAAACGGTTAAAGCACACAGTTCAGATTCCGCTTTGGCGCAGAAATGTCCGTATCCTGTTCGTGACGCCAAAATGTAGCATCCCCACTGAGGGGACAGCAGGAGATGCCAGTGATGGAGAGGCAGACATGTGGGTCCTCTGGGGCACACTCTTGTTGTAGGGACACAGGCTAGATGTTGGGTGAGGTACCCTTGGTGTTGTGGTTTAACGTGCCTATAGCTAGTGCCGGTAATGGTGGCACACCGATTGACAGTGGGAATAATGGAGGTGCAGACACTTGAGGTGAAACAGAACTCTTCTTTACTGAACAATTGAAACAGCATACACGCTCCTTGTAGTTCCACAGAAGACAATTGGCACACAGCAGGCTTTACAGTACATAGGCAGGTATCTCTTGGCAAGGTACATAGAGGGTTAATCAGAACTCACAGTACAGGTTGAACTCCACAGATTCCTGACTGGTAAAACATCCAAGGCCCGTATGCCCTATTGCTGGCTTTATCCTTGGGGAATATTATAGTACCTCCTCTGGTTCTCTATAGTACCTCTTGCACTGACTTTTCCTTCCTCTGCCTCTCAGCTTTGCTTCTAACTGGTTTCTGGTGATGACACTGCTGGTTCTCCCTCTGCTACCAGAGCAGGGTCCTCCTCAGACTCCCAGGACTGGACTGACTTGCACAGGCTCGTGGCCTGGACTAAACTTCACAAGCTCATGGCCTGGACTCAACTTCCCAGGCTCATGGCCTGGTCTCTACTTCACAGGCTCATGGCCTGGGCTCCACTAACTTTTCCCTGACTGGGCCTGAATATATAAACTAGGGCTCCCTAGCTCCCTCTACTGACCTAGAGCAGGAATGACATCCCTAGCAGGCCTGTACATAGCAATACATTCACAGTAACAGGGTTATACAATACATTTTATAGAAGAAGACCAATCTCCCCGCAGGCGGGAACAACGTGACCCTTGTGACCCTTTTGTAGTGCCCACCATCACGGAGTGGGACACTACAATGTTAATTTCTGCAGACATATTTCCTAACCCTGGCACACCTTCTACTTCTGCTTATTTCAAACTCTCTCCTTCAACTCAAAGGATTTCTTCAAACCTTATTTATATTCTTTGTATGTCTTCTCTTGTCCCCTATAGCTGTGCACTCTGGAACACTTGTTCTGTCTGCAATAAATTGTCCTTTGTTTATGACCTTTTCATCTCCAGTTCTCTCAACTTGCTGTTTCTGGCCCCTACAGAAACAAGAATTCATCAACACGATACCACCTCTTTGGCCTCTTTTTCTCATGGAGGTCTACACTTTTCACATACCCCCAGGCCTGAGAACAGGCATGGTAGAGGAGCTGGCATCCTTCTTTCTCCACAATGCACTTTCCAGGTCATTCCCTCAATACCATCGCTTATCTTCCCCTCATTTTGAGATCCATACTGTCAGACTCTTTCACCCACTCTGTAGCATCCCCAAGTCAGGGGAGTATGAGGGACTGACCTGGGGGATGCCAGTGATGGAGAGGCTGGCACGTGGATCCTCTGGGGCACTCTCTGGGTTCTTGAGGGACACAGCCAGGTGTAGTGTGAGGTGCCCTTGGTGTTTGTAGATTAACGTGCCTGTGGCTGGGTGTCCCTGATGTCCGTGACGCCAGTGCCGGTAACGGTGGCACACCGATTTGGTAGGAGGAATAATTGAGGTGCAGGCTTGGATAGTAACCCAGAACTTCACTTTACTGAACAGTAATAAACAGCATACACTCTCTTGACAGTTCCTCAGAAGACGATTGGTTTCAGCAGGCTTTAAGTTACAGTACATTAATGGCAGGCTTATATTTAGCAAGGTGATTCACAGAGGTTAAAGCAGGACTTCTGCAGTACAGGCGGCTTGCACACTATTCCTGACTGATCCTGACTAGGAATATATTCTTCTCCAAGGCCCCAATGCCCTAACTCTGGCTTTTATCCTTGGGATAAAGTTAGCTTTAAGTACCTCCTCTGATATTGGTAGTACCTCTTGCTGTCTTGGTTACTGCTCTGCCTTCCCTCAGCTCAACCAGGCTGGTGACCAGTGATGTTCCTGCTGGGATCTTTATCCTGTTTGCAGCTTGACTAAAAAGGCAACACTTCACTAGTCCTAGGGTCTGGACTGCTCCTCCCAGGGAATCTCTTCCTGAGCTGGACCCCCACAGGCCGCAGGGCCTGGGCTGACTTCAACAGGCTCAGGGCCTGAACACTGAACACCTTCACAGGCTTATGGCCTGGACTAGACTGCCTCACTTCCCCTGACTGGGCCTATATTAACTAGGGCTCCCTAGCTCCCTCTAGTGGCTAAAGCTGAGATGACACCCCTAGCAGGCCTGCACAATGGCACACAATAGCAGTAACAGGGTGATAGGATATATAAATAGGCATTACATTACATTGCATTCACTGAAAATGACATTCACCAATCTCCCCACAAATGAGGGGAACGTACGCACCCTAGTGGCCCTTCTGTAGTGTCGGGCATCACAACTCCCGTACACTACAACTCTCCTTGAGAGTGTTGGTTATCTACTGCACTCCATGTTCCTAGATCACTATCCTACCAGTTCCTGGATAACTTTTCTGCCTGGCTCCCTACTTCCTATCCTGTGAAATATCAGCCCTTATTCTCTGTTGCTTTAAGTTTCAGCAGGCGGAAAACTCGCCCGTGTGAAAGGGGCCTTAAAGATTTAAACTGAGCATGTTTGACCAGCTGAGTGAGACGGACCAAAAATAAGGAATAAAACAAACAGCAGGTAGTGCTATACAGATACATTTTATTGAATAGTTCACTGGCTATACAAAATTTTAAATTACACGCAATTACAAAAGTATTTAGATCCAGGTACTGGTTTGAAAAATGTAGAATGTGTTTTGTGACACAACTCCTTTAATAAGTCCTGGACTAAGATACACATACATAGTCAGGACACATACATCAGCAGACCATAGTACATACATTTTCCATAAAGGGAATATGTAAATCGAAAATATACATATACAGACTAGTGAACCCGTGCACCCTGATGGACATTTCACATATAGCTTTTTCTGGGGAAGCTATATGCGAAATGCGCTTCTTCATAAATTAGGCGCATCTTCTTCCAGTCCGTGCGCCTAGATTGAAATCTACTTCAGCCTCTGGCTGGAGCAGATGTCCATCATCAGCCCCAATCCTGCTACTCCCTAGTGGTGAGGGTTGCATAGAAACACTGTGTGCGCCTAAATTTAAGCATTCAAAAAGTCGCAAAATGAGGGAGTACAACTTTTTTTTGTCAATTTCTGGTGTAGGGGGGTCATAATAAATGAACGCCTTTGTCTTTATTTAGCCCTTCTATTTTAGACGAATATGAGGGCTTAACAATACAATAGGGGTATTTACCATGAGGGTAATGTTTAAAGTCTGTTTTCCTTGAGTCTGTGTCGGCATACTTTGGGCCAGATTTATCAGGGCATAAGTTGTTGGTTAAATTTGGCTCATCTTTTTTTTATTTGTCTTTTACAAAATATTTCAATGGTACAAAACATACAAACAATAAAATCTCCCATTGTTTCTGAAACGTTTTATGTTCTTCTCTTTTTAGGTAAATTCTCTTTTCTAACCGGATCAGATGATTTACAGCCCCTATCAGTTCCTGCTTGTTTGGACAGACAGTTTGAATCCAATATTTTGCAATCATTTTCCTAGAGCAGTACAGAGTTTTCGCTATCACCAACCTATGCCCCTCCGTTACTGCTAAATCATGTGTGTAACCCAGGACACCAATCACTGGGGTCCTAGGAGCTGCAATATCATACACGGCATCCAACATATTAAACACTTCCGACCAATAAGTACCCAGTTCTCTACAGGACCACATCATACAACGAAGGCACTGAGCGCTTGAACGGATTCCCATCTTATGGAGCATAAGGGGTGTTCTGTGCACTCTATGCAACAGGAACAGTTGTGAAATTTGGTACTGTACTTTCATTAAACTTTTGATATCTTATAGGGACATATCAAAAATTTAGATTGGTGGGGGTGCTGAGACCAGAACAAGGGGAGAGAAGCTCTCAGACCTCCACCAATCTTAACTTTAGATAATGTCTCTATAACATATCAGAAGTTTAATTGAAGTACAGTGCCACTTTAAACACTTTTGTGTAGAAATGCTATTCCAGTGTTCTGCAACACTCCCCTAACGGACATTGGGACATTTTTGCGACTATTTAAAAAAAGTCCCACTTATAAATCTGTATTAAAACGCATTAACATAGCAAACCATAGTGGTTGTGAATGGTGAATGGTGACCTCAAGCCCTATTTTGCTACTTTTTGAAGACAGACTACTGCAATTCCCCAAAGTGTTTGTTAAAAAAAAAATTCCCCCTCTCTCTGACACATATGTGTAACACCCCAGAGTGTTGTTACCACTTCTGCACCTTGCTACCATCTTTTATGGTCTAACATCATGTCATCTATATATTTATTTCCAGGTCCCTCAACACTGTGCATTTATAACAGTGTTATGTAACTGTAACCATTCCATCCCCCCCTCCCTTTGGTCAGAAGTTGGCCTTTCCCGTTGGCTACCAGAAGGAGGAAGGGAGTTCTGGTGTGTTCTGGTTAAGACTCTATGTTGGAGCTGCCAGGATTCTAACTAGAGTTGAGCGAACCTGTGTTTTAACTTTGGCGTCCAAAGTTCGGGTTCGGGTTATCGAAGCATCCCCTTATGGATTCTGCTACCACGGACCATAACGGCATTTGGAATCCATAAGGGGATTCTTCACTGAACCCGAACCTTGGACAACACGAAGGACCTGGGGTGACGTCACCGTCATGTGATCAGTGCAGGGGGCGTGGCTCAGCACTGGATTGGATAAGAGGTGATCCAGTGCTGAGCCACGCCCCCTGCACTGATCACATGACAGTGACGTCACCCCAGGTCCTTAGGATTGTCCAAGGTTCGGGTTCGATGAAGCAGCCCCTTATGGATTCCAAATGCCGTTATGGTTCGCTGTAGCGGAATCCATAACGGGATGCTACGATAACCCGAACCCGAACTTTGGACGCCGAACTAAAAATAGAAGTTCGCTCATCTCTACTCAACTCTAATTCTAACCTATTCCCTGGCATAATCCAGAGTCAGACTACAGAGAAAAGTTGCAGAATCCTGCTGAGTTAATGCTAAAGCCTGCTGGAACCAAGATAAAGTCTGTAAACCGTTTGAAGAAACGTTTATGAAAAGTAAAGCTGCCATTGAACTTCATCACATGGTCTGGACTCAAATATTTATTCAAATCCATCAATTGTTCACCCTATTTGTCTGCTACGGAGCCAACGCCTGGGGTTCCAGCGTATCCAGGTAGGAGCACCGTGACACGTGCACAAAACATTAAGAGACATTATAGGCCATCCTATACTACTCGGCCATTCCTACACATGGGTTCCAACACCATTTCTTAAAGGGACTCCGTCCCGTTGTTGCTTCATTGCAACTGGCGTCACAAAACACTTATCTCATCTTAAAGGAACCCCTTGCGGACTGCTTTGTTGCATATGGAACTGAGCTCCATTCAGGCCCAAGCACTGTACAGAGTGGCTAACCCTCCTGCAGCATGAAAAGTCTTGGCTGCAACTAAGATTTATCATAACTGGTGTAAAGAAAAACTGGCTTAGTTGCCCATAGCAACCAATCAGATTCCACCTTTAATTTTTCAGATGCCCTTTGGAAAATAAAAGATGGAATCTGATTGGTTGCTAGGGGCAACTAAGCCCTTTTCCTTTACACCAGTTTTAATAAATCCCCCCTTCTGTGTGTAGTATGTAGGCCTGGTCCGGCTGCTTTCTGGCATAATCCAAACTCCGGTCAATCATTGCTATGCTTGTTTTCTCTTACAGGATGTCATGCCGTGATGGGGCGTGGCCTGACCTGCATGGCGTGAAGACGCACAAGTGTGGAGCTCCTCCAGAATCCTGACAAAACCACTGTTTTATACCCAGCCACCTGAAATTGGACCCGGAGCCTAGGTTCTGTGTCACCTGGAAACTTGGGCGTCAGTCCGGGGAAGATATCCGCACTGCAGCGTGAACACCAGAGCCCCTACCGGGAGTGTGCAGGCTCCAGCAGCCGGCCGCAGGAGATCACCGGTATCACCCACAGCTGAGACTTCGGACCAGGTACATACCGGAGACAGGAAGCAGACCGCCTGGTCAGGTCCTCTGAGGTGCCGGGAGTCGGGCGAGAGCCAGTTCGGGAGGTGCGGAGGTGCTGGTCTGACACGTGGTGGGCGCCATCTTTGAGGAGAAAGACGAGCGTTTGGAGACTGGGCCTGTGTAGCAGAGAAGAGTTGCCTGGTGAGTGGAGTGAGGGCAAGCCTATTGAGTCCCCATCAAACCTCCTGCACACTCCGTCAGGGAACGAACAGTCTACGCTGTCTGCACAACACGGCACTATATCAGAGATCCACCTACTTTTAAAGATCTGGAGGGGCATACTGGGGCCTTGGATAGGAGGGTCAGGCGGCCTTGTCTAATATACCAGACTGACTCTATGTTAATGGGCTAAAAGTGGCAGAGTCTACATCTTGTTTTCACCGCTAAGCCAGTTCCTGTGTGCCGGATTTATATGGGCCGTAAAACCAACATGCCTGCTGTTCCCTCTGCGGTTAAATCCTATATGGATGCTATGAGTCAAACAGACCAGAGTGATGAGGGCTCCACTATGGCGGCAGCCTCGACAGAAACATCTCACATAATGAAGGCGATTGCAACCTCCCAAACCACTCTCATTGCCAAAATCGACCATGTACAGTCTGATCTCAGTTGCCTTAGGCATGATTTTGATAAAATACATGAAAGAACCGCGGAAGCGGAGCGCAGACTAGGAGAGGTGGAGGATATGGTGAGGGCTGGAGAAGCTGACGCTAGACAACTGAAACAGCAAGTTAAAATATTACAAGCCAGAGTCGAAGACGCTGAGAATAGAAACCGAAGAAACAATATTCGCATTCTGGGTCTACCCGAAAGAGCTGAAGGGAATACTCCTGAAAGTTTTGCGGAACAACTGATCAGAAATCTATTGCAACTGGCCCTTTCCACTGGCTTCGTTATTGAAAGGGCCCACAGAGTCCCAACTGAAACAGCAAGTTAAAATATTACAAGCCAGAGTCGAAGACGCTGAGAATAGAAACCGAAGAAACAATATTCGCATTCTGGGTCTACCCGAAAGAGCTGAAGGGAATACTCCTGAAAGTTTTGCGGAACAACTGATCAGAAATCTATTGCAACTGGCCCTTTCCACTGGCTTCGTTATTGAAAGGGCCCACAGAGTCCCAACAAAACCGCTTCCTGCTGGTGCCCCTGCTAGACCATTCATCATGAGGGTACTGAATTACAGGGACAGAGACGCTATCCTGTTAGCAGCACGGCAAAAGGGAAATGTTACCTATGAGAATGCTAGATTATCCTTCTATCTGGATTTCACCTCAGAAGTTCAAAAGAGACGAAGGCAATTCAATGACGCCTGGGCACGACTGCGTGATCTTCACATCAAATATGCCATGATGTATCCTTCCAGACTTCGGGTTCAAGATGGAGAGACTGTGCGTTTCTTTGAAACTCCTCAAGCAGCTGCGGATTGGATTGATAGACTGTCTGATGTGAGGCCTCACCGCTGATTTGCCGCAAGACAGAGTATCTATAGTTCTTTCTGCCTAGATTACATGTGGCGGTGTGAGTGGTTGCTGGGTATTAGCGCTTTGGAGTGAGGAGATATGTTAGTGAAGAGTTATCACTGTTTTCTTGTTTCACTTGTGCTTACTGCACTGTATGTAAAGGTATCTCTAGGTGAGTAAAAGAGGACCTTTCATTGCCCTAACAAATCTAAACTAAGTATACAGACATGGAGAGCGGCGTCCAGGGATCTCCCTGCACTTACTATTATCCCTGGGCGCCGCTCCGTTCTCCCAGTATAGGCTCCGGTAACTTCGGCTCAACTGGGAGGAGCCTGCCCTTCCTCTCCTGGGCGTCTCCTTCTCCCAGGCTGTAGCGCTGGCCAACCGCAGAGCTCAGCTCAAAGCCTGGGAGAGGAAGGGCAGGCTCCTCCCAGTTGAGCCGAAGAGCTGAAGTTACCGGAGCCTATACCGGGAGAACGGAGCGGCGCCCAGGGATAATAGTAAGTGCAGGGAGATCCCTGGGCGCCTTTCTCCATGTCTGTATACTTAGTTTAGATTTGTTAGGGTAATGAAAGGTCCTCTTTAAGTACCTAGATAGTGGATAGGAGTTTGGGTTCAAAGCCATTTGACGTCCGAGTAGTTTGTTCTGGTTTAGGGTAAAGGCTAATCCAAGTTGGGACGGATAGGGCAGGGTGGGGGGTTTAAGTGATATAGGGTCACTTTTCGGGTATATGTGTGTAATGGTGTGCATGGGTGTAAATGTTCGCTCCTCCACGGGTCCTCAGGATCTTGACACATTTCTTTGGTGGTGTCATGGCATTAGTTAAATTGATATCTTGGAATGTTAGGGGCCTAAATGACAAGTTCAAACGTTCATTAGTTTCTAATTATTTAAAGGGATATGGTCCGGATATAGTGATATTGCAAGAAACACATTTAAGTGGCCAGAAGGTTTTAGCGCTTAGACGGCTGTGGGTGGGAGCTGTTTATCATGCAATATACTCGAATTACTCCAGGGGTGTGTCTATTCTGATTGCTAAAAGTCTTCCATTTCAGTTATTAACGGTCCATACAGATGTTTCGGGCAGATATGTACTCATACATGCGATTATCAGGGGGTTGAAATATTTGATAGTTGGAGTGTATGTACCGCCCCCTTTTCACAGGGAAATACTGGATATCATTATGGGTAAAGTAGTTACTTTTCCAGCATGCCCAATAATCATTATGGGAGATTTCAATGCCACATTGGATCCCGTCAGGGACCGGCTGCAAGCTCAAGCATCACATAATAGAGCACTCACATATTGGGCTGAAGCACATAGTTTTGTGGAAGCTTGGAGACAACTCCATCCTACTGTCTCTCAATTTTCGTGCTATTCTGCCTCCACTGGCACCATGTCCCGTTTAGATCTGGCCTTTGTCAATAGAGATATGTTGCCCTATATTAAGACTAGTGCATATTTGCCAAGAGGTCTCTAAGATCATGCCCCCCTACTGCTGATTATATCGCAGCCCTTAGCCCCCCATTAGGTGGTGGCGTTTAAATCCAATGTGGCTGGATGTTCTTCCAGTGGTGGCGAGTAACTATGAGAGTATGACGCAATACTGGACGGACAATGAGGGGACCTCAAATCCTTTGGTGGAGTGGGATTCCTTTAAGTCCGTAACGAGGGGAACCCTTATACATGTCATAGCGACACTTAGGAAAGAATTGAATATTACCAGAACTAGGCTGGAGACGGATGTGTCTACTAAGGAAAGTCAGTTCTTAGATGACCCGAGTAATGTCAACAAAGAAAGCTGGTTGGAGGCGCAGAGGCGGCTTTGTATGCACCTCACAAAATATAACCAAAAGAAGATGTTGGCTCAGAAGCAGTCAAATTTTTCTGATGGGGACAAAAACAGTAGGGCTTTGGCTTATTTAGCGCACGCAGAATCTCCTCAAACAGTAGTTGCGGGAGTTCTATCAAACCAGGGTGAACTGATCAGTGAGCCTCAGGATGTGTGTTGTGAATTTGCCGCTTATTATTCTACGTTGTAAGCTTCTAAATCGATATGTACTTTAGTAGATTTGGCGGAGTTCCTGGATAGGATTCCAATTCCCTCCTTAGCACGGGAAGACAGGGAGGCATTGGCGACAGGCATCTCTGAGGCGGAAATTTAGGCAGCTATTGCATCTCTTCAGGTAAGGAAGGCCCCTGGTCCGGATGGTCTCCCAGCTGAATGGTATAAGCGTAACAGTAAGGAACATAGTACTAGACTTGGCAAACTATTTGCCTATGCCTTTGAACAGGGTGTTTTGCCTCCTTCCTTTTGCGAAGCCACTATTGTGGTGATACATAAGCCTGGGAGACCTCCAGAGCAGTGCAGTTCGTACAGGCCTATATCATTACTAAATTTAGATGCTAAAATTGTGGCGAAGGTGCTGGCACTGAGATTACGAGAAGTTATCCTATCAATAGTGGGTGTGGATCAATCGGGCTTTATGCCTGGGAGGACCACTGATATTAATCTGAGATGTTTATATACTAACCTTCAGGTCCAACATGACAATAGAGGTAGGAGAGCGCTGGCGTCTTTGGACAATGAAAAAGCATTTGATTCCGTGGAATGGAATTTTATGTGGGCCACGCTTCAGAGAATGGGTTTCCCGTTTAATTTTTTGCGATGGGTACAAATATTATACCACTCCCCGACAGCTCGTGTTAAAGTTAATGGGTATATATCTGACCCCTTTTCACTAGGGAGAGGCACTAGACAGGGCTGCCCTCTGTCCCCCCTACTCTTTACATTAATTATGAAGCCTCTCTCCATACTCATATCATCTAATTCAGCCATAGAAGGTTGGGATGTGGCAGGTATAACGGAGAAACTGTCTTTGTATGCAGATGACATGCTGGTATACCTGGCAGACCCTGATACATCCTTGTCCGCCTTGTTTGATATGGTGGATGAATTTTTCGGCTTACGGTTGAACTGGGCCAAATCTAGTCTCCGTCTGATAGATGATGATAGGCCGGCCCTTGTTTCTCCACATTCCAAACTTGAGATCGTAGAACATTTTAAATATTTAGGGATTGTAATCCACAGGGATACTGCGAAGTTTTACCAGCTAAATGTGATCCCTACAATGGCATATATTATTAGGAAATTAGAAGCGTGGGAAAATCTGCCGTTAACCTTAGTTAGTCGGGTTAATATCATTAAAATAATCCTCCTACCGAAACTTCTGTATTTATACAGGGCGGCCCCTATCATCTTACCCAAAAGGCATTTCACGCTTGTGGACAAGCTGATCACACCCTTTTTGTGGCGTAAAATGAATCCCAGAATAGCGAAACGAACGTTACAAGCATCTTATGTGAGAGGGGGTCTGGCATTACCAAATTTTAGTCTTTACTATGAAGCGATTCAATTGAATTATGTGAGGTGGTGGATCACGGCTGATGCTAGTAATCCGGCGGTTGTATTGGAGGCAGCTCTAGTGGGCTCTTATGAAGCCCTTACTAATTTGGCTTATAGGAGAGGCACTTATGCCACACGTCTTTACACATCTACCAAGGTCGCGACGTTGGCAGCCTGGAATAAGAGAGTAAAAGCACATACAGTTACAGAAGATGGGGAGAGTTGGTCGCCATACTTACCTCTGTAGAGGTTCTCTGGCAGATTTTGAATTTTGGCCACAGAAGGGGCTGAAATATCTTACACAGTTATACGAGAAAAGTCTGTTCAGGACCTTCAGTAGTCTTAAGCAGGAATTCCGGCTGGCCCAGCACTCTCTATTTCGGTACTTTCAGTTTAGGCATGCTTGCGCCGCCCAGTTTGGGGGAGGGGTACTGTCACTGGTCTGTGATCCGGTGGAGGCGGTGGTACGCAGAGAGCAGTTGGATAAACCGGTTTCTATGCTGTATGCTGTACTGATGGCAGAGATGGACTCCCCCATGGACAAATCCTTTAGCAAATGGAGACAGGGGATGGCAGAGTTGGAGGCCCACCATGTGAAGGAATTAAGTCATACCTGGAGGTCTACTGTTATTAGTGCCAGAGATAAACATATACAATTGAAGTGGCTACACAGAGTGTACTATACGCCTGGTAGGCTTTTTAAGATGCGCAAGCTTGCGAGTCCCCAATGTACTAGATGTGGTGCAGATGATGGTTACTTCCTTCACATGATATGGCTGTGCCCGGTTATTCAATGTTATTGGAGACAGATACATGCCTATCTACATTCGCAGCTGGGGTTTCCCGAGACTGGTAGTGCAGGGTCGAGCCTATTGGGTATAGTTAATGATGTTGTCCCCGACAAATATGCTAGAAGATTGTATCGTATACTGCTATACTATGCTAGGAAAACCATACTTTTGAACTGGAAGGCTTCTAAGGTTCCCACCAAACAACATTGGATACAAGTAGTTAACTTAGATTTAGAGCTTTACAAGCTAGTTTATGAACAGAGAGGTTCTGCGGATTGATTCCTTAAAATATGGGGCCCTTGAATTAATGCACACACTGTTGCAATATAGTTTAAGGTTGTTACTTGAGGATCCCTGTGGAGGAGTGTTTGGTTTGGTTGACTGGTTGATTAGTGTGAATGAGTAGATATATATTACATATATTGTCTTAGTTCCACTAAAATGCTGTTGTTAAAGAAGAAGATGTCGGGAATTTATCCTGTTTGGAGACCACCAGAATTACTATGTATGTGGAATGACGATGTATGAATCAAATGTCATGTCTGTTACATTTTATGTTTATTTGCAAGTTAATAAACAGATACTAATAAAAAAAAAGGATGTCATGTCGTCAGCAGCCCACGTGCTAACGCTGGCTGTGACTGGGAGCCCTGTGTGCAGCACACCAGAGGAGCTCTGCCTCTGGTACATACAAGGTACATGGAATCATTATATAACCAGTTTCTGCCTGGCAATGGAGCTGGGTAGAAAAGTAAATATCACTACTGGCCTCACGTTCTGCATTTGATGTCATTGTCTCTCCCCCCTTCCTCTGCACCACCTATACACTCATTAAGAGAGCTTTCTGCATCGCTAACCCCTCTCACTGACATACCCCTTACAGGACCCCACTGTCACTGCCCACTGACAAGAGCCCCCCCCCCCACCTCCTCAGTAAATGTATGGAGGGTGGGAAGGGGGCCCCTCTCAGTTTGCTGTCAAATAGCATCTGCTACACTATGTGTATTCAGAGTAATTACTGTGTTATCTGTAGTGTTACATAGGACTGCAGGCAACATCTACTATGGTAATCCCTCAAAATACAATATTTTCATCATAGAAACTAGACTCAACATACAGTGCCGCAGACTTACATCCAACCAATTACCATGACCATGCAACTGGTCAAGCACCTTTAATGGTTGTCTAAGTAGCTCCTCTGTAATACTACAAGTTCTGTACTGCCCCCTGTCTGTGCCAGGCTGAGTTGCCCCTTTGGACACTAGGTGAACTGAGGCTTCATGTTGTTTTTCTGGTACATGTATGTGCTATGCAAGACCCTGAAGAAAGCTTCTGCCCTCACCATAGAAAGTGATCTACAGCTTCCAGCATCTATTCCTGTCTGTTTTATGTAAGGACTTGTTTTATCCCTCTTGAGATATCTGCTCATGCTCCACTTTTTCCTATCTTGGGATGACATTTTGGGCTTTGAAACCAATGGTCGTTCCAGAACCAATTAATATAGTACCTTGAGAGCCAATTATACATTTTCTGTGTATGGCAGTGCGCAATACAGCTCTATTTGGTGCAATGTTCATGTGTGCCATGGCCTATGGACTCATTCACACAAAAGTGAAAAACAGCTGACCCACGGCCATTTTCAGTACCAGTTAGAGCTCATGCACACGGCTGTATGTATTATGCGGTCTGCAAAACACGGATCCGCAAAAAACATACGGATGACATCAACGGATGTTGCGGATCCATTGTAACAATGCTTGTCCTTATCCACGAGACAGAAAAGAATAGGACATTTTCTATTTTGTTTGTGGAACAGACATGCGGACATACGGACACCGAATTCACACTGAGTCATCCCCGTTTTTTTGCAAGCCACATTGAAGTGAATGTTTTTACGTACCGACCTGTAAAAGAATGGGATGGAAACGGAAAAAAAAATTGTTCGTGTGCATGAGCCCTTAACCTGTGTGACCATTCACATGGACGTTTTTTTTAACAGCCAGCGAATAGCGGCAGTCAAAATATAGAAAGGACCCCACTGAAATGAATGGGACTGTTTTTAACATCTGTTTAGACAGGAGTGCAACCATCTAATGGCCTTTAAAAATGGGTACACAGTGTTAAAAAGAGCCTTTCAGGGGTTAAAAAAATACTCACCTCATCCACTTGCATGCTAGTAGACACTCCTTACTGGAGGCAGCAGATTCTGACGCTCCCAGCATGGTGACGTCACATCATCACGCTGTCAGCATCAGGTCCTGCTGCCTGCAGAAAAGAGTGAGTGTCCCCGCGCATACAGGTGGAAGAAGCAGTGGCGGATTAACATAGGGGCGTTCGGGTCGGCAGCCCCGGGCCCGGCATCACTGGGGGGCCCAATGCCGACCCGAGCGCCCACATACTGCGGCGGGGCACGGGAGCGTATAGTTCCCTGCCCCGCCGCCTATCACCGCCATAGGCTTCAGGCCTAGTAGGCCTGAGGCCTATGTGGTGGTATAAGCCCGGCGTGCGCGATGACATCATCGTGCGCCTGTATAGTGGCGCACGCACGCTCTGATGTACGCGCGCCTGCCACACCATTCAGCATACAGGTAAGTATTAGCTTTTTATTTTTTGTGTGTGTGTGCTAACTTGGGGGAGATATTAAGGGACAGTGGGGCATGTTTCCATGGGGGCACATTAGTTAATGGATGACAGTTGTGGGGGCAAAATAATGAATGGCAGTTGTGGGGGCAAAATAATGGATGGCAGCTGTGGGGGCAAATTAATGAATGGCAGTTGTGGGGGCAAAATAATGGATGGCAGTTGTGGGGGCAAATTAATGAATGGCAGTTGTGGGGGCAAAATAATGGATGGCAGTTGTGGGGGCAAATTAATTAATGGATGGCAGTGTGGGGGAAAATTAATGGATGGCAGTTGTGGGGGCAAATTAATTAATGGATGGCAGTGTGGGGAAAATTAATTAATGGATGGCAGTTGTGGGGCAAAATAATGGATGGCAGTTGTGGGGGCAAATTAATGAATGGCAGTTGTGGGGAAAATTAATGGATGGCAGTTGTGGGGAAAATTAATGAATGGCAGTTGTGGGGGCAAACTAATTAATGGATGGCAGTGTGGGGAAAATTAATTAATGGATGGCAGTTGTGGGGGCAAATTAATAGATGGCAGTTGTGGGGGAAAATTAATGGATGGCAGTGTGGGGGCAAATTAATGAATGGCAGTTGTGGGGGCAAACTAATTAATGGATGGCAGTGTGGGGGAAAATTAATGGATGACCGTGTGGGGGCAAATTAATGGATGACCGTGTGGGGGCAAATTAATGGATGACAGTGTGGGGGCAAATTAATGGATGACAGTGTGGGGGCAAATTAATGGATGACAGTGTGGGGGCAAATTAATGGATGACAGTGTGGGGGCAAATTAATGGATGACAGTGTGGGGGCAAATTAATGGATGACAGTGTGGGGGCAAATTAATGGATGACAGTGTGGGGGCAAATTAATTAATAGATGACAGTGTGGGGGCAAATTAATTAATAGATGGCAGTGTGGGGCAAATTAATTAATGGATGACAGTGTGGGGCAAATTAATTAATAGATGGCAGTGTGGGGGAAATTACTATATGGGGACAGTGTGGGGAAATTACTATATGGGGACAGTGTGAAGGAAAATACTATATGGGGGTAGTGTGGGGTATTGGGGGACACTATACAGGTATTGTTACCTGGAGCACAATATAGGATGTTAGTATTACTGGGGGCACTCTATGGGACATTATAACTGCTGTAGACACTATAGGGATCTTTGGGGTCATTTATCAAACTGTTGTAGTAGAACTGGCTTAGTTGTCCATAGAAACAGGTTCCACCTTTCATTTTTGACAGCTCCTCTGGAAAATGAAGGTGGAATCTGATTGGTTGCTATGCTCATATATTGTCTTAGTTCCACTAAAATGCTGTTGTTAAAGAAGAAGATGTCGAGAATTTATCCTGTTTGGAGACCACCAGAATTACTATGTATGTGGAATGACGATGTATGAATCAAATGTCATGTCTGTTACATTTTATGTTTATTTGCAAGTTAATAAACAGATACTAATAAAAAAGGATGTCATGTCGTCAGCAGCCACGTGCTAACGCTGGCTGTGACTGGGAGCCCTGTGTGCAGCACACCAGAGGAGCTCTGCCTCTGGTACATACAAGGTACATGGAATCATTATATAACCAGTTTCTGCCTGGCAATGGAGCTGGGTAGAAAGTAAATATCACTACTGGCCTCACGTTCTGCATTTGATGTCATTGTCTCTCCCCCCTTCCTCTGCACCACCTATGCACTTATTAAGAGAGCTTTCTGCATCGCTAACCCTCTCACTGACATACCCCTTACAGGACCCCACTGTCACTGCCCACTGACAAGAGCCCCCACCTCCTCAGTAAATGTATGGAGGGTGGGAAGGGGGCCCTCTCAGTTTGCTGTCAAATAGCATCTGCTACACTATGTGTATTCAGAGTTATTACTGTGTTATCTGTAGTGTTACATAGGACTGCAGGCAACATCTACTATGGTAATCCCTCAAAATACAATATTTTCATCATAGAAACTAGACTCAACATACAGTGCCGCAGACTTACATCCAACCAATTACCATGACCATGCAACTGGTCAAGCACCTTAATGGTTGTCTAAGTAGCTCCTCTGTAATACTACAAGTTCTGTACTGCCCCCTGTCTGTGCCAGGCTGAGTTGCCCCTTTGGACACTAGGTGAACTGAGGCTTCATGTTATTTTTCTGGTACATGTATGTGCTATGCAAGACCCTGAAGAAAGCTTCTGCCCTCACCATAGAAAGTGATCTACAGCTTCCAGCATCTATTCCTGTCTGTTTTATGTAAGGACTTGTTTTATCCCTCTTGAGATATCTGCTCATGCTCCACTTTTTCCTATCTTGGGATGACATTTTGGGCTTTGAAACCAATGGTCGTTCCAGAACCAATTAATATAGTACCTTGAGAGCCAATTATACATTTTCTGTGTATGGCAGTGCGCAATACAGCTCTATTTGGTGCAATGTTCATGTGTGCCATGGCCTATGGACTCATTCACACAAAAGTGAAAAACAGCTGACCACGGCCATTTTCAGTACCAGTTAGAGCTCATGCACACGGCTGTATGTATTATGCGGTCTGCAAAGCACGGATCCGCAAAAACATACGGATGACATCAACGGATGTTGCGGATCCATTGTAACAATGCTTGTCCTTATCCACGAGACGGAAAAGAATAGGACATTTTCTATTTTGTTTGTGGAACAGACATGCGGACATACGGACACCGAATTCACACTGAGTCATCCCGTTTTTGCAAGCCACATTGAAGTGAATGTTTTTACGTACCGACCTGTAAAGAACGGGATGAAAACGAAAAAAATTGTTCGTGTGCATGAGCCCTTAACCTGTGTGACCATTCACATGGACGTTTTTTTTAACAGCCAGCGAATAGCGGCAGTCAAAATATAGAAAGGACCCCACTGAAATGAATGGGACTGTTTTTAACATCTGTTTAGACAGGAGTGCAACCATCTAATGGCCTTTAAAAATGGGTACACAGTGTTAAAAAGAGCCTTTCAGGGGTTAAAAAAATACTCACCTCATCCACTTGCATGCTAGTAGACACTCCTTACTGGAGGCAGCAGATTCTGACGCTCCCAGCATGGTGACGTCACATCATCACGCTGTCAGCATCAGGTCCTGCTGCCTGCAGAAAAGAGTGAGTGTCCCCGCGCATACAGGTGGAAGAAGTGAGTATTATTTTTTTGGGGGGCCACTAAAGGGGGCATTATTCCTACTGGGGAGCATAAAGGGGGCAATAATCAAGCCAAGGGCACTAATGGGGCCATTAATCATACTGGGAAGCACTAATGAGGGGCATTAATCATACTGGAGGCACTAATGGGGCTATTTATCATACTGATGGGCATTAATGTAAACCATTAATCATACTGGGGGCACTATGAGGGCATTAATCATTCGGGGGAGCACTAATGGGGGCATTAATGAAGGGCAATAATCCTAATGGTGGGCATTAAGGGGGCCATTAATCATGCTGATGATCAGACAAGGAGAGGAATCTAACAGAGCTCTATATGCTGTGAAAGCAGTAGAAAATGGCACAGGAGTGATCATGTGACCTTCCCATGGGTGTTTCTAGAGGGTTTGGGCTTAAATGTCATTTTTGTCATTTTTTGCATTAAAAAAAGAGAGACGGAAACAACACGGCTGTAATTTGCAGACTTTTGGAACGAATAGGGTAGTACAACAAAAACACAACAAACAAAAATGCGAACCCATGGAACCGTGATTTTCGGACCATTCTATGGCAGCGGTTTTGTGTATGAGGCGAACAGCCTCTGTATATATGAATGTCATGGAGGAGAGTGCCGCCCTGTGTGATTCCTGTTGTGACAGACACAGGCTGTCCAGGTATGACATTGGGGCTGAGCTTGGTTGTGTTCACGTGACCTAACATCGCAATGGTTGGCTCATCACAATATGGCAGTATTAACAGAGGGTAACAAAGTGGCCTGCAGCAGTAACTGGCACTTATTTGGCAACTACTGGAATATATTTGTTATACTAGATTTGATATAGTAAAGGAGTTTACAAAGATTCATCTTATTTTTGTTAGCTAAATTATGTGATTTTATTTGTTTAATATGTAAATCGTTTGATGTCTAGTTTTGAAAGCAATGGTGGTGGTGGTGTTCTGCACATGGTGCTATCAAACCCAAGGCTTTATTCACACTGTCCGTATTCAGTCAGTGATTTCCATAAGTGATTGTGAGCCCAAGTCAAGTGCGGCTCTAAACACAGAACAGGAGTAGATCTTTCCCTTATACCTTATGTGTAGCCTCCACTCCTGGTTTGGGCTCGCAATTGCTGATGGAAATCACTGACCACAACACTGACGTGTGAAAAAGGCCTAAGGCCGGCCTTGTCCGTTCTTCAGGGAAAGAGGCTGGATCACTATTACTTTTTTATTTTATTTAAGGGTTATTCCCATCTCAGACGCTGAAGGGCATATCACTAGGACCTGCTCCTGCCTCCAAAACGGGCCCCTCAAAGTAAAGGAGAATGTACAGTGTATGTGCGACCACCCTCCATTCACCACTCTGGGAGTTCTGAAAACAGTAAGCTATGAATGGAGAGGTGGAACTCCCATAGAAGTGAACGGACAGCATGCTGTACATGTGCGGTGTTCTCTACTCCTCTTTGGGTGCTCTGTGCCAGAGATGGAAGTGGGTCTATTTCTGACATTGAAGGCATATCTTATCTATATATCATCACAGACTGAGAAAGGTAACCCTTTACCACTGCACAGGCTTCACTACTGTAAGGGGGACACTAAGGGGCCAGCAATACTGTGAGAGGGTGTCACTGCGATAGAACCACCTCGCTTCCCTGTGGGTACAGAGGGCTATCCCAAGCCTACCCAAAGTCTGATACACTACTCTGCTCATACCTGCTGGGACTCCTGCCTGTTCTCCCACCGACTGTGCAGCAACTGTAGGAGGTACCACAAGCAGGTAGCCGAGCCGATACACTGCTTTACACATACTGTAGTGTTTTAATATGACTTAGTTGGCAACAGTGCATGCAAGTTACAGTTACTGAAGGACAAGACAAAGGACAATGATCAAGATTATTTACAGCCTTGCTCCATGTTTTATAGTAGCTGCATTGGGGCAATAAACGGCTTCACTGCACAGTCCCAAATGTATAAGGTTATTTGCACACGGCAGTGTAGTTTCTGAAGATTTTCTGAGCCGTTATTACTGCATTTCCGCACCAAAATCCTCATTTGTCTGGGCGGGTTCATATCAGCGTTACGAATTCCATTATTGTTTTCCGGTATTTGTAAGATGGAATTCAAAGCGGAAACCTTTAGAGGCATTCCGTTTTTGACCTGTCATAATAGAAGTCTATGGGGAAGCATAACGGATCCGACTGGTTTCCGTTATCCAGGACGGAAAAATAAGTCTTGTCAACAGGACTTTTGCGTTCTGTCCTAGTATTCTGTTATATTCCACTATAACTCTGTTATAACTCTATAACGGAACCTATAATGGAATTCAATAACGCCAATGCGAACCCCCCCCCCTCTTCCTTGAATATTTTGTCGCAGATTTGCCCCAGAAATTTGTGCTGAAAATCCACACAATAAAATTTGACACGTTGCCGATTGCTGACATTTCTGCACCGTGTACATTAGACTTTAAAAATCTCATCTACTTGGTATTGTATTATGCTGCGGGTTTTCTACATGAAAATACGTGTGGATACGCCATGCGTACATATGCACAAGGTGCATATACCCTAAGGGGTGTCATTGATTATGTGTTATACGCCACTTTTTGGCGTATTTAAGTTGCAGATTTTGTCGCAAAGGTGTTTTGAAACAAAATGTGTGACTTTACCCGCTCACGCCACTTTTGCAAAGTGGCAGAAAAAGGGTGCATGGCGAGGGCATGGGCTGGCCAGCCAGCCAATCTCATTCATCATTTTCGGAAAACGGCCTTAGAGCATGTCGCACGGCCATCGGCAGCAAGCACCAACGTCATGTAGAGACCTGCGCCTCTAGAAAACTTTGGCACATTCACCGGCAGCGCAGAGGGATGAAGACTGGCGTCTAAATTGAGTTTTTCTGAGTCTACTGCAGCAGAAGAAGTTCAGTACAGATGCTGAACCAGCAGGAGGTAGCAATGAGGTGTAAAGCCCTGTAACCTGACAGTCAACAGAAAAGCGTTAGAAAATGACTGTTGCAAATTCTAGTTAATGTAGATGTAAAATTCCAGGAAATGTTCAGTTGATACTTGACGGCAGTGCAGTATTATTAGCGCACTTATGGTGTGTGTGTGGTTGGGGGGGTGGTATTATTATTTGTACATAGGATCCACGTTACATTGTTGCCTTTAATGGTGGATAATTATTGTCACCCAATTAAAGTGAAATCACTAAGAGCCGGAAGAAGTCTGAGGAGCAGCATTAACTCATCATTGTTATGACGGATAAATGACTGATAATTGTCCACAAATATCAGAGCGAGCGCGGCGACGTCACCACCCGCAAATATCACAAAACCATTATTAGAAGCTTCTAAGATTTTTATTAAAAAATGTAAAAATTCCAGAAAATATCAATCCCGGAGTTACTGTCTTGAGTTCATCCACTTATTATTGGTATCTGATCCTGGGAAAGCTGGGTGACACCAATATTACTGCCATACAGGGTTTTTCACCCAGCTTTCCCAAAGTCCTAAAAAGCAGATCTGTCCAGCTATACATGAGCAGAAGTTACCAAACTGAATAATTCTGCAGATTTACCAAGCAGAGTGCTAGGATTCTTCATAATGTTTCCTACTGAGCTGGTGCCTAATTGTTATCACTCAGCTCTCCCAGTGTCCTGCACGGCAAATCTGCTCAGTCGTCTAGAGATACAGGAGCGATGGAGGTGTTATAATTAAGCATCTAGGAAAGCTTTGGGATGACCCCAGTGGAGGCTATATGTTAGTTGTTACTCAGCTCACCCAGAATCCTGAAAGGCAGACGGAGCAGTAAACGAGCCCTGTGAAGTTCTGTACCTCTACTGACTGACACGTTCATGTCCCTGTGCTCTGATTGGTTCTTGCCTCTTCTAATGTTATGATCTATAGGAGCAGCCATTGTTCAATGGCATCCGATCTTCGTGATTTCTGTAGAACTGCTCATATTTTATTGCTAACGAGTCATTAATTGCTGGAAGTGCGGACACTGGGAAATTCTTACAGCAATGGTGCTAGAGGCGGGTCTCCTTTTGCAACCAGTAACGGGACTGTAGCAGGTGAACGTTACCGACCAGGTTGGAGGGCAGCGAGGATCTTCTACAGCCATTACAAGATGGACTGTTCTTTCCGGTTGGACATTGCTTCTTCAGTATGTAGAGAACAGCGGTGGAAAGGCTGAGGAAGACTGTACCCAGTGCCACTGTCATCCCTAGATAGAGGAACCTGTACAGAGACAGTGCAAATCAGTCACAGGCAAGGGGGAAAAAAACGTAAATGCGTTGTCCCAACACTACATGTCCATTTTATAGGTCATAAAGAATGGAGCATATTTGCCCTTTACAATGATGTTAAAAAATAATCCAGTGAAGAGTTATGACATTAACCCACATAGTTATAGCACCATCTGGTGTTCAAAGTGTATAGCAATGTGCATGTCCATCTACTGCGCTGAGTGCTGCTGGTCACACACGCTCAGTCACTCTCACCAGGTCTCTGCATACTTTCTTCACTGCAGAAGACCTAATAAATGTCTCTTCCCTACAGAAAGCTATCGCTGTTATCTGCTCTGCAGTGAGCAGAGGATCACTATGCAAAGTCCTAACCGTGGGGAGAGCGACTGAGCATGTGTGTCCACCAACACTCAGTTCAATAGATGGATGTGCATGTTTCTATACACTATGAACACCAAGTGACAGCATACTAAATAAGTACAGTTGTGTTCAAAATTATTACAACCCCCACTGAAATTGAGTGTTTTGGCCAGTTTGACATTGATTTTGATCATTTCAGTCATCTTGTTTACAATTAAATCAAAGAGGCACTTGTAAGTCAGACAAATATAACATAACATTTATAATGAAATAACCACAAATGTCTTTTCTGTGCTCACATCATTATCAGTTTTATTCAACCCCCAAGTGACATTCAATCTTAGTACTTAGTACAACATCCTTTTCCAGTTATAACAGCTTTTAAACGTGAAGCATAGCTTGACACAAGTGTCTTGCAGCGATCTACGGGTATCTTCGCCCATTCTTCATGGGCAAAAGCCTCCAGTTCAGTCACATTCTTAGGCTTGCGTGCTGCAACTGCTTTCTTTAAGTCCCACCAGAGGTTCTCAATCGGATTTAAGTCTGGTGACTGCGATGGCCACTTCAAAATGTTCCAGCCTTTAATCTGCAACCATGCTCTAGTGGACTTGGAGGTATGCTTGGGATCATTGTCCTGTTGAAAGGTCCAACGTCTCCCAAGCCTCAGGTTTGTGACGGACTGCATCACATTTTCATCAATATCTCCTGGTACTGAAGAGAATTCATGGTACCTTGCACACGCTGAAGCTTCCCTGTACCTGTAGAAGCAAACAGCCCCAAACATGATTGACCCCATGCTTCACAGTAGGCAAGGTGTTCTTTTACTTCATAGGCCTTGTTCTTCCTCCTCCAAACATAGCGTTGATCCATGGGCCCAAACAGTTCTAATTTTGTTTCATCAGTCCACAGAACACTATCCCAAAACTTTTGTGGTTTGTCCACATGACTTTGCATACTACAGTCGACTCTTCTTATTCTTTGGAGACAGCAAGGGGTGCGCCTGGGAGTTCTGGCATGGAGGCCTTCATTACGCAGTGTGCGCCTTATTGTCTGAGCTGAAACTTCAGTACCCGCATCTGACAAATCTTTTTTCAGCTCCTCAACAGTCACACGGGGACTTTTCTCCACTTTGCGCTTCAGGTAGCACACAGCAGTCGAAGTCAGCATCTTCTTTTTGCCACGACCAGGTAGCGTTTCGACAGTGCCCTTTGCCTTGAATTTGCGAATGATGCTTCCTATGGTGTCTCTTGGTATGTTTAACATCTTTGCAATCTTCTTATAGCCATTGCCCTTCCTGTGAAGAGAAATCGCCTCTTCTCTTGTCTTCCTGGACCATTCTCTTGACTTCACCATGTCTGTAAACACACCAGTAAGGCCCCTTTCACACGAGCGAGTTTTCCGCGCGGGTGCAATGCGTGACATGAACGCATAGCATCCGCACTGAATCCTGACCCATTCATTTCAATGGGTCTGTGTACATGAGCGTTTTTTTTCACGCATCACTTGTGCGTTGCGTGAAAATCGCAGCATGTTCTATATTCTGCGTTTTTCACGCATCCCTAGCCCTATAGAAGTGAATGGGGCTGCGTGAAAAACGCATTGCATCCGCAAGCAAGTGCGGGTGCGTTGCGTTTTTCACTGATAGTTGCTAGGAGATGTTGTTTGTAAACCTTCAGTTTTTTATCACGCGCGTGAAAAGCGCGTCAAAACGCATTGCACCCGCGCGGAAAAAACTGAACAACTGAACGCAATCGCAGGCAAAACTGAATGGCTTTGCCTGTGAAATCGCACAGTTTTCACTGAACGCATCCGCAACGCATCCGGACCTAATCCGGACACGCTCATGTGAAAGGGGCCTAAATGTCTAGAAGGAGCTGAGTATCACAGTCATTTTACATCTGCCTAATTGGTGCTTATTATGCTTGATTGCTGCTCCTTGACATCCACAGGGGTTTTCAATACCTGATCGAAAACACTTGAATGAACCTCTGTTCTTAAGAGTGGTCGTCTTTAAGGGGTTGAATAATTGTGTCAATGAAGAAATCACAAAAAACACATTTAATACTGTATTACAAAAACAATTGATGTCATTTTAGTTGCATTTGGTTCTTTAAAAAGTCCTTGTAAGATTTAATTCTGAACACAATTACAAATGTACACTAAATTCCCTAAAACCCTTTACAGCATTGGGGGTTGAATAATTTTGAACACAACTGTAAATGAGCACCAGGTGGCGCTGTACTATGTCATTACTTATCAAAACCTCGTTGGGTCATAGTTGGCAATTATGCTTAATTTTGTATGATCTATAAAATTAAGATGATGTTAAATAGTGGGACAACCCCAACAACGCTCTAGGTATAACTGACGCAGTGTGGTCTGCCGAGTGCAGTGGGTGGAGCGTTACCCAGATGATGATTCTCAGATAATCCTCATGTAATCCCTGTGTCATGCTCTGCTCCCTCCAGCCCTGCACCAGGCGGTACAGTTTTTGTTTTTTTTATGCTCAGCCTTAGGCCTCTTACACACAAACTTATTTTCTTTCCATGCCCGGTCCGTTTTTTTTGCGGACCATAGGCGGAACCATTCATTTCAATGGGTTTCTTTGCGGGCCGCAATACGGCCACCGCCGGGCAACGGCCGTGTGCATGAGGCCTTATTGTGAGCCAAAACCAGGTGTGAGTCAAAAACACAGAACAGGGGGAAATCAAATAATTACATTTGATCTCTGTGGAGGCTTCACTACTGGTTTTGGCTCACAATAACTGATGGAAATAACTGACCAAATAACTGAAGTGTGAACGCAGCCTAACTAATCAGTATGGCCTGCTTTACTGATACTGTCTAATTATTAGCGAGTGTGAACTTAGTCTAAAACCATGCCAGATTTATCACCGTGGCTAATGATGGATGCTAAACCTGGTGCACCTTTAGACTGTTTAGTCTAAGGGGTAACGTATCAAGTGCGCTGTGTCAAAAAAACGGAGTGATTTTAGCTGTTTTGTCAGCAGAGTAGACATTTAAGCCAAATTATTTTGCATTTGCACCTTTTTAGGTAAGGTTTGCACCATAGCCAGAATATTGGATTTATTAAGGGCCGACCAAATGTTTTGTGGGTGGGGTTTCATTTTTAGCCAGATTTATCATTGTGAATTTTTGACCAAAATGTTGCAAGTCACTCCCAAAAAAGTGTACTAGAAGTGTCCCTTGGTGGCATACAGACCATCCGAAACCTCTATAGTAAATGAGGTTAGATTTTAGACTAAAATATCTATAGGTATTCCATGTGACAAATGTCGTGCAACATTTAGTAAATTTGGTGTCAAAAAACAAATGCAACGGACAGACACTGCAAAAAATGAGAGAATGTTACTTTATGCCTAAGGGTACTTTTACACTTGCGGCAGGACGGATCCGGCAGGCTGTCCTGCCGCAAGTGCCCATGCACTGCCGTGCTGTCGCCCCGTCCCCATTGACTATAATGGGGGGGCGGAGCTACGGCGCAGCACGGCAAAGATCGTCGGACTGAAAAGTTGGACATGCAGGACTTTTAGTCCGGCGATCTCCGGCCGTGCACTGACGTGCTGCGCCGTAGCTCCGCCCCCCCATTATAGTCAATGGGGATGGAGCGGCAGCACGGCAGTGCACGGCCACTTGCGGCAGAACGGATCCGGCAGGCTGAATAGCCTGCCGGATCCGTCCTGCCGCAAGTGTAAAAGTACCCTAAATCGTGCAACAAACTTTTGGTGCATTTTTTGGCAGGCAGTGTACAAGAATTACTAACCCTGTAGATGGAGTAAATGTATATTTATCACATTGGCTCAGGCTGACGACCTTTATGGTGCATACACTTTTGTCTAACTCTATATCAACTATTGGCTTACTTTGGGTCAGAATTTCACACCAGACTTGTGGCCCATTTTCCCCTATTACTTCATTATTCATGCATATTAGATCCTACTTTTCCCATTAAGTTCCGCCTTTCTCAATAAGCCCCACCTCCTTTTTTAAAGTATGTTGGGAAAAAAGTGTAGAAACCCTAAAGGCCCCAAAATAGCGCCAAGTGTGAATGGAGCACAAATGTGCCCATACATCATTTAATAGCTGTCCACACGGCATCTGCCTGATAATTTGAGACTTTTCACTTCATTTACCACTTCTCTTACTAGTGGTGAAAAAAGTGGGCTTGGACGAACTTCATACTAAGACGCATTTGTAGCACCAGCCTTAGCATATCTGCCCTAAAGAGTCAATATGTTGCCTCCTGTTCCAACCCATTCAGCTTACATTCCCGTCATTGTACTCACCGAAATGCGTCAGTGTTGTACAACCTGCAGGAGCCTTTCCCGCTGCACTGCCGGCTGCCCCATTTCAGACACACGCTGTCAATCAGGGCCCCAAAATACATGGGGGCAGGGACCCCAGCTGTAAGACACACAAGCAGAAGCAACATTAGTTCCAGCGGGTTTTGTGCAATGCTTCGTTTCCCTTGCATGCTGTCAGTGAATTTAAAGACTTTTGTTATATAAAAAGGCTGGAACCCCATCCTGCCCTAATACTTCTCACAGCTGGGGGGTTGTTACAATGTATCAGTCTAGACAACTTCTGTAAGACATACAGCCTAGACTCCAGACTAATGCATTTTACCTTCGGTGATACTTTGTAACAAAACCCACTGTGACAGAAGATTTAGGTTACTGCTGCTGTGTTTAGCTCAAAGAGGATTATCTACATTGATACATTGTAACAAACCTTCAGTGTGTGAAAAGGACTAAGTAGGGGCGGATTTTTAGACGTTAGTAAAACAAATGAATGTTCATATTCACTGAAAGTAAGCAGCATACCCTGCTATAAAAATATACACCGGGTGAACATTTCTCATGTGGCGAGGCTTATCACTCTTACCTAGAACTCGGACCGCCATGGTGTAAATCCCCAGCGCTAGGGACTTGAGTTCAGGTTTTATGCATCTGCAGATGAACAGGAAAATACAGTGACACCAGTGACCCGAACTTCATATCCACACATCATATCTGTACGGAGCCCATTGCTAATACACAAAAGATCTCATAGGCAGTTTGCTGTACAATAGACTGCTTCTCCATGCTCCACAAGCTTGTATTATCTGCTGCACACTAGACTGTCTCTCCGTGATACACAGACTTGTTTTATATGCTGTACAATAGATTGCCTCATTGCACTGCACTGGCTTGTACTATCAGCAGTGCAGTATACTGCCTCTATATGCGAATATTCATGTATTATATGCTGTACAATAGATTGCCTCATTGCACTGCACTGGCTTGTACTATCAGCAGTGCAGTATACTGCCTCTATATGCGAATATTCATGTATTATATGCTGTACAATAGATTGCCTCATTGTACTGCACTGGCTTGTACTATCAGCAGTGCAGTATACTGCCTCTACATGTGAATATTCATGTAATATATGCTGTAGAATAGATTTCCTCATTTTACTGCACTGGCTTGTACTATCAGCAGTGCAGTATACTGCCTCTACATGTGAATATTCATGTAATATATGCTGTAGAATAGATTTCCTCATTTTACTGCACTGGCTTGTACTATCAGCAGTGCAGTATACTGCCTCTATATGCGAATATTCATGTATTATATGCTGTACAATAGATTGCCTCATTGTACTGCACAGACTTATACTATCTGCTGTACAGGAGAAGGCCTTTCCATGCAGGGTTGTATTATCAGCTGTACCGTATACTGCTCTCTGCGATATACTGACTTGTTTTATCTGCTATACAATAGACCGACTCATTGTACTACGCTGGCTTATACTATCTGCTGTACAATAGATTGCCTCATTGTACTGCACAGACTTATACTATCTGCTGTACAGGAGAAGGCCTTTCCATGCAGGGTTGTATTATCAGCTGTACCGTATACTGCTCTCTGCGATATACTGACTTGTTTTATCTGCTGTACAATAGACCAACTCATTGTACTACACTGGCTTATACAATCTGCTGTACAATAGATTGCCTCATTGTACTGCACAGGCTTATACTATCTGCTGTACAGTACAATGCCTTTCCATGGTGTCCAGGATGGAACTATCAGCTGTGCAGTATACTGACTTGTTTTATCTGCTGTACAATAGATTGCCTCATTGTACTGCACAGGCTTATACTATCTGCTGTACAGGAGAAGGCCTTTCCATAGTTGTGCAGTATACTGCCTCTACATGCTGCATACAGTATCCTTGCATTATCTGTTGTATGATAAACTGCCTCTCCATGCATGAGATTACTGTAGAAGAAATCATGTAGCTTTAAGATAAATAATCTGCATCACATATAGGGAAAATAGGAACACTGAATACTGTTAATGATCTGTAGGAAAAACGGCAGTAAAATCCAGCTTCCAATAAAACGTAACTTCTCTATTGTATCACGGTAAAATCCATCAAAAGATTCACAAGTACAATCTACGCGTTTCAGACCACGTACTCTTGGTCGTTACTCATGACATGGTAATGAGTAAGGACCAAGAGTAGGTGGCCCAAAACGCGTAGCTTGTACATGTGAATCTTGTGATGGATTTTACTGCGATACAATAAAGAAGTTACGTTTTATTGGAAGCTGTATTTTACTGCCGTTTTTCCTACTGAAGTTACCTTACAGCCAAGTCCAGTGCTTCCTGACAATGATACACAGGTGAGCGCGGCACCATTGGATTTGTAATCATGTTAATGACCTGTGTACTGGGATGGAACTGGCACAGACACAGGAGTTAGTGGGCTTTAGATTAGCCGCAGACACAATAATATGCTAGATGATATGGTATTAGCACTCCTACCACCTGCTGATAAGATGGTCTCCCTTCGTGTCATCTTGTGACACCTAATAACGAGGCCACGTAAATGAAAATGACCTCTGGCACTAGAAGTCACCTGAGAAGGAGTATATATCCGGGGTCCCTCCAAAGGACAGGGAGAAGGAGGTAATGACAGAGATCACCATAAAGTACAGGAACATCCTGGAACACGTTGTCCCCCTGGAACAAGGACCAGGCACCGCTGATCTGCCACCAGAGGGCAAAGGCGGCCGCGTCACACAGCTGCAGTTATAATAGACCTAGGAGACATAACACATCAGAAGTCTGGCAATGCTTTATCTTGCTGCTTCTCATAGAGAATTTCACTTACTGATACCTTCCCCGTCCCGTTGCTCAAGTGACAACCAGCAAAGCAGGCCGAATAATAGGTGATGCCATTGTCCCCGCAGACCGGCTCCCAGTGATTCTGAGGACACAGACAGTGCACATTACATTCTGCAAGTGCACCGTCCTCCTGTGAGATGTATGAATACCTGGGAAGAGGTCACAGTGATGAGCAGAGCGCCCCCTCAATGTCTGCATTCATACTGAGAGCTTAAGGGGTGGGGGGGGACTTACCCTGCGTAGGACACAGTCAGCCCGGCCACAGAGGAACGCTCACATCCCATGCCAAACAGTGACATCAATATAACATATCCAATCACAGAAGAAGACAGCAGAAGCTTTGCCGCTCCCACAATATTAATCCTGAACATCTTCATCACAACGCCCCCCAAGAAAATTCCCATAGCAACTGCCGGAACATTAATGAGACCTGAGGGGAGAGGAACCAAATCATTATCACAATCCTCAGCACACTCCTCTCCTGACACACTCTGTGCTGCTGAAGACCTTTTCCCTTCACGTATGTAACTCCCAGTCTTGATCTCCCCCCAAGATCACACCTAAAAAAAAAGTGTGTGTGTGTGGGGGGGGTCATACTTTAAGGTCCAGGGCCCAATGCAAATTTTTAATCGAACGCACTCCTACTATGTGCCATATAGAATCCTGGTGTCTAGTTATGTGGGGCAGGGGTATTTGGTGCCTGGATCTGGGTGTGACTGTTACCTCTGCGCCCCTTATAGCTTTCCCTCTGAGATGAATACTTAGCGCAGGTAGTAGATAGCAAAGGACAGTGGATTGTGCAACATCTGTGTTGAATGTGACTGAACAGCATCTGCTGCCATCTAGTGGTGACTTATGCACATTGCAGTTACTTCTTGGAAGTATAATGTTGAGCAGGCATCCTCAAACTGCGGCCCTCCAGCTGTTGCAAAACTACAACTCCCAGCATGCCCAAACAGCCTACAGGTATCATCCTACAGCAGGGCATTGTGGGAGTTGTAGTTTTACAACAGCTGGAGGGCCGCAGTTTGAGGATGCCTGATGTTGAGGTTAGGCTAAGTTCACAGTTCAGTTATTTTCATCAGTTAGGCCTCATGCACATGACCGTTCCGCTTTTTGCGGTCAGCAAATTGCAGATCCGCAAAACACGGAAGCTGCCCGTGTGCCTTCTGCAATTTGCAGAATGGAACTGGCCGCCCATTATAGAGATGCCTATTCTTGTCCGCTACAGAACGGAGCAACGGATGCGGACAGCACACGGAGTGTTGTCCGCATCTTTTGCGGCCCCATTGAAGTCAATGGGTTCGCACCCGAGCCGCAAAAACTGCAGATCAGATGCGGACCAGAACAACGGTCGTGTGCATGAGGCCTTATTGTGAGCCAAAACCAGGTGCGGGTTAAAAACACAGAACAGGTACAAATCAAATCATTACACCACATCTCTGTGCAGCTTCACTACAGGTTTTGGCTCACAATAACTGATGGAAATAACTAGAGATGAGCAAATCGAAGCAGTCGATTCGCACAGAATACGAATTTCCTCGCAATTCGTGGTAACAAATCGCATTTTTTCCTAAAATGGCTGCCGTTTTGTGGGGCATTAGCAATACTGATGGACTACTGACTAAATGCTGACTGAGTGAAGGCGGATTGTCAACAGACAGAATCCGTTTTTTGTGGGTTATTGTTCTGACGGATCAGAGGAAGAGCAAAATAATCAGTGACGTCAACACAAACTTACTGCTGACACCCTCTCCACTCTGTCGGGGGCTCTACTTGTATAAGGGTATAATAGAACAGGTTCTGTAGACTTCTATATGGAATCAGCTGTCAACGGTGTAAAAGAAGTGCGCTTCTTCTTGGCGCTAACCTCGACCTGTAAGGCTGAGTTCATACTTGAGTTATTTAGTCAGTTTTGGCCCCGTGACTGCCCAAATAAGTGAAGTATGCAGTGACTCTAAGAGTGACGCCTGTCATCTGCATGTCATACTGACTCTCGGTATTATTTCACCACCACAGCAGACTCCCTATGTGTGTTACTGCAAGGCACAGTGTTCTACACCACTATAAAGGCTATGTTCAGCCAGGAAATAGCAGTTTTTTAACGCGATTTGCCGCAAATAAACTCGGATTGAAACAATTTTTTACCAAAAATCCGGCGAACCAGCGAATCGAATTTTTGAAAAATTCGCTCATCTCTAGAAATAACTGAACAAATAATTGAGGTGTGAACTCAACCTTAGGCCTCTTGCACATGAACGCTGTGTGTCCGTGGCGGTATGACGGCCCGCGATACACGGTCGCTGGCACGTGTGCACTCCGCATCACGGATGTGGACCCATTTAAGTCACGGAGATGCGGAACGCAAGCACAGATCGGAAGCACTATGGATTGCCTCCGTGGTGTTTCTGTCAGTGCCTTCGCACCGCAAAAAAATAGAACTTGTTCTTTTCTTTTGCAGTGCGGACGAATCACGGACCCATTCAAGTTGAATGGGTCTCGATCCGTCCCGGGCCCAATGCACGGAACGGATGCACAACGTTCGTGTGCAAGAGGCCTTACTCTCTTCCAGAGTTTTTCTAATGACGCGTGGTCACACAAGGTAGCCTGAAGAGTGGTCATAAGATAAGGGCGCGCTCAGTGAGGGCTCATCATAGGATTACAGGTCGGACTTGCACTTTTTCCAACCCTAACAACTATGTAACTATTATTATCATCCTTTGATGATCCATCTTCAGATTGGATTTGCTCAGACCTCTGAGCGCATGGTCCCTCTTCCCCACGAATCCCCCTTAAACTCAGTTTGACCCTGAACTGGCACTGTGTCCTGGGGCTGATCCGTGACCTCTGTGATCCTTCACTGACCAATCCTTTCATCCTTCTGCCTGCTGTATAATGGCCCCCCTACCCCCTTACTTTCCTGGGGGCTGTTCCCTGGATGGTCGCCTCTTACTCTCATCATCGTCTTCAACTGCTATAGACAGGTCAGGATGGTTGGTATTGTTACTTGTTTGCATTTTTCTCGTTACACTGTATCACTTCTTCAGCTATAAAGGAAAGCACTGACAGATGCCGCAGTGCATACTGGGAGTCCTGCCGCTACCCCTAAAAATGCTCTATTAATAGTCATGATCTCCTCAACTCTTGGGCTATTAAAGGGGTTCCATGCACACAAACGTATTTTCTTTCCGTGTCAGTTCCGCTTTTTTTGCTCTGTGTGCATTCCGTTTCCGTATGTCCATTCCACAAAGAGGTAGAACATCTCCTATTATTGTCCGCATTACGGACAAGGATAGTACTGCTTTATTAGGGGCCAGCTGTTCCGTTCCGAAAAATACAGAATGCACACGGATGTCGTCCGTATTTTTTGCGGAACCATTTTATGAATACAGCAGCACTGGATGTGACTAGAGTATAATACATGATGCAACAGCAGACTTATGAATACAGCTCTGGATGTGACTAGAGTATATGACATTATAAAATAGCAGAATCGTGAAGCCAGTTTTAGATGTGACTAGAGTATGAAGTGTGATGTACAGTAAGGTCATTCCTAGTGTCCACCTAAAGGAAGATAACATTATGACTGTGTTGCAGGTCAGGGACTCACCGATGATGAAGTTTGTCCGTGATGATGTCTGTCCATACTGCTGTTCGATATATTTCGGTTTATAAGTGACCATTCCCACCAGAGAATTATATTGGAAGACGCTGCCGCACAGATACAGGAAGAACACTGGATTACCCAGAAGCTCCTTCAACGATGGGAAAAAGTCTCCCAAGAAATGAGATGAAATAAGTTACTGAAACCAATAGTAAGTGAAGATATGGGGGGAAGTAGTTACACAGGGGGAGGTATGAGACTATGCGACCATATGGGGGGAAGTAGTTACACAGGGGGAGGCAGGCTCGGACTGGCCCACAGGGGTACAGAGGAATCCCCCGGTGGGCCCCTGAGCAAGGTGGGCCCCTAGTCTCCCACCCCCTGCACAAGTGGCACATAAAACATTAGACTTACTGAACTACATACATATATTCAATGTACAGCACCTCAGCCAGCCTATGTTTATACAAAAAAACTGGTAAATTATTTATTATATTTGACTGTATCCATACGGTGGGCCCCCAAAATAAATTTTACTGGTGGGCCCTTGGTACCCCAGTCCGACACTGGGGGGAGGTATGAGACTATGCGGGGAGGGAGGGGGGCTACAGTAGGTGGTTAGACAGGGTGAGGTATGGATGGGGGCTGCATACTCATTGTATTACAGAGGCTGGATTTGTAATCTCCGCCTCATGGGGTTAGAAATGATTATATCAGTGTCATCTACTGCAACGCTGGATATAATATACCCAGATGTATGATACAGACACATAAGAAAGAGCTCATAGAGGTTCAACACAGCACAACCCGGGCACAAGTAACAAACGGCACAGCTCTCAGCAACACAGGCCGGTCACATATAGCAGATGGGACAGGTCACTAGTTGCGCAGGCCATATGTAGCACAGGTCATACATAATACAGGCTATTCATAGTTCAGACATAGCACAGGTCATCTAGGACACAGGTAACCTGTGAACTGGCCATACATGGCACAGGTCAAACATGGCATAAGTTATACTTGGAACAGGGTTTGGCTGGACATTAGGTCAAGACTACCCTCCAGCCAATTCCTACCTCTGGCCATTGTGAGTAGCCGTCCCTGATCCTGAACCTTCTGGTCTCTCAGCTCCTCCAGGATGAACTTGGACTGCTCAGAGGGGGTGCTGGAATTCTTCCGGAGCTCAGATCTTGGCTGTTCCTTCGGTATAAACCAGAATGGAATGGCGGCGAGGATGCTTATCACACCTGCAACCAGGTAACCAAGCCACCAAGCCCCCACCCACCGCTCATCCTTAGGGGTGATAGTCACTCTGTCTGGACAGAAACATGAAGGTCTCAGAGATGAAACCACAAGAGTTCAGTGGCTTTACAGATTTCCCTTTGCAGTATTCCAAACTTCAGAGAATCAATGACAGGGGCGGAGATGTCACCATGATGCCGACAGTCCAGACCTAAGGGTATTGGTTGGTTTTGTGACATGTCCCTTCTCGGCGTCTGTCCAGACAGATGCTTCTGGAAGCCGTTGCAGATTTCTGTTTGTGGTTTAGCTCCATTAACTGGGTCTAAATCGTGAGCGGATCCAAGGCATTCAAAGTTAAAAAGTTTAGCGAAGCGAACTTCGGATCCTAGATCCGAAGTCGCTTTGCTCAAAACTTTGGAATAATGCTGTACAGAGATCCAACTCCGTACAGCATTAAAAGGTACGGCCGCGGATGAAGCAAAGTTAGATATTCGCAAGACTTCGTTGAATAACTTTGGCATCTGATTCTTAAAGTGGAAAACCAATTTAAAACTTGGATTTGAACTCGGCTTCAGTTCCGACTGGTACCTTGGAACCGAAGCCGTGTTTCGGTTCCAAGTTTTAAAGTATTCCTCTATGTGAACATACCCTTAGATCTGTGCTGGTTTTCAGCCTCTGGATGTAAACAAAAATGGTCCCAATCAGCTTGGAGAGAGCATGAAAATGTGAGAAATTGAAACACCAATGAGGGAATTTATTAAGACTGGTGTCTCAAGCATCAGTCTTAAAGGGGTTCTCCAGGACTTTATATGGATGGCCTATCTGTAATACCCCAGAGTGGTATTACTAGTCCTACAACCTGCTACTGTGTTTAATTGCTAACAACAATGTCATCTGTGTATGGATTCCAAGTCCTTTGTCACTGTGCATTGAAACAGTTATGTTCATGTAATGTGCCTGGTTCAGCAGCAGGTGGCAGAGATATGTTTAGATAAAATGGAACTTATCATACAATTCTCTCCCTTTTGGGCAGAAGTGGGCCAGTACCTTTTCCTACCAAGGGAGAGGCTGCATGAAGTTTTTAGTCAGACTTAGTCATTCTAGTGTTGGATACAGATGTGGGAAGATGTAGCAGCGAAGGGAGGCCCACTTCCTGCAGCAAGAGTCCCTCCAGAGGGAAGCAGCTCATAGAGCACCACAACTTCTTATCGATTTACAGACAAAATATTGTGAGGGGGTCAACAGCCAAAGGCACCCCACTCCAGAGGTACCCGAACAGTCCTAAAGTCAAGCTGCCAGACTAAAGCCGAGTTTAGCACAGCAGAGAGATAAAGCAGAATATTCAATTTTGCCTGCCAGTTTACCCTAAAACCTGCTGGAACCAAGAGAAAGACTGCTTATTGTCTGGACTCAACTATTTCTCCACCTCCACCATTACATACAATGGTATGCAGGTAGAAGCACCGTGACACACCCAGAAAACTGTTGGGGCTGCCCCACACCACTCGGCATTCCTATAAACCTGGGACACAATTGGCCCTGGGGGGTGGCCTGTTGCATATCCATAGGATAAGGGCTTATGCACACAACCATGTTTTTTGTCCGGTCGGATGAAGACCCATTCATTTCAAGGCGACTGCAAACGATGCGGACAGCACACAGTGTCCGTTTTACGGTCAAGGATACGGACAAGGATAGGACTCTTACATCGATGGCAGGATGTTCCGTTCCGCAAAATGCAGAATGTACATGGGTGGTAGCCATGTTTTGCGTAACAGATTTTCAGAAATCTGACTCTCAGTTCTGCAGGTGCTTAAAGGGAGTCTGTCACCACATTTGGTCATTATAGACCGAGTACACAGTGTTCTGGCTTAACTTAAGATGATTTAAATGGTACCTTTGTTAGTCACTAGTATCGCTCTCCTGCAGCAAAAACGAACTTTTATATATATGCAAATGCGGCTCGCAAGTGCCCAGGGCAGAGTTTACATCTTCGGAGCCCAGGCTGCTCTGCTTGAGATCCCCGCCCTCTCCTTTTCCTTGCGTCCTCCTCCTCTCCCTGTGAAAACCTGCGCCTGCGTTCTGCTTGGCTGGGGCATGCGCACTACAATGCCCACTGTGGTTATGGCATTGATGTAGCTACTGCGCATGCTCTGGCCAACGGATCGCGCTGTTGGCCAGAGCATGCGCAGTAGCTACATCAATGCCGTAACCACAGTGGGCATTGTAGTGCGCATGCCCCAGTCAAGCAGAACGCAACCGCAGGTTTTCACAGGGAGAGGAGGAGGACGCAAGGGAAAGGAGAGGGCGGGGATCTCAAGCAGAGCAGCCTGGGCTCCGAAGATGTAAACTTCGCCCTGGGCACTTGCGAGCCGCATTTGCATATTAATAAAATGTCGTTTTTGCTGCAGGAGAGCGATACTAGTGACTAACAAAGGTACCATTTAAATCATCTTAAATTAAGCCAGAACCATGTGTACTCGGTCTATAATGACCAAATGTGGTGACAGACTCCCTTTAAATACAGGCACTGGAACTACACAATTCCGTCCGCTGTGTAGTTGCCAGGGCTGGTTACTGGAATATACAAGTAAATAGGTTAGTGTAGTTCCATTTCCTGTTTGCAGCCCGGAGCTACTGAAAAACATTTGATTAGAGGTGGTGCTGCCGATCCTACTGGTAGGCCACCAATCTAACAGTCCTTGAAAACCCCTTTAATAAAAATTGGGTCATCTTCTGGCATAAAAATGTCGAAAACCTCATATTTGAGACTTTTTACCCACTATTGCGCCCAAATCTGGGCACAAGTGGACAAATAGGGAATATGGTGAGGGTGGGGCCAGCAGGACTGGCAAATCTTCATTTATGCCAGTTTTCTGGCATAAATGAAGGCAGAAATCTACAGCAGCATGGAGATTCTGTAGTTCAGTTCAGGCACACGTACTGCTGGAGGATGCACATAATTTATGACGAGGCCTGTGCCTCACAAATTAGGTGCATCCTCTGCCAGTACAGGGGGTATCATAGTCTGCTAGAAACTTGCAGCACCTTGATACAATAAGGAAGCTGCACTTACTTGGGACTGCATCGGGTCTTAGGGCTACTTTCACACTTTTGTTGTTAGTTCCGGTATTGAGATTCAGCAGAGGATCTCTATACTGGAATTAAATGGATCCATTTTGATTTTGCACATCAGGATGCATCTGTTCCGTTAGGATGCGGTTGTGTGAAATCAGAACGATCTGTCACTAAATACATTGGAAGTCAATGGGTGACGGATCAGTTTTTTTTGTGTCCAGTCACAAAACAGAATGCTTCTGGAATGGAAGACACCCTGATGCATCCCAAACGGATCTCTTTCCATTCAAAATGCATGAGGACACCCACCAGAGAGAGCTGAGCCTCTAGGAATACCAGTAACACCACAGGTCAGTCAGTTTCATAGGTACAAATCTGCTGACAGATGCCCTTTAATTACTGCCCAATAGAATTGCTCACGGAAAATCCGTAGTGTTTACAGTAGCAGCAAAGTGGATGAGATTTTAAGATTTTAAGAAATCTCAACCACAAGCTTCAAAAAATTTTCACGATAAGTTCCGCATATAAATTGACATGTCCGCAGAATGGAAATTTATGTTGCGGATTTCTTCCGCAAATGTCACCCTTTGCAATGCAGAAGATGAAATCTACAGGTCTACAGCATTTGGCCTCATACACGAGCATTATTCTGGCAGTTGCGGGTACGGACCCATTCACTTCAATAGGGCCGCAAAAGATGCGGAAAGCACTCCGTGTGCTGTCCGCATCCGTTGCTCTGTTCCGTAGCCCCGCCAAAAAAATATAACATGTCCTATTCTTGTCCGTTTTGCAGGCAAGAATCAGCATCTCTATAATGGGACGCCCGTTCCGCAAATTTCGGAAGGCACACGAGCGGCTTCCGTGTTTCGCGGATCATCAATTTGCAGACCGCAAAAACGGAACGATCATGTGCATGAGGGCTTTCTATGATGAATTATGCATCGAAATCCTATCCGTTTGGTGCGGATTTCTGTTCTGCAGTATTCATATCTCATGTGTGGGCATACCCCAATTGTTATACAGTTAGTTGTAGTTCATTTACCCAGATCCACCGCTCCAACATCAACAAATAACGAGGCGCAAAGTGACCCCAGAAGAAATCCAAAAATGGGGCCGATGACTGCCGCAGTCTGGATGCACCCTGCAAGACACCAGGAACAGAGCTTTACGCTGCACAGGACATATATACATGGGGTGTCAGAAGAAAGGCTGATCCTCACAATCTGGATCCAGGCGTCCACAGTACATTCTCAATTCAGACAAAAGGAGTCCTCCAACCAGATCTAATCTCCATTCAATGCCGAGTACATCCCTAACCAGCCTTGTACAGAGTTGTATCAGGATCCTACAGCTCTGCTTAGGACTGGAGTATAAGATATGATGTGAGAGTAGAATTGTAGCCGCAGCTCTGGATGTGACTGGTGTATGGCATGATGTAACAGTAAGATAGTGACTGCAGCTCTGGATGTGACTGGAGTATAAGACATGATGTAACCGAAGAACTGTGACTGCAGCTCTGGCTGTGACTGGAGTATAAGACATGATGTAACTGAAGAACTGTGACTGGAGTATAAGACATGATGCAACTGAAGAACTGTGACTGCCGCTCTGGATGTGACTGGAGTATAAGACACGATTTAACCAATGAACTGTGACTGCAGCTCTGGCTGTGACTGCAGCATAGGCGTGATGCAACTGAAGAACTGTGACTGCAGCTCTGGCTGTGACTGGAGTATAAGACACGATTTAACCAATGAACTGTGACTGCAGCTCTGGCTGTGACTGGAGCATAGGCGTGATGCAACTGAAGAACTGTGACTGCAGCTCTGGATGTGACTGGAGTATAAGACACGATTTAACCAATGAACTGTGATTGCAGCTCTGGCTGTGACTGCAGCATAGGCGTGATGTAACTGAAGAACTGTGACTGCAGTTCTGGATGTGACTGGAGTATAAGACATGATGTAACCGAAGAACTGTGACTGCAGCTGTGTATGTGACTGGAGTATAGGACATGAATTAACAAAACAGTTAAGACTGCTGTGTTGGATGTGACTGGAGTACAGGACATGAAGCATCAACATAACTGTGACTGCAGCTTTGGATGTGGCTTGTGTATGACATGATGTAACAGCAGAACTGTGACTGGAGCTGTGGACGTGAGTATAAGGCATGATTTAACAGAAGAGTTGTGACAGCAGCTGCGGATGTAACTGCAGTATAAAACATAATGTAAAGGTACTTTAACACTTGCGTTGTTGGATTCCGGCAGGCAGTTCCGTCACCGGAACTTCCTGCCGGATCCAGCAATCTGTATGCAAACAGATACCATTACCGTCTCACAAATGCATTTCAATATCGGATCCGTCTCTCCGGTTGTCATCCGAAAAATCTGATCCGTTTTTCCGGAACACTTGGTGCCGGATCTGGCATTAATGCATTTCAATGGAAAATAATGCCGGATCCGGTATTCCGGGAAGTGTTCCAGAATTTTGGACGGAGAAAATACCACAGCATGCTGCAGTATTTTCTCCGTACAAAAGCCGTACAGTGACTGAACTGAAGACATCCTGATGCATCCTGAATGGAATGCTCTCCATTCAGAATGCATTAGGATAAAACTGATCATTTATTTGCGTTATTGAGCCCCTGGGACGGAACTCAATACCGAAAAAGTTTGCAAGCGTGAAAGTACCCTAAGGCCCCTTTCACACGAGCGAGTTTTCCGCACGGGTGCAATGCGTGATGTGAACGCATAGCACCCACACTGAATCCTGACCATTCATTTCAATGGGTCTGTGTACATGAGCGTTTTTTTCACGCATCAGTTCTGCGTAGTGTGAAAAAACGCAGCATGTTCTATATCCTGCGTTTTTCACGCAGCCCTGGCCCTATAGAAGTGAATGGGGCTTCAGTGAAAAACGTATCGCATCCGCAAGCAAGTCCGGATGCATTGCGTTTTTCACTGATGGTTGCTAGGAGATGTTGTTTGTAAACCTTCAGTTTTTTATCACGCGCGTGAAAAACGCATCAAAACGCATTGCACCCGCGCGGAAAAAACGCAACAACTGAGAGCAATCGCAGACAAAACTGACTACTGACTTGCTTGCAAAATAGTGTGAATTTCCCTGAACGCACCCTGAACGGATCCGGACCTAATCCGTCACGCTCGTGTGAAAGGGGCCTTACAGTAGATTAGGAAATGCAGCTCTGGATGTGGCTGGAGTACGAGGACTGATGTAGCTTACGCTATCTTTTTAGATCGCACATGCATCAAATTGCGGGGCAATGATTTATTACCAATGTAGAAGGCAGCATTGTCCTCAGCTGCGTAGTCATCGATGTATGAGATCCCTAGCGGCTGGATTGGAGCTTCCCCGATTCCACGAAGCAGATTTCCCAACAGGATGTAGATCCACAGATAACTCTCGAAATCTCTTTGACACCCTGAGAAGTAATGACATGATAAGCAGCTAAATAATCACCTGCCCCCCTCCTGCAGCAAGGAATGTTGGGAGTTTACTGAAGATTGAGGTTCCTCCCTCTGCTGGCTGCTGAACATTTACATTATCTACTGAGTGGTCTTCCTACTGTGATATCAGCGCTGTGTTGTGTGCTGTCAGCCAGTCAGAAGCCTCCACTTTCTACTCCTTCCATCTAACAGCTTGCAGTCTCGCAGACACAGAAACTGCAGCTGCATATCCCCCCTTGTATTATACTAGATGGATGTTCTGGTGACTGAATCTTACAGAGAGGCTGCACTGCAGAAAGGGGGGGGGGGGGCGCTACAGGGTCTACGTAAGTTCTCACTCATCTTTCCACAAATCTGACATAAATGTCGGCCACATTACATGCAGTTATGTATATCCCACTTGAATCCACTTTAAGGCCTCATTCACACGACAGTATTTTGCGGACCGTATACTGGCCGTTTTTTCAGTTCAGTATACTGACAGTATACTGAACCATTCACTTCAATGGGACCGCAAAAAATACTGAAGTGTCTCCGTATGCCTTCCGTTTCCGTTTTTCCGTTCCGTTTAAATATAGAACATGTCCTATTCTTGTCCGCAAATCATGTTCAGTGGCTCCATTCAAGTCAATGGGTCCGCAAAAAAAACGGAAATCATACGGAAGTGCATCCGTATGTCTTCCGTATCCGTTCCGTTTTTTGCGGAACCATCTATTGAAAATTTTAAGACCAGCCCAATTTTTTCTATGTTATTACTGTATACTGTATATGCCATACAGAAAAACGGAAAAACGGAACCAAAACGGAATCAAAAAACGGAAAAACGGATCCGAAAAAAACGGACTGCAAAACACTGAAAAAGCCATACGGTCGTGTGCAAGAGGCCTAATTCTGACTTTTTTTTAATCAACCAGACAGCTCCAGGAAGACTCTACCAGAGGAGTGCTGCAGTACATACACGACGTCTCACCTGGCTCAGCATTCACGTGCGATTTGTCCATTGTAGAATACTTTTGGCTGGCGATGTCTTGTAGACATGGGGAGGAGCTGGTATTTGACATCCGAACTGGTGCTCTGTCATACATATAGCTGTAAATAGTGTGATCAGGGATTATTCAGACTAGGAGAAATAAGGCAGCATTTATGTCACTATATGGGACTCCCCTTAGATAAGGTTTTACCATCTCTTACTGCCAGTGTTATCTGCAGCCACTGAAAAATGTAACTGTTCCACAGCAACAAGCATTGATGGAAAATACTGCTCTGTGTCCTCTTCAAGATTCCTGACTTTTAAATAAGGTTTTAGACAATTACATATATAGCAATTCCTCATTACTTGGCTATTATTTGTTCCCATGTCAGCTATCTCTTTGCAGGTTATAAGCAGATTACTACCAAAGTGATGCAGACCCATTAATTTTAATGGGTTCTAAAAAATGAGGACCGCACACCGTGTGCTGTCCGCATCCGTATATCCATTGTGCAGCCCCTCAAAAAAGATAGAACATGTCCTATTCTTGTCTGTTTTGCAGACAGAAATAGATCAGCAAACAAATCGGGTCCCTTGACTCCTCTGAATAGCACATGCACACTTGACAATTCTCCTAGAACGTCCGGGAGGTCTCTCCTTTTTCCAAAAGCCTCCTGGAGTTGGCAATTCTCCGGGAATGCAGGCCTCTGTGTTCTTTAAGGGACATCTGTCAGCAGATTTGTACCTATGAAACTGGCTGACCTGTTGCATGTGAGCTTGGAAGTTGGTCCCATGTTTATATGCCATGGGGGCATTGCCATTGCACCTAGAGGCTCTGCATTTTCTGCAATTGCCATGCCCTCTCCACTTTGATTGCTCTCAATTAGTGCAGAAAGCATGGCAGTTGTAGAGAGAGCAGAGCCTCTAAGTGTAATGACCACGCCCCCGTTGCTCCTAGAGGCTCATTTGCAAATATTAAAACATCATTTTTCTTAGCAATGCGGGCACATATGAACATGGGACCAACACAGATGCCTTCAGCTGCCAAGGGCACAAGCAACAGGTCAGCCAGTTTCATAGATACCAATCTGCTGACAGATGCCCTTTAACTGTATGCAGATGCGAAGTGAATTGAGGAGGGGGGTGCAGTATGAAAGTGGGTGAGGTTTCATATTACACAGGGTGTGGTCTATTAAATTATGGGGAGTGACCTGATAAAAGGGACATGACAACGCCTCTAGAAATTGCTATGCTCTGCTTTGCACGCCACACCCTCCTGTCCCCCATGCATCAAAAGTTGGCAAGTTTGATTTGGAGAAGTGGCCCTATAGGCATGCGCTCTCTCATAATATTCAATGGGGAAAGCCATATGCATACATGATCTACTCCTATCTAACATGCTGAAAGGCGCAATACCCCTTTAAGTTTTCCTATGGACCTTGAGAGTGTTTCAGTATGTTAATGTGTCCTAAGATCAGAAAATGTTGTGCACCCTGCTGTAGACAGAGCCAGACTTACCGACCCATAATAAAATGGGGCAACGCAATTAAGAAGGTTCCCACTGACATCACCAGGCAGCCGCTCCCAATTAGTTTTGGCCTGTGAAGTTTTGCTCCAAAATAACTGACGAGAGTAATAACCAGGAGATTCCCTGCAGGAAGATGGAGAATCATTCACAGAGGAGCTTGTTACAGTGTACCTGTGCAGTCCTCACAACAAGCAGCGCTGGAACATAGAGACGAGAGCATCACAGGGGATACACAGAGACCAGGGGTACAAGACAATGACACACTGACACTTGGGGTACCGTACAGGACTATGATACATAGACACTTGGGTTACAGGACTATGATACATGGACACTTGGGGTACAGGAAAATGATACATAGACACTTGGAGTACAGGACTATGATGCATGGACACTTGGGGTACAGGAAAATAATACATAGACACTTGGAGTACAGGACTATGATGCATGGACACTTGGGGTACAGGAAAATGATACATAGACACTTGGAGTACAGGACTATGATCAGTGGCGGATTAACATAGGGGCGTTCGGGTCGGCAGCCCCGGGCCCGGCATCACTGGGGGGCCCAATGCCGACCCGAGCGCCCACATACTGCGGCGGGGCACAGGAGCGCATAGTTCCCTGCCCCGCCGCCGATCAACACCATAGGCTTCAGGCCTAGTAGGCCTGAGGCCTATGTGGTAGTATATTCCCGGTGCAGGCGTGCGTGATGACATCATCACATGCCTGCGCCGGGACGCAGGACAATGAGGATTGCGCGCCTGCGGCCTGCCTCACTATCCCGAACCCAGGTAAGTATTAGCTTTTAGTTGTTGTTTTTTTTTTCTGTGTGTGCCTTTGGGGGCCAGAGGAGGACATGGGGGCAGTGTGGGGCGCAGTATAGGTGCAGATTATTACATGGGGGCAAATAATTTCATTGGGAGCAGATTATTACATAGGGGCAAATTACTTCATAGGAGTGCAGTGTGGGGGCAAATTACTTCATGGGGGGCAGTGTGGGGGCAAATTACTTTATGGGGGCAGTGTGACGACAAATTACTTCATGGGGGCAGTGTGGGGGAAAATTACTTCATGGGGGCAGTGTGGGGGAAAATAATTTCATGGGAGGGCAGTGTGGAGGCGAATTACTTTATGGGAGCAGTGTGGAGGAAATTACTATATGGGAGCAGTGTGGAGGAAATTACTATATGGGAGCAGTGTGGAGGAAATTACTATAAGGAGCAGTATAGGGGAAATTACTATATGGGGGCAGTGTGGAGGAAATTACTATATGGAGCAGTATAGGGAAATTACTATATGGGAGCAGTGTGGAGGAAATTATTATATGGGGCAGTGTGGGGAAATTATTATATGGGGCAGTGTGGGAAATTACTATATGGGGGCAGTGTGGAGGAAATTATTATATGGGGCAGTGTGGGGAAATTACTATATGGGGCAGTGTGGGGAAATTACTATATGGGAGCAGTGTGGAGGAAATTACTATATGGGAGCAGTGTAGGGAAATTACTATATGGGGGCAGTGTGGGGAAATTATTATATGGGGCAGTGTGGGGAAATTATTATATGGGGCAGTGTGGGGAAATTACTATATGGGGGCAGTGTGGGGAAATTATTATATGGGGCAGTGTGGGAAATTATTATATGGGGCAGTGTGGGGAAATTATTATATGGGGCAGTGTGGAGGAAATTACTATATGGGGCAGTATAGGGGAAATTACTATATGGGGGCAGTGTGAGGGAAATGACTATATGGGGGCAGTGTGAGGGAAATTATTATATGGGGCAGTGTAGGGGAAATTATTATATGGGGGCAGTGTGGGGGGAAATAACTATATGGGGCAGTGTGGGGAAATGATTATATGGGGCAGTGTGGGGAAAATTATTGTATGGGGCAGTGTAGGGGAAATTATTATATGGGGGCAGTGTAGGGGAAATTATTATATGGGGGCAGTGTGTGGGAAATTATTATGTGGGAGCAGTGTGGGAGAAATTAGGGGCATTGCTATTAGGGGACATTATTTTTGGGGACAGGCATTATTACCTGGAGCACAATATAGGGTGTTGTTGTTATTACTGGGGGCACTCTAGGGGACATTATAACTGCTGTAGACACTATAGGGACCTTTGGGATAATTTATAAAGCTGGTATAAAGTAGACCTGGCTTAGTAGCCCACAGCAACAGATTCCACCTTTCATTTTTCGCAGCTCCTTTGGAAAATGAAAGGTGGAATCTGATTGGTTGCTATGGGCAACTAAGCCAGTTCTACTTTACACCAGTTTGATAAATGACCCCAATTATGAGAAATCTAATGTGTCTGTGTAACAAACTCTGTAGAGACGAGATGTGGCGGAAAGAATTTGTCATGCCGTACTAAGTCAAACGGAGGAGAAGAGGAAAGAGAAGGTCTACATGACAGGAGATGTCCCTGGATGTAAGAGGTATGTGGTGCTGTATTCTCCTATATGTAGAGGTGGCTCACTACTGTGACCTGCCTCTCATCTTCTCCTCCAAGTTTTTTTATCATTATCATATGTATTTTAAATTTGGCAACTAAAATTTTAATTTGTCACCTGCAGTCCTATGTAACAGCCCAGATAATAGTCATAACTTTCTTTGTGCAGATAATGTAGTAGATGTTCCATGCAGTCCTATGTAACACCCCACATAACACAATAGTTCACTGTGTTATGTGGGGTGTTACATAGACTGCAGGTAACATCTATGACATCTGTACTCAGAGAGTTATGAGATGGTGGGGGTATGATTCCTGGCACCCCCGCTAATCCGTTGTTTGAGGAGACCGCGATGTTCCAGTGAGCGCCGCAGCCTCTTTGCTACTTAACAAGCACAGCGATGTCCATTTGATAGCAGTGTGCTTGGTATTTCAGATCATCCCCAATCACTTAGATGGGACTGAGCTACACCTAGACCATGTGAACGATGAATGTGATGTCATATGGCCTAGAAAGAGACTGTGACGCTCACGAAGCACCGTAGCCTCTTCATACAGAAAAAAATTAAACTAAAATGGATGGAGGGGCCCGAGTTGGGTAGACAGTCCCGGGCCTATCATGCACTTAATCCGCCCCTGACTATGATACATGGACACTTGGCGTACAGGACTATGATACATGAACACTTGGGGTGCAGAAAAATGATAAGTAGACTCTTGGAATTACAGTACTATGATACATGGACACTTGGAGTACAGGACTATGACATGTTGATACTTGGAGTACAGGACAATGATAAATGGACACTTGGAGTACAGGACTATGATACATGCACACTTGGAGTACAGGACTATGATACATGGACACTTGGTGTACAGGACTATGATACATGGACACTTGGGGTACAGGCAGTGGCGTACCTCCAATAGAGGCAGACCACTCAGCTGCTATGGGGCCCCTGAGGGAAGGGGGCCCGCAGTAGAGGATAAGCCCCGCCCACGATTTACAGTTGTATAGCTACCTGTGTGAAAAGAGAATGTAGGAAGTGGAGAAAGACCTTTGGTGATGTCATCAACCATGTGACCAGTGCAGGAAGCCAAGGAATAGCAGAGCAGAAGAAGTCTGAAGGACCTTTGGTGATGTCATCATCATGTGACCAGTACAGAGGACTGGTGAAAGACCTATGGGATGTGGCTGTGAGGGGGCGGAGCTTCTGTGTGGTGCCTGCAGTAGAGGTTGGTGGTGTCCTGGGATAACTTACATAACATCCTAGGAAAGCTGGGAGTTGTAGTTCTGTCCTATTATATCCCTCTCAATGTCATTTCAATGTATACCTTAGTACAGTCTGGTAATGCTGGGAGTTGTAGTTTTCTCCTCTTATACCCCCTCTCTGTAATGTATACTGATGCCCCATAATAAGTCTGGCCATACTGGGGGTTATAGTTATTTCCTTTTATAGCTCTCACCTAGTAAAACTGGATGAGACCCTTATAATAATCTGGACATGCTGAGAGTTGTAGTTCTCTCTTCTTAGGCTGGGTTTATGTCACCGTTTAGTTTTGCGTGCAGGACTTTTTTCCATCTTAAATAACGGATCACAGGCGGAAATGGCTGAAACGGATGCCAAATATGCAGAACTTATGCTTGAAATGCAGGATCTGTTTTTTTCTTTTTTTCCTGTTCTTCTGACGAATCAGATGTATGGAAAACTAAATGGTGATGTGAACCCGGCCTTAGGCCTTATTCACACGTCCGTAGTGTTTTGCGGATCCGCAAAACACCTTGCCACTAGCCCTATAGAGATGCCTATACTTGTCCGCAATTGAGGGCAAGAATAGGACATGCTCCATATTTTTGCGGAGCCGCCGTCCGGAAGATCGGCGGCGCGCTCCGCGAATGCGGAAAGCACATCACGTCCCCATTCAAAATGAATGGGTCCACACCCGTTCCGCAAATTTACGGAACGGGTGCGGACGTACATTGCGGACTTGTGAATAAGGCCTTATACTCTCTCTCTGTGTAATATCCACTTCTATCTAATAATAACAGCTTGGACATGCTGGGAGTTGTAGTTCTCTCCATTTTACCTCTCCCTGTGTTGTCCTCTAATTTCCAATACTAACAATCTGGTGATGATGAGCCTTGTAGTTCCCTTGTCACAATTATGATGTTCTGCAACAGCTGAGGTGTGTAATATGAGGTTCTGCGGCAGCTGAGGTGTGTATTAGTAGGTTCTGCAGCAGCTGAGGTGTGTATTAGGAGGTTCTGCAGCAGCTGAGATGTGTATTATGAGATTCTGCAACAGCTGATGTGTGTATTATGAGGTTCTGCAACAGCTGATGTGTGTATTATGAGGTTCTGCAGCAGCTGATGTGTGTATTATGAAGTTCTGCAGCAGCTGATGTGTGTATTATGAAGTTCTGCAGCAGCTGATGTGTGTATTATGAGGTTCTGCAGCAGCTGATGTGTGTATTATGAGGTTCTGCAGCAGCCGATATATGTATTATGAAGTTCTGCAGCAGCCGATATATGTATTATGAAGTTCTGCAGTAGCTGATGTGTGTATTATGAGGTTCTGCAGCAGCTGATGTGTGTATTATGAAGTTCTGCTGCATCTGATGTGTGTATTATGAGGTTCTGCAGCAGCTGATGTGTGTATTATGAAGTTCTGCAGCAGGTGATGTGTGTATTAGGAGGTTCTGCAGCAGCTGAGGTGTGTATTATGAAGTTCTGCAGCAGCTGATGTGTGCATTATGAGGTTCTGCAGCAGCTGAGGTGTGTATTATGAGGTTCTGCAGCAGCTGGTGTGTGTATTATGAAGTTCTGCAGCAGCTGATTTGTGCATTAGGAGGTTCTGCAGCAGCTGAGGTGTGTATTACGAGGTTCTGCAGCAGCTGAGGTGTATATTAATAGGCTCTTCAGCAGCTGATTTGTGTATTATGAGGTTGTGCAGCAGCTGAGGTGTGTATTAGTAGGTTTTGCAGCAGCTGAGGTTTGTATTAGTAGGTTTTGCAGCAGCTGAGGTGTGTATTAAGAGGTTCTGCAGCAGCTGATTTGTGCATTATGAAGTTCTGCAGCAGCTGATGTTTGTATTATGAAGTTCTGCAGCAGCTGATGTGTGCATTATGAGGTTCTGCAGCAGCTGAGGTGTGTATTATGAGGTTCTGTAGCAGCTTAGGTGTGTATTATGAGATTCTGCAGCAGCTGAAATGTGTATTAGGAGGTTCTGCATCAGCTGAGGTGTGTATTATGAGGTTCAGCAGCAGCTGAGGTGTGTATTAGGAGGTTCTGCAGCAGCTTAGGTGTATATTAATTGGTTCTTTAGCAGCTGATTTGTGTATTATGAGGTTCTGCAGCAGCTGAGGTGTATATTAGGAGGTTCTTCAGCAGCTGATGTGTGCATTAATAGGTTCTGCAGCAGCTGAGGTGTGTATTGGGAGGTTCTGCAGCAGCTGATTTGTGTATTATGAGGTTGTGCAGCAGCTGATGTGTGCATTAATAGGTTCTGCAGCAGCTGAGGTGTGTATTATGAGGTTCAGCAGCAGCTGAGATGTGTATTATGAGGTTCAGCAGCAGCTGAGGTGTGTATTAGGAGGTTCTGCAGCAGCTGAGGTGTGTATTAGGAGGTTCTGCAGCAGCTGCGTTGTGTATTAGGAGGTTCTGCAGGAGCTGAGGTGTGTATTATGAGGTTCTGCAGCAGCTGAGGTGTGTATTATGAGGTTTTGCAGCAGCTTAGGTATATATTAATAGGTTCTGCAGCAGCTGAGGTGTGTATTAGGAGGTTCTGCAGCAGCTGAGGTGTGTATTAGGAGGTTCTGCAGCAGCTGAGGTGTGTATTAGTAGGTTTTGCAGCAGCTGAGGTGTGTATTATAAGTCATAAGTCCAGCTCCGTGAAGATCTGCCCCCGGCCCTGACTGCGCTCAGCACTGGGGAGAAGGTGAAGCAGCAGCAGGCACAGTCCATGGGGGAAGGACGACACACTATATGAAAAGTAGCAGCAGCAGGCACAGTTCATCGGGTAAGGCCAGGTACTCACCTGTGATCAGATTTTGGTATTCTGTTCCAGCAGAATTCCAGAATTGCCAGATCCAGCATATGCCAAACACTGCCGGATCCCATTTACAATCATGGGGTCATTCGAGATCCCACATGCAGCGGTGAATCTGCAACAGAAGCTTCTGCTGGAACCTCTGCAGTAGATGTGCACATACCCTAAGGGGTGCGATGGGTCACACAAGGGGGCCCAATTCAGATTCTTGCCACGGGGCCCAGTGTTCTCTATGTACGCCCCTGGGTACAGGACTATGATACATGGACACTTGGGGTACAGGACTATGATACATGGACACTTGGAGTACAGGACTATGATACATGGACACTTGGAGTACAGGACTATGATACATGGACACTTGGGGTACAGGACTATGATACATGGACACTTGGGGTACAGGACTATGATACATGAACACTTGGGGTACAGGACTATGATACATGGACATTTGGAGTACAGGACTATGATACATGGACACTTGGAGTACAGGACTATGATACATGGACACTTGGAGTAATGGACTATGATACATGGACACTTGGAGTACAGGACTATGATACATGGACACTTGGGGTACAGGACTATGATACATGGACACTTGGGGTACAGGACTATGATACATGGACACTTGGAGTACAGGACTATGATACATGGACACTTGGGGTACAGGACTATGATACATGAACACTTGGGGTACAGGACTATGATACATGGACATTTGGAGTACAGGACTATGATACATGGACACTTGGGGTACAGGACTATGATACTTGGACACTTGGGGTACAGGATAATGACATACTAACATCATCATTTACACGCACCAATCTCGAAGCTTCCGTCAATTACACCAACCAATGATGATGGGAGTTCAAATCTGCGCTCTATCTGAGTGATGGAACTTTTCAGGTAACTTCCAGTTAAAGCTTTTGCAAAATACACAAAGCTGATGGCGGACAGGAATATCTGTGGAGGTGGAAACATAAGAGGCAGAGCTGAAACTCACAGGACAACGCACTGTGTAACCAAACTAACCCTAACCATAACTCACTAAGCGCTCCCTTCTAAGCCTTAAACTGCCAACCCATTAACCCTAGCCATAATATAGCACCCGTGTGCTGTCCATATCCGTAAATCCATAAAAAAAAATAAAAAAAAAAAATAGAACATGTCCTATCCTTGTCCACTTTGCGGACAAGAATCGGACATTTCCGCAGGAGTTAAAAAAAAACCAAAGCTGTGTGCCTGAGCCCTTATAGGGAGGGCTTTCTTTCCCTTCTGTGGGTCTGAAGGAGCTCATCAAGTACCTGTATCTTCCAGAATGCAGTGCAGTTAAGGCCTCTTGCACACAAATTTGTGCACCCCGTGCTCGTATTGCGGACTGCATTTGCGGATCCGGAATACACGGGCACTGTTCCGTGTGCAATTTGCATCACGGATGCGGACCCATTCATTTCAATGGGTCCGCAAATCCGGACATGTGGAACGAAATGACAGAACGAAAAAGATAGAACATGTCACTTGAATGGGTCCGCGATCCGCTGCGGCTGCCCCACGGTCGGTGCCCTTGCATTGCGGGCTGCAGCATGGGCACGGGCCAACTACGGCCGTGTGCGAGAGGCCTAAGTCTTGTAAAACCCCTTCCTCCCCGTCCCTCACACGCAGTCCCATAGATACATAGGGTATGTAATTCCCCCGCACATTTCCTTCTCCACTGTCTAGAGAGAGATACAGCTATATATTTCTATGAATTTAGAAGTAGGGATTGAATAATTGAAACTGGACAGCCTCTACTGCTCCTCTGTGAGATCACTACTCCTACTTAAGAGGAAGGGAGCAGAGAAGCTACTGAGCATGTTAGTCCATCGCTGAATGCAGAAGGTGGAACAGAAACATAAACAGCAGGGGGCGCTACCAGAGAGGAAAATGTAATTCATATAAAAAAAAAAATAACAATATTTTTATGGCATGTATAGCAATAATCCGTCATTTGAAAAAGCCTATTCTTTGCATAGTAATACTTTTCATGGCATGGCCCTGTGACTATATTTCTGCAGAAGGAACCCACAACATGGTGTTTTAGTGCTTGGTAATACCTTTATAAACATGACCCTCCCAAAATCAGCAATTTGCTGGATAAAAACAGTCATCTGGGTGGTGCTGGAACTATGAACACTGTCACATTGCACTGGTTGTGATCACACCCATTCTGCTGTGACATCAATGAAGACAGGATAGGCATAATCAGGACCAGAGCACCCTGACTATTCACCACTGTAGCAGTGCCCACATAACTGCTGGTAAGTGTTGTGCGCTGTCGTATGACTGCTTTTGTCCTGCATAGTGAAAACGCTGAAATCTAGTTCACATCTGATCTGAGTTCACATCACCATTTACCTTTCTGTTCTTCAGATCCGTCATAAAGACAGAAAAAAAAAAAAAAAAAAAAAAAGAACGGATCCGTTGTGTTCAGTTAGGCCGGGCTCACAACACCATTTAGTTTTCTGTTCTTCTGATCCTTCAGAAGATCAGAAAAATAAGAAAATAGATCCTGCACATTTTTCATCCATTTTAGCCTTTTCCGCCTGAGATCCGTTATATTAGATGCATGCAGGCCTTTTTTTTTCTATCCGAAATAATGGATCTTAGACGGAAATGGCTAAAATGGATGCCAAATATGCATAAATGAGCTGTTTAGGCCTCGTGCAATATGCGGGCACCGGCCGTGTGCTTCCCGCTCCCCACTTGAATGAGTCCGTAATCCGGAGCTGCGGTGCGGAACGGAGGCCTGGAACCCCACAGAAGCACTACGGAGCGCTTCTGTCGTGTTTCTGTCTGTGCCTCCCCACGACAAAAAAATGTAACTTTTTTTTACGGTGCGGACGGATCAAATTGGATTTAAATTGAATGGGTCTGGATCCGTCGCGGCTGCCGCATAGATGGGGCCCGTGCATTGGGAACCGCAAATTGCACACCGGCCGTGTGTAAAAGGCATTATTCTTTTACTATATATGAATGGAGCATCGGAGCATTTCCTTGCACTGATGCTCCCCCTTGCCCTGCATTGCGCAGTGCACTGCCAGTAACGTACCAGCATTCACATTTCTATGCTAGGTGGAGATTTCAGCCTAGCAATAAGCCCAGAACAAACGGGTGGTCTATTGTGCTGCCGGAGGCTGTTTTGGAGGTGGATAAAATGCTACTTTGCTACTATGCTGCTTTTATATCCAGCCCAGTCCAGCCCTGAACCTGGAGAACCCATTTAAATTACAGGATCCATTTTTTCTTTTTCTGTACTTTTGATGGATCAGAACTGAAAAATAAATAGTGATGTGAACCCGTGTTAGCAACATATTGGTACTGTACATCTTGCCTTCCTACTTGAACCTCAAGACTTCATCACTTTTTTCTGTATGTTTGTTTCTATAGATTCCTGATATGCACTGATTCGGTGAGCAAATATCAACATAGGTGTTTGTGACCTTATTTTTTTTGATCGGTCATTGAAAATTAGTTTTTTTTGTATGCAATTTTTAACTCTTTTTATTCATTTGTAAGTAATTTCCTTTTTATTTCTTTTTTTGTGCTTCTAATTATGTATTATCACTATATATTCTGTTTATGAATTACATTCCTGACATCTGATTTTATTGACTATGTATACTATTCATTTATTCAATCTTTAGGTTTCAAAGATCATTAATATGGTATTTTCATTATTTTTTTTTTTCGTGTATGGTATTAGCATGCACCTTTTTGTCAGTTTTTTTTACAGACGGCATTCATCATATTTTTCTTTTACTTTTTCTTCTTTATTTTTTCGTTTCCTTTTTCTAGTATTTTTCTATTGTTATTATTATTACCGTATATACTCGAGTATAAGCCGAGTTTTTCGGCACAAAATTTGTGCCGAAAAACCCGAACTCGGCTTATACTCGAGTCATAAATTGAAACTCTGAAGAGCGGAGTGGGAGGAGGAGCGGGGGGAGGAGCTGGGGGCGGGCATTTGCGGCAGGGCCGATGCGCTCACTGCGCTCCGGCCCCTCCGCTCATGTATAGTTTTTAAATTTGATTATACTGTACACTTATTCTTACTATAATTCTTGCCCCCTCTGTACCTCATTACATGCGGCAGGCGGGCAGTGAATACTTCAGGCCGGGTGGACGAGAGCAGCGTGACTTGCTGATGTCACGTGTCTGCCCGGCCTGCTTTATGAATGAAGCAGGCGGCGCAGGCACGTGACGTCAGTCACACTGCGCTCGCTCTCCCGCCCGGCCTGAAGTATTCACTGCCCGCCTGCCGCATGTAATGAGGTACAGAGGGGGCAAGAATTATAGTAAGAATAAGTGTATAGTATAATCAAATTTAAAAACTATACATGAGCGGTAATGGGGGATGGGGGGATGTGGATGGCACTGTTATGGGATGAGGGGATGTGGATGGCACTGTTATGGGATGGGGGATGTGGATGGCACTGTTATGGGATGGGGGGGATGTGGATGGCACTGTTATGGGATGGGGGGATGTGGATGGCACTGTTATGGGATGGGGGATGTGGATGGCACTGTTATAGGATGGGGATGTGGATGCATCCGCTATAGGATGGGGATCTGTGGATGCCATCCACAGCCCCCCATCCCATAAGTGCCATCCACATCCCCCTTCCCATAACAGTGTCATCCACATCCCCTCATCCCATAAGTGCCATCCACATCCCCCACTTCCCATAACAGTGTCATCCACATCCCCCTCATCCCATAAGTGCCATCCACATCCCCCCTTCCCATAACTTTATGAATGAAGCAGGCGGCGCAGGCACGTGACGTCAGTCACACTGCGCTCGCTCTCCCGCCCGGCCTGAAGTATTCACTGCCCGCCTGCCGCATGTAATGAGGTACAGAGGGGGCAAGAATTATAGTAAGAATAAGTGTATAGTATAATCAAATTTAAAAACTATACATGAGCGGTAATGGGGGGATGGGGGGATGTGGATGGCACTGTTATGGGATGAGGGGATGTGGATGGCACTGTTATGGGATGGGGGATGTGGATGGCACTGTTATGGGATGGGGGATGTGGATGGCACTGTTATGGGATGGGGGATGTGGATGGCACTGTTATGGGATGGGGGGATGTGGATGGCACTGTTATGGGATGGGGGGATGTGGATGGCACTGTTATAGGATGGGGGATCTGTGGATGCCATCCACAGCCCCCATCCCATAAGTGCCATCCACATCCCCCTTCCCATAACAGTGTCATCCACATCCCCTCATCCCATAAGTGCCATCCACATCCCCCATCCCATAACAGTGTCATCCACATCCCCTCATCCCATAAGTGCCATCCACATCCCCCTTCCCATAACAGTGTCATCCACATCCCCTCATCCCATAAGTGCCATCCACAGCCCCCATCCCATAACAGTGTCATCCACAGATCCCCCATAACATTGCGTCATCCACAGATCCTCCCATAACAGTGCGTCATCCACAGATCCTCCCATAACAGTGCGTCATCCACAGATCCCCCATAACAGTGCGTCATCCACAGATCCCCCATAACAGTGCGTCATCCACAGATCCCCCATAACAGTGCGTCATCCACAGATCCCCCATAACAGTGCGTCATCCACAGATCCCCCCATAACAGTGCGTCATCCACAGATCCCCCCATAACAGTGCGTCATCCACAGATCCCCCCATAACAGTGACATCCATTTCCACCTCGGCTTATACTCGAGTCACTACTTTTCCCAGGTTTTTTGGGTTAAAATTAGGGGGGTCGGCTTATACTCGGGTCGGCTTATACTCGAGTATTTTTTATTACAATTTCCTTTTTCCCTTTTCATTTTCTTTTATGAATATCACTTTTATTATATTTTTATTATTTTTCACAGGATTTTTCGTACCTTTATTTGTTTTATTAATAATCTGTTTTGGAATGCCTACAGTTTTTATATATATATTTTTTTATTTGGATCTGCTTGCTGTTCGATCACTGAGCTTACTCATACCCTAAGTTCACACTTGCGGGTTTTACAGCGCGTTCGAACGCGCTGTAAAACGCATAACCAATGCTTCCCTATGGGACTGGTTCACATTTTCGCGTTTTACAGCGCGTTCGAACTTGTTTGTCGCGCGTTTTGGCCCATAGACTTCAATGGGAACGCGCAACGCTTGTAATTTGCGCGTTTTTGACACTGAAAACGCGCGTTCGAACGCGCGTTTAAGAATTTGCAACATGCTGGAAAGGCCAAACCCCAGCTCTGATTGGCCAAACTTAGGTCATTGGACAACACTGCAGTTAATCACACAAACGCGCGTCTCAGAAACGCTCAGGTCTGAACCCAGGGATATACTTTTATATTTGGGTCAATGGTGCATGCACTCCTGAACCCTGCCAAATCTTATGCCATTGCGTGCTGTTGTTTGTATTAGTGGCGCCTGTACATATATCCTTGCCTTTCCCTGGGTTCAGACCTGAGCGTTCTAGAAACGCGCGTTTTACGCGCGTTTTAGGAAACGCGCGTTTGTACGCGCGTTCTTGTGATTGACTACTGTGGTGTCAATCACAAAACGCGCGACAAACGCCCCAAAAAAAGCTCAAGTACTTGTTTATGCGTCGGGCGTTTTACAGCGCGTTCAAACGCGCTGTAAAACGCTCAAGTGAGAACCAGGGCCATAGGAAAGCATTGGTTTTCATGTGTTGAGCGTTTTACAGCGCGTTTGAACGCGCTGTAAAACGCTCAGGTGTGAACTTAGGGTTTGTGATTGCTTTACGCATGCATCAAACCGTCTGTCTTGGCGCCTGTGCATTCATTACTCTGGGAAGCCAGAGTCTCCATCTTGGTCTCCTGCCTATTATCACAATTGGTGACTCCTGTATTTCAAATATCTTAATGTAATATTATTTGTTATTCGTTAGCTGTATTTTCAAAAGGGTACTTGAGAGCAGTGCGGTATGGCAGGGTTCCCCAACTCCAGTCCTGAGGGCCCACTTGCCGGTCAGGATTTAGGAGTATCCCACAGAATGAATACCTGTGGTAAATCCTAATGGATGGACACCAATCATATCAGCTGCCCAATACTAAGGACATCCTGAAAACATGACCGGCAGGTGGGCCCTGAGGACTGGAGTTGAGGACCACTGCTGTATGGGGTGTTTTTGCCAGTCTCCTGGCTGTATATAGGATTCATTATATTACCACTTTATTGGTGTATTATTTTGGGTTATCCTCTAGGAATGTATTTAAGGCCTCTTGCACACGACCGTATGGCTTTTTCAGTATTTTGCGGTCCGCAAAATACGGATCTGCAAAAATCACGAATTCTGTTTTTTTACGGAACAGCTGGCCCCTGATAGAACAGTACTATCCTTGTCCGTTATGTGGATAATATTAGGACATGTTCTATCTTTGAACAGAATGGAAATACGGAAACGGAAGACATACGGAGCACCTTCCGTATACAGATCGCAAAAAACAGAATGGAAACGGAAAAAAAAAAAAAAAACGTTAACGTGCATGAGCCCTAATTCTGTTTGCACAACTTTTGTTATTTTGGTGTGTTTTAGCATGATGCACTTTATTTCTTAGTACTTGTATTATCTTTATTAGTACATTATTGTTTGGATGCCTAGCTGTTGTGGCGGATTGGTTTCAGGATCTATTATGGCACCCCTATAGTGCGTTTCACCTATTTTTGTGTGATTTTAATGTTTTTTATGCTTGCTCTTTGTATATGTATTTTTGTAATAAAATATATTCATATGTTTGCATTTAGAAAGTGTGCTTGCTTTTAATACCTCTACTTCTGCTTCTTTAATGTCCTTTACATATGTACCTGCCCATTAGTCCTTTGCAATGTACCCCTGGGTCATATTCTGGTCTCCTCATCTGACTGCTCTGATGTCTGCTTATCCCTTACATTTGTTAACTGCAGAACCAAGTCAGGGGATTTAACCCTTAGGCCCCTTTCACACGGGCGAGTTTTCCGCGCGGGTGCAATGCGTGAGGAGGACGTGAATGGGGCTGCGGGAAAATCGCAAGCATCCGCAAGCAAGTGCGGATGCGTTGCGATTTTCCCGCATGGTTGCTTAGCAACGGGACCCGATATTTATTATTTTCCCGTATAACATGGTTATAAGAGGAAATAATAGCATTCTTAATAAAGAATGCATAGTAAAATGAAGTGGAAGGGGTTAAAAATAATAAAAGTTAACTTACCTTAGCCACTTGATCGCGTAGTCGCGATCTCTCCTCTCTTTCCCTGCATCAGCTAAGATCTAAAGGACCTGTGATGACGTCACATCACATGGTCCAATCACATGGTCCATCACCATGGTAAGAAGGACCATGTGATTGGACCATGTGATGATGCAGGGAAAGAGAGGAGAGATCGCGACTACGCGATCAAGTGGCTAAGGTAAGTTAACTGTTATTATTTTTAACCCCTTCCTCATCATTTTACTTTGCATTCTGTATTGAGAATGCTATTATTTCCCCTTATAACCATGTTATAAGGGAAAATAATCAGTTCTCCAAAAGACCCGAAACCGGACTTCAGTGATGAATTCCTGCTTCGGGTCTGGGTACCAAACATGGCGATTTTTCTCACGCGCGTGCAAAACGCATTACAAATGTTTGCACCCGCGCGGGAAAATTGTGCATATTCCCGCAACGCACCCGCCTCTTATCCGGGCGTCAAACATGACGCCCGTGTGAAAGAGGCCTAACATTAGCATCAGGCATCAGAGCGGAGACTGCTTTGCTGGATATACAAAACCTGTGAGTGAGTTAGAACTTTTAATCTTTGCATCCATCCTTTGAAATCTGTCCTACCTCAGTCCTGCTCACACAGTTGTTTGTCGCAATGTATCAGTGTAGATGAACCTCTGTGAGCTAAACACAGTGGCTGCACAAATCACTATCCTGCCCTGATAATTTGTTAGGCCTAATTCACACGTCCACAAAATGGATCCGCATCCTATCCGCAATTTAGCGGAAGGGTTGCAGACCCATTCATTTCAAAGGGGCAGGAATGGATGTGGACAGCACACTATGTAATTTCCGCATCCGTGTTTCCGCAAAAAAATAGAACATGCACTATTCTTGTCCGCAATTGCGGACAAGAAAAGGCATTCTCTATATAGTGCCTGCAATGTGCGGTCCGCAAAATGCGGAATGAACATTGCAGCCATCCGTGTTTTGCGGATCCGTGTTTCCGCAAAACACACTACGGACGTGTGAATTAGGCCTTACAGTGTGTCAGGCATCATGCAGTCTGGTGTCCAGGCTTTGTACCCCTCAGACGGCGGTCTGGATTGCAGTTGTAGCAGACATTCAGTTATTTGAGCAGGGATAGATCAGGAGGAGTTTTCAATCTCTGGATATGAACAGTGAATATTCTCATTCAGTGACTAGATTTTCACGCTAGTACCAAAATCTTTGAATACTACCTTTCTCTGCTGGAGCCCATTGACTATACTGGGACCTAGCAGGGATCCAGCCTGTATCTGAACAAAAAATACTGCTCGCAGAGGTATTTGCTCGGCTGAATCCGGTCTTCGGCCAGATTCCTATACTTTGGCAGAACGCTATACCCGGAAGTGACGCGGCCGCACTGGAAGTGACGCGGCTGCACTGGAATCAGGTGGAGGAGGGTGTGTGCTGCGCAAGCGCACATCCACTGGATTAGAAAAATGATTTCACCGCCGTGGGAGAAGCATCCACTTAATGCGCATGCGCGGAACCGTACACCGCATTTGCGCACTCAGGGGTAGTTAGATTTTTCAGTGCAAAATGTTTAATCAGATCTCCCTACCCCTGAGTGCGCACGCGCGGACACATCATCAGGAGCAGTGCAGGATATTGGGGATACCACATAGCAGAGGTGATTACAGGATATTACTTAACAGCAACAGCTCGCCTTCCAAGTACTTAACAGCTCTGCTATGTGGTGTCCCCCAATATCCTGCACTCAGCTCTGCTATGTGGTGTCCTCCAATATCCTGCACTCAGCTCTGCTATGTGGTGTCCCCCAATATCCTGCACTCAGCTCTGCTATGTGTAAGAATGTGACACATGGAGATTTTGCTCAATCACTGATAAATACCGTTAACCCTCCACAGCGGCTCTTCTTGGTCTGAAGTGTAGGACACTGACACACAGAGGAGGATCGTCCGTGCATGGCTCGAGAACATAACTGAGAGCGCTCCTTGTTTGATGGATCCATCACTGAGAAATGTGGTCTATGGATTTATAAATGATATTATAAATTTATTATATAGCACTGACATGTTCTGTGGCATCGTATAGATTATTTATCATCAACATAGCAACTGACCCCAGAGCCAAACAAGGGCCCAAAACAGAACAGAACCACGCTGCTGAATGACCTGTAGGCAACTGAATGATTAGCCTGCAGCAGGGACGGTGCTAGGCTAAAAAATTAGGGGTCTGGGCCTCTGACGTTTTGTCCCAGGTCCCGAACGTACTGCCTGCCTGCCTGCTAGATACAACTGTATTGCCCCCCCTCAGGATGGCAAAACAATTGAATCCAATGCACTCGAATAGCTGAAGGACCTGTGGTGACATCACAGGTCATGTGATCAGTGCTAAAGGCAGTGGTTGAGGACCTGCAATAATGTCACCATCATGTGACCAATGCAGGAGAGAACTACCCTTAGCAGTAAAGAGGAGAAGCTGTGGTAAGGTCTGCTACATGAGGAGGGGTAAGTGAAGGGAAAGGCAGAGCAATGCTGGGAGTTGTGGTTATTTAACTGGGACTGTATGTTAGGGCTGAAGGGAGGAATGTTATTTATATGGAACAGTAGGGTAGAGTGATATTATTTACATGGGACTGAATGTTAAAGGGGTCATGTTATTTAAATGAGACTGCATGTTTGAGGTGGCTGGGGCAGGGTGATATTATTTACATAGGACTGTGTGATGGAAGTGGCGGGGAGGGGATGATGCTATTTACATGGGACTGTATGTTGAGGTGGCTGTGGGAGGGGATGCTGTTATTTACATGGGACTGTATGTTGAAGACGGCTGTGGGAGGGTATGATGTTATTTACTTTGGACTGTATGTTGTTAGCAGCTGTGGGAGGGAGTGATGTTATTTATATGGGACTGAATGTTGTAGGGGGCAAAGGGAGGGAGTGAGGTTATTTACATAGGACTGTGAGTTGGAGGTGGCTGGGGAGTGGGTGATGTTATTTACATGGGACTGTATGTTGAAGGTGGCTGTGGGAGGGAATGATGTTATTTACATGGGACTGTTTGTTGGAGGTGGCTGGGGAGGGAGTGATGTTATTTATATGGGACTGTGTGTTGAAGGCGGCTGTAGGAGGAAGTGATGTTATTTACATGGGACTGAATGTTGGAGGTGACTGGAGAGGGGGTGATGTTATTTACATGGGACTTTGTGTTGATGGTGGCTGTAGGAGGGAGGGATGGTATTTATATGGGACTGACTGTTGTAGGGGGCTAAGGGAGTGAGTGTTGTTATTTACATGGGATTGTGTGTTGGAGGTGGCTGGGGAGGGGGTGATGTTATTTACATGGGACTGTGTGTTGGAGGAGGTGATGTTATTTACAGGGGACTGTGTGTTGGAGGTGACTGGAGAGGGGGTGATGTTATTTACATGGGACTTTGTGTTGATGGTGGCTGTAGGAAGAGTGATGGTATTTACATGGGATTGTGTGTTGGAGGTGACTGGAGAGGGGGTGATGTTATTTACAGGGGACTGTGTGTTGGAGGTGGCTAGGGGTGTGATGTTATTTACACAGGACTCTATATTAATGGTAGCTGTGGGTAAGAGTGATATTATTTACATGGGACAGAATGTTGAGGGGGTGATGTTATTTATATGGGACTGTATATTGGGAGGCAGGGGGGGGGGGAAGAGATGATGTGATGTTATTTACATGGGACTCCACAGTGGAGGGAGGGAAATAATGTTATTTACATGGGACTGTATGGTGGAGGGGCTGAGGAATTATAATTTCTAAGGGCACTAAAGGGAGGAATATAACTACAGGGGGCACTGCAGGGGGGCATTATAAGTACTGGGGGCACTTTATGGTGAGTATTATAACAGTAGGGGCAGTATAAATACTGGGGGCACTGAAGGGGTATTATAAATCCAGGGGACTATAGGCATTTTTATTACTACTGGGGACTCTATAGGAGGGACTTATAGATCAGCCTTATTTCTACTAATAGCAGAATTGCCTTCTTACTACTGAGGGGTCTGTAGAGAGCTTTATTACCACTGGGGGTACAATAGAAGGGCCTTATTTCTACTCGGGGCTCTGTGAGGACATTATTAATAATGGAGGGCTCTTCTACTAATGGAGGCACTCTTGGGGAGCATTATCACTGTTAGGGGCACTGTAGGGGGCAGTATTACTAATGAGGGCATTCTAGGGTGGAAGGGTGGAATTTGAAAGAGCACCGTTACTATGGGGGACACTCATTTTTCTTCAGGATAGTATTTGGGGGTATTGGGGGGCACAGAGAGCAGCAGGATAACACTGTGGGGACTCCAGGTTGGGAGATGATAATAGAAATGTGAGGAAGCTAAGATGTCAGTGTGTCACACTCTGCAGAGAGGAGGCACTTCTAGAAGAAGTTGTCCGGGCCGAATAGAGAAGATCATGAGAAGATCTACATCAGAGGAGACGTCACCTGGGAGGCAATGGATGTGAGAGGTATGTGCTGCTGTATAACAAAGTACGGTAAATGCGGTGTACGGGGAAGGGGGGCGGGGGTTGTTTCGACTTACACCTACCACCTAACTATCCCTTTTTTTGGAGGGACAGTCTTTACTTTTGTCTTAAGGCCCTCTGTCCATCTTTGCTTCTTAAAGAGAACCTGTCACTAGGTTTGGAGCCCCTGAACCACCAGCATGTCCTTAAGGCCTCATGTGCACGACTGTACCCTTTTTGTGGTCCACGAATCGCAAATTCGCTAAATACAGATGTAGTCCGTGTGGCATCAGCATTTTTTTGCAAACTCAATTAACTTCAATGGGTCTGTCATCCATATTTTGCAGACATATTATATCCTTTTACAGAACGGACGTACGGATGCAGAAATTGCATGTTTTGGAAAAAGGCGGGATACAGCGTGGATAGCATCCGTACTTTGAGGATATGCAATTTGCGGACTGCAAAATCCATACGGTTATGTGCTTTAGGCCTAAGGCTTTAATTTTGGGCAAGTTGTTTCTGTCACAATCAACCTTAAAAGAATTAATCTAATACCTGAGACGAGTCCTGCAATTCTGGGGGAAATGTGTGCTGTGCAGATCTTGCAGCTTAAGCCAAGGACAGTATACCATGCTTCACTGCGCATGCGCAATAATTTGGGGTGTACCGTCCTCGCGCATGTGCATGAAGCTGCCAGACTATCTCCTGGACTCATCTTGGTTAACAGACCTGTATCTTCTCCTAAAATGTCTGTTTCAGTAACTAATTGGATTCTCCGTGTAAAAACTGTTCTGGGGCAATTCTTATGACTCAATGTCATTCCTCTATTATCCCTTACTAGCAGTTTACAATGAAGGTCCAGCTGGGTGTTACCAGTTGGGGGTATGTCCCTGCACAGTATGACACTGGCAGCACTAATTGGATAATGTCAGACAGTGCAGGGACACACCCCTCTCAACTGGAAACACCCATCTGGACCTTTGCTAGTAACTCATTTATAACTTCTAGCAGGAATAATAAAGGAATGGCACAGCATAGAGTCATAAGAATAGATGCTCCAGAATTGTTATTACATGGGGAACGCAAGTAGATAGTAAAACATACATGTCAGGGGATGTTACAGGTCCTCTCCTCTTTAAATACATAATGCTGAAAGAGCGGATTGTGTCAGGCGCATCCTTCGAAAGCCAACTTCCAGTGGCATAAGAACATGCGGATGGTTCAGTAGCCCCAAACCTAGTAACAGCTTCTCTTTAAATGTCCCTCTTTTTGACATGGGAAATACAGTTGCATAAATAAAGTTACTATATTGCTCCGAGACTGAATATTAGACCCCATCTTGTATTTTACTCCAGCATTTGGTGCTATTTGGATCTTAACATGTCTATATTCAGATGATTTAAAGAAAATAAAAAAATATTGAAGGATATAGATGTGCATGAAAAAATGTATATTTAACTCAGTGCACCATAAGGGTCCCAAAAGTTGTGAGGCATGGAGCAAAATAGTGCAAAAAAAAAAAGGGTGATCTCCCAGCAGCACAGAGTATGTCAGGAGAGGAAAGTGTTGCTCTTTATGGAGGCGTTCTGATGCTGCTGTATATGTTGTATATCGTTTCCTATATCTCATCCTACACTGTGCTCCAGCGGATTATGGTAATATATAAATGAACAATGGTCAATGACGTCTCCTCAGGCCAATGTTCTGGGGGATTAGTTTCTATGGAGTAGGAAACTTGGAGAATATTTACCTTTCAGTGGTGGCGGCAGGAGCTCTCTGGGGGAGCTGGAGCCTCAGACCTCGGAGCACATGTTGGGCAGGAGGAGGCAGCAAAGCTTGTGAGATCACGCCTTATATGCACGGGCTGCACTCTCGCTGATCCCTGGATAATGCACCTTTTTCTTTCCCAATTAGAAGGGGACATTGCTGACATTCCCTCGCTGACGTCCGCCTCCCCTCTGAGAACTGATTCTTTGATCTAAAGGCAAAATCTGACTCTAGAGCTGGCGATACAATAATGTGACGTCCCTCGGCAGCTCCAATGAAAGGCCCTGCGCTGTCGCCATTGTCTGAAAGACACTGCACCTCACAATCATGGGAGGTGTGTGCCCAGTTTATTACAGCAGAGCTCCAGTCACCATACTACAAGGTCCAAGACTCATGGGGCAGGTGCATGTGACTGTCACATGCTGCCCCCTGGAGATGGATACAGAGCACTGCAGGGAGACTGGCCCAACCCTTTAACTCTCAGTATAGAACTGCAGTGCTTAGTCTGCTGTTAAATCATGTCTTATCCTCCAGGTACATCCAGAGCTGCGGTCACAATTCTGCTTTAAATCATGCTGTCTACACCTTTTTCATCCAGCGTGGCAGTCACAATTCTGATGGCTGCTTTTTGGAAAAAAGACTGCAGTGTGACTGGTGTATACGACATGATGTATTTCAGGATTAACTACACTGATACTGTACATTGTAATAAACTATAATCTGTGTGAGCAGGACTAGGTCTGGAATGGTTTCAGCCTATGGAAGGATTCACTTGCAGAAGGCAGAAATGTTGAAAGTTATAAAACTTTGAAGCAGAGATCCAGTCAATCAGATCTGCAGTCACTATTCTAGTGTTACATCATGTCTACAGCAGTCACATCCAAAGATGCATCTGAAACAAGTCCCCAAGGAGCTGGTGCAGAGGATGGATGTGGTAGTGGCCCTGGTGAGGTGTTGTGTTGTGATGTAGTCTCTAAGGCTGTTGCTCCCTGGGGATTAGTTCGGAGGAAAGGTGGTTTGAATCAGGCCAGAAGTAAAAGTACAACATTTTCTGTTTACTTGGTGCAAAATATAACTGCAGTTCTGGATACCAGATGAAGAAGTATGGCGGCTGGTTAGGTGGCAATTAAATGGCACTTGCAGTCACTTGTGGGTATAGGTGTCCACTGCATGGTACACGTCTATAATTAGACTGGCCTGTCAGTGGTCTAGGTGATGGGCGTCTGAGCCGTAGTCCCTCACCTGCAGCAGTAGTTAAGCTGTGGTTTTGCTGATCACTCTGCTGTCTAATCACACTGAAGCTTTTTTGAACACAGTGTTCTTGACTCCTGCAATCATTCTGGAGTAAGGGTCTCACAGGAGCACTTGTTTAGGCCCCTAAAGTAGTAGCTCTAAAATGTGATTCCTCACTCCTCCACTATCTGTCAGGAACTCCTCCTCCTGGCAGGAAGCAGGACCAGCCCAGTCCTACTAAGAGCGGAGGAACAAGGTGGTTAGCCTTGTTCCTGCCAACCACAGCCGACCTCATTTCATCTGCTGGGGTACATGGCATAACAATATAATACATATAAAACAATTGCAGATACTCCCAGGTCTGGGGTACTGCATATCCACAGTTAACCACCACATTTATGACAGACACGTCCCTAATGTTCATGTTTCAGCTCCTAGAATGCATTAGATCAGATAATTCTCTGTACTGATATTGAACAAGCACCACGAAGAGGTCAGGCTTCTCAAATGTCTTAGATTTGAGATGTGTATGTTGGAAACAGCACAGCGTTATGCTTCTACCTATTGGCCAATTGTGTTATTGCCGTTGGATAATATAAAGTTAGTTGTACAAGGAGTGTACATGTTTGTGAGATGATAACTAAAAGTATCCCGTAGTCCTAAAGTGAAAAGTAAGGGGACAGAGACATAGAGGGAGAAAGGTTGTGTATTGGGGAGAAGCTACTGCTAGAGACAGCTCTATCAATACTCCTGCATTTTAGTCAGCTACCAAATAGAAGTGTAAGGTACCAGTTATAAGGGAACAACACTTTAGGGCATACAAAGGGTCACCAAACAGCTGAGAGGGGTTATCTGAAGCAGAGGTAGCCAACTAGCACTTACTAACTCTCACACCCTAAGGGTCCATTCACCTAAGGATCCGCACTTCCGGGTCCGCAATTGCGTTCCCGAAAAAAATAGAACATGTCCTATTCTTGTCCGCAATTGCGGACAAGAAAAGGCATTTTCTATGAGAGTGTCGGCGATGTGCGGTCCGCAAATTGCGGAATGCACATCGCCGATGTCCGTGTTTTGCGGATCCGCGGATCCGTGGATCCGCAAAACACTTACGGACGTGTGAATGGACCCTAAGGCAGCTAGAGACCTATGGAGAAAGCAGGTCATGACAAAAATAGACCAATCAGCCTTCTACAGTGTAGGATGCAGTTTTCTGTGTCACAAGGAGAGATGCCATGAGTCTGTGACCTGTAAGAGACTGCAAAGTCTGCACAGTGAGTTGTGAAGAAGGAGATACATCAAACTGAAAAAGACTGTGCTGACAGGGGTGTAGCTATAGGGGGTGCAGAGGTAGCAGTCACTACTGGGCCCAGGAACCTGAGGGGGCCCAAAGCCTTGTGCCACATAAGAAGACACTGGTATTATGGAAAGTGCATGCAGATCAAGTTACACGTCTGACTGAAGGGAAGGGTTAGGTCAAGAATTTGGCATTTGGTGGGGGGGCGTTTCAATTTTTGACAATTTTTGCTATGTGCTTCCCTGCCCCTGGCCACAAAGCAGGGGGAAAGGGGGGCCCAAGATGAACTTTTGCACCAGGGCCCATGAGCCTGTAGTTACGCCCCTGTGTGCAGATTGTATAGTACTACATGCAGGGCTGCCATCAGAAATTTTGGCGCCTCTTACACAGCTCAGGGCCTGGGCCCAACCACCCCCGCCCCAGTGGCAGATCCAGAGCCTAGTCTCAGGAAGGGCAATAGGGGATTACGGGGCCCCTGTGTCCTGTGGTGCATGATCCCGCGAGACCCACCAGAGGTCACAGGTCTCGCGGGATAGCACGCCAAAGTGACTGAACTCATGCCCGCTCAGCCTGCGAGTACAGGATTAGATCAGCAACACAAGTCAGGGACGGACTGAGAACCCTCAGGGCCCCCGGGCAAAATAAATCAAGGGCCCCCCTCCAGGCCCCACCCATATCCCACCTCCATCCCTCCGGTCACACCGCGATCGTTACGCCCCTGATCCCATCACTACAGTAATACAGCCCGACATACCTCTTACATCCAGTGAGGTCTCATTTGATGTAGATGTTCTCTGTCCTCGCCTTCTCCTTTCAGACCTTCAGACCAGACAACCATTTTGTCGCCATTTTCCGTCTCTGCAGTTTGACAATAAAAAAAATCTTAGTTTACTACTTTTCCATCATCCTCCCATCTTCTGGACAAATCATCCTACTACCCCCAATACTGTGCTCCTGTGGTCCCCAATACTATACTGCAGATAATACCCCTGATAATACTAGTACCACACAGAGCCCCCAATAAAATATAAAATACCCCTTCTTTTGGCCTCAGTAGAAGGCCCCATAGTGCCCCATAATAATGTGCCAATAACAAGTGCCCCCCAAAGATGCCCCGAATCATGTGCCAGTAACAAGTGCCAACCCCCCATGTGCCAGTAACAAGTGCCTCTCTTTCCCCCATGTGCCAGTATCAAGTGCTAACCCCCATGTGCCAGTATCAAGTGCCAAACCCTCCATGTGCCAGTATCAAGTGCCTCCCCCATGTGCCAGTATAAAGTGCCTCCCCCCATGTGCCAGTATCAAATGCCTCCCCCCACATGCCAGTATTAAGTGCCAACCCCCCATGTGCCAGTATCAAGTGCCAATGCACCCCCCAAAGTGCCAGTATCAAGTGCCTCCTGCTCCCTCCATGTTCCCCCAAACAGTAATTTAAACCAGGAGCCAATAGCCTTTAGCAATTTGCAATTGGAGCAAGACTAGAACATGGACACAGGAGCAGGACTGGATCATGGACACAGGAGCAGTATAAAGTGTCTCCTGCTCCTCCAAATCCCCCATGTGCGACGTATTTAAAGAAAAAAAAACAACACTCATACTTACCTCCACTCCAGACTGCGATGCGATGCAGGCCTCTTCCGGCCTGTGTCCCGCGCTGTACGGCTCAGGTGGCGCGATGACGTCATCGCGCCGCCTGCATCGGCCTCTGATAGGCTGCCGGCACAAGGCCCGTAGCCTATTAGAAGAACAAGGAAGGGAGACGCCTCTCCCTCCCCTGCCGCAGCACAGCACAGCAATCTGTATCGCTGTCCTGAGGACGGCGATACAGATGACTATGGAGATGAACGCTTCCACAATGGAAGCGTTCATCTCCCTGTGACCTGCCGCTGCTGCAGGCCCCCTCCCAGCAGAGCCAGCGCAAGGCCACAAAAAAAAAAAAAAAGGCTCAGGACCGGCCGGGCCCCCCACGAAGTCTGGGCCTCTTACTGGGGTACTGGCTGTACCCCCCTGATGGCGGCCCTGACTACATGGAGAGAAAGCTGTGGTGATAGCTGTAGATCCAGCCATCTTCATTGCTGCCACTCAGAGTAAGCTAGAGTGCTGACATGCAGGGAGTTGGGTGCAACAAAAAGCAGAAGAAGAGTGAGTTGTCTCCTAAAGATGCTGTTATATTTTTCTGTTGCCATTAGGACAGTGCTATTATTGAGTGACTCTGAAACCATCAAGCTTGTTGACTTTTGAGACTCACACTTTATTTGGTCAGTTACCTGAATCAGTGAGCCAAAACCAGTGGTGAAGACTCCACAAATGAGCGAATTGATTCTTAACTAACTGGATTAGTTACGAAACTGCGAGATTAGATTTAGACAGGGTATATAAATATTATCACCATCAGAAAAAAAAAAACCCTCTTATTAAAATATAACTTTTAATAATGTCTAATAAAAACACAATATAACCCCCCACGAAAAAAGATAACACAAATCAAATGAATATAATCACTCAATACTATATATATTGGATACTGTAGAAATCACCAATGTGTAGCAGATGGAATCAAGGTATATTCACTTCTTACTCACTGTTTGTTGATCAAGTTGGGTCGCATGATGACCACAATCAATTGTAGATGTATACTTGTATGTTGATCAGGTGGGATTACATGCTACATGGTCAGGGGCGGGTGCACATTCTGGGGCAGAACTGAGAGTTTGTGGTTCGAAACAACTACTTCCATCCAATATAGTTCCCTTATAAAATCCTGTCTACAGGCAGTGCATCCGCCCCGAAAAGGTGGCTAAACCCTCACTTGCTTCTACAGTATCTTTCCGAGTGCTAATTTTGGGTGTCCCGACATGTTTCCCGAACATCCACGACAAGCTGGTTCATCAGGGGACCATAGTAAAAATAGAAGCAATGTCAATGAATACCTTCAAATAAAGGACCAGTATACAATGGCATTTAGTACTGATTTAGTACTGATGAATCTCTTTAGATGTATAGAGTAGTGCATAGTGGTATTATAGATATCAATGGTGACAACAGATGTGAGAACACGCACACAGCATGTGTGTCAGGCCCTTATATACACACACTGCATCCACATCCTGTTCAAATCCTTCCGCTCGGCTTTTATAATAGCTCCCACCCCAAGGGTCGCGTTCCAATAGTCAGGGCCCATTTTAGACAAAGTGTGGCCCTGGGCAAAATTTTAAGTGGGGCCCCAAAAGAAATATTGCACAGGAACCTATTTTGTTTCCGTGTCGGTTCCGTTTTTTTGCGGATAGGATGTGGACCCATTCATTTCAATGGGTCAACAAAAAATGCTGACAGCACACCGTGTACTATCCGCATCCGTCTGTCCATTCTGTAGCCCCACAAAAAAATAGAGCATGTCCTATACTGGTCCCTTTTGCGGACAAGGATAGGCATTATTACAATGGATTCAGGGGAAAAAACAGATCCGCAAAAAAAAAAACGGATGCCATAACGGCCGTCATGCTTTTTTTTGCAGATCCGCAATTTGCAGACCACAAAAACACATACGTTCTTGTGCATATAGCCTAATACAGTACCAGCAAGGTGTATAAGATTATCTTTAGGATAGGTCATCAATATCAGATCGGGTGGCATCCTTCTCCCAGGACACCTGCCGATCAACTGTTGGGAGGTCAGTGATGTCACTGTATATCAGTCACAAGGCCTAGTTGCAGTTCAGTCCCATTCAAGTGAAAGGAGATGATCTTCATTACCAGGCATCGCTGCTGTCTAGTGTATGGTGCTGTGCTTGGTAGACTATAAAGAGACCACAGTGCTCACCTGAGCTCCGGTGAGAGCCATGGCCTCCCCATCCTAGTGTCCCCACAGTGTCATCCTCCTGCCACCCCCAATACTGTGCCCGTGGTGCTCCCCAATGCCCCAGGTACCATACTGCTGAAAAAATAGTGACCCTAATAGACATAATTGGGGTCATTTATCAAACTGGTGTAAAGTAGAACTGGATTTCCAAAAGAGCTGTCGAAAATGAAAGGTGGAATCTGATTGGCTGCTATGAGCAACACAACTAAGCTAGTTCTACTTTACACCAGTTTGATGAATTACCCAAATGTCCCTATAGTGTCCACAGCAGTTATAATGTCCCCTAGAGTGCCCCCAGAAATAATAACACCCTATATTGTGCGCCTGTATAGTGGGGCGCACACGCTGTGATGTACGCGCGCCTGCCACACTATTCAGCATACAGGTAAGTATTAGCTTTTTTTTTTGCGTGTGCTAACTTGGGGGGGGAGGGGGAGTAGATATTAAGGAACAGTGGGGAATGTTTCCATGGGGGCAAATTAATTAATGGATGGCAGTATGGGGGCAAATTAATGGATGGCAGTTGTGGGGGCAAATTAATGTATGGCAGTGTGGGGGAAAATTAATTAATGGATGACAGTGTGGGGGTAAATTAATGGAGGGCAGTATGGGGGCAAATTAATTAATGAATGGCAGTATGGGGGCAAATTAATGGATGACAGTGTGGGGCAAATATGTAATGAAATGAATGGCAGTATGTGGGCAAATTAATTAATGGATGACAGTATGGGGGCAAATTAATGGATGACAGTATGGGGGCAAATTAATTAATGGATGACAGTGTGGGGGCAAATTAATGTATGGCAGTGTGGGTAGAGATTACTATATGTGGGCAGTGTGAGGGAAATTACCATATGGGGGCAGTGTGGAGGAAATTACTATATGGGGCACTGTGAGGGAGATTACTGTATGGGGGCAGTGTGAGGGAAATTACTATATGGGGCAGTGTGAGGGAAATTACTGTATGGGGGCAGTGTGGGGGAAATTACTATATGGGGCAGTGTAGGGGAAATTACTATATGGGGACAGTGTAAGGGAAATTACTATATGGGGCAGTGTGGGGGAAATTACTATATGGGGGCAGTGTGGGGGAAATTACTATATGGGGCAGTGTGAGGGAAATTACTATATGGGGCAGTGTGGGGGAAATTACTATATGGGGCAGTGTGAGGGAAATTACTATATGGGGCAGTGTGGGGGAATTACTATATGGGGACAGTGTGAGGGAAATTACTATATGGGGCAGTGTGGGGGAAATTACTATATGGGGCAGTGTGAGGGAAATTATTATATGGGGGCAGTGTGAGAGAAATTACTATGTGGGGGCAGTGTAGGGGAAGTTACTATATGGGGCAGTGTAGGGAAAATTACTATATGGGGACAGTGATTGACATTTCCAGCCTCAAAACCATTCCAAGACACTTCAAGGAGCACCATGACACAGATGGACGGTTGTTAAAGGTGAGAGGGATTGACCGGGTGCTGTTTGACCAGAGAGGGGGAATTGGAAACGCCTCCTAGCACAGAAAGAGGCGAAATGGATTTTTAATTTAAATACAGTTTCTCCACAAGGCCTAAATGAGGGGCTAAGCTTTGCCCCTTTCCTGTAGTCTTTCCTGTTCAGGACTATAACATAGGTAGGATTAGTTCAATGCTTTTCCATTATGCCTTCTTTTAGTTTTAACAGTTGTTTTGATGTGTATTTTAATTTTAATTTTTTGCTTTCTTTCTTACATCTTTTCAGTAGTTGTGCTCTGGTCTACGCTATGCTGAGGAGACAAATAAGGAAGGGGACTCGTGATAGGGGAACAAGTCCGCCGTGATAAATGTGATGGACGATCTGAAATATAGAGACATATAATATATCTGTTTCACTTTGTGGGTATAGAGGTTTACAATATGTAACTTGCACATTATGTGAACTATCATGAATTTGAAATTATTTTATATTATATATTTATGAATTTTACAGTTTTTTTTTTTACATATTGCCTTTGTCATTATTTTTTTATATTATTTCCTTATATATATATATGCACTTTATATGTGTTTCTGTTGTATACCTTTCGGGTATACAATATCATGTACTCCTTCCGAATTGTATTATAAGTTATCACTAGCTGAGTCACTGGCACGTTGCACTTTTACACATTGGGTGGCACTTACACTGAGCACTCTTAAGTTTTTTATTTATTTATTTCATATTTTTTTGCACTTGCACTTGATTGTTTGCTTCACGCTTCACACTGGAGCAAATTATAAACTCTTTTGATCAGATTTTAAATTATTCTATAATGGGGACATATTTGCGTTCCATGGTGGAGCGCAACTGCGTCACTTCCAGTGGGCGGCCTGGTCCCCCAGGCAAATGTGTTGTATATTATCCATCTAAGTGGTATATTGAGACGATAATAGGGCAACTATGCTCCCAGCTTAGATCATAAGCATTATTGACCGAATATGTGTCCATCGTGTCTGGTGGTGCCGCCCTGCGGTCCATGGTGGAGCGCAGACACGTCACTTCCGGCGGGTGGTAACGCGCTCCGGCGTGAGGCGCATGGCGTGACGTCCCCGGCATGGTGGCGGTGCGCTGCTACTGTGACGATTTTAACAGGTGTGTAGGCTTCAAAACAAATTGTGTGTAATCCAGCAACCTATAAAAAAGATAGGGGGGCAGGAAATAGTGCACATGATCCTTTGACAAAGCCAGCTGGCGAACGCTTGAGTCGGGACGGGACGCAGCTGGTGTTACCATTTGAATAGTACCAGGTATACTAGCTTTTGTATTTCTTCTTCATATTGGATTGTTATTACCCTTTTTAGATACAATCGTCTAGTGCCCTTCATACCTATTTGGGTGTATAGTTTATACATAGGTCCTACAAACCTTTTGTTACATATGCTTTGGGCTTAATTTTCAGCTATTGTATACTGGGATACAATCAATGACCTGTATCACTGACCCCTGCGAGCGCTAATCCCCTTTATGTATTTTGTACCATCACCAATCATGTATTTTTCTTATTTGTGGACTTTGTTCCAGTTTTTAATAATACTGTGAATAAAATGGTTTTTTGAATATTACCCGGCATTTGCTTGTGTTTGTATTATACGGGACTGGGCCGGGATTTGGAGCGTTTGTCCCCCGCTCATTTTTGGTGGTTGTTTTATATGGGGACAGTGTGAGGGAAATTACTATATGGGGGTAGTGTGGGGGAAATTACTATATGGGGCAGTGTGAGGGAAATTACTATATGGGGGCAGTGTGAGAGAAATTACTATATGGGGGCAGTGTAGGGGAAGTTAATATATGGGGCAGTGTGAGGGAAATTACTATATGGGGGCAGTGTAGGGGAAGTTATTATATGGGGACAGTTTGAGGGAAATTACTATATGGGGCAGTGTGAGGGAAATTACTATATGGGGCAGTGTGGGGGAAATTACTATATGGGGTAGTGTGGGGGAAATTACTATTGGGGGGCAGCCTGAGGGAAATTACTATATGGAGCAGTGTGGGGGAGATTACTAGATGGGGCAGTGTGAGGGAAATTACTATATGATTGGCTGCTATGAGCAACGCAACTAAGCTAGTTCTACTTTACACCAGTTTGATGAATTACCCCAAATGTCCCTATAGTGTCCACAGCAGTTATAATGTCCCCTAGAGTGCCCCCAGTAATAATAACACCCTATATTGTGCTCCAGGCAATAATCCCTGTATAGTGTCCCCAGAAATAATAGAATTGCCCCTACAGTGCCTCCTCAATAGCAAGGCCCCCACGCTGCCCCCAATGGCGGATTATAATTTGGGCGTTTGGGTCGGCCGCCCCAGGCCTGGCATCGCTGGGGGAACCAGCGCCAACCTGAAGGTCAACATACTGCAGCTGGGCACAGGAGCGTATAGTTCCCTGCCCCGCCGCCTATCACCGCCATAGGCTTCAGGCCTGGGGCCAATGTGGTGGTAGAAGCCCGGCGTGCTCACCGAAGTCATCGTGCGGCGTGCGTGATGACATCATCACGCGCCTGTATAGTGGCGCGCGCATGCTCTGATGTATGCGCGCCTGCCACACTATTCAGCATTCAGGTAAGTATTAGCTTTTTTTTTTGTGTGTGCTAACTTGGGGGTAGAGGAGATATTAAGGGACAGTGGGGCATGTTTCCATGGGGGCAAATTAATTAATGGATGGCAGTTGTGGGGGCAAATTAATGTATGACAGTGTGGGGGCAAATTAATTAATGGGTGACAGTGTGGGGGCAAATTAATGGATGGCAGTATGGGGGAAAATTAATTAATGGATGGCAGTGTGGGGGCAAATTATTGGATGACAGTGTGGGGGCAAATTAATGAATGAATGGCAGTATGTGGGCAAATTAATTAATGGATGACAGTGTGGGGGCAAATTAATGTATGGCAGTGTTGGGGGAGATTACTATATGTGGTCAGTGTGTGGGAAATTACTATATGGGGGCAGTGTGGGGGAAATTACTATATGGGGCAGTGTGGGGAAATTACTATATGGGGCAGTGTGGGGGAAATTACTATATGGGACAGCGTGAGGGAAATTACTATATGGGGGCAGTGTGGGGAAATTACTATATGGGGGCAGTGTGGGAAATTACTATATGGGGCAGTGTGGGGAAATTACTATATGGGGCAGTGTGGGAAAATTGCTATATGGGGCAGTGTGGGGGAAATTACTACATGGGGGCAGTGTGTGGGAAATTACTATATGGGGCAGTGTGTGGGAAATTACTATATGGGGCAGTGTGTGGGAAATTACTATATGGGGCAGTGTGGGGAAATTACTATATGGGGCAATGTGGGGAAATTACTATATGGGGCAGTGTGGGGAAATTACTATATGGGGACAGTGTGGGGAAATTACTATATGGGGGCAGTGTGGGGAAATTACTATATGGGGCAGTGTGAGGGAAATTACTATATGGGGCAGTGTGGTGAAATTACTATATGGGGCAGTGTGTGGGGAAATTACTATATGGAGGCAGTGGGGGAAATTACTATATGGGGCAGTGTGGGGAAATTACTATATGGGGCAGTGTGAGGGAAATTACTATATGGGGCAGTGTGAGGGAAATTACTATATGGGGCAGTGTGAGGGAAATTACTATATGGGGCAGTGTGGGGGAAATTACTATATGGGGCAGTGTGGGGAAATTACTATATGGGGCAGTGTGGGGAAATCACTATATGGGGCAGTGTGAGGGAAATTACTATATGGGGCAGTGTGGGAAATTACTATATGGGGCAGTGTGGGGAAATTACTATATGGGGCAGTGTGAGGAAATTACTATATGGGGCAGTGTGGGGGAAATTACTACATGGGGCAGTGTGGGGAAATTACTATATGGGGCAGTGTGGGGAAATTACTATATGGGGGCAGTGTGGGGAAATTACTATATGGGGCAGTGTGAGGGAAATTACTATATGGGGCAGTGTGAGGGAAATTACTATATGGGGACAGTGTGGGAAATTACTATATGGGGCAGTGTGGGGAAATTACTATATGGGGCAGTGTGGGGAAATTACTATATGGGGCAGTGTGGGGAAATTACTATATGGAGGCAGTGTGGGGAAATTACTATATGGGGGCAGTGTGAGGGAAATTACTATATGGGGCAGTGTAGGGGAAATTACTATATGGGGCAGTGTGAGGAAATTACTATATGGGGCAGTGTGGGGAAATTACTATATGGGGCAGTGTGGGGAAATTACTATATGGGGCAGTGTGGGGAAATTACTATATGGGAGCAGTGTGGGGAAATTACTATATGGGGCAGTGTGAGGGAAATTACTATATAAAGCTAGTGGGGAAATTACTATATGGGGCAGTGTGGGGAAATTACTATATGGGGCAGTGTGAGGGAAATTACTATATGGTGCAGTGTGGGGAAATTACTATATGGGGCAGTGTGGGGGAAATTACTATATGGGGGCAGTGTGGGGAAATTACTATATGAGGGCAGTGTGAGGGAAATTACTATATGGGGCAGTGTGGAGGAAATTACTATATGGGGGCAGTGTGGGGGAAATTACTATATGGGGCAGTGTGGGGAAATTACTATATGAGGCAGTGTGGGGAAATTACTATATGGGGGCAGTGTGAGGAAATTACTATATGGGGGCAGTGTGGGGAAATTACTATATAGGGGCAGTGTGAGGGAAATTACTATATGGGGCAGTGTGGAGGAAATTACTATATGAGGGCAGTGTGGGGAAATTACTATATGGGGCAGTGTGGGGAAATTACTATATGGGGCAGTGTGGGGAAATTACTATATGGGGGCAGTGTGGGGAAATTACTATATGGGGCAGTGTAGGGAAATTACTATATGGGGGCAGTGTGGGGAAATTACTATATGGGGCAGTGTGGGGAAATTACTATATGGGAGCAGTGTGGGAGAAATTACTATATGGGTGCAGTGTGGGGAAATTACTATATGGGGACAGTGTGGGGAAATTACTATATGGGTGCAGTGTGAGGTAAATTACTATATGAGGCAGTGTGAGGGAAATTACTATTGGGAGCAGAGTGGGGGAAATTACTATATGGGTTCAGTGTGGGGGGAGATTACTATATGGGGCAGTGTGAGGGAAATTACTATATGGGGGCAGTTTAAGGGAAATTACATGGGGTAGTGTGGGGCGTTGCTATTGGGGGACATTATTTTTGGGTACACTATACAGGGATTATTACCTGGAGCACAATATAGGGTGTTATTATTACTGGGGGCACTCTAGGGGACATTATAACTGCTGTAGACACTATAGGGATCTTTGGGGTCATTTATCAAACTGTTGTAGTAGAACTGACTTAGTTACCCATAGCAACAGATTCCACCTTTCATTTTTGACAGCTCCTCTGGAAAAGGAAAGATGAAATCTGATTGGTTGCTATGGTTGCTTCTAATTTACACCAGTTTGATAAATGACCCCAATTATGAGAAATCTAACGTGTCTGTGTAACAAACTCTGTAGAGACGAGATGCGGCTGGAGGAATTAGTCAAGGCGGTCTGGGTCAAACGGAGGAGAAGAGGAAAGAGAAGATCTACATGACAGAAGAAGTCCCTGGATGTAAGAGGTATGTGGTGCTGTATTCTCACTACTGTGAGCTGCATCTCTTCTCCTTCTCAAAGTCTTTATCATAATCATATGTATTTTAAATTTGGCAACTAAAATTTTAAATTTTCATCTGCAGTCCTATGTAACAGCCCAGATAACAGTGATGACTTTCTGTGTGCAGATAATGTTGTACATGTTCCCTGCTGTCCTCTGTAACATCCCACATAACACAATGAATCACTGTGTTATGTGGGGTGTTACTTAGGATTGCAGGTAACATCTATGACATCTGTACTCAGAAAGTTATGAGATGGTGGGGTCAGTACTCCTGGCCCCCTGCCAATTAGCTGTTGGAGGAGACCGCAATGTTCCAGTGAGCGCCGCAGCCTCTTTGCTCCTTACCAAGCAGTGCTGTCCATTTGATAGCACTGCGCTTGGTATTGCAGCTCAGCCCCAATCACTCAGATGGGACAGCGCTGCACCTAGGCCACATGAACGATGAACGTGGTGTCATATGGCCTAGGAAGAGACTGCGACGCTCACAAAGCACCGCAGTCTCTTCATACAGAAAAAAAACCTGAAACTTAAAATGGAGGGGGACAAGTTTGCTGAGCATCCATGCACTTAATCCGCCCCTGCTGCACCCATATAGTAATCCCCCCATAGTAATTTTCCTCACATAGTAATTTCCCCCACACTGCCCCCCATAGTAATTTGCCTCCCCCCACAGTAATTTCCCCCACATAGTAATTTTCTCCACACAGTAATTTTAACCGCACTGCCCCCATATAGTAGTTCGCCCCCACACAGTAGGTTTCTCCACACTGCCCCCACACAGTAGTTTACCACACACTGCCCCACACAGTTATTTACCCCACACAGTAGTTCCCCCCACACTGTAATTTACTCCACACTGCCCCACACAGTAATTTACCCCACACAGTAGTTTCCCCCACATGGTAATTTACCCCACACTGCCCTACACAGTAATTTGCCCCACACGGCCCCCACACAGTAGTTAACTCCACACTGCCCCATTCAGTAATTTACCCTACACTGCCCCCACACAGTAGTTTTCCCCACACTGCCACCCACACAGTAGTTTTCCCCACACTGTCCCCACACTAGTTTTCCCCCACACTGCCCCCACACAGTAGTTTCCCCCACATTGCCCCATATAGTAATTTGCCCCCACATAGTAATCTCTCCCATAATAGTTTGCCCCCACATAAAAATCTCTACCATAATAATTTGCCCCATACAGTAATCCCACCATAATATTTTCCCCCCACATGGTAATTTGCCCCCATTCTGCAATTTTCCCCCATGTACTTTCTTCGCATGTCCTCCTGTGTGTCCCAATCCCCCCATGTCCCCCAAAGTTGGCACATAAAATAAAAATAAATACAAAGAAAACCTAAAAGCTAAATACTCACCTATGTCCAGGCGCGCACACTTCACTGAACTGCTTCCTGGCACAGGCGCGCCATGACGTCATCACGCATGCCTGCATGGGATTTCACTACCGCATAGGCCTCAGGCCTACTAGGGAAGTCTATGGTTGTGATCGGCGTCGGGCCCTCCAGCGGTGCTGGGCCCGGGGCTGCCGATCCGAACGTCATCTGCCACTGACTGGAATGGGGCCCCTTTGGTGACGGTGGCCCAGGGCAATTACCCAGTTTGCCCCCCCAACCCCGGCCCTGCCTATAGTGTCCACAGCAGTTATAATGTCCCCTAGAGTGCTCCCAGTAATAATAACACCCTATATTGTGCTCCAGGCAATAATCCCTGTATAGTGTCCCCAGAAATAATAGAATTGCACCTACAGTGCCTCCCCAATAGCAAGGCCCCCCACACTGCCCCATATAGTAATCCCCCATAGTAATTTTCCCCACACTGCCCCCAGAGTAATTCCCCCCCCACACAATAATTTCCCCCACATAGTAATTTGCTCCACACAGTAATTTCCACCACACTGCCCACATATAGTAGTTCGCCCCAACACCGTAATTGCCCCCACACAGTAGTTTTCCCCACACTGCCCCCACACAGTAGTTTACCCCACACTGCCCCACAAAGTTATTTACCCCACACTGCACCCACACAGTAGTTTCCCCCACACTGTAATTTACCCCAGACTGCCCCACACAGTAATTTCCCCCACACGGTAATTTACCCCACACTGCCCCACACAGTAATTTCCACCACACTGCCCCCATATAGTAGTTTACCCCACACTGCCCCATACAGTAATTTACCCAACCCTGCCCCCACACAGTAGTTTCCCCCACACTGCCCCCACACAGTAGTTTACCCCACACTGCCCCATACAGTAATTTACCCCACACGGCCCCCACACAGTGGTTTCCCCCACACTGCCCCCACACAGTAGTTTTCCCCACACTGCCCCCACACAGTAGTTTTCCCCACACTGCCCCCACACAGTAGTTTTCCCCACACTGCCCCCACACAGTAGTTTTCCCCACACTGCCCCCACACAGTAGTTTACCCCACACTGGCCCATACAGTAATTTACCCCACACTGCCCCCACACAGTAGTTTTCCCCACACTGCCCCCACACAGTAGTTTTCCCCACACTGCCCCCACATAGTAGTTTTCCCACACTACCCCATACAGTAGTTTACCCCACACTGCCCCCACACAGTAGTTTTCCGACACAGCCCCCACACAGTAGTTTTCCCCACACTGCCCCCACACAGTAGTTTTCCCCACACTGCCCCCACACAGTTATTTACCCCACACTGTCCCCACACAGTTATTTACCCCACACTGTCCCCACACAGCCCCCACAAAGTAGTTTCCCCCACATTTCCCCAAATAGTCATTTGCCCCCACATAGTAATCCCTTCCATAATAATTTGCCCTCACATAGTAATTCCTCCCATAATAATTTGCCCCCACACAGTTATCCCACCATAATATTTTTCCCCACATAGTAATTTGCCATCATTCTGCAATTTTCCCCCGATGTACTCTCTTCGCATGTCCTTCTGTGTGTCCCAGTCCCCCAATGTCCCCCAAAGTTGGCACATAAAAGAAAAAAAAAACTAAAAGCTAAATACTCACCTATGTCCAGGCGAGCACACTTCACTGAACTGCGTCCTGGCACAGGCGCACGCGATGACGTCATCATGCCTGCCTGCTCCGGGATTTCACTACCGCATAGACCTCATCTTTGTACTTGTAGCTACCCCCTTAACTATGTGGACAAAACCAAACGTGAGCTAAGGACAAGGATCGGGGACCATCCTGGAGGATATCCATCATAAATGTGATACCCCAGTTGCCCAACATGTTACCGATTTCCAGGAGATCCTAGGAACCTAAAATTTCAGGTGATTGAGGTCGTCTGGCCTTCCTAGAGGAAAGGGGATTTGGACAGAAGGATGGCTTAAAAAGAGGCCCAGTGGATTTACAGGTTAAAAACTGTGAACCCACTGGGCCTTAATGAAAATCTGTCATTTAGTTGTTTCATTTGACCACATTTCAAAATTTGGGCTGTGTCCCACTATCTGGCCAGGATTGTCCTATGAAGTTTCATGTATTTACCCAAGCTATTTTACTGGCCTATTATTATTATTTTCATCCAAATAAATCCAATTATATTTGGAATATATGAGTTGTAAGTCTCAACTTGAGTGCTGCTCACCTTTAGCATCATATGCAGGATGTTGTGTTCCATTTTGGAGTGATGCATCCCACTTTGGAACGCATTGCTGCTTTGTAAGGAGCTATCTATTTTCAGCACATCTCACCTTTAGTTTCAGTGGGTGTGGGGTGCCTTCCACTTTGGAATGCATGGCTGTAGAAGTAGGGGGCATCTCTGCTGAAGGGGCGGTTCCCAGGCACTGTGTCCTATTGGAACGTGATCGAAAAAAACACTTAGGGACACGCACTATACAAATGACATATCTTTATTAAACATGTAATAACTTACACAGTTAAATAACATCCAGTATTATGTAAAATTAGCAGCATATAAGGTGATGGCTGAAAGCCAGTAGCTCCTGCGTACTAGAGGGTCAAGGCAACACAAAAGCATATGTATCCAGAATCACAGGACTCCCTACAATGTCCACACCAAAGAAACTGTGTAATGCTAAGCACAAGGGTCAATAGCGTACGCTATACAAATGGACAAATACATTATACCTGAATCTGGATAGACCCGAGCTCCCCCGACGTACGTTTCGCGCCTGCTTTTTCAAGGGGCATCAAACATGTTTATCAAACATGTGTTTATCACCCCATGAACAAACTAGCCCTTATTATAATTACTAACTTCAATAGTATATTCCTCTCCCTTTTTTTACCTCAGTAATATAATACCTTAGCATTCCCTGGTATTCATTTTCCCGCCAATTATTAAAATGAATGAATGATGTAATAAACCACGCCCCTTTTACATCTGAAGAAGTGAATAGGGGAGTGGCTACAGCTCTGAATAGAAAAAACGCTGGACTCATATCAACTTCTGGACTCAAATTAGATCATTAACATATGGATTAAAAGTACTTTTTCTCCACAATAAAGCACCAGATCACCAAGTGAAAGGTATCATTATATTCAGCAGAGTGAGCTCCTACAAGGCAGCATGCCTGGTTAATCAGTGAATTTCCTGGTGACAGGTTCCCTTTAAAGCCTCAGAAGCCAGGAGCATAGTTCCTTGGCATAACTTAAAAATCAGACTACAGAGAGAAGGTGCAGCAGACAGAAGAATCTGAGTTATACAGTCAGTCTGTCAGTACAGCAAAGCCAGAGAGAAACAGATGTATCAGGCTGAGTTTGCCTGCCAGTTGTAATGCTAAAGCCTGCTGGGACCAAGACAAAGTCTGTAAACCATTTTGGAGAATGTTTATGCAAAGTAAAGCTGCTGTTCAACTACACACAAGGTCTGGACTCAATCTTTCTTTCAAATCTCTCAATTATTGCCCCTATTTATTGCTTCGGAGCCAAAGCCTGGGGTCCAGCCGTATCCAGGTAGGAGCACCATGGCACACATAAAGGGACATTTTAGGCCGCACTATACCACTTTGCATTCGTATACCTGGGTTGCAGTATATAGAGGGCCCTAGGGTGAGGCGCCCGTTGCAAATGCATGAACCGGAAGAAGAGAGCTGGTGTATGGTACATAAGGGCCTGACACACGTGCTGTGTGCACACTGACATCTGTTGTCAGTATTGATATCTATGATACCACTGTGCACTGTGTATACCTCTGAAGAGATTCATCAGTACTGAATGCCATTGAGTACTGCTCCTTTATTTGAAGATATTCATCAACATTGCTGCTATTTTTTACTTTGGTCCTCTGATGAACGGGCCTGTTGTGGAAGTCAGGGAAACATGTTGATGGGACACCAAAAATTAGCACTTGGAAGGTTACTGTAGAAGTAAGTGAGGGTTTAGCCACTAAGAGTTGAAGTCACCCTTTTCGGGGCGGGTACTCTGCTTGTAGACAGCGATTTTATAGGGGCCCTATAGGGATAAAAGTAGTTGTTTCAAACCACAAACTCTCACCTCTGCCCAGAATGTGCACCTGCAACTGACCATGGCTATCCTGTGCCCCCACCTGATCAATGTAACAGAGGCTGCTGTGCGCCGCTGTTCCCCTTCTTACCGTCACAGTCCCAGGCGCTGTGTTCAGCGGTAATCTGTTGCCAGTGTTTCCTTTCAGCCCTGGCCACAGCATGCTTGCTGCTTGTTTCCTGCAGCACTTCCTTAAGGGCCGGAGCACATCACTTCTTGTGCTGTATGGGTTGGATCATCTGACCTCGCTGACCAATCCTAGCCCTCCTGCACATATATAAGTGAATCAGCCCCTTCCCAGATGCCTCAGTGTCAAGGTCCTTGTGTCCTCTTAAGGTTCCTGATATCTGCTTGTGTTTCTGACTCATACTTGTATTCCTAAACTCTGCTACCTATTGATCCTTGCCTGCTTGCCTTGACTCTCCTGTTGCCGACCTGGATTGCCTGACCTGTACCTGTGCCGTCTGCCCTGACCTGTTGCCTGTTTGACTTCGCCTCTGCCTCATCCTTTGATCCTGCTCTGTTACTCCTGGTTACGACTTGTGTGCCAATCCTCCTCATGAGGTGTTCCCCTCTGAAAAGTCTATCTCCACCATCAAGGGTACTGTGAAGATCGGGTTCACTTAGACAACGCCCTTAGAGGAGGTAGGTCACGTGGCACAGTGGGTTTACACCCGCTGTTTCGTGACTGACAATCAACAAACAAGTATACATACTGTATACAACTGATCATGTTCCGTCTTCATACACTTTCACACAGTGTGCAACATTTAGCATAAACCATTCCTGTCTTCCAAATAAGAGGACTGTTCTTGTAATCTAACTTGTTTATTGATAACAGGTTGTTCGATTGATTGATAAAACAGATTCTTTGATTAGCAGAACAGGAGTATTTGATGTGTGATCAATTGTTTGGTAAAACAGATAGGCATGTACAAGGATTATGAAGTTTAAGAAGGAGAACTGCATTAAGAACAGCTCTGCTGATGTGCTGTAGTCTGTAGAATGAAGACTTCTCTTTGCCACAATGCATAGCACCTTCACAATACGATAAACTTTAACAAGAAACACAAGGTACAATACATGTTTACCACCACTAGATGGTGCTGTTACCTAACTAATAACTACAGAATACAGCAGATGTGATCTGTAATGATACTGAAATGAATCTCCCAGTGCTGGGACAGAACACTCCCTGTCTGGCATCAACAGATGCCACCACTGAGTCCTTCTCTCTTAGCAACCCATCTTGCTCAATGGTGGGATCAAGTGTTATCAAGGTGTCATTCATGGAGACTGTTTGGCCTTTGCTGATGTAGTCTATTTCCTTTGCATGACGTTCACGTCGTATAGTGCGAATTATGTTTTTGGACTTCTCCAGATTAAGAAAGGTAAAGGCATGTTAGCAGTGATGCCAACCTTTGCAGGGCTTCTGTCTCACAGGTAACTACTGAGCTGTATGGACTACACAATGAAAGAAAAAATTCCAATATACGTATCTTCCAAAATGCTGCAGTCCTTATAAGAGGTGGGTAGGTCTCTAGTCAACAAGTTTAAATATTAAATGGACCGCGCAGAAAGTATTTCTTTTCTCACACCAAAGGGAATACTCCTTGACCGATCTTTGACATCAAGCTCACACTGCTTCCTTTCTTATGTATCGATCTGTACAGATTGAAAGGAACCACACATAGTGAAGTATTGCCAGTTAAAACCTGCAGACACTCTGGAATTACACTCACCGTGCTCTAGTTGTAACACTAGCGTATCAAGATGTTTAAACACAGGTAACCGGCTTGCTTTCCTTCATCCTATGTGGAAATAACTTCTTCCATAGTGAAGACCGTAACACAGCATATAAAATTCAATTTTAATCTACTTACAAACTGGTGAATAAAATCACAGCGTATAATAAAAACAATCGCGTCTGCCCAACCCGGGTTTCGCTCCAAATGAGCTTCGTCAGGGCGTTACTTCCTCTCACCTTCACCTCGCCTAAAATATCCACTGACTTCCTTCATTAATTAGTAATCACCTGATATCAAAGTTGCTGCCCGCATCGCTATGCAGTCATTCACACCAATGCCGACCATCTCCCGTGCGGCACCGCGTCCAGAGCAACAGATCCACCCTACATAACCCAGAACTGCATCCTCGCAACCACATCCACAATTGCAGTGTGGTGCGAGCGCTAGCGTCGGCTCTGCTACATCGCAGGATGCACTAAGTCAGCGCTGCTAAGCCAGAATTGCAAACAGCTCAGCACTAGCAAATCTGAACTGCACTCCGGCACTGCTACATCAGGGGTCCCCACAGACACCTATGGGAATATCTAATCAGAACACATAGGGGAAAAAGGTTCAAATTAAACTGGGTTTTAAATCCAGATCCACATTTAACCCCTTGGGTTGTAAACTTCCCATGTTATATATCCATTCTACTTCAGTTTGGTCTATCTTTTTCTCATAACTTCCTCCTCGCCAATGTTTTTGACATTGAGCGACTCCTGTAAATTTTAACCCCTTCGGGTCCATCTTATGTACATGTTTAAAATGTAGGAGTACCCCATGGGTTTCCATTCCTTTTTTATATTATTCATGTGCTCTTGTACACGTACTTTTAGCTTCCTCATGGTGCGGCCGACGTACTGGAGGCCACACGGACCTCCAGCACGTAGATCACACCCGGGGTCTCACAAGTGATCTCCCTTTAATTTTCAGATCTTTCTTTCTTGGATTGGAATGGACTTTTTCAGCTTGTCGTTCTTTTTCATTTCTTTTGTACGGTTCCTACATAGCAAGCAGAAACCGCACCAGGTAAATCGATTTTTCTTCCTTTTTATCTACGGAGGAATTTGCACTTTTCACTAAAATGGAATGTAAATTTGGTGCTTTTAAATTATACAAGGTTTTTGGAGTTCATCCCTATTACGGGGTCATTTTTTAATGCTCCAATTTTTTGGATCGCATTTTTATGAGTTGTCCCTGGGCACTAAATTGGGTCAAAAGGCAAACTGAAATTTATTGTCCTTATTGCAAATGTCTAAGTGTATTTTCTTTTTAACCATAACATTTGTTTCTACCTCTTTACATTGTTTTCAATTACGCCTTTGTGTAGCCCTTCTCAATGAACCTGTCTAATATAATATTGCTTTGTGTTCTATACACCTCCACATCTGTGCAGTTGCGAAAATGCGTTTGAACTGTCCCTTGGGTATATTAGATAGCTACGGTTTATAGTGGCAACTATCCAAATATATCAATTATATCAATTTGGATGGTTTGCTATAAACCGTGGCTATCTAATATACCCAGGGACAGTTCAAACGCATTTTCCGCAACTGTACAGATGTGGAGGTGTATAGAACACAAAGCAATATTATATTAGACAGGTTCATTGAGAAGGGCTACAATAAAGGCGAATTGGAAAAACAATGTAAAGAGGTAGAAACAAATGTTATGGTTAAAAAGAAAACACACTTTAGACATTTGCAATAAGGACAATAAATTTCAGTTTGCCTTTGACCCAATTTAGTGCCTAAGGACAACTCATAAAAATGCGATCCAAAAAAATTGAGTACATTAAAAATGACCCCGTAATAGGATGAACTCCCAAAAACCTTGTATAATTTTAAAAGCACCAAATTTACATTCCATTTTAGTGAAAGTGCAATTCTCCGGTAGATAAAAGGAAGAAAAATCGATTTACCTGGTGCGGCTTCTGCTTGCCATGTGGAACCGTACAAAGAAATGAAAAAGAACGACAAGCTGAGAAAGTCCATTCCAATCCAAGAAAGAAAGATCTGAAAATTAAAGGGAGATCACTTGTGAGACCTCGGGTGTGATCTACGTGCTGAGTAGTCCGTGTGGCCTCCAGTACGCCGGCCGCACCATGAGGAAGCTAAAAGCACGTGTACAAGAGCACATGAATAATATAAAAAAGGAATGAAACCCATGGGGTACCCCTACATTTTAAACATGTACATAAGATGGACCCGAAGGTTAAGATTTACAGGAGTCGCTCATGTCAAAAACATTGGCGAGGAGGAAGTTATGAGAACAAGATAGACCAAACTGAAGTAGAATGGATATATAACATGGGAAGTTTACAACCCAAGGGTTAAATGTGGATCTGGATTTAAAACCCAGTTTAATTTGAACCTTTTTCCCCTATGTGTTCTGATTAGATATTCCCATAGGTGTCTGTGGGGACCCCTGATGTAGCAGTGCCGGAGTGCAGTTCAGATTTGCTAGTGCTGAGCTGTTTGCAATTCTGGCTTAGCAGCGCTGACTTAGTGCATCCTGCGATGTAGCAGAGCCGACGCTGCGCCTGCACCACACTGCAATTGTGGATGTGGTTGCAGGATGCAGTTCTGGGTTATGTAGGGGTGGATCTGTTGCTCTGGACGCGGTGCCGCACGGGAGATGGTCGGCATTGGTGTGAATGACTGCATAGCGATGCGGGCAGCAACTTTGATATCAGGTGATTACTAATTAATGAAGGGAAGTCAGTGGATATTTTAGGCGAGGTGAAGGTGAGAGGAAGCAACGCCCTGACGAAGCTCATTTGGAGCGAAACCCGGGTTGGGCAGACGCGATTGTTTTTATTATACGCTGTGATTTTATTCACCAGTTTGTAAGTAGATTAAAATTGGAATTTTATATGCTGTGTTACGGACTTCACTATGGAAGAAGTTATTTCCACATAGGATGAAGGAAAGCAAGCCGGTTACCTGTGTTTAAACATCTTGATACGCTAGTGTTACAACTAGAGCACGGTGAGTGCAATTCCAGAGTGTCTGCAGGTTTTAACTGGCAATACTTCACTATGTGTGGTTCCTTTCAATCTGTACAGATCGATACATAAGAAAGGAAGCAGTGTGAGCTTGATTTCAAAGATCGGTCAAGGAGTATTCCCTTTGGTGTGAGAAAAGAAATACTTTCTGCGCGGTCCATTTAATATTTAAACGTATGGACTACACAGGCTATAGCACAAAAGAGTAACATCCAGATGGAGAACCCGTTGAAACTATGGGATTTGCGTTGGTGGTTCGAAGTCACTGTGCGTAGAGCAGATACTTCAGGTCGGATTTCTTCATCGGCATCTAGGTCTACCAATTCTAATGTGTCACATCCGTTGTTGCCAGAGGTTGAATGGTACAGGAACACAGGACCCGTACACCATGTAGTGTCCGTAAGGTGGCTTGCTGCGACAGATCTAGTCGCGGGGTACGCAGGATTATGGTTTGTAGTTACATAGTGCCGGACGTCTCTGTGGTGAAGTCTCTTAACATCATTCTACCTTGGATCATAACAGGCGCTATGAATCCCAGAGGATCATATAAGCTGTTTATGGTGGACAGGACTCCTCTACGTGTGAAGGGCTTTTCTTTCTTGCTGATTTGGAAGGTGAATGTGTCTGCCTTTAAGTCCCACAGCATGGGAAACCTCTTGAGAGTTGATTGCTAAGATCCAAGCCCTTTAGATCACTTGAATGGTCTTGGGGTGAGAAGGCTTCCATTAACTCACGGCTGTTGGAGGCGATTTTGTGCAACCTCAAGTTAGATAGAGCAAGCATCTCTTGAGCCCTTTTCAGGAGACTGATTGCGGTCTCGTTCATGGGTGTGGATTTCAAGCAATCATCCACGTAGAAATCCTTTTCCACAAAGGATCTGACATCTGACCCTTACTTTGTTTTACCCTCTCGGGCTGAATGTCTGAGACCGTAGATAGCGACTGCAGGGGAAACAATGTTTCCGAAGATGTGCACTCTTATTCTGTACTCTATAATGTCTTCATTTGGATCATTGTTGCGGTACCAGAAGAACCTCAAGTATTTTCTATGTTCTTCCTCTATGAGGAAGCAGTGGAACATCTGTTGTATGTCGGCCATAAATGCTATGGAATCTCTGGGGAAGAGTAGAAGTACCTCTAGAAGTCTGTTGTTGAGGTCTGGACCAGACAGGAAGACATCGTTTAGCGAGACGCCTTCGCACCTGGCGCTCAAGTCGAATACTACTCGTATCTGCCCTGGCTTTTTAGGATGATACACGCCAAATTTGGGTAAGTTCCAACACTCCTTGGAGTTTTGGAGCGTGGGTGCCACTTCTGCATGGTTGTTCTGGAATATTCTTTCCATGAAGGTAAATAAATGTTCTCTTGTCTCTGGTGTCCTCTGAAGTTTATGTTTGAGGAAGATAAATCGACTGTAGACAAGTTCTTTGTTGTTAGAGTTAGCTTTGTCTCCGTGGTTTAAACGGTAAAGGTGCAACCCAGCTTTTTGACTTGTCTTTTACTATTCCTTGATCAATAATTTCCAAGAACAGCCTGTCTTCTTTGGACATTGCAACCCTGTTGTCTTCTCTTGTCCTGTGGAAAACTGTGCACCCTAAGTGATCTTGCTCACCATCGCAGGCGTGGTCTTCACAGGAGGGATCCACAAAAGGACAAGGCACAGGAGCTCTGTGTGGCAATTCTTTTATTAGGAAACTACTGTGACATGGCTGGAATAGGGAAGGACGTCCATTTTCAAGTGTGTTGGTGAGCATACTGTTGACTGAGGTCGGTTTGTGTGCTCCTCCTAGACAGACGTCTCCTATGATGACCCATCCTAGGTGAAGTCTCTGGGCGTATGGAGCATTTTGGGGATGTTAATCTGTCCTCTAGCCTTGTGAACTCGTAGTATGTCTCTTCCAAGGAGTAAGATTATTAGGGCTTCTGGGTCCAGTTCTGGTATCAGGTGAGCTATACTCTTCAGGTGGGAGTGGTGTGCTGCTACCTCTGGTGTAGGTATCTCAGACCAATTGTCAGGAATGTGATTTTACTCTAGAATGGATGGCAGGGACAAGCAGGTCTGACCATCTATGGACTCCACCTTGTATCCGGTTGCCTTCCTCCCCGCTGTCTCAACGGTACCTGCACATGTCCTTAAGGAGTAGGGAGAATCTTGCCCTACAATGTTAAAGGTGTCGAAGAAGGTGGATTTAGCTAAAGACCGATTGCTTTGATCATCCAAGATTGCATATACCTTGATCGCCTTACCCCGGTGACCGGCCGGGGAAAATCTCTGACAAGGCAGATTTTTTACAGGACTTCCCTCCAGCAAGTCCTTTTCAGATCTCTGTACAGTGAGAAGTGACTACTGCAGTGTCTATGTCTGTGTCTATCTGCTTTCTATCATGCTCCTCTGCTCGGGTGATACCTGAGAAGGTGGTCCAGGGTTTAAAGCCATGTTGTTACATTATAAAACCGTTTATAATGGTAATCATGCGTGATCCACTTCTCTTGTAAATTATAAGGGAGTTTTTGGACAAACGGATTTATACCTCTGGTGGTGTCCAGGAATGCTAGCCCCGGCAGATCTCCTTCTGCCTGATCAACCTGTACCTCTATCAACAAGTAACTAAGTTCCCTGAGCTTCTGGTAACCCCTACCCACTATTCTGGGAAAATTATCAATTCTTTTAAATAAAGCATTTCCTATAACTTCTATTGACCCATAACACTCATCAAGTCATTAACACACCGTCTTTCTCTTCCTCTGCCCGGATAGTTTATGTTAATGTCTCTGATTATTTTGGCGTGTTCAGCAGACTCACTTCCAAGCCACTTTACCAATAGATCTAACTCCTCACTATAGAGAAGGTCTGAGTCCCTTATGGCGTTGTGAAATGAGGCTCGCCAAGCCCAGATTTTCGGGGTCCTTCGGTAACCAGCTCCCGTTTAGCAAAGAACTTTCGAAGTCCAGGCAGCCTGGTTTGCGCCAATATTACCCGTTGTGTTGTTGTTATGCTGCATGTGTGGTGTATCACCATACCTTTTAGGGTTTTTGGCTTGGGGCAGTCTGTATAATACTGTTCTGACGCGAAAGGTGTCCCTTTAAGTCAAAGAGAAGGTTGTAGCTTTTGTTCTGTAGTACGGTAGTTGTGGTCAGTGTAGCCTTGTCACATACCTTTCTGCTTGAGGTACTGTGGTTAGAGGTAGGATCTTTGGCACTCTGTATAAGCTGGCTGATATACTGGATCACAGTTGTCATCTGTCTTGGGATGCTGATGGACATATTCTGAGACGTGTGGTGCTGGATCTTGTTCATCTAGGTCTGGCCCAATTACTTGGCTGTGTTTCTCGGATTCGGGGAACTCCAAGGTTTTTATAACTCTGCTTTGGCCACTGCGGCTGCCACTTCTTTCTCAGCGGCAAGTTTTTCCAGTGACGCTTGCAGGCATGCTGTCTCCTCTTCCAGTGATGCTCTCTCTCTTTTCTTTGATGCTTGTAGGCATGCTGTCTCTTCTTCTAGTGACGCTCTCTCTCTTTTCCTTTGACGCTTGCAGGCGTGCTCTCTTTTTCCTTTGATGTTCTCTCTTTCTTTAGTTGCATCTCTTGTGCGGCAAAGGAAACCCTTACTTTTGCTGCCTTAGCTTCTGCACGGGGCGATAGCAGCCTTTTCTCGTCCTGTATGATGATGCCCGGCTAGTGGACATTGTGTGCCTGTTTGCTGGCTGCTTGATGTCTCTGTGCGGACTTAGTCTATGTAGAAACGGACTTTAGCATTGTCTGGATCGTGCTGCACTTGCTTGGGACTGCACTCTCACTTCTTGTGACTGGATGGCAACCTCTGCAATCTTGTACACAGGACCGCGTGTGCGATGGCGGCTAGTCAGATCCACTATCGATGGTGACTAGCATCTGTTTTACTGTTCTGTCTTCATACACGTTCACACAGTGTGCAAAATTAAGCATAAACCATTCCTGTCTTCCAAATAAGAGGACTCTTCTTGTAATCTAACTTGTTTATTGATTGTTCGATTGATTGATAAAACAGATTCTTTCATTGGTAGAACAGGAGTATTTGATGTGTGATCAACAGTTTGGTAAAACAGATATGCATGTACAAGGATAATGGAGTTTAAGAAGGAGAACTGCATGAAGAACAGCTCTGCTGATGTGCTGTAGTCTGTAAAAATGAAGACTTATCTTTCCCACAATGCATAGCATCTCCACAATACGATAAACTTTATTAACCACTTCAGCCCCCCTAGCTTAAACACCCTTAATGACCAGACCACTTTTTACAATTCTGCACTACACTACTTTCACCGTTTATTGCTCCGTCATACAACTTACCACCCAAATGAATTTTACCTCCTTTTCTTCTCACTAATAGAGCTTTTATTTAGTGGTATTTCATTGTTGCTGAAATTTTTACTTTTTTTGCTATTAATAAAAATGTAACGACATTTTTGCAAAAAAAGTCATTTTTCGCTTTCTGTTGTAAATTTTTTTTTTTTAAAACTACATTTCTATATACATTTTTCTCTAAATTTATTGTTCTACATGTCTTTGATAAAAAAAATCCAATAAGTGTATATTTATTGGTTTGGGTAAAAGTTATAGTGTTTACAAACTATGGTGCAAAAAAGTGAATTTCTGCATTTTGAAGCAGCTCTGACTTTCTGAGCACCTGTCATGTTTCTTGAGGTGCTAGAATGCCAGGATAGTATAAATACCACCCAAATGACACCATTTTAGAAAGAAGACACCCCAAAGTATTCGCGGAGGGGCATGGTGAGTTTGTGTATGATTTCATTTTTTTTCACAAGTTAGCGGAAAATGACACTTTCTGAGGAAAAATAAAATCATAAACTTTCCATTTCTGCTAACTTCTGGCAAAAAAAATAAAAATCTCCCACGGACTCACTATGCCCCTCAGTGAATACCTTGGGGTGTCCGAAATGGGGTCATTTGTGGGGTGTGTTTACTGTTCTGGCATTTTGGGCGGGGATAAATTGTGAGCAGCCCTGTAAAGCCTAAAGGTACTCATTGGACTTTACGCCCCTTTACGCACCTAGGCTGCAAAAAAGTGGCACATATGTGGTATCGCCGTACTCAGAAGAAATAGGGCAATGTGTTCTGGGGTATATTTTTACATATACCCATGCTGAGTGAGAGAAATATCTCTGTAAACTGACAACTTTGTATAAAAATTTTTAAAAAGTTGTCATTTACAGAGATATTTCTCCCACCCAGCATTTGTATATGTAAAAATACACCCCAAAATACATTGCCCTACTTCTCCTGAGTACGGCGATACCACATATGTAACACTTTTTGCAGCCAAGATGCCAAAGGGCTCAAATTCAATGAGTACCTTTAGAATTTCACAGGGCATTTTTACGCATTTGGATTCAGACTTCTTCTCACGCTTTAGGGACCCCTAAAATGCCAGGGTAGTATAAATACCCCACAAGTGACCCCATTTTAGAAAGTAGACACTCAAGGTATTCCGTGAGGGGTATGGTGAGTTCATGTAAAATTTTATTTTTTGTCACAAGTCACAAGCGGAAAGGGAGACTTTGTAAGAAAAAAAATATATCAATTTCCGCTAACTTGTGCCAAAAAAAAAAAACTTCTATGAACTTGCCATGCCCCACACGGAATACCTTGGGGTGTCTTCTTTCTAAAATGGGGTCACTTGTGGGGTATTTATACTGCCCTGGCATTTTAGGGGCCCCTAAAGCATGAGAAGTCTGGAATCCAAATGCGTAAAAATGCCTTGTGAAATCTTAAAGGTACTCGTTGGAATTAGGGCCCCTTTGCGCATCTTGGCTGCAAAAAAGTGTCACTCATGTGGTATCGCCGTACTCAGGAGAAGTAGGGCAATGTATTTTGGGGTGTATTTTTACATAAATCACAGAAATAAACGTGGCCTAAATGGGTGGGACTGCTCCAAACCCCAAACACTGTGGCGTGTTTCTAACTGGGGGGGCAGTTCCTCCGCATGTGGTTCGCGGCGAACGGCTATCCCCAGCAAAAATTGCATACAATGGAGGATACCGCACAAACATCCTACACAAAATAAAGCATGTGCGGATGAAAATATATAAACAGATAAATGTATTTTTACATATACCCATACTGTGTGTGAGAAATATATCTGTAAATGACAACTTTTTAAAAAATTTTATACAAAGTTGTCAATTTACAGAGATATTTCTCTCACCCAGCATGGGTATATGTAAAAATACATATATTTCTCCTGAGTACGGCGATACCACATGTGTGACACTTTTTTGCAGCCTTGGTGCGCAAAGGGGCCCAAATTCCAATGAGTACCTTTTAGGAGGGCATTTTTACGCATTTGGATTCCAGACTTCTTCTCACGCTTTAGGGCCCCTAAAATGCCAGGGCAGTATAAATACCCCACATGTGACCCCATTTTGGAAATAAGACACCCCAAGGTATTCCGTGAGGGGCATGGCGAGTTCATAGAAGATTTTTTTTTTGGCACAAGTTAGCGGAAATTGCATCAGACCGTGGGTTTCCGATATTTTAGTACAAAAATCAAATTGTTTAACCAGTGAGATTAAACATAGTTCAAAGACATCTCACTGTAAACACTGCATTGTTATATCCGTGTTAGCGGAAGCATTACTGCATCATCGCATGTTTCAGGTATTTTAGTGTAAAAATGTAATTGTTGAACCAGTGATATTACGTGCCTAGTTGAAAGACATTGTAGTACAAAATTTTTTTAATGGTGAACCAGTGTGATATTAAACACAGTTCAAACACATAGTTCAAAAACATTTCACTACTTCATTGTTATCTTTGTGTTAGCAGATACGTAAATTGTCAATACCAGTGTGCAGTGTGTTTATAGAAAGAGAGGAGCATTTAATTGTTCCTTTGTCTTTAAATTGCAGATAAAACACCTGCAATTTTGCTAGTAACATTTAATAATCTGTGTAACAAACTTGTGACTTTTTTAATATGAAACCTGTGACTTTTCATTTATAGACCGCATAATAAAATATCTAGAAAATGGAAGAGTGCAAAACAAAAGACCCAGGCCTCCTCATCCGAGAGTCAGAATGTGAGTAGTATTAGCAGCAGTACAGCACCAGATATATGACCAGTAGTAGTAGCAGTACAGTACTTGTGTTCACAGTGGTGGGTGTAGGGACAGTGGTAGCAACGCAAGTAGTTTTTCTTTTTCCAAAACAATAGTTTTAAATTGCAATACTTACTGTGCTGCAAGGTGAACACCACCTTGGACACCTGAAGCAGCTTTTTTTTTTTAATCAAATCATTTTTATTATTGAATTTTCCCATTTTCAATAAACAGAAATAATACAATGCAATATTCAATCTTGTACATACAGAAGTGCATGTGCTAGCAATGTAACCAAATTGAGGTACAAAATATATATCTATCACATCATTTTGCATCAGTATCATCAAGTCAACAAATACAAACGACAGGTAAACAATACCAACAGAACCACCCCCCCCCCCCTCCCCGGAACCGCACCACACCACCACATTCGCCACTCAATATAGAATTCTGGGCCGCAATTCTCATGCAACTCCCAAGCCCAAGCCCCACATTTATCTAGCCCCCAATCTACTATTTAGATCTTGCAATAGTAAACGCCTAGATGGGAGCCCTGGGACGTCGAAAGCCAGGGACTCCAGATTGAGTCAAATTTACGTAGTGTGCCCCTCTTCATGTATATTCCTCTTTCTAACCGTATTATATCATTCATACGAGCGATAAATTCTGCCTTTGTGGGCACCTCAGGACTAATCCAATATCGAGCGATCTGTTTTCTAGCATTATACAGTAATCTGCGTATACCCAAGGACACCCCCGTGTCAGCATCATCCTGCAGAAGACCCAGGACACACGTTAAAGGTTCACACCTCAATCGTACATTATACACTCTTTGAACGATACCCATTACGTCTTTCCAGAAGTCCCCCAGATTCACACATTCCCAAAACATATGCATAATGTGAGCATCTGGAGCATTACACTTTAGGGCAGTTAGACGTATCTCGTACCCCTATTTTGTGCAGGAAAATGGGAGTTCTATAAACTCTGTGTATTAGATATAATTGCGAAAGCCTATGCGACTCACATAGTGATAACAAAGGTCCAGCCTCCAGCACTTCAGTCCATTGGGTTTTATCAATCAGGCCTATATCCCTTTCCCATTTACTTTTGACTGTGAGCGGGAACTTGTCCTGATAGAATGACAGCAATGTCCTATAAAAGGTTGAAATAACGCCTTTCGTGTCTCCCCCTTTTCTTATATGGTCTGCAATACAGGGAATCCCTACAGCAAGGTCAGACACCGTCCCCTGCTTGTCCAAGGCATGGCGCAGCTGCAGATATCGAAAAAATCCTGCATTCGGGAGACCAAACTCCTCTTTCAACTGGTCATAACTCTTGAGGGTTCCCGAGACATATACTGAAGCAGCTTTTACAGGCATGTACGGTATATGTCTTTCAAGGAAGCACCTCAGTAACAAGGCCAGGCCCTATTGACACCTCCACATTTGTGTTTGTTTGGTTCCCACACCAAGAGGTTAACTGCCTCCTCCATGGCCATCCTCCCATTCCCAACAGCAGCAGGGCAGAACTTCACTCCCATTCCTACTCCCCCTCCCTCCTATCATATGTGTAAAGTAAATCATTGCTATGCCATGTTATAGATGATCAGCCTGCGAGATAGTTGCCACACAGCCAATCACTTGATAAAGTGCATCAAGTAACAAACATCTTGCTGGCTGTCTCCTCGCCAGCTCCAACTGGGCAAGGTGGACAGCGACAATGACTGGAACATCATCGCCACTTTGCATTTGGCGGGGAACTAACCCCAATTTTTTTCCATGGTGCAGCTGATCAGTTTAGTTGGGCAACATTTTTTTTGAAAATGTACACTGGTACCAGAGGGTGCTAGCCATGTATAGGAGACTGTCCTAACACTTCACCCATTCTTATATGGCAAGAAATGCCTTCTGGATTTGTAGCAACAGAACAGTCTGCCATTGCACCGCTTAATCTATAACCTTCTAACTCGCTGGATTCTCTTTGCATATGATAGAGCAATCATGGGCAAACTGCGGCCCTCCAGCTGTTGTAAAACTACAACTCCCACCATGCCCTTCTGCAGGCTGATTGCTGTAGGCTGTCCAGGAATGATGGGAGTTGTAGTTTTGCAACAGCTGGAGGGCCGCAGTTTGCCCATCCCTGTGCTAGAGTGTCTGCAGCATAAAGCTGTGAATGATTTTGTCATGCATCAGACCACCTCAGCAGGGAGCACCTTATTTCAAGGTCAGGAGGTGGTAGCTCATCAGATACGCATGTCATGTACTCTAGCCCTTTGAAGAGGCTAGTTTTGTCAGTAGGGACAACTGCGCATCAACATTGTCATCTTCCCTATATTTATCTTAGAACAAGTGCTTACACTGATGAACCAAGGGACAGTGGAAGAAGAACAACTTACACAGGGGCGTAGCTATATGCTTATGGGCCCTGGTGCAAAAGTTCAGTTTGGGGCCCCCCTACCCTCAATACTGTTTCCTAACACCACCAGACCCTTGCACGCCCACCATGAGTGCCCCCAAAATCAGTGTCGGGCAGAGTGTCCTCATAAATACTGCCAGCCAGAATGTCCTAAAAACAATTCCGACTTTTCGTAAGCCTTTCCTTCACTTTTCCAGGAGGTTTCCATTTTCTGTCCTTAACGGATCACTGTGCCCACCACACACACAGCAGCCCTTCCCTCTCCTGGAATACTCTGTGCTTCAGTGATGCTTTAGTCTTCCCAGTATCTGCCTGTCACCTTCCACTTGGAACGTACGGATGAGACTCCTCTACCATCCGCCATGTATTTCATGGACATCCAGGGACCACTAGATGAGTGGGGGTCAGTATCTATAGGTCCCCCCCCCCCCCCGACCTGATACGACACCTGTGTGTGACTGCACAGGTAAGATGGGTGAGGGTCTGGATTCATGACAGCAGGTCCAGCCTGTACTCACCTGTGTGCGGGCTGTACCCTCTGCAGATTATGGAGGTTCTGGGGGTCCCCTGGCGGAGGGCTGGGGGGCAGCTTTATACTCCGGCTGTGCAGTAAGGACTGGAGGCAGAGGCTATGGCAGAGCGTTATCTGGGGCGAGGAGGAGTAGGGGCAGGAAAAGTGCTGGAACCGAGAATTTACAGGAGGTTTTGACAAGGAAACTACAGAGGATGCGATTTGGCAAAGACCTAACGTGTTTAATGCTGGGAACAAAGTAATAGGACATGAAAGTGGGAGGGGGCCAGGAGCACCCATGGGAGGGGGCCCAGGGCCCTGATTCCATGCAGCAGGGGCTTCACTACTGTACAGAGCGGAGAGGAATATTACATGATCCCTAATGTGCCATCTAATAGAGGGATGAGCTTAGATACAGCAGCTCAGCAGATAGTACCGCATACAATGGGCTTAGATACAGCAGCACAGCAGATAGTATCGCATATGATGGCTACGAGATCATGCTGGCCCTCGCCTCACTCACTCGTCACTCCAGCAGGCGCTTCATCGTCCTCTTCCGGCTAATACAACTCTGCCGCCCAGAGGGACCACTCCCTCTCTTGCACGCATGGCTCTGCCTCCGTCCCCCTATGTGAAGCTGCCGACGCCACCCACAGGTATTGTTAAAGAGGACCTTTCATGGGTCCAAACATTGTAAGATAACTATCTGTATATGTAGAGTGGCACTCAAGGATTACACTACATTTACTACATTCGCCCGCAGTGGCCCCTGTTACCGTCTCTCGCGCGTATGCTAATTACTACTATCTTCGCACCAGGGAGGAGACATCAGCTTCTCTCCCTGGGAGTTCCTTCTCCCCGGCTGTAGCACTGTCCAATCGCAGCGCAGAGCGTCACAGCCAGGGTCACCTAATCATTAGTGTTGAGCGCGAATATTCGAATTTCACATTTTTATTGCGAATATCGGCACTTCAAAAATTCCCAAAAATAATGAATATCATTTTTATTTCCATCTGAACCCATTACCTACTATACCTACCTGCTTCTTGCTTGTGAGCCAATGTGAGAAGGCTGCAATATTGTAGTCTGTAGTAAGTTAGAATATTCTTCATTATTAAATTTTTTTTCTCTTATGCGAAAAATCGGCATTGTAATATTTGCGTAATGCGAATATTCTAACATCCGAATATATAGCACTATATTTAGCACATTTTTTAGAATATTCGTTACTTTTTTCCATCTGAAGTCATGATTCCTCCCTGCTTAAGTTGCTTTTGGGCCAATGACTGTTCACATTAAATTGGAAAAAATGATGAATATTCTAAAAAACGAAAATATAGCACAATATTCTCTAGTGCTATATATTCGTGTTGGATTGGCTGGATTGGTCTACAAACTGTGACTCAAAAGCACTAACAGCCTCTCCTCCAATGAGCCAGCTCTGCTAGAAGGAAGGAAGGGCTGCTGCTGTGTGGAGACCGAGCTCTGCTACTGAGAGGGGAGGAGCCTGGCTAAGGACACAAAAACCAGCAATACAAAGGGCCAGGAGGTGAGGAAGGGATCTATATGTAATGTAGTGTAAAAGACTGCCTGCCCTGCATGTATGACAGTGTGTGTATGTGACAGTGTCTGCATGTATGACAGTCTGTGTATGTGAGAGTCCCTGCATGTATGACAGTCTTTATATATAAGAGTGACTGCATGTATGACAGTGTATATGTGAGAGCACCTGCATGTTTGACAGTGTGTATGTGAGAGTGCCTGCATGTATGACAGTGTGTGTATGTGAGAGCGCCTTCATGCATGACAGCGTGTGTATGTAAGAGTGCCTTCATGTATGACAGTGTGTGCATGTGAGAGTGCCTGCAGGTATGACAGTGTGTGTATGTGAGAGGGCCTGCAGGTATGACAGTGTGTGTATGTAAGAGTGCCTGCATGTGTATAAATGTGTGTATGTAAGAGTGCCTGTGATGATGTGTGAAAAAGAGCAGCTGCACATATGAAAGTCCAGTATGTGTGTTAGGACCCAATTGAGATGGCCGTATGAACGGGTCCACATCCATTCTGCAATTTTGCGGAATAAGTGTGGACCCAATTATTTTAGTGGAGCCACAAATGATGCAGACTATAAAATGGCGTGGTATTAGAAGCAGGACGTGCTCCAACCCATATGCAGTGGCGTATCTATTCCAGGGGCAGATCCTGCACTTGTGGTCCGCTGCTAATGGCGATCCCCAGCAAAAATGCAGTAGGGGATGCCCGCAGCAGACCACAAGTACCACAATAAACATCCTACACAGGATAGCAATTGTGTGGGTGTGATAAACAATATATTAATAACAAATGATGCAGACAGCACACTGCTTGTTGCCTGCATCCATACTTCTGTTCCACGGCTGTGCAAAAAAGATAGAACATGTCCTATTCTTTGATAAGGAATGGAACCGGCACTCCTTGCAATGCAATAGTATATTCTTCATTCGCCACTCATAAAGAAAGTGACGCGCGTTTCGGCACGTGAAAGTGCCTTTGTCAAACACAATATATGTGAGCAACAGAGCAGCAAAGTACATGGGGCAGGCAATTGCAGGCAACAATAGGCATTTTCTGTCATAGGACGCACGCAGCCAGTCTCCGCGTTTTGCCGATCCGCAATTTGCGAACTTCAGAACATATATGGCCGTCTAAATTGTCCCTTAGGCTGGGACCACGAGTTGGCTGTGGCTGCAACACACACTGTGCAGCCAAAGACTGAAGCAACATTATGCTACTAGTTAAAGTAAATGGGGCTGTGACCCAACAGGCACAAAAAATCCAACCTGCTGAATTTCTTGCGACTTTCTGATTGTGATTGTAAGAAACTTGAAGGTCACAATCCGACACCGTTCATATAACTCAATGCATCACAGCATTGTGCTGCTGTGATCCTTGGATGCATGACACATTGTTGGCCAAAAGCACTGTGCAGCCCTAGAGGGGCCGAACTTATTAAACATTGCTTCTTGGGCCAGCGCTGCGCTCCTGGTCCTTATATGCTCCTTGGTCTTCCAGGATTATGCACTTATTGTATATGTTTATGTCCTTATGTGTGGTTTCGGGAGAGGGGGGCCCAGGCACATTCTTTGCACAGAGGCCCTCTGCTGTCTGTGTCCGCCCCTGCTGGAACCGTTGCTTAAAGTGGCCCTGTATGGTCTCTCTGTTCTATCTTGTCCAGCCTCTGGTGTTTTTGCAAAGGCTGGGGGCATTGTAACTGTCCTTATTGCTGGTGTCTCATCATGCCACTGTTGCTGTCTGTCTGCATACCACCATCTTCTTTATCTACCTACCATCATGTTCTGTACCACATGGCTGCTTCTGCCACCATTCTGGAACTAACATACTAATGCAAGACGTGTCTACCTACACTATGAAGTGGTTATATCTATAGTGTCCATAAAGTTTATGAGGTGACAGTGAGCCCCTGACAGTGAGCTTGACAGTCCACAGGGAATGATTGAAAATAGGTTTGAGTGGGGCTCTCCCCAATATGGGAGGGAGACCACACATACTCTACCCCTATATGGTGAATGCATGTTACCGATGCATGTTACCGATGGTATGGATGCTCACCACTTGATGGTTGGGTGCGTCCAAACCTATTATGCGGTACTTATGAATGGCTACTGAGGTCTGTCTCACTGCATAAGTTAAATTATAAATATAGAGATATGCCATCTTGGACAGTAACCACTTCGATATAGTGTAGACATTAAAAGTCTGTCAGTATACACTGACCTACTGTACTTTAGAGGACCCCCGATTCCAATTGGTCTCCAGTTTTTGATTATGGGCACTTCCGATAGACACAATGTGGAATACAGATGTAAATGTTGCATCCCCCCATTACAAATAGGCCCGGTTGCTTAGTAACAATAAATATACTGGAGCATGTAACAGGAAGTGATGCAAGAAAACGGGCGGAAGCGCTCCGCCGATCGCATGAGACGCTGAAAGCATTGAAACATGTGACCGGAAATGAGGTAATGCAGCGGGCAGACGTACTTCGTCGACCGCACTAGACGCTGAAAACATGTGCCTCCGGGAGGAGCAGGGAAAACATTGGACTGCGCCCTGCAAATTGGACCCTTTTCAGCCTCCAGTAACACATTATAATATTGGTGGTTTTCACGATTGATGTTTGTAAAATGTGGCAGGATTGTAGGATGTTAGGGGTGGTACTGATGGGTTGAGACTCCGCCTACCCACCTCAGGATTGGGTACACTTGTATATAAATGTATGTTCACTGTGTGTAATTCACTATACTTGAAAAAGACTCTGAGGAGTTAAAACGTCGGATACTGGGGCAATAAAGAGGAATTAAAGACCAACTACAAGAGTGCTGTGGTACAATCCTTTTGACCATTCTGCCACTGTCACTCTCTACTTGCCTGCCATCATGTTCCATACTATATGGCCTCTGTTGCCACCACCGCAGATACTACTCTCTACTGCTAATCTCCTATTGCCACTTTCATTAACCCTACCGCCACTACCATTACTGCTACACAGCTGCCACCACTACTAGTAAATACTACTACTGCTAGTCCTTAGACCTCACGCACACAACCATATGGGGATCGGATGGGGACTTAGTTAATTCAATGGGGCAATAAAAGATGCAGACAGCACACCATCCGTATACTGTACGTCCGAATGTCTGTTACGTGGCCCCGCAAAAGAAATAGAACATGTCCTATTATTTTCCATTTTGTGGATATGGAAAGGACATTTCTACAGGAGTTTGAAAAAAATGGTGGCATGCATACAGCCAGGATCCGTTTTTTCCCCCATATATGCGATTTGTGGATACGGTTGTGTGCATGTGGGAGAGAATTTTTGCAGGCTTGTTCAGAACGGGCCACTCTTTCTCCTGACAATTAAAACTTGTGCATGTATAAATACGGGTAGATGTTCTGCCCCCGTTAACACATAATTTTTGGATGCTTGTTAGAACAAGTCACTCTTCTGATAATTAACACTTGTGCATGTATAATATATGGTCAGGCATTCTGCACCTGTTAATGCATAATTTTTGGATACCTGTGCAGAACAAGCCACTCTTCTGATAACACTTGTGCATGTATTAATTCAGGTAGGCATTCTACCTCAGTTAAACCATAATTTTTGGACATTTGTGTTGAACAAGCCACTCCTTCTTCTGACAATGCGGTAGCTCCCCACTCTTTCTCTTCCTTGTTTGACATGGCTGCAGCCAATCACTGGCCAAAGTGTTGACCTGCTCCCCTTGTATCACATGATCATTTGTTAAGACACAAGAGGAGCAGGTCACAGCTGTATCCAGCGACTGGCTGCAGCCATGTCAAACCGGATGTTTACAGCAAGGGAGCACAGTGAAGCAACCCAGGCCTGGAACAGAAGGCGTGGGAAGCCAGCGGTGGGAAGCAGGTAAGCTTCCCTTCACAGATCTGGCCAAGAGTGGGGTTTGCCACCCTCTGCCCTCCCAAAAAACAACAACATTTGCATAATATTTGGGCAGAGCAAGCCACTCTTTCTTCTGACATTAAGATGTGTGTGTGACTATAAACAGGGGCAAGTATCTGCCCCATTTGAGGAACAATTTTTGGATACATGGTCCCTAGAAACCTCTGTTTTTCCACATAACATCCTGTGTGTTTAAGCACCATCTGCTTCTACTAATGGACAATTTTTGGAAGCTTTCTAATATGAAAAAGCATAACACATACCATGGCACAGTGTTATTTTAACCCCTTAGTGAGCAGTCTGTTTTGGGCCTTAATGATCAGATTTTTTTAATTGTTGCCTTTCAAGAGCTATAACTTTTTAATTTTTCTATGTAGCCATTTTGGGGTACACATAACTTACTGATTAACTTTTATTAACTCTTTCTGGGGGGGGGGATTTTTACATTATAAATTTTGGTGTTAATTTTTTAGCATAATTAACACAATAACTTTATTCTCTGGGTCAGTACGATTACAGCGATACCAAATGCATATCTTTTATTTTTTACTACTTTTACACTATAAAAACCCTTTGAAAAGAAAAAAAAAAGCGCATCCTAATGCTTATTTCCTTGTCGTCCTACAGTAGCAGCAACACCAATGGGGGATTCCTGATCCTCCTGAAAGACAGGACAGGAGATGTCAATTAATCTAATTAACCTTTTTGGTCCTATAAGAACCCTTATTGTTCTGCTATTCATTGTGTTTTTTTTCTGTCCTTTTGGAAGGAGTGTCTCCATGGATCAGGAGACCACAGGAGATGTTGGGAAATCATCTTAATTTTAATTTCATAAAGGGTTAAAAACACGTATGCATGTTTGTTGCAGAGGGTATGCTTATGTTGGTGTACGGTAGTGAGGATTCCTTGCCGAATCTGCTCTTAGCTTTATTTAGATCCAGTCATCATCCTCCTTATCAGCTACCTTATGTGCCGTTGGAGGTTCCACCTTCTCCCACCGAACGAGCACGTGCGCATGATTCTGCGCATGTGGGTTACGCAGGGAGAATAGGAGGCGCTATTTAAACATGTGGGGCGCTTAGTATTCGCCGCTCTGCCATGGTTTGCTGCCCCTCTGTTAAGGTAAGTGCTAGCCAGGCTATATTATTCCCCTCTCTTCTCGGGTGTTCACTAGGTACTTTGGTGTTTATCTTACTTGGCTTGTGTGGGCCGTGCTGACTTCACTTGCGCTAATTCTTCCCCTGCACTGGACACTAAACTCCTCTCTTCCCCGCAGTTATACCTGTTGTATGGGTGCACTGAGGCTGTTGGGTCTTAAAATTCCAGCCTCGGATATCTGTAACAGATCTCTGCTCTATTACAGATGTCACATTGTTCTGAGGATCTTAATGCTCCGGGGAGAAAGTCCTCTGGGAAAAGTAAACATTCAGCCTGCAGATCCTGCAGTACGCCTCTGCCAGATGTTAGTGAATATTATTTTTGCTCAGATTGCAGGGCAAAGGATTTTCCTGTAGAAGACCAGCCCCTTTCTTACAAAGATATGTTGCTTTGGATGAAGTATTTTGTGCATGACATTTTTCGCGCAATTTAAACAATAGGTGATAACTGAAAATGAGGCCTCACAGCCTACTAACAGAGAGGAGGTGTACGCATCTCCCATAGGGCCAGATCTATTAGAAGGATATAAGATAATAGATGACATTGAGACGTCTTCATCTGAAGATCAAAAGTTACATCTCTTTCTGCTGCAAAAAATGTCTAAACTTTTTAAGATATTACATCCAGAGGGTATAGTTCAGGAGGAGGTAATAGGTGATGATGGAGTTCCTAAGAAATCCAGAGCGTTTAAGGTCGATGGCATGGTGAAAAAGCTGAAGGCTAACAAATGAAAAACCCCGGATAAGGGGCCTATTTTAAAAAAGTGATTTAAAACGATGTGTGTGATAGAGCAGGGAGAAAATAAGCAGTGGGGAGAGCCACCTAAGGTGTATGTAGCAGTATCAAAATGATTTAAGCATACATTAGTGCCGAGTGAGGATGGCTCTAATTTTTCAGACCCAATGGATCGGAAAATAGATAAAGCTTTTCGCAGAGGTTATCTCACAGCCTCAGCTCAAGCGAAGTCAGCAATCTCCTCCTGTACTGTTGCGAAAAATCTTAGAGCTTGGCTTCTCCAGATGGAGGAGGAAATAGATAAAGGAGTATCAAGGGAGGATATTCTCTCTTCCTTTAAAAAGATTGCCCTAGCCTCAGATTTTATCTGTGATATGTCTATTCAACAGGCCAGATTTGCGACGAGATCTACTGTATGTCTCTATCGACAGCGGGCAGACGATCATTATGGATTAAACCATGGGGGGCTGATGTTCACTCCAAAAATACTTTGTGCTCTATGGATTTCCGCCCTAACAGACTTTTTGGTTCTGAATTAGATTTCCTAATGGAAAATCTCTCAGAAAGGAAAGGGAAATCTCTCCCTTATCCTAACAGGCGGAAATGTCTTCTTCCTTTCATGCATCCAACAGAACAGATCGGAGGAGATCAGATAGAGGAGAACCATCTGCGCCAAGAGGTGGAGCTTTGCAGAGAAGACCAACCTAGCAAATAAGAGGACATGGTAGAGGAATCCAGTACAACAGCCGCATGCTGGAGTTCTGACGCCAGAAGGGAAAGACATTTTTTTTTTTACACACAGTGGGAGAAAGTGGTAAAAGACCTGTGGGTTCTAGACATGATAAAATGTGGCTATCGTATAAAACTTTTCGCTCAACCCCCAGACAGGTACATTGTAACATCACTGCCCTTCGTTATCTCATCATCTCATCTGCCCCATTCACCTTTACAAAGGTGGTCAGAGCAGTAGCAGAAGGTCTGAGAGAACTGGGGTGTCTATAATCCCGCATCTGGACGGCTGGCTGGTGAAGGCAGACAGCAGAAAACATCTCAATATACATCTGCAGATTGTTTTCCAGAGACTACAGTCCAAGCGATAAAAAATGCCCCTTAAAACAGTACCAATCTATAGTACCAATCTAACGGTCACCTCATCCCGCAAATAATGAGACCCTACCTAATGCTATTATGGTGTAAAACTTAAACAAATAAGAAAAAATATACATATTAAGTATTGCCACGTCCGTAACGATCTGCTTTATAAAAATATCACATGATTTAACCCCTCAGGTGAACACTGTAAAAATAAATAAATAAAAACCGTTCCAAAACAACCAATTTTTTGGTCACCTTGCCATGGTCAATGACTTCCTTGGTCATGAAAGGGTTAAACAAAGGCTGTGGTGAATATTCGATTACAGTCTAGAACACAGACTACAAATATGTAGGGTTGAGAGAACCCAAACTGTAAAGTTCGGGTTGGTCCCGAACTTTAGGGTTTTTGGTACCCGGACCCGAATTCGGACATTTCCGTAAAAGTTTGGGTTCGGGTTCGGTGTTCTGCGATCTCTTGGCGCTTTTTGAAAGGCTACAGGGCCGCCAATCAACAAGCGTTTCACTGGTCTGCCCTTATAAGCCATCACAGCCTTGCCTACTAATTGCATGGCTGTGATTGGTCAAGTGCAGCATGTGACCCAGACCCTATATAGGCTGGAGTCACGTAGCGCCACACGTCACTCTGCTCTTCTCAGAGTAGGGATAGGATGCTGCTGCTACTGTGAGGGAGAGATTAGTAAAGAATTCTGGTGTACTTGGTGTTCAATCTTTAAACTGCAGCGTTTATTAAGGGTGCTATAATACTTTTTTGTACCCAGCCCTGCGCCCAGTGAGACTGAAAAATGACTTTTAATCCATCTGCTAGTTCGGTGGGCGGCGGCGGCCATTTTTGCAACTGCATGTGAACTGCATGTGTGCCAGGGACATTAATTTAATTCTGTTCCTGTATTCAATTACATTAGTCTGTCACATATTTTGGTGACCTAAAGCGATTTTTTATCTGTCTGCAACAGGCACTGCATATCTGACAGGCCAATAAAACCGTTAAATACTGCAGTTACCTTGCTGATATAAAAAAGCACACTTTTTTTGAAAGATAGTAAAATTACGGGCTATGCTGCATTTCTGACAGTCCAATACAACCGTAACATACTGCATTTACATTGGTGCTATAAAAAAAATACACTTTTTGTGCTAGATAGGTGACAGGGATGTAAATTTGTAAAAATCATCTGTTCCATTGGTGTGTGACCTTTTACCATTTTCGCCATATACAAACCCCTGCTCTGCATAGGTGACAGGGAGGTTAATTTCTAAAAATCGTCTGTTACATTCTTGGGTCACATTTTACCATTTTTGCCATATACAAACCCCTGCTCTGCATAGGTGACAGGGAGGTACATTTCTAAAAATCATCTGTTACATTGGTAGGTGACTATTAACCATTTTTGCCGTATACAAACCCCTGCTCTGCATAGGTAACAGGGAGGTAAATTTGTAAAAATCGTCTGTTACATTATTGGGTGACATTAACCCAGTTTTGCCATATACAAACCCCTGCTCTGCATAGGTGACAGGGACTTAAATTTCTAAAAATCGCCTGTTACAATCTTAAGTGACATTAACCCAGTTTTGCCGTATACAAACCCCTGCTCTCCATAGGTGACAGGGAGATACATTTCAAAAAATCGTCTGTTCCATTGGTGTGTGACGTTTTACCATTTTTGCCGTATACAAAACCCTGCTCTGCATAGGTGACAGGGAGGTAAATTTCTAAAAATCGTCTGTTACATTGGTGGGTGACATTTAACCATTTATACCATCTATAAGATGAGACAGAGAGAGGCCAAGCAAGTTATAAGAGCTTCTAAAGCTCAGGCAGAAGAGAAATTAGAAGAGAAATGAAAAAAGGAAATTAAAAAAAGGAATTACCAAATTAAAAACAAAAGAAGGAAGGTATATGGAAGAGGTTAAAGAACTAGCTGACTGCCTCAATGAATACTTCTGTCCAGTTTTAACAAAGGAAAATGAAGGAGAAGGACCTCAGTTAGGGAGGAAGACTAATGAATCCTTTGATGCATGTGTCTTTACAGAGGAAGAGGTTCTAAGTCAGCTGTCCAAAATTAATACAAATAAATCACAGGGGCCTGATGGGATACACCCAAAGCTATTAAAAGAGCTTAGAGGTGTACTAGCAAATCCATTAACAGATTTATTTAGCCAATCACTGGTAACAGGTGTCGTCCCAGAAGATTGGAAATTAGCAAACGTTGTGCCAATTCACAAGAAAGGTAGTAGAGAGGAATCAGGCAACTATAGGCCAGTAAGCCTGACATCAATAGTGGCGAAATTAATGGAAACCATACTCAAGGAGAGGATTGTGAAACATCTAAAAACCCATGGGTTGATTGATAAAAAACAGCATGGGTTTACTTCAGGGAGATCATGTCAAACTAATCTTATTGACTTTTTTGATTGGGTGACTAAAATAATAGATGGCGGAGGTGCAGTAGACATCGCCTATCTGGACTTTAGTAAGGCATTTGATACTGTCCCACATAGAAGGCTTATCAATAAACTGCAGTCTTTGAGCTTGAGCTCACATATTGTTGAATGGATTAGGCAGTGGCTGAAGGACAGAAAACAGAGGGTTGTAGTCAATGGAGTATATTCAGACCATGGTATTGTTACCAGTGGGGTACCTCAGGGATCTGTTCTGGGACCCATATTGTTTAATATCTTTATCAGCGAAATTGCAGAAGGCCTCAATGGTAAGGTGTGTCTTTTTGCTGATGACACAAAGATTTGTAACAGGGTTGATGTTCCTGGAGGGATACACCAAATGGAAAAGGATTTTGGAAAACTAGAGGAATGGTCAAAAATCTGGCAACTAAAGTTTAATGTCGATAAGTGCAAGATAATGCACCTGGGGCGTAAAAACCCAAGAGCAGAATATAAAATCAGTGATACAGCACTAACCTCAGTATCTGAGGAAAGGGATTTAGGGGTCATTATATCAGACAACCTAAAGGTGGGCAGACCATGTCATAGAGCAGCAGGTAATGCCAGCAGAATGCTTGGGTGTATAGGGAGAGGCATTAACAATAGAAAGAGGGAGGTGCTCGTGCCGCTCTACAGAGCACTAGGGAGACCTCATTTGGAGTATTGTGTGCAGTACTGGAGACCATATCTGCAGAAGGATATTGCGGAGAGTTCAGAAGAGCTACTAAACTAGTACATGGATTGCAGGACAAAACTTACCAGGAAAGGTTAAAGGACCTTAACATGTATAGCTTGGAAGTAAGAAGAGACAGAGGGGATATGATAGAAACTTTTAAATACATAAAGGGAATCATTACGGTAAAAGAGGAGAGAATATTTAAAAGAAGAAAAACTGCTACAAGAGGACATAGTTTTAAATTAGAGGGGCGAAGGTTTAAAAGTAATATCAGGAAGAATTACTTTACTGAGAGAGTAGTGGACGCATGGAATAGCCTTCCTGCAGAAGTGGTAGCTGCAAATACAGTGAAGGAGTTTAAGCATGCATGGGATAGGCATAAGGCCATCCTTCATATAAGATAGGGCCTGGGGCTATCCATAGTATTCAGCATATTGGGCAGACTAGATGGGCCAAATGGTTCTTATCTGCCGACACATTCTATGTTTCTATGTTCTATGTTTCTATGTTTCATTTTTACCGTATACAAACCCCTGTTCTGCATAGGTGACAGGGAGGTAAATTTCTAAAAATCATCTGTTACATTCTTGGGTGACATTTTACCATTTTTGCCATATACAAACCCCTGCTCTGCATAGGTGACAGGGAGGTAAATTTCTAAAAATCATCTGTTACATTGGTGGGTGACATTTTACAATTTTTGCCGTATACAAACCCCTGCTCTGCATAGGTGACAGGGAGGTAAATTTCTAAAAATCGTCTGTTACATTCTTGGGTGACATTTTACCATTTTTGCCGTATACAAACCCCTGCTCTGCATAGGTGACAGGGAGGTAAATTTAAAAAAAATCGTCTGTAACATTCTTGTGTGACATTAACCCAGTTTTGGCATATACAAACCCCTGCTATGCATAGGTGACAGGGAGGTAAATTTGTAAAAATTGTCTGTTCCATTGGTGAGTGACATTAACCCAGTTTTGCCGTATACAAACCCCTGCTCTCCATAGGTGACAGGGAGATACATTTCAAAAATCGTCTGTTCCATTGGTGTGTGACGTTTTACCATTTTTGCCGTATACAAACCCCTGCTCTGCATAGGTGACAGGGAGGTAAATTTCTAAAAATCATCTGTTACATTCTTGGGTGACATTTTACCATTTTTCCTGTATACAAACCCCTGCTGTGCATAGGTGACAGGGAGGTAAATTTGTTAAAATCATCTGTTACATTCTTGGGTGACATTTTAACATTTTTCCTGTATACAAACCCTTGCTCTGCATAGGTCACAGGGAGGTAAATTTGTTAAAATCGTCTGTTACATTATTGGGTGACATTAACCCAGTTTTGCCATATACAAACCCCTGCTCTGCATAGATGACAGGAAGGTAAATTTCTAAAAATCGTCTGTTACATTGGTGGATGACCTTTTACCATTTTTGCCGTATACGAACCCCTGCTCTGCATAAGTGACAGGGAGGTAAATTTCAAAAAATCATCTGTTACATTCTTGGGTGACATTTTAATATTTTTGCCGTACACAAACCCCTGCACTGCATAGGTGACAGGGAGGTAAATTTGTAAAAACCGTCTGTTCCATTGGTGGGTGACCTTTACCATTTTTGCCATATACAAACCCCTGCTATGCATAGGTGACAGGGAGGTAAATTTGTAAAAACCGTCTGTAACATTCTTGGGTGACATTAACCCAGTTTAGCCATATACAAACCCCTGCTCTGCATAGGTGACAGGGAGATAAATTTCTAAAAATCGTCTGTTCCATTGGTGGGTGACCTTTTACCATTTTTGCCGTATACAAAACCCTGCTCTGTATAGGTGACAGGGAGGTAAATTTTTAAAAATCGTCTGTTACATTCTTCGGTGACATTTTACCATTTTTGCTGTATATAAACCCCTGCTCTGCATAGGTGACAGGGAGGTAAATTTCTAAAAATCGTCTGTTACATTGGTGGGTGACATTTAACCATTTTTGCCATATACAAACCCCTGCTCTGCATAGGTGACAAGGAGGTAAATTTCTAAAAAGCATCTGTTACATTCTTGGGTGACATTTTAACACAGTAGCTTGCCGATAAATAAGGCATTTAATTTTTAGACCGTAGTCTAAATTCAGTTGCTTGCCTGCTGCCAGTGTGTGTCAGGCCCACTTCCACAGACTGTAGTGTGCCCACTGCCAGTGCCAACCACTGATACCGGGTGGCACAGTAGCTTGCCGATAAATAAGGCATTTAATTTTTACACATTAGTCTAATTTCAGTTGCTTGCCTGCTGCCAGTGTGTGTCAGGCCTACTTCCACTGACTGTAGTGTGCCCACTGCCAGTGCCAACCACTGATACCGGGTGGCACAGTAGCTTGCCGATAAATAAGGCATTTAATTTTTACACATTAGTCTAATTTCAGTTTCTTGCCTGCTGCCAGTGTGTGTCAGGCCCACTTCCACTGACTATAGTGTGCCCACTGCCAGTTCCCACCACTGATACCGGGTGGCACAGTAGCTTGCCAATAAATAAGGCATTTAATTTTTACACATTAGTCTAATTTCAGTTGCTTTCCTGCTGCCAGTGTGTGTCAGGCCCACTTCCACTGACTGTAGTGTGCCCATTGCCAGTGCCCACCACTGATACCGGGTGGCACAGTAGCTTGCCGATAAATAAGGCATTTCATTTTTAGACAGTAGTCTAAATTCAGTTGCTTGCCTGCTGCCAGTGTGTGTCAGGCCCACTTCCACAGACTGTAGTGTGCCCACTGCCAGTGCCAACCACTGATACTGGGTGGCACAGTAGCTTGCCGATAAATAAGGCATTTTAATTTTTAGACAGTAGTCTAATTTCAGTTGCTTGCCTGCTGCCAGTGTGTGTCAGGCCTACTTCCACTGACTGTAGTGTGCCCACTGCCAGTGCCAACCACTGATACCGGGTGGCACAGTAGCTTGCTCGATAAATAAGGCATTTCATTTTTACACATTAGTCTAATTTCAGTTTCTTGCCTGCTGCCAGTGTGTGTCAGGCCCACTTCCACAGACTGTAGTGTGCCCACTGCCAGTGCCAACCACTGATACCGGGTGGCACAGTAGCTTGCCGATAAATAAGGCATTTCATTTTTAGACAGTAGTCTAATTTCAGTTGCTTGCCTGCTGCCAGTGTGTGTCAGGCCCACTTCCACAGACTGTAGTGTGCCCACTGCCAGTGCCCACCACTGATACCGGGTGGCACAGTAGCTTGCCGATAAATAAGGCATTTAATTTTTAGACAGTAGTCTAATTTCAGTTGCTTGCCTGCTGCCAGTGTGTGTCAGGCCCACTTCCACTGACTATAGTGTGCCCACTGCCAGTTCCCACCACTGATACCGGGTGGCACAGTAGCTTGCCAATAAATAAGGCATTTAATTTTTACACATTAGTCTAATTTCAGTTGCTTGCGTGCTGCCAGTGTGTGTCAGGCCCACTTCCACAGACTGTAGTGTGCCCACTGCCAGTGCCCACCACTGATACCGGGTGGCACAGTACCTAGCACGCGTAGTACCACTTATCTAAAAAAAAATGACAGGCAGAGACAGGCCACCCCGCAGGGGCCGTCGTGGTCATGGTGCTGTGATTTCCATTGTCCCTGGAATAATGCCTAGTGTTCAGAGGCCAAAATTCTGAGGACATAGTTGACTGGCTTAGACAGGACACCCAATCTTCAACAGCTTCCGCTAAGAACCTTGACGCACCATCCTCCTCCATCTCAGCTTCGGTCACCTGCTCTCAAGTTACTACGCTCCCGCCCGCCGCCACCACCACCACTACCACCACAGACGCTTCACTTGATCCGTCAGAGGAGTTATTTACACATCAGTTGGATGCAATTAGTGATGCGCAACCATTTTTGCCAGAGGATGTAGATTACAGGGATATGTCTCAGTCAGGCAGGATTACACACATGGACGTACAGTGTGATGATGATGATGATGATGTTGCTTCCTTTGCTGAGGTGTCAGATACAAGTGAAGCGGTTGATGATGACGATGTGTCCACGGATGCCACGTGGGTGCCTGCTCGAAGAGAAGAAGAGGGGAAAAGTTCAGAAGGGGAGACAGAGAGAAGGAGGAGACGAGTTGGAAGCAGGGGGAGGTCGTCGCAAGGAGTTAGTGGCACAGTCAGACAGCATGTATCGGCACCCGGGGTCAGCCAGACAGCACGCCAGTCAACGCATGCTGTTGCCACCACCAGAATGCCGTCACTGCAAAGCTCAGCAGTGTGGCATTTTTTTTTTGTGTGTCTGCCTCTGATAACAGCAATGCCATTTGCAACCTGTGCCAAAAGAAACTGAGTCGCGGGAAGTCCAACACCCACCTTGGTACAACTGCTTTGCGAAGGCACATGATCTCACATCACAAACACCTATGGGATCAACACATGAGTACAAGCAGCACACCAACTCAAAGCCACCATGCTGCTCCTGGTCCAGCATCTTCAGCCACGTCAACCACTGCTGTCCTCCTTGCCCCCTCTTAACCAACCGCCACTCCGCCTCTCACCTTCAACAGTTCCTGCTCATCTGCCCACAGTCAGGTGTCTGTCAAGGACATGTTTGAGCGTCAGAAGTCAATATCACAGAATCACCCCCTTGCCCGGCGACTGACAGCTGGCTTGACGGAACTCTTAGCCCGCCAGCTTTTACCATACCAGCTGGTGGAGTCTGAGGCCTTCAAAAAATTTGTCGCTATTGGGACACCACAGTGGAAAGTACCTGGACAAATTTTTTTCAAAAAAGACAATCCCAAACCTCTACAATGTCATTGAAAAGGAAGTCATGGCATCTCTGGCATACAGTGTTGGGGCAAGGGTCCATCTGACCACTGATACCTGGTCTGCAAAGCACGGTCAGGGCAGGTATATCACGTATTGGGTCAACCTGCTGACGGCTGACAAGCATGGAATGCGTGGCTCCGCAGCGGAGTTGGTGACACCGCTACGACTTGCAGGCAGACCTACTGCCACCTCCTCTACTCCTACTCCATCCTCTTCGATATCCTCCTCGGCTGAGTCCTCTTCTGCTGCGGCGTCTGGCTGCACATCAACTGAATCCCCCCAGCTCCCCAGGGGCTATTCCACATCCCGGATACGACAGTGTCACGCTGTCTTGGGGTTGACTTGCCTGAAAGCAGAGAGCCACACAGGACCAGCACTCCTGTCCGCCCTGAACGCACAGGTGGATCAGTGGCTGACCCCGCACCAACTGGAGATCGGCAAAGTGGTGTGTGACAATGGAACAAATTTGTTGTCGGCATTGAATTTGGGCAAGTTGTCACATGTGCCGTGCATGGCACATGTGTTGAATCTCATAGTACAACGCTTTGTGTCTAAGTACCCAGGCTTACAGGATGTCCTCAAGCAGGCCAGGAAGGTGTATGGCCATTTCAGGCGTTCCTACATGGCCATGGCCCTTGCATGCAGTGTCTAACAATGTAGATGATTAGAACCAACAAATAATGATACCCCAACGCGTTTCGCCCATTCTGAGTATCGAGGCAGCGGGCAGTGGGTCGAGGACCGGAATCTATCAATCCCGGGGGAACTATAGGTGAGGAGCTCTTTCATCTGGCTCCTTCCCATTTTTCATAGTTCTCTGGCTGACTGCTCCATGTAACTACTTTGAAGTAGGTCTTCTTTATTCATTTATATCTACCAGTGAGATCGATATTTGTTGTTATGACCCCCCTGAAGAGCCCGTCCATGGGCGAAACGCGTTGGGGTATCATTATTTGTTGGTTCTAATCATCTACATTGTTAGACACTGCATGCAAGGGCCAGCCCAGGGCGAGAGAGGGGAGGTTCGAGGACAAGGAGACCCCACCATTAGGGGTCGTCCTTGGGCTGAGGTTAGTGAGGGGCGAGAATAGGGAGAGATATCTACTCCTTTTCCCCTTAAATTCTTTATCACCTCCACCTCCCAGCCTAATCAAGCTGTATATAGCCCAGCATCTATGTCTTTCAAGAGTATCTTTATCTCTCTCAATTGTGGAAAACCATATCATATGTTTGTATTGTACTGTTGATGATATTTTTATTGAATATATTAAAAGCTAAGTTTTAAGCAGAAAGGATTCTCTAATAATTACAATGTAAACTTCTACTAAAAAGAGATCCTGTTGATATCAGCCCTATCAGTTGTGATTTACTCTTTCTGCTCGTTGTTGTCACCTATCTGGTACCCATGGTGTTGTACGTGGCTGGGGGGAAGAACAGACCGTCAATGACATCAGTGAGGACAAGGAACGGGAAATGAGTAGCTCTGCATCCAACCTTGTTCAAATGGGGTCTTTCATGCTGTCATGTCTGTTGAGGGACCCTCGTATAAAAAGGATGAAGGAGAACGACCTGTACTGGGTGGCCACGCTACTAGACCCCCGGTATAAGCAGAAAGTGGCAGAATGTTACCAAATTACCGAAAGTCGGAAAGGATGCAGCAGTTCAAAACCAAACAAAAAAATATGCTTTACACAGCTTATAAGGGGGATGTCACAGCACAACGGGAATCTAACAGGGGAAGAGGTGAGTGTAATCCTCCTCCTACGACGGCGGCAAGGACTGGACGATTTACAGATGTGTTGTTGATAGAGGACATGCGGAGCTTTTTCAGTCCTACTCATCGCCACAGCCCTTCGGGATCCAGCCTTAGAGAACGACTCGACCGACAGGTAGCAGACTACCTCGCCTTAACAGCAGATATCGACACTCTGAGGAGCGATGAACCCCTTCACTACTGGGTGTGCAGGCTTGACCTGTGGCCTGAGCTATCCCAGTTTGCGATAGAACTTCTGGCCTGCCCTGCTTCAAGTGTCCTGTCAGAAAGGACCTTAAGTGCAGCAGGAGGCATTGTCACTGACAAGAGAAGTCACCTCGGTCAAAAAAGTTTTGATTACCTCACCTTCATAAAGATGAATGAGGCATGGATCCCGAAGGGACTGACAGTGGGGGATACGTTTGACTAACAAAAGGCCTGATTACATGCCTTGGCCTCAAAATGGTCCCCATGCTGCTGTATTTAATGTCTGCATACCGGATGACTTTCGTGAATTCTCCACCACCAACTAGGGTTCAAGCCGCAATGTTTTAGTCAACATCAATTTTTCCGGCCGCGGCTGCAACAATGCTATTATTTTTCTGGCATATGTACATGCCTAATTTTTATGTCCTATGGTGCAGCACTGTGGCTGCAAAAACAAAACAAAAAAAAAAAGGCACATACAAGTGTCAATTCCCCTTCGTGGTTGTTACCTTGTTGTGGTGAAGGGGCTTGCATATCACAATAAAGCAATCATCACCCCTATGAGTGTGTTGGCAATGTTGCCACACCCCAGATGATAAGGCCGTTGCTTCATTATGGTCAGACCAAAAGCGATCGGACGGCTGGATAATATTTCATAGAAAAAACATTAATTTACCTTTTTTTTTTTAAAGTTGTATGGGTTTTTAATACATAAAATAAAAAATCATAATAAAGTCTCTTAATAGTTTATTAGAAATAATGCAGACAATTAAAAAAATCCCCATTAATTCCAATACAAAGCCAGTACAGAGCTCAGAGCTAAATTATTTCATGATGTCGTGATGGTTCGTTAATTCAACAATGTTTAATCAATTCGACACACGTCCCCGGATAGGGTACGTAACAGGGATTAAACTGATAGGAATAGTACTAGTTAAGACACCACTCATATAGGGTGTCACAGCATATTGCTCTGTGCACGCACAGTGCCCCAATTTGGGAGTAAGAGGACCGACCAAGCTGCTTTTTCCATCTCCCGGTTCCTAAAATCAATTCAGTTTGGTGTATGAGAGTTTGGTCTGTCACTGTGAAGGCAGTCGAAGGTACCCGGCCTAAATTTTTTTTCACAAAAGGGAATACCTGATATGGGATGTAACAGGGATTAAACTGATGAGAATAGTACTACAGAAAATACCAGTCATATCAGGTGTGACAGTAAATTGCACGGCGCAGACGCAGTGACCGCGGATTAAAACAGAGTAGAGGGAGCCAGCGTTTTTTTAACCATCTCCCCGTTCGAAAAATCAATTCAATAAATGGACCCCAGATAGGGGACGTTAGAGGGATTAAACTGCTAGGGTGCTAGGACAGCCTCTGCGGAGCTGGGAATTTTTTTGCCACGTTACTGGACGCTCATGCGTCCTTTTAAGGAGGTGACAAACCTAGTCAGTCACACCATTTGTTTTCTTCCTGGAGCGTGCTGGATCAGGCTTTAGATGAGCGTGAAGAGGAAGAGTTGTGGTCACCATCACCACCAGAAACAGCCTTGTCATCATCGCTTGCCGGACCTGCGGCAACGCTGGAAGAGGAGTATGAGGAAGAGGAGTCAGAGGAGGAATGTGGCGGCTTTGAGGAGGAGGAAGACCAACCACAGCAGGCACCCCAGGGTGCTCGTTGTTGTCACCTATCTGGTACCCATGGTGTTGTACGTGGCTGGCGGGAAGAACAGACCGTCAATGACATCAGTGAGGACGAGGAACGGGAAATGAGTAGCTCTACATCCAACCTTGTTCAAATGGGGTCTTTCATGCTGTCATGTCTGTTGAGAGACCCTCGTATAAAAAGGATGAAGGAGAACGATCTGTACTGGGTGGCCACGCTACTAGACCCCCGGTATAAGCAGAAAGTGGCAGAAATGTTACCAAATTACCGAAAGTCGGAAAGGATGCAGCAGTTCAAAACCAAACAAAAAATATGCTTTACACAGCTTATAAGGGGATGTCACAGCACAACGGGAATCTAACAGGGAAGAGGTGAGTGTAATCCTCCTCCTACCACGGCGGCAAGGACTGGACGATTTACAGATGTGTTGTTGATGGAGGACATGCGGAGCTTTTTCAGTCCTACTCATCGCCACAGCCCTCGGGATCCAGTCTTAGAGAACGACTCGACCGACAGGTAGCAGACTACCTCGCCTTAACAGCAGATATCGACACTCTGAGGAGCGATGAACCCCTTCACTACTGGGTGTGCAGGCTTGACCTGTGGCCTGAGCTATCCCAGTTTGCGATAGAACTTCTGGCCTGCCCTGCTTCAAGTGTCCTATCAGAAAGGACCTTAAGTGCAGCAGGAGGCATTGTCACTGACAAGAGAAGTCACCTCGGTCAAAAAAGTGTTGATTACCTCACCTTCATCAAGATGAATGAGGCATGGATCCCGAAGGGACTGACAGTGGGGGATACGTTTGACTAACAAAAGGCCTGATTACATGCCTTGGCCTCAAAATGGTCCCCACGCTGCTGTATTTAATGTCTGCATACCGGATGACTTTCGTGAATTCTCCACCACCAACTAGGGTTCAAGCCGCAATGTTTTAGTCAACATCAATTTTTCCGGCCGCTGCTACAATAGCGGCTGCAACAATGCCATTATTTTTCTGGCATGTGTACAAGTGTCAATTCCCCTTCGTGGTCGTTACCTTGTTGTGGTGAAGGGGCTTGCATATCACAATGAAGCAATCATCTGGTGTGTTAAACTGCCGCTGGGGGATGGAGACTGGGCTCTCAATTCCCAATAAATCACACGGCCGCTGGAGAATGGAGACTGAGCTCCCAATTCCCTGTAAATCACATGGCCGCTGGGGAGCAGGACCAACTGTCTCTGCCCCCTGTAACTTAGCCTGCCGCTGGGGAATGTTGACTGGGTTCCCAATTCCATGCAGGACCGGTGGATAGACCTCGGTTCCATCTCCACCGGCCACCTGGGTTTCTTCCCAATAAACCTCCACAATATCCTCCCAGCTGAAGGGCTCTGGACCTGGGTCTAAAACTCTGCTCTCTCGCTGAGCCCTCTCACTGGAGTGGAACAGCTGCTGGTAGTCCTGTTCCAGCTCCATCTCCCGGGTCACCAGGTGGACCAGGTCTTGCTCAATTTTGTGAGTGTCGTCCCAGTCATACCTGGTCTCCCGCCACTCAAAGAGGTCCCTGAACCGGGCTTGTGTAGGGCTTCCAAACTCCAGCCCTAAAAAAAGTCTCCCATAACAAGCCAGGACCATAAAACTCCTCTCCCTCTGGCTTGTCATGATTGGCTGTCCGGGGTAGGTACTGAGCTTCATACCACCAGAGCGCCTGGTAGGCATCTTCCAGCCACATCTCCCGCCATACCAGGTACTTCAGATCTTCTACCCACTCTTCCAGGGGCTGCTCTCCTAGAAAGGGCATCCGCAGGGCTACTCGCTTCTGCTGTCGCTGCTCGTCCTTGGGGAGCCTCTCGTCCCGCAGATATTCCACAAAACCCAGTGCCTGGTACCAGATGCCTTTGTGGACTGCATCTCGGTCATCCATGACACCATCATACTCCACTGCTGGTTCAATCCTGGTGCTGTTAGGGTCACTGTACTGGGACACACGTTGTCCTCAAATTGTAAAATCCACGGAATGGTGCCTCCTGTCGCTGTCCTTCTGACTGTAGGAACGATCCCGCTGCTTGCCACCAGTTGTTACGGTATCACCCGGTATAGTGAGGGTTAACACAGTTTGGGCGATTCCCCTGGCGAAGAGCACAGCAACCCACAACCACTCAAATCCACCGAACTGGAACCATACGAAGTCCTCCTTTCCTGGAACAGGCAAGAGAATGTTCTGAAGTAGCAATTCCCCCCAAGTACGAGACGAGGCTCCGTATTAATGGTTAAACAGGAATCTGTTTTATTGAGGGCTACCTGCCCGGTATTTATGCAGGTCTCCCACCTGGTGGACACTCCCCTAGGGGACCAGAAGGAAGACTGAGACACAGGAGATACAGCAGCCAATCACACACAATAGGACAATAGAAACACCCCCAGCATATTCCTCTCCTCTGCCTGTGATACAATTACCCTACACGGATTAATGTAATCACTATTCAATATACAATGTCCCACCCTTTACAGTACACATAGACATTTAACATATCCCAAAATGGCATGAATTAGACCAGAGGTTGAAACGTTTAGCATGGGCTGATGAGAGGGCCCATAATCCTGGGGCAAGAGGCTGGCAAACAGGCCCCTCCAAAGCCCAGTGGCGAGGTTGGTTTCGCCACACTAACCCCTCATGTGAACACCATAAATATAATAAAATAGAAACAGTGCCAAAAAAAGCCAATTTTTGTCACCTTACATCACAAAAATTGCAACTCCAAGCAATCAAAAAGGAGTATTCCCCCCAATATACTGTAGTACCAATCAAACCGTCACCTCATTCTGCAAACAATGAGGCCCTACCTAAGACAATCAGTCAAAAAATACAGTAAATAAGCTATGGCTCTCAGACTATGGAGACACTAAAACATCATTTTTTTTGTTTCAAAAATACTATCATTGTGTAAAACCTTAATAAATAAGAAAAAGTATACATATTAGGTATTGCGCACGCCCGTAACGATCTGCTCTATAAAAATATCACATTACCTAACCCCTTAGGTGAACCCTGGAAAAATAAATAAATAAAAACTGTGCCAAAATTACCAATTTTTTTGTCACCTTGCTCCATAAAGCGTAATAATGAATGATCAAAAAATCATATGTACCCAAAAATGGTACTAATAAAAACGTAAACTCTTTCTGCAAAAACGGAGCTCCTGCACAAGATGATCGGCAGAAAAAAATAAATAAATAAGGCGTTCAGAAAATAGAGACACAAAAACATAATTTTTTTTTATTAGATAAAACTGAAACAAACAAACAAAGAAAGTAGACAAATTTATATCATTACGTCCGTAAAAACCTGCTCTATAAAAATAGCACAGGATCTACCGTCAGATGAATGTTGTGAAAAATAAAAAATAAAAAATAAAAACTGTGCCAAAACAGCCATTTTTTTGTTACCTTGCCTCACAAAAAACGTAATATAGCACAATTAAAAATCATATGTACCCCAAAATAGTACCAATAAAACTGGCACCTTATCCCCTAGTTTCCAAAATGGGGTAACTTTTTGGGATTTTTTACTGTAAGGGTGCATCAGGGTGGTTTAAAATGGGACATGGCATCTAAAAACCAGTCCAGCAAAATCTGCCTTCCAAAAACCATATGGCGTTCCTTTCCTTCTGTACTCTGCCGTGTGCCCTTACATCAGTTTATGACCACATGTGGGGTGTTTCTGTAAACTGCAGAATCAGGGTAATAAATATTAAGTTTTGTTTGGCTGCTAACCCTAGATGTGTTAAAGAAAAAAATGGATAAAAATGGAAAATCTGCCAAAAAAGTGACATTTAGAAATTTCATCTCCATTTTCCTTTAAATCTTGTGGAGCATCTAAAGGGTTAACAAAGTTTGTAAAATCAGTTTTGAGTAGATTGAGGGGTTTAGTTTCTACAATGGGGTCATTTATTGAGGGTTTCAATTATGTAAGCCCCACAAAGTGACTTCACACCTGAACTGGTCCTTAAAAAGTGGGTTTTGGAAATTTTTTTGCTTGTATTAGTGGAAAAAGAAAAAAATAATTGCCGCTCAGTGGTGCATTTATCTGTTCTAAAGCCCTTTTTTCCATGTATTAGCGGAAAAAGAAAAAATATCTTTGACGCTCAGTGGTGCAGTGATATATTCTGAAGCTCTGTATGCCGTGTATTAGTGGCGAAACAAAAATATATTCGCCTTCCAGCGTTGCACTTATCTGTTGAAAAGCCTATTGTGTAAAAGTAGAAAAAATTGTGGGCCTAATTGACGTTCTGCAGTGCAGTGATATATTCTGAATCCCTGTTTGCCGTGTATTAGTGGCGAAATAAAAATATATTCGCCGTCCAGCGTTGTACTTCTCTGTTGAAAAGCCTATTGTGTAAAAGTAGAACAGAATTTGGGCCTAATTGAGGTTCTGCGGTGCAGGGATATGTTGTGAAGCCCAGTTTGCCGTGTATTAGTGGCGAAATAAAAATATATTCGCTGTCCAGCGTTGCATACATCTGTTGAAAAGCCTGTTGTGTAAAATTAGAAAAAAAATTGGGCCTAATTGCCGTTCTGCGGTGCAGTGATATATTCTGATGCCCAGTTTGCTGTGTATTAGTGGCGAAATAAAAAATAATTTGATCTAACATTTGATTATTTGATCTAACAGTATGTCAGACAGATGTGCCAGGCCCTGCACAGTGGAGTGGCAGAGGCATAACTGTTTCTGGTGCAGGCAGAGGTCGCAGCAGAGTAAGGGGCCATGGCAGCAGTGGTCACTTCGAGAGGCTTGAGCTCCCAGGGTCAGCTAGCGGTCGTGTCGTGTCCAGCAACCCAGCGGTTCTTGAATGGTTGACTCAATCTTCGAATTTGTCGCAAGTGACATCAGACACCCCCAGCCAAGAGGCAGTGGGTTCGTCAGACACAACCCTTATTTGGCATGGCCCGGGAGCAGGCCCTGTGCCCTCACCTGTCCTCAACCTGCCTCTGTCCTTTCCTCCACTAGGCGGGCAAGTAGTGATAAGGAGAGTGGCATGGGAGCTGGTGTTGCGAGCGGTCAGGCTCCTGACCCAGAGACGGTTGAGGAGGACATCAGTGACGTGCAGACAGTACTCAATGATGATGATGTAGCTGATCGCACTTGGGAGCCGGTTGACAAAGGAGCTTTATTTTTTCTTTTATTTTTACTTATATAATAATGTAATATTATAAAATCTGTTGTCTCCATGATAAATCTGCAGCGTAGGGCTTCCAGACACTTTTAAAATAATCCTTCAGCGGGGTGAATAGATGCCGGATGACTGGGACGCTCCATGACCTTCCCAGGAGCTGCTATTGGGAGCAGCGGTTCATTTCTGAGATGTCCGTGTAGTGCGGGGGAATCCGAAGACCCTCTCTATCTCCGTGCACCACAGGATGCTGTCCTTCCCATCCATGATGACTGGGAACTCGTGATGTTTTCCCTGACGAAGAGACCTGGTTGTTATGGTTTGAATCTTGGTGAACTTTTCAAGTCTTCCGGGCTCCAAGCAATCTTGAAGCTTTTTCTTCTCATTGTCTGTAGCTACTAAAGGCCTGTTTATGCCAGGCAGGTTCCCCCAAAGGTATCTGGCTCGATGAGCAGCCAATACCACACTTGCATCAATCTTGACTGGATTTGTCTCCAGGTGGAGAGAAATAATTTTTTTGGAATGCTTTCTCCATCGCAACCACGTCGTCGAATAAACAGAAGACTGGCCGATTCTCTCCTGTCTTAGGCAACACTTATTTTTTTTATAAAATTTATTAAATATTAAATTGAACAATAACTTGATTCAAATTATAAGAAAGTAAACTTAAATTCACCAATATATTATCCAAATCTTCAGGGAAATTCCCAGACAATCAATTTGCCAAGCCTTTTGTGCTGGAGAGTGCTATAAAGTTGATAAATTTTAACCTGTTCTGTCCCATATTCCCGATAAATGAGTAGACGAAGCGGTGATTCTGTGGCCTCCTCATGTTGCTGAATCAGCTGACGACTAGTGTTGATCACGAATTTTCGAATTGCGAATTTTAATCGTGAATATCGGCACTTCGAGAATTCGTGAATATTTAGAATATCGCTAAATATATTCGCAATTGCGAATATTCGTTTTATGCAAATTTTTTATATGCAAATTTTCGCAAGCAAGAAGATAATGCGTTATTTTCTTGTTTGCGAAAATTCGCATTAAAAAAAATGCATAAATTAGCACAAAAATTTGCATAAATTTTCATAAAAAGTCACATAAACTGGTATTTAAAAGGTATCTTTTGCGAATTTTTATGCTAATTTATGCAATTTTTTCTGCAATTTTTCTCAAACAAGAAAATAATGTCTGGAGATTACGAATTTGCGAATTTTCGAATATATGGCGAATATTCGCCCAAATATTCGTGAAATATCGCAAATTCGAATATTGCCCCTGCCGCTCATCACTACTGAGGACGGTGTAAAAGGAGTGCGCTTTTTCTTTGACACTAACATTGACCTGTAAGGCTGAGTTCATACAGTACTTGAGTTATTTGGCCCCGTGACTGCCCAAATAAGTGAAGTGTGCAGTGATTCTAAGAGCGACGCCTGTCATCTGCATGTCATACGGACTCACAGTATTATTTCACTACCAAAGCAGACTCCCTATGCGTGTTACTGCAAGGCACAGTGTTCTACACCACTATACAGGCTCTTTGCAGCCAGGAAATAGCCATTTATTAACGTAATTTGCCGCAAATATATTCGTATCAAACCCAATTTTTTCCGAAAAATTCGGCAAACCAGCAAATCGAATTTTTAAAAAATTCGTTCATCTCTAGTTACTATAAACTATGTTATGTGTTTATCAATAGCTTTATATCAGTGTCACTCTGACATTATTTGCTATTGCTTTTTATTGTGTTCAAGATCTTCAAAGTAGGCGGGGGAGAGAAAGTGCAAAAATTTGTAAAAATTTAAAACAAGAGATAACTTCAGCTGATTCAGTAGCAGCAGATTCCAATCAGTCACCAGTAAGGAATATGGATGGCACTAGTCTTGTACTAGCCTAGTTGCATTTGGTACAATGGATGTCTTAGTCATAGTCTCTCACCTCATAGTCTTTGATGCAAGTCTTAACTGGTCACTCTGCTGTCTGACTTCTCAAGGCTTTACTTGAGGACTTGTCTGTTTTCTCTGGAGAATCCCTCTTAGAAGAAGTTCTGCAATGTGCCCCCTTTCCTTACTGTGTCTGCACAGGAACTGCCATTTTCTGGTAGAAAGCAGGACTAGCCCACCCCTACCAAGAAGTAAAGGAACAGGGTGGTTAGCCTATTCCTTGCCAACCATTGCCACCCAATGGAAGTAATGGCCAAACCATACAATATAATACAGAACAATACAATACATAATTATTTACAATTGTAGTACCCTCAAGTCTAGGGTGCTGCACATCCCCTTAGTGTCAGCCGTACTGTGCTTGTGGTCCCTCCTGGTAATCCGGCATCAAATACCCAAAGACTCCCATTACTGCGGAAAGACCAGGTTAAGAGCATAAGTGCATACATTTTACAAACAGTGTCTAAGCTAAAATGCTGACTACCAGGGGACATTGAATGCTAGAGTGCTGAGGAGGTGTTACTCAGGAGGGTGATCTAGCTAACCTAACTAAAATTGATAAGAGGTGAAAGTACATTTAAAGTCTAATCACAGATAAGTCCTGGACCTGCGACTCTTATTATGACGGATCCTAGAAGAACAGATACCAGACACAACACTGCTCAGGTCCATTAGAGTCTTTGTGGAGTGTACACACTTGGTAAAATGTTGCTTCAAACAGGTATGTCCTCCACTTGTGTTTCTTTAGCAGAGAGTCCCATAAACATAGGTCAAGGGCATATGGAGTTCTAGTGCATCATAGTCTTTACTTGGGTAAAGCACTTCAATATTGCACCCATTCTCATTTTCAGGCAAGATGACAGCAATAATCTGAAAAAGGGCTAGGGAGGTACAGTAGGCGCAGGTTGGGATATTTTACATAACAATACTAGACATAACTATATACAAGTGTATTACCCCCATGTCTGGGGTATTGCAAATGTATGACTATACTAATACATTGAGTAAACACTGGATACCCAGTACTAATCCCTCCAGTGCCCTAGACCATCAAGGATGCATATATTAACTGCTCCGCTGCGATTAAAACACTAGAGATTTTATGTAATATTCAGTTACTGTATTTCTTGGATTCAAGTTAAGAAATCTCTATCCTGTTAGCTGAATTCTCTAGAACTGGCCCTGGCTGTGGGCATATCTTGTTCTCCCCTGGGTATGGTGGGTTTACTAGTAAACATTATATGTTGTTTGTTGTACTTCTGCTTGTCTTAAATGTTAATTAATTGGGGACATTAAGATACTGAATGGCATTAACCACGCTGAGTGGCATTAACCACTTGCTCACAATCCTCTTATAATAAACCTTGCACCTCTGCGCCCCCTGCCCTAAACAAAACATTTACCCTCATTAAGGGCTCCTGACACAAACACAAACTATTCTGCTCCTCCTGTGCAGGCTGCACAACCTGTGTGTTATTCTTGAACGTCTGAACAGAGACAAATGCAGAAAACAGGCATTCTACAGAGATGTTTATGAATAGCAGTCTACACAAAAGCACTACTGGACACCAGGAACTAGGGCAATACACCTCTGGACACCAGGGACTGGGGCAATAAACCACTGGACACCAGGGACTGGGGCAATAAACCACTGGACTCCGGGGACTAGGACAATAAACTACTGGACACCTGGGGCCATGAACTACTTGATATGAGGGACCAGGGCAATGAACTACTCGACACCACAGACTAAAGCATTAAACCACTGAACACCAGGGACTAGGACAATAAACCAGTGAACTACTGCAATGAACTACTGGAAACCAGGGATTGGGACAATAAACTACTGGACTCCAGGGATTGGGGAAATTGATTACTGGACATCAGGGAGTTTGGCAGTAAATTACTGGACACTAACGATTGGAGCAAATAAACCAATGAACAACCAGGGCCATGTGGGATAAACCAGTGGAAGCAAGGGACTCAGGCAATTAACCAGTAGACACTGGCGCAATAAGCTACTAGACACTAGGCAATAAATTACCAAACATAAAGGCATGAAGTATGAAAACTATGGACACCATTGGCAGGGATCTGCAGGAGGGCAGCCAATACGCTAAGTTTCCTTCATTCTTGTAAGTTTCTTGGTGTGCTCCTCAGAGATCTGTAATCCTAAACTGCAACAAGAAGTTACTAAAGAGAATGCTGCAGACAATGGACCACTGCGTGCGGCTCCTGACTATGCCCTGGAATTCTCATTTCTTTTATTTTTATAAATTTAGTAACAGGAAATTAGAATGTGTGCAGCTTCAATCACACGGAAAATGGCAAAATTAATTACATTTCCTTAAACCTAATCTTACTGCACTGAATGGAGGTTTTGTCACTCGGTTTAATCCTGTAATTCTCAGTCCTGACTACAATCTGCTCTGTGTTTACTACATCTACAGGAACAGAATGTGACAGAAAGCGAGAATGTTACAAAGTAATAGTGGCCGATGGTAGCCCATGTGATGGAGCCACTGGTCACACGTATAGGGTGTTCTCCGCACTTGATATGTGATATAAAGTAGTGATAGTGAGGGAAAAGTGGTGTCCTGTCACTCATTGTAGCTGGTCAGCTAAGACCTGTCCTAGGTTGCTAATATGGCTTTTATGTGTATACAGCTAGACCTGCCAATAACCTTAATACAGTCCCTATGTTTATATATTAGAGACAGAAAGAGAGTTATTTACCGTGACTTCATGTTTTGGATGTCATAAAACAGTTATATATTGTGTTCACAGAAGCAGACAGATAATATGCCTTTAAGATTCAGTAAAATTAATGTAAGGTAAGCTCAATGACACAGCAGAATTAACAACAGAAAGCATAGCGTTAAACTGTTGTTACTGCCCAGGAGTCTTGACCAATCACAGCCAGCCTCACACTGAGCAGGAGTCTTGACCAATCACAGCCAGCCTCACACTGCACCTGTGTGGGAAATTCCCTAGGTGGAATAATTATTCACCAGAGAGAGGAGCTGAACAGACACACAGTTCTAGTCAGAGTTCAGTTTTATGGAAGCAATGAGGCCAAAATAGTTCCACCAATCTAAGAACTGCTAATACCAGAACAAAGTGCGAAGAAAAGTTCAAACAAACTGTTCAAAGCAACTGTATAGAGAAAACTGTAGAGCAAGTAGAACTATTGGTTAAACCTCAGATATACCTCTCAGAGAGATCATAAAGTGCTTAAATAACTTAAAGTGAGAGTACTGATACTGAAAAAAGAAATATATCCACCATTTTATGTTGAATGAAAAAAACCTATAGCCAGGATCAAATAGGGCCACATGTATAATAAACCCAAACATACAAAAAGCATGTGTACTGCCCACATTTAATAAACAATAATGCACACAAATATCACAATTCTTTGATAGCAAAATTACTTTATTAATAATTTAGTAAATAAAAAACATACATTGGAGTCACCCATGAAATAATGGGCTAAAATTCACCAAAAGAGTGGTTCCAGGAAATAGACTAATAAAGTGCAATATATAACACACATATTTCATAGTGCATGGTCATGTGTTGCCACAATCATTTAAGTAATATAGAACCAGACAAAGGAGCAACCAGAGTCTGTTTCAGCAAAACAAGTCAGTGCAGAGCATCGCAAGTCAGCACAAAGCATCACATCAAGAAAAGACACGTCTCGTTTAAGACTGACATTTGTTCCTGCTCTTCAGAATAAGGTCAGAGCTTTCCTTTTATTACTTATCATTGCACATAGGTTTTGGCATAAAGAGACATTTTCGTGTTCAAGAATAAAAGACTTTAAAGTAAAACAAAGGACAGTTTGTAGTACACGGACTCTAAAGTATTTAAAGTGAAAGTCATTTATTGCCTGCATTTATCGCTGTTACATTTAAAGTGAAAGTCATTTATTTCTGCATTTATTATTATTGCATTTTAAGTAAAAGGTCCTTTAATATTCGTATTGATTGTTATAGCATTTAAAGTAAAATGTCTGAGCCTAGTATTACCATGCCACTGTTAGAGGATGCAAACATACATAGGGTAGAAGGTGAAGAGGAAGAGAACCTGTCTGAGTCAGAAGAGTCTAATGCAGCATTAGTCTTGCCTCAAACAAATATAGCCCAAACAAATTAACTAAGACATTCATCATGTGACAGGAAACCGACCTCAAAGATGCTGGAAAATTTGGAGCAAGAAGCAGCATTAGAAGAGAAAAGGTTTGCCCGAATGTATGATAAGTGGAAATCATACATTAAAGACATTTGTAGAAAGCTGAAACAAGAAGGTATAAAAGGGAACTTGAGTGATATGGTAGAGGCAGTAGAAGCATCTGAATCATAGCTTATGGCAGCATATGTCAACCTGCGGCCGTCTACGACACCTTCCTAGGATATTGTAAGGAACATGGACACATGTACTGCAGTCACTAAAGATTTAGTAAAGCTCATGAGAGAACTATCATCTGCAGCAAACTATGATGAACTAAAGGCAAGAAGTAGAATGAACTAGCTTTTTTTGAGAGACTATGCTAAATCCTTAGGTGGAACCACAATTTCAAATGGGACTTTCTTCGCAAGAAGAAGTGCGAGCCACATATCAGAGTCCTCAAGTACTTCAGCCAAAAAAAAGGAATAAGCTGAACAACTTGCTGTCAAGAGAGCAGAAATTGAGATGGAATCTGCCATTGAGGTGCAGCGCCAACTGATAGCTGAAAAGGATGCACAACGCTATCAAATGGATAGCTGAAATGGAAGCACAGCACCAACAGATGAAAAGTCTGGAAAGGCAGAAAGAAGTTAAGATTATGGAAGCCAGACTCAGAGTACACAAAAGGATATGAATCAGAGTAGTCTTAGGTTAAAATCTGTACAAAGTAAAGAAACAGACTCCTATTTTCCTCCATACGCCCAGGACAATAGAAGGACATCTCCAGTATGTAGTGAAGAAATAAGTCATTATCCTTCCATCCCTGCTCAGAAAGACAAAGAGAGACCTAGTCCAGTGTTAGGAAAAAAGTGTGTAAATTTACCCTCTATCTCTACCGGAAAAGATGAAGAAAGGGACTCACCTAATTCAGAACTAAGTAAGAAAATAGAACGGGGTGATTCTTTCCCTAGATGTCACTGCAACGGTCAAGAAAATGTTACAACTATTGTCCCAGCAAGACAACAGAGAACAGTCCTACAAGCAAGCTTGGGAAAAATTAGATGCAAGATATGGTCATCCTTTCTTAGTACAAAGAGCTTTTAGAGAGAAATTTAATAACTGGCCTAAAATGGGTCCTAAAGAACACTTCAGACTCCAAGAGTAGGGTGACTTCCTGCAAGCATGCAGCAATGCCATCCCACATGTACGAGGACTAGAAGTACTAAACGACTATCTAGAAAATCACAGGATGCTAGCTAAGCTACCTGAAGAAGTGGCTTCTAGATGGAATCACTATGTGACTGAACAGTTAGATTTAAGTAAGGACTTCCCAAGTTTTAAAGAGTTCTCTGAGTTCGTCAATAAGGAAGCACGGATAGCATGTAATCCAGTAACAGCATCTGACATGAAAGCGCAACTAGCTTTGCAACCAACACAGCAGCTAAAGGTCTAGACGCCTACGAGAGAAAGTTCAGTCACTACTGGTATTAGTAGCGAGACAGAACCGACAAATCTTTAGACTACCTTCCAGTGTATGTTCTGTTGAGAGAACCACTCCCCATAAGTGCCAACAATTGAGGGAAAAGTCCCCAGATGAAAAGAAAAGGTTTGTGCTTGATAACCATCTGTGTTTTGGATGTCTAAGAAAAGGCCATGTTACTAAGCAGTGTAAGAAAAAGGCCACATGCAGCGTTTGCAAAGGACGCCATCCTACACCACTACATGAAGAACTCCAAAGAAAGATTAATCCTCAATACCTAAAGATGCTGAGGAAGAAAATAAAGTATTGGTATTCTCTTGCAGAGTGAAGGACGGCACATCAGTGTGCATTTCAAATCCTAAAAGGAGGAACAAGAAGGTATACGCCTATGCACTACTGGATGCCCAAAGTGACGTCACCTTCATTGATCAAGAAATCTGCAATAAATTGCAAGTGGCTACGGAACCAGTGAAGCAAAAACTCACCACAATGATGGGGAGAGACACATTAATGAACAGTGATCAAAGGGTCAATGAAAAAGGTCAAGGGACTGAGAGTTAGATGACTTCATCCAAACTGCACATTAAATCTACCTCCAGCTTATACAAAAGATGATATACCTCTAGATTGAGATCGCATACCTACCTGTGAGACAGCCAATGAATGGGAGCACCTATCTGTCATATCTCATGAAATGTCCCCGCTGAAGGAGTTTGGTGTTGGAATGTTGATGGGCTACGATTGTCCCGAATCTTTTGTGACATGAAAGTTAATCACAGGAGGATAGGGTGAACCCTACACTGTTCAAACTGATCTAGGATGGGGTGTTGTCAGAGGAAAACAGCAGATTGCAAACTCAAGACAGGTGACAGGATTGTGTCATCGAATAGCTGTCCAAGAGTTACCAACTGTAAGTCCAGCATAAGTAATCAAGATCCTTGAATCGGACTTTGCAGACATAAGTTCTAAAGAAAAGAGTGTATCCCAAGAAGACATAAAGTTCGTACACACTCTAGAAGAAAGTATTCAAGAGAATCAACAAGGTCATCTTGAAATGCCCTTACCTTTTAGAAAACGACCTTGTCTGCCAAATAACAGAAATCTTGCTCTAGCAAGATTGAAATGTTTGAAGAATATTTTTGGACAGACTCACAAGTTGTCCTAGGATACATAAACAACGAAGCCCGAAGATTCCATGTCTTTGTCGCCAATAGAGTTCAGATAATTCAGGAGATGACAGGTCCAGAACATTGGCATCACATTGACACTGAGCATAACCCAGCAGATCATGCTTCAAGAGGCCTGGATGTAACAGAGTTCAAGGATTCGGGCTGGTTCACAGGCCCAGAGTTCCTTTGGTAAGGGGGTATCGTGCCCAGTGGGGGTCATACAGAATTGTCCATGGGTGATCCAGAAGTAAAAGTTGTTCAAACATTGAGCACTGCTTCCAAGAGTCAAGTTTACATACTTAAAAGACTAGCCAGATGTTCAAAATGGAATACAGTCATAAACGTAGTAACTAGAATTCAACGTTTGGCAAAGGGAATCAGAAAGAAGGAATCATTGAATGTAGAAGAAAGAATGAAAGCTGAAGAAACAGTTATAAGACTCATTCAACAGAGATTCTACAGTGAAGAGTTAAAGAGACTTAGTCAAGAGCCTAAAAGGATTCCCAACAACCACACATTGTACAAGCTTATACTTGTTCTGCAGGATGGTATACTGAAGGTGGGAGGGAGACTGGAAAATGCATCGTTACCTAGCAGAGTGAATCATCCAGCAATTTAACCCAAAAACTCTACCTTCACAAGATTGATTATTGATCACTACCACAACAAATCCAGGGAAGAAGCTTTACCCAAAGCTGTTTGAGAAATGGTGGTTACTGGATTGTGAAAGGAAGCAAAGTTATAGCAAAGTATATAAGTAAATGCGTAGTCTGTAGAAAGGCACGTAGACCTACTAAAGAGCAAAGAATGGCAGATTTACCAGCAGATCGTGTAAACCCATCACCACCATTTCTTTATAGTGGAATAGGTTGTTTTGGCCCATTCATCACTATCAAAACCACAAGGAGTACAAGAGATATGGACTAATATTTACATGTCTAAGCTCCAGAGCAATTTACCTGGAAACGTTAGAAGATTTATCAACTGATGCATTCATCAACGCCTTGAGATGTTTTATAGCCATTAGAGGTACTGTCAGAGAGCTTAGATCTGACCAAGGATCTAATTTTGTCGGAGCAAAGAATGAATTGAAGAAAGCTCTAAAGGAGATTGATAAAGAAAAAGTAACTGAGTATTTGTTAGAAAAACAGTGTGATTTTCATATGAATGCTCCACATACAAGCCATACAGGAGGAGTTTGGAAAAGACAAATCAGAACTATAAGAAATGTGTTAAGTTCAGTGTTGAAAAAGAATGCCGGAAGAATGGATGATGCTTCACTTAGGACCCTATTCTTTGAAGTAATGTCTATTTTTAACACTTGTCCACTTACAGTTGATAACATCAACGATCCAACAAGTTTGGACCCTTTAACTAGTAAGAAGAGTGTTGTTACAAATAGAAGACTAAAAACTTGACAAAAAAGAAAAACGTCTCACCACTCCACTCAAGTTGGAACGTCCGATACAGAAGTTAGTTGTTCTGCTTGAGAGTGATAAAAGACACTTGGAGAGTTGAGAACCCGAGGGAACATTCCCCAAATTCATGTTTAAGTCCTACCACTAAGAACATAGAATTATAGGTAATTTTGGTGGGAGTGTAGCTGGCCAGCTAAGATCTGTCCTAGGTTGTCAATATGACTTACATGTTTATATAGCTAGACTTGCCAATACATTTAATACAGTTCCTATGTTTGTATATTGGAGACAGAAAGAGAGTTATTTACAGTGACTTTATTTTTCTGGATGTTATATAACAGTTATATATTGTGTTCACAAAAGCAGTTAATATAATATGCATTTAAGATTCAGTAAATAAATGTAAGGTAAGCTCAATGACACAGCAGAATTAACAACAGTATGCACAGAGTTAAAGTGTTGTTACTGCCCAGGAGTCTTAACCAATCACAGCCAACCTCACACTGAGTATGTGTGGGAAATCCCCTAGCAGAATCTTCTGGAGTCAGTATAGACCAGAGAAGAGGAGCTGGACAGAGCTGTGTTTTATGGGAACAAGAGCCCAAATAGGTATTTAGAACGGTTATATAATGTTCATATTGTTAATACTGTGATCAGAACTATATACCGAGACCAGTTGTATATGTTTGTTTACAGTTCCACAAACTGCAACCAAACTACACACAAACTGCGCAAATAGAACTATTGGTTAAGCCTCAGATATACCTTTCAGAGTGATTATAAAGTGTTTAAAGGGCTTCTGTCACCCCCACTTATGCAATTTTCAGTAGCTGACATTAGCTACTTGCTAATGTCAGCTGAGTTCAAACATATGTTTCATACCTTTATTTGAAGACTAGTAACAACTGGATCAGATATCGACCTAGTAGCTTAAATAACCACGAGAATCAAAAGTATAAACAGCAGGACGTGGAAAATTAATAAAACATAACGTTTACTCGATAATCAATTAAAACATGATCCCATTTATGATATTAAGAGAATATAGAAGACAAAAACTGGATACCAGACAAACCTACAGTTCAGTTCAGGGCATGTCGCAAGTAACCGTTTGTCACAGTCAAAAAAAGTGCTCGGCGGCACCAAAGAAAACCATTTGTCCTACCTTGGTTGTGGTACATTCAATGGCCCTGAAACCGACCGGACAGCCCAGGATTTATCACACACTGGTGTCTGTGTCCTCGGTCTGCTTAAGCCTGCATCTATGGGCTGTTTTCACTATATGCCTTTATCTAAGGGCATTCATTACTGACCCCTAGTTATCCTATTATAGCCAGTAGATCCAATTCTAGGTGACCAATGCCTTTATCTAATAACCTTTTTGGCCCTGGTCTGTATGCGACTGCTGACTGATTCTTTGCTGCATTTATCTGGTGTGTTTCCCTGTGCGCTTGTATTCCCCTGATGAATCTTGAGTGATGAAACATGCATGTAGGGTCTAGCTGCACTAGGGCTTACAGGGTCCTCCACCATTGAGGGACAGGTTCCGGACGGGGTCGTTCTTTTCAGGGCGGTTACTCCGTGGTTAGGCTAACAGGGAAAGAGTGGTCCCAATCATTGTAGGGACGTCTAGGTGTTTGTATATTAAATTGCACCTCTCTCTTATTTTCCACTGTTTTGCCTCCCCCGCCCACTCCGTCTGGTCCTGTGCCATCTCACTTCACCTACCATTGAATGTACCACAACCAAGGTAGGACAAATGGTTTTCTTTGGTGCCGCCGAGCACTTTTTTTGACTGTGACAAACGGTTACTTGCGACATGCCCTGAACTGAACTGTAGGTTTGTCTGGTATCCAGTTTTTGTCTTCTATATTCTCTTAATATCATAAATGGGATCATGTTTTAATTGATTATCGAGTAAAAGTTATGTTTTATTAATTTTCCACGTCCTGCTGTTTATACCTTTATTTGAGTTTTCTATCTTCTAAAAATCGTACTTACAGGGCCAGCGCGCTCTCCTCCTCCCGCTGGCCCTGTCTGCAGCCGAAATCCCGCACCTGCGCCGTAACGGTCTTCAGTCGGCGCAGGCGCTCTGAGAGAAGGACGCCGCTTGGCTGCTTCTTCTCTCAGAGTGCCTGCGCCGACTGTAGACCGATACGGCGCAGGCGCGGGATTTCGGCTGCAGACAGGGCCAGCGGGAGGAGGAGAGCGCGCTGGCCCTGTCTATCAAGAGCAGAGGGGGCGTTCCCAGAGCATGAGAATGCGGCGGCTACCAGCAAGTATCCGCCCAACTTGCTGGTAGCGAAGACAATTTGCAGATTATAAAAGTACGATTTTTAGAAGATAGAAAACTCAAATAAAGGTATGAAACATATGTTTGAACTCAGCTGACATTAGCAAGTAGCTAATGTCAGCTACTGAAAATTGCATAAGTGGGGGTGACAGAACCCCTTTAAATAACTTAGAGTGAAAGTACAGATACTGGAATATCCTAGTGAACGGCTCACATTCAGGACAGATTAATCTTGCTAGGGGAACCAGGCAGGGGTGCCCTCTGTCGCCCCTCCTATTCACAGTAGCAATAGAGCATTTAGCGCTTAGAGTGCAACAGGACGAGATCTACAGCGGGGTGTCCTTAGGAGGCAGGGAAGACAGAGTTGGCTTGTATGCTGACGATCTGATCCTCTTTATGGATAGGGCGGATCAATCGCTGCCCAGAGCGATTGAGCTAATAGAAACCTTTGGCCGCTTCTCCGGACTACACATCAACTGGTCCAAGTCAGCTCTGATGCCCCTTAGACCCGCAGATTGGCCCACGACATACTGCAATCTCCCGGTTGTGGACTGATTTAAATACCTAGGTAACATAATTACCAAGGACCCTCCCTTAGCATATACTTTGAACACCGAGCCCCTAACCTCTATATTTGCTAGTAAATTCGCAGCATGGCAATCCCTCCCCATCTCAATTATGGGACGTCTGAATCTCATAAAAATGGTTCTCCTACCTTAAGCTCTGTATATACTGGAGCATGCTAGTACAACAGTTCCGCGCCGGTTCTTTGATCACCTCCATTCCATGATGTCGGCCTTTATCTGGGGAAAGGCTAGAAGGAAACTGGCGCTCCGGACTCTACAGAGGCTCAAACTCCAAGGGGGTGCAGAGCTTCCAGACTTATTCCTGTATTTTCTAGCGGGACAGCTGCGCTACCTCTCAACCTGGGTATCCTCGCAGCCTCTCCCCAATGCAGAATTCTATCTACAGTATTTTCTGAAGACTCAGTCGTTGTGGCCAGTGCCGGAGGATATCGGTTTGTTCCCTGGCAGGGCCCTTCTATTACATAGATTGGCCCATCAGGTCTGGGAAGCAGCTAAGCTCAAGTCCTATATAGACCTGTCGGACGCAATACCGTTGTGGGAGAACCCTATGTTTCAGCACCTGAGGCGTGTCGGGCATTTTCATAGGTATATATATTGATACCTGGTCATATTATATTCAAAATGCATGCTCATTGTCTTTAAGAAACAGTTTGAGCCAAAGTTTTGCTGTGTGGTAGAAACAGGCCAAGATGAAGTCATGCCAAGCTCAATCTGTGTAAAAATACAGAGAGTATTGTGTCTTAAGAGTTATTGCCACAAATGTGGTCTTATCTGTTAAGAATACACTGGATTCTCCAGACATGTCCGTCTGTAGAGAACAAGGCCCATTCATACCATAATGGCCCATAGATCAATAGTGTCAGAGAGACTCCAAGTTGTCTATCTTTAGTTGATTCAAAATGTCTACATTTATCCTTATCTCTGATTTACGACGATGAGGGTCAAATGTATATGATGCAAAAATACCCTAGTTAAGTCTTTATGGTATGGTGTTAATAGCTTGCACAACAGTGCCATCCCGAGACAGATATCGATATCGTTACACTATCCTCCATAGTTGCATTATGGGTAAACATGATCTCATAGGATCTTATTACATATGTTTACACCCCTCAATTGATTGGAGAATACTAATCCAGGGGGTGGTAATGTTAGATTACAAGGGAGATAATTACCCTAGATAGATAGAGGCGAAAGAGGAGAGAGGAGAAGCAGAACAAGCAACAACAAAGAGCATTCCAGGAGCCAACACCCAAGATGAAAGCCATGGTGATGGACCATCCAGCTTTCCTAGGAGCAGAAGTGAGATTCCTGCTAGGACTTGGTAAGAAACACAAAGAATGATGTTTCATTTTATTAAGACTATTTAGATAATGTGGGTAAAATCATAGCATCTATGTTGGCGAACATATTAATTTATTTATCATCTCTTTATATGAGATGTAGTCTTAGATATAGAATAATTATGAGCTTTCATTCTACCTGCAGAAGAATCAAGTTTCATAATTTATCAGAGTATTAAATGATTGCATACATATATGCATAGGTATAGATATATTGATAGTAGCATTCTTCGCCAAGCTAGATGATAAATTCCCACTGGAAGATTTGTTCCAAGTTCTTCCAATGTCTGTTGTCTTAATAGTCTTACCAGGTTATACAGATATGAAAGTAGTCCAGGATAGGGCGGAAGGATACAATTATCTCTTCTAAGTTATATCCTTGGATGGATTTGCCCATTCCTGAAGTCATGTGAGGTGTAGTTGGTTAGAGGGGTGGGGAATGTATTTATCATTCCATATAGATGTCTAGGATTAGACACGCCTCTGAACAGGAGTAATGGATATAATGTAACTTCTTGTTTTGATATCCTAACCAAATAGCTTTGTTATAATGTGACAAGTTGCTCTTACCCACATGTATTTATTTACTTATTGTGAAGCTTCTAGTGTCTGATATCAATGCCATATATATTAATTGGCATATATCATTGTTTATTTACTTATGATAAGCTTGTAATGCTTCATATATCATTGCCATATATATTCCTTGGCATATATAATCGTGTTTATATACCTATTTGTTTATAATCGTGTAACTAATAAAATCTGCATATTTTTATAATATCTGCGTATTATTTAATGTCAAAACTACATCTTTAGCATTAATGTCATCTCTCATGAAAAGAACTTATTATCTGAGGAAATAGTCGGCCTCAGATGTGAATTGTATTGATTGGGTTATCTACAATTCACCAGGTCATAATTTCAGGTAGTTATGAAAAAAAATATTTTTATGACCATAATTAATAATTCTTAATCGAATTATTACAAACCCGACAAAAATGGAGGTTCCACCGAGATATTGATGAGATGACATATTGCTAAGATTGTTAATGATGTTGATGTAACCCTGTTCTTCTTTTTAATGTTCTTGATTCTAAATTGCATAAATGCAAGACATATAAACTGGCTATAAGAAGCCGTATTGTCTATGAAACATAAGTGTGTAAATCACTGAAAATTGATATAATTGTTCCCAAAAGTTAAGTCACTTAAGGGAACCATCACAGGCTTTGCAAGCCTAGATAAGAAAGTGAGTATATGGCTATCGTCCATATTTTGACTCAGAATTTTCATATAATCTGTAATTGCCGCAGATATGATAATCCCCAAGGGGGGATGAGGGGTAGTTTGTGGTATCAGCAGACCACAGTATATTCCCAGGATCACAGAGCTGATCATATGTACAAGCAGTTTTTGCAGATGCTGTATTTCCCAAAATTTCTCCACCATCCTAAAGATGGGAGGGGGGAAGGAGCACATTCCTAAGTCCTAGGTACATGTCAGCGAAGAGGTCAGAGGTCGCAGAGCTGCACTGCACTCTGAGCTGAATCAGCTCAAGTAAAGGAGGAGTAAGATTCTCCCAAATCCATTGCATGTAAATTCTTTACTTCATGAAGTGAATAAAGAGAAAAGAAAAAGTTATTTAACACTTTGCTGAGCTAAGAATGTCCAGCAAATGAAACAAAACAAAGTGCTTCATTGATTTATTAATCATAGCAAGTCGATAAATGATTGATTATATTGATTACTAATCAAATTTTTCCACAGGATCATTAACATGGTGTTTGTGTAGAGTTTTATTTCAGTGCTAAAAAGGGCAAGAGCTGAACTGATATTGGAAAATCAAAGATTTGAAGATGGAGACACATCATAAATTTCATATGATTGGTGGTGGTATCGTATAAAAAAAAAAAAAATTGAAAAGTTATACTAATCAATTGAGTTATACTAATCAATTGTGATTAATTTGTCGTCACTGTATTCCATGCAGATATATGGACACATATATATTACTCTGTTTTGAGGTAGTCTCAAAGTATTGATTGGGTTATGATCCTAAATAGGCATAACACCTAAGGCTGTATTAGCCTGGCAGAGGAAGAATAGTTATATATATTCATGAGACTCTGCAGTTTGTTTTTCTTTGGAAAAAAAAAATATATAAAAATCCTCAACTAGCTGCTGGCTAAAGTATGGCATAAGTCAAAGGCCTAAAATAGGCAGGTATATGTTTGATAAAATTTTTCTGCGTTTTACTCATACTGTCTGTTGTTTTCTTAAGTTTAGATGATTGCCCAATATGGGATCACATGTTGATGGCGGAACCCTAAAAGTCTTAGTATCCGGAACCAAGAGAACCTGAGGTCAGGGCTATCCGAGACGCAAGAGACGTCCAGTCGGAGCCACCCAGATGAATCCAAAAGGTATCCAGGAGTGACAAGTGGGCAGAGCCCCGGGGGATTCGACAGCCACGACAAGAGTGCTTCATGCCGATTCAACATGACAAAGTATTTGAGATCGCAGATATGAAGATATGTTGCCAAACACCGCTCGCTAATAAGAGTAACCAAGTTGCTGACGAGACAGGAAGCCATTACTTCAAGCTTTACATTTTTGCAGCAATGTTATTAAGTTAGAGGACCAAAGAAACATTTTCACTAAAGACACGTTTCCGGAAAGTCAAGAAAATGACCGGAACGTCTTTCTCTCTACAGTGGTCATAAAGGAACATAACATATTTGTAGTAAAACCAAACAGAGTTTGTGCGTTATATATGTGTCGTAAAAGTACACACAAAATTGTGATTCATTTATTGCAAGGAAAAATTGTGTTCCCCAATCCATAATGATTTGGAGCATTATGCCCTGTATTGCATTTCAGCCTATTCAACCTTCTAAAAACGAAATTGAATATGCTGAAAAGGGGGGATTTGTCGGGCATTTTCATAGGTATATATATTGATACCTGGTCATATTATATTCAAAATGCATGCTCATTGTCTTTAAGAAACAATTTGAGCCAAAGTTTTGCTGTGTGGTAGAAACAGGCCAAGATGAAGTCATGCCAAGCTCAATCTGTGTAAAAATACAGAGAGTATTGTGTCTTAAGAGTTATTGCCACAAATGTGGTCTTATCTGTTAAGAATACACTGGATTCTCCAGACATGTCCGTCTGTAGAGAACAAGGCCCATTCATACCATAATGGCCCATAGATCAATAGTGTCAGAGAGACTCCAAGTTGTCTATCTTTAGTTGATTCAAAATGTCTACATTTATCCTTATCTCTGATTTACGACGATGAGGGTCAAATGTATATGATGCAAAAATACCCAAGTTAAGTCTTCATGGTATGGTGTTAATAGCTTGCACAACAGTGCCATCCCGAGACGGATATCGTTACACTATCCTCCATAGTTGCATTATGGGTAAACATGATCTCATAGGATCTTATTACATATGTTTACACCCCCTCAATTGATTGGAGAATACTAATCCAGGGGGTGGTAATGTTAGATTACAAGGGAGATAATTACCCTAGATAGAAAGGCAAGAGGGGAGAAGCAGAACAAGCAACAACAAAGAGCATTCCAGGAGCCAACACCCAAGATGAAAGCCATGGTGATGGACCATCCAGCTTTCCTAGGAGCAGAAGTGAGATTCCTGCTAGGACTTGGTAAGAAACACAAAGAATGATGTTTCATTTTATTAAGACTATTTAGATAATGTGGGTAAAATCATAGCATCTATGTTGGCGAACATATTAATTTATTTATCATCTCTTTATATGAGATGTAGTCTTAGATATAGAATAATTATGAGCTTTCATTCTACCTGCAGAAGAATCAAGTTTCATAATTTATCAGAGTATTAAATGATTGCATACATATATGCATAGGTATAGATATATTGATAGTAGCATTCTTCGCCAAGCTAGATGATAAATTCCCACTGGAAGATTTGTTCCAAGTTCTTCCAATGTCTGTTGTCTTAATAGTCTTACCAGGTTATACAGATATGAAAGTAGTCCAGGATAGGGCGGAAGGATACAATTATCTCTTCTAAGAAAAATTTGAGTTTCATTTACAGCATACTTATATAAGTAGATATATATATAACGCGAGGTTGGTCGCGACGCGTGGTTGATTAAGTGTGTGGTTGTGTAAGTGTGACTTAAGATTAAGTGAGGGAGTAACTGCCAGCTACATTATTTGTGGACATTGAGTGGCTGCATTTGACTCTATTGTACACTGGGACTTTCTGCTTTGCAAGCTTCATTGCTGTTTTAACACTTTTTTTTTTCCTTTACCAGGGGTTGCACAGGTGAGTAATTAGGGTGTGGCTGCCTAATTAGGAGCCTTTAAGAAGTCAGCAGTAAGGAGAACTCAGCCTTTGAATCCAGAGGGAAAAAAACAGGCTGGTGTATTTGAGTTTCATTTACAGCATACTTATATAAGTAGATATATATATAACGCGAGGTTGGTCGCGACGCGTGGTTGATTAAGTGTGTGGTTGTGTAAGTGTGACTTAAGATTAAGTGACTTCAGATTCAGGGATTTCAGTGGGGGACTGAAATTCGCCAGTTCTTGTAACTAGATTATATTGTATTTTTTTTTGTTTTTGTGGTGTAATCCCCATTAGTATGTCTTGCACAATTGACAATGCCGTCCAGTGCACATCTTGCATGATGTATGCAGTCCTGGAACAGCCGTTTGAGGGTGCATATCTTTGTTCAAAATGTGAGCAAATTACCCGTTTGGAATCGCACATCGAGTCTCTAAATGGGCATATTGCAACACTGAGAGCCACTGACAATTTGCAAAGAGTTTGCTGCTCACTGAGCAAGCAGTCTTTGGGGTAGATGTGGGGAGGGTGGTAGCAAGGAGGCTGAGGAGAGTGAGGTAGCTAGCTGGGTGACAGTAAGAAAGCGGGGTAGAGGGAAGAGTGCCAGGGAGGCTAGCCCTGATCTGACACACCCCAACAAGTTTGCACGTTTGGCAGATGAGGGGATGGCAGCTCAGGGACAGCACCGCTGCAGCCAGACACTTCCTCTGCTGGTCAGGGGAATGTCAGCTCCAGTAAGCAGGGGACCAGGAGAGCAGGGCAGGCCAGACAGGTGCTGGTAGTGGGAGACTCAATTATTAGGGGAACAGATAGGGCGATCTGTCACAAAGATCGTGATCGCCGAACAGTGTGCTGTCTTCCTGGCGCTAGAGTTCGACACATCGCAGATCGGGTTGACAGATTACTGGGAGGGGCTGGAGAAGATCCAGCGGTCATGGTCCATATCGGAACCAATGACAAAGTTAGAGGAAGGTGGAGCGTCCTTAAGAATGATTTCAGGGATTTAGGTCAAAAGCTTAGGGCAAGGACCTCAAAGGTAGTATTTTCCGAAATACTGCCTGTACCACGGGCCACACAAGAGAGGCAGCGGGAGATTAGAGAGGTTAACAAGTGGCTCAAGAACTGGTGTAGGAAGCAGGGTTTTGGGTTCATGGAGAACTGGGCCGACTTTGCTATCGGCTACAGGCTCTATCGTAGGGACGGGCTGCACCTCAATGGGGAAGGGGCAGCCGTGTTGGGGAGAAAGATGGCTAGAAGGTTGGAGGAGTGTTTAAACTAGGGACTGGGGGGTGAGAAATTACATTATAGGAGGGGAAGATAGTGCAGATAGAGACCGGGGGCAAGGTAGTGGGACTGGGGGAGAAATGGAAGGAGGGCCTAGAAAAGTTCAGAAGGAAAGGTGTAGGGCAAAAATATGCATAAACCTCTCAAATGTATGTATACTAATGCCAGAAGCCTGACTAATAAAACTGGGGAACTGGAATTAGTGATGTGTGAGGAGGATTATGACATAGTGGGAATAACTGAGACATGGCTGGATGATAGCTATGACTGGGCAGTTAATGTACAAGGTTACAATCTGTTCAGAAAGGATCGTCAAAACCGGAGAGGGGGAGGGGTCTGCCTTTACATAAAGTCCTCTCTAAAGCCCACACTCCGGGAAGACATCTGTGAGGGACACGAAAATGTGGAGTCATTGTGGGTGGAGATAAATGGAGCCAAAAACAATAATAAATTACTAATAGGAGTTTACTATAAACCACCTAATATACCAGAGTCCACAGAAAATCTATTACTAAACGAGATAAACAAGGCGGCAAACCATAATCAGGTGGTTATTATGGGGGACTTCAACTACCCAGATATAGACTGGGAAACTGAAACCTGTACATCCCATAAAGGAAACAGGTTCTTGGCAATAGCCAAAGACAATTACCTTTCCCAAATGGTTCAGGACCCAACTAGAGGGACGGCCATACTGGACTTAGTATTAACCAATAGACCTGATAGAACAACAGACGTGCAGGTCGGGGACACCTGGGAAATAGTGACCATAAAGTAATAACCTTCCAATTATCCTTCAAACGAGAGTTTCTACAGGGAGGAACAAGAATACCGGACTTCAAAAAAGCAAAATTTAGCCAACTAAGAGAGGCCATAGGCCCAATTAACTGGGACATAGTCCTCAAAAATAAAAATACAACCACAAAATGGGAGATTTTTAAAAGCATTATAACATCAAATTGTGATCGATGCATACCTTATAGAAATAAAAGGCTAAGAAATAAGAAGAAACCAATGTGGATAAATAGAACCGTAAAAAAGCAATAAATGACAAAAAGAAAGCATATAAATCACTAAAACAGGAGGGGAGCCAGGAAGCACTGATAAACTATAAGGAAAAAAATAGAATATGTAAAAAACTAATAAAAACTGCCAAACTAGAGACTGAGAGATTAATTGCCAAAGAGAGCAAAACTAACCCTAAAATGTTTTTCAATTATATAAATGGTAAAAAATATAAACCTGAAGGAGTCGGCCCTCTACATAGCAATGAGGGGAGTTGCAGAAAGCGATGAGGATAAAGCCAAGCTATTAAATATTTTCTTCACCACTGTTTTCACTGAGGAAAATAAACTGTCAGATGAAATGCAAAATGTAAAAGTAAATTCCCTTTAAAAGTGCCCTGTCTGACCCAGGAAGAAGTACAGCAGCGACTTAAAAAGATTAAAATAGACAAATCGCCAGGACCGGATGGCATACACCCCCGTATCCTAAGGGAATTAAGTGATGTCCTAGCCAGACCCTTATTTTTGATATTCACGGACTCCATACTGACAGGGAATGTTCCACCAGACTGGCGTATAGCAAATGTGGTGCCAATATTCAAAAAGGGTCCAAAAACAGAGCCTGGAAATTATAGGCCGGTAAGTTTAACATCTGTTGTGGGTAAACTGTTTGAAGGTTTTGTAAGAGATGCTATCTTGGAGTATCTCAATGAAAATAAGCAAATTACACCATATCAGCATGGCTTCATGAGGGATCGGTCATGTCAAACTAATTTAATCAGTTTCTATGAGGAGGTAAGTTCTAGACTTGACAGCGGCGAATCAATGGATGTCGTATATCTGGACTTCTCCAAAGCATTTGACGCTGTACCACATAAAAGGTTAGTATATAAAATGAGAACACTTGGACTAGGAGAAAATATCTGTATGTGGGTAAGTAACTGGCTCAGTAATAGAAAACAGAGGGTGGTTATTAACGGTACACACTCAGATTGGGTCACGGTCACTAGTGGGGTACCTCAGGGTTCAGTATTGGGCCCTATTCTCTTCAATATATTTATTAATGATCTTGTAGAAGGCTTGCACAGTAATATATCAATTTTTGCAGATGACACTAAACTGTGTAAAGTAATTAACACTAAAGAGGACTGTTTTCTGCTACAGAGGGATCTGGATAGATTGGGGGCTTGGGCAGAGAAATGGCAGATGAGGTTTAACACTGACAAATGTAAAGTTATGCACATGGGAAGGAATAATGCAAGTCACCCGTACATACTAAATGGTAAAACACTCAGTAACACTGACATTGAAAAGGATCTAGGAATTTTAATAAATAACAAACTAAGCTGTAAAAACCAGTGTCAGGCAGCTGCTGCTAAGGCCAATAAGATAATGGGTTGCATCAAAAGGGGCATAGATGCCCGTGATGAAAATATAGTCTTACCACTTTATAAATCACTAGTCAGACCACACATGGAGTACTGTGTACAGTTCTGGGCTCCCGTGAACAAGGCAGACATAGCAGAGCTAGAGAGGGTTCAGAGGAGGGCAACTAAAGTAATAACTGGAATGGGGCAACTACAGTACCCCGAAAGGGTATCAAAATTAGGGTTATTCACTCTAGAAAAAAGACGACTGAGGGGAGATCTAATAACTATGTATAAATATATCAGGGGTCAGTACAAAGATCTCTCCCATCATCTATTTATCCCCAGGACTGTGACTGTGACGAGGGGACATCCTCTGCGTCTGGAGGAAAGAAGGTTCGTACACAAACATAGAAAAGGGTTCTTCACGGTAAGAGCAGTAAGACTATGGAACTCTCTGCCTGAGGAGGTGGTGATGGTGAGTACAATAAAGGAATTCAAGAGGGGCCTGGATGTATTTCTGGAGCGTAATAATATTTCAGGCTATAACTACTAAAGATGGGTCGTTGATCCAGGGAGTTATTCTGACTGCCTGATTGGAGTCGGGAAGGAATTTTTTCCCCTTAAGTGGGGAAAATTGGCTCTACCTCACAGGGGTTTTTTGCCTTCCTCTGGATCAACTTGCAGGAAACAGGTCGAACTGGATGGACAAATGTCTTTTTTCGGCCTTATATACTATGTTACTATGTTACTATGTTACTAAGTTATATCCTTGGATGGATTTGCCCATTCCTGAAGTCATGTGAGGTGTAGTTGGTTAGAGGGGTGGGGAATGTATTTATCATTCCATATAGATGTCTAGGATTAGACACGCCTCTGAACAGGAGTAATGGATATAATGTAACTTCTTGTTTTGATATCCTAACCAAATAGCTTTGTTATAATGTGACAAGTTGCTCTTACCCACATGTATTTATTTACTTATTGTGAAGCTTCTAGTGTCTGATATCAATGCCATATATATTAATTGGCATATATCATTGTTTATTTACTTATGATAAGCTTGTAATGCTTCATATATCATTGCCATATATATTCCTTGGCATATATAATCGTGTTTATATACCTATTTGTTTATAATCGTGTAACTAATAAAATCTGCATATTTTTATAATATCTGCGTATTATTTAATGTCAAAACTACATCTTTAGCATTAATGTCATCTCTCATGAAAAGAACTTATTATCTGAGGAAATAGTCGGCCTCAGATGTGAATTGTATCGATTGGGTTATCTACAATTCACCAGGTCATAATTTCAGGTAGTTATGAAAAAAAATATTTTTATGACCATAATTAATAATTCTTAATCGAATTATTACAAACCCGACAGGCGACATGATGGTGTGGCCTTGTGGAGGGACCATGGAGTGCAGACTCTAGGTGACTTTTATAAGGGGGGATCTATGAGGTCCTTTTCTCAACTCCAGGACAAGTTTGCGATCCCGAAACACATGTTTTTTAGATACCTCCAAATTAGACACGCCCTTTCTGCACAGTTTAGAAGGGGCATCAGAAAGATATCCAAGTATCCACTGATCGGAGTGATCTCCACACAGGGCCCTAGGGGCCTCATCTCGGCTATTTATACACACCTTATAACTGCTAAAATGAACACATCTCCATTGCCTGTGGAAGACAAATGGAGGGAATGTATTCCTTCGCTCTCAGAGACAGAGTGGGCTGAGGCCCTCGCAGCTCCTACAAGAGTTTCTCCCTCGGTTAACAACAAGCTGATACAGTTGCACATTCTCCACAGGAGTTATCTTACTCCTACCAGGTTATTTAAAATGGGTAGAATGGAGAGAGGTAACTGTCTCAGATGTCATCAGTCCAATGCCAATTTCTGGCATATGATTTGGAAGTGCAGATATATACAAAGATTTTGGCGAGATGTGACATCATTCTTGTCAGACTTGGTCTCTTCTTGCCCCAAGATGTGTGTGTTGGGAATTGTGGCTGACGAACAGTGGTCTCACCATCATAGGATATTTTTGGAAGAAACCTTATTCCTTGCTAGGAAGTTGATTGCGCTTAGATGGATGGCTGATAGGATGCCTACTCTAAATCAATGGAAACAAATAGTAAATCAGCTTATACCGAAGGAGAAATTGGTTTACACACATAGACGGTGTCCACAGAGATTTCAAAAAGTGTGGGGAGAATGGTGTGCATCCACAAACACGTTATCTAATCCAGTGTTTCCCAACCAGTGTGCCTCCAGCTGTTGCAAAACTACAACTCCCAGCATGCCTCAACAGCCAAAGGCTGTCCGGGTATGCTGGGAGTTGTAGTTTTGCAACATCTGGAGGCACACTGGTTGGGAAACACTGATCTAATCGATGATACCCCACATATGTCCCTTGAATAGAGGTTATGTTTGCTACTGTTTTCGTACACCCCTTAAGCCAGATTTTCTGGAATGCTACGTTCACCGCTATATGGAAAATGTTTTCTATGTATCAGAACCCCTGCTGCGCACAGGGAAAAACCATCTTGTACCATGTATTTTTTTGTTATGTTTTTGTTCTCTGATTTTATTGTACCGTGACATACAGTATGTCTTGTACTTCACTATTTGCACCATTATACTTCAATAAAACGAGTTAAAAAAAAAAGTACAGATACTGAAGAGAAAAATATATCCACCGTTTAAATTGAATGACAAGATTGAACAGTTAAACCACCATTTTATGCATACCGCCATTTTGTGATACTTTATGCAACACGTGTGCTCTTTAAGCCTACTGTTTCCATAGAACGGCCCATATCTTTGCTGAACACGGATATTAAGCTGTTCTCAGAGATACTTGTCTCTAGATTACATAAAGTTCTTCCTTCCCTTGTGGATATAGATCAGGTGGGTTTTGTGGCAAATATGTAATGCAGGGATGGAACAAGGCGCATCATTGACCTTCCTCATGTGGCTGAGCTCTCCAGGACCCCCACCCTTTTCCTGTCATTAGACGCGGAGAAAGCCTTAGATAGAGTTCATTGGCAGTACCTGGAGAAAGTGTTATAAAAATGTGGGCCTATTGTCACTGGCATCATAGGTTTGTACTCAAAACCCTCTGCCAGAGTTCTGGCATCTGGTTTCATCTCTAGAACATTCCATATGACCAATGGCACGAGTGTCCCTTGTCGGACCAACCCAAACATTACAGGTATCCAAGCAGGAGAGCAGTCCCATACTATAACACTATATGCAGATTCTTTGATTTTAACTGTTACCAATCCTGAGAGTTTTTCAATGGCTATATGGGATGTTCTACAGAGTTTCTCTGAGATTTCATATTTTAAACTGAAACTGAATGTAACCAAATCCAATGTCTTACCTATGTATATCATTGATAATGTCAGAGAAAGCATACTGATCTTATTTTGGTTCCATTGGGTTCAAGACCATATTGTATATCTGGGCATCCTATTGACCCCTTCTGTCAAAAATCTTGTAAATGTGAACTTCAGAGCCTTAATGACAGAACTAAAGGAAGACTATGTTGCTCTAGCTAAACTTAACTTGTCCAGGATGGCGAGAATTAACGTCACCAAAATGTTGGTTTTACTGAAAATACTATATAGGTTTCGATGTCTTCTCCTAAAAATACCTCTTAGTATAATTGCACAACTCCAGACAGATATCCTAAATTTAATAGTTCATCTGGTGCCCTACCAGACCCAGAATTTGGAAATCTGCATTATACCCTTCCATGAGACTGGAAGGTCTGGGGGTACCAGATGTGAAGAAATACTATTGGGCATCTTTAATATCACAAGCCAAATGGTGGGAATCTTCTAGCCTCCAAAGGTGGTTGCAAATTGAAGAATTTCTCATTAGGGGAGACTCTCCTAGAGGTCACCTAGCCACACAAGCATTAAAGCAATTTAACTGTGTTCTCCTATTAAATTCCATGGTGGCCACCTCAGAAGCTTGGTGACAATTGCTCTCCTCCCCATCCACGCGGCTCAATCTAGATAGGAACAAATTCCCCTTGATGTCACTGGAATATCACATAATTAATTTATCCCTGACTCATTGGACCTTAAAAGGAATAGACACTATCGGAAAGAATGGGGCATCCCTATTACAATTTGAAACACTACGTAACAAATTTGCCATCCCCAATACACTCTTTTACTAATATCTCCAAATCCGTCACCTATTAAACTCCCTCACTCATAATGTTACTCACATTCCAACCACAATGTTCTCCAGATTTTTTAACCTTTCTTCCGGAGCAAAGAAAGGCCTGTCCATTATCTACTCGTCCCTATCCTCAACCCACACCTCGTCTAAACTTCCCTTTATGATCAAGTGGAAACACGAACTAAAGACCACGTTTCAACTTACAGAGTGGCATGAGGCGTTGTTTTGTGCGATTAGGCCCATCCAAATGTATCAATCATGCAGAACAAAATAGAAAAATCAAACTGCGCTGTTACCTTACACCAGACAGACTAGCACGCATGAAAGGAGATTAGCCATCTTCCTGTTGGCATGGATGTGGGCATAGGGGGACTCCTGCACCCATGTGGCGGTTTTGCCCTAAGATATCGCCCTTATGGAAAGAATCATCTGGTCTAATAACAGGGGAAGCCTTCAACTTATCTCCAGAACTTGCTATATTATATATAGGCCTATTTAATATCCCGCAAAACTTGAGATGGATAGTAGCACACATCCTAACTGCTACACCTAAGGTTATAGCCTGGCACTGGAAACAAGGAATTACTCCCCTAATATCTGAAGTCCAGCATCTTGTAGATTAACATATGCAACACAAACTAATTTATTCACCAACTCTGCAGTCCAGGATCCGTGTTCTCAATCAATGGCTGCCATGGCTCTCAAGTTCACATGCCTCACCAATACCAGATTCTATTCTGTAAATGTCTCCACTTCCTTCTCCCTTTCCTTTCCTCTTTCCTTTGTTTTCTGTTAGCCTGCTACTCCTAAAGCCCATACTACATAAGACCTGAAGATGGATAAACTGGGTTTGGGTGACTCACTGAGTTCTATATTTGTGGTCTACCATATATGTTGTTTCCACATGCCTGTATGTTGATATTATGCTGTTACTATTTTGTGCCCATGGCCAGAATATTCTGGACTATTGTATTATTTGTGAAAAAATCTATTAAAATCTATTGAAACTAAAGTTACTTCATTAAGGGCTCTTTCACACTTGCGTTTTTGGTTTCTGTCCTAGAGTTCCGTCCTCGGGGCTCTAGGACGGAAATATACTGATCAGGATTATCCTAATGCATTCTGAATGGAGAGAAATCCATGCTGCGGATTTGTCTCCTTCCAAAAATCCGGAAGACATGCCATAACGCCGGATCTGGAATTAATGCCCATTGAAGTGCATTAATCCGGATCCGGCATTAAGCTAAACGTCGTTTTAGCGCATCGCCGGATCCGACGTTTAGCTCTGCGCATGCGCAGCAGCAGTTCCGATCGGGGCCCCAGTGTAAGCTGGGGCTCAGAACGGTTACCATGGCAGCCAGGACGCTACTGAAGTCCTGGCTGCCATGGTAAGTACTCTGCAGCAGTGTACTTACCTGCGCTGCGGCCTCCGGGCGCTTCTTCATGACGTCACAGGTCCGGGCGGCACATTGATCTATGGGCCGCGGGGACCTGTGACGTCATGAAGGAGCGCCTGGCGGCCGCAGCGCAGGTGACTGCTGCGGAGTACTTACCATGGCAGCCAGGACTTCAGTAGCGTACTGGCTGCCATGGTAACCTGAAAGCATTTCAAAGACTGATCAGGATCCTGATCGGTATACAAATGCTTTCAGGCGACTTGCGTTCTGACGGATCCGGCGGGACGGAAGTGCCCGCCGGATCCTCAGAACGCAAATGTGAAAGAGCCCTAACACTTTCCTGAAATTTAGATAATGAAGAGGTCAGGAGGACATTATCACGTACATATGAACCATGAAATGCAAAGTCTAATATCTCATAGTAATTCATAACCTTTTCCCAGAAAACTTCTCGCTAAACTATGCATCTGCACATTATTGAAACTTGGCCTCTTGCTAAATAGAAACAACATTCATCTTACAATAAGCTTCTAAGGTAATTTAAAATATTTTTATTAAGCAAATAAATGAAAGCAGGCACAATGGAAGCAGACTAGATAGCGTCAACAGTTATTTCATTCATTTGTTTAAAGCTATAGTCCCATATCACTGTCTTCTGTATCAGGTGTACTTTTCCATCTGGTGTAGGGGGTGTTCTGCTGGTCCTTTGTATAATGTATGCTTGGGAATCTTCAGGTAAGGTAAAATCTCATGTTGTGTGACAACAGTTGTAGATAGTAACCTGACCAGTGTGCAGGTCCCTCAAGCCCCCTTAAGTATCCAGTTATTTGCATCTGTCCTGCATGCTATGTACACTCCTGAGGGTAAACTGTAAACCCCTGTTCACTTCATCATAATATATGCAGCATAAACAATCATAGCAGTGACCTTGTAAAAACTCCAACTCTGGTTAGCATCATTGGTCAGAGGACTAAAATAAGTAAAATATCAAAGTTGTCACTAAAATAACTTTAAGTACTTTCACTCTTATTTATGCATCTTTCCCCCTGCACTGTTCTGTATCTCCAGATGGAAATACATGAACTGTGTCCCAAAATGTGTTATGTATCGTTCTGATTGTATACTGTACGTCCAATACCCACAAAGCGCCTCGTTTTGTCCTGGGAGCACTGAAAATGATCTGCAATGCTCCTTCAGGTATAATCCATATGTCCATATCCTTTATTCTTTTTTTTTTCTGTACCCCATCAGTCTCAAATCATAACCATGTCCTTCCGGCGCCTGCAGTGAGATTGGCCTGCCACCATGGCATCTTAATTCGTCCAGCTATTGGAGGGAATGCTGTTTGGTTATACCCCCCATCAACTAACTGGGTAGCATTCCAGCTCTAGATAGGGCATGGAACCTGAATTACTTGGGGAATGAGTGCGTGTCCAGCAGTCAGTTAAATTAAGACCCTTTGTTATTACCTCATGGTGCTTGCTAAACTTATCGGGGTCAGTTATTAAACAAAAATACGCCATCTGCGACTTCTCCCTGTTCACGGCAGGTCTAAAAAAGTGAGTGTGGCGTGGGTGGGGAAGGGGACTACAATTTTCTACGCCTGTTTTAGGCATAGAAAATGGTCTAAATGTAAGACACCTAGGAAGGTATCTTACATTTAGAAGTGGCGGAAAGTTATGTAAAAGCCGGTGTCTCTACATAACCTCTACAGATCCATCGCCAGTGCAGGGCTTTATTAAGACTGGCGTCTAAAACGCTGATCTTAATAAATGACCCCCATTGTTTCAATCCTTCTTGAGTATATCATTGTATGCACTAGCACTCTTAACAATTGTCAGTCATGTACTAATCTGAAGCAGAGAAATGAAACTGGATATGGTGGTGCACCTTCCTTGGATTTATGTACTGGTTTCAGTGGGAAACGTGTATCCAAACCAACTTCCCTTCCAATTTTACCAAAGTGGGAATGGCCATCTGTACTTGATGGTCCTTCCCATCGTTGATCGAGACCCTTTCAGATGTGTATTTTACAGCCACCCAGTCCCCTGGCTTTTTCTTCTGACACTCTTCTAGAGCATCCAGATCTGAAACAGAGGTCCGGGGCATACGCAGATCTCATAGGGCCCTATAGCAAAACTTAGTATGGACCCCCAGTATGTACATCAATCACTCCCAAGCAATGCAGAACATGTGCAACACCCCAGATTTCTTTTGAATTTATGTTTTTTAATAATGTGGGAAAAAAATTAATTAAATACAAATTGTAATTTTAAAAAGTTTCCTTTGGCCTCATCCACTTTATCCAACTTTTATGTTGGAAAAAGTGGAACAGGTGCTTCAAATATATGGTGCTCGATCTAAACAATGTATTTCTCAATGTATTTACACCAGAAAACACTGATAAATTTCCTGCTTTTCTTGTATTAGAAATAGCTGGCTGCCTGCAGCCGCCACTAGAGGGAGATCAGTGAATAGAAATTAATACAACTAATGAATACAGCACGGTGGATTAGTGGTTAGCACTGTTGTCTTGCAGCGCTGCGGTCCTGTGTTTGAATCTGACCAAGGACAACATCTGCATGGAATTTGTATGTTCTCCCCGTGTTTGCAAGGGTTTCCTCCGAGTACTCTGGTTTCCTCTCACACTACAAAGGCATACTGATAGGGAACTTAGATCCTTAGCCCCATTGAGGACAGAGTGATGCGAATGTCTGTAAGGCGCCGTGGAATATGTCAGCGCTATATAGTAATAAATAAATAATATAACCATGAAAGCTGTAATAATCTTTTGTATTGAGCTCCCCCTAGTGGTAGCTTTGTAAAAATGCAGTGTTTCACACAGGGAAGAAAAAAGGGAAGAGAAAAGGAAGTCCTAAGGTCTGCCACTATTGCAGGTACATTGCAAAAATGGTCAGCACCTGACTTCCAGTTCGTCGGCACGGGAAAGGAATCACTCCAATGGAAATATAGCAAAGAATCCCAGCTGACGCTCTTTGTCTTCAAAACATGTCTTTCTTTATTTCATCAATGCAGATACATATTGAGGACGCGTATTGGCCCGTCCAGCCTTCATCAGCTCCTGATGAAGGCTGGATGGACCGATACGCGTCCTCAATATGTATCAGCATTGATGAAATAAAGAAAGAGATACTTTGAAGACTAAGATCGTCCGCTGGGATTCTTTACTATTGCAGGTACGGCACTGATAGAGGTTGGTGATTTGGGTTAGTATTTGTTGTTACTGACACAGGCTTTTAAATATCTCTGACTATGCTGAAAGTATGGGATAAAATAGCATCCTGTATTGGCTGACCCTCCAAGGAGGATTTCATAGGTACCAGAACTTTTCTTGTGCTGATGTTAATAGTTATATACAGTATACTAGTTGTCCCTGCTCTCTTTGGCTGAATAATGTACCTTATAGCCAGTTCAAAAAGGTGAGAAGGAACTGGATTCTGAATTATGGCTTTAGGGCCCAGTTTTCTATCATTAATTAAATGGTTTCTATCTAAAGGGTATTGTAAGACTATTGTTATGTCAGCTTTATGGAGAACAAATGAATTATAGCAATCAGATAGCCTAAAATCAAATAGGCAGGGGGCTTCTCTACAGCATTTTCATTGTAGGTTTGTCAGTACTTTTAATTCTGCTTACAAAGAAGATAAATGCATTATGTAGATATATTGGCCTATTCTCCAGAGTGACCTAATTACGAGGAATATCTTGCTTTGAACGCCCAGTGTCATTTTCAGAAAAGCCCAGAATTTTAAGTCCCTACTCACTCAAACGAAGTTGTGGCAGCTTCTAGCAGTAGAACCCAGTGTTCATTGCTAGTCGCGGCTTCTGAAATGAAAAATCAGGGCTTTCAGGGGTTAATTAGATAGAAGAAATACCTTATCCATTTGAGCGCGAAGAGGCCACCACGGCCATCTTTATTGAATTTTTAAATCGGATCAAAGTCCACATGGGATACTTCGATTCGCTCAACACTAATCATTGCATTTCATGTATTGTGTGCATGTACTACAAATCCCATAAGGTTGTATAAAGAGTGGGAGGTCCCGTGAGGCTAGACAGGGATGGCTCCACCCTTCCTCTCTAGGAGGAAGATTCTGGAGGTAATGGCTGCCTGCTGAGGAGTGAACACCTCAGAGCAGCAAGGAGCAGAGCCTGTAGAGAGATTCCATTCCCCTACAGCCCACAAGCAACGTATGTGCCAGCCCTCAGAAGAGAAAAGATCTGCAGAAGGTTTAGCCGACAGAATGGGATTGCGAACAAAGAAGGTAACTGCTAATCTGGCTACGACCTCCTCTGCATGTGGTGGAAACATTGTAATCTACAAGCCGCCCACCATAACCAAAGGACAGGAGGGCCCCCTGTTCAGAGGCTGTATTCCTCTGAGGATACTTATATATATCTCATGATGGAGAAAGTGCATCCCGCTAGGCTGGGAAAAGGAGAGATTGACCAGTCTAATTGTGAATGAGAGAAGCTAGCCTCCATATACAACTTTTGGTAACTACTGGAAACTACTGTAAAGACTGCATTTCATTGAATAGTCCTTGTGTGGACATTGGATCACCTGCTGACCAGCTTCAGTAAAGTACTGTGGAACTGTTATACCAACACTTGTCTCATCATTATACCGCACTACATTTGCACCGCAAGGTGCTGGCATCATGACAACGGGACACTGCCTCACACCGTAAAACCGCAACATCAAAGGCACCTCAACCACCATCAGGCAGGAGAGCCCCAGAACCAGAGTGTGCCCTGAAGGGAAGAACTGGTGCTCCCTTCCTGTCACTGGATGCCAGCCTAAGGAGCTTCAGAAAACCGTGAGTTTTACTTCAGCACCCATCTGGCCACCCACACTCGCCCTCGCCCCTGCGGCCTGGTCGCTGAAACATCATGTCACTTGTGCTAGTGAATATGTAATTTACATCCTTACCTGCAGTTGTAACATCTAATATGTTGGCTGCACGACCCAATGTATAAGGACCAGACTCAACAAGCACCACTACAATATACGACAATGACTCTTGACTTACAGTGTCTGTATACACTTTGCTCAAGTATATTCCAAGGATCCTAGTAGTCTAAGATTAACTATCAGGTCTACCTATCGGGAATCATTCTGGATTTTGAAACTAAAAACATTGTTCCTGGATGGTTTGAATAAAACCATCAAAACAGTGAAGAAATAGTGACCCCTTCTGCTGTTGTTTTAGGGCACAGTTCTGATTTATGCTATGTAGTACCCTTTATATGTCACATTATATTTCATAATATTCACACTTATGTTCCCGGGTACAGCAACCTTAGAAATAATGGTGATAATAAGGCTACAAGAATCACAAAAATAAACGTGGCCTAGATGGGTGGGACTGCTCCAGACCCCAAACACTGTGGCGTGTTTCTAACTGGGGGGGCAGTTCCTCCGCATGTGGTTCGCAGCGAACGGCTATCCCCAGCAAAAATTGCATACAATGGAGGATGCCGGCGCGAACTACAAGCACCACACAAACATCCTACACAAAATAAAACATGTGCGGATGAAAATATATAAACACATAACTCACAGAAAAAAGATGCACCACATGGATAAGCAACTGACAACACTGGCTAATCCCTCACTCTGGTGTTAAAAGCTGAGAGATTCGCCAATATTTCCAATCAGGAACATATCGGAGCCCCTTTAGGCACCACTACACGGTATCTCAGCATGACATGGGGTCCTACCACTAGACTACCTATGGTGTGTGAACAAGGTCTGAACAGGTATTAAGCAGCCTTGCATTGTATGCAATTTTTGCTGGGGATAGCCGTTCGCTGCGAACCACATGCGGAGGAACTGCCCCCCCAGTTAGAAACACGCCACAGTGTTTGGGGTCTGGAGCAGTCCCACCCATCTAGGCCACGTTTATTTTTGTGATTCTTGTTTTATATGTATTGAATGTGCCATTGCATATGGCTTGTAAACATTCTGTTGCACCTGGAAGCCGGTGTCACATGGTCTGTTGTAGGTGTAGCTTGCGGCCTCATTTGTTCCCCATTGCATTGTTGGTCCTGCAATGCAGGTGAGTTGGATGGGGCTGTAGGCTGCTTAATACCTGTTCAGACCTTGTTCACACACCATAGGTAGTCTAGTGGTAGGACCCCATGTCATGCTGAGATACCGTGTAGTGGTGCCTAAAGGGGCTCCGATATGTTCCTGATTGGAAATATTGGCGAATCTCTCAGCTTTTAACACCAGAGTGAGGGATTAGCCAGTGTTGTCAGTTGCTTATCCATGTGGTGCATCTTTTTTCTGTGAGTTATGTGTTTATATATTTTCATCCGCACATGTTTTATTTTGTGTAGGATGTTTGTGTGGTGCTTGTAGTTCGCGCCGGTATCCTCCATTGTATGCAATTTTTGCTGGGGATAGCCGTTCGCTGCGAACCACATGCGGAGGAACTGCCCCCCCAGTTAGAAACACGCCACAGTGTTTGGGGTCTGGAGCAGTCCCACCCATCTAGGCCACGTTTATTTTTGTGATTCTTGTTTTATATGTATTGAATGTGCCATTGCATATGGCTGGTAAACATTCTGTTGCACCTGGAAGCCGGTGTCACATGGTCTGTTGTAGGTGTAGCTTGCGGCCTCATTTGTTCCCCATTGCATTGTTGGTCCTGCAATGCAGGTGAGTTGGATGGGGCTGTAGGCTGCTTAATACCTGTTCAGACCTTGTTCACACACCATAGGTAGTCTAGTGGTAGGACCCCATGTCATGCTGAGATACCGTGTAGTGGTGCCTAAAGGGGCTCCGATATGTTCCTGATTGGAAATATTGGCGAATCTCTCAGCTTTTAACACCAGAGTGAGGGATTAGCCAGTGTTGTCAGGTGCTTATCCATGTGGTGCATCTTTTTTCTGTGAGTTATGATAATAAGGCTACCACTAAATAATTTAACACACTGCTCTCAAATAATGGAACTTCAGCAATGAATCTGGTGAATTAAGCTTAATAAACAGCACACGTGTACATGGATAAAGTACCTCTAGGATCTCAGATGATGATCAGAATGCCCAGGTGTGCAAGTACTGAGCTGCCCTTGTTTGTACTCAGTGTTTGTAGTATCTCCTTTCTTCAAAGTATAGTTAGTCACACGCAATGTATTGAGTGAAAGGATAAGCAGGGGAGCCCCGGTCAGTGGGTCAATTCATGATCAAGTTAATATAGAAATATGGTCACGGGCGTAGGAAGCGGGGGGGACGGGGGAGTCGGATCCCCCCCAAGAAATAATGCAGGGGGGACGGGTATGCACTAGGCCGGCAGCCTATCAGATGTTGGTACAGGCACGATGACGTCATGGTGCCGTCTGTGAGCCGTACAGCGCGGGACACAGGCCGGAAGAGGCCTGCATCGCATCGCTGTGACGGATGGAGGTAAGTATAAGTGTCTTGTTTTGTGTGTGTGTTTTTTTTTAACCGGACCCACTGGCCCATAAGGAGGGGAGGGGAGGGGAGGGGAGAGATTTTTGGCACTTGGGGGGGGGGGGGGGGGCAGAGAAATGTGGGTGTGGCTTGAGGGTGCCCCATAAGTGCTGTCCCCCCCAGATTTTTGGGGCTTCCTATGCCCCTGAATACGGTTCGCTTGTCATGACATCACTCCTTTGTCGGATGTAGTGCATTCCTGCTATCTACTTTGAGATCATCATCTAAGATCCTAGGGATACTTTATCCTTTAACAACGGTGATGTTTATTAAGCTTAATTCACCAGATTTATTGCTGAAGTTTCAGTGTTGAAGGGCAGTGTGTTAAATTTTTTAGTGGTTGCTTGCTTTAGGCATCATTTAGTGCTTTTAAGCGGTTATTCACTCTCACATTGCTGCTACCTTTTGAGTCCATTTAGGAGTGTTTGAGCCAGTACATTCATGGTTATGTGATAATAATTAGTGTTGAGCAAAACAAAGCATTCAAAGCGGAATTTGGTCCGAAGTTTAAGAAAACTTCGATTGGCAACAAAGCAAATTTCCTCACGCTTCGTGGGAACGAATCACGTTTTCCTAAAATGGCAGCTGCATGTGTTACAAAGTGAAAGTAAGAAGCCCGGGAACGCAAGATCACCCATAATACAATGCAGCCAGCCAATCCACAGGTAGCCAGCCCTATAAAAGCCTCATTCCGTGTGGTCTCCGCCATTGTCCTGTGAGCTGAGCATAAGAAAAGACGTGCCAAGCACTCATGCGCTAGGGACAGTGATGCTGCAATAATCCATGGGCCATGTTTGATCCATCCACCTTGTTCGGCATCTGGTTTTACCCTACTAATTTTAAAAGCGAAATACCATTAGGTTCATAGTAGGGAGGGATCCCAGACCTTATGGAGGGATCCACATGGGATTATGGTCATCCCTATTGTGAATTACTCAATTTTATCGCTTTGAGTAAGATTTTCCCACCGAAATACTGTGTACCATCTCTGGTACCAAGGTTGATAATAGGCCACACTATATTTGCAACCAAAATAGCATCCTGTTGGAAATCGAGTGATCTACCAAATTTCAACACAATTCTGAGAGAACTGGATAATAGCTGCTTATATGAAGGTTTATGGGCCTCCTTTAGAAATCCCAAAGCTTCATTTTCTCTGAATTGGGAATTATGGCTCAATCATAGCCAATGTATGATTCCTCTAAATGCTTCCATCAGATCCTAAAATCTCCACCATTACGATTCGCGCTCTTAATAGTGTGTGTATATTTTCAACTATGCATGAAATAGTCTCATGTTGAAATTAACGCTTGGCTTACTGTTTTATGTTGGTACTCATTGTACATTAGTAATTGTCTCCAACTTGACATTATTATTATTGTAATTACTATTTTACCTTTGTATTAATTTGAGCTATATCTGTAACCTTTTTTAAAATCTAATAAAAATCGAATGTTCAAAAAAATAAAAAGAAGGACAGGGGCTGCTGCATTCACGCTCCAGCTCCGTCGATCCCCGCCAGGGGGGGCCGGAGCACACCCAGATGATCACAGCATCTAAAGGTTTAAAAGTCTGTGACCGGCCATAATGCTGGACATTAGTGCTAGGTGGCTGCTCTTTAAAACAGCAGACACCTGGCAGCCATGGAACCTGCTGCATGCTCCAGTGGGCACCATTTATAAATGCCCTGCCACCAAAGTAAATTTACTGTTGACGGTCGGAAAATGAGACTGGGCCACCAAGTGGGAAGAATATGGTGAGGCAGAGTGGCCTGGGTATATCTAATTTATAGCGATCCTTGACAAATTAATTCAGACAAATCAAATTTCTTGGTGAACTAATCGGCCAAATCGAAGTTTTCAAAACTTCGCTCATCTCTAATAATAATGCTGCTTTATACTTGGCTAGTCTTACTACTGTCAAGTGCTTGGTTTTCACCTGAGCTAGCATCTTTGTTACTTCATGACTAAATAGGCTAAATGTAGTCTGGTAGTGGTAAGGCAAGTAATGCTTTTGGGGAATGTAATATCTCCTTATGGAGGGTACCTTGAACTAGTATGTTTTGTGTTAACTGTTGTAATGTCTTTTGTTGTTAATCTGTCAGTTTTAGTGACCCTTGTTTTTTTTTCCACGACAGAGCTTCATAGAGAACTTCTTATGGTATTAAAGCCCCTGGTATCCATTCCCTACAATAACCTACAAGCCCAAAGAAGCCCTCAGTAGTCTCAAAGTACTAGGAAGCAGGACCTGTTGTATGGCTGTCCTTCTCTCATAAGAGAAATGTTTGCCCTTCGGGGTAATGCAGTGACTTAAAAAAGTTACCCTGGTACATGCTAGTTGCAATTTCTCCCTGGTTGTCTTGCATCCTGCTTTAGCTAAAAAGAAAAGACTTATCAAACTGGTGTAAAGTAGAACTTGCTTAGTAGCCCCTGACAGCTCCTTTGGAAAATGAACGGTGGAATCTAATTGGTTGCTATGGGCAACTAAGCCAGTTCTACTTTACACCAGTTTGATAAATCACCCCAGTAGACTCCTCAAGGCATTCATGTCTTCTGGTCAAATGATGAAGTTGTCTACATACTGGAGCAATTGTGCAGTTTCCTTATGGGGTTTCCCCCTTTCTGTAAAAATGCAGAGGGTAAAGTAGGTCCACCCTGTGGTAGCACAGTATTGAAATCCCCTAGAAACGCAAGACACTGTATACAGGATTTCTTCAGGGGGACTGAGAAGAATGTATTGGCCAGGTCTATTACTGTGAAACACCCGGACCTTGGGGAAATTTGATGAGGATTAGGGACTATAGTGGTATCTATAACCATTTGCTTGTTCATTTTCCTTCAGTCAAGGACCATTCGGAACTCATCTGTTTTACCCTGTTTCACTTTTTTTCCTACTGGGAAGAGGGGCTTATTCCAAGAGGATCTGCATTTTTGCAAGATTCCCATTTTTGGATACTGTTCTATCTCTTTGTAAATGACCTCTGTTTGGTCCTTGCTTAAGGGGGTACTGTTTATATCTTATAGTCGTATAATTTGGATTGAGTATGTTTGTAACTGGTTGCACATCAACATCCATTCTATCTGTAGCTCATATTCTATCTGGTACTTGTAAGAAAAACTCATCTTCACTAACTGCTTTTTCAGCTCCGTCAATTTGTAATTCTTCTTGCGTGTGAGGGTGTTTGTGTTCCTGAATGTACATATACGTGTCATATGCCAGTTGTTTTCCAGAAGTATGACTGTCCAGTATCAACCCATTAGGGATGTGCACAAATTTCTCTTCTAGTGGGGCCAAAATATCTGCTCCTAGTAGATTCACAGGGCATGTGTCTAAAATCAACACCCTGGCAAAGACATGCAAGTAAGTTGCTAGCCTTATGTGGATCATTTTTGTTTCTGCCATAGATATAGTCAGGGCCGACGTCTGCAGCCGGCACACTCGGGCAACTGCCGGGGCCCACTGCTCCTGGGGGGCCCACTGTGCCCACTCACTCCTGCAGCTGCCTGTTATGAATTCTAGGGCAGCTTAACCCAGCAATGCAGATAATTTTCGCCATGTGCACTGCTGGGGTGGGCGGCCCCAGGACTCAGAACGGGGTAGATGGAGTTTCCTACCGGGCTAAAGGACCTTCCTGATGTCACAGAGAGGAAGAGCATGTGCCCGTAGCGCTGAGAGTAGTGAGTAGCACCCATGCTACAAGAGGTCGGTCTGCATCTGAAGACTCAGAGTCCTTAAAGGATGTGGTCGTCTGCGGGATAGTCTGGATGCGGGTCCAACTGTTTGGCCAAGACGTCGGCAATAAGGGGGTCGTGCTGGTGGACCATTTGTCCCAGGGAGGGATGGACATGACACTAGGTATCAATTTGCTGAGAGACCTAGACCATCAACTCTATGCCAAAAAAGGGCCGAAGTTTTGGCAACGGGCCACCACACACCGGCCGACCAAGAAGGTTCTACAGCAGATGGTGAGGAGCTGTAGTCTGCAAAAGAGCAACATGTCCAGTCGGCCCATTGGACACGTTAAGGTCCCACGGAGGACCCCAATGAAGATCCCACCTCGACAAGGTCAAATATTGATGCTGCCAGTGGGGGCTGGACGACAACTGAATGGACTGGAGGTCCTGATCGAGCCTGCTTATCAAGAGGAAACGCATACTCGCCCACTGGTAGCCCGGGCCCTCGCTATTGTGAAGGATGGATGTGTGCCTGTACGCTGCCTCAATGTTGAACACTGCACGTTAACTGTTCCTGGGAATACCTTGCTGGCCAAAGTTTATATATTCGAAGGGGATATACCTCGACAAAGGAGCATTTACGTTAGGAGATTAGCCTGGACCATTGCTGTAGAGGTCCATCAAAGGGAGACCCCGACAGTGGAGTGGAACGGTAGAGTAATCATAGCCCAGATGGAGGTGGACTGCAAGACCCTGACTCCAGGACAACAGAAGTTGTTGGAAGACACCATTTGGGATTTTCAGGAGGCATTTTCTCATTCAAGGTTTTTATTGAGGTTTTCAAATAAAGTAGATATGACATACAGAAAACAGCATATTACAATGTGTCACAATGGTATGAACAGCAAAGATCAGCCTCCAAGAACAAGAGTCAGTAAGGTATATCTTCCCACATGAAAAGGCACAATAAACATGAGCCAGTACATGAGTAAAAGAAGCAAATTGACAAATTGAATATGTGGGACATAGAAAGCAATAGGGGTCCAACCCCAACAAGTCTCACACACGACAAAAGGGGGGGGGCACAAAACAAAAGACCAAGCATGAAGAAGAAAGGAGCAAGGGAAGCAGGTGCAAGGAAGGGCGGGGTAATACACATATACGTCACAGACGGGCATTACGAAACTCATCTGACCCCTGGAATGTTTTCCATGGACCCCAGGTGCGAACAAATCGAGACAGGAGGCATTTTCGAGACATGATGAGGTCTTTGGGTGTACTTCCGCCATCAAGTACGAAATCCACACAGGCGATGCTGCCCGATCAAGGAACGTTACAGACAAATCCCACCTAAAATGTAACAGGCGGTGAAGGTTATGGTGCCCAGCATGTTGGAAAAATGGGTGGTCCAGGAGAATCAAAGTCCTTGGGCTGCTCCAGAAGTCTTGTTGTGGAAGAAAGATGGGAGTCTTCGGTTCTGCGTGGATTATCGGAAGCTGAATGCCCAGACCGTCCGGGATGCTTAAACCCCGGCAGAGTCAGCCGCTGAAGAGGTCTGCAAACACTTTATACAGGTGTTCGGGTACAGGATACATTCGGACAAGGTAGCATGTTTTCAAGGTAATCTAATGAATGAGCTGTACCAACTGTATGGGATCAAATGTTCCCGCACCAGGGAAACGTGGCATGCGAGCGGTTTAACCACACCTTGCTCCAGATGCTGCAGACTCTAGAGGACAGCCAAAAGGCTTGGTGGCCCGAGTACCTACCTGAACTGACGTGGGCCTATAACAACAGGGTACACAGTACCACCGGATACCACCCATATATGCTGATGTTTGAGAGAGCCGGATAGGAGATTGAAAACCTCCACATGCCCGATCCGATGGAGCCACCACACATGGGTGCAAGAGCACCACTGCCGGCTAAGAGTGATCCACAAGGTTGTGGGGTGGAGCCTTGGACAAGTGGTACACCCTAATCCAAGACCAGTGCAGGGAGATGGGTATGCTTCGGATGATCGAGTGATGGTCAGCTGTCTGGGAGGTTGGATAGGCAGTGGAAGGCGGTCCCATACACAGTGAAGAGAAGGGTAGACCCTGCCATCCCAGTCTATGAGGTAGAGCAAATAGGGACTGGGGGTCCCTCACAAAACTTGCACCTTAACATGTTGAGGCGGTAAATATTCATATGCTGGATACCTAGGCCCTTATTTCCCTATATGGCCCTGGAATAAGATAAGTACCAGAGACAACCCATTCTTCCTAAGATGGACAAATGGAAATCTCTGTCTCAGGTCCAGATACAAACAACAGGGAATATAACAAACACGTTCTTAATTCCAGGACGATAGGTGACAGTGAAATTGAATCTGGTGAAAAACAGGGCCCATCTGGCTTGTCTTGGGTTCAGTCGTTTCGCCGACTCCAGATAAGCCAGATTTTTGTGATCAGTAAATAACGTGATTGGATGAATCGCCCCTTCCAACCAATGACACCATTCCTCAAAAGCCAATTTAATGGCCAGCAACTCCCTGTTACCCACATCTTAATTTTTCTCAGCGGGGGATCGTTTTTTCGAGAAAAATGCACATGGTCGCCATTTACCAGGTGATGGGCCCTGTGACAAAATTGCTCCTACTCCCACCTCGGATGCGTCCACTTCCACAATAAACGGTTGTGACATATCTGGCTGCACCAATAGCATAAGGAATGCATGTGCATTCCTTAATCGCAGAAATGGCTTGCAACACTGAATCAGACCATACAGAGACATCTGTTTCCTTTCTTAGTCATGTGCATTAAGAGTTTTACTATTGTCGAATAATTCTTAATGAATTTTCGGTAATAGTTGGTGAACCCTAAAAACCACATACTGTAAGAGCCTTTAGATTTTCGGGTCGATCCCAGTCTAATACAGCACGACTTTCTCAGGACCCATTTGAAAACCTGAAGATGACAGCAGGTAGCCCAAAAACTGCACCTCGTGTACTGCAAAAACACACTTCTCTAATTTTGCGAACAATTTATTATCCCTTTAGGATCTGTAACACCTGTCTCACATGATTCTAATGTGTTTCCAATGTCACGATCAGTGTGGGAGAAAAAATCCACACTGAACACAGTAGGGGAGGGAAACAGTAACTGGGCCTGGAAACTAGGAAAGGAACAGGTCACCTCCTAAACAACCCTAATCCAGGCCCTAACTACCTATCAATATGAATAGACCTTGAAGGTAGGAATATTCATATGCTGGATACCTAGGCCCTTATTTCCCTATATGGCCCTGGAATAAGGTAAGGACCAGAGACAACCCATTCCTCCTAAGATGGACAAATCGAAGTCTGTCTCAGGCCCAGATACAAACAATAGGGAATATAACAAACACAATACAATAAGGAAAGCCAAGACTTAGCTTAAAGTAGAAAAGTGGCAACTCCAGAAGCAACACAGAGTACAACCAACCAGCTAGTTTGAAGGCAGGAAGAAAATCTATAAACCGCACCTCCAAGAGTGAGAAGTGGCTACTTATGGGGAAGGTAAATTACCAACAAGAAACACCTGAAGCAAGGGGTGTGGTATTCACCAAAACACAGACACAATAAGATCCACAAGGAACTTGTCAATTTAACCCACATGATGATCTCTGATTTCCTGGTACCTGCCACGGGAACGTCCGTGACATCGAACTCTTGTGGGTAGAGTAGAGTTGAAGAAAAATCTGTATTTGTACATAGGTGAGTCAACCAGAATTCACTAACATTGGGAATGTGTAGAAGAGACCTGGGAACAGATTTCGGTCGAGACATGCTTGAATCTGATCGAGAGCATGCCCAGGAGAAACATAGAATGTGTCGGCAGATAAGAACCATTTGGCCCATCTAGTCTGCCCAATAAGGAGGATTGTGTTGAAAGCACTGTAGGAATACATTTAAGAATAGGAAGCTTAGAACAGGTCTTGATATACCTTTTCAAAATTAGCAATGTGTCTTTAATCTTTCTACCCCGGGCCAGTTTTCACCTTCCTGCCCAGGCCATTTTTTGCAAATCAGACATGTGTCACTTTATGTGGTAATAACTTTGGAACACTTTTACTTATCCAAGCTATTCTGAGATAGTTTTCTCGTGACACATTGTACATCACGGCAGTGCTAAATTTGAGTTAATATATTTTTTCTTTATTTATAAAAAAGAAAAAAATTTACCAAAAATTTTGAAAAATTCGGCCAATTTTCTAAATTTGAATTTCTCTAGTTTTAAGACAGATAGTAATGCCTCATAAAATAGTTATCAGTCACCATTCCCCATATGTCTGCTTTATGTTGACATTATTTTGTAAATGTCATTTAATTTTTTTAGGACGTTAGAACGCTTAGGAGTTTAGAAGCCATTTTTAAAATTTTCAGTAAATTTTCCAAAACCATTTTTTTTAACACCAATTCAGTTATAAAGTGATTTTAAGGATCTTACATAATGGAAACCACCCATAAATTACCGCATTTTAGAAACTACACCCCTCAAATTATTCAAAACTGATGTTACAAACTTTGTTAACCTTTTAGGTGTTCCACAAGAATTAAAGGAAAATGGGGGCAAAAATGTAATTTTTATGCAGATTTTTCATGTTAATCAATTTTTTCTTGCAGCACAGCAAGGGTCAACAGCAAACTAAGATGTGGGATGAGATGGTGGTTTGATTGGTACCATTTTGGGGTACATAAGACTTTTTGATCACTTGGTATTACACTTTGTGAGGCAAGGTGACAAAAAATGGCTGTTTTAGCATATTTTTTTTTTTTTTTATTCTTTACAGCATTCACCTGAGGGGGCACCTCATGTGAAATTTTATAAAGCAGTTTTTTACGGACGTGACGATACCTAATATGTCTAAACAAAAAAATGCAACAGCACTCTGCAACCAGAACTCTGCCCAAGATAGAAGCCATAAGAGGACATAGTGTACTAATCCACGCCTGCAAACAGTGGAGACATATGTCTCCACTGTTTGCAGGCGTGGATTAGTACACTATGTCCTCTTATGGCTTCTATCTTGGGCAGAGTTCTGGTTGCAGAGTGCTGTTGCATTTTTTTGTTTGTATGTATACCTGCCACTAGCTACGTGCACCTGCATACAGGGAGTGCTGACTGAAACCCCCCTTTGTGTTTATGATACCTAATATGTCTATCATTTTTATTTTTGTTAAGTTTTACACAGCAAATGCATTTTTGAACAGAATTAAATCTCGTTTTTATGTTGACATTTTTTTAGAGCTATATTTTTTTTATTTTTAGGGTGAATGTCTTAGGTAGGGTCTTATTTTTTGTGGGATGAGATGATGGGTTGATTGGTATCATTTTGGGCTAAATACACCTCTTTGATCGCTTGGTATTACACTTTTTGTGAGGAAAGGTGACCAAAAATGGCTGTTTTGGCACTTTGTTTTTTGTTTGTTTTTTTACTGCATTCACTCGACATGGTGGATCATGTGATATTTTTATAGAACTGGTCGATACGGATGCGGAAATATCTAATATGTATACTTTTCTTTTTTTTCCTATAAAAATAAAATAATTATTACTTAATTATGGGAAAAGAACGCTTTTATTTTTTTACTTGAAACTTTTATTTTTTTTTATTATGCAAAACGTTATTATTATTATTACTTGAAAACTTTATTTATTTTTTTTACTTTTTTTCCCCCACAACTTTTGGGGGTCTAATCCCCTGTATAATGCATTACAATACTTCTGTATTGTAATGCTTTGGCTGTAAGGGTATTACAAACTGGAATACACTTACAGCCTTCCTGCCTGTGAGATCGGGCAGGCGCGGCTCCTGCACCCGTCCGATAAGCGCGCCGTAGTACTACAGCAATGGTTGGGAAGTAACTTCCTGCAGCGCTGTGCTATTACAGTGCTGTTCGGGAAGGGGTTAACAGTGGAAAGAAAAGAGGCGTTATCAGGTTTCCCCAATGCAGTGGCTAGGAGTAGATACTCCAGGTTGTCAGTATGACATGTCTGTCTTTCACTGCCCCATAGTGCCCCCAAATAATGCTCCTATAGTACCACTCTCCCCTCTAGTGCCCCCCATAATATGCCATTAAAAAAGTCCCCTTTAGAGCCCCCAAATAATGCTCCTATGGTGCCAGTGCAACTAGATGCCCCATATTAATTAATTTGACCCCACACTGCCATCCATTTATTTGCCCCCCCCGGCCCCATATTAATTAATGTACCCGCCTTACGGCCATTCATTTATTTTCCCCCACACTGCCCCATATTAATTAATTTACCCCCATTTGTCCCCACTGTCCCATTAATTTTCCCCCAAATTGCCATTTTCCCCCTCCCCCAGATAAACACACAAAACACACAAAAAAACAGGCCAACACTTACCTGTGTCCTGGATGGTGAGGTAGGGTGCGACTCAGATGCGCGATGATGTCATCGCGCACGTCGCACAATGATGTAATTGCGCGGTGCCGGGCTTCTACCACCACTTAGGCCTTGGGCCTACTCGGCCAGAAGCCTATAGTGGTGATAGGCGGCGGGGCAGGGAACTATGCGCTCCCGTGCCCCGCCGCAGTGCAATTAGAACCAGGCCGCCTGTGCGATCAGTGGTGCGGCCCTGGAGGATAAAAAAATAAAATAAAAAATGAATGGTTCTAGAGAGGGTCCAGACCTGTTGGACCACCCCCCTGGGTGCGCCACTGGTCCTAATGGACCAGAGGGCCTCAGATGGGTATCTTAGAGTCAGGTCTCTTTAGGGATAGAGAACCATCATCTTCTTAAATTGTAGATGTATCTTTCTTCTTCAGGGAATCAAGCTCTGTGGTATCAAGTTGCCATTGCTTGAGGAGCTTCTGGCCTTGTTCCAGACTGAATTATACATAAAGTCCCTTCTCTGTGGATAAGCAGTTTAGTGGGAAATCCCCATTTATATAGTACTTTGTTCCCTCTCAGACAGGCAGTAATAGGCTGTCATTTTTTCCTCTCAAGTGTTGTTGCTTGTGAGAGGTCGCTGAAGAGAGAGATTTGGTTGAAAGGTTCTAGTAGAGTATGCATCTTTCTAGCCACCATCATGATCTCCTCTTTAATATGATAAAAATGGATGCAGGCTAATACATCTCTGGGTTTGTTATCGGGATGGACTTCGGTTTAGGGAGCCTATGTGCTCTGTCCACTGTAAGGTCAAGGTTGGTAGCCTCTGGCAGCAGGGCCTGCATTAAATTCTGTATATATTTAGAGAGTTCATTGGGGGGAATTGACTCAGCTATCCCCCTGAATTTTATGTCCTAGAACGTTCTTCTAGGTCCGCCATTTTTGCTTTCATAGCAGATATATCATCGTCAAATAAGTTGTGGGCGTCCACTAGGGTATTGTGAGCCCCGATGTATTCGGCCATTTTATGTTCAATGTGGCCCACTCTATCTCCCAGGTCATCAATGTCTGCAGACAGAGAGTTCCACATTTTGATAATGTCTGCCTTTATGGAACTGTTTAAAGTGTAACTTCCATTTCACTACCAAAAATGAAATTGGCTTTTCTGCTGCACTTCCTTTGGTGATCTCATACAGCTAACCAGAGACAAGCCCTGAAATTACATGAAATCAGTAAGCATTTGTTTTAGCCTCTTAGCCTTTTAGCCAACAGTCACATTAAAAGGTTTTTTAGGAACCATTTGGGGTAAATATAGTATATAAAATAACTTTTATTATTTTATTTTAGGGGGAAAGGTAAAAAAACAGCAATTTTTACATTATTTTGTGCAATTTTTTTACGGTGCTCACTGTGTGGTAAAAATAACGTAATTTTTTTTATGTATATATATTTTTTTACTATCTTTCTCTCCTCTGTCAGCTCTGCAGCTACTCCCTCATTCTCCTCCACACTGACGGGGGGTGGGGGGACTGCTTTAGCTGCTCATTTCTCTGGTTTGGTATCAGCTAGAGTTATGGGTTTTGTATTGTTTGAAAGTTGACATTCTAAGCTTTCAGACAACAGAATGAGAGCAATATGTTCAGTACAGGGGGAGATCACTGATCACTGATAGAAATCAGGGTGCTGTGAATCAAGCTGAAAGGGAAAGTAAAAGCAGGTTACTTTCTAACAGTGATTTCTCCTCTGTTGCTTGGACTTTAGCTGTAATTTTGGTTTTGTTTCAAACAAGATCAGTTGCGTGTTTGTAGCTGCTACCATTCAGGAGATGGCAGCATTTAAAGCAGCCCGAGCCCCTCCACTTTCTGCCCGAGCCCAAGCACTCAGGGCTGAGCTCCTCCTCCCAGTACTCTCCCCGTCTTTTGTTTATATCAGAGAGGAGACCGCCTGCACATGACGACGCTTTGAGAACATGCCTGCTCAATGTGAAAGTGACATGCATTTCTGGGCCTTATTATGAGGTAAAACTGAAAACGGGTAAATTATAAAGCACAAAAACATTAATACAGCAGGGTGTACTATACCATTAGGGTATAAAAAATGAAACGGCAGTTACACTTTAAAGCAAGGAGCATTTCCTTCATGAGATCTACTGTAATGGTTTCATTGGAGGTGGGGATATGTGCAAAACCCCCTGTGGTTTGTGGGGAAAAGGCCATATGCCTTCATACCTCATGTTCAGAGATGGAGGGATCCTCTCTCCTAGGCCTTTCCTTTGCCAGGCTCCTGACTGTGAATGAGTCAGATAGAGCTGCGCCATCTTCCTCTTCTGCTTCATGGATGCGAAGATTTGCTATGGGGTAATTAGAGGAGAGCGTTGATGCTGACCTTGTATTCTTGGGAGTCTTGGAGTGGCTTTATTTTTTTATTTGCTGAGAGCTTTGTTTCTTCTCTTTTAATGCTTGTGCAGGTGCTGGAGAGGAGCCGCTGCTGGAGGTGCTCTTTTCTGCCGCCCGCCGCCATCTTTCCCGCCTCTCCCCTCTGCCACAAAGAAGTCTGCCAGATGTCTTGGAGGTTCCCTGGTTCTCCTGCCTTTGACCATGGTGAGTCTTCTGGTCTATGGGAGCTTCAAGAGGGTGGAATTGGGTTTGGTTGGGGACCTGAATGCTTCTAATCGAGGCTGAGGTGCAGATCTCCACTAACTCACGGCCACGCCCTCCACATTAGACAATTTCGACTAAAACCACTGATTATAGCAGAACTAGCCAACCATCTAATCTGTAGGAGAGTGTCAACTTTCCCCCAACAGCAATTGTCTTGGGAAGAGTATGATGCTGCTAGATTTCGACGTGCTTGATCTTTTCGTCCTCAGGCGAGATGAGTCATTACCAAAGATAACTGGCAGAAGCTTAAGCTAGCCACACACAGGAGGTAACTGTCTGCCAAATGCTCTTTCAGCTGACAGCTATCTTTCTGGATCCTCTCATACATATGCTTGCTTGGCGTGAATGGGGAGAGAGCCGCTGCCAGACAATCTTATATCAGCTTCGATGGAAAGTCAGGAGTCCGAGCTTCCCAAATTAGATGGTTTGCCAAACCCACCAAAATTGGCAGGCTTGTCTGACATAGATCTAATGTGTATGGCTATCTTCACTCCACTGTTGTCATTCAGAATACATGCGTGTATGGTCAGATTTAAACCTATCCATTCTCATGTGTTGACTTCTCCGTCTTTATACAACCAGTAGGTACAGTCACAAAAGAAACAAGAATAAAAACAGCTGTCTATTTTTACTGTTAAGTGGGTGCCCACCTTGTTTAATAGATAAGCAATTCTATTAGGACTTGATTCTCAAATTGGGGTAAATAAGCTGCTCTATTTTTACTGTTATTGCGGTGCCCACCTTGTTTAATAGATAAACAATTCTATTAGGCCTTGATTCTCAGATTGGGGAGAATAAGTAATGTAATCTAACTGTTATTGTGGTTTCCACCTTGTTTTGTAGAAAATCAATCCCATTAGTCCTTGGTTCTCTAATTGGGGTGGATAAGTAGTGTAATTTAACTGTTATTGGAGTGTCCCCCTTGTTAAATAGATCAGCAGATCTATTATGCCATCATTCTCAAATTGGGGTGAATAAGCTGTCTACTTCTACTATTATTGGGGTTTCCCCTTTGTTTTATAGATAAGTAATTCCACCTTGTTCCCTGATTGAATAACTATTTGAATCAAGTCTTGCACTTCCTGCTTTGCGAGATTATTGTGCTCTCAGCCTGTAATGTAGCTACTGTCTCCTGCGCTGCTGTGAATACTGATGCTCATCCTGTGCATCGACCACTGGCTTCTTCCTGACTACGGTATTTGCCTACTTCTCTAATACTGACGCTCATCCTGTGCATCGACCACTGGCTTCCTCCTGACTACTGTACGTTACCGGCCTTACAATTACCCCAAGTAGTCGCAATAAAAGACTCCGAACCAGACCCAGACCATTTCATGGGGTTTCCAACTCGTTTTATAGATAAATAATTACATTTGGCCTTGATTCTCACATTGGGGTTAATAGGCTGTCTATTATTGTCGTTATTGAGATGCCTACCTTGTTTCATAATTAAGCAATCCCATTAGGCTTTGATTCTCAAATTGGTAAACAAGTAGTGTAATTTAACCGTTATTGTGGTTTTTACCTGGTTTTATAAATAAGTAATTCCATTAGGCCTTGATTTTCAAATTGGGGTGAATAAGCGGTCTAATGCTACTGTTTGGGGTGTCCACATTGAATAACTTATTTTGCATATACAGTTACTGTACAGAATGTCCGACAGACAGGTGCCAGGGCCCTCCAGGGGAACGGCAGTGGCAAAAATGTTTCTGGAGCTTGCAGAAGTAGCAGCAGAAGAAAAGGGGTGGTAGCAGCAGCTGCAGCAACAGGCCAGAGCTGCCACTGTCATCCATCGGCTGTGTTTTGACCAGCAATCCAGCTATCCTTAAATGGTTGACTTCAGCATCATCTTAACTAACATCAGACACCTACAGCCAGGAGTAGGTGGGTTCCTCTGACCCAGGAACAAGCTCTATGCTGTCACTTGTCCCGAACCTGCTTCTTTCCTTTTCTGCTTCTTCTGCTCAGGAAGCAGCTACTGCCCAGCCCAGCCCATATTTGAATGAGAGGTCCACTGCCGCCTCCTGTAGGCGTGCAAGTAGCGATGATGAGTCGCATGGAAGCAAGTATTGCGAGCGGTCAGGGACGTGGCCATAAGATTGTTGAGGGTGACATAAGTGAGGAGCAGACAGTAGTAGATGATGATGTAACGGATCGCACGTGGGAGCCAGGTGAAGATGGAGCTTCATCATCATCATCATCTTCATCATCAGTGGGTGAGGGTGGCAGCTTGCCTGTGAAACAGCTGCAGGGTGCGGCTAAGCCAGTGGAATGCAAATGTGTTCGTGAGCCAGCAGTGTGAGATCTGGAGCCAAAATTGCCTGGGGTATACCATCTGCTACTCAGGAGCCTACCTGTCCGGAAACAACTAGCAGTGCAAGGCTTCATAGAGGCAGCGGCAGGCAATCAGCACAGAGTGGTGGGGGTAAACTGCCATACTTGCCGGTGTGGGAATTTTTCATCAATTCGCTGAAGGACGTCAGCGTGGCTGTATGTAGGATCTGTGGGCAAAAAGTGAAGTGCGGCCAGGGTGCCAATGTTGGCAACACGGCCCTGCATCAACACATGGAGAGTCACCATAAAGTGGCCTGGGAAAACCGTGGTACAGCCTGACAAAGCAACCTCTGGATATCTCCAGCAGTCAAGGCTCCACCACCTTAGCAGAAGGGAGGTGTGTTTCTTTCTTATTGTCTACTGGTCCTGGTGCTCCTCCTCCTACTCCTCCTAGTCACGCATTTCGCCAGCAATTGATCACGAAGGCGATTGCAAAAAGACAACAGTATGCGTGCACTCATCCATTGGCACAGATGCTGACCGTGCTCCAGGTCGAGTTTCTGGTACTATAGTCCCTCCCTTTCCATGTAGTTGACCCTGCCTATTTCAGAGAACTAATGGCTGGTGCTGAGCCAAGGTGGAAAGTCCCAAGCCATCATTTCTTCTCTAAAAATTCTCTACCAGCCCTGAACACGTAAGTTGAACAGAAGGTGGACCAGTCCTTGAGTCTGTCAGTGTCTGGCACAGTTTACGGCAGTGCCGACGTGTGGAGCTGTAACTATGGTCAAGGAAAATATACTGTATGTCCTTTGCAGCCCACTGAGTAAATGTGGCTCCTGGACAGGCACACCAACAACTTGGACAGATGATGGCAATTCCGCCTCCGCGTTCTTATGCCTTGATTCCAGCTTCAATGTCCCCCTTTACCTCCTCATCCTCCACCTTGTCCTGAGCCTCCACTGTAGGTACAGTTCGGAGTGGTGCAGAGTACGGCAGTGTCACGCTGTTCTGCACCTGGCCAGCCTGGGCGAACGGAGTCACCCCGGGGAAGTACGGCTCTGCATCATCAACCAAGAAATTGAATCCTGGCTGTCTCCTCACCAACTGAAGACTGGAACCGTGGTCACCGATAATAGGAAGAGCATTCTGTAAGCGCTGCATCAAGTAGGGCTGACCCAAGCGCCCTACATGGTGCATGTCTTTAATCTGGTTGTACCTGGTTCTTGAAGTCTTCCACCCAAATTGCAAAACATCTTGAAAATGGCCAGGAAACTGTGCATGCACTTCAGCCACTCTTACCATGCAAAACATGCCCTTCTTAAGCTGCAAAGGCAGAATAGTGTTCCCCAACATTAGCTCATATGCAACGTTTCCACATGTTGGAACTCCACACTGTACTCTATGACTGGGCCACTACGTTGACTCCTCATGCTGTTGCCATCCTTACCAGTCTGTTATAGGAAAACTAGTGTCCCTGTTTGGCCTTGTTGACATCACAATTTATTTTACCATGCTACTGATTTGTCAGAAGAATCGAAAAATGAAAAACACAATGGATCTCCTGTCTTTGAAGCATCTATAAGGCCACTATCACACGGTCAGTATTTTGCATCAGGATTTGATCATGATTTGGAAGCCAAACGCAGGATTGGGTCCAAAACACAGAAGACATACAAATATTTCCTTCACATATCCTCTCTCTTTTGGACCCACTCCTGTATTCGCCTTACCGTTACTGATCAAAAACTGATGAAAAAAAATGACCAAATACTGACCGTGTAATAGAAGCCATTAAAGTCTTGCATGCAGGACTTTTTTACCATGTGAGTGAAACCAATATCAGACACATATGGCCAAATCTCATGTAAATTGAGCATTAGGCCTCTATCACACGGTCAGTATTTTGCATCAGGATTTAATCATAATTTGGAAGCCAAAAGCAGTAGTGGATCCAAAACACAGAAGACATGCATATATTTCACGTGTTTTATTTGTTTTGGACCCACTCCTGTTTTGCCTTACCAATACTGATCAATTACTGACCAAATACTGACCATTTGTGCATGCACTACTTTTTTGTGGTGCGGAGGCACGGTGAGAAGCACCACGGAAGCACTCTGTAGTACTTCCGTGGGGTTCTGCTCCGTCCGTCTGCACCGCATCTCCCGGATCGTGGACCCATTTAAGTGAATGGGTCCGTGATCTGTGATGCAGCATGCACATGGCCGGTGCCCGTGTATTGCGGACCCGCTGTAAAAAGCTCTGATTTTTTAATCACGCCACATGAAGACAGTACCAACCAAGAAGGATTTTTCTACAATGCTTATTTTCTATTTTAATTTTATTTTTTCTTTGGGAAATAGACTACTCCACCATATTTTCTGGAAAGCTGAATACAACATACATCAGATAGGTGCACCATAGCACATATGGCAAGCACAGCTATATATGCATGTTCTGTTTCAGTATCTTGCATTGTGTATTGATATGCTCCTCTCTTCCCCTCCCCCCTCTTTCAGCTTCTAGTTGGTTCAGTCTAGCCACTTCCTGTTTTCCCAGTTATGCATTGCTGTTAGTGTGTGCTCTAATTCTGAGGATAATCTGAGGGGAATCGCATCTTCTTATCAGGAGAATATTGTTGGCATAATTCTTTTACCATCTTGATTCTTTGCATATCTTGTAATACAATCTCCGGATTAACCTTGATTAACTCTTGGGTGTCTGATGCGTAAACTGTAATTGGAGAATGTCTGATTCAACAAGTCACCTCACAGATGCTTGATTGTATAAAGCTGACATTTCGAAACACCACAATGCACCATATGTGCTTTTTATCTTTTTTTAAAAAAAGGTTCTAATTTTTAAACAAAACAATCCTAACCTTTTCTTATCACTCCTAAACTTCAGACTTCTATAGTCTTTTTCACAATTTTTGAAAAATTCTGGTACCAGCATTTATATATATATTGAGCACCTTACCCTCTAAACCACTCAATCCGGAACACATATCTAGTGTCCGGGAGTCCAAGGCAGTCCACCTACAATCCCAAATCCACCCCTTACCCAACCCTACACTACTATTTCTATAAACTCTCTACACAAGATTTTATGTAAACTGTAACATTTAGAATAAAGTTATTAAATTCCAAATACGAGTGTGCCTGCTACCTTTTCTGTATAACATGTTACCTCTTTCTGACTGGGTGAGTCAGACCAGCATATTGCACCTCTACCATTAAAATTGAACAGTCGAGCTGCATTCTATATCCAAATAATCTATAAATTTATTAATCAACATGATTGGCATAACACAATACGTAAAAACATGATTAAAAACAATAGGAGTGGTAGTGCATGATCAATGGACATATAATAAAGTGCAAGTGCATCAGATGGCCAGCAGATAATACTGCATAAATATAGCAATAAGTTTAAATAAAGTTATAGGAATAATAAAATGTAATTTTGATTCAACTGATGAAAATATAAGTCACTACCCCTTCAGGAAGCAGACCGCGAAATGCGCGTCGGGGAGTGGATTGGTAGTGCTGCCGTGGTTGTGGACTTTGCGTCAGTATATGACTGTGGTCATATTTTCAACTTTGACCTTTGGATTTTGGTTCTATATATCAACTGTTTAGCCTTTGGCGACTTATATTTTCATCAGTTGAATCAAAATTACATTTTACAGTTTGGACTCAACTGACAATTGCCTAAACCTGATAAAAGGAATACAATTAAATCTATTTCTGAAGTCATCACTATTGCCATACAAATGAACTGTATCGGTATTGATTGCCTGAAGACAAGTGATTTAGTAAATGTTCAACTTCTGACTCCTCATCATTTCTACTGCTAGATGCTGGCGTCACAAACACAGGGACCCAGCCACCAAAGCACCCTAACCACCTTCACCATTAAGGGCACCTCAACCAACATCTGGCTGGTGTTCCCTGCAACCAAGAGTGCCCCGGAGGATTTTGTGCTGTCTTCCTCATCACTGCACTGCCGACCAGGGAGGCACCTGCTAACTGTGAGTAACCAAAATGAACTATTACCTCCATCAGCCCACCGTAGCCTCGCGTGTTTTTCCCTGCGGCCTGGCATGCTGCAAACTCTTTTGGCGTCACAAACAGGATTCGAATCTCTGCACCTTATGCAAACTATAAAGAACAGGATTTCACAATTGTGCACCATAGCCTTATGAGAATAAGCCTCACTTGCTTTATTGAAAGACTTTTGTTTGTTACACGCTTTATTGGGCTGTAGAACTGTTCAAAATGCTTAAAATTGCATAAACGTATGATACAAGTCATCTGCAAGCAAATCACTGTGTTAAAAGTGGAAAAAGCGCATGTTTCTGTGTTACTACCACTGTTTGCTGTCATTGAATGGACTGTTGCATTGAACCTAAAATGGCCGCCGAAGGCCTTCTTGATTAGTTTACTGCGCCATTTCTACTAGGGGTGGGAAAAATAGAGGTCCACCCTCACAACAGAGGTAGAGTTTGTTGTGGCGCCTCCTTTATGCAAAGTAATTAAGGATGTGCCTACCTCCAATGCTGTATTGCCCAACTGCCGGCACCTTGCCTATGCAAAGCGGACCCAGGGGGAGCGTAGTGCACCAGAAGAGCGTGACATACGTGCGCATGCTGAATATGTCTGTAGACGCAGCGCACAGAAGTAGAATGCAATGGCATGCCAAGAGAGAAAGTGGCAGCATGGCTGAAATACAAACTGATCCTGCACCGAGGACTACCCCCGAGAGAGCAGAAAGCAACCACTCCACCGCGCAGACGGTAATCTGTACGCCGATCATCCCGAAGCTGGAGGCTCGCATACAGGATCTTTGGGATCGACATTGGAGCATGGTGTAAACCCACCACGGAGGGTACCTGTGGTCCGTATGCCACTGCGGTCAAACGACCTGGGCAACCATCTGAGGTTCAGGAACCTGTGGAAGACTCTAAGTCCGATGATGAGACAGAGCTATCTACTGCCCCCATGAGGCGACTGCCAAGTATGTGCCGCCCCATACCCATAATCAGTATGCCACTGGTTTTGCAGGCACCAATATTTTGTAGCAACCTGCCATAGACATTAGAGATCCAGATGTACCCTCCATGCCTAAACAGAAGTGTCCAAGAGCCAGGGAAGACTGCACAAGGGAAGACTGCGCACAACTCCTGCAACAGCTTACCCTGCAACACTGCCAGGAGATTCCTGCCCAACCTCGGATACTGAGGCCGTCTACATAGTCATCTACTGAAGTTGTTCCTGTTGACAACCAGCGACCTACAGCTACCATAGTACCAGCTCTTGTTAAGAAGGAGCCCAGGATACAAAAGTTGGAGGAGAATCCTTCCATCTTTGATGAGGTGAGGAAACATTTACATCTCCCTATTGCAGCCACCAGACGCCTGCCCAATGGTGTTGGGAAAAGGTCATCCCCTGACTCTTGGGAATCTGGAAGCCCCCTTGACACGGATCTACCCAGCTCTCCAGATCCTTGTTCCTAAGTAGGCCGGGTGGCCATTACTAGAATGGAGCCAGAGACATTGTTTGCCGGAGGAACTCTGCCCGTTTGCTGTTACCAAGTCGTAGTTCCCAAAACCACTAAAGAAGAGCCCTCTGTTCATTTGTAAGACTCTACAAAGGAATCCACCAGCCCAAAAAAATTCCCAGTTGCGCCCTTTTGTTCCCCTTTTTACCCCCTTCCCAGGTTGTCTGGGACTTTAAAACAAAAGTTTTATGTAACTTTCAAAGAACTGTACCCAGAAAGACATTTTACTGTGCCTTAAAAACTTTGCACTAATTGTATTAAAAATTATTGTTACCCCAAATCAGCGATGGACTTTTGTTTCAGGACTATGTCATGGACTGCTTTGCCCCAAATGTGAGATCACCGCCCATTTTATTCCCGTCAAGCACCGAAGATTACAACGCCCTTTTTGTCCTTATGCTCTAAGAAAGAAAAAGTGTTATCTATATATATGATAAATTGCCTAATTTGTATTGTTGTGCATAACCCTTTATTACAGGAGGTTATCGAAGTGTCTTGATAGTACATCGCAATGAACATATGGATATTTGTGTGTGAGCAGTGTATTTGGTGTATTTTAGGTGACCGCGTAGAGATCCACAGCTTCCATCAAATACAAACATCGAGGATGACTTATCTTATAGCAGTGGGGTATGCAGTGTCCCACATTTGTGTGAAAGGGACACTTTAAATCTCTGTATTCATTTAATGTACTGAATGTATGGTATTTCCTATTTATCAGGCTGGCAAAGTCAATTCGTCCAGTGCTGGCGTCACTCATTTATATAGCTTGGGGTGTGTCTAGCTAAGGGTATCAGGGCAGAAAGTAGTGTTTCAGAGTAGAGTGAAGAGGAGAGGAGTGTGTATAGAGGAGAGAAACAGGCCCAAACCAACATGTCGCTGTTTTCCTTTCCTCTGGGCCCTGATCAAGCCTGGAGAAGACAAGTATAGCAACCAAGCACCAGACAGTGAGTCTATGTATAAATATGCCTAGTGAGTATTAGACCTGAACTCAGCCTATGGACTTCACCAGCACAAGTGCCTGAGGGCAACTCTAGAAGTGCCGGGGCACATATGGATAATTTAGTGCGCAGAATTATCTTTCTTCACTATTTAAGCCTTCCGGGTCATATTGAAAACCCTAAACCTTTTAGGAGATCATCCTGCAAATAATGAAGCAGAAGACTGATGCCTGCCACGAGGGAGATCACCCTTATTGGATAGCTCAAGACAAGTAGAAACCAGCATATTTACTAACAGAGTGCTATGGTTTTGGAATAATTACAGAAGTCTTGCCTATAAAGTGCCAACCTTAAAGTGAACTCCTCAACTGACAATTGCCTAAACCTGATAAAAGGAATACAATTGAACCTATTTCTGAGTCATCACTATTGCCATACGAATGAATTGTATCAGTATTGACTTCCTGAAGACAAGTGATTTAGTAAATATTCAACTGTTTGATAACTACTGACTCCTCATCATTTCTACTGCTGCACTTATCATTTGCATCTTACAGTGCTGGCGTCACGAACACAGGAGCCCAGCCACCAAAGCACCCTAAACACCTACACCATCAAGGGCGCCTCAACCAACATCTGGCTGGTGTTCCCTGCAATCAAGAGTGCCCCGGAGGATTTTGTGCTGTCTTCCTCATCACTGCACTGCTGACCCAGGGAGGCACCTGCTAACCGTGAGTAACCAAAATGAACTATTACCTCTATCGGCCCACCATAGCCTCATGTGTTTTCCCCTGCGGCCTGTCATGCTGCATACACACTTAGGGGGTCATTATATACTATACTAATACAGAGAGGGCCAGTATATATTTTATTAATTCAGAGGGAACCATTATATATACTAATAATACTGTAATCCTAATAGCAGGCTATTGGTAAGGTATTGACTCTGGTCACACTCAGGCTATTATAACTTCTGGCTGACTGTCTATCTTCTAGGTGTGTAGTATGCATCCATAAACTTTTCTGGCCAGGATACATATATCTTCCTTAGATTTCTTACACTTTTTCTTCACTAGTATTGCCCACACTGTCCATAGAGGAATGTGGCTCCAAATACAGTCTTGTGCTTAACTGCAGACTGTGAACAGGCACTGTAGGCTAACTCCTGTCTCACAATGGATGCTAATGGTGTCTACAGGCTGAGGTAACACTCTCACCTCCACTAGTCGCTCTTTATACCAGGGATCAGCAACCTTCGGCACTCCAGCTGCTATGAAACTACAACTCCTAGCATGCAAACTTACTCGGCTCTTTTTGTAATCCCCACAGAAGTGAAAGGAGGATTCTGGGAATTGTAGTTTTAGAACATCTGGAGTGCCGGACGTTGCTGATCCCCGTTTTATAGTTTCTGAACCCACTGGGATTCCCACTGGGATTCTGTTATTCCTTTCTTGAGGTTTACCCTTGGTCTGCACAAGTCACAAGGGTAGCTACTTGTCAGCTTACTTGTTGTCAGGTTCAGCAGGTCCAGTCCTAGGTTTGGTTAGCAGGCTCTTTTTGTTTGACTCTGCAGTCTGGCTGAGGCGCCTGACTTTTGTGTCTGACTCTGGAGGTAGCATTCTGTGGCTTTGGAATAATCTTGTTCTGACCTGACTGCACAGCCCTCAAGTGCTGCATTTCACTTCATAACTTCATCTGCACTGTTCTGCCTCACCTTCCCTATATCCTTTTCTATATATATATCTTTAGCACCAGCACCACCTATTGGTGACTGATGTGAAGTGGTGGTTTACCAGCCTGTTAGAAGGAATTACAGCAATATACATAAATCTTATAAAATGACATTCTGCAAATACCCATATGTATACAGTGCCCCACTACTGATACGGAGTGGGACACTGCAGGCACACCTGGTGGTGTTATTCTCCTGGGGCACACCGTGATCTGAATATGCCTTTTGGAAACTGGAGCGAGCTTGATGTTGCTAGTGGAGAGGAAACACAGGAATGGAAGCAGAAGAACTCACAGTCTTCACAGAGTTATATAGTGCAAATCTCTTCCACATGTATATGGACAAAATAAATGTACAAAACTTGGCAAACACAGTTCTAGAGCTGACTCCCCTGCATAAGGGAAACGGGACGGATCCGTTTTGCAACCCATAGACTTCTATTATGATGGAATAAATAACTGAATGCCTCTAAAGGCATTTCGTTATGCATTCCATCATAGAAATGCGTTATGGTCCGTGGTAATGGAATACATAACGCAATTCACCTTTTACCAGTAAAGGAAGAGAGAACGAATTTCAAAATATGAAATTCGCTCATCTATAGTCATGATCCTCACCACTTTTTACAGTGGTCTATGTTTAAGAGCTAAAAGTGAGATTAGACCTGGAGGTGTAAAGCACAGTACACTCACACCGCATATATTATGAAGGTGCACCAGTTCCTACATTTGGTGCGGGCACACAAAGCAAAGCCAGACTTAAAACAACCTCAAATGATAAATGACCCCTTATGTTTGCAACTTAAAGAAAATAAAATAGTGTATCTCTCAAATTTTATGCCGCTCTCGCCACTTTGCCTAAAGGTGGTGTGGCAAGGGCGGGAAGGGGGTTAGTCGCCCCAACAAATTTATCTTCATTTACGCCAGTTTTCTGGTGCGAATGAAGCCAGAAATCTACTGCAGCTCTGAGCTGTCGCAGATTTCTGTTTAGGCACACAGACTGTAGGAGGGTACGCCTAATTTATGACAAGGCATGTGCCACAACATAAATTAGATGCATCCTCCAGTGGTGCAGGGGATATCAAGAAAGTGCCAGTCTTGATAAATCTCCCCTTTACTTCATCAAAAGTCTACACTAAAAAAATAAAAAATAAAATAAAATAAAAACGCTCCAGTACTAGGAGGAATAGGAATGCCTGGGCTAACTTGTAGCCCTACCCTCCTTCTAGCAAAATCTCAGAGGGGCCCACTGTCTGTTAATCTGTTGCAGTACAACAATATCACGTTAACAACAGCAAAGCAGTGTAAGGGCGTTACAGAATTCTGTTATAGGTTCTGTTATAACAGAGTTATAACAGAATTTTAGGAAGGCTTGCAAAACGGAAGCCTTTAAGAGGCATTCTGTTTTGCTTCGTCCTAATACATGTCTAAGGGGACAAATAATATTGTCAGTTAGTTTTTACGTTATAAACTTTGTAACGTTCATTTTTTTTTTCTTCCATGAATAGCCTTATAACTTTATTCTCTTGGTCAGTAAAATTATATTGATACCAAATAAATATAGGGCCAGATTTATCATGCCTTCACTCCAAAAAATAAAGTTTTAATATATGCAAATAAGCCTCTAGGTGCAATGGGCGCATTGTTGTTACTCCTAGAGGTCTCTGCTTCTCTGCCACTGCTGCACCCTCTGCACTTCGATTGAAAGGGCCAGGCAGTGTAAATGTGATCATACCTGGCGCTGACTTCTCATGAAGTCAATCAAATTGCAAAGGGTGCAGCAGTTGCAGAGACAGTAGAGCTTCTTGGTGTAACCACAATGCCCCTGTTACTCCTCAAGTCTCATTTGCATATATTACAACTTTATTTTTCTCAGCAATGCAGGCATATAAGCAGGGGTGGGATTCAAATTTTTAACAACAGGTTCCCTACTCCGCGGTGGATACGCAGCGTCGCGACACATATACGCCGCGTCACGACACGTTTACATATACATAGACCATATATATGCAGCACATATAAATACACTATATACATGGTACACATACATAAATACACCATATACACTACACACATATTGTCACATTTCTCCCCACATGGCCCCTCCATCCTCCATGTTGTCACATTTCTCCCCACATGGCCCCTCCATCCTTCATATTGTCACATTTCTCTCCCCCTGGCCCCTCCATCCTCCATGTTGCCACATTTCTCCCCACATGGCCCCCTCCATCCTCCATATTGTCACATTTCTCCCCACATGGCCCCTCCATCCTCCATACTGTCACATTTCTCCCCACATGGCCCCCTCCATCCTCCATATTGTCACATTTCTCCCCACATGGCCCCCTCCATCCTCCATATTGTCACATTTCTCCCTACATGGCCCCTCCATCCTCCATGTTGTCACATTTCTCCCCCGGCCCCTCCATCCTCCATGTTGTCACATTTCTCTCCCCCAGCCCCCTCCTTGCCATCTGTTGTCACCAGGGGCTGACTGGCAACTTTGGCCCAGGGGGCAAGTAACACCCAGAGGCCCACTGAGCCCCTCTACTTCCTGATTCGCTGTCACAAGAGGCTGGGCGGGAGCTGCGGGAAGAGAGCACAGCCTCTTGTGACAGCATTGACAGCTATCTCCGCCCCCACACCTCCGCTCTCCTGATCTGTCACAGGAGGCTGAGCATTGCGGAGAGGATAGATGTTGGCTAGAGATGAGCGAACACCTGGATGTTCGGGTTCGAGAGGTTCGGCAGAACTTCCGGAAAATGTCCGGATTCGTGATCCGAACTCAACCCGAACTTCATCCCCAACCCGAACCCCATAGAAGTCAATGGGGACCCGAACTTTTGGGCACTAAAAAGGCTGTAAAAGACACCCAGAGGGATAATATACCGCAATAAACGCATTGCGATTACAACTTTGAGCTAACGATCACCATGGGAACGCCTCCTCCAGTAGAATGTACTGTCGGATCTGAGAATTAAGTTGAAATCGCAATGCGATTCTTATATATTTAATCGCATTGCGATTAACTTAGCATTGCTAATAATTCCATCCATATCGTTAACTTACTGAGTCAGTAAGTTAACGAATATGGATGGAATTATTTAGCAATGCTAAGTTGAAACGGCAATGCGATTAAGCAGATATATAAGAATCGCATTGCGATTTCAACTTAATTCTCACATCCGACAGTACATTCTACTGGAGGAGGCGTTCCCATGGTGATCGGTAGCTCAAAGTTGTAATCGCAATGCGATTAAGAATACATAAGAATCGCATTGCGATTCCAACTTTTAGTTCTCAACTTTTAAAATCGTACACCACTTTAAGTTCCAAAGTTGCAATCGCGTCGAATAGAACTTAAAGCTGTCTCTTAGTCAGTTTTAGTATTGGTGTGTTGTAATAGAAGTTACATTCGTACGCGAATATAACTTAGAGCAATACAGTCAACTTTACACTGTTAGTTTTATTATCGCGATAATACAACTATTCAAGAATCGTGTACGTGCGTCTGTACGTGTGTGCGTTACCTCGGACACTATTCTATTTTGCCAGCCACAGCTGAAACCACTGATTTATGGTATTGCTATTTTGGCAATTGAATTTAACCCCAGAAAATAATCTATCCTTTGCCAGACAGCAGACAGTATTATACTTGTCTAACCAAAGCTGGAACACCAGATTTAGGGGATTGGTATTTGGGCAATAGTATTTAACCCCTTAATAAAATATAGAAATTTCTTTCCTGAGTTTCTAGGGGTGACAATTAGCACAGCCAAGTCCCTGATGTAGGATATAGCAAAAAAAAAAAAAATTGGTATTGATGGATTGATGGACTTGGTGGCAGCTTCTTCTGGCGCACCACAAGTCACAAAATGGCCGCTGATCAACCCAGAAAATAAGTGACAGAAAAACGCTCTGTGCAGCCTAAAAACCAGCGAGCAAGTAACTAGCAGAAGTTCAATGATTCTCAGCTGTAAATTGATCCGTTCATTAGGTGCTGTTGCTGACTTTAACCTGCCTAATCTCGCCCTGACAGAAGCTGCGTCCTCTCCCTACACTAATCAGAGCAGTGTGACGTGCGGCGCCACGTGACTCCAGCTTAAATAGAGGCTGGGTCACATGCTGCACTTGGCCAATCACAGCCATGCCATTAGTAGGCATGGCTGTGATGGGCTCTTAGGGCAAGAAGTAAAACGCTAGCTGATTGGCTGCTGTGCAGCCCTTCAGAAAGCGGGAAGTAATCGACGAACACCGAACCCGAACCCGAACTTTTTGAAAATGTCCGGGTTCGGGTCCGGTCCCGGACACCCCAAAATTCGGTACGAACCCGAACTATTCTCGAACTGTTCGCTCAACACTAATGTTGGCCACTCACATCGCTTATAGCCCCCTTATGTGCCAGTAGCCGTCCCCTTATGTGCCAGTAGCGGTCCCCTTAAGTGCCAGTAGCGGTCCCCTTAAGTGCCAGTAGCCACCCTTATGTGCCAGTAGCCGTCCCCTTATGTTCCAGTAGCCGTCCCCTTATGTTCCAGTAGCCGTCCCCTTATGTGCCAGTAGCCGTCCCCTTATGTGCCAGTAGCCATCCCCTTATGTGCCAGTAGCCATCCCCTTATGTGCCAGTAGCCGTCCCCTTATGTGCCAGTAGCCGTCCCCTTATGTTCCAGTAGCCGTCCCCTTATGTTCCAGTAGCCGTCCCCCTTATGTTCCAGTAGCCGTCCCCTTATGTGCCAGTAGTCCCCCTTATGTGCCAGTAGCCGTCCCCTTATGTACCAGTAGCCGTCCCCTTATGTGCCAGTAGCCGTCCCCCTTGTGTGCCAGTAGCCGTCCCCCTTATGTGCCAGTAGCCCCTCTTATGTGCCAGTAGCCCCTCTTATGTGCCAGTAGCACCCCTTATGTGCCAGTAGCCCCTCTTATGTGCCAGTAGCACCCCCTTATGTGCCAGTAGCACCCCCTTATGTGCCAGTAGCACCCCTTATGTGCCAGTAGCACCCCCTTATGTGCCAGTAGCACCCCCCTTATGTGCCAGTAGCCCTCCTTATGTGCCAGTCGCCCTCCTTATGTGCCAGTAGAATCCCCCCCCCTCACCTTATCATGTGCCAGTAGAATACCTCACCTTATCATGTGCCAGTAGAATCCCCCCCCCCTCAGTTATCATGTGCCAGTAGAATCCCCCCCCTCACTTTATCATGTGCCAGTAGAATCCCCCCCTCACTTTATCATGTGCCAGTAGATTCCCCCCCCCCTTATCTTATGTGCCAGTAGATTCCCCCTTTATCTTATGTGCCAGTAGATTCCCCCTTATCTTATGTGCCAGTAGATTCCTCCCCCTTTATCTTATGTGCCAGTAGATTCCTCCCCCTTATCTTATGTGCCAGTAGATCCCCCTTTATCTTATGTGCCAGTAGATTCCCCCTTTATCTTATGTGTGTGCCAGTAGATTCCTCCCCCTTATCTTATGTGCCAGTAGATTCCCCCTTTATCTTATGTGCCAGTAGATTCCCCCTTATCTTATGTGCCAGTAGCCCCCAAAAACACAAAAACAAACAAACAAACATACAAATAACAGTTATACTTACCTCCAGCGATGCGATGCAGGCTTCTTCTGGCCTGTGTCCCTTGCTGTACCGCTCTGGCGGCGCGATGACATCATCGCGCCGCCTGCACCAGCCTCTGATAGGCTGCCGGCCTAGTGCTGGCAGCTTATCAGAGGAACAGGGAGGGGACACACCTCTCCCTGCTCTGCCGCAGCACAGCCATCTGTATCGCCGTCCTGAGGACGGCGATACAGATAACTATGGAGATGAACGCTTCCACAGTGGAAGCGTTCATCTCCCTGTGCCCTGCCGCCGGCCGCCCCCACTTGTCACCAGGGCCGCGGCAGGGCACATGCACTACAGAGGGGCCCGTTTACAGAGGCAACAGAGGGGCCCGGGGGGCAATTGCCCCCCTGCCCCCCGGCCCAGTCCGCCCCTGGTTGTCACATGATCACACTCACTACCCGTCCCTAACACGACCTGACCTGTCCTGACTCCTGTCTGTGGACTGTCAGCAACTCTAGGCAGCCTCTGCTCTGGCTGCTTCCTGCCGCTGCCACGCCGCTTACTCACCAGCAGGGGAGGGCTGGCAGCCTTAGTCCTGGGGGGAAAATCCAGTCAAGTGGCCCGTTGCACCACCGAGTCAGCTCACCAGAGGGCTCTTTTCCTTGTGTCTAACCCGTTGCGTGATAGTGAGCCAAGCCCCATTCCGGACAGCAGAGACATGGAGCAGTATCATGATTGACTGATCTTTTTTTACTACAAAATCACAGTAACAACTTTATCTCATTGTGATTTTGTTGTAAAGATCACAGAGAGGCACAGAGCGTTATCAATCGTGTTACTGCTCTGTGTCTCTGCTGTCCGGTGCGGGGCTTGGCTCTCTATCACGCAGCGGATTAGCCTCACAGGATCCGCTCGTGTTAAAGATCCCTAACCCCAATGCATGGCTACAATTACCCAGTCCAAATAAAATCTGGTCCTACCTTATCCAGGGTGTCGCTGGCATCGGCGTGATGTCCACTAGATCCAGAACAAGGTCCCTGTGGTGATAGAGAAAAAAAAGAATAATCACATAAGGAAGGGATGGTGACTGCCCCTGTGATATCACCAGCAGGGGGCGCTGTGCTGGCCTGTAAGACTGAGCCATGCCAACGTATAGCAGGGTAATCTAGGACATTTCCCCTAAGTGCTACCACACAGTACTAATGCCCACCTTGTGTCCCCACAGTAATTATGCCCACCTTTGTTCCTGTCACAGCAGTAATGCCCAGATTATGTGCCCCCTCACAGCAGTAATTCCCAGATTATGTACCCCCTCACAGTAGCAATGCCCAGATTATGTGCCCCCTGACAGTAGCAACGCCATATTATGTGCCCCCTCACAGTAGCAATGCCATATTATGTGCCCCTCACAGTAGCAATGCCATATTATGTGCCCCCTCACAGTAGCAACGCCATATTATGTGCCCCCTCACAGTAGCAATGCCCAGATTATGTGCCCCCTCACAGTAGCAATGCCCAGATTATGTGCCCCCTCACAGTAATTATGCCATCATTTGTGCCCCCTCACAGTAATTTCGCCATCATTTGTGCCCCCCTCACAGTAATTATGCCATCATTTGTGCCCCTCACAGTAATTTTGCCATCATTTGTGCCCCCTCACAGTAATTTTGCCATCATTTGTGCCCCCTCACAGTAATTTTGCCATCATTCCCCCCACAGTAATTTCGCCATCATTTGTGCCCCCTCACGTTTATTATGCTATCATTTGTGCCCCCTCACAGTAATTTTGCCATCATTCCCCCACAGTAATTTTGCCATCATTTGTGCCCCTCACATTTATTATGCCATCATTTGTGCCCCTCAGTGAGGGGGCACAAATGATGGCATAATAAATGTGAGGCACAAATGATGGCAAATACTGAGGGGCACAAATGATGGCAAAATTACTGTGAGGGGACAGTAATCTTGCCATCATTTGTGCCCCCTCACAGTAATTTTGCCATCATTTGTGCCCCTCACATTTATTATGCCATCATTTGTGCCTCCCTCACAGTAATTTTGCCATAATTTGTGCCCCCTCAGAGTAATTTTGCCATCATTCCCCCTCACAGTAATTTTGCCATCATTCCCCCTCACAGTAATTTTGCCATCATTCCCCCCTCACATTGTGCCCCCTCACAGTAGCTGTGCCCATCACCCATTCCCCCTCCCTTTGGTGTGAAGTGTTGGGAGCAAAACAAAGAACAAAAAAGAAAGCATACTTACCTTCTCCACTGATGACAGGCTCGGCTCCCACACGGACCCTGCTACAGGCTGTGCAAGGAAGACTGATTCCCGGGCTTTCACAGCTCCTCCCACAGCCAGCAGCAGGAAGTGCGGCCAGCAGGGGGAGCTCCTGAGCTGTGAAGCAGTGAGGTCTCACTGCTTCACTACGGAACGGCCCGGTGTGTGAGTGTAAGTTCAGCGGCGTGTGTGTGTGTGTGTGTGTGATGTGGTGCAGGGAGCTGCAGGACCGGATCGGGATCCCTGCTTCTCACCGGTCCTGCGAACCGGCTGTGATTTCAACAAACGGTTCGGCAGAACCGGAGAGAACCGGCTGGATCCCACCCCTGCATATAAGAACATGAGACCAATACAGATGCCTTCAGCTGCCAAGTGCACATGCAACAGGTCAGCTAGTTTCATAGGTACAAATCTGCTGACAGATGCCCTTTAAGTGACCTCTGTAAAAGGCATGTTGGCGATGACACTAGTGCAAACACTAGGGACACTGGTGCAAACAATAAAAAGACAAACAGCTCGCTTCAGTTCAAATTTAAGCAGCACAGTCTTCTGTAAATGGTGGCTCATTTTTTCTGTACATCAAAGTGTCCAGATTGATCATGGTACATTTCAAGTACCACTCTCGGAACACAGCTGGACAGCATAACTTGATGTACATGGTCACTAGTGATGAGATCCAGGGTGATATGCAACATCAGCCTCCCGCTGCAGGTAGATATTTACTTTCTTTCCATAATCAGATTAACTCTGAATCTGCATTGCCTCGGCGAATCCTCCCAAGCATTTTTCCACTAATGAGGAAATCTTGCAGCTCTCCCATCATCAGTCTCTCTGTCTAAAGCCTGACCCTTTGTTCTTTCTCTTTTGGTGGCTCTGAGTTGTTGGGAGTGGAGTGCTTTCTTCCTCTTGTTGACAAATGTGTTCTGTTGGGTGAAGTGGGTGTAGAAGGCTGGCACTCCAGAGATATTGGTGCAGGCACGGAGGCAAAGGACATGGTCAGGAAGTCCGAAGTCAGGGCAGGCAGCCATCAAGAAAAGTCCATAAACGAAGTCCAAGGTCAGAGGCAGGCGGCAAACAAGCAAAATCCTTTAAATCCAAAATCGGGGTCCGGTACACAGAGCAGCAGAAGCTCCAAAAAGACCTTCACACTTGGAACTAGACAAGCTAGTGACCAAAATTGCTCAGGTGCCTTTCTGGGGCAGGAGGCGCCTTTAAATACTTCCTAATGTATGAAAAAGAAGCCTTCAGGCAATTAAGGGACATAAAGTGTTACAAAAAGTTGACATACAACCCTCTAACAACGTTTCAATCTCGCCTGCAGACTATACTTATGACCGCAGTGGAACGGGAGATCATCTCCAGAAAAGAAATGTAGTATTTAATCGAAAAGAACCCCAGGATCCCATCTTTTTATTTGTTGCCTAAAGTGCATAAAAATGAGAAAGTACCACCAGGGCGTCCAATTGTGGCAGGGACTGGGGGTATGTGTGTTCCCATTTGCAAATTAATTGATCACGTGTTAAAATCTTTAGTGATTAATTTACCCTCGTATTGGAAAGATACTGGCGATGTATTGAAAAAACTGGATGGGATCCATTTGGAAGATGACATGGTACTTGTTACATGCGATGTTGAATCGCTTTACACCTCCATCGACCATAAGGATGGCTTGGATGCAGTTCGCTTTTTTGTCACCGCCTCCAAATGGAATGGTAAGTTTGGGAACCTAATTGTGGATCTATTGGAATTTGCTCTCCATCACAATTTATTTTTGTTTAAGGGGTCCTTCTACCTACAGCTCCAGGGGACCGCTATGGGGGCGCCTTGTGCGCCCTCATATGCTGGGCTCTTCCTGGGGCTGTGGGAAAGGAGGATTTTCCTTACGGACCCTGTCAAATATTGTACACGTGTACAATCATGGTACAGGTATATTGATGATATCCTGTTTATTTGGCAGGGGTCCCAAGAGGAATTGCGGCATTTTATGGAAATTTTGAACACCAATTCAATTAATATTAAATTAACATACAAGACGGGCCGATCAAAAATGGATTTTTTGGATTTGATTCTGGATGTGGACCAAGCAGGATATATCCAAACTGATTTGTACCGTAAACAGACATCTGTGAACAGTTTGCTACAAGCAAGGTCAGCCCACCCATATAAACAAATATCTAATATACCAGTGGGTCAGTTCTTGCGAATACGACGTATCTGTTCAAGAGAAGAGGATTTTAAGCATCGTGCAAGTGATTTGAGTGACAGGTTTAGATGGCGAGGTTATGATGAACCCTCAATCAAAAGAGGTTTGGCAAGGGCGACCAGCGTGAAGAGAGAGTCCCTGATATACTCACGTAAGAAAGCCAACACTAAAAATAAAAATAAAAATAATGACCAGGTACGTTTTATCACCACATACTCAAGTGACCATGAAAAAATCAGACGATGCATGATCAAGTACTGGGGTGTACTTACTTCGGATGGTGTCCTGAAAAACTACTTACCGGCAGTACCTAGGATAACCTACAGGAGGAACAAAAATTTGAAAGATTTACTTACTAGGAGCCACTATGTGGGAGAGAGACCAGAGAGGGCCTTTGGTTCCAGGGGCCCCAGCTGGGGATGTCGACCATGTGGAGCATGTGTGGCGTGTCCGAACGTGAATCGTTCTACAAGTTTCTCTGATTCTGCAAACAAAGAAGAGTACACAATTACGCATCAGATCACGTGTAACACCACAGGAGTTATATATGTGGCGAGCTGCCCATGTAAATTGTTATATGTGGGCATGACCACAAGACAACTGAAAAAGAGAGTACGTGAGCATGTGTTGGGTATCGCTGCGGCAAAAGAAGAACGGGATTTGAGTTCCTTGAAAACAATCCCTAGACACTTTAGAGACTATCATAACTGCAATGAACACTTATTGAAAGTAAGTGGCATCGATCGGGTTTTCTTCGATCAAAGGGGTGGGAATTGGAAACAGTTATTAGCTCAGCGAGAGTTAAAGTGGATATACAAACTTGACACGGTGTTCCCGAAGGGTCTCAATGAGGATTTTAATTTTGCTCCATTTTTGTAATTATGTCCAGGGTCATAGTGGGATATTGTAGGGGCTTCTCTCCTATATTACCACCTAATGGTGGTTTTTATGATTATTATTACTGTTTTTTAAAAAAAAATTGTGTTTTTGTCATTGCCCCCGGTTGTCCTGTTATATTCTGATAGGTACGTGGATATGATATTAATGCTGTTTTCTATTATCATAGATACCCGGTCATTCTTCATCCTGGCATTCTGGAATCATGAATTGATGACATCTAACTGCGAATATTTAATCACAAGTGTTTTTGCACCATAATGTTTGTTTGTTTGTTTTTTTTTTCTCATATCTCATCATGTATTTAGTGATTTTTTCCTATATCCTATCATGTACTTTGTGATTTTTTTTCCTATATCCTATCATGTATTTTGTGATTTTTTGTGATTGTTGTGATTTTGTAACTTTTTTAAAAAATTTTATTGACCAAAAATTTTTTTTATTGACCACATAATTATGTATACAATTCTGTTTTTTAGGCACTATTTCACTTTATATGCTATCATTTCGATATGGATGTATTATTGAATTCACGTTAGTGGCTAACTTCTTCTTTTTTATTGCCGATCACTTGTGCACTTTATTCGTTTCACCTTACTCACAGCACTTGCACTTTTATTCACTCTTTGCACTGCTGCACTTTTTCTATTATGCTTCAAATGCAGGGTATGAGCTTGTATATACTTTTATTCGCTAGTTCTCATCCTATATTACATTATCTCTGTGGCCTTAGTGTATGTTGAGATCGGGGCGGCCGCCCCATGTTCGCCGTGGTTTGCCTTTACCTGGTCCGGCTGACGTGCGCTCCAAGCTGAGACGCACGCCTGCCGTTTCCAGGAAGTGACGTATGCGCTCCAGACTGAGCCGCATGACGTCACATCCTGTGGCTTATAACCAGGCGATTTGCTTCAGGTGTGTTTAACGTTAGTGACCTATCAGATTGATGGGCGGGGGATATATACAGGGGAGAGGGATGCAGTATCTTCACAGCACTTTATACCCTTGAAGAAACCGCTCTTGGTGAAACGTACGTCGGGTTGGGGACGCAGGAGATTGTTACTTGTTCACACCAGGTAGTCTGACCTCTTTGGAGATCATCCTTTTACTTATGTCGCACTAGGCACTTTATATTTGATTATGTGTTTCCTTATATAGGTCGATTATCTGATATTATACGCTGTTATTTGCACATCATTTGCATATTTTTCTCCTGATATCCCTCTGGTGCTTTTTATACCACCAGCTCTAGTTTACTGCTATTTTTATGTTGTCATCAATATTTTATATATATGAATATACTAATAAAGATTATTTTGTTTATTCTGGATGAATTTTTTGGTGTTCTATTTAAGTGGGCGGTCCGGTGTTAGGCGCTTGCCCAGCGCCATTTTTTGGTGTGTGCTTTAAATACTTCCTGCAACCCAGCCATAGGCTGGGGATATAGAGGGCATGTACCTGCTGACTCACAAGGGAGGAGAGACACGCCCGTGCATGCCCTAACAACAGTACAGGACTTGAGCAGGAAGTAAGCTCTGGCATAGAGCGCAGATACAACATTTAAGCTATGTGCTGCCCGCGCTTGTCAGCATGGCAGCAGGAGGGAAAGAGGGAGCCCGGCACCCATGCCCACGGGTAGGGGCATCAATGCAAGCACGAACCGCTGGGGTAACAACTATTATTCATGTAGACCATGAATGACTTTGCCGCTTGGTAATCTTTAAACTTCTCAGTGACAGCCCCACTAATGCACTCTAATATGAAGAAACTGTAGTTCTGGTCATTCCATTCAGATCCTCTGAGAGCTAGGCTGGCAACGCCTATCATCTTTTCTCTTCCATCTTGCACCTGGGACAGGATGGCTCCAAAACCATTCTTAAAGACAGCGTCTTTAACTGATTTTTCAGGGTTTCTGTTCCAGCACCCTCTGCTGTATAAACTGCTATGCTCTTGTAGGGTTTTATCAATATTTTCTGCTTCAAATAAAGTGATATATTCTGCAGATTATTACACCACTGACGTCTCTATACTGTATGTCAGCAGAATATTGCTCTGTCTTCTCTGCTTCCTAAAAGATACATGGTGATATATTCTGCAGATTATTACACCACTGACCTCTCGGCAAAATGTCTATTGAATAAACTGAGCAGGGGGCTATGTGAACTTGTTTGACAATGAAGGAAACACTTGAGACATGTCCCTGTAGTCATTATGAGTGACGTTGGTTAGGTGAACCGCCTCCATTCTTTTCCATTCTGTGAAATTTATTTGCTGTTGCAATGAGGTAACCATGTTCCATTTACACAATAAATCTTTCTCCCACTAAGCTTCCTAATTAGTAGACAGTCGCTTTTTTGTAAGAATCTGCACCCTGTACCCTGTGCCGCAGCTGACAATGCACTAGCAGAAGCAAGAAAACATTCAGCAGCAGATGATCAGATTACGCAGATTTAAAGAAGTATCAGTTCTGAAGATCAATATTCATAATGGGGAAGGGATGTTATCATATATGGACCTGTGGCTGGGTGAAAATACAGGAGAAGAGTGCAAAGCTTCATATACATGGCTGTACTATTTAGATGGATGCACAATCCATGAGATTCTGTGTTACACAGGTTTTCTTCCCGCCACATGTAGCGAGCCACTGTGGGAGCCAATGTAGAGGATGGGAGTGGTAGTGGCTCTGATGTAGTGTTGTAGAGTCACGGTATCCTACCTCAGGCTGTCACTCCCTTAGGTCCGTTGCAGTGAAAGTTGTAGTACTGAAGAATAAAGGCAGAGTTAACTATAACAAAGTCCTTTTTACTAACTGCAACATAGAACTTGAAATATATACAGTAGCAGCAGACTTTGGTGCATTTCTTCTCTGGCACTAGCTGAGGAGGTATGGTGGCTGGTTGTCTGACAGTTGATTGCCACTTGTAGTTATAGGTGTCCATTGTAATACTGGCTTGATGTTTGTGTGGCCTGATTGTTGTTTAGGTAGGTGATGGTGCTGGAGCTATAATCCTTCACCTTGCAGCAGTGTCTGTAAAGCTGTAATTTCGCTGATTATTCTGCTGTCTCCTGCAACTGATGGTTGTGTTCTGAATTTAGATGGTCTCTATGGAGTGTGGATCTCACAAGAGAACTGTATCTGGTTCCTCAATATCCCTCTGGAGTGTTGGTCTCACAGGGGAATAGGATATAGTTCCTTGGAGTAGGAGCCCTGCCATGTGCTACCTCACTCCTTCCTGTATCAACTTAAGCTTCCTCTCCTAGTCAGATATAAGACTATCCCACTCCTACCAAGAGTGGAGGAATAGAATGGTAAGTTCCATTCCTGTTACCACACAATGCCACCATTCCTACTCTTACTGGAATAAAGGCATAAGCATCAACATACATAACAATACATAATTAAAATTTGTAGATACCCCCAGGTCTAGGATACTGCACACTACTTGATAAAAGGCAAGCAGTCCCTGGGTTTTGTTTGTGGTCTCCTCCTGGTACCCTGACAACCTACCTCCTATTACTGCAGAGAGAAACGGTTAAGAGCATAAGTGCACAAGGCCTAGGCTACAATTCTAGCTACCAACTGAAATGGCTAGAGTCCCGAAGGGCAGTCCTTAGTGGTATCCAGATGGGTGGCCTAACTATCTATCTAGACTATTGGTAGAAACAAACATCTAAGAAAGTCTTAGTCCTGGTAACGTGTATGTGGCTTGCTCTTCTTGGACCATTGGGGCCTTTGTAGCTGGAGTTCATCACCCTCCGGAGTGGAGTTAAAGTCCTCTGCTACCAAGTGTAACTCAGGAGTGCTGTTTGTCTCTATTGAGGTAGCGGCATGTATGTATTACTGGTATCAGGACCCAGATTTGTGGTGGGAGGAACCACTGAAATTGATCTGGTATTTGAGTTGGTTCCACTGAAGACTTAGCAACTGATGATGATGGCAACTCGGGTGACTTATCCACTTCCCTTGGCTGATCCTGAGCAGGTTCCTACAGACACTTCTTGAGTCGGTTGCAGTCCAACAGCTGATTGTCCTTGTTCTCCCGATGAATATCATAGACTGTGTATAGTTCACACTCCCAGTGACTTTCCAGTTTACTGACTGGATGACTATTTCTGAGCCCGACTTGGTCTCTAATTTGTAAGGGTTCGGCCTTGTCATGGAGGTTAAAGTCCTCTTTTTGCTTCTATTGGACCTTTTCTATTCTGGAGTCAAATATTTATTTAGCATCCTCCTGACGCCTCTGATGCTCTTTGACCTATTCAGTTTGGGGAAGAAATTCTGGTACAGGGATATCAAGGGCAAAGTCCATAGGCAGTCAGCCATGTCATCTGAACATGAGGTAATAGGGAGTGTACTCAGCAGAACAATGAGTTGTATTATTATACAGGTACACAAGTTCTGTATATGAGGTGGAACAGCCTTGAACATGTTGATACGTGTCGGATTCATTTTTCGCACAACCCATTCTTCTGAGGATGGTAAGCTATTGTCCTCAGTTTTTGCAATGGTATAGAGCACAATGTTCATGAAACAACTGGGACTCCAATGTTGATCTTTGATCAGTGAGGATCTTGTCAGGACACCTGTACGGCAGTAGATAGCTCTTCCAGAGTGCAGCGGCTGTGGTTTTAGCAGTCAGGTCTTACACAAACTTTGTGTAGTGATCAATGATAATCATGGCATAGGTATACCTGGATCTGCTTGGTTCTAACTTCACGTGGTCGATGGCCACAATTTTGAGAGGGCTTTTGCTCACTATTGGGTGAAGAGAGGCTCGCTGGTCATGTTTGTCTCCTCTAGTGACAGCACATCTCAGAAACTCACGACACCAGGTCTTAATGTAAGGTCTCATGACAATCCAATATAAATGGTGCCTTTAGTCCTTTGTATGCCAAAATGTCCTGACCTTTTATGGTACATAACAACACCATCTTTGCAACTCTGCAAGTTACCACTACTTAATTTAGTTGTTCATGGGTGACAGGCAGGGGCGGATTGGCCATAGACCGTACAGGGAAATTTCCCGGTGGGCCGATGCCTAGGAGGGCCGCCAAAGCCCTCCTCAGGACTGCCAGCCGGGTACATAATAATCTGATTCTCTGCTACGCACTTAGCCAGCAGCTGCAGGTGCCCTCCTGAATTCAACTACATCGACGTCCTGTGCGGTAAGTCACAGTATTTTTTGCTACACTGTGGTATTTGGTTCAGATAGGGCGGTATATTGCTCTGCACTATGGTATTGCTGGCCTTGCCTAATTATGTTGCCTTGCCTTCTGTCAGTTTGGACCTACCTACAACATGGGGCCACGTTTAGTTCCCAATCTGCCCTTGGTGACAGGGTCAAGCGGCCTCCGGAGGAGTAGGCCTGGGCGAGTCAGTTCTGGGTCAGCATTTTTTTTCATGACCCTTTCAGTTGCTCTTCCTCAGTAGAAGAAAAGGGATCTGCACAAACAGCTGAAGCGGAACTGCACATATTGAGGGAGAGTATCTTCACACATACCACCCAACTTTTTGATGGTCAAAAAAGGACATTTACACCTGATTGTGTGAAAGATCCAATCACTGTCTGAGGTCAGGTAATTGCTGCGCCCAGTGATTAACTGAGCAGCATCCACAGTCATATCAAGATAGTATTAAATAGAAAACTCCAGAGTAGAAGATGTGGTATGAAAATGAATGGCTTTTATTTTGACATGCGGCTGTGGCAGTCATCTTCCATTGAATTATCGCAATCTGAATCCAACGGCGATATCCACCATCAATCCAGAACAGGGGATCAACGACCATCACGAGGCAGAAAAGGACAAAGAGGAGGACCCGCCGAGGTTCACGAGGTTCTTCACAGATCACCACCAGATCGCAGGTACAATTACTAGGACGCACTAGGAGCAGCAGAGTTATCACTACTAGAGTAGGGCATTTCTTATTGCCCCTCGGGTCAACTGGATACTTTCCAACTTGACATGGACTTACAGAGACTCTTTAGAAATATCCGCCTTTAAGGTCCACTTCTTTGGTGATTCAGACATGATAAAGAGATATCACACATCCTTCATCACAGATCTCCATATGAGATTTGGGCCTACACAACTAGAGCAATTTCACACCAAAAATCAATCCGCCATTGAAACCTTTATCAACCTAGTACAACGTGATGTCACACAATTCAGAAAAGAGCTAGAGAGGAGCAAATACAAATTTGCACATAATCTAGATAACACAAACAAACAGGCCCTCTCCTCTCTCCTTAACAGTAAGGAATTAATATTTAAACCTGCTGATAAAGGGGGTGCTCGAGTAATAATAGATAAAGATGCCTACATGAAAGAAATACATTGCCAGCTTAATTAAGACAATATCTAATTTAAATTACCCCACAATACAACCAAACAAATAGTGGGAAAGATTCAAAAAACCTAACTCACTATCGAATCTTAAATGTGATCGATGACCAGACAGTGACGTTTCTGTCCAACAACCCAATGATACCAGTATTTTATACATTACCCAAAATACATAAAAATATTTAGAATCCTCTAGGCCGACTAATAGTGGCCTCCATGAACTCAGTCCTATCCCCCATAGCATTATTTCTTGAGAAGATCCTAACTCCCATTGTTAAAAAGACAAGATCCTTTCTGCTAGACACTTCTTCCTTCTTAGAGATCATTGATAAGACACCACCTTTAACATAGCAGACCATCCTGGTGACTTTGGATGTGTTGATTCTATATACTTCTATTTAATATGAAAAAGGCTTGAATGCAGTTAGAAAATTACTTTGTTTCACTTCTATAGAACCAACCATGACTTCTTTCTGTTTGAAATTACTGGAGTTAGTTCTTTCCAATAATTTCTTTATGTTTCAGGATGATTTTTTCCTTCAGCGCCAGGGGTCCAATGTAGTGCCTCCCTATGCTAATTCTTACATAGCGGATTTTAAGAACACTTTTCTCTACATAGACCCCCGTTTCACATCACGAGTCATAATGTGGAAACGCTAAATTGATGAGGTGTTCTGCAAAAGGGGAGGGATCATTGGACTCCTTATTACAGTTTGATAATTTTCTGAACTCTGTTTATATAGAACTTCAATTCACCATCAACCATTACTTCACCTCAATCAATTGTTTAGACACTGTAGTGACCAAAACCACAACCGGCACTCTCACAACAGACCTTTATAGAAAACCAACAGGCCATAACAATCTCTTACATTTTTCTAGCTTCCATTTACCCAATACAAAGAAATCCCTTCCACGCTCTTAGTTCGAAAGAATATGACGAATACTAAAAATTAACCCATTACGCCAATGCAACAACATTTTCTCGACAGAGTGTACCCACACCACCTGCTCCACGCATCAGACAAACCAAAAACTCCAAGATCCATAGAGTCTGAAAAACGCATTCCCTTCGTACACACTTTCCACCCCAGCAGCAACAAGGTATTAAATAGTATCAGGAACCATTGGTCCCTATTACATAAGGCATATACGACAGTAGAGGAGTTCAAAAATAACATTTTATCTTGTACACGCCACACCAAAAACCTACGGGACCTCCGATATTGGACCTTCTAAAATTACCCCAGACAGACCTTCCTGTGCACCCAGAAGAAGGGCATATTTCCATGCATCCACTGTTTTCAATGCTCTAACGTACAAAATGGCTCCCACATATATCACCCACAATGAGGAAAAAGCTTCCCAATCTGGAAATGTTTTTACATGTGATTCCAACTTTGTAGTCTACCTACTGTGGCAATGTGAACACTGGGGTGTGCAGTGAAACCCCAGGGAGGCCGTCAGAGAGAGCGTGTCACCAAGGTGCCTGGCCTTGGGGGAGTGAAAGCCCAAGTACTAGTGTTAGTATAGCTGGCTCAGCCAGTTCCAGGGCGGGCTTTTACTGGGAACAGGCAATGTGCTGGGTGGGTGCCTGTTCCCCATGCTCCAGTCCAGGATTTTGGACAATGCCCATGTCCAGGGAGGATATTTAATCCTCTTGTTGGACATGGGTGGGGCCCCACTCTGGAGAGAGCTTTGGAGACAGAGGCTCTGTGTGAGTGGTCTCGGCTGAGTTGGCTGAGGGCCACGGGGCTAAGCGATAGCCCGGAATTGGGGACACAGCGGCGCCTGGAAGGGTCGCAGGGCCACAGTCAGGAGGACTGGTGAGCCTGAATTCCCCAACGGACACTGATCGGAGGCTGTGTGTGAACAGTGCTCTGAACAGCCAGGAGGCTGTGGGACATTGGGCTGGAGAAAGCCGCAGCAGTTCACAGGGTGTGAACTGTACCCACTAGGTGAGTGAGGGACCCAACTAATATGTTTAGTTAGAGCCTAGCCGGGCCAGTGTTTATTGTTTTGCACCTGTTGTGTTGTTTCTGCTTTAATAAACGCACTGTTTGGACGTGAAATCCGTTGTCCGGAAGGAAGTTTTTGTGAACGATCCTCGAGACCAGAGCTAACCCCCCACATTTGGTGTCGGATGCGGGCAGTCGTCCCTGCTGGAGAAGGAAAAGCGTTGCTGGGAGCAACAAACAAGCAGAAAAAGCAGGTGCTGCTGAATGCTATATTTTTTTTGACGGTGAGAAAGTTTAAAGAGACTGTTATGTCTGCGGTGCAGTGCTGAGATTGTCTCTACAGGGAGACACCTGGAGACTGATCGGTTGGTGAGAAAGCCGAGTGCGGCACTTGGAGAGGCGGCTCTGAGTGGACTGTTCGAGGTTATATGTGCCGTTGCCAAGGGCAACCGTCGGGAAGACAAAGAGGTGGAGAGCGGTGCGTTTCTCAGGAGTGCCTATTTTCCCTGCGACTGTGCACAGAATCCTAAAGGGTGCGGCTGGAATGTCCGTCCAGAAAAAGACAGGAGACAAGTCCAAGGCGTCTCCGTGTAGCTACTGCATTGAGGAGAAGGGTGATGACCGTGCTGGAGATATTCCTGGACTACCCTTATCTTCCGGGAGTGCCGAGTCAGTGGCGACAATCGGTAAGACTGTTCCTATTGATAATTTTGTGGCAGACCCTGTGACAATGAGCCGGCGGCAGTTGCTACCTGCCGGGCTGGTCAGTGATAAGCGCTGCGGCGTGAAGATGTCTCAAAAATGAGTGACTATGGGAAAAATGCTGTGTCTGAACAGGCTGGTAAGCCTGTTGCGGTTAGCTCTCTCGCAGGAATCTGCAGGGGAGAAGCTCAAGATGTTGTTTAAAGTGCCCGTGACCAAGGCTAGGTTTGGGATGGTGAAAATCAGAGATCCCATGCTAGCCTGGGTAAGAGAGTAGAATGATGTTTGTCGGGACAATTATGTGAATCCTGTGGACTATCCAGTGGTCCGCACGGAGGAGTGAGACCATGGTGGGACAGAGACTGATGGACTTGATGTTGGAAATAGGCTCATGCGTGATGTAATGTGGGGCAATGGAGACACTTCTGTAGGAAGTAATGAAGCTCCTACAGAACCTGTACCTGTCCCTTTAAATGAAGGTGTAAGGGAAATGCAGATAGGAAGCAATGGTTTAAGTGAAATGACCATTGGAAACAATGGTGCCGACACGGTGCCAAGTGAAGGTGCAGAGTTTGATGAAATGTATAATGATAATGTGGGTCTATGTGCAAGAAGTGATGAGGATGATGACAGTCCTTTTCCTTTGCAGGCTGTGATTGGGGAAAAAGCTCCCCTGTTGGTAAAAATGTGGATGGTATAAAAATGCTAATTGATATTGAGAGCTCACAACTGAGGGAACCCACTGTGAAAAATGTGCAAGTACATGGGGCGGTCCTAGAGGGTGTACCACACGTACTAGAAGTGGATATGCAGTCTCCACAGGTTTCTATGGTTAATAAAATGTCCCAGGTGGGGATTAACTCATCGGTGCCCCTAGAGGACGGAAATGAGAATGACATGAGCAGTATATATGAAGCAGGTGCTATGACCGACAGCAACTCTGAGAGAGAGGCTGCCATGTTGAGGTCTTGCCAAACTGGCGTGGTTACTGGTAGCAACCAGGCGATAGTTATACCTGATGTGACGAGGTACAGTCGGGTGACGTCAGCCTAGTGTCTGAAGCTCATGTCCAGGCAGTCTTAGATGACCTGACAGGACAGTACAGCGGCAAACAGGAGGCTGCCCTCCCTCTCGCCACACGGTCCCTAGATATGATAGAGAAGGGACAAGCTGTCGTCACAGGGTCACCGAAGAAGGCTGCAGAAGGGTCAAAGAGGAGACCCCAGAAAAGATGAGTGAACTGAAGGGTCTACCTCCTGGTGTCCTGGGGAGGGAAAAGACTCCAGAAAGACACAAAAGTCTATAGTAGACATCAACAATGGGCTTGAAGAGTCCCTGGGTGGAAATCCCACAGAGTGTCTAAGAAAGAATGGTGGTACTCCTACAACTGCTGTTACACCAGAACAGAGTGAAGAGCAGCTGGACCAGAAGGCCCAAGAGCGGGGCGCTGCTAACAAGCTAGTGCGAAAAATTAAGAAGAAGACCAAGGCCCTCTCCTTGACTAGAGCCCTTGGAAAAGTGCTTAGGAGCAAGATGAATTGGAGAGGCTGAACAAGCAACTCAGAGCAGAGATGGAAGATCTCAGGAGCTCAAAGATGAAGTCTATGAGTTGGAGAAGCCTAAGCGTGCTCCTGCGCAGCAGAGTGGAAGAAAATGAGATGCCTGAAGAGGAAGATCCTCTGAAAGATGCCAAGAAGTCAGAACCCGTTAAGAATGGGTCTGGAGGTGGTTGCGCTGTGGTGCCAGCCGAGGCAGAGAAGATGGAAGATGTATCTGCTGAACCAGATGGTGGTGCTGAGGTGGATGCAGAAACCCAGAGACTCGTGGCAGTGTGTGGCCAGGACCTGGTCATGAAAGACATTCCCTCTGCTGTCAATGCCTGCCAGAAAGCCAGCAGTCTGCTGGGAAGAAATACGAGGGACCGACAACCAGTATGAGGGTCCTGTCTACTCCGATGGGCTGGCTCCCTGAATCCTGCCCGAAAGGAGAACCATGTCCCGGGTGAACCTCTGCAGGGATTGCCAGAAGGCGAGCGAGTCTGGCGAAGGTCCTGATGTCCCCGGTGCCTCCAACCTTGATGAGAAGAGGAGGAGGAGTTAAGAAGGAAAGCATATGATGCCATGTCCGTGAAGCATAAGACGGCTAATAAAGTGAATGGAGACTCCAAAGAAAAGACTGGAAAAGAGTCTGCTGAAGTGGGGAGTACCACTGAAGAAGCAGAAGATTCTGAAACTGAAGCCAAACCTGACATAACCCCTGGAGAGTAAAGGAAAAAGAAAGATGCTATCTGTTGATAAAACAAAGAGACAAAAAGAGGCTGACAGGTCAAGGTCCGCTAAAACTGTGGTAGTTGCTAGTAGCGACCAGGTGTCTCTAGTATGGGACAAGATGACTGGTAGGGTAGTAAGCTTCGTGTTTGTGACGAACTGGGTTCTGCTGGCGTGGTTGTGGCAGAATAAGGGAAGCCTGTGAGGCTGGCCACATCTTCCAGGGGACCCTTGAGCTTAAAGATGGCAAGATAATGCGGGTGCCCTATCACGAGCGACCAGGCGGTACATGTGTTCACCCCCACAGGTGTGAACAGAGAGGGATATGTGGCAATGTGAACACTGGGGTGTGCAGTGAAACCCCAGGGAGGCCGTCAGAGAGAGCGTGTCACCAAGGTGCCTGGCCTTGGGGAGTGAAAGCCCAAGTACTAGTGTTAGTATAGCTGGCTCAGCCAGTTCCAGGGCGGGCTTTTACTGGGAACAGGCAATGTGCTGGGTGGGTGCCTGTTCCCCATGCTCCAGTCAGGATTTTGGACAATGCCCATGTCCAGGGAGGATATTTAATCCTCTTGTTGGACATGGGTGGGGCCTACTCTGGAGAGAGCTTTGGAGACAGAGGCTCTGTGTGAGTGGTCTCGGCTGAGTTGGCTGAGGGGCCACGGGGCTAGCGATAGCCCGGAATTGGGGACACAGCGACGCCTGGAAGGGTCGCAGGGCCACAGTCAGGAGGACTGGTGAGCCTGAATTCCCCAACGGACACTGATCGGAGGCTGTGTGTGAACAGTGCTCTGAACAGCCAGGAGGCTGTGGGACATTGGGCTGGAGAAAGCCGCAGCAGTTCACAGGGTGTGAACTGTACCCACTAGGTGAGTGAGGGACCCAACTAATATGTTTAGTTAGAGCCTAGCCGGGCCAGTGTTTATTGTTTTGCACCTGTTGTGTTGTTTCTGCTTTAATAAACGCACTGTTTGGACGTGAAATCCGTTGTCCGGAAGGAAGTTTTTGTGAACGATCCTCGAGACCAGAGCTAACCCCCCACACTACTGAAATGTCCATATGTGAGGATATACAGTCATCACATATCGACATTTCAGTAGGTAGACTACAAAGTTGGAATCACATGTAAAAATGTGGGCGAGACAACACAAAAAATCCAGGATAGCATCTGTCAACAAAAGTTGAATATTAGGTGGCCGCATAAGAATCTACTACTGGTACCAGTGCATTTTCACTTTGCTGGCCATAGTGTCTCACAACTGAAATTTCAGGTCATCGAACAGGTCGCACCTTCTAGGAGTGGGGGAGACAGAGTGAAACAACTTAAAATCTGTGAGGCCTTTTGGATACACAAATTGCAGAGTTTAGAACCCAAAGGGTTAAATAGGGATTATGAAATTCTGAACTTGACTTAAAATTATTTCCTACAGGACCGGGGGGGGGTCACTAGTGTATGGATAAACTCACAAATAGCGTTATATACTGTATTGGCCATTGTACCCTCTCTCTTGCAGATCTTCTAATCTGGGATCCACATCCTGGTGCCGCCTGGACTGGGTATCCTTTCAGTATATCATTTTCTTTTTCCACTGTCCTCATTTTCACCCAATTTTGTACCTATTTTTTTTACTTATCTCCTCTATTTCTCATTCGTTTCTAGCAGCTCTATTTTTTACTGCCATTTTCCACCCATTTTATTATCTTCATTTTTATTATCTTTATTTAATATTAACACCTAACTACCACTCTTATACTTACAGCTCCTACATCATTTATAACACTGGTTTCATATATATTTTTATTTTCTATTTTTTAAGTTTAATTTTTATTTTTCTCTATTTTTTAATCACCTTCTCCTCTTATTTTCCCATTCTTGACAGTTCCCCAGATGCTTTTCCTGTTTTTTTAAAAATTTTTCTATTTTGTCCATCTTTTCTACTCCATTTTTTCAAATTTTCTCCCCTTTTTCTCCCTTTCTATTGTTTTCTTTTCTTTCTTTCTTTATCTTACCATTGTCAGCATCCATCACTGCTTTCACCTTTTTGGACCTCTAAGATACACTACTATGCTCATTTACGACAATTCATTAGTGACAACACTTCTGTAGATATATATTTTTTTTTTTGTAAATCTTTGTTTATTGAAAGATTGTCAATAAAAAGACACAGACAAAAAGTAACCAGTCAGAAAAGTACAATCTGGTAAATTTTTCAAATAACATAGAGAAATCATACCAACAAATACATACATGTCAAGAATCAGAGCGCGTAAAAAATAGACTGACTTAAATTAGGCATCGCCAACAATTAGAAAGTCCATTAACCGGGGCAGCGTATTGAAGCATGGGATCCATTCCTGGAGGCGAGTTATGCGAGAACTAAAGACTAACCAGAGTATCAAGTCACTTATACATAAGTCGGGAAAGAGAGGCCAGATCTATGATGTGCTCCCCAGAGAAAATATCCCATAATGGCATCTCCCTAAACCTTCAAATATCTATCGTACCACGTCTTCCACGGTGTCCATACTTTACTGAAACTATCGCGTGAGAGGGTGGCCCAACTACTAAGCTCCTCCATCCTGTACAATTCCTGTACTTTGTCAATCCACTCCAGTCGTGAAGGCACTGTATCCCTCAACCAGTGTCGAGGTATAATTAATTTGGCCGCTGTAATAAGCATTGAATATAAGAAGCTGTGGGAGTCTACCACATTCCCCTGTGGATGATTAAGTAGGACCCAGGTAGGTGAAAGTTAAACTGTATTCAAGGTCATTTGGCCCATAACATCTTGTATATCTCCCCAAAATGTATCAATACGGGGGCAACTCCACCATATATGGAACATAGTCCCTATTTCACTATGACATCTCCAACACAATGGAGAGGCTGATGGGTCCATTTTGTGCAGGATGTCTGGAGTACGATACCACCTAGTAACTATTTTGAAAGAGTTCTCTTGAACCCTAGTGCATTTAGAAACACCATGGGAATGACTCAAAATCTGTTTAACTTCAATATCATTAAAAAAGGAACCCAGCTCTTTCTCCCAATTTACCAAATAGCTAGGCTTAGTTGTTTCTATGCCAGTTATAATTCTTTGGTATAAAAGAGAAATTAACCCACGAGTGGGAAGCTTGTCCGTGAGCAACTTCTCGTACCATGTATCAAGTATGAGTTCCCTGGGGAGGTGTAGGAACTCAGAAGCTATGTCCCGAAAATGTCTATAATGGTCTATACTCCACCGCACGGGTGAGACATAGTCATTGATCACATCATGGGAGGGAACAGAGCGATCTTTCAGTATATCTAATATTTTGTGTTGTCCTAGTGTGGGCCAAATACCTAAGGCATCGCAATAGTCATACTTCAGGAGATAAGGCAGAATTTTCGCTGGAGCAAGGAGAGAAGGAGAATTAATTAATTTAGAACTAGAGGACAATAGCTGCCAAGTGTGCAGGACACCCTTTACATAGTTCTACAATTGGGGGGCGTATGTGGAATGCGGGGAGTTGACCACAACAGTGCCAATTCCGACAGTGATAGCAAGGCACGTGCTATTTCAACCCCTAGCTTGTTAACATGCGGATTATGGAGTTCAAGGTGCTGTCTCAGCTGAATGGCCTTATAATAGGTTGCTAGGTCTGGTAAGCCAAAACCGCCCTTACATCTGGGAAGCGACAAGAGGCGATACGACAATCTTGGTAAAGCCTTTTTCCACAAAAAGGCAGAAAAGAGCTTTCTTATCTCTTGAAAAAAGCTGGAAGGTACATGTATAGGTGCAGCTTGTAAGATATATAGAAGTTTAGGGTTGATAAAGGATTTCAATAAATTTTTCCTTCCTACCCAGGTCATATATGGGATGTCTAAATTCTTCAACTGACTTGCAATTTCCTTCAGAAGGGGGGGGAAAGTTAAGCGAAAAGGTTTGTTCTACATCTGAGGAAATTTTGACGCCAAGATATATCAAATGGGACGAGGGCCATTGAAATGGGTAAGCATTAATGAGCTCCCGTTTCACCGATGGGCGTATTAAGAGCAATCGCTGAGCACTTAGACAGATTAATCTTAAAGTTAGAAAGTTCCCCGAAACGATCGAAAATGGAAAGTAAAGCTGGAAATGCCGTGCTAGGATCTGTAAGGAAAATAAGCATATCATCCGCAAAGGCAGCGACATGGTGTGTTCGCGTCCCCACGGTTAGGCCTTGAATGTTCTCGTCCTGTCTAATCGCCTGAATTAGGGTCTCCAGACATATTATGAACAGAGAGGGTGACAGTGGGCAGCCCTGTCGCGTCCCATTTTTAATGTCAAAGGATGGGGAGAAAATACCATTCACCCTTACTTTGGCTGATGGACATGAATAAAGCGACATAACTGCCCTAGAGAAAGAGGGTGGGAACCCAAATTTTTGTAACGACATCTGTAGAAAGCGCCAATCCACTCGATCAAACGCTTTCTCAGCGTCTGTGCTGAGGAGCGTCAGGGGCCTATTTTTCTTCTTGGCATACTCCAAAGCTTGGAGTACTCTGTATGAGTTATCCCTACCCTCCCTTCCTTTAATAAAGCCTGTCTGTTCAGGAGAAATTAGCTTGTTAAGTAGGGGCGCTGCTCTCATGGCTAGTACTTTTGCCCACTGTAACGGACCGTTACGCACACAACTCCGTTTAGGCGATATTCCCTTTTCCGGATAGACCAGCAGCTACTGCAATTACCAACTTCCCGAACTGCAAACCACACGAATTCACCAACTTCCGAACAAGAGACACACGAACCCTGGAAGCAGCCGAACAGGAAAAGCAGTATGAACAGCTTACACTCCTGGCAATCAGCATACAGTCAGATCCCCCCCAATAACGAGACGACACTTCGTTTTGAGGGTTAAACAGGAAACTCTCACTTTTATTAAGGGCTACCTGCCCGGTATTTATCAGGTCTCCCACCTGGTGGACACTCCCCTAGAGGACCAGAAGGAAGACTGCGACACGGGATACAGCAGCCAATCACACACATTGGGACAATACAGACACCCCCAGCATATCCCTCCCCTCTGCCTGTGATACAATCACCCTACATGGGTAATGCAATCACCACAGGCAGGAGAATACCACAATGTCTTCTGTCCTGGAGACAATTGAGGAGTCATTCAATTATCTCTCAGGACAAAGGAAATCGCCAATACACATGTGGGGACAATAGGACAGACATCACTATTCAATACACAATGTCCCACCCTTTACAGTACACAGACATTTAACATATTCCCAGATGGCTTGGATCTGAGCGCTCAATATATCCAGGGATAGAGGCAGACTCCATTGAGCACATGGTTGCAAAGGACATAAAATTACACAATGTACTACATAAAACATATACATGCAACATATCCCCAGATAGCTTAGGTCTGAGCGCACATTATTGAATGGCGCTCAGACCACCATGTCAGTTCAATTGCCATGGAGCTAAAGTCTTTCCCATAGTCTTTCATTATACGAATGGGCTCCATAGCAGAGCTATCTGGGGCATCACCGCTCAAACAGGACAAGCATACATGGGGCCATAGTCGCAGGGCAGGAGGCGAGCAAGCAGTCCCTTCCAGGAAACTGGGGCAGACTCTGGTACAGGGTCCAGTCCGCTACATTTCTCCCCTTTACCAAAGAGACTAACAGGGTATCTGACCTCCTGCCGGTCAGTGCCCTGGTTAGTCCAACAACCCACCCACGAAGCACAAACAGCAGTACAGCCCACCCACAATAAATGGTTACTACACCTGGATAAAGTAGCAACTTGTCCATGTCCAGGTGCCTCACTACGGCTGTGCGGGGGACTGGTAGACTGCCTAGGTGGGTTGCTGAGTGGGCAGAGACCGGCGGTACTCTGCCCTGGGGCCAGCGCTACCACGGAGTAGCCTGGTGGGAGCCTGGTTGTGGGGGAGGAGACCGACTGTCTCCCCTCTGGATAAACCGCTCTGTGGCTGGCGGACAGGACCGACCATCCTTGCCCCTTGTGTTGCAAGTGCAGAGACCACGGTCCCATCTGCACCGTTGGGGCGTAACATCTCCCCTTGGTGGGTTAGGCTGCCGCTGGAGAGAGGGTGTAACAAGCCCCTCTCTCTGAACTGTAGACTGCCGCTGGGAGAGCGGGTAGCAGGCTCCTCTCCCTGACCCTCTCTCTGCTGGTGGAGGGGGACCAACTGTCTCCCCTTTCAATATCTTGTCCTGCTGCTGGGGTACACACTGCAGCTGGGGAGGAAGGATGACACCTTTAGCTCCCTGGGGTACACACTGTCGCTGGGGAGGAAGGGAAACACCTTCAGCTCCCGGGGGTAGACACTGCCGCTGGGGAGGAAGGATGACACCTTCAGCTCCCGGGGGTAGACACTGCCGCTGGGGAGGAAGGACGGCACCTTCAGCTCCCGGGGGTACACACTGCCGCTGGGGAGGAAGGATGACACCTTCAGCTCCCTGGGGTAGACACTGCCGCTGGGGAGGAAGGACGACACCTTCAGCTCCCTGGGGTACACACTGCCGCTGGGGAGGAAGGGCGGCACCTTCAGCTCCCTGGGATACACCCTGCCGCTGGGGAGGAAGGACGACACCTTCAGCTCCCTGGGGTACACACTGCCGCTGGGGAGGAAGGACAGCACCTTCAGCTCCCTGGGGTACACACTGCCGCTGGGGAGGAAGGGCGACACCTTCAGCTCCCTGGGGTACACACTGCCGCTGGGGAGGAAGGGCGGCACCTTCAGCTCTCCGGAGCGCACTCAGCCGCTGGGGAGGCGGACGATACCATCTGCCATGAACTGCAGGTACTCTGCTGTTATCCTCCTCACGAACTGCACAGATTTCTCCGGGGGTTGGGTCCGTAGAAAATCAGCCGTGATCTCAGCTCTCTGTCAAATTCCTCCTGCGTGTAGCTGGGTGCCATGCTTGTTCTCCTGAAGTTCTTTCTTTTTGTAGATAGGGCGCTGTACGGGTACTGGCGTTGCCCTCACTTTGTAATCAAGGAATGGTGTTGCCCTGTAGATGTCCTTCTGGGCTGTGGAAATGATCCCACGCTTGCCACCAAATGTAACGGACCGTTACGCACACAACTCCGTTTAGGCGATATTCCCTTTTCCGGATAGACCAGCAGCTACTGCAATCACCAACTTCCCGAACTGCAAACCACACGAATTCACCAACTTCCGAACAAGAGACACACGAACCCTGGAAGCAGCCGAACAGGAAAAGCAATATGAACAGCTTACACTCCTGGCAATCAGCATACAGTCAAATCCCCCAATAACGAGACGACACTTCGTTTTGAGGGTCAAGCAGGAACTCTCATCTTTTATTAAGGGCTACCTGCCCGGTATTTATCCAGGTCTCCCACCTGGTGGACACTCCCCTAGAGGACCAGAAGGAAGACTGCGACACGGGATACAGCAGCCAATCACACACATTGGGACAATACAGACACCCCCAGCATATCCCTCCCCTCTGCCTGTGATACAATCACCCTACATGGGTAATGCAATCACCACAGGCAGGAGAATACACAATGTCTTCTGTCCTGGAGACAATTGAGGAGTCATTCAATTATCTCTCAGGACAAGGAAATCGCCAATACACATGTGGGGACAATAGGACAGACATCACTATTCAATACACAATGTCCCACCCTTTACAGTACACACAGACATTTAACATATCCCCAGATGGCTTGGATCTGAGCGCTCAATATATCCAGGGATAGAGGCAGACTCCATTGAGCACATGGTTGCAAAAGGACATAAAATTACACAATGTACTACATAAAACATATACATGCAACATATCCCCAGATAGCTTAGGTCTGAGCGCACATTATTGAATGGCGCTCAGACCACACATATCCAGTTCAATTGCCATGGAGCTAAAGTCTTTCCCATAGTCCTTCATTATACGAATGGGCTCCATAGCAGAGCTATCTGGGGCATCACCGCTCAAACAGGACAAGCATACATGGGGCCATAGTCGCAGGGCAGGAGGCGAGCAAGCAGTCCCTTCCAGGAAACTGGGGCAGACTCTGGTACAGGGTCCAGTCCGCTACACCCACAACTTAATGTCTGCATTGAGCAGAGATATCGGGCGGTAATTGGAAGTTATCTCAGGATCTTTCCCTGGTTTGGGAAGTACCACTATATGGGCCTCTAGTGATTGTTTGGTCGGTAGAGTGCCTTCCCATAGAGCATTAAAATAGGACGTGATATGGGGACCCAAATCAGAGAAGAATTTTTTATGGTTCAATCATAATTTTATTGAAACAAGTTTGGAATGAAATGCATACATCCAGATGTAACCAAGCAGGAGTCGAAAAGGTGACATGTAGGTGATCATGGTGTAGTTACAAAGATATACCATCAACATCATATGGACAAATGCAAAAAGTTTAAACATGGAGGACAAAAACACTAGACAGAAAACAAGAGGAAGGAAAACAAAAAGGGTAAGGGGGGATATTGTCAAGCAAGGGAGGCCACAGCTCCATCAGGCACGTCTCCAGTATCTAGCCAAGTGTGGAAGCCAGGTGAGTTCCTGAATTGCAGCCACGGATCCCATGTTTGCAAGTAGGAACATATCAGGTTATGGGCTTCAGCTCCCAACTCCTCCATCCGGACCAAAACGTCTAGTGCGTATACCCAAGTGGTCCTGCGCAGGGGGTCTACTGATTTCCACTGGCGCGGTATGATCTGTCTCATAGCTTGCACAAAAAGCCGGAGGGCCCCTTTCTTAACTCGCTGAATTCTACCCGAATAGATAGAGAGCAGAGCTATCTGAGGAGATGGTGGCACAGAAGCCCGGTACAAGGCATTATAGAGAGCGAAAACATCCCGCCACAGGGGCGACTCCAGGACAGTCCCACCAGATGTGCAGCATAGAGCCTACATCAGTTTGACATCTCCAGCATAAGTCAGAGACAGACGGGATAAAACTGGTGCAACTTGACCGGGGTCCTGTACCACCGGGAAAGAATCTTGTAATTCAGCTCTTGTAAACGGCAGGACACCGTCGACTTATGTGTGAACAGGAGGGAACGTTTCCACTGTTCAGCAGAAATTGGAACCGCCAGTTCGTCCTCCCAACCAGACACGAACCCCACCCCTCTCAAATTCTCAGCTAACGTGCCATCCCCCATCTCCCCGGCACCAATTAGACCGTAAATCAGGGAGATACCATGACAAGGTCCTGAGGACGCCGTGCAGAGTTTCTCAAAAGCAGTCAGAGGAGCGGACAATTGCGACCCAGGAGCCAGAGAGCATATAAAATTACGGAGCTGGAGATAACGGAACCAACGACCCGGTGAGTCCGAAGAGATACAAGCTAAATCATTGAGTGGCAATAGGGCCGAGTCCCTAAATATGTCTTTAATTAAGATCTGTGGTGAGGAAGAGGCCTGGAAAGCCCGGAGAGACCCAAAATATGAAGGGAGTCCAGGGTGGATAGCAATGGCTGTGAGAGGGCCCGGTAGAAGAATTTTTTATAATATGCAATAGGAAGTCCATCAGGACCAGGACTCTTCCCCGAAGGGGTAGAAAGGAGGGCCTTTTTAATCTCTTCCATCTGGATAGGTGCTGAAAGGGAGGCAGCATCCTCTTTACTTATAGAAGGTAGCTGAAGGGAGTTCAGGAACCGAGAAATATTGGCTGATCTACTATCTCTGTCCAAGGAAGATTCACTATGCCTCAGATTATATAAATCCCGGTAATACGTGGAAAATGCTGTGGCTATATCTGATGTAGATGTGCTGGACACCCCAGACGCCAATCTCATAGAGGCAACATGGAACTGCTCGTTCCTCTTCTTAATTAATGCAGACATAATTTTGTTACCCTTATCTCCGTGAGTATAATGCAGGTGCCTGATTCTCATATATGCATTGGCCGCTCTGGCGTTCAGCACATCTTTAAGAGAGTTCCTCAACCTGGCCAGGTCTTCCTGAGTCCCAACTGCTAGGGACTTTTTATGTGTACCCTCTTTGATAGCTATTTCCTGCAACAGCTTAGTGATCTGGGAAGCCCGTTGTCTCTTTAAGAAAGCACCTAGAGCAAGGAACTCACCCCGCATCACCGCCTTGTGTGCTTCCCATATGCAAGTTGGATCTACAGAGGGGGACTGATTCTCCTTAAAGTAGCATTGGAGTTTGCTGGAGAAGGTTTTAACCCTATCAGGTGAATCTAGGAGAGTGGGGTTCAACCGCCACGTATACACCCTATCCGGGACATCATCCAGGGTGAAAGATAGGGATATGGGGGCGTGATCTGAAATAGTAATGGGGTGGATTTCCGCTTTCAATACCCTAGAGAGACAATTATTACTGAGTAAGAAATAATCCAACCGCTGATAAGAGCGATGCAGATTGGAATAAAACGTAAAGTCCTTCACCTCTGCATTTAATGTGCGCCATACATCACACAGTTGAATTGCACGTATGCAGCGATGAAGGCCACCTAAAGCTTTGAAGGAGATCACCGACTTCTGAGATGAGGAATCAAGGAGCGGGTTTAAAGTAAGGTTCAAGTCCCCCCCCCCCCCCCAATATAATGTTACCCGAGGCAAATAAGGAAATTTTTTCCAGTACTTCCCTGAGCCACTTAACTGTATTAGTATTGGGCGCATAAACATTACAAATGGTGTAATCCCTACCCCCAATAAGACCCTTTAGTAACAGAAATCTCCCGTCTGGGTCACATAATCTGTCTTTATATACAAAGGGCACATTTTTATGCAAGCCTATACTCACTCCCCGCGATGCTGCACTCCCGCTAGTGGCATGATACCAATATGAGAAGCCGGATCTTGACAGGTCAGGAACACGACCTGTTTTGAAATTGGACTCCTGTATTAAGGCCACATCCGAATGGAGATGTCTGAGAACCTGGAAGATGCGGCTTCGTTTGGTCGGGGAGTTAGCCCCTTTCACATTAAATGAAGTAACATTAATTTTCAAGCCTCCCATGAGTACAAATCAAGAACCCAATTCAGATGTTGGTAGCCAAAATCTGATTCTGATTGACATGTAAAAACAGCGAAGTAGAACAAAACTAAAAACAATGCAGGGCTCGCGCCCATAATAAAGAACATCAAAACACACACCATTATGGGGCTCCAAAGGGAGCTTAGATGTGGGGGGGGGGAAGGTATATCTAAACCCTTAGCCGCCTGATCGATCAGGCCCCACCATATAAGCCCTTTACTGAGTGCAGAGTAGCATATTATAACCCAGATCCCCATAATAAACCTCTCAATTAAAGGCAAACGTGGGAGGGGAATCACTCTCCATATGAACTGAACTTATAAGGTGGACAGTCACCTGAGCGATCAGTCTCTGAACACAGGCTTTGTAGAAGAAAGAAAAGGAAAGGCAACTTAAGTGCGGAGCGTCCTCACTCAGGGTTTTCTTTCAGGGCGTGCTTCCTGATCCGCGGCGGGCGTTGTCGCTTCGCCGTCACCCAATGCTGGGTCCGCGGAAGAGATGGAAAAGCAGGACCCCCTGGGATAGGGAGCCATGATGAGATGGGGAGAGGAGGCATGTGTAGAGTCTCCCAAACCGCCGGGAGATCCTCCGGTGACTTGACGGTCAACCTTCTGTTACCGATGACAATGAGCAATCCGAAGGGGAATAACCATCGGTATGGGATACCTTCCTCCCTTAGCTTGTCAGTCAGGGGCTTCAGTGCTCTGCGCTTCTGAAGGGTGGAAGGGGCCAGATCTTGAAACACTTGTACCTCGACACCTTCAAACATCAAGTCGCCAACTTCCCGCGCTTTCGTCAAAATGGCCGCGGTATCGCAGTATGAGAGCAGCCCACATATTATGTCTCGGGGACGCTCAGCAGGGGGAGGCTTGGGCCTGAGGGCCCTGTGAGCCCTTTCAATGATGATAGAATCAGCCCGCTCTTCTCCCAAAAGTATAGCAAAGATCTTACGGACAGTTTCCACCGTATCTTCTTTATTGTCACTTTCAGGAACCCCTCTCATTCTGACATTCTTCCTGCGATTTCTGTTTTCTTGGTCTTCAAGTTGCAGAAACGCATCGTTGATTTTCGCAGCATGTTCTTGAAAATTAAACTTGACAACTTCATTAAAAGAAAGAATGTCCTGCTGCGCCTGCTCCAGGCCCTCCACCCTTTCTCCCATATGTCAGACGTCTGCTCTAATGGCCGCTAAGTCTGCTGCTAGCGGGGCGAGTGCTCGCTTTAATGCCGCTTTCAAGAATCCTCTGGAGATCGAGTGGGAGTCGTCCCGCACCGAAGCCTCAGAGACACTATCCAAGTCAGAAGCTTCACTACCTGGGTCATCATCAGGTTGTGGCGGCGCCATCTTTAGTCGCGTCGCTTCAGGCTTCGCACCCTCTCTCTGTAGAAATTTATCCATGGCCGTAACTATTTTCTGCCCCTTAGGGGTGCCCCGAGGTTCACCCGGTCCATCACGCTGCCTGTTCTTCATTTTGGAGCTGGTAAAGGCTGAGACAAGGGCTTGGTGAGGCGCTGATAGCGGGAGAGCTCTTAACAAGCGTCCGCTATGAAGCTCGGTCAGGCTCCGCCCCCCCTTCTGTAGATATATTAACAGACCATTCTTATGCGCAACAATAATATTATTTTCTTTTCTTACATAAGTTTCATTATACGTATCAGTAACAACAATATCCAACTGCAAAATACACATTGTGACAGTACCTACTACATGGTCAGCATTTATCCTATGATCCTAAACAATTAGTTATGGGGACCTGTCACACAGTAGCCCGCTATCGCATCGACACATACATTCTCCTCACAGACCTCGGAACGAGGCTTGACCCGCAATACACTGCGCATGCGCACCACCTCCTGGAGGGCCAGCGTGCTCTTTGAATAGAATGAATAGAATGCTGCATTCCCTCCTTGTATCTCATACCCGACACTGTGCAATTGCACAACATTACCACCAGAGCATTCTTCTTTCTACGACTTCCCTCAGTCTAAAGCGGCACCAGGTAATTTGTCTACCACTTCTTGTGTTTTACCCACACTTTTGATGATTTAACAGTCGAGATGTATAATTTATTTACCTACATACTTCGGTCAATGAATACCAGACTTTGTACCCCCTATATCGTCCTTGTCACGTGCCGGAGGTCCCAGGGTGGACCTCCGAGAAGTCAGGCGAGCAGGATACAAGAAAAAACAGGACAAGGACCACGGAATACATAATTTATTACAGAGGAACCAAGGCACGTGATAATGACTATAACAAAAGACCTCAATGTACTGAAACGGATCAGTGGGTGTGAACCCACTGCACCACTGACTAGCAATACTCTTGATGGGCGTAACTATGCAGCTACCTGGTCTTCACTAGAGCCTCAGATGGTGAGAATAGGCGTGGGCCGGTAGGGTAGTTGCCAGGGTTACCAGACAAGATACCGACAGTACATTGAGTCCACAGACAGGCAGAACGGAACAGAGACAGAGGGTGGGCATTCCCCCTCCGGGGAACACAGGAACCCTGTTCTGAAGGCGAACATGGACAAACATGAACGGAACACCAGAAGCAGTAAGGACTGCCAGATGGACAAAAACAGGAACAGGCATAAACAGACATGAACAGGAACAGATGCAGATCAGCTCTGCTAGGCTATCCAGATGCAGATAAGCTTTGCTAGGCTATACAGATACAGGACAGATACAAAGCAAGGTACAGGACCTGAAGACAACAATACAAACCCAGGTGGAATATACAGAGGTGTAGATGGTAGTACCCCTTGGGTCAGCAGCAAAGGGCAAAACCTGGAAAGACAGGCGTAGACAGACAGACTACACAGAGCAGAAGGGTGAAACACCCACAAGACAAGACAGAACAGACTGACCTCAACACTCCACGCTCAAAGGCAGAAATAGTAGCCTAACAAGTGCACCTGAAAGGACACACCCAGGAACCCACCAGGGGAGGTTAACACCATCAGAACTAAACAGGGAAGCACCAAATCAGGTCAGGAGTAACCAGAAACCACAGCATATCAGGACATTGCCAATAGCAACCAGCATGCACAGAACACCGCAGCCAGTACGCAAGAGCGCAACCAACCTGACATACCCACAGGGAGACGATACAGCCAAAGGGGGTACACACACACCGGCAGGTTCACACTAGATACCTACACAGAATCACCCGGAGCCAGTACGGAAAAAGGAGTGCAGCCAGCCTGCACGGCAAACTACATCACGGTGAACTGCACCGTGACAGGCCTCCGTTTGGCAGATACAGCATGTTCCTTGATAAGGATGTTTTCCTGGGATTATGTTCTGTTATATTGTGCATAAAATGTATCCATCCTTTTCCTTAAAGCGATTCTTTGGGAATTAAGAAAATGAAAATACTTAAAGGGGTTCTGCAGTTTGTTTAAACTGATGATCTATCCTCTGGATAGTTCATCAGCATCTGATCGACGGGAGTCCGACACCCGGGACCCCTGCCGATCTGCTGTTTACCGCAGGACCAGTGACATCACGACTTGTGTCAACTGGCCTGGGCTAAACTCTGTTCACTTGAATGGAGCTTAGCCGCGCCCAGGCCAGTTGATACAAGTCGTGACGTCACTGGTCCTGCGGTAAACAGTGAGAAGGCCGCGGCGCTCCAGGAGCGCCGCTGCCTTCTCAAACAGCTGATTGGCGGGGGTCCCAGGTATCGGACTCCCGCCAATCAGATGCTGATAATATATCCAGAGGATAGATCATCAGTTTAAACAAACTGCAGAACCCCTTTAAATATTACTTTGAAATAAACCTTTCATTAGTTGTAATGGCTCATTTTGTCTGGGGAGCAATCAGGGGGAATAAAAGGGCCACCGTCCTATTAGTACACACAAAACCTGTCCTAATCACACAGGAGGACAAGTTACTTCACAACACTCAGATAAAGAGCTGCCTCATCCTCCTCTCTTACGATCAGGGATTATGAACCTGAATATAGCTGATCTTTAGCTGAAACTCTGTGGGAATGGAGTTCATGAGGAGACATGAAGTACAGACAGGATGGACAGGATAGACTGTGGTAATGTGGGGATATGGTAATGGAGACTGCATATAAGGCCTCTTGCACACAAATGTGATTTTTTTTCCGTCAGTCCGTTTTTGCAGTCCGTATGCAGAACCATCCATTTCAAAGGTTCCCACAAAAAAAAAAAAGTACTCCGTATGCATTCAGTTTCTGTATTTCCTTATATCCGTTCCGTTGAGAGATAAAACTTGTCCTATTATTGCCTGCAAATAACGATCCGTGGCTCCATTCAAGTTAAAGGGTCCGCAAAATATATGGAATGCATACGGAACACATCCGTATGTCTTCCGTTTTTTGCGGATCCATGCCCACTTTGCCTATGTGTTTACTGTTAAAACACATTATATATTACATTAATGATTAAAAATTTTATGTTTCTGTTTGCAATTTTTTGCGGAAATACGAAACGGAAACACAACGGAAACAAAAAAAGGAACAACGGATCCATGAAAAACGGACCGCAAAATACTGAAAAAGCCATATGGTCGTGTGCAAGAGGCCTAAGAGCTGCTGCTCATCAGCCACATCCCCACCCTCCTCTCTGTACTGTACTTCATGTCTTCTCATGAGCTCCATTCCTACAGATATTCAGCTGAAGATCGGTTAGGGTTGTTTCGATACCAAAATTTTGATTTGGTTTCGATACCATAAAAAAGTATTGCGATACTCGATACCATTCAATACCACGCCAAAAAAATAAAACGCCAAAAAAGCTGTGTGCATTCCACATTTTATGGAACGGCCTGCCCATAATAGAACAGTCCAATCCTATTTTTTAGGGGGACAAGGTGACAAAAAAAAAAAAATGGCGAATCGTGCAGTTTTTATTTTATTTTATTTTTTCATTTAAGGCCTCTTTCACACTTGCGTTCTTTGGATCCGGCGGGCACTTCCGTCCCGCCGGATCCGTCAGAACGCAAATCGCCTGAAAGCATTAGAAGACTGCTTAGGATCCTGATCAGTCTTCGAAATGCTTTGAGTCTACCATGGCAGCCAGGACGCTATTAAAGTCCTGGTTGCAATAGTAGTAGTGGGGAGCGGGGAGCAGTATACTTACCGCTCGTGCGGCTCCGGGCGCTCAGAATGACGTCAGAGCGCCCCATGCGCATGGATCACGTGATCCATGCGATCACGTGATCCATGCGCGTGGGGCGCCCCGACGTCACTCTGGAGCGCCCCGGGAGCCACACGGGAGGTAAGTATACTGCTCCCCCGTTCCCCACTATAGTTTACCATGGCAACCAGGACTTTAGCGTCCTGGCTGCCATGGTAACCATTCAGAAAAAGCTAAATGATTCGGCCTTGCGGCAAGTGTTCAGGATTTTTGTCCAGAGCAAAAAGCGCAGCATGCTGCGGTATTTTCTCCAGCCAAAAAACGTTCCGGTCCTGAACTGAAGACATCCTGATACATCCTGAACGGATTTCTCTCCATTCAGAATGCATTGGGATAATCCTGATCAGGATTTTTCCGGCATAGAGACCCGACGACGGAACTCAATGCCAGAAAACAAATACGCAAGTGTGAAAGAGCCCTAAGGCGCTCACCGCATAAGAGATACTTTTTTAATATTTTAATAGTTTGGACTTTTTGGATGCGGCGATATGTAATATTTTATTTATTTATTGTTTATATATTTTATATGTAAAATTTTAAAATGGTAAAATTATACCTAATATTTTGGTGTACTTTTTTTTTTTTTTTTTTTTACAGTTTATTTATTAACTATTTCCCCCTTAGGGGCTAGAACCTGGGATCTTTTAATCCCTTGTCTTATTCACCCTGAGCTTTATTAGGGTGAATAGGACTTCACACTCTCCCTGCTTCCCTGTGCATAGTACACACAGCAGCAGGGAGCTGACTATGGCAGCCAGGATGCTACTGAAGCCACTGGCCACCAATGATAATTAATGTTTAATATGCAAATGCAGGCAGCAGAAACAAATTGCCGGCACCCGACCTCTGACAGGGCTCTGCGATCAGCGGCAGTGAACCCCTCAGGTGCGGGGTTAGTTGCCGCGGATCGCAGCGCTCTGTCAGAGGCAAGGTCCTGGCAATGTGTTTCTGCTGCCTGCATTTGTAATATATGAAACGTTACTCATCATTGATGGCCAGTGCGTCCACCCCTCTCCCTCCATTGGTGACTGCTTCCTTCTCCCTGTGCTGCTGTGGAGAACATGGCCGTGCCGACAGCAGCGCAATCCATGTTCTCTGATACTGGGCTGTGCAGTAGCACAGCCTGGTATCGATAAAAGACAAATCCCGGTATCGTATCGATACAGGGTTAAAAGTATTGAAACAACTCTATTCAGGATCATAATCCTTGACAAGTAGGAGAGGAGGATGAGGCAGCTTGTTACCTCAGTGTTGTGAAGTAACTTGTCCTCCTGTATGATTAGGACAGGTTTTGTGTGCGCTAATAGGATGGCGGTCATTTTATTTCTCCTGATGATTGCTCTCTAGAAAAAAAGGAGCCATTATAACTAATAAAAGGTATTTGGGAATATATTTATCATAAAGTAATATTTAAGTATTTTCATTCTCTTAATTCTTGAAGAACCCCTTTAACCCCTTAAGGACCTTATTTTACCTTAAGGACTCAGCCATTTTTTGATAATCTGACCAGTGTCACTGTATGTGGTGATAACTTTAAAACGCATTTACTTATCCAGGCCATTCTGAGTTTGTTTTTTTATCTCACATTGTACTTTATGACAGTGGTAAAATGGAGTCAAAAAATTTCATTTTTAATTTTCTAAGTTTCAATTTCTCTACTTCTATAATACATATTAATACCGCCAAAAAAAGTTAGTGATTTTCATTCCCCATATGTCTACTTCATGTATCGATCATTTTGGGAATGCCATTTCATTTTTTGGGGATGTTACAAGGCTTAGAAGTTTAGAAGCAAATCTTGAAATTTTTCAGAAATTTTCAAAAACCCACTTTTTAGGGACCAGTTCAGGCCTCAAGTCACTTTGTGAGGCTTACATAATAGAAACCACCCAAAAATGACCCCATTATAGAAACTACACCCCTCAAAGTATTCAAAACTGATTTTACAAACGTAGTTAACCCTTTAGGTTTTCCACAAGAGTTAATGGCAAATGGAGATAAAATTTCAGAATTTCAGATTTTGTTTGGAAAATTTTCCATTTTAATCCATTTTTTTGCAGTAACAAAGCAAGGGTTAACAGCCAAACATAACCCAATATTTATTGCCCTGATTCTGTAGTTCTCAGAAACACCCCATATGTAAGCGTAAACTGCTGTATGGCCAAACGGCAGGGCACAGAAGGAAGGTAACGCGATATGGTTTTTGGAAGGTGGATTTTGCTGGACTGGTTTTTGACACCATGTCCCATTTGAAGCCCCCCTGATGCACCCCTAGAGTAGAATCTCCATAAAAGTGACCCTGAAGGCGTCCTGCTGCCATGGTAACCATCACCCGCTGCCATGAAGAACTGGGGGCTGCAAGGGCACAGCAGCCCCCGATGGGAGAGGGAGCTCCCTCCCTGTTAACCCCTTCCATACAGCGGTCCGTACGGACCGCGGTATGGAAGGGATTAAACTGCTGACATCTGTACGGCACAGATGTCAGCAGTTCAGGTCATGTACTCACCCTCTGCTATAACCACTAGACACCAGGGAATGGATTAGAAAGGCCATTTCGCCTCCCGCACTGCCCGCAATCCCCCCCCCCCCCTCCACCGTCTGGGGGGACAGTAAAATGGCGGGGTGCAGGGGGTTAAAATGTATATATTTGGGGAACATTTTAAGTCTCTGATCCCCGCGGTCATACACTGCGGGGATCAGAGACTACAGAAAGCGCAGCAAACCGCAGGTCTGAATTGACCTGCGGTTTGCTGCGATCGCTGACATGGGGGGGTCACAGGACCCCCCTGGGCATTGTGCCAAGGTGCCTGCTGATTGATTTCATGGCTACGGCTACACCCTGAGTCCTTAAGTACCAGGACACCAGGGCGTACCCATACACCCTGCGTCCTTAAGGGGTTAACTGATGACCCAGATGACTATGATGTTACATAATTAGTGCATCTATATTGATCATTTGCATGCATCTTTTACTTCAGTTAGTTTTTTATTTCCTCATCTTTCTGTGTTGCTTTATTAGGAGTATCCCATCTCTCCTTAATATATATCGCTAGATACAGAGAAGATTTATCTATATATGTAGCCATTGACTATGATGAATATTAATTTACAGATGCTATTGTTTTGTGTAATTTTTTTTGCTTTAGTTTGAAAAAGGTCATAAAGACTGAAACGTCACAACAGCCGCATATCAAAATAAAAAACATTAATTTTCATACCACATCTTCTACTCTGGAGTTTTCTATTTCTTTAATTTTTTTACAGCATGTGCAGCCCCTGGGACAGTTTTCTTCTTGCACTTGAATATTCCTTTAAATATTAACATATGGGGGGCGGAGCTTTCCAATGGCACCATGAGGAGTGCTCTTTCTGAGCTCCTGAACGACTTCAGCCTATCCTCGCACTACAGGACGTCACCTGACATCTTACCCTCCTGAAGGGGCGCAGGAGGTGAACCTCTTCAACCCCAGCACCCGCACAGCGATCCTCGGGAGCCATATGTAGTGTATGGGAGTTGTGATGCCCGACACTACAGAAGGGTCACTAGAGTGCGTACGTTCCCCTCATTTGTGGGGAGATTGGTGAATGTCATTTTCAGTAAATGCAATGTAATGTAATGCCTATTTATATATCCCATCACCCTGTTACTGCTATTGTGTGCCATTGTGCAGGCCTGCTAGGGGTGTCATCTCAGCTTTAGCCACTAGAGGGAGCTAGGGAGCCCTAGTATATATAGGTCTATTCAGGGGAAGGAAGGCAGTCTAGTTCCGGCCTTGAGCCTGTGAAGGTGTTCAGTGTTCAGGCCCTGAGCCTGTTGAAGTCAGCCCAGGCCCTATAGCCTTAGAGGGTCCAGCCTAGGAAGAGTCATTCCCTGGGAGGAGCAGTGCAGACCCTAGGACTAGTGGAGAAGTGTTGCCTCCTTAGTCAAGCTGCAAACAGGATAAGGATCCCTGCAGGAACATCACTGCTCACCAGCCTGCGTGAGCTGAGGGAAGGCAGAGCCAAGAATTCCAGAAAGCAAGAGGTACTACAAATACCAGAGGAGGTACTCAGTAATTGTTATCCCAAGGATATAAGCCAGAGATAGGGCATTGGGGCCTTGGAGAAGAATATATTCCTAGTCAGGATCAGTCAGGAATAGTGTGCAAGCCACCTGTACTGCAAGTCCTGCTTTAACCCTCTGTGATCACCTTGCTAAATATAAGCCTGCCATTAATGTACTGTAACTTAAAGCTTGCTGAAACCAATCGTCTTCTGAGGAACTGTCAAGAGAGTGTATGCTGTTTATTACTGTCCAGTAAAGTGAAGTTCTGGTTTACTATCCAAGCTTGTACCTCAATTATTCCTCCTATCAAATCGGTGTGCCACTGTTACCGGCACTGGCGTCATGGACATCAGGGACACCCAGCCACCGGCACGTTAATCTACCAACACCAAGGGCACCTCACACTACACCTGGCTGTGTCCCTCAAGAACCCAGAGAGTGCCCCAGAGGATCCACGTGCCAGCCTCTCCATCACTGGCATTCCCCAGGTCAGTCCCTCACACTCCCCTGACTTGCGGATGCTACACATATCCCGCTCCTTTGGCCATCAAAGCCAGCCAGGGGACCTGAGGGAGGAAGATGGCCTCTCCAAGATGGCAACGGCGCACAGCGGGACTCCCGCTCTCCTGGCCCGCTCCCTGCCTGACAGTCCGGAGCCACTCACCCCTCGGCTGACCGGGACTTCAGAGGGCCGTGCTGCCCCCGATTCACAAGATATGGCGGCCAGCCCGCGATTAAGCTCATCGTCCTCCCCTGCCATGTCTGCCTCAGCTGCGTCACTGAGCGCATCACCTCTCCATCGGGGCCCTGCAGACCAGCCGCTCAGGTCAGGGAGCCCTACAAGGGGATTTGGGGGACTGGGATTGGAAGGCACACCTGCGGGCCCTGCCTACCAGAGATTGATTCCCTGTTCCTCAGACTTGAGGTGTCCCATAAACAAGATATAGAGGCTCTGCACCATGATCTCAAGCAAGTGGGTCAGAGGGTTGATGATATTGAGACCTCTCAGGAGCACATATATGCAGCACTTAATTCTTACCAGCATGTCCTCTCAGAACACACTGACCAAATACAAGATATACTCTCTCATTTGGACAATTTGGAAAACCGTAATAGGAGGAACAATGTCCGTATACGGGGGCTCCCGGAATCAGTCCAGACGCAAGATCTGGAGTCATGGGCTGTCTCTTTTTTTGGTTCTTTATTGTCCAGGCCTGCTGACCAGCTTGTGGAAAATGACCCTATACATAGAGCTTTGGGCCCTAAATCCGGGGATCCCTTCCGCTGGCGAGATGTCATATCTAGGATTTATTTCTTCAAAGACAAAGAAGCAATCTTGAAAACATATAGAAACGCGGATCCTCCTACACTCGAGAACAAAGAGATCCTGATCTTGCCAGATCTGGCGAGACGTACTTTGATGCTCCGCAAAGCTTTGAAACCGCCCCTGGAGGTGCTCAAAACCAACAATATAATGTATCGATGGGGTTACCCTTTCCAACTATCAGCTACAAAAGATGGAAAGTCTGCGGTCTTCAAATCTCTGATGGACTTGCCACTCTTTTTGACGACCTTCGACTTGCCTCGTGTCGACTTACCAGATTGGCTGCTTACGAGAAAGACTTTAACCTTCCCACATAGAGAGCAGTGGCAGAAATCTACACCGAAGCAAAAGAGGCCTTCCAGGAGGTCCCAGGACCCAGACGGCTGATTGCGATGCTGTTACCGCTTTACACTATCCCTCTCTGTGAGGGGCCTACTGCCTACCTTTGTTATAGATGTTAGCTCCCGTCTGATGTCCTAACATTAGTATCATTATATGTCGTGTTTCCTTCGAACACTGTCATATCTGTCCTATTATTTTACTGTTATATTTTGCTAACCGCCGAGTTTAGTAGGGCGGACGATGTACCTTTGTCTTCTCCTCCCTCATTTAGGGATAGTGACACCAGAAGTCGCTTGTGACAAGAGTCACTAATTAGCACAATACCGAGCCTTTTTTATTGGCTCTTTGCTGTTTTGTTATATTCTTTCTGTACTCCCTTGTCCCATGTCTGTCTGTTTATTCATTTTCCCTAGTGTATTTTCCAATACCCGTATCCTCTGTTAACCAGGGTTAAAGCTTTCCTGCGCTTTGCAGGTTCTATCATAAGGTTACCTGATGGCGCCTATCTCGTTTTGTACTTACAATGTTCGTGGCTTTAACAAGCCGGAAAAACGGAGCCAGATACTTTATCGCCTCTATAAGAAAAGGGTCATGATAGCTATGCTCCAAGAAACCCATTTTCTTGTCCTCCATCCCAAAATCTGCTAATAGATACTACCAGACATGGTTCCATAGCCCCAACCCAACCAGTAAAGCCAGAGGTGTGTCCATTGCGCTCCATAAGAACCTCCAGCACTCGGTCTTATCCTCTGATATTGACCCTAATGGTAGATATCTCTTTCTGAAACTCTCGGTCAATCAAACGGTTATTACTGTGGCTAATGTTTATTTCCCTAACCAGGGCCAAGTCTCCTTCGGGTCTAGACTCCTACGACGGCTCTCTAGATTTGCGGAAGGGTCTTCGATCATTCTTGGAGGGGACTTTAACATGGTGATGGACCTGGCTGTTGATACCTCCTCCGGTAAGTCCTCGGTCTCCTCGGTGTCTCTTCGGAAATTCAAATCTGAGCTTTCGGCTCTTAGGTTGGTTGATCTATGGCGTGTTCTGCATCCAGACAGCAGGGACTATAGTTATCATTCCCAGATCCATAATAGCTATGGAAGGTTGGACCTACTTTTTGTGTCACAGAAGCTCCTAGATATAGGCCCTAAATGTTCTATTGACACTTTTGTCTGGTCGGACCATGCCCCGTCTATGGCCTCCTCACAGCCTCTGCTACTTACCCACATTCGTTTTCGTGGTGGTTAAATGGCAACTTATTGAACGATATTCCCTGTCTAGCGGACATTAGGAAGGCTATTAAAGATTTTAGCACAGATCATCAGGCCGACCCTACCTCCCCTTCGTCAAAATGTGAAGCTCTTAAATGTGTGTTACAGGGTATATTTATCTCTCATGGCGCCAGATTGAAAAGGAGCGCACATATAAACTGTCAGCACTTCTGTCTGAACTTAGCCGCAAAGAAGCCCAGAATAAGTCTTGTCCTACTGATACCCTCAAATCCAATATCTCTCTGATTTGACATCAATTCCTGACAGATATTGGAACAGAAATCCCTATGTCCTAGGGACAAGCTTAAACACTCTGATAATACTTTGAATATAGTAACAAAAGTGGGAAGTTGCTTGCAAGGGTGCTTCACCCCCGGAACCCCCAGACACACGTTACGGCCCTAAACTCCTTTGCGGGAGGTCTGGTATATGCCCCGTCCGAGATATCCTTGGAGGACCTAACTCCATTACTTTCTGACACCTTTAATTCCATTTCTAAAAATTGTCCCTTTTCTTTTCAGGCCTTACATTCGCACATTACAGTTATCCCCAAACCTGGGCGCGACCCTACAGCATGCTCAAATTATATGCCCATCTCTATCCTAAATATAGATCTTAAAATCTATGCCAAACTACTTGTCTTGAGAAATGCATCCTCTTTTATCAGACTGTATTCATAGAGAACAAGTGGGGTTCGTACCGGGCCGGGAAGCCCGAGACATTACCCTTAAATCTCTAAGCTTGATTGCTAGAGCAAAGCTGCATGGGGTCCCTTTATGCCTTCTCGCCGTGGATGCCGAAAAGGCATTTGATTGGGTGAACTGGCCGTTCCTGGAAGAAACATTAATTCATATTGGTCTGGGATATAAGATGCTGCATAGGATATTGGAGCTGTATTCTGCCCCCTCAGCTTGCGTACGGGTCAACGGTATGTTATCATCTCCGTTTTTTATACGAAATGGAACGCGTCAGGGATGCCCACGTCACCATTTTTATTCTAATCATGGAATCCCTCGCGAATTCCCTCAGAGCTAATCCCTCCGTTAGCGGCTTTAAAATTGGTAACACCGAGCACAAATTATCCTTATTTGCGGTCGACCTACTCATTTATCTAACCTCCTCTAGAATTGGTCTACCTTCCGTACTTAGGGAATTTGAGCTTTTCGGTAGCCTCAGTAATTTTAAAGTTAATGTCCAAAAGTCCGAAATATTAAATATCTCACTACCAAAACGGGAGTTGGCATCTCTTAAAGAATCCTTTCAGTGGGCCTTCCAATCTATCAAACACTTGGGTGTCCATATTCTAGCGAACCTTTCTTTCCTTTTCAAATTGAATTACCAACCCATGATAAAAGCGGTCGATGCTGACCTCCATAAATGGTCACCTCTTGGTTTGGTAAAATCAATGCCGTCAAGATGGATATTTTGCCCAGGTTTTTATATGTTTTCCAAACAATCCCTTGTGGAGTCCCCCTCACCTACTTCAGTAGACTTAAAAGTCTAATCTCACACTTCATTTGGCAAAATTCTAGGGCCAGATTAAACTATACTTTGCTCACGAGGCCTAAATCTGCGGGAGGGACAGGTCTCCCTAATCTCCTCACATACTACAGAGCAACGATTATGAACTGTATCTTTGACCTGTATAATAATTGCTCCTCTAAACTATGGGTAGAAATAGAACACAAAGCGGCCCCTAACCTGGCGACTGGTATATTTTGGCTCCCGAAAACTGCCTTTCTTCAACTGCCTCAATCCCAATCTGACCTACTCATCTATTCACTAGCTAGAACGTGGTATAGATTTGCTTCCAAGCTTCACCTACTGAATATACCAGGTCCACTGACTACCCTGTCCGAACACCCTGCCACCGGGTCTTATAAGTGTCCCTGCTCTGGGTCCCCACAGTGAGGTTCCAATAAGAGTACGGGATGTTTGTAACCAACTGGGGTTTTTACCCTTAAATAGCATCTCTCATATAGTGCCCCCTGCTCTGGGACAATGGTTCCAACTTCATGGCTTTGTTACTTCCCTGTTGCCTGGATCGCAGACATGCCGTATATTGACAGATTTTGAGAAATTGTGTGTTGCGAGCAGTTCTCCTAGACACGCCATTTCACTGCTGTATTCTATGTTGAACACTGAGGAGCCTGGAGTAACCGCCACGGACCCCATTCGCACCAAACTTTAAATATATGGGAGTCTGAATTGGGTTCCACGTACACCATTGATCAGTGGAAAAGGTCTCTGCTTTTTTCCCATGTTTTGTTGATCTCTTGCAATTTACAAGAACTTAGCTATAAAGTACTTACCAGGTGGTATAGGACCCCGGTGAAGCTCCACCAGTTCTATCTGACAGTACCCGATACCTGTTGGAGGTGCTCAACAGATGTAGGTGCAATGTCACATATCTGGTGGGAGGGCCCGGGAATCGTGCCTCTATGGGGTGAGGTCTTTTCTCTCCATAATCATATGGTGTGTGATGTATGGATGTGTGTGATGTGATATGTGTGTGTGTGTGCATGTGCGACAACTTAAGGGAGCATAATACTGCAGGGATAGTGGTGACAAATGATTACATGGGGGCACATTACTTCACGGGGGCAGTGTGGGGGCAAATTACTTAATGTGGTGCAGTGTGGGGGGCAAATTACTTTATGGGGGGAGTGTGGGAGAACATTACTTCACGGGGGCAGTGTAGTGGCACATTACTTAATGTGGCTCAGTGTGGGGGGCACATTACCTTATGGGGGGAGTGTGGGGGAACATTACTTCACGTGGGCAGTGTAGTGGCACATTACTTAATGGGGTGCAGTGTGGGGGCACATTACCAGGTTGGGGGATGATGACAGAAAAATGAGGAAACTAAGATATCTGTGTCACACTCTGCAGAGACCAGGCGGCTGAGAGAAGTTGTCCGGACCGAATGGAGAAGATGATGACAGAGAAGATCTACATCAGAGGAGACGTCACGTGGAGGCACTGGATGTGACAGGTATGTGCTGCTGTATAGCAAGTACAGCAAAATGCAGTGTGTGTGTGGGCGGGACAGACAGACTTCGAGAATTCGGCCATATTCATTGGGGCTTGTGCCCCGGATCTTTTTCGACTCTAGCAATGCCCCTGGCCTTCTATATACAAGAATATAACTGCTATAATACAACTGCCAATGTACTAATACCCACCAAAGGAGAGAAACAGAGAGGGAGAGGGATAATACTACCTTCTTTGTATAGCAATATGACTACTATAGTATTGCCTTCTATATTTAAGAATATAACTACTATAAATACTACCCGTAATTTACAAATTCCCACCACTACACTAACACTAATCCGCTCAACTCTATGTACAATAATATAACTACTATATGATTGCCTTCTATCTACAAAAATATAAGTGGTATAATACTGCTGCCAATGTACTAATACATATCAAGGGAGGGAGAGAGAGAGGGAGGGAGAGAGAGTAGGGAAGATGGGGAGGGAGACTATAATACTGTCTCCTCAGTACTACATACATCACACACATCCATACATCCCACATTGCACTACAGACCTCACACACTGCACCACATACATCACACACTGCACTAAAGACATCACACACATCCATACGTCACACACTGCACAACAGACATTACATACAGTTGTGTTCAAAATTATTCAACCCCCACTGAAATTGAGTGTTTTGGCCAGTTTGACATTGATTTTGATCATTTCAGTCATCTTGTTTACAAATAAATCAAAGAGGCACTTGTAAGTCAGACAAATATAACATAACATTTATAATGAAATAACCACAAATGTCTTTTCTGTGCTCACATCATTATCAGTTTTATTCAACCCCCAAGTGACATTCAATCTTATTACTTAGTACAACATCCTTTTCCAGTTATAACAGCTTTTAAACGTGAAGCATAGCTTGACACAAGTGTCTTGCAGCGATCTACGGGTATCTTCGCCCATTCTTCATGGGCAAAAGCCTCCAGTTCAGTCACATTCTTAGGCTTGCGCGCTGCAACTGCTTACTTTAAGTCCCACCAGAGGTTCTGAATCGGATTTAAGTCTGGTGACTGCGATGGCCACTTCAAAATGTTCCAGCCTTTAATCTGCAACCATGCTCTAGTGGACTTGTGGGTATGCTTGGGATCATTGTCCTGTTGAAAGGTCCAACGTCTCCCAAGCCTCAGGTTTGTGACGGACTGCATCACATTTTCATCCAATATCTCCTGGTACTGAAGAGAATTCATGGTACCTTGCACACGCTGAAGCTTCCCTGTACCTGTAGAAGCAAAACAGCCCCAAAGCATGATTGACCCCCCGCCATGCTTCACAGTAGGCAAGGTGTTCTTCATAGGCCTTGTTCTTCCTCCTCCAAACATAGCGTTGATCCATGGGCCCAAACAGTTCTAATTTTGTTTCATCAGTCCACAGAACACTATCCCAAAACTTTTGTGGTTTGTCCACATGACTTTTGGCATACTGCAGTCGACTCTTCTTATTCTTTGGAGACAGCAAGGGGGTGCGCCTGGGAGTTCTGGCATGGAGGCCTTCATTACGCAGTGTGCGCCTTATTGTCTGAGCTGAAACTTCAGAACCCGCATCTGACAAATCTTTTTTCAGTTCCTCAGCAGTCACACGGGGACTTTTCTCCACTTTGCACTTCAGGTAGCGCACAGCAGTCGAAGTTAGCATCTTCTTTCTGCCACGACCAGGTAGCGTTTCAACAGTGCCCTTTGCCTTGAATTTGCGAATGATGCTTCCTATGGTGTCTCTTGGTATGTTTAACATCTTTGCAATCTTCTTATTGCCATTGCCCTTCCTGTGAAGAGAAATCACCTCTTCTCTTGTCTTCCTGGACCATTCTCTTGACTTCACCATGTCTGTAAACACACCAGTAAATGTCTAGAAGGAGCTGAGTATCACAGTCATTTTACATCTGCCTAATTGGTGCTTATTATGCTTGATTGCTGCTCCTTGACATCCACAGGTCTTTTCAATACCTGATCGAAAACACTTGTATGAACCTCTGTTCTTAAGAGTGGTCGTCTTTAAGGGGTTGAATAATTGTGTCAATGAAGAAATCACAAAAAAAAAACATTTAATACTGTATTACAAAAACAATTGATGTCATTTTAGTTGCATTTGGTTCTTTAAAAAGTCCTTGTAAGATTTCATTCTGAACACAATTACAAATGTACACTAAATTCCCTAAAACCCTTTACAGCATAGGGGGTTGAATAATTTTGAACACAACTGTACATCACACACTGCACCACATACATCACACACTGCACTACATACATCACACACTGCACTACATACATCACACACATCCATACATCACACACTGCACTACATGCATCACACACTGCACTACATCCATCACACGAATCCATACATCATACACTGCACTACATACATCACACACCGCACTACATAAATCATACACCGCACTACATACATCACACACATTCATACATCATACACCACACTACATACAGCACACACATTCATACATCACACACCCACTACATACATCACACACATCCATACATCATACACCGCACTACATACATCACACACATCCATACATCATACACCGCACTACATACATCACACACCGCCATACATCATACACATCCATACATCATACACGCACTACATACATCACACACATCCATACATCATACACCGCACTACATACATCACACACATTCATACATCACACACTGCCCTTCATACATCACACACTGTACTACACACATCACAATGAAGCTGCCCTGTCTGCTCTGGCAGAGCAGGAAGCTCTAGCATAGGCCCCTCCCTCCAATGTATATATGTGTGCATGTTTGTGTATGTATATGTGTGTGTATGTACAGTATATGTGCTTATATGTATATCTGTGTATGTGTGTGTATGTATATGTTTGTATCTGTCAGGCTGGGTGCACATAGGGGCAATATGCGTATAGGGGCACATTTATTAAGACCGGTATTTTAGACGCTGCTCTTAACCACTTGCCGCCACGCTAACGCCGATGGGCGTCAGCGCGGCGGCTCTCTCAGGTCTCAGTCACGCCTGTGAGACCCGAGATTTCGCATGAACGCGCACGCGCCGTGCGCTCGCGTTCATGCAATCGTAACCGGGACAACTGAAACTACAGCCTGCCAGCGCTGATCATGCGCTGGCAGGCTGTAGATGCGAAAAAAAAACCATTTAACCACCTCAGCCCCCCTAGCTAAAACACCCCTAATGACCAGGCCACTTTTTACAATTCTGCACTACACTACTTTCACCGTTTATTGCTCCGTCATACAACTTACCACCCAAATGAATTTTATCTCCTTTACTTCTCACTAATAGAGCTTTCATTTGGTGGTATTTCATTGCTGCTGACATTTTTACTTTTTTTTGCTATTAATCAAAAATGACCGAAATTTTTGCAAAAAAAGGACATTTTTCACTTACTGTTGTATTTTTTTTTTTAAAAACTAAATTTCTATATACATTTTTTGCAAAATGTATTGTTCTACATGTCTTTGATAAAAAAAAATCCAATAAGTGTATATTTATTGGTTTGGGTAAAAGTTATAGCGTTTACAAACTATGGTGCAAAAAAGTGAATTTCCACATTTTGAAGCAGCTCTGACTTTCTGAGCACCTGTCATGTTTCTTCAGATGCTAGAATGCCAGGATAGTATAAACACCCCCCAAATGTCACCATTTTAGAAAGAAGACACCCCAAAGTATTCGCAAAGGGGCATGGTGAGTTCATGTATGATTTCATTTTTTTTCACAAGTTAGCGGAAAATGACACTTTCTGAGGAAAAAAATAAAAATAATAAAGTTTCCATTTCTGCTAACTTCTGGCAAAAAAAAAAAAAAAACTCCCACGGACTCACTATGCCCCTCAGTGAATACCTTGGGGTGTCTACTTTCCGAAATGGGGTCATTTGTGGGGTTTTTGTACTGTTCTGGCATTTTGGGCGGGGCTAAATTGTGAACAGCCATGTAAAAGCTAAAGGTACTCGTTGGAATTTGGGCCCCTTTGCGCACCCAGGCTGCAAAAAAGTGTGACAAAAAATAAAACTTTACATGAACTCACCATACCCCTCACCGAATACCTTGGGGTGTCTTCTTTCTAAAATGGGGTCACATGTGGGGTGTTTGTACTGCCCTGGCATTTGAGGGATTCCGCAATCATTACACGTATGGCCAGCATTAGGAGTTTCTGCGATTCTCCGTATATTGAGCATACGGGTAATGAGATTTTTTTTCCCGTTCAGGGCTGAAAAAAAAAAAAAAAATGAACGGCACAGATTTCCTCATTCGCATCGATCAATGTGGGTGAAAAAATCTCTGCCAAAAAATGTGCAAAAAAAAAAGTAGTAAGGCCCCATTCACACGTCCACAAAAATGTCCGCATCTATTCCGCAATTCTGCGGAAGAGAGGCGGACCCATGGGGGCCGGCGGTGATGCGGAGAGCACACTATGTGCTCGCCGCATCAGCATTTGCGGAGCTGCGGCCGCAAACTTCCGGTTTTCGGCCCCCAAACATCCGGCCGCAGCTCCGCAAAAGATAGAGCAGCATGTCCTATTCTTGTCCGCAATTGCGGACAAGAAAAGGCATTTTCTATATAGTTCTGGCAATGTGCGGATCTGCAAAATGCGGAAAGCACATTGCCGGTGTCCGTGTTTTGCGGATCCATGGATCCGCAAAACACATACGGACATCTGAATGAGCCTTACAGGGAGGTGATTAGTGACAGGGGGTGACAGGGGGTGATCAGGGGGTTGACATTGGGTGATCAGGGGTTAATCGGGGGTTAATCAGGGGTTAATCAGTGACCGGGGGGGGGGTCTGTGTGGTGATTGGTGCACTTACAAAAGTTTCCTTTGGTGGTCCCAAGCAAAAGGGCCACCAAAGGAACGAACAGCAAGCAAAACAAAAACAGCGTCTGATATGCCATTTTTTTTAACTTCTACAGCCTGCCAGCGCATGATCAGCGCTGGCAGGCTGTAGATAAAGTTCTCCCCGACGCGATCCTGTGAACGCGCGCATGCGCGTTTACAGGAAATCTCGCGTCTCGCGAGATGACGCCCCGGCGCGTCCAGGAGGAACAAACCGACCGCCCTCAGGACGCAATCCTGCGTACGGCGGTCGGTAAGAAGTTAAAACGCATATCAGACGCTGTTTTGTAAACAGCGTCTGATATGCCTGCTGTCTGCTCGTCTGGTGGTCCCTTTGTCTGGGACCACCAGAGGAAACATAAGTAAAGTGCACCAATCACTACACACACACACACCCCCACCCCCCATCACTGATTAACCCCTGATCACCCATGTGACCCCCCCTGATCACCCCCTGTCACCCCCCCTGTCACTAATCACCCCCCTGTAAGGCTCATTCAGACGTCCGTATGTGTTTTGCGGATCCATGGATCTGCGGATCCGCAAAATATGGACACCGGCAATGTGCTTTCCGCATTTTGCGGATCCGCACATTGCCAGAACGATATAGATAATGCCTTTTCTTGTCCACAATTGCGGACAAGAATAGGACATGTTCTATATTTTTGCGGAACGGAAGTGCAGACCCAGAAGCGCGGATCCATAATTCCGGACCCGAGCGGGACAAAGTCTGTCCCCATAGAAATGAATGGGTCCGCAATTCCGTTCCGCAAACAGAATTGCGGACGTGTGAATGGGGCATAAGGGTCCCTTATCACCGCCAGTTAGCTACCTACTTGTTAGGTAGTTAGCGCCCAGCCCACCGCACCGCAGTCACTGATTTTGGCAGAGATTTTTTCATCCACGATGATTGATGCGAATGAAAAAATCTGTGCCGTTCATTTTTTTTTTTTTTTTCAGCCCAGAGGCTGAACGGAAAAAAAAATATCTCATTACCCGTATGCTCAATATAAGGAGAATCGCAGAAACTCCTAATGCTGGCCATACGTGTAATGATTGCGGAGGCCCTCAAATGCCAGGGCAGTACAAACACCCCACATGTGACCCCATTTTAGAAAGAAGACACCCCAAGGTATTCCGTGAGGGGTATGGTGAGTTTATGTAAAATTTAATTTTTTGTCACAAGTTAGTGGAATATGAGACTTTGTAAAAAAAAAAAAAATATCAATTTCCGCTAACTTGTGCCAAAAAAAAAAAAAAATTCGGTGAACTCGCCATGCCCCTCACGGAATACCTTGGGGTGTCTTCATTTCAAAATGGGGTCACATGTTGGGGTATTTATACTGCCCTGGCATTTTAGGGGTCCTAAAGCGGGAGAATCCAAATGCGTAAAAATGCCCTGTGAAATCCTTGTTTGACGCCCGGATAAGAGGAGGGTGTGTTGCGGGAATATGTGCGATTTTTCCGCGCGGGTGCAAACGTTTGTAATGTGTTTTGCAAGCGCGTGTGAAAAATCGCCATGTTTGGTACCCAGACCCGAAGCCGGACTTCATAACTGAAGTCCGGTTTCGGGTAGAGTATTCTGTAGAATTTAATATTTTCCCTTATAACATGGCTATAAGGGGAAATAATAGCATTCTTAATAAAGAATGCTTAGTAAAATGAAGATGAAGGGGTTAAAAATAATAAAACTTAACTTACCTTAGCCACTTGATCGCGTAGTTGTGATCTGTCTTCTCTTTTCCAGCTTCAGCTAACAGCTAAAGGACCTGTGATGACCTCACATCACATGGTCCAATCACACGGTCCATCACCATGGTAAGATGCACCATGTGATTGGACCATGTGATGTGATGTCACCACCGGTCCTTTAGCTGTTAGCTGAAGCTTGAAGAGAGAAGACAGATCGCAACTACGCGATCAAGTGGCTAAGGTAAGTTAAGTTTTATTATTTTTAACCCCTTCATCTTCATTTTACTAAGCATTCTTTATTAAGAATGCTATTATTTCCCCTTATAACCATGTTATAAGGGGAAATAATAAAGATCTGGTCCCGTTGCTAAGCAACCATGCGGGAAAATATCACTGCATCCGCACTTGCTTGCGGATGCTTGCGATTTTCCCGCAGCCCCATTACCTTCTATGGGGCCTGCGTTGCGTGAAAAACACACAATATAGAGCATGCTGCGATTTTCACACAATGCAGAAGTGATGCGTGAAAATCACCGCTCATGTGCACAGCCCCATAGAAATGAATGGGTCCGGATTCAGTGCGGGTGCAATGCGTCCTCCTCACGCCTTGCACTCGCGCGGAAAACTCGCCCGTGTGAAAGGGGCCTAAAGGTACTCGTTGGAATTTGGGCCCCTTTGCGCATCTTGGCTGCAAAAAAGTGTCACTCATGTGGTATCGCCGTACTCAGGAGAAGTAGGGCAATGTGATTTGGGGTGTATTTTTATATATACCCATACTTTGTGTGATAAATATCGCTGTAAACGACAACTTTGAAAAATTTTTATACAAGGTTGTCAATTTACAGAGATATTTCTCTCACCCAGCATGGGTATATGTAAAAATACACCCCAAAACACATTGTCCTACTTCTCCTGAGTACGGCGATACCACATGTGTGACACTTTTTTGCAGCCTAGGTGCTGTGGGGAGTTGCTCTGGTAGATAACGGTGCGGGTGCAGTACAGAGGCAAAACAAGGAGTCCAGTACGTGCAATAAACAGTGTTTTTTTTTCACACTTGCACAAACGAAATGGTAAACAGTCTCTTGGTATTCATTCACACGCAGCAAACAGAAAAAAGGCAAAACCAAAGAGTCCAAAACCAGGTTCAATCACCTGTGAGATGTTAGGTGCGCGTTCGCACCTGGCGGTCGGCCCAGCCGTGGGATAATCCTTCAGGCTTCCAGGTCGACTGCACGTCTCCTTGCTGGGTTTTTGCTTCCAGCCCAGAGAGCTCCACAGGACTAGCAGCAGCTCCAGGACAATCACAGCCCCAGACACAGCTGCTGACTGTGTTTTATACCCAGCCCAAAACCAGGACTGGATCGTGGGGAGCAGCCACCCACCCTACACTTTAGCTGCTCCCGGTAAGAGCCGGCCCGGATCGGCTTTGCAGCCATGCTATTTACAACTATGTCAGTAGCACTAGCTGCTGCTGACATCAACAAAATACGGCTCTTACCTCACCGAGGCTATGAACCTCGGTGACACATACCTGCCATCCACAACGGCACCCTGCACCTTACCACATACCCCCCTTTGTTCAGCCCTGAAGGGGTGGACACATGTGAGGCAGTGGACGCGGGAAAGGGCATCTGCATTACCCTGCAAGCGGCCTGCCCTATGTTCCACGGAGAACTTGAAGTTCTGCAGGGATAGGAACCACCTGGTGACCCGAGCATTCCTCTCCTTGGCCTGGCTCATCCACTTGAGAGGGAATGGTCGGTCACCAGACGGAACCTCCTCCCTAACAGGTAGTAGCGGAGAGATTCGAGTGCCCACTTGATAGCCAGGCACTCCCTCTCCACTATGCTATACCTGGTCTCGGCGGGACTGAGCTTACGGCTCAGGAAGACAACGGGATGTTCTTCCCCGTTGACCTCCTGAGACAGTACAGCACCGAGGCCTACCTCCGAGGCGTCGGTCTGTACGACAAACTCCCTGTTGAAGTCGGGTGTCACCAAAACCGGGGACCCACACAGGGCCGACTTCAACGCGGAGAAAGCCTCCTCCGCCTTCTCACTCCAGCTAACCTTCCCAGACTTTCGCCCCTTCAACAGGTCTGTCAACGGGCGCTGCTATTGTGGCAAAGTGGGGCACAAACCGCATGTAGTACCCTACAATTCCCAGGAAGGACTTTACCTGCCTGGTAGTGACCGGTCGGGGCCAGTTACGTATGGCCTCTACCTTAGTTACCTGCGGCTTGATGACTCCCGCCCAATAACATATCCCAGATATTTGGTCTCTTCCAACCCAATCGCACACTTCTTTGGATTGGCGGTTAGTCCAGCTTTCCTCAGGGCATCCACTACCGCCTGCACTTTGGGCAAATGGCTTTCCCAGTCGGTGCTGTGGATGATTACATCATCTAAGTAGGCCGAGCGTACCGACGGTGCGGTCGCAGCACAATATCCATTAACCTTTGGAAGGTGGCGGGGCGCCATGCAGGCCAAAGGGTAACACCTTGTAATGATACAGGCCCTGCGAGTAACAAAGCGTTTTTCCTTGGCCGCCTCCGTTAAGGGTACTTGCCAGTATCCTTTAGTGAGGTCTAGCACAGAAAAATAACGGGCTTGCCCTAAATTTTCAACAAGCTCGTCTACCCGGGGCATGGGATACGCATCAAACTTGGACACTTCATTTAACTTACGAAAATCGTTGCAGAACCGCAGCGTCCCATCCGGCTTGGGTATTAGGACTATGGGACTGGCCCACTCACTTTTCGACTCCTCAATGACATCAAGCTTCAACATTAATTGCACTTCCTCCGCGATGGCCCGTCGCCGAGCCTCGGGTACCCGGTATGGTTTTAACCGGATCTTGGCCTGAGGCTCAGTGACAATGTCATGTTGGATGAGAGACGTGCGGCCAGGGAGGTCCGAGAACACATCCGTGTTCCGACTGATGAACTCCTGACTTCCTGAACTTGTTTGGAAGACAGGCTGTCTGCAATTTTACCGTGGCTACCGCTCGCAGGCCTCGAACTGTGGGGCTGGACCCTTTTCCCCTAGAAGCCCTGGCCGGGGGCTGTGGTCGTCGGCCGTGTCCCTATCTTTCCACGGCTTTAGTAAATTCACGTGGTACACCTGCTCCGGCTTGCGCCGCCTGGCTGGTGTGCTTTGTAATTTACTTCCCCTATCTTCTCGATCACCTCATAGGGGCCCTGCCACCTAGCTAGGAATTTGCTGTCAAGGGTGGGTACCAGAACCAAAACCCGATCTCCCGGATTGAAGCCCCGTACCCGAGCCTGACGATTGTACACCCTACTTTGGGCTTGTTGCGCTGCCTCCATATGCTCCCGGACCAGCGGCAACACCCTTTCCATCCGTTCCTGCATCTGGGTGACATACTCAATGACACTTTTGTGGGGGACAGGCTGTTGTTCCCACACTTCCTTGGCGATATCCAACAGGCCCCGAGGGTGTCTGCCATAAAGCAGTTCGAAGGGCGAGAACCCAGTAGAGGCCTGGGGCACCTCTCGCACTGCGAACATGAGATAGGGCAGAAGCAGATCCCAGTCCTTCCCATCTCTAGACACCACCCTTTTTAACATATTTTTTAAAGTTTGGTTAAACCTCTCGACAAGACCGTCCGTTTGCGGATGGTAAGCGGACGTCCGTAACTGCTTTATACGCAACAATTTACACAGTTCCCTCATAACTTTGGACATAAAAGGGGTCCCTTGGTCTGTCAGAACCTCTTTTGGCAGGCCCACACGGGAAAACATTTCCATTAACTCTTTGGCAATGAGCTTAGCTGAGGTATGTCGCAGAGGCACCGCCTCCGGATACCGAGTGGCATAGTCGAGAACTACCAGAATGTGTTGGTGGCCCCTGGCAGACTTTGGTACAGGCCCAATTAGATCCATAGCGATTCGCTCAAGCGGGACCTCAATAATTGGAAGAGGTACCAGAGGACTACGGAAATGTGGCTGGGGGCTATTTATCTGACAGGTGGGACAGGACTTACAATAATTTTCTACCTCCTTGAACACACTGGGCCAATAAAACCGCTGCAGTATGCGGTCCTGGGTTTTCTGCCACCCCAAGTGTCCCCCAAGAACATGTTGGTGGGCAAGCTCCATGACAAGCTTGCGGTGCGCTGTGGGCACCACCAATTGTTCAACAGGTTCACCCGGATTTGGTTCACCCGATATAACATTTCTTGGTGAACAACAAAGCGGGAAATATTATCTCAGCCCCTGGTTTCTGGGGTTTACCATCAATTTCAGCACATTCTCCCAGGCCCTGGTTAGGGTTTGGTCCCGGTGTTAGGCGGTCCCAAAATTATCTCCGGAGACGTGGAGGTCTGCCAACTCAGGACCTGGTGGCAAGTCCTCCATGTCTCCCACCATTACACTCAGTGGGGGTGTCTCCCCCTCTATCACAGAAGTGGTGGTCACCCCTACCGCAGGCCCTTCGGACTCGGGCTCCCAGGGCTCTGGCCTCCCACAGGAACCAGGCCACTCTGCTAGGGTTACCCCTGTCTCAGGGCTATTAGTCACTTTCACCTCAGGCCATAGTGACGGAAAACCAGGAAGTCTCTCCCAATTATTAGTTCATACGGTAGCTTGGCGGAGATCGCCACTTCACAAGTCCATGTGCCGGCCGCCGTGGACAGAGACATTACAGCCGTGGGATAGTCCTTTAAGTCTCCGTGTATGCACACCACCCCAACTTTCCGGCCCGTATACTGGGAGGGCTGTACCAGGGCAGCACTTACCAGGGTTACTAGGCTCCCTGAGTCCAGCAGCGCCACTGCAAGATTATCACCGACTTGCACCTGGCACAGATGACGATTGTCTATTGTCTCGGGGTGCCGGTCGCACACAGTCTCCGGGCATACATGGAAGCCCGGTACCCATAGTTGGTCTCCATGGGTTCTCCCCACTGTGGACAGTCGGCCCTCACATGGCCAGGCTCGTGACACCGCCAGCAGACTATCGGGGCCGGGTCTACAGGGGTACACCCGAGCAGGTTTCTCGGGTACCAGTCGTCGGGACTGGATGGGAGACCTCCGGGGTTTGACCGGCCCCTCCCAACAACACCCCCTTTCAAGGTTTTGTGGCCTCATAGCGCTCGACCAGGTCGACCATGTCCAAGGCATTAGTGGGTGACACCTGGCCGATCCAGTGCTGCAGGGAGTACGGCAAGGCCCTCCAGAAGATGTCAGCCAGCAGACGGTCCAGCATAGCAGCCGGACTTAGAACCTCAGGCTGCAGCCACTTTTGCAACCTGTGCAGCAACTCATAATACTGCGGCCTGGCGGGTTCAGCCGTATTAAAGTTCCACTGGTGGACCCGCTGAGCCCGGACTAACACGTTCACCCCCAGTCTTGCCAGGATCTCACCTTTCACGGTCGGGTAGTCAGCTGCTTGGTCATCTGGGAGGTCAAAAATACTTGCTGGGGTCCAGACGCCAGGAACGGAGCGGCGACCTCTGCCCACTGTTCTCGGGGTAATTTCTCCCTCACGGCCACCTTCTCGAACACCGCCAGATAGGTCTCCACATCATCCGAGGGGTCATCTTAGGGATCGCTGCACGGACAGCTTTCCGGGCATCGTGGACGTGGCGGGACGCTCCTGCAGCTTGCAATGCCATCACGTGCTGCAGCAGTAGCTGGTTGGTCTCCCGCTGCTGCACGTTAGCCTCTATGAGGGCTTTCACAGCCGCCTCCATTTTGTCAGGGACCACAGGCTGCAACTTTGCCGGCCGAATATAGGACATCCAGTCGTGCCCAGCAAAAACAAACTTCGGCGTTCACGCCAGCCTCACTGCGCATGCCCGCATCCGACACCAAATGTGGGGAGTTGCTCTGGTAGATAACGGTGCGGGTGCAGTACAGAGGCAAAACAAGGAGTCCAGTACGTGCAATAAACAGTGTTTTATTCACACTTGCACAAACGAAATGGTAAACAGTCTCTTGGTGTTCATTCACACGCAGCAAACAGAAAAAGGCAAAACCAAAGAGTCCAAAACCAGGTTCAATCACCTGTGAGATGTTAGGTGCGCGTTCGCACCTGGCGGTCGGCCAGCCGTGGGATAATCCTCCTTCAGGCTTCCAGGTCGACTGCACGTCTCCTTGCTGGGTTTTTGCTTCCAGCCCAGAGAGCTCCACAGGACTAGCAGCAGCTCCAGGACAATCACAGCCCCAGACACAGCTGCTGGCTGTGTTTTATACCCAGCCCAAAACCAGGACTGGATCGTGGGGAGCAGCCACCCACCCTACACTTTAGCTGCTCCCGGTAAGAGCCGGCCCGGATCGGCTTTGCAGCCATGCTATTTACAACTATGTCAGTAGCACTAGCTGCTGCTGACATCAACAAAATACGGCTCTTACCTCACCGAGGCTATGAACCTCGGTGACACATACCTGCCATCCACAACGGCACCCTGCACCTTACCACAGTGCGTAAAGGGGCGTAAAGTCCAACGAGTACCTTTAGGCCCCTTTCACACGGGCGAGTTTTCCGCGCGGGTGCAATGCGTGAGGAGGACGCATTGTACCCGCACTGAATCCGGACCCATTCATTTCTATGGGGCTGTGCACATGAGCGGTGATTTTCACGCATCACTTCTGCGTTGCGTGAAAATCGCAGCATGCTCCAGTTTCTGCGTTTTTAACGGAACGCAGGCCCCATAGAAGTGAATGGGGATGCGGAAAATCGCAATCATCCGCAATCATGTGCGGATGCGTTGCATTTTCCCGCATGGTTGCTATGCAACCATCGGGATGTGTAATCGGTTCAGTATTATTTCACATTATAACATAGTTATAATGTAAAATAATACCTTGGCCATCTTCTAATGTTGAACCCGGTGCAGAATGGGTTAAAAATAATAAACTAATCATAACTTACCTGGTCCACTATGGTGATGGAGCATGTGATTGGGCCATGTGACCATATGACATCATCACAGGTCCTTTACCTAGTAGCAAGCTAACGGAGAGGATGCCGGGCTTCGCAATCAAATGGACCAGGTAAGTTATGATTAGTTTATTATTTTTAACCCATTCTGCACCGGGTTCAACATTAGGAAGATGACCAAGGGTATTATTTTACATTATAACTATGTTATAATGTGAAATAATACCAGCGGGACAATTTCTGACCCAAACATGCACTTCTGTGAAGAAGCGCAGGTTCGGGTCTGGGTACCAAAAGTGCCGATTTTTCTCCCGTGCGTGCAAAACGCATGACAGCGCTTTGCACTCGCAGGGAAAAATCGCGGCGATTCCCGCAACGCACCCGCACTGTTTGACGGAGTGCACCCGCAACGCCCGTGTGCAAGAGGCCTTAGGTTTTACAGGGCAGCTCACAATTTAGCCCCACCCAAAATGCCAGAACAGTACAAACACCCCACAAATTACCCCATTTTGGAAAGTAGACACCCCAAGGTATTCGCTGAGGGGCATAGTGAGTCCATTAAAAATTTAACTTTTTGTCACAAGTTAGTGGAAATGGAGACTTTTTGAGAAAAAACTATAAAAAATCCATTTCCGCTACCTTGTGCCAAAAAAAAAATCTTCTATGAACTCACCATGCCCCTCACGGAATACCTTGGGGTATCTATTTTCCAAAATGGGGTTACATGTGGGGTATTTATACGGCCCTGGCATTTTAGGGGTCCTAAAGTGCGAGAAGAAGTCTGACAACTGACAGAAATGGAAACTTTATTATTCAGCAGAAATGGAAACTTTATTATTATTTTTCCTCAGAAAGTGTCATTTTCTGCTAACTTGTGAAAAAAAATGAAATCATACATGAACTCACCATGCCCCTCCGCGAATACTTTGGGGTGTCTTCTTTCTAAAATGGTGTCATTTGGGGGGTATTTATACTATCCTGGCATTCTAGCACCTGAAGAAACATGACAGGTGCTCAGAAAGTCAGAACTGCTTCAAAATGCAGAAATTCACTTTTTTGCACCATAGTTACGCTATAACTTTTACCCAAACCAATAAATATACACTTATTGCATTTTTTTTATGAAAGACATGTAGAACAATAAATTTATAGAAAAATTTATATAGAAATGTAGTTTTTAAAAAAATTACAACAGAAAGCGAAAAATGTATTTTTTTTGCAGAAATGTCGTTAAATTTTTATTAATAGCAAAAAAAAGTTAAAATGTCAGCAAGAATGAAATACCACCAAATGAAAGCTCTATTAGTGAGAAGAAAAGGAGGTAAAATTCATTTGGGTGGTAAGTTGCATGACGGAGCAATAAACGGTGAAAGTAGTGTAGTGCGGAATTGTAAAAAGTGGCCTGGTCATTAAGGGTGTTTAAGCTAGGGGGGCTGAGGTGGTTAAAGGGGTTTTCCCATCTCCAACAATGGGGCCATATTGCTAGGATATGCCCCCATTGTCTGATAGAGCCCCGAAAATTGTGGAGGGCACACTTCGCGAGTGCAGCTGCCCTCCATTCATTTCTATCAGGAACGCCAAAAATAACTAAGTGCTAGCTCGGCTATTTCCGTCAGCCCCCTAGAAAATAATGGAAGCGGTGGTCACGTAAGCGAGGTGCGCTCCCATTCAGTACTATGGGGAGAGTGCTTGGAGGTGAGCAGACAGGGAAAACTCGGGGTCCTCCGGCCACCACCTTCCTCGATCTGTTCTCGGTGTAGAAATATGCCCCCATTGTCTCAGATAGGAATACCCTTTAACCCATTCCTGACCTATGACGTGTATACCCGTCATGGAGCAGTGTTATTTAGCGCTCCAGGACAAGTATACATGTCATGGCATTAAACTGTCACCATGTCTGCAGACATGGTGACAGTGCTGAGACCCCGGCTGTTACACACAGCTAACAAGCCTGGGACCAATGGGGACGGTCCCGAGTGAGCGATCGCTCTGATTGGCTGAGCATTCAGAGCATTCTAATGCCGGCTGAAATCCGTGACTGTGGAGATCAGAACCTTCTAAAATGTACAAATCATATGTCCCCCCCCTCTTCCCTGCAGCCCTCAATGTGCCCCCTTCAGCCCTCCATGTGCCCCCTTCATATACATCGGTCGTCGGGCGGGCAGGAGCACGATCCCCCGTGCACGATCCCCCCGCCCCCCGTTCATTTTCAGGATGGCCAGAGCGGTTAGCAGAGTGTCAAACAGCAGACATCTGTGCTGGATGTCTGCCGTTTAACCCCTTCCAGGGACTGCTACATGGAAACGGTTAACAGGGAGGGAGCTCCTTCCCTCTCCCATCGGGGGCTGCTGTGCCATTGCAGCCACCCGATACTTGACCCAGAGGGAGGGGGCCACCCTCCCTCCTTCCCCCATCAGCCGCTGCTCTGTTGTGGCTGCGGCTGATGGTTACCATGGCAACTGGACGCCGTCACAGGCTTCCGGCTTGCCATGGTAGAGCAGATCAGGCTTCTGCTAAAGACAGCAGCAGCCTGATCAGGCTAAGTGTAAATTCATAATACACTAAAGTACACTATATAGTGTACTGTAGTGTATTATACAGGCATCATACCCACTGGATCTTCAAGAACCAAGTGGGTCTGGCTCATAAAAATGTAAAAAAACAAGTGAAACAAATATTTGCTTCTTATAGCCACACATTTATCACTGATTAAAAAAAAAATACACTACACAAGTTTGATATCACCGCGTCCGTAAAGACCTGATCTATAAAACGATCACGTTACTTTCCCCGCACGGTGAACGCCGTAAAGAAAAAGAAAAACTATGATGAAATTGAAATTTTGCCCACCTCAATTTCCAAAAAAGGTAATAAAAGTGATCACAAAAGTCGTATATACGCCAAAATGTTACCAATCAAACCGTCACCACATCCTGCAAAAACTTAGCCCCTACATGAGACCATCAGACTATGGAGACACTAAAACATGTTTGTTTTTTTCAAAAATGCTTTTATTGTGCTAAAGTAAAATAAAAAGTATACATATTATGTATTGCCACGTCCGTAAGAACCTGCTCTATAAAAATATCACATAACCTAACCCCTCAGGTGAACACGATAAAAAAAAATTTTTTGTCACCTTACATCACAAAAAGTGTAATATCAACGATCAAAAAGGCATATGCCCCCCAAAATAGTGCCAATCAAACCGCCATCTGATCTCACAAAAAACGACAAAAAATGATACCCTACCTAACATAATAGGTCAAAAAATTTTAAAAAACTATCACTCTCAGACAATGGAGACACTAAAATATGATTTTTTTTTGCTTCAAAATACTATTATTGTGCTAAGGTGAAATAAATAAAAAAAGAGTATACATATTATGTATCGCCACGTTCGTAAGAACCTGCTCTGTAAAAATATTACATGACCTAATCCCTCAGGTGAACACCGTAAAAAAAAAAAGGTGTAAAAAAGCCTTTTTTTGTCACCTTACATCACAAAAAGTGTAATACCAAGCGATCAAAAAGGTGTCTGCCCCCCAAAATAGTGGCAATCAAACCGCAATCTGATCTCACAAAAAAAAGAGCCCCTACATAAGAGAGTTGCCCCCCCCCCCAAAAAAAAAACAAACAAAAAAAAAAAACTATGGCTTTCAGAATAAGGAGAAACAAAAAAATCATTTTTTTCAAAAATGCTTTATTATGTAGAACTTAAATAAACAATTAAAAAAAGTAGTCATATTTGGTATAAAAACAGTGCCAAAACAGCTATTTTTTGTTACCTTCCCTCAAAAAAATGTAATATAGAGAAATCAAAAATCATATATACCCTAAAATAGTACCAACAAAACTGCCACCTTATCCCCTACTTTCCAAAATGGGGTCTTTTTTTGAGTTTCTACTCTAGGGGTGCATCAGGGGGTCTTCAAATGTGACATGGCAACTTAAAATGATCCCAGTGAAATCTACCCTCCAAAAACCATATGGCGTTCCTTTCCTTCTACCCCCTGCCCGTTCAGCAGTTTACCACCACATATGGGGTGTTTCTGTAAACTACAGAATCAGGGCAATAAATATTGTTTGGCTGTTAACCCTAGCTTTGTTCACGGAAAAAAATGATTAAAATGGAAAATTTGCCAAAAAAGTGAAATTCTGAAATGTTATCTACATTTTCCATTAATTCTTGTGGAACACTTAAAGGGTTAACAAAGTTTATAAAATCTGTTTTTAATACCTTGAGGGGTGTAGTTTCTAAAATGGGATAATTTATGGGGGTTTTCCACTATGTACGCCTCACAAAGTAACTTCAGACCTGAACTGGTCCTTAAAAAGTGGGTTTTGGAAATTTTCTTAAAAAATGTAAGATTTGCTTCTAAACTTCTTAGCCTTCTAACATCCCAAAAAAAGAAAATGTCATTTACAAAATGACCCAAACATGAAGTACACATATGGGGAATGTAAAGTAATAGTTATTTTAGGAGGTATCGCTATCTGGTTTAAAAGCAGAGAAATAAAAATGTTGAAAATTGTGAATTTTTCCCAATTTTTTGTAATTTTTGTATTTTTTATAAATAAAAATTCTGTCATGAAGTACAATATGCGACAATAAAACAATCTCAGAATGGCTTGGATAAGTAAAAGCGTTTAAAAGTTTTCACCACGATAATTGACTCATGTCAGATTTGCAAAAAATGGCCGGGTCCTTAAGGTGAAAGATGGCCCGGTCCTGAAGGGGTTAAGTCAACGTCCATATAATAAATGATTATCAGAACCAGGCTTGTCTAGGGTTTTCTATTCCTTTTATTACAGAATGTCTGCACTGTGGTCACTTCCAGGAATATGAAAGTAGAATTGAAGCTTCTAAGGTGATGCTGCAGGCGGAGGTCCCTGGGATAAGGCTGAAGACAATTCTCTTGTAGACTCCATGGAACTCTTCTTTCCTATAAGACAGAAGACACAGAAATATAAACCCATTCCTCTCTGCTGGTTCTGGCCGTGTAGGCCGACCCTTACCATCATGTCTCTTCTATATACATCAGGCCTAACACATAGATCTTGAGGTCTATCTGAATAAAGAGCTGCAGGTTATTACCGGTTTTGTGTCACTGGGTTGATAGAAATGCTTGTAAAGTCCATTTTCTGTTTCTTGTAGGCCATGAACTGCAGGGCTCCATCTGACGTTCCCAGCAGGCCGGGTCCAACCCTACAGATACAAGACATGAAGGTAACTGATGGAAAAGCCTGACATCTATGATGGTTGTAGGACATTATAGAGACACTGATCACCTTGTACGGGAATTCCTTCCTGTCCATAGATTGTAGTAAGAGTAGGGAACATGTCCTTATATTGTCATCATTAAGGGTCAACACCAGCATTGTACTAAAGAACAAGACGAGGAAAAAAGGGTTAAAGGGGTTGTCTCACTTCAGTAAGTTGCATTTATCATGTGGATGAAGTTAATGCAAGGCACTTACTAATGTATTGTTATTATCCATATTGCCTCCTTTGCTGGCTGGATTCATTTTTCCATCACATTATACACTGCTTGTTTCCATGGTTACAGACCACCCTGCAATCCATCAGCGGTGGTCGTGCTTGCACACTATAGGAAAATGTTTCAGCCTCTCTGGTGGCCGGGACCTGGGGGGCGCACATAGGCTAGTGCTTTTTCCTATATTGTGCAAGCATGACCACCACTGATGGATTGCAGGGTGGTCGTAACCATGGAAACGAGCAGTGTATAATGGGATAGAAAAATGAATCCAGCCAGCAAAGGAAGCAATATGGATAATAACAATATATTAGTAGGTGGCTTGTAGTAACTTCCTCTACATGATAAATGCCACTTACTGAAGTGAGACAAGCTCTTTAAGGCACCTGCATGAAATAAATGATGCAAGAAATGATTCTCACAAGGAACAAACCAAGACAACAATTATGTTCTGAAGAGTGTAAATATGGCGGTGTAATGGTTAACACGTGGACCTTGCTGCCCTGTGGCCGTAGATGAAAACTGGACCTGGACTACACCTGCATCATGTTCTCCTGGGGCATATTCACACATGGCAGATTTGTTGCATATGATAGACTTACATCTTCCATTCACCTACTCACATCAATGGAAGTGATTCGACCCATAAAATACTGCAGTACGAGGCACGCTCACCCTGTATGTATGGCGCTGGGTCTGAATACACAATGCAGGGGGTGCTGCGCCCCAGTGAGTATAGCAGCCCACGTTATGGATCGCAGAGGCTACGCTCCCCACAGCCTACAATAGAGAGGCAGCTGGCAATGGAAAGGCGGACATTGCAGGTTATGGGGAGTACCACCTCCATTATCCAGTGACCATGGGGCATGGCACGTCCATGCCAGAGGTTGGATCCCGCACCATAAATGTATATGATGGGAATACCCCTTTAAGCTCTATTCCATCATTTTACTGGGATTCCCATAGTAATAGCATTACAAAATGTATGACTACAGTATATTGGAGGGAAAGCAGGCTGACAATCAATGTGACTTTTATAGCATCCCGGAAGGTTGTCACCCCAGGTTTTCATGCAGTGATACAACCCACCCCAACTAGTACTGCTGAATAACCAGATGAGTTTGACTTCAGAAGCCTTGGAAAGATGGGTAGCATCTACTGGAAGGCCCCATTCACACGTCCGCATCTATTCCGCAATTCTGCGGAATAGATGCGGTCCCATTAATTGTGAATGGGGCCGGACGTGATGCGGAGAGCACACTATGTACTCTCCGCATCAGAATTTGCGGAGCCGCGGCCCCGTACTTCCGGGTTTTGGCCCCGAAACATCCGTCCACGGCTCCGCAAAAGATAGAGCATGTCCTATTCTTGTCCGCAACCTGCGGACAAGAATAGGAATCTCTATGGGGAGTGTCGGCATGGTGTGTTGCAGATCTGCAATTTGCGGATCCGCAACACACCACGGACGTGTGAATGGGGCCTACGAACAGCAATGGCGGCCATATTAAACAGGACACCAAATCTCCAGTCCAGTCCTGTCCTGGGGTGGGAGTTGGGGGTGACAGAAGCCCATGTCTTTCTCCAATCAGATGAGAATATAAAGATATCAGTCTCCTCATGTAATGTTCACTTACAAGAAGTAAAGCCCCACCTCACAGATTTGGGGTAAGCCCCTAAGTCTCTGCCTTCATTTACTGACAGGAGCAGAGATCTTAGAAAACTTCACTACAAAGCATATTTGAAAGCTACATATGGTATCATTAAATTGTTAGGGGGTACTACAACCCCCAGCATGCTCACCATATATGTACATAGAGGCAGGATTATATAAGCACTGTGGTTATACCTGTAAAGAGGATCTTGACCAGGTCCTGCGGGTGTAGTAACACGGTACAGATGAAGTCTCTGCTGAGGCCGGCCATCAGGTTCTCGTATCGGCCATTTCTGAAGAGCTGTCTCACTATTGTGACCGGGGAAGAGGTGGGCAGTGCTGGCTCAACAGCTGGTCCGGATGAGGGGGCCATGTGGATGTACTGATGCTGGCACTGTACACACATTACATCTCGGGCCTGAGTGGGCTTCAAATGCAGCCCTGGCACACTGATACCACGGTGCAACACAACATCCTTGCCCAATAGTGCTGGACAAACACCACAGTGCGACACAGAATATCTGCCCAGAAGTGCAGCAACATTGTATTTCCTTCAAACCCTCCCCAATTTGCCGAAGCATTTCCCCCCTCCCCTACTGGGGGAACTGATGGCACTGAGGACAGATGGCATGGGTAGGCTGATGGCACTGGGGACGGATGGTATGGGGAGGCTGATGGGACTGGGGACTGATGGCATGGGAGAACATGGTATGGGGGGGCTAATGGCACTAGAAACTGATGGCAGGGGGTCTAATGATGGCATGGGGGGGAGAAACAAATTGATAGCTGCAGTGCTACCCCCTCCCCCTTTGGCCAAAGCATTTTCCCGTTCCCATCTGCATTTTCACCCTCCCACTCCTAACCAACTGACATCAGAATTTACCCCCTTCTCATTGACATCAGAACTGTCCCCCTCACACCCCTCCCCCACTGTCACATGCAGGAGATTACAAGTCCAGACTTGGTTACTGGCCTAAGTGTCTGTCTGTTGCCCATAGCAAAGATGGTGCTGCCATTGCCCATATGAAGTATGGTCAGGAATAAAGTAAATGGTCAGAAGTAAATATGCAGAACATGTAATATGCAGACCGTTCAATTCCGGTCCAGGAAAGAGCCCACCATAGTTCTCTCCATTACTGAATCTCAGTGTATGAGACAATAATTGGGATCTACCCAGAGGTGAGGCCGGGAGAGAGGCACTGACTCTCCTGTTGTCATTTACAATAAGGTACCAAATCGGCAGGCAGGAGAGTAGTCAAAAACAGGCTGGGTCAGGGCAGGCAGCAAGCAATCGTAGTCCAAAAACAGGCCGAGGTCAGGGCAGGCAGCAAACAATGGTAGTCCAAAAACAGGCCGAGGTCGGGGCAGGCAGCAAACAATCGTAGTCCAAAAACAGTCCGGGGTCAGGGCAGGCGGCAGTCAAAACACAGTCCATTAGTCAAGCCAAGGTCAAAACCGAAAAGTCAATCCGAAAAGCAGCTGTGCGCTAAGATGGTACTCACGCTCTGCAGGGTACTCCACCACTACATTTTTTTGCGGCAGAAGGAGATTTTCCCGTGGTATTCCCGGTAGTGGAAGATGACATCACGGGTAAAGGTGTACCTCAGATATTCTCCCTCATGCGTCACATAGGAGTCCCGCACATCCACCAATGGTCTGGTCAGCATGGCTATCATGTTCTTCCGAGACTCATAACTGACAGGGAGCCATTGTGGGAAGTTATTCAGCTGTCTTGCAGTGACCTTAATACGCGGTGGGAAGGCGTCAGGCACACTGCGGACTCCTCTCGGGGTTGGTGTTTTCCCGGCAGATGGTCTACTGGGCAATGAGGGATAGATCTGCTCCTCACCTGGTGTTATGGTGGGCTGTGGTACCTGATGTTTCTCTATCTCTACCTCTGCCGCACAGGTCTTATCGGCAGATGGTGGTGCTGGTGGTAGTGGGGGTCCTCCCTGCAGTCTAAGGTATCGGCCAGGTTCCTCCTGTCTAGGTATTTCAAACAGTGTTTTAAAATCTGGCACGATACCTTCTAATCCAGCTGTAAGATGGTTGTAGCCAGTTCTTCTTGGCTTCCGGCTGTACGGGGGCCTCCGGGAAGGATGGAGATGTCTCCGGGACTGGAGTTTTCCTCCAGCCCCCGTAGCAGCCATTTGGCTGCCTCTCCCACTACACACCTACAAAAAGTGTGAGGGATGGGGGGGGGCAGACAAACAAACAACAACAACAAAAAACGCAAAAAAATATAAATAAAAGGAAATATGCAAATTGCTCGCTCTGCAAAGTCTCAACCGATCCTCTCTCCACGAACCTCAACTCACTCTGACCGTTCTGGCAGTTGGAGGTCTCAAGGCAACTCGTCTGTGATGTCATGCTCGGCAACGGGAGCCACAGCAGAGAATCGGTGGTGTTGCCCATGGCAACCAAACCCATCCTAGCTGTGTAGGCTGGAAAATACTAATCTGGATGGATTGTCATTCACCATAGTGTAGATTTTTAGAAACATTAAAACCTAATGTAGTAGGGCATGCTGGGATCTGTAGTGCATATGAACTGTGCTGTTGACAGTTACAATGTAAAATAACAGGTGTGACTTTCTTCGGGTTAGGGGGATGGGAGAGAAGTGCTGGTCTTGTCCTTAATATGACCACAGAACCAGCACTACTTCCAGCTGTGACTCTGGCCGCTGTCAGTGAGGAGGAGGCTGAGCTCCGCAGGCACAGCATTTGGCAGTATTGCCTCTTGCTTTCTATTGGCTGCAGCTTCCTATCACACCTGCTGCCAGCCAATGATAGGGATCCTGGACTAGATGTTGGGCACACCCCCTGTGTATTAATCAAATGGACAAGCCCCGCCCACCAGCATGATGCTTTTCTGGAGCAGGCTGGCTGCTTGTGAATATCGCCAGAGCTCTGCAGTCTGCACTGACAGGGAAGGGAGGGCAGAGGGACCTGGTGTCTGACTGTTCTCTGCCCCCTGTAGCTTCTGGGACCGGGGGTAATGGCCCCTTCTTCTCCAGACTGCCTGCCAGGCCTGCTGTAGCTCTGCTGCTCCAACAGGTTAAATAGTAAGTAATGTAGTGATACAGGTGACAGCAGTGGGATGGGAGTCGTAGTGGTACAGATGACAGGAGAGAAATGGAGTAGTTGTGGTACAGGTGACAGCAAGGGGATGGGAGTAGTAGTGACACAGTTTACAGCAAAGGGATGGGAGGAGTAATGTCACAGCTGACAGCAGAGGGATGGGAGTAGTAGTGACACAGGTGACCACAGAAAGATGGGAGTAGTAGTGAGACAGATGACAGCACAGAGATGAGAGTAGTAGTGGTACAGGTGATAGCAGAGGGGTGGAAGTAGTAGTGACACAGGTGACAGCAGAGGGATGGGAGTAGTAGTGACACAGGTGACAGCAGAGAGATGGGAATAGTAGTGGTACAGGTGACAGCAGAGGGATGGGAGTAGTAGTAAGCAGAGGGATGCGAGTAGTAGTGACACAGATGACAGCAGAGAGATGGGAGGAGTAGTGACACAGGTGACAGGAGAGGGATGGGAGTAGTAGTGGTACAGGTGACAGCAGAAGGAAGAGAGTAGTAGTGACTCAGATAGGAGTAGTAGTGAATCATGTGACAACAGAGGGATGAGAGTATTAATGGCATAGGTGACAGGGGGATGGGAGTAGTATTTATACAGATGACAGCAGAGAGATAGGAATAGTTGTGGTACAGGTGACAGCAGAGGGATGGATGGGAGTAGTAGTGACACAGGTGACAGCAGATGGATGGGTGGAGTAATGCCACCGCTGACAACAGAGGGATGGGAGTAGTAGTGACACAGGTGACAGCAGAGGGGTGGGAGTAGTAGTGACACAGGTGACTGCAGAGGGATGGGAGTAGTAGTGAGACAGGTGACAGCAGAGGGATGGGAGTAGTTGTGGTACAGGTGACAGCAGAGGGGTGGGAGTAGTAGTAACACAGGTGACAGCAGAGGGATGGGAGTAGTAGTGAGACAGGTGACAGCAGAAAGATGGGAGTAGTAGTGGTACAGGTGACAGCAAGGGGATGGGAGAAGTAGTGACACTGCTGACAGCAGAGGGATGTGAGTAGTAGTAACACAGGTGACAGCAGAGGGATGGGAGGAGTAGTGACACAGCTGATAGCAGAGGGATGGGAGTAGTAGTGACATAGTTGAAAGTAGAGGGATGAGAGTAGTAGTGGCTCAGGTGACAGTAGGGGGTGAAAGTAGTAGTGAAACATGATATTATGGGAGCAGTAGTAACACAGTTCATGGAATGGGAGTACCAGCGACTCAGGTAACGGTATAGGAGTAATATTGGAAAAGGTGACGGCAGAGGAGTGGGAGTAGTAGGGACATACGTTAGGTGACAGCAGAGAGATGGGAGTAGTAGTAACACAAGTTATAGTCAAGGGATGCGAGTAGTAGTGACACAGGTGAGAGCAGAGGAATGGGAGTAGTAGTGACAGAGGGATGGGAGAAGTAGTGGTACAGGTGACAGCAGGTGGATGAGAGTAGTACTGATACAGGTGACAGCAGAGGGATGAGAGTAGTAGTGATACAGGTGACAGCAGTGGGATGGGATGAATAGTGACACAGGTGACAGCAGAGGGATGGGAGTAGTAGTGACACAGGTGACAGCAGAGGAACGGGAGTAGTAGTGACACAGGTGGAAGCAGAACGATGGGAGTAATAGTGACAGTAGAGGGATGAGAGTAGTAGTGGTTCAGGTGACAGCAGAGGGAAGAGAGTAGCACTGACACAGATGACAGTAGAGGGATGGGAGTAGTAGTAACATAGAAACACAGGTGACTGCAGAGGGATGATAGTAGTAGTGACACAGGTGACAGCAGAGGGATGGGAGTAGCTGTGGTTACAGGTGACAGCAAGAGGATGGGAGGAGTAGGGATACAGGTGACAGAAGGTGGATGGGAGTAGTAGTGACACATGTGAGAGCAGAGGGATGGGAGCAGGGGCGGACTGAAAACCCTTATGGCCCCGGTCAAATTAAATCGTTACGCTTCGGATCCCATCACTACAGAAATTCAGCGCCCCATACCTCTTACATCCACTGACGTCTCCTTTGATGTAGATGTCCTCCGTCCTCGTCTTCTCTTTTCAGACCTTCAGACCAGAACACCATTTTGTCGCCATTTTCCGTCTCTGTAGTTTGACAACAAAAAAGAAATCTTAGTTTACTACTTTTGCATCATCCTCCCATCTTCTGGACAAATCATCCTACTAACCCTAATACTGTGCCTCTGTGCTCCCCAATACTATACTGCAGGAACGGATAATACCCCTGATAAAACTAGTACCACACAGAGCCCCCATATAAAATACCCCTTCTTTGTGGCCTCAGTAGAAGCCCCCATAGTGCCCTATAATAATGTGGCAGTAACAATTGCCCCCCCATAGATACACCCCAATCATGTGCCAGTAACAAGTGCCTCTCCATGCCCCCCATGTGCCAGTAACAAGTGCCTATCTTCCCCCCATGTGCCAGTAACAAGTGCCTCTCTTCCCCCCCTCCATGTGCCAGCAACAAGTGCCCCCCCATGTGCCAGTAACAAGTGCCTCTCTCCCCCCCCATGTGCCAGTAACAAGTGCCTCTCTCCCCCCCATATGCCAGTAAGTAGTGCCTCTCTTCCCCCACCCATGTGCCAGTACCAAGTGCACTCTCTTCCCCCCTCCCATGTGCCAATAACAAGTGGCTCTCCACCAGTCGCCCGCCCCCATTGGCCAGTAACAGATAGTCCGGTATAAGGGAAACCTCCATGGCAGCGATGCGATGCAGACCTCTTCCGGCCTGTGTCCCGCGCTGTACGGATCAGGGGAACAGGAACGCCTCTCCCTCCCCTGCCCCACAGCACAGTAATGTGTATCTCTGTCCTGAGGATGGCGATACAGATGACTATGGAGATGAACGCTTCCACAATGGAAACATTGATCTCCCAGTGACCTGCCGCCGCGGGCGCCCATCCTGGCTGGGCCCTCGGACCACGTCCGAAGTGCCCGACCGCTCAGTCCTCCCCTAGATGGGAGTAGTAGTGACACACGTGACAGCAGAGGAATGGGAGTAGTAGTGAGAGCAGAGGGATGGGAGTAGTAGTGACACAGGTGACAGCAGAGGGGTGGGAGTAGTAGTGACCAGAAGGATTGGAGTAGTAATGACAGGTGACAGCAGAGGGATGGGAGTAGTAGTGGTACAGGTGACAGCAGAGGGAAGGGAGTAGTAGTGACATAGGTGACATCAGCAGGATGGGAGTACTTGTGGTACAGGTGACAGGAAGGAGATGAGAGGAGTAGTTCAGGTCACAACAGGGGGATGAAAGTATTAATTACACAGGTGACAGCAGAGGGATGGGAGTAGTAGTGGTACAGATGACAGGAGAGAAATGGAGTAGTTGTGGTACAGGTGATAGCAAGGGGATGGGAGTAGTAGTGACACAGTTGCCAGCAAAGGGATTGGAGACGTAATGTCACAGCTGACAGCAGAGGGATGGGAGTAGTAGTGACACAGGTGACCACAGAAAGATGGGAGTAGTAGTGAGACAGGTGACAGCAGAGAGATGGGAGTAGTAGTGGTACAGGTGACAGCAAGGGAATGTGTGGGAGTAGTAGTGGTACAGGTGACATCAAACGGATGGGAGTAGTAGTGGTACAGGTTACAACAGAGGAATGGGAGTATCAATGACACAGGTGACAGCAGAGGGTGGGAATAGTAGTGACTCAGGTGAGAGCAGAAGGATGGGAGTAGTAGTAACACAGATGACAGCAGAGGGGTGGGAGTAGAAGTGGTACAGGTGACAGAAGAGAGATGGGAGTAGTTGTGGTACAGGTGACAGCAAGGGAATAGGAGTAGTAGTGGTACAGGTGACAGCAAGGGGATGGGAGTAGTAGTGGTACAGGTTACAACAGAGGGATGGGAGTATCAATGACACAGGTGACAGCAGAGGGTGGGAGTAGTAGTAACACAGGTGACAGCAGAGGGATGGGAGTAGTAGTGGTACAGGTGAAAGCAGAGAGATGGGAGTAGTTGTGGTACAGGTGACAGCAAGGGGATGGGAGGAGAAGTGGTACATGTGACAACAGAGGGATGAGAGTATTAATGACACAGGTGACAGAGGGATGGGAGTAGTAGTTGTACAGGTGACAGTAGAGAGTTGGAGTAGTTGTGGTACAGGTGAAAGCAAGGGGATGGAAGTAGTAGTGACACAGGTGACCGCAGAGGGATGGGAATAGTATTGAGACAGTTGACAGCAGAGAGATGGGAGTAGTAATGACTCAAGTGACAGCAGAGGGATGGGAGTAGTAGTGACACAGGTGACAGCAGCAGATGGATGGGTGGAGTAATATCACAGCTGACAGCAGAGGGATGGGTGGAGTAATGTCACAGCTGACAGCAGAGGGATGGGAGTAGTAGTGACTCAGGTGACATCAGAGGGATGGGAGTAGTAGTGAGACTGGTGACAGCAGAGAGATGGAAGTAGTAATGACTCAGGTGACAGCAGAGGGATAGAAGTAGTAGTGACACAGGTGACAGCAGATAGATGGGTGGAGTAATGTCACAGCTGACAGCAGAGGGATGGGAACAGTAGTGACTCAGGTGACAACAGAGGGATGGGAGTAGTTGTGGTACAGGTGATAGCAAGGGGATCAGAGGAGTAGGGCTACAGGTGACAACAGGTGGATGGGAGTAGTAGTGACACAGGTGATAGCAGAGGGATAGGAGCAGGGGCAGACTGAAAACCCTCAGGGCCCCCGGGCAAAATAAATAGTTTCGCCTCTGATCCCATCACTAAAGAAATACAGCGCCCCCGTACTTCTTACATCCAGTGACGTCTCCTTTGTTTCAATAATAATTTTTATAGAATTTTTGTCAGTTAGTATAGACATAAATAAAGAATAGGTTCATGTTGCTATGAACATTAGTATGGTAATCTTAGTATGGCTTGTTAACAGAATAATATTTGTTGCTTTCTTACAATACAATATTAACATCGTAAGTTAAACATAAAGTTTTGTTACATTAAGGGTGAGAATGGTACATAAAACATTTAACGTAGAATGTGTCTTGGTTCAACTGAATATTGTGCAATCATATTCATTTATCCGTACAAAACCCGGTCTGAAGCCGAGGAGTAGAGGAGAGGAAAGGAAGCCATACTGCAAAACCATACCGAATTTATATGTATGTATAATTATTTTTGCCGCAACATAAGGCAAATGTTCTGTTTTCTGTTTCATGTGTTATGTCTACTTGCTTATAAATCGCAACAAAATAAATGCGATTCATCTTGAATAAAGATTTATTGTTTATAATACAGTGACGTCTCCTTTGATGTAAATATTTTCTGACCTCGTCTTCTCTTTTCAGACCTTCAGACCAGACCACCATTTTGTCTCCATTTTCTGTCTTTGCAGTTTGACAACAACAAAAAATCTTAGCTTACTACTTTTCCATCATCCTCCCATCTTCTGGACAAAATTATACTACCACCCCCAATACTTTGCCGCTGTGCTCCCCAATACTATACTGCAGAAAGAGATAATACCCCTGATAATACTAGTACCACACAGAGCCCCCCATATAAAATACCCCTTCTTTGTGGCCTCAGTAGAAGCCCCCATAGTGGCCCATAATAATGTGCAAGTAACAAGTGCCCCCATAGATGCCCCCCAATCATGTGCCAGTAACAAGTGCCTCCCTTTGCCTCCCCCCATGTGCCTGTAACAAGTGCCTCTCTTCCCCCCATATGCCAGTAACAAGTGCCTCTCTTCCCCCTCTACTATGTGCCAGTAACAAGTGCCTCTACCCCCCATGTGCCAGTAACAAGTACCTCTCACCCCCCCCATGTGCCAGTAGCATGTGCCTCTCTTCTCCCCCCCCCTTGTGCCAGTAACAAGTGCCTCTCCCCCCGTGTGCCATTAACAAGAGCCTCGCTTCCTCCCCCATGTGCCAGTAACAATGCCTCTCCCCCTGTGATGGGACCAATCTCGCCACTGTGCATTGGAGGAGCCTGGTTGCCCGCCTGCTGCCATTAGACTAGGGCCCCATGTTGAAACGCTTGATTTTCACCTGCAAAGACAGAAAAGCCATGCTTCATTTGGTCACAAAGGACTTTGACCTAACTTTTAAACCACTGAACCTATTCAAGTGAATTTTGGATATGTTTGTCTCCAAGTTATACTAGTAAAAATAATATACAGTTTTATGTGTGTATGATGTAAACTCACAAAGTTATAAAAATGTATAAAAAGTAACTTTACAGCTTGGAGATAATTGAGTAGATACAGTAATTGACTCAATTACCTCCTAAGCAGAAGGGAGGAATGTGCTGAAGGTGTTTCTATTGTCCCATTGTGTGTGATTGGCTGCTGTATCTCCTGTGTCTCAGTCTTCCTTCTGGTCCCCTAGGGGAGTGTCCACCAGGTGGGAGACCTGCATAAATACCGGGCAGGTAGCCCTCAATAAAGCGAATTCCTGTTTAACCATCAATACGGAGCCTCGTCTCGTACTTGGGGGGAATTGCTACTTTGGAATGATATCTTGCCTGTTCCAGGAAAGGAGGACTTCGTATGATTCCAGTTCGGTGGATTCCAGTGTTTGTGGGTTGCTGTGCTCTTCGCCAGGCGAAACGCCCGAACGGTATTACCGGGCTATACCGTAACACCCCCAATGTGCCAGTAACAGATAGTCCGGTATAAAAAAAAAACTCCATGCCAGTGATGCGATGCAGGCCTCTTCCGGCATGAGTCCCGTGCTGTATGGCTGAGGCGGCACGATGACGTCATCACGCTGCCTGCACTGGCCTCTGATAGGCTGCGGACCTTGTGCCAGCAGCCTATCAGGGGAACAAGGAAGGGAGACGCCTCTCCCTCTCCTGCCCCACAGCACAGCAATCTGTATCGCTGTCCTGAGGACGGTGATACAGATGACTATGGAGATGAACGCTTCCACAATCTCTGTGTGACTTGCCGCCGCGGGTCCACTTCCCGGCCGGGGGCTCGGACCAAGTCCAAAGTGCCCAACCTCTCAGTCAGCCCCTGGATAGGAGTAGTAGTGACACAGGTGACAGCAGAGGGATGGGAGTAGAAGTGACAGCAGAGGTATGGGAATAGTAGTGACACAGATGACAGCAGAGAGACGGGAGTAGTAGTGACACAGGTGATAGTTGAGGGTTGGGAGTAGTAGTGACACAGGTGAGAGAAGAGGGATGGGAGTAGTAGTGACAGCAGAGAGACGGGAGTAGTGGTGACAGCAGAGATATGGGAGTAGTAGAGACACAGATGACAGCAGTGGGGTGGGAGTAGTAGTGACAGCAGATGGATGGGAGTAGTAATGACACAGGTTTCAGCAAATGGGTGGGAGTAGTAGTGACAGCAGACGGATAGAAATAATAGTAGTGACACGGGTGACAGCAGAGGTATGGGAGTAGTAGTGACACAGGTGACAGCAGAGGGATGGAAGTAGTAGTGACATATATGGAGTCAGTTCTATGAACATGAAGGGGGTATACTGACAATGCTTGGGGACACCCAATATATCTTAATCTAATTTAGCGTATTTTCACACTAGCGTTTTGGATTCAGTTTGTGAGATCCGTTTCAGGGCTCTCACAAATGGTCCAAAACGGATCAGTTAAGCCCCAATGCATTCTGAATGGATAAGGATCCGTTCAGAATGCATCAGTTAGGCTCCGTTCCGCCTCTATTCCGTTTTGGAGGCCGATACCATAACGCAGCATGCAACATTTTGGTGTCGTCTGAAGAGGCGGAGCCTAACGGATCAGTTTTTAATTATAATGTAAGTCAATGGGGACGGATCCGTTTTCAATGACACAATATGGTGCATTTGAAAACGGCTCCGTTCCCCATTGACTTTCAATGTAATTCAAAATGGACCTGTTTTGGACTTTGTCATTTTTCTTTTAACTAATGCAAACGGATCCATATGTGCGGATCCGTCTGTGCAGATAAACAGACGGATCCGCACCAACGCAAGTGTGAAAGTACCCTTAGCCTCTATTTCTGAAAGGATGCAACCAGGATTCGAACTCACAACCTTTTACATCAGAGGCAGGAACACTAACCACCGAGCTATGAAGCTCCTGTGCTAGAAAAACCTCATAGTAGTTTATCAAGTATTAGGTATTCCTATACCTCCGTCCTAATTTGTTTGCCAATAATGAACCTTTCTGTAAACGATTTGAATCTTTGTCCAATAAATACTCTATGGACTTTATCCTATTGACCATTAAATTTTTACAACAGGAAGTCTCTACAGTATCAATTGAAGTGACGCGCATTGATCAACTCTTACGTATTCAAATGACTGAAGATGCTTATTCTCAATTTAGTGACATTTTAAATACACAACTACAACAGCTCCAGACAGAACTGGAGGAAGGAAATATAAATAAATGGGCACGGGACATTGAGGATTACAAGAAAGGTGATATATATACCTGGCAACCCAACAATATCTCATTTAACAACATGAGAGATAATAAGAAAAAGAGAAAAAACACACAAAGCTCCATGAATGATGATATAGCTTTTTTAGGAAACAGTATAGATCCCAAAAAATACAAAGGAAGCGAACTAGGAGAGGTGGCCGTCGTTACAGACGACACAGGGAAAATGCGCAATATGAAAACACGGACCCAAACGAACAAAGCGCCTAACACCAAGAAGAAGTAGCTGTGATTAACCTCTCCTCAAAAATGTTGACTCCTGCATAATTAACTGTTTTGTCCAAAGGACTGTCCTTTTGCCCCAATACACAGGTACATTGGTCAAATATAGAAAATGTTTTATGCAATTTTTTTCGTTTGATTAAACTCAAAGTTTGGTTTCAAGGAGCAACTAGTGGCGTAGCCAACAGATCTAGTGAATTTACTTGCAGGATGTTTGATCTATCCAACAAAACTAGTTTCACTCCTGTTATAAGTGAACCAGCGATTAATGCCTATGTATCGGCTGTTCGTATGGAGATTGATAGGCTGAGATCTCTTACCTCTATGGGAGATCTCAGACATCCCAATCTCACAACAGCTGAGGTATATGCCTTATCACAATTGAAACATGATACTGATATAGCGGTGAAACCAGCTGATAAAGGTGGTGCAGTTGTTGTGATGGATACCACAAAATATATTGCAGAGATACTTAGACAGGTAAATGATGTAAATGTATATGCTGAGTTGCAAAATGACCCCAAGTTTCACATTATGCAAATTATCAAACAGTGTGTGTCAGAGGCCTTGACAGCAGGTGTCATAGAGGAGGGATTAAGGGAATACTTAATTGTACCCTTCCCCATCACCCCGGTCATATATGTACTACCGAAGGTCCACAAAACGTTGGTGGACCCACCGGGTCGACCCATTGTCTCTGGCTCTGATTCGGTCTTTGGGCATATAGCAATGTTTCTTGACAAGGTACTACGCAATTTACACATATTATGTCTAAAAGCGTGGCGTAGCAATGGGGTCCAATGTGGCCCCAACGTACGCTAATATATTTATGCGCCAGTTTGAGGAGGATGTCGTCTATGGCTCCCACCACTCCCAACATATTCGGGGGTGGTGGAGATACATAGACGACATCCTCCTCATCTGAACAGCAACTGCTTGACTTTCACCAATATCTTAATAGTATAGACGGGGATTTACAATTCACCGTCACTTTTTCTGATAAAGCAGTGCAATTCTTGGATACTAATGTTTTACTTACCAATGGTACTCTTTCCACACAACTTTACACCAAACCCACTGATAAAAATACTATACTGAGATATGAGAGTTGTCACCCGGATCTCCTTTGTGTCTACTTACTCTGAATGGAGTAGTGACATAAACAAGATCCTTAAAAAACATTGGGGTATACTAAGAGGTTGCCATGAAGATGTGCCTGAATTCAAGGACCCACCCCTTTTTTCATATACCGCAGGTGCAAAAATATTCGAGATCAACTGGTAAGAGCTGATGTCGGCCCTAAATAAACCTCTAGACAAGCTACACTTGCACCATTGGGCACGGGATATTAATGGTCTTAATATTGAATATAGATAGGGTGATGTTGATATTGTGGGAATAGTTGGTGGCTTACCCCTATTCCACCGCATTGTGTGTAAGGCGTATTACCTGTGTATAACATATGTATTGGTAAAAAGTAAAAGAAAAAAAGTAAAAAGACTTGTTTGTTTAATAATGTATTTTTATTAATAATATTTTTTGTATATTCTTTTAGACACTTTTGAAGATGATTCACTATGGACGTATGTCGTGCCTTGATGTTGGATGAAAAACCCACTATGTATACCGATGGTTTTTGCTTTTTCCTCCCTCCCTTTCTCTTACTTTTTTTATAATATGGAATATGGTTCTCTACATGCCCCAAGTGCATTACATGTCAGATCCTTTCTCTTTAGGAAACAAAGCTGTAGTATAAAAAAATTTTCCTTTGTAGATTGAAGTTTTGCTCGGGTTCCTTTTAAGCATAATGCCTTTTCTTGCGTGATTACAGCAGCATACAGAGGAGAACCCTCTGAGTCATGATATTGGACAGGACGGAGATCCCTGATGGTGCTGGCATTGACGTGGTGTCACCGTCTGGTGCTCTCTGTATAAGTGAGTTATTTGTCCCGGAGGGGACTCTTGCTCACCTAACCTGCCAGTTAGTGGGATCCACCCATGAGTGACTCTTTGGCTGTCATGCTATTTGATTATAAATGGATCGCGAGCATGCTAACAGGTTACTGATATAATCCAGTGACAATTGGCAACTATTACCTCTTTAAAAATGGTGGTTTTCATTTGGAAGATTGTGGTGAGCATGCGCCGCCTTGTTCCCCTGGATACAGGCAGACGCTATCTGTGTTTGCATGTGATGTTTTACTAGGTTAGTCCTTCTTTGCTGACGTAATGCACTTCGGACATGTGTACCAGATACTTTGGAACACGCTGATCTGCGCTAAGGTATAGGTGGGCGACATCGTACATCCAGGCATTACTTGGTCTCGTTTCATCTATAGCTATTTATTTATTTCAGATGTATGTAATTATACATTGGAAGTTTTGTATGCTATATATTGCACTTAGCGTTATATTATAATCATGCACTATGTCACTTTACACATTGGCACTGAATCATGTTGTTACATGGGGATATAATGTTTTTATATATGATGCTTATACGAATTACTAATTATGTGATTACACTGATCCCCTGTATGTTGTACCTTTATAAGTTTGCTGTTCACTTTGTACCAATGCTTGAGGAAGGCTCATGTTTGAGCCGAAACGTCGCTTTGTGCCACTTATGGGTGAATAAAGTCTCTTCACTGTTTTTGATTATATACAGGAGTGCAGTCCTATTTTTGTTCTATATATATATATAACTATTACTGAGGTTTTTAGCCATAATTTTTGCACAGCAGGTTAATATGAAGCTCTGATGGGGGGATGTGTGGAGGACACTGATGGGGGGATGTGTGCAGGAACCTGATGGGGGGATGTGTGCAGGACACTGATGGGGGATGTGTGGAGGACACTGATGGGGGGATGTGTGGAGGACACTGATGGGGGAATGTGTGGAGGACACTGATGGGGGATGTGTGGAGGACACTGATGGGGGATGTGTGGAGGACACTGATGGGGGTATGTGTGGAGGACACTGATGGAGGATGTGTGGAGGACACTGATGGGGGGATGTGTGGACGACACTGATGGGGGTATGTGTGGAGGACACTGATGGGGGGATGTGTGTAGGACACTGATGGGAGATGTGTGGAGGACACTGATGGGGGGGGATGTGTGGAGGACACTGGTGGGGGGATGTGTGGAGGACACTGGTGGGGGGATGTGTGTAGGACACTGATGGGGGGATGTGTGGAGGACACTGATGGGGGGATGTGTGTAGGACACTGATGGGGGGGATGTGTGGATGACACTGATGAGGGGGATGTGTGGATGACACTTAGGGGGGATCTAGGGAGGGGTGTGGGGATGGGAGGTCCTGGAGGGGTGTTTGGGTGAAAGCTCTGGAAGGGGTGGGAGGTCCGATAGGTATGTGGGGGTGGGAAATCCGGGAGGGGGGCCCATAAAAAAATTTAGCTATGGGGCGGTGGGTTGGGGGCCCATAAAAAATTTTGCAATGGGGCCCAATCATTTCTAGCTACGCCCCTGGGTGACACCACCAGGAGATGAGCGCTTGCATTATGGAAGCACTCATCTCCCTACATCTATCGCGATACAGATGAACACTGCAGCAGGACAAGGGAGAGGCATCTCCCTTCCCTGTTCCTCTGACAGGCTGCCGGCACAAGGCCAGCAGCCTATCAGAGGCCGGCATTGGGACACAGGCCAGAAGAGGTCTGCATCGCATCGCTGCCATGGAGGTAAGTATGTTTTTTTTTTGTACACTATGGGGACATTGCTGGCACATGGGGGACAATATAGGGGCATTGCCGGCACATGGGGGACAATATAGGGGCATTGCCGGCAAATGGGGGACACTATGGGGGCATTGCTGGCACATGGGGGACACTATGGGGGCATGGCTGGTACATGGGGGACACTATGGGGGCATGGCTGGCACATGGGAGACACTATGGGGGCATTGCTAGCACATGGGGGACACTATGGGGACATCTACTGGCACATGGGGGACACTATCGGGGAATCTAATAGGGGCATTGCTGGCACATTATGGGGACACTATGCTGTTGGAGGGGAGAAGAATACTATGGGAGTATATTATATAGGCACATTATGGGGGCACCAAGCAGGGGCATTTAATACTGGCACATTCTGGGGGACACTATGGGGAATCTTATACGGGCACATACTGGTGGCACTATGGGAAAAAGGAGAGGAGCACTATGTGGGCATTTACTAGGGGCATTATATAGGGGTATTTTATACTTGCACACATTATGGGGACATTAGCTCAACTGGCGGCACTGAGGGAGTTTTTTTGCACTGGCACACAGAACGGGAGCACATTATTATTATTACTGAAGGTGGCAGGTGAGTTGTTAAGAAGGTAGAAGGATGATGAAAAAGTAGGAACCCGAGATGTCTTTTGTCAAACTACAGAGACGAGAGATGGGTGAAAAATCATCATCTGGTCTGAAAGAAGAAGATGAGGAAAGAGAAGGTCTGCATTAGAGAAGTTACTGGATATAAGGTATGTGCTGCTGTATTCTGGATAGCACATAATATAATATGTGTGCAAATATGTATATATGTATTGTAAATATGTGTGTGTGTGTGGGGGGGGTGCTGAGCAGACAGAAGACAGATCGCCAGGTGTTGGGGTGTGGGAGGGACCTGTTGGGGGTGATATAATTCGAACCCAAGTGATAACATGGATGGGGGTTTGGATAGTAAACAGACAGCTGATGTGGGGTGGGGGGGGAGGGGGGGCTAAACAGACAGATCGCCGTCGGGGGGTTTTGTGCTTGGGGGGGGGGGTGACACCATTTTCTACCGCATCGGGTGACACCAGTATTCTGCCACAGATGTACGTTAGAGAAAATGCCCTGATTGGTTGTGAGTGATAGTTCCTGTACAAGCAATGGTAGATAGCTGAACTCACTAATATCTCCAGATACAGAACAACCACAGGGTGGCAGCGTTACACAACATAGTGATGGCAGATAACGTGAACACAGCAATTACAATAAAATAGAAGAATAAAAGCTGGAACAGCACAACCAGCCCTAGCAATGCCACTGGGTACAGGTGACAGCAGGTGGATGGGAGTAGTAGTGACATGTGACAACAGAGGGATGGGAGTAGTAGTGACACAGTTGACAGCAGAGAGATGCGAGTAGTAGTGACAGCAGAGGGATGGGAGTAGTAGTGACACGGGTGGGAGTAGTAGTGACAGAAGAGGGATGGGAATAGTAATGACAGGTGACAGGAGAGGGAGGGGAGTAGTAGTGACATAGGTGACAGCAGAGGGATAGGAGTAGTAGTGGTAGTAGCTACAGGTGACAGCAGGTGGATGGGATGAGTAGTGACACAGTTGAGAGCAGAGAGATAGGAGTAGTAGTGACACAGGTGACAGCAGAGGGATGGGAGTAGTAGTGACAACAGAGGGATGGGAGTAGTAGTGACACAGGTAACAGCAGAGGGGTGGGAGTAGTAGTGATAGCAGAGGGATAGGAGTAGTAGTGACACAGAGGGTTTGTCAACAAAAGTAGTGACAAAGGTGACAGCAGAGGGAGGGGAGTAGTAGTGCTATTAGTGACAGCAGCAGGATGGGAGTAGTAGTGACACAGGTGGCAGCAGAGGGATGGGAGTGGTAGTGACAGCAGAGCGAGTAGTGACAGATGATGAGATGGGAGTAGTAGTAACAGAGGATGAGATGGGAGTAGAAGTGACAGATAATTGGAGTAGTGGTAACCAGGGGCGGACTGAGAACCCTCAGGGCCCCCGGGCAAAATAAATCAAGGGCCCCCTTCCAGGTCCCACCTATGCCCTACCTCCAGCCACGCCCATGTTATACCTCCAGCCACACCTATATCCCGCCTCCACTACCTGGTCACACCGCCATGGTTATGCCTCTGATCCAATCACTACAGAAATACAGGGCACTTACCTATTACGTCCAGTGACGTCTTATTTGATGTAGATGTTTTCTGTCCTCGTCTTCTCCTTTCAGACCTTCAGACCAGACTGCCATGTTGTCGCCATTTTCCATCTCTACAGTTTAACAAAAAAAAATCTTAGTTTACTACTTTTCCATCATCCTCCCATCTTCTGGACAAATCATCATCCTACTACCCCCAATACTGTGCCGCTGTGCTCCCCAATACTACACTGCAGAAACAGAAAATACCCCTGGTAATACTAGTACCACACAGAGCCCCCCATATAAAATACCAATTCTTTGTGGCCTCAGTAGAAGCCCCCATAGTGCCCCATAATAATGTGCCAGTAACACGTGCCTCTCTATGCCACCATATGTGCCAGTAATAAGTGCCTCTCTTGTGCCTCTCCCCCATGTGCCAGTAATAAGTGCCTCTCTTGTGCTTCCCCCCATGTGCCAGTAGCCCCCCCCTTTATTATGTGCCAGTAGCCCCCCCCCATATGTGCCAGTATTCCCCCGCATATGTGCCAGTAGCCATCTCCCCTTATGTGCCAGTAGCCGTCCCCCCTTATGTGCCAGTAGCCGTCCCCCCTTATGTGCCAGTAGCCGTCCCCCGTTATGTGCCAGTAGCCGTCCCCCGTTATGTGCCAGTAGCCGTCCCTCCTTTTGTGCCAGTAACCTCCCCCTTATGTGCCAGTAGTCCCCCTTACGTGCCAGTAGTCCCTCTTATGTGCCAGTAGTCCACTTATGTGCCAGCAGCCCCCCTTATGTGCCAGTAGCCGTCTCCCCTTATATGCCAGTAGCCTCCCCCCTTATGTGCCAGTAGCCCCCTCTTATGTGCCATTAGTCCCCCCTTATGTACCAGGGGGACATGTGGGGGAAAAATTATTATGGAGATAATGGAGGAATTACTTTGTGGGGGAAAATTATTGTGGGGGTCAAATTACTATACGGGCAGTGTGGGGGAAACTACAGTGTGGGATAAACTACAATGTGGGGGAAACTACGGTGAGGGGGGACATGTGGGGGCAAATGATTATGGGAGGGATTACTATGTGGGGGCAAATGATTGTGGGGGGCAAATAACTATATGAGGCAATGTGGGGGAAACTACAGTGTGGGGGAAATTAGCATATGGGGTCAGTGTGGGGAAAACTATGGTGTGAGGGGCAGTGTGGGGGAAACTACAGTGTGAGGGGCAGTGTGGGGGAAACTACTGTGTGAGGGGCAGTGTGGGGGAAACTACAGTGAGAGGGGCAGTGTGGGGGAAACTACTGTGTGAGGAGCAGTGTGGGGGAAACTACTGTGTGACGGGCAATGTAGGGGAAACTACTGTTTGGTGGGCAGTGTGGGAGAAACTACGGTGTGGGGGGCAGTGTGGGGGAAACTACTGTGTGACGGGCAATGTAGGGGAAACTACTGTGTGGTGGGCAGTGTGGGAGAAACTACGGTGTGGGGGGCAGTGTGGGAGAAACTACAGTGTGGGGGAAACTACTGTGTGGGGGGGCGGCAGTGTGGGGGAAACTACTGTGTGACGGGCAATGTAGGGGAAACTACTGTTTGGTGGGCAGTGTGGGAGAAACTACGGTGTGGGGGGCAGTGTGGGAGAAACTACGTTGTGGGGGGCAGTGTGGGAGAAACTATGGTGTGAGGGAAACTACTGTGTGGGGGGCAGTGTTGGGGAAACTACGGTGTGGGGGGACATGTGGGGGCAAATGATTGTGGGGGGCAAATTACTATATGGGGCAATGTGGGGGAAACTACAGTGTGGGGGACATTACTATATGGGGTCAGTGTGGGGGAAACTACAGTGTGGAGGCAGTGTGGGGGAAATTAGTGTATGGGGGCAGTGTGGGGGTAATTACTGTGTGTGTGTTGGGGGGGCAAATTACTATGGTGGGCAGTGTAGGGGAAATTACTATATGAAGGCAGTGTGGGGGGCGTTGCTATTGGGAAAGCACTGTAGGGGCAATTCTATTATTTTTGGGGACACTATACAAGGATTACTGCCTGGAGCACAATATAGGATGTTATTAGCGTACAGGGGGTGGAGGCAGGTTGGGGGGGGCAGCGATGGGGAGGGGGCCCCCATGGATCAGTTTCGCACTGGGGCCCCATGGATTGTGTGTACGCCACTGCCTGCATGTGACTGCTGAGGGATAGGGGGACAATGTTCAAGCCTGGGGCCACTTTGGGGGGTGTTGGTCCGGGGCAGCCTCGGCAGGGAGACATATGCCTTCCAGACCTTTAGATGTTTAGGATCTCCGTTTTTCCTGACTGAGGCCCCTGCACTCAATTGTATCTGCGTTCTCTTCTCCGCCATTTCCAGCACATTGATGTGACCTAGGCAGTGCAATGACGTGATCGTTCCGCCTGCAATGTTCCACAGGAGCAGACCCACCAGAAGAAGCCGGGTCTGCATCACTGCATCGTGCCGGGACGGGTGAATAGAGACCGACCTTCCCTTTTGTATCCATGTGCCCTAAACCTAATTATGGCCCCTGACCAAATACTGAACCTAATTCTCGGCCTTAACTATAACACTGACCCTAGGGTCCCTTTCAGACGAGCGAGTTCCACACACCATGATTATGCAGCAGCTCCTGTCCTGACCTCCCTGCACTGCTGGGGTCGCATAGCATTTTATTGCTTTATGATGCTATGTATCGCTTAGAGTTCTGAAATGTGTTGGATAACACTAGCATAATGCTGTAGTACTTTTGGGGGTGGATGATGGAAAATTTAAGAAAGTAACATGTCTGTGTGGTAAACTGCGCAGAGATAAGACATGGCTGAAATATGGCGTTCTGCTTCCAGTGGAGGAAATAGAACATCTACTTCAAAGGAGACGTCACTGGATGTAAGAGGTATGTAGTGCTGTATTGTCCTACCATATATGTGTGACCGTGCAAAATGTAATGTCCATCTAAATATGTCTTTTGCACTATGGCAGGGGGTAGGAATACACTGTGTAGTATACCGTTACCTTTCTTTTTTCTTGGGTCCTAAGGTTGAGGAGGAGCCCTGGGCTTTTGGGTCTCTTAATCCTCCCATGTTACCTTCCTTAGGACAATGATAAGTGCCCAGCCATTCACCCTCATAGGACACAGGCCACCATATGAGGCGGTGTACAGATAGTGGCAGGACACAGGGATCTCAGGCTCAGGCCTGCACTGAAGATAGCAGCATAGAGCGGGACACGGATATTTTATTTATTTTCTGTCCACGGCCACTTAGGAAGCATATTCCAGGGGTCATTACTAGGGTCACTGTAGGACAAAATGGGGACATTTTTAATACAAGGCGCACTGAAGGGTTATTACTGGGGGCATTTTTATTACTGAGAGAATTATAGGGGTATTATTATTACTGGGGGCCTTTAGGTGTATTATTGCAGCATCCCACATTTGTGTGAAAAGGGACGCTTTCAATTTCGGTATTCATCTAATGTGATGAATGTATGGTATTTCCTATTATCAGGCTGGCGATGTAATTTCACCCATTCACCCCTAGATAGTGCTGGCACCACACATTTATATAGCTTGGGGTGTGCTAGGACAAGAAGTAGTGAATTCAGTTCAGTTACAGTGTGTATCAGAGGAGCGTGGATGGAGGAGAGAGACTGGCCAAACCAACATGTAGCTGTTTCCCTTTCCTCTGGGCCCTGATCAAGCCTGGAGAAGACAACCACAGCAACCAAGCACCAGACAGTGAGTCTATGTATAAATATGGAGTAAGCCTAGTGAGGATGAGAGCTGAATCCAGCCTATGGACCTCATAAGCACAAGTGCCTGAGATTAACTTTCCAAGTTCCAGGACACGGATGGATAAGTTAGTGGGCAGAATTATCTTTCTTCACTATTTAAGTCTTCTGGGTCGTAGTGGAAAACCTAAATCTTTTAGGAGAGCATCCTGCAAATAATGAAGCAGAAGACTGATGCCTGCCACGAGGGAGCTCGCCCTTAGCCTACATGCACAGGACCGTTGGTGTTTTGCGGTCCGCAAACCGCGGATCCGCAAAACACGGAAGCTGCTCCGAGTTCCGTTCCGCAATTTGCGGAACGGAACGCGGCCCATTATATAAATGCCTATTCTTGTCTGCAAAACGGACAAGAATAGGACATGCTCTATTTTTTTGCGGCCCCATTGAAGTGAATGGGTCTGCGCCCGAGCCGCAAAACATGTGGCTAAGACGCGGACCCCAACAACGGCCGTGAGCATGAGGCCTTATAGGATAGTTCAAGATAAGTAGAAACCAGCATATTTAGTACCAGAGTGCTATAGTTTTAGACTTGGAATACATACAGAAGTCTTGCCTGTAGAGTGCCAACCTTGGAGTTCTCCTCAACTGACAATTGCCTAGGCCTGATAGAAGAATACAATTGAACCTATTTCTGAATCATCACTACTGTCATACGAATGAACTGTATCTGTATTGACTGCCTGGAGACAAGTGATTTAGTAAATGTTCAACTGTTTGATAACTACTGACCCCTCATCATTTCCACTACTACACTTATCATTTGCACCTAAGGGTGCTGACGTCACAAACATGGGGGCCCAACCACCAAAGCACTCTAAACAGCAAATACCATCAAGGGCACCTCAACCAACATCTCACTGTGTTCCCTTCAACCGAGAGTGCCCCGGAGGATTTTGTGCTGTCTTTCCATCCACTCCACGCCAGCCCCAAGGGACAGCTTAACCGTAAGTACTACTATCCTCGGCAACCTCACTAGTCCACTCACACATATCATCCCCTAGGGTGTCCGGTCTTTGCATTATTACTACTGGAGGCCCTTTTTTTCTGCAGTATATTATTTAGGGGCCCCGCATACACAGTGTTGGGGTGTTGGGAGTGTCAGCAGGATAACACAGTTGGGCAACCCGGAGGGGGAGGTAGGGAAGATGATGGAAGAGTGAGGAATCTAAGATGTCTGTGTGTCACTCTGCAGAGACGAGGCATGGCTGAAAGAAGTCGCCCTGGCAGGCTGGGACAAATTAAAATGTAAACCAAAATGTGACCTATGCAGTATATCAGTTACTTATTCTTCCATTGGTCAAAGTCTCACTTCCAAAATATAATTACAAACCAATAGTGGACTAGGCATTAAAACTTAACTTTTACTAGTTATACACTAAAAGTCGACGTTCTGTGAATCTAAAATAGCAGTGTGTTTATCAAATAACTGGGCGAATCACAATCAAAAGTTAGAACCCTGGTTCACCTGTGGGTGCCACTCCCATGATTGAATGCATCAGATGGGATGTGACAGCCCAAGGACAAATCATGGGCTATAAAGATTCGCCCAGGAAAGATAGGCACAACATACAACACAACAAAATACGAATCCTAGCGCACCAATTTCCTAATGGCCACTGTGGCAATTTTTTTGATGTTTCAGTAACCAATTTCAATGAAACTATATCAGCACATACAATAGGATATAGGTAGAAGTATGGTACAATCTCACCCATGTGTAAATGTATGTACCAAGAACATCACAGACAGGCGCTGCCAATTATCCAATGATCCCAGGTTCCAGTGTTACTTGCTGTTATTCATGCCCTGCAACTCCTGGTTAGCCCTAGCAGCAAAATCCTGCCTGTGCTAGGTGGAGGGTCCTACTCTGTCACCTGCCTGACGACACAGAGCACCCGCCCCGACAGGGGCGACCCCATACGGATCCTGGCCCTGTCTAGGGTCTATTAGCTATACTTCCCCTATTCCATCAAGTCCCTACATGGCATGTTTCATCCTAAAAGAAGGAATCTTCAGGGGACAGTCTTTCCAATGGAAAAAAGAAGAACCACCTATCAACATCCGTGCCACAGGAAAACACTTTAAAATCAGCCCCTCTCTCTCTAAGGCAATAATGGAGGGACAGAATATTAACTTACAGTCAATAGATGTGTCAGCGATAAAGTGCCGAGAGGACAGTGGTCCACGCGCTCATAGGAGGAGGAAAGTGTCCCTCTTATTCCTATACAGACTGCCGCAGAATCGCGATCACACTGCTCACAATGTTGGGAGAGGCGGAGATCCCGCCTTATCCCATTTAAATAGCTACCTGTATCACGACCTAATCGCCGCCCCACTCCTTCCGCCTCCGCCTGCCGCCGGTGACACGCACTGGAACGCAAGCCAACCAGCGTATCCAGGCGCAGCCTGGAAGAGGGAGGTCACTTCAGATAAGTGCGGCCGAGCATAGCTCCACAATACAGCAGGAGCGTCGCTGGTCGCATAGGCAACCCAGCTCCGGAGTCCGCTGTATTGAAACAGTTCTTAGTTAACAGAAACTGTAGTGTTGGCACAATGGCAAACTAACTCAAACTTAACTGGCCAAATCAATTCTTTAAATAAGTACAGTAAGCGCACAATCGCATATTTACAAATCGGCCTCACTCCATCTATCTTATAAATAATACTAGAGTCTCACAATCACATATGCGCAGAACGACCCCTCTAAATTGAAAGCAATGGGGGACAGGATAAATACCTATAGAGCATACAGCACCCCTTCACTTAGATTAAGCGGTATCTGTGCTTAGGGACTAATCTCAGCTCTTCAAATAGAGCCTAGTCTACAACGCAGTAGAGACGCTAAGTGTGCCCTAACCTTTATGCTCAATTCAAAATTACAGAACATAGAGTACACGGACCCCCACAGGACAGCACTCAAAAAATGTGTGTGAATGATTATAGTACCAAGTCCTGAGAGGGTTGCATATTTGAAAGGTCTAGATAAAGCACCCAAAATTTAACTGTTAGTTTAAACCGCTTGGATGCACTGTCCTTAGATAGTAAATCCATCTGCTTTCTGCCTGTAACAATTTATTATCCCAATCTCCCCTCCTAATCGTTGGTTTAATCAGTTCTATACCTGAGAAGGAGAGACATCCAACACGGCCGGCATGTTCTGCTTTAACATGACGCGCTATCGGGGTGTCACGTGAATTTAATACATCTTCTATATGCTCGCCAATTCGCCTTCTAAGTTCCCTGGTGGTTTTACCCACATACTCGATACCACATTGGCATGTAATTTTGTAGATGACTCCAACAGATTTGCAGTTTATGAAACTGCGAATGGTGTACACTTTCCCGGTATTGGAACTGGTGAATGTTTTACTACGTACCATAAACTTACAGTACGTGCAGTTACCACAACGGTAATTGCCTGGAAACTGCACATCAAGCCAAGTGCCGGTGGTGGTGGGGGCCACATAGTGACTCTTTACCAGCCTATCCCGTATACTCCTTCGCCTTGTATAGGTGATGTTCGGGCGTTCTGAAATTACCTCTGAGATGTCGGCATCCATTTTTAAAATGTGCCAGTGTCGGGAAATTATTTCTCTCACTGCACCCGACGCGGCATTAGAGGTACTGATTAAGTGTATAGTACCCCCAATTTGTTCTCGGGTACACGTGCCCATCTCTATCCGATTTGCTGATGAGAGGAGGGTATGATGATCCCTGGCCATAGCCGCCCTGTAAGCTGGTTTGAGGGTACCTAACGGGTAGCCCCGTTCAAGAAAACGATCCCTCAGGTCAGCGGCTTGATGTTTAAAATCACTTTGCCGTGAACAGGTACGCCGAAGTCTCAAATAGTGACCACGAGGGATCCCCTTCTTTAGGGAGAAAGGGTGATGGCTTTCCCATCTCAGCAGGGAGTTAGTGGAAGTCGGCTTCCTAAAAATAGATGTATCAATTGAGCCGTTTTCATTCTTAGTAATCCTGATGTCTAGGAATGGCAGAGTAGTGGAATGACACTCTGATGTGAACCTCAGGCCTATTACATTATCATTCAGGCAAATTAAAATGATAAGAAAGAGAATGTCTGCGTCAGAGGAGATGTCACTGGATGTAATGTAGAAAGGTATGTAGTGCTGTATTCTGCTTGTTGGTGCTGAAAGATCAGGTGACATGCTTAAGGCCTCATGCACACAACCGTTTTTTTATGCTGTCCGCAAAAAGGGGTTCCGTTGTTCAGTGATCCGTGTCCGTTTTTGCCTTCCGTTGTGCTTCCGTGTGTCTTCCGTTTTTTTAGCGGACATGACCCAAAAGATTTTACCAAAAGACAGGCTGACAATGTTTCCCAAGTGCCTGCCAAGGGATCCGCAAAAAAAACGGACACGGAACACGGATGACACACGGATGGCCATCCGCATTTTTCACGGACCCATTGACTTGAATGGGTCCGTGAACCGTTTTTCACGGACAAGAATAGGACAGGTTATATTTTTTTGACGGACTGGAATCACGGACCACGGACACGGAGGACAAACGGTGTATTTGCCGAGGTTTCCACGGACCCATTGAAAACCAATGGGTCCGCAGAAAATCACGAAAAACGGAGCAACGGACACGGAAACAATCAACGGTCGTGTGCATGAGGCCTAAAGGGGTTCTGCAGTTTGTTACCACTGATGATCTATCCTCAGGATAGATCATCAGCATGTGATCGGCCGGGGTCCGACACCCGGGACCCCCGCCGATCAGCTGTTTGAGAAGGCAGCGGCGCTGTAGGAGCGCAGCGGCCTTCTCACTGTTTACTGCTGCTAGCGCCCCGCCCAGTGACGTCACGACTTGTATCCAAGTGACGTGGGCAAGGCTAAGCTCTGTTCGGCAGCCGGTGTACCATGAAAAAACCTTAAATCATGAACAAACCTTAAAGTATAACTGTCAAATTTTTTTTTTTTTTTACTATTGGATTTTGGCGATTAATATCACCTTGTTGGCCCTGTTTTAATTTCTGATTGTTGCTAAAAAGCCACCTAAAAGTCCCCAGTATTGGCTATTGTTACCTGAGATAAAATCAGGTGAGCGCGGAGCAGGCTGCGTGCACTGGGAACTGATAGTGAGTCAACATTGTAAGGGAATGTATAAAAAGCCAGGTTCTTCCTGACAGGAGATAACAGTGCTGGGCTGTGTGTGTGAACTTCTCCACATGCCTGTGCTTGGCAGACACTCCCTTAGCAGTTCTGGAGAATGTACATATGCTGGCTGCTCAGTGTATAAATGACAGCCTTATCTGATAAGAGGAGAGCTTGTAGAAGGACTACAGGCTTCAGCCAGACCTGGGAACTTAACTGCAAGACCCCACTATACAGAGCTGGTCTTCACTAACTTCACTGCAGGCGTCCTATGGATTAGCCTCAGGGCTGGGGGCGGCCATCTTAACAGAATAGTGAAATTGCAGTTTTATGCAGACTGGTTGCTAAGGGCTAAATCTTATTAAATAAGGGGTAAGTAAGTCCAATAGTTATTGATTCAGGAATATTATCATATTAGTAACTACATATATGAAAACTGAAATTTGGGTCTAAATGTGACAGTTATCCTTTAAGTCAGCTGATTTCAGGGGTGTGTTCGGGGTGTGTCCTTCGGCACATGCGCATTATGCGCACTACGCCGAAACAGGTCTGAAGCCAGAGGAGCGGGGTTGGCACGGGTGTATGAATAAACCAATGCCCAAGGGGGTCCTGTGCCCCCGCAAAAAAACGCAGGTCAATTCAGACCTGCGGTTTTCTGCGCTTCTGGGCTCATTCAGTGCCACTGCCATGGGGTTATGAGAGGCGTGGGGTTGGCACGGGTGTATAAATAAACCTGTGAGCCCCCCCCCCCCCCCATGTTGCACAGAAAACCGTAGATCAATTCAGACCTGCGGTTTTCTGCGTGACAGTCTCTGATCCCTGCAGTATTTGACCGCGGGGATCAGAGACCTAAATGTAAAAATTAACCAATTAACCCCCCCCTGCGCCCTGCCATGTTACTAACCCCCCGGGGGGGGGGGGGAATTGCGGGAGGCGGGCCTCCTTTGAAATGTTTTCCCTGGTGGTCTAGTGGGTATAGCAGGGGGTCAGCACATTGCTGACCCCCTGCTATAAACTGCTGACATCTGTGCTGCAGATGTCAGCAGTTTAACCCCTTCCATACCGCGGTCTGTACGGGGATGTGCTTCTGAGACCTGCTTCTGCGTACTGCACTGTAGTGATGTCCGGTTCATGAACGAATCGTTCTTTTGAATCGATTCTGTTCCCTGAACCGGAGGAGTCGGTTCCTCTGACTGAGCTGAATCGTTTGAATACAGCTCAGTCAGACTCAGTACAATACAGAGAAATAGCAGCAGGGAGGAGTGTAATCTGATCCCAGAGTGTGAGCCAGGCTGCTGCCGGCCCCGCCCCTCCCTGCCCTGCGACCAATCAGATGTGAGGCAGGCAGCAGTGAGTCACACACAGTACAGGGAGCCTAAGAACCGAATGAGTCTATGAGTTATAAGAACCGAATGATCCTCTTTACTTATAGACTCATTCGGTTCTGTGAGTTATTAGAATCGTGTCACCAGAGCAGAGAGCACTACACTGAGTCTAACTGCCAGCACGGCTCCTGTCCGGACTCAAGTCCTGAAGAACATGCCAGTCCCTGAGCAGAACAGCAAGTCCCAGCAAGCCTGCTATTACCACAAACTGGCAGGGGATGCTGGGAGATGTAGTCCTGTTTATGCAGCAGGAGGCGGACGGTCCGTTTGTGCAGCGCTAGATGAATAAAAGGTATAGGAAACTGGGATGGCATATGGGGACAACCAGCAGACTATACCAGTTACCTGCAGACAGAACCCCCAGGGTCACACAGCTATATAATGCCTGCCAGCTTCGGTTCACTGGCTTCCTGTCAGCCGAGAGCCGACTCAGCAAGTGAACCGAAGATTCAATGAACTGAGCATGCGCATTGAGCTTCGGTTCATTTGCTTGTCAGCTGCTTCAGTCGGCTCAGGAAGTGAACCGAAGATCCGATTCATGAATCGGTTCATTTGAATGATCTGATCCAAATGAGCCGATTCATGTAAAAGATCCGAACTTCCCATCACTACTGCACTGAGCCGAGTGTGGGCTGCATAGAACACACCCCCTGAATATGTAATGTGAGCCGAGAGCCGAGCGCGGGCTGCATAGAACACACCCCCTGAATATGTAATGTGAGCCGAAAGCCGAGAGCGGGCTGCATAGAACACACCCCCTGAAATCAGCTGACTTAAGGTTTGTTCATGGTTTAAGCTTTTTTCATGGTACACGGGCGCGCTCTTCTATCACCCGAGCGCTGGCCGACTGGAAAGGTCACGGATGGCTGCTCAGCAGCGTCTGTAGCACTGAGTGAGAGGGGGATGTGAGGATGTGACTGCTGGAGAATTGTATGCAGCGGGGGCTGCTGTGTCAGATGGTATGGAGGGGGGCTGCTGTGTGTGACTATATACTAGGGGGGGGGGGCTGTGTGTGATTATATACTGGGGGGGCTGCTGTGTGTGATTATATACTGGGGGGCTGCTGGGTGTGATTATATACTGGGGGGCTGCTGTGTGTGATTATATACTGGGGATGGGGGGAGGCGGCTGTGTGTGATTATATACTGGGTGGGGCTGTGTGTGATTATATAGTGGGTGGGGCTGTGTGTGATTATATACTGGGGGGGCTGTGTGTGATTATATACTGCGGGGGGGCTGCTGTGTGTGATTATATACTAGGGGGCTGTGTGTGATTATATACTGGGGGCTGCTGGGTGTGATTATTTACTGGGGGCTGCTGTGTGTGATTATATACTGGGGGGGCTGTGTGCGATTATATACTGGGGGGGGGTTTGTGCATTTATATACTGGGGGGCTGTGTGTGGTTAAATACTGCGGGGGGGCTGCTGGGTAGGATTATATACTGGTGGGGGGGCTGCTGGGTGTGATTATATACTGAGGGGGCTGCTGGGTGTGATTATATACTGGAGGGGCTGCTGGGTGTGATTATATACTGGGGGCTGCTGGGTGTGATTATATACTGGGGGGCTGCTGGGTGTGATTATGTACTGGGGGCTGCTGGGTGTGATTATATACTGGGGGGCTGCTGGGTGTGATTATATACGGGGGCTGCTGGGTGTGATTATATACTGGGGGCTGTGTGTGATTATATACTGGGGGGCTGTGTGTGATTATATACTGGGGGGCTGCTGGGTGTGATTATATACTGGGGGCTGCTGGGTGTGATTATATACTGGGGGGCTGCTGGGTGTGATTATATACTGGGGGCTGCTGGGTGTGATTATGTACTGGGGGCTGCTGGGTGTGATTATATACTGGGGGCTGCTGGGTGTGATTATATACGGGGGCTGCCGGGTGTGATTATATACTGGGGGGCTGTGTGTGATTATATACTGGGGGGCTGCTGGGTGTGATTATATACTGGGGGCTGCTGGGTGTGATTATATACTGGGGGCTGCTGGGTGTGATTATATAGGGGGCTGGGTGTGATTATATACTGGGGGGGGCTGCTGGGTGTGATTATATACTGGGGGCTGCTGGGTGTGATTATATACTGGGGGGGCTGCTGGGTGTGATTATATACTGGGGGGGCTGCTGGGTGTGATTATATACTGGGGGGGAGGCTGCTGTGTGTGATTAAATTCTGGGGGGGCTGCTGTGTGTGATTAAATACTCCCCTCCCATCCCCTCTCCATACAGTCTCACACGGCAGCCCCTCCATACAGTCTCACACGGCAGCCCCCTCCATACAGTCTCACACGGCAGCCCCCCCTCCATACAGTCTCACACGGCAGCCCCCCTCCATACAGTCTCACACAGCAGCCCCCTCTCCTCACAATCCCACATGGCAGCCCCCTCCCATCCCCTTCATACAGTCTCACACGGCAGCCCCCTCCATACAGTCTCACATGGCAGCCCCCTCCTCTTCCATACAGTCTCACACGGCAGACCCCCCCTCAATTATCATGTCTCCCTGTCTGATATCTCCTGCTGTACATGTAGAGGTGAAATCTGCCTGTTTTCTTGTCTTCAATAAAAACTAATAGTTTTATCCAATTTTTTAAGATTAACTTGTTTTTTCTTTTTCCTTTTCCTCTGGCGTTCCTCTGTCTGCTTGGAGTTTGTAGCTGTGGATAGAGGTTGGCACAGACGTCTACAATGACCCCACAGACCTCCACACTAACCCGCCTGCATTTGCTGCTACTAAGGGGCCACCCTGCATTGTACAGTGCTTTAACCCCTCAGATGCTGTGGTCAAATGTGACCATGGCATCTAGGAGCTGAAAAACCATGAGCACGTGCTCCCCGCCATGAACATTGGCTCCCCCGAGCGAGGATCAGGGGAGCTGTATTGTGTGTGCAGCAACCTCAGTCCTCCTGAATGCTCCAAGCCACAGCTATGAAGACCCTGCCTGTGCATTGAAGTCTATAAGACTTAGGATCTAGAGGCACAATTAAAGACTAACATAGGTTGACCACATAGAAAGATTAATAGAGAGAAGGGTGCATTATAAAATAAATAATTAAATAAGTTGTGCTGGCTCACACTGGGTGGGTATATGGAATAGGTGCCACAGCCCTAGTCAGAGGTACACCACCCCTCTGTTTGGATTCAGTAAAATTGGCTTAGTGGGGCGTGCACTCAACACCTGGACAACATAATACCGTAGGACAATGTTAAATTTATGAACATGTAAATTTATTCAGCCGCAATCAATAAAACAAATAAGTAAAAAACAAGTAAAAAACAGATAAAAATGAAAAAAGCAATAGCTATTGCAAATCACCGCTATTTAAAAATGCATCATAGAAGCGGTGATGAGGTGCCGAAGGGACTGGAGTCCAAAGATGTATATTGTTGTAATGTTCTTGATGTATCAAATGGGTATTAACTGATTCAGATTGGAATAATAATTTTGGGCTTTGAACCCTCCGATCTCAGTCTAATCCTCAGAGTAAGTATATAACAGTCCTTTAACATAGAAGGGATTTGAAATAATAATCCACCCAAGTTTTAGGGTATCAAAGGTGCTGGCTTACCTCTCCCGGAGTTCGCACGAGTACGCACGCTGCAGGGTGACACCTCGAGTCCAGTGTTTCAGGGTCGGCGTCTCCGCCGCACAGCGTGCAGTCCAGGTATCGCGATCTCGCGGGAATAGAGAATCGTATTGCGTGCAGTCCAGGTATCGCGATCTCGCGAGGGTTAGAGGATCGTGTTTTACCTCTTTACCTGGGGAGAGGGCCAGTTCAATATTTCAATGTTGTATCTTTCCTTCACTTAATTTTTCGCATGGCCATGCTCAACGGGTTGGGGTCTTGTCACAAGAATAGGGAACAGCCCATACGCGTTTCGGGACCCTCCTGGTCCCTTCCTCAGTGGTGTCGCCATGCTTGTGTTCCCCCATTTTATACCCCACTTGGGTTAAACAAAAGGATGGAATTGTGAATCCAGTTCTTTGGATCACTTGTTTGTATCATTGAAATATACTCAATGGTTCTCAGTTTTCAGACTCTTGAACATTCAATATCTGCTAATAGTCTCAACATTTTATATTGTAATATCGGTGAGGTTCAGACAATAAAGAATTTTTAAAAAATTTTTATAAATAAAAACAATATAAAAATGCAATATTAGTAATATAGTCTAATATACTGCATTGGGCACAAATAGAGCACCATTATGACCAAAACGCATCCCTATTCACATGCGGTTTTCATGCGGTTTTCTTCCCACTGGTGCGTTTATGCAGAACAGTATCCCAAAGGTTTTTATAGACAGACCTATGTCTGCCTTTGTTTCTTTGCTATTGCATATGTACAGGAGAGCATATTTTGTATGACAGAACCTTCATTCCCACTTTAAGGGTCTTTATACTTCTCAATATTTGTCTATTGGTGTATACAGTCTTAAATGTCTTGTCTGGCAACCTCAACTCCCACCCCATTACATCATTTGAGGTTGCCAGACAAAACATTTAAGACTGTATAAACCAATAGACAAATATTGAGAAGTATAAAGACCCTTAAAGTGGGAATGAAGGTTCTGTCATACAAAATATGCTCTCCTGTACATATGCAATAGCAAAGAAACAAAGGCAGACATAGGTCTGTCTATAAAAACCTTTGGGATACTGTTCTGCATAAAACGCACCAGTGGGAAGAAAAACCGCATGAAAACCGCATGTGAATAGGGATGCGTTTTTTGGTCATAATGGTGCTCTATTTGTGCCCAATGCAGTATATTAGACTATATTACTAATATTGCATTTTTATATTGTTTTTTATTTATAAAAATTTTTAAAAATTCTTTATTGTCTGAACCTCACCGATATTACAATATAAAATGTTGAGACTATTAGCAGATATTGAATGTTCAAGAGTCTGAAAACTGAGAACCATTGAGTATATTTCAATGATACAAACAAGTGATCCAAAGAACTGGATTCACAATTCCATCCTTTTGTTTAACCCAAGTGGGGTATAAAAATGGGGAACACAAGCATGGCGACACCACTGAGGAAGGGACCAGGAGGGTCCCGAAACGCGTATGGGCTGTTCCCTATTCTTGTGACAAAGACCCCCAACCCGTTGAGCATGGCCATGCGAAAAATTAAGTGAAGGAAAGATACAACATTGAAATATTGAACTGGCCCTCTCCCCAGGTAAAGAGGTAAAAACACGATCCTCTAACCCTCGCGAGATCGCGATACCTGGACTGCACGCAATACGATTCTCTATTCCCACGAGATCGCGATACCTGGACTGCACGCTGTGCGGCGGGAGACGCCGACCCTGAAACACTGGACTCGAGGTGTCACCCTGCAGCGTGCGTACTCCGTGCGAACTCCGGGGAGAGGTAAGCCAGCACCTTTGATACCCTAAAACTTGGGTGGATTATTATTTCAAATCCCTTCTATGTTAAAGGACTGTTATATACTTACTCTGAGGATTAGACTGAGATCGGAGGGTTCAAAGCCCAAAATTATTATTCCAATCTGAATCAGTTAATACCCATTTGATACATCAAGAACATTACAACAATATACATCTTTGGACTCCAGTCCCTTCGGCGCCTCATCACCGCTTCTATGATGCATTTTTAAATAGCGGTGATTTGCAATAGCTATTGCTTTTTTCATTTTTATCAGTTTTTTACTTGTTTTTTACTTATTTGTTTTATTGATTGCGGCTGAATAAATTTACATGTTCATAAATTTAACATTGCCCTACGGTATTATGTTGTCCAGGTGTTGAGTGCACGCCCCACTAAGCCAATTTTACTGAATCCAAACAGAGGGGTGGTGTACCTCTGACTAGGGCTGTGGCACCTATTCCATATACCCACCCAGTGTGAGCCACCACAACTATACTCTTTTGTTCACAAATATTTCTCCACCACAGTGAGTGAGCTCCCAAAGGACGGGAATATGGACATCTGGCAACATTTAGAGAACAAGAAACTGAAAGCAGAAACCTATGTATTTGATGGATCTGAAAATAATTTGGAAACTCGAGAGAGAAATCTAGTAGAACTATTTAGAGAATTAGAGGGTTTATTACAGAGGCAATTGAGGCATTGCTGGGAAATTAGATCCCTACAACAACATTTAACCCTTGGGAAAGTACCAAAGGGCCTTCTATTAAACAAGATCCCAGCACAAGATCTGATAGGAGGGACATTTGAAGAGGATTGGGATGCTCTCCTCTTCTCTCACTCACTCTCGTTGATTAAGTTAATCATCAAGAGGAGAACAGAACTATTGGGTGAGTTGAATGAAAAAATTGGAAAACTTAAGGAACAGATAGAAAGGCTTCCTAGGAATGAGGATTTTGATGACTGGCAGATCAGAATCTGTAGTGGATTAGACAGGTTGGAAAATGAGATAATTAATAGAAAAACAAAAATTACATAAAAAGGAACAATGCACCTTTACCTGGAAATCCATTAGAAAATATGGAATCATCCAATATACAGGCAGGAGAGACAAAGAGACACAAATCAGAGAGAGGAATCAATTATTCAATACCGGTCAATAATAGATATGAGGTATTATCTAATCAACATTTTTTAGACCACACCCCTCCACATCACAAATCACGGATGAGACACAGGGAACGAACACCTTTCAGACACAAAGAATGCACACCTTCCAGACACAAAGAACATTCACCTCCTGGACACAGAGAACGAACACCCCCCAGATACAAAGAACACTCACCCCCCAGACACAAAGAACGCACACCCTCCAAACACAAGGACAGAACACCTCCTATATCCAATCTAGGACGCACAACACATCCTTACAATCTAAGACAGAGGAATTTATACACAGAACACCAATACAATCACGATTCACAGAACAGGAGTCACTATACTCGACCAATGAGAAGACACAATCAATATCAGAGACATCACTATCAAAACCAAAGAACAGAACAAGGAAGACAAGAAGAAGTAGTAGAAAAAGAAAGACAATACAAGAGACACTAACCAATGAATCATGTTCAATCATTAATCTCAGTTCAGTGACATTAACTAAACCTCAAATACGATTACTGAACAAGGGGTTGAAATTTGCCCCATCACAAAAACTAGATAAATTCTCAACGTATATAGGTATACAAAAATTTATAAGAAATATTAGCCTAAAGAAATATTTTCTGAGAAATCCAGATGGGAGAACCATAGAAAGTAAGAATCCATATGATAGTTTGGCAGACAACAAGAATAACAAGACAACACTTAAAAATAGATCGAGCTGGTTTCCAAGAACTGAGATTAGTAAAGAAATGACAACTTTTCAAAAGAATGTAGAGGAAGGAATTAGGAAGATGAAATTGGACATCCCTAGTAGAGATAACTTAACTAAACATGAAAGAGGCGCATTAAAACAATTGCAGAAAAACGAAGCAATCACCATACGCCCCGCTGATAAAGGGGGAGCGGTGGTGATTATGAACACAAAAGATTATAATGAGGAATGTCACAAACAATTATCGGACGTAGAGACATATAAAAAACTCAAAGGGAATCCATTGAAAGAGTTTGAAAAAGAACTAAAAATATATTGTAATAAAGGGTTGGATTCCTCAATTATCTCAAAACAAGAATATGATTTTATCTTGGGCACACAGGGAAGACTACCAGTCTTTTACTGCCTGCCCAAGGTACATAAGAATTTAGAAAAACCTCCCGGTAGACCTATTGTCTCAGGGATAAATTCAATCACAACCAACCTGTCTAAATATATAGACATTAAACTACAACCCATAGTTAAGAAAACCAATTCATATATCAAGGATACGACCCATATAATTAAAATTTTAGAGAACCTAGAAGTAGAATCTAATTGGATCATGGGAACATTAGATGTAAAATCCCTCTATACAGTTATAGACCATCAACAAGGTTTATCAGCCATCGAAAAACAATTGAAAAGAGAGGGCTCCCTAGAAAATGTACACATAAATTTTGTTTTAGAGGGCATCAGATATATCCTCAATCATAATTATTTTTTCTTTGAGGACAGTTATTTTTTACAAACACGTGGCACTGCCATGGGGACCAGGTTCGCCCCGAGCTATGCCAACTTGTTCTTGGCAGAATGGGAGCACCATCATATAACACCTAGACTCGGGGCGGATCTGGCCCTATGGCAGCGCTACATTGATGATGTTATTTTCATTTGGAAGAAAAGCAGGGAGGAGTTAGATCTCTTTATTAAAGAGATCAATCAAAACCATTTAAATCTATCCTTCACTGCCGATATCAAAACTGAAACCGAATTTTTAGACCTTAAAATCCAGAAATATGGAGACTCTTATAAATGTAACACGTTCTTCAAATCAACTATGAAGAACAGCTATATACAATTCTCAAGTTGCCATTTACCCACCTGGTTAATCAACATCCCTGGTGGGCAGTTCCGAAGAATTAAGAGGAACTGCACACAGGACTGCGACTTTGAAAAAGAATCGGCAATAATGAGGGACAGATTTCTGGAGAAAAAATATCCAGAGGATTTGATAGAAGGAGCCCTTCAAAAAACAAGGTTGCTAGAAAGGAAGTCGTTCTTCATGGATAAAAGTGTAGAGGAAAGGAAACCACAAAATGATATAAATGGTAGAATAACTCTCCCATTTAGTGACAACTACCGAGAAATTAAGAACATCATAAACAAATATTGGCATTGTATGCTTAGTGATAGAATGATAGGACATCTCCTACCCATCAGACCAAAAATAGTCTTTACTAAAGCACCAAATCTAGGCTTGAAGATAGCACCCTCAATAAAGGCCCAAAAGAACAAAAAGATCTCCTTGAGTGCATCCTTGAACCTAAAGGGCTTCTATAAATGTGGAAGATGTTTGGCCTGTAAAATCAACAAAACACCCTGTAAAACGACACAGGTCATCTCCACACAGAATAAACTCAATTGGGAAATTAAGGACTGCCTAACCTGTAACTCTACTGGAGTCATCTACCTTGTCCAATGCCCTTGTAATAAACAGTACATCGGTAGGACGAAACGTCCTTTGAAAACCAGACTTGCTGAGCACATAAACAACATCAACAAGGGCTATGAAAAGCATTGTCTGTCCAAACACTATAAAGATGTTCACAATAAAGATTCATCCAAATTGATATTTATGGCATTGGAAAAGGTAGAGCGACATTGGAGAGGGGGCGACTACATTAAACAAATGTCAAGAGCAGAATCTAGAAAGATCTATGAGTTCGGTACACTTCTGCCTAATGGTCTGAATTCAGAATTGGAATTGTTTGGCTTCTTCTAAGGGGGTGTTTGTCCTGTGTCCGACTCAAGTGTCGTAGTCTGGCCGTTTTCCGACACTGCGACATTGACTCGGACCAAGACTCCCACCCCATTACATCATTTGAGGTTGCCAGACAAGACATTTAAGACTGTATAAACCAATAGACAAATATTGAGAAGTATAAAGACCCTTAAAGTGGGAATGAAGGTTCTGTCATACAAAATATGCTCTCCTGTACATATGCAATAGCAAAGAAACAAAGGCAGACATAGGTCTGTCTATAAAAACCTTTGGGATACTGTTCTGCATAAAACGCACCAGTGGGAAGAAAAACCGCATGAAAACCGCATGTGAATAGGGATGCGTTTTTTGGTCATAATGGTGCTCTATTTGTGCCCAATGCAGTATATTAGACTATATTACTAATATTGCATTTTTATATTGTTTTTTATTTATAAAAAATTTTTAAAAAATTCTTTATTGTCTGAACCTCACCGATATTACAATATAAAATGTTGAGACTATTAGCAGATATTGAATGTTCAAGAGTCTGAAAACTGAGAACCATTGAGTATATTTCAATGATACAAACAAGTGATCCAAAGAACTGGATTCACAATTCCATCCTTTTTGTTTAACCCAAGTGGGGTATAAAAATGGGGGAACACAAGCATGGCGACACCACTGAGGAAGGGACCAGGAGGGTCCCGAAACGCGTATGGGCTGTTCCCTATTCTTGTGACAAAGACTCCCAACCCGTTGAGCATGGCCATGCGAAAAATTAAGTGAAGGAAAGATACAACATTGAAATATTGAACTGGCCCTCTCCCCAGGTAAAGAGGTAAAAACACGATCCTCTAACCCTCGCGAGATCGCGATACCTGGACTGCACGCAATACGATTCTCTATTCCCGCGAGATCGCGATACCTGGACTGCACGCTGTGCGGCGGGAGACGCCGACCCTGAAACACTGGACTCGAGGTGTCACCCTGCAGCGTGCGCACTCGTGCGAACTCCGGGAGAGGTAAGCCAGCACCTTTGATACCCTAAAACTTGGGTGGATTATTATTTCAAATCCCTTCTATGTTAAAGGACTGTTATATACTTACTCTGAGGATTAGACTGAGATCGGAGGGTTCAAAGCCCAAAATTATTATTCCAATCTGAATCAGTTAATACCCATTTGATACATCAAGAACATTACAACAATATACATCTTTGGACTCCAGTCCCTTCGGCACCTCATCACCGCTTCTATGATGCATTTTTAAATAGCGGTGATTTGCAATAGCTATTGCTTTTTTCATTTTTATCTGTTTTTTACTTGTTTTTTACTTATTTGTTTTATTGATTGCGGCTGAATAAATTTACATGTTCATAAATTTAACATTGTCCTACGGTATTATGTTGTCCAGGTGTTGAGTGCACGCCCCACTAAGCCAATTTTAAATAATTAAATAAATATTATGAATTAATTAAGAACAACCTACAAAAGACGTTGGTCTCCATAAACAGGTGTCATTTCACCTACCCAACAATTTTTTATAGAAAGCAATTCAAAAATTATATGGTATCAGTAAAAACTGCTCCGTACATATAAAAATAAAAAAATTATGTTGGGGTCAGAATATGGTGATGTAAAAAAAAAAAAAAATTCAGATTAAAAATCAAGTAAAACTATATAAATCACTGTAATTGTACTGACCCAGAGAATGAAGGGAACAGGTCAGTTTTATCTCATAGGGAGCACTTTAGAAACGAAACTTATTAAAGTATGGTGGATTTGAAATTTATTTTTCAGATTCCCACTACATCATATGCAATATAAAATTACTAGAAAGTACAACATGGCTATGTGAAAATAAAAATAAAGTTAAGGCTGGCAGTAAAAAACTAAAATGGCCCTGTCCTGAATGGGTTAAAGGGGTTATCCAAAACAAAAACAGACCTCCTAGATCTCGCATACCCACACTGGCCATTATACTCACCTGGTCCCCGCTGCTGAATTCGGCCTGTGTGGCTCCCAGAATAGCACTTCGGCATCGGCATCAACGTGTCATTGCCAATCACAGGCTTCGGCGGTGACCTCTTCCCCTTATGTCATGCATGCCCTAGAACCCGGCATACAAGGGCAAGTGCCGGGGTCCACTGCTTCTGAGTGCCTTGGTCACAACTTTCCAGGCAGTTAGTCATGGCAGACCTGGAAAACTTCTCAAGATCCCAGGTTGTCATGGCAACTAATCGAAGCCCCGCAATTTCACTGCGAGCGCCAGTTAGAGGACAGATGGAACCTCATCCGTCTGTCTAACTCCACAAATGCTGCTGCTGCTATTGACATTATCATCTGAGCAGTTAAAGGGGTATTCCATCTCAGATCATGGTGGTATATCGCTAGGATATGCCCCCATTGTCTGATAGGTGCGGGTCCCAGCGGTGGGAAATATCCTAGCAATATTCCCCCATTGTCTGAGATGGGAAAACCCTTTTAAATGACCAGGATCAACCACTGCCAGTGGGTGCCTGCCATATTATAGAGGTGGCATCTGCCATGTATGGAACAAGTGTGTATGACATTATGCATTAATGGGTTCAACCAGGCATATCTCCTGGCAAGGTTGGATCATGGTGACTAAAATAAGCCCTTTGCCTCTGCAGTCAGTATTACTGATGAAGGGAAATTGGTATTTTAATTGTGTGTTAAAGGGAAATTCCCAGGGGCGTAACTAATGGCTCATGGGCCCTGAAGCAAGAGTTCCGCTTGAGCCCCCTTCCCTCAGTGCTTTTTGTGTCTTCTTATGCGGCACAAGGGTCTTTGGGCCCCCTCAGGCTCCTGGGCCCGGTAGCGACTGCTACCTCTGCACCCCCTTTAGCTACGCCCATGGATATTCCCATCTCGCTGATCATAGTGTAAGCTTTTACTTAGGTGCCATGGATCATTTTTGTAAATATGTTGTTTTATCTAATTCTCACCCTTTTTGACAAAATTCCTTCCCTCCTACCCCATTGTTGTATGAAGGTAACCATTAGATACGGCCACTGCTTCTCTCCCGAACCCAGGGGCCGCGCTTGCGCAGAAGACACTTTATTTTCACCCAGTCGGGCCGCTCATTGCAGTCCTGAACGCACACGCTGCCGCGCTTGCGCAAAGCTTATTTCTTCAGTGCCGCGTCTTATACAGAGCCGCGCATGCTCTATATGCAGCGCGGCCACAGGAGCGGCAGTGATATGACTTGGAGGACGTGCCCTGCATCTGAGGACCGGGAGAATAAAAAGCCTATGTGAGTGGCAGGTGTACTAATTCATTCATCCCCAAATCCACCAACGATTTTATCTTTTATGACAATCAAGGGGAGGGAGGCTGGGGGAAGACTCTATGGAGTTCATGGACACTGGGGGAGGACACTATGGAGTGGAAATACTATCCACATGAATGAGCACGCAAGTACTGAGTTCTCAGTGTGATGTCATAAAGAGGCTTGGCCGGTATTCACTCAAACTGCCCAAGCCCGCCCAGCCTTAGAAGCAGGAAACCAGGAAGTGAACAGCAGAGCTGACTGCGGGTGAGGATGAGTTAGCAAGATGGGAAAACCCTCTAATGTGGTGTTCGGAGCACCAAGGGGATGGCCTAACCTCTCAGAGCACTGCTTTACCTTGTTTTCACTCCCCCTTCCATTGAAATTGATAGGTCCTGACATCTTCACTGCTCTGATGCTAAGTTTTGCCCCTGTATAAGGGAGTCTGTGTACTGCCATACAGGGTCCAGTAAATAACAAAGCTAAGCGGCCATGTGCTTATATTTTGCAGGATAATATATCTGCCAGTAATGTGGGATCATTTAAAGAGTTGTCTGAGATTTTCATATTGATGGCCTATTCTCAGGAAATCAAAATGTAATCAGTGGAGGTCAGACTCTACCTAGGCCAGTGACGTCAAGTTCATCAGTAACATGACTTCGTTAGGCCCCTTTCACACAGGCGTGATTTTTGCACGGGTGCAATGCGTGAGGTGAGCATTATCTACCAGCTAAAGGACCTGTGATGACGCCACATCACATGTTATAACCATGTTATAAGGGAAAATAATAAAATCTACAGAATACTCAACCCAAACCCAAACTTCAGTGATGAAGTCCAGGTTCGAGTCTGGGTACCAAACATGCCGATTTTTCCCACACGCGTGCAAAACGCATTAAAACGCTTTGCCTTCGCGCTGAAAAATCGCGCATTTTCCCGCAACGCACCCGCCTCTTGTCCGGGCGTCAAACGTGACGCCCTTGTGAAAGAGGCCTTACTGTTTGACTGAATGGGCCTGAGCTACAATTCCAAGAACATCTGCTAACCTACTACTGGATTGAGTTTCTAACTTTTTTTGTAAGTCTCAGTGATAAGGCCTGGGCCACATGATGCACTGGCCGTGCCACAGCTGTTGTGACCAGCATTGCAGAGTAGCCGTGATCCATTAGAAATTAAAGGGATCACTGCGTGAGTCACTGCAGCCCCATTCATTTCTATTGGAATACCGCTACTCTGCAATCCTGGCCACGAAAACTGTCACACAACCAGCGTAACATGTAGCCTAAGGCCTAATTCACACGTCCGTAGTGTGTTTTGCGGAAACACGGATCCACAAAACACGTACAGCTGCAATGTGCATTTCGCATTTTGCGGACCGCACATTGCTAGCACTATATAGAGAATGCCTTTTCTTGTCCACAATTGCGGACAAGAATAGGACACGTTCTATTTTTTTGAGGAAACGCGGATGCGGAAATGCGGATGCGGAAATCACATAGTGTGCTGTCCACATCCATTCCTGCCCCTTTGAAATGAATGGGTCTGCAACCCTTCCGCAAAATTGCGGATGGGATGCGGATCCATTTTGCGGACGTGTGAATTAGGCCTTAATCTGGTGTGACTCTCTTTAACATGACCACACCCACTTTTCTACCCAACTACAGTGAGTGGTGTAAAAATGCAAAAAGTCACAAAATGCGCAAGTAACAGCATTAGTCTCAAAGCCCTATTTTGCGACTTTTGAAGCCATTATTCTGGAGTACAGGGCTTGATAAATTCCCCTTTGTTTTCTAATGAATTCATCAAGTTTGGGAACAAAGGAAACAACACTTACAAACTAAATGAAAATAACTGGCTGATTTATTTGCAAATTGAATACAACAAATGAGTATAAATGAGCAAAGAATATAGAAGTTTAAATAATCACTTTGTTTCAATGATCCTGGGACGCCCTTCATTCAGAGTGGTGTAATCTGGAGATGCTGCAGTGCCAGATGAGCCGCCGCCCCTCCTGTATCTGTATAGGATTTCTAGCATTCAGTTTTCTATCTACAATGATCCCTCAAGTTACAATATTACCGGTAATTGGTTCCATTGCAAACATTGTAGATCGAAACCACTGTAACTTGAGTTCATACTGCAACTGATAATTGGTTCTAAAGCCAAATAAGAAAAAACTAGGTTTTAAGAAAAATAAGCAGATAACTGAGACAGGTAAAGGAAGTCCTTACATATAACAGTCTGGAATAGATGCTGGAGACTGTAAGTGACTTTCTATAGTTCAGGAGCTTCTTCAGAGTCTTGTATCGTGCTCACAGGCATTAGAAAAATAAAATAAATCCACAGCTCACCTAGTATCCAAAGGAGCACCTCATCAGAGGTGTTTCACTAGAGAAGTGGCCTTGATTGGTTGGATCTGAGTCTGAGGCATTGTATGTTGAGTCTGGTTTCGACTTATGGTGGCCCAGAAAAGACCATTGTATGTTGAAAATATTGCATCCCGAGGGATCACTTTTAGAACAAATCAGCCCCCTTTTCCCTTATTTGCCCACAGCAAAGGTTTATTATTACCACAGCAAAAGCTCAAACCCTCATTGCTATTATATTTATAACTTCCTCGAGGCTTAGTTACCTCATCTTGTGTGAACAGGTATATAGGGTTAGAGCCCATTTACATGGGTGGAACAGCAGGAAAAAGCAACAGAGAAGAGTGAATTAAACTGAAATAATAAATGCAGATTCGTACAAACTTGAGTTTTAAAAGCTTACAGCTAGGGGTACCATAAAAGATGCCACAATGGACAATCTATGTGTAGATCGGTGGCACAAATATGCCGGAATTCAGATCTAAACCCCAAGAATGGGAGTCTTTCAAACTAGGGAAGTAAGTCCTCATGCACATGACCGTGTCTGTTTTGCCGTCCTTAATCTGCGGGTCCACAAAATACGAATGCTGTCTGTGTTCCGTCCGCATTGTTTTGTGACTTATCGACTTCAACGGGTCCATGGTCCTCATTTTGCAGAGATATTTTATCTTTTTGTGGGACAGATGTAAGGATGTGAAAAGCACACAGATGATCCATGTGCTTTTCTCATCTATATGTCCATCCCACAAAAAGATATAATATGTCCTAGAACAAAAATATGGACCATGGACCCATTCAAGCAAATTGCAGACTGCAAAATACATACTGTTGTGCGCATGAGCCCTTAGGCATCAAAATTTATAGGATGCATCCAGGGTGATAGTCCAGTGTTTTTAAAATTCTTCGTGAAAGGGAAACTCATGGTGTTCTATCCAGCTGAAATACAAAAAAGATAAAATAAATGAATATAAATAGGAAAAAAATAAAATAAAAATAAAAAGAAAAAAGTTTCATTTAAAAAAAAATCTAAACTCGTAATACTGAATGTTGTGGAAGACACTTACGACTTAAGTCTCATGTAACGCAAGTGTTTATTGACTCCATCAAGAGCTTTCATGTCTTTCTCACATAATTCAAAGTCAAAAACCTGTAGGAGAAAAGTCAAACGCAATTTAAGTCTTCTTACATATTAATTTAAATGATTAAAAAATAAATTACATTTAGAGTCCGCCTGTGGTGTCCCAAAATTGATCCAAACAAGATATGAGTGAAGTTCTTGACATTTGCTTTGCGTCTGACATGGTGATAAATTTGATTTGTACCTGAATTGACTCGAATTGCAGTTTCTCCAATTGGCCTGAAAATTGGTATGTAACACCATCTTGCCTTCTAGGGCTCAGATTTTGTTTATGAAAAGATGTTCCAAAGCTACCAAAAATTGTCTTTTGTTGAGGGCAGATCGTGTTTAAACACACACAGTGTTATGGGAAAAAGACAGTGGCTTGTTGGGACCAAGCCTCCAAAAATTATTTATCAGTGTAAGGAGATCCCTGTTCATACACACACATTAATGTTAGAAGAAACAGTGGCTCATTCTCCACAAGCGTCCAAAAATTATGTCATAATGGAGGCAGAATGCCTGCCTGTATTTTAATTGAGAGCAGCAGCAAGTACAGTGTGGATCTGAAAAAGTTAGGGTAATAGTGCCATGTGGCCGAAATAGCAGCAGCAGCAGTAGCAGCACAGCCTGGGACAGACAAGGCAGTAGATGCATGTGCAGCTGTTTAGGGGTGGTAGTAGTAGTGGTAGTGCTGACTTTGTAGCAGTAATAGATGTAGCAATAGGGGATTGGCAGCAGGGAATTTTGGTGATGGCGGCAGAAGCAGCCATACGGTATAGAACACGATGTAGGTGGGGTGACAGCAGCACATTCAAAATATTCTCCATCATGTTGATAATACTGAACTGGCTGCTGGGGCTTCTACTGCTTGTGATATCAGAGTTGGCAGGAAATGGGTGACTCTGCAGGGAGTAGAGAGGGGCCTCAGAAACCCATGTGGCAGCTTCAGCAAGCATTAGAACACAGTGTTTCCTGGTAAAGTAATTTGGCCTTTCTTTCGGCAGGAGGAAAACAATCCCCCATTTTGTGTTGATGAGGGTAATCATAAGACTGCTTCATGTGAATGATAGGTCTGCCAGTACATAGGAAAGCAAGCATAGAGCTCACCATTCTGGCCAGCATAAGTAATCATGATGATGACACTTACACTGTACTGCATGTGGATACAAAGGACATCGGGAGAAGGAAGATACTGTACTCTTATTGCGCTAGCTGGTGGCCAATTCTGCTTTTCTACAGTAACTGGTGATGCTGGTTCATATGGTTCAATACAGCCATGGTGCCTTTGTGTTTGAACACCCATGGCAATGCTTTTGTCTTCTGGCACTGTGGAGACAAACTGCCAGGCAGAAGATACTCACACACTCTGCACAGAGCTAGCGGTAGCTGAGCGGGACATAAGCCTGGCACGTTTTGAGCCTGTGCCCACAGTATCAGCAGCATTACCAGTTCCCAGGCTGACCATAATAGTAGCAGGTCTGGCCCTGGCAGTTTTTTTTAAGGTTCTAGACATATATTGCCTGTGCTTTTTATTGCTGCGATTGCCACCAACCTCTTCCTCTGATGTTACCTCTGCTTTGTATTTGATCCTTTGTTTATGTCCTTAAACCCTACCCTTCCACAAACACACTGGTAATGAGAATTTACAATGGTAATGCAATTTTTGCAGTGAAACATGTTTGAGCTACACTCTCAGATGCAGTTAAACTGGCCCTTCACTAAAACTCAGGTGTGACAATACAATTTATTGCATTGATGATAAACATCTGGTAAATGCCTTCACTAACATGGTTTCAATTTGCGTTACTGATGTGAAATGTGTTTGCCACTGTATCTACCTGTTATCTTGCGGCAATGTATCATGTGTTCTGTAACACAGCTCTAACTTACTAAGATGCCTAATTAAATATGGTAGATAGAAATTGGTTTCTAGAAAAAAGGACAATGTCTCAGTGCTTGCAAAATGCCTGTTTTTGTAGGAATCTGTAATGTACCACTAGTTGTCAGAACCTGAGCTGACAGTAGCCTACCAGTATATACCTGATAGTGACCATTTCTCACTCCCTCACTTTCTTTTCCTGATTACACCCCTCAATATACCCCAAATATATCTCCTATTCTATCCCTATAATCTTCTTATACTGTCCCTATCGCAGTTTATCAGTGGCTTATGTCTGCAATTGCAGTTTGGCAGACAAAGCCACAGCATAACGTCCTTCCAGGTTGCAATTACAATGCAGAATGCCACCCACCCCATACGCCCTGATTGGCTGATCCAGGCTGTCTGTCAGCCTCTGAGCCAATCAGTGCAAGCCGTCACTCCCACTCTTGTCCAGTGTATTGTGTGACCATCCCTCTTCTTCTTCCCTTGTGATGTTGCCCACCAACATGGACATTAAAACGACTCTGTGCGCTGTTTTATGCCATTTGTCCAAAATAAATAAAAAAAATCTTCAGATTTATTTGTCTGACAAATTTGTTATGAATCTGGTTAGTTTAGATTAAATTCTTTCCTCCTTAATCCAAACCTAAAAATAGCAAAAACATAAAAAGCAAGTAAATATTTGGTATTCAATCAATTGGCTTTTGGAATGCAGTCAGGTGAAAACAAAGATATAAGCTGCGGTCTGATGGCTAGAATTAGCCACATCTATAAAGAAGTTGTCCAGCCTTATGCTCATATTTTAACTGGTCCCAGAATTATGTTGTACCTAATGTTGGCCCCGTTCCTCAATCACTTGGTCCCTGGTCTGTAAACTTCCGGACGGGATTGCTTGAGCCTTTGACTGGCCTCTGCACTGGCATGTCCCCAAGCAGCACATGAGCCTTTAGCTACGCTCCAGCCCAGCAGTGACATGCTATGTGGGGATATATTACCACTGAGGCCAGGCATTGGCTGTAATGGCACACGTGACACTGTCCAGACGTTTACAGGCGAGGGCCTGGCAAATTGTGCAATGGAGCTAGGGTGCTGAAAAGCAGTGATGGGGACCAGGTGAGGTACAACACACTCCTAGGGCTAGTTAAAAACTAGCATAAGGCTGAACAACCTTTTTAAGGGATTTAAATAAGAATTCCATAAAACTGAAGAAATAATATATAAAGCATTAATATGTTTCGCCTTATTTACCTGGAAGTTCTCCTTGATCCTCTCAGCGTTGAAGCTTTTTGCAAGAACAACCATGTCCTTCTGTAGCAGATAACGAATGGCCACCTGCGCTGGGGTGCGTTTCAGATTTTTAGCGATTGTGTTTAAAACAGGGTCTTCAAGCACTTTGGGAGAATCTTTATCCTCAACCCTGTGGGACAGGAAACAGCAATATTCAACATTTATTTATCATTTAAAAACTTAACATAATTTGAGCAGTTTCCACACCGGATCAATTAATAGCATTTTTTAACAGAAATTAAAGCTCCTAATTTCCCACATAGATACAGAGATACTTGATAAATTCCTGTCTGCCTGCAGCTACCACTACAGAGAGCTCCCTGTATGCTGGTTTATTATTGAGTTCAATGCCTTAGCAAAGGACAGTATTACAGTAGTCATAGTCTTGTACGTAGGAGGTCGCAGTAATGCCTGTACAAGCGTCACAGACATCTGTACAGGCAATTTTACTCATAGTAGTCTATCAAGTATTAGGTATTCCCATACAGCAGAAGTATAATTTTATATATCTTATTTTATATCTTTTTTTCAGTAATTGTAAAAAAAATTTATATAGTAATTACACATTTATTTTTTTATTTAATTATACTTCTGCTGTATAGGAATACCTCATACATGATGAACTACTATGAGGTTTCTCTAGCACAGTTTAGCATCAAGCTCCATAGCTCAGTTGTTAGGGCTCTTGCCTCTGATCTAAAAGGTTGTGAGTTCAAGTCCTGGTGGAAACCTTTTAGAAATAGAGGCTAAATTGTGCATTCATGTATATCAGAAGTATGATAATATATATTTATACTTCTGAGGGATGTGTGGATGACACTGATGGGGGGGATCTAGGGAGGGGTGTGGGGAGTAGTTATATTCTTATACATAGGGGGCAGTATTAGGCTACTTTCACACTTGCGGCACTTGTATCCGGCAAGTAGTTCTGTCGTCGGAACTGCCTGCCGGATCCGCCGTTTAGTGTCACAATTGACAGCATTTGTAGACGGATCCATCTACAAATGCATTGCAAGAACGGATCTGTCCCTCCGCTTGTCATGCGGATGGACACATCCGTCCTGCACTCTTTCTCACAGTTTTCCTGGTCTGCGCATGCCTTCAGTTGTCCTTCAGTTGTTTCGCAATGCTGGATCCAGGACTAATACAAGTTAATGTAAATAATGCCAGATCCGGCATTCCGGCGACTGATCAGACATTTTGGACAGACATAATACCGCAGCATGCTGCGGTATTATGTCCGGCCAAAACGCCTGACAGTGACTGAACTGAAGGCATACTGATACAAACTGAACAGATTTCTAACCATTCAGATTGCATGGGAATATGCCTGATCAGTTCTTTTCCGGCATAGAGCCCTGTTGACGGAAATCTATGCCGGAAAGGAAAACGCTAGTGTGAAAGTACCCTTATAGTAGTTATATTACTGTACATAGAAGGCAGTATTATAGTAGTTATATTTTTGTACATTGGAACAGTATTATAGTAGTTATATTCTTGTACATAGGAACAGTAATATAATACTTATATTCTTGTACATAGGAGGCAGTATTATAGTAGTTATATTCTTGTACATAGGAGGCAGTATTATAGTAGTTATATTCTTGTACATAGGAGGCAGTATTATAATATTTATATTCTCGTACATAGGGGGCAGTATTATAGTAGTTATATTCTTGTACATAGGAGGCAGTATTATAGCAGTTATATTCTTGTACATAGGAGGCAGTATTATAGTAGTTATATTCTTGTACATAGGAGGCAGTATTATAATATTTATATTCTCGTACATAGGGGGCAAGGGCACAAGTGTCATCTTAACCTAAAGTGGACCTGTCACCACAAATTGCAATGCAATCTGACAGCACTGTGTTATAGAGCAGGAGAAGCTAAGCGGATTGATATACAGTATATTTGTATGGGAAAAGATTCAGTAAAACCTGTAATTTATACATTTATATCTTTGCTTTCTTCACCTCCTGTAAATATCGGTACTGGAGGGAGGGTTATCAGTCATTGCTGGCATTGTGTGTATAAGTGCGCATAGTGAGATAGCTGTCATCACTGATAACCTCTCCTCCTTGTACCAATAGCTGGTCACAGGAGGTGAAAAAAAGCAAAGTTGTAAATTGCAGGTGTTACTGAATCTTTTCCTACAACCTGCTCAGCTCCTCCTGCTCTATAGCATGGTTCTTTTAGATTGCATTATATTTTGTGGAGACAGATCCTCTATAGAGGCCCTGAGTTTCATTATATCTTCTATTTCTATACTTGTCCTTACCAGTTATCGTCTCTGCTGGACCCCAGGACTGCATATCCGATAAGCACAATGTCATGAGATTTGCAAAACTCCCGTAGTTTGCTCTGGTTATGGTATATGTGACATTCCACCTGTAGAAAGATGAATACACCCTCTTGTCAAGCAGTGCGACAGTCATTACAGAAACCAGCCTTCTAAGGAGCTGATGCATGCATTGAATACAAGAGAACAATTTGCATCTTGCATCAGGGTTGGGGGCTTTGATTTGAAAGGCAAACATATAATAGATACCTCATTGCATGCTGGTTTGTACTTCAGTCCTTTCATGTGGAGAATCTTCTCCAATTGTTTGTGGTTAAAATTTGAGACCCCAATGGATTTGACAAGCCCGGCATCTTTGCATGCTTCCAGAGCCTAGAAATAGACCATTTTGTCAGTCCTACACAGGTGATCATAAGTTGTGATTGGAAATACAGCATCCCTCACAGCATCCTCCAATCACTTGCAGAATTTAGAAGAAACCAAAGTTTTAAATATGCTAATTAGGGTCTAAGTGCATTAAAGGTGGGCTTTAGTTACTCAGTGCACACCTTAGCTGGTGCTTAGTGTTTCCACAAGGAAAGATGATGCCTGGCCCTGTCAATCAAGTGGAGAGGGGAGTGAGCAGGAAAGCTGACCACCCAGAAGAGCTAAGGTGCACCGAGTGGCTACAGCCTGCTCTCAGTGCACTTAAACCCAAATTTGCATATTGTTTAAAATACTGATTTCTCCTAAATGCTTCAATGGATGGGAAAAGAAAGGTATGGTTTTGATCATGTTTTATAGGGTTAATCCTGCCGACAGATGCCCTTTAAATAAATGGTAGAGTGAGAGCTGCGTTTTTTAGTGGCTCTCTTCTCTGGCTAGGAGGCATCCTGTTAGATCGTTATGTTATGAAGGACATACTTTATACCATAGTTTGAGAATAAAAATATGCCAAAAACCTTAATACGACATGTGAATAAACCTTTACATAGCCATCTCTCATTAATTACCTTCCAGGTTTCCCGAATATCTGTGTGGTGAAAAATCAGTTTTCCATGTTCATCCTTGGGAAAGAGATCATCCCCAGGCTGGAGGAGAAATAAAACAAAGCATCAGTATTACATCATGCCCCCTTCTCTAGTCACAACCAGAGCTGCATCTAGGCTTCACAACTCCCTGCTTGTGAAAGTTCCAGTGATCTGCTGGATCCATTGTATGGCAGATACCACCACCTAGCGCTTCACATTGACTAACAGTGTGCCTCATGGTTTTCATGGGAAGAATACAGTTGAATGCAGTGCTACTCTTCCTGTTGTGTACAATACAAATGTGAATTTAAAACTAAATATTAAATCTTAAAATTTTAAAAAATAAATAAAATACATAAACTATATAATAATAAATACATAAACATAATTTACAGTTGGACAGACCTTAAACTCCACAGGGGTGTGGATAAGGAAGAGATCCATGTAATCCAGCCCCAAATCCTTCAGAGATTGTTCCAGGGCGGGTCGGACTCTGTCGGGAGCATGGCTATTATTCCAGAGCTGCAGAAATAAATTTAAAATGAATGTGCGTTGCCAGGGGCGTAACTAGAAGTGACTGGGCCCCACAGCAATTTTTTGTATGGGGCCCCCCATCCCGCGCACTTCGCAACTCAGGTGCCAGGGGCGCGGCAGTTGTAGAGAGAGTAGAGCCTCTAGGTGTAACAGTAACGCCCCCATTGCTCCTAGAGGCTCATTTGCATATATGAAAACCTCATTTTTCTCAGCAATGTTGACACATATAAACATGGGACCAACATAGATGCCTTCAGCTGCCAAGCTCACATGTGACAGGTCAGCCAGTTTCATAGCTACAAATGAGAAAACCATGGTTACCTTCCCGATGTAAAAAATGTCTTCTCTCTTCACTGTCTTATCAGCAGTCTTTGCTTTAATGGCTTTTCCAACTTCAGCCTCATTCCTGTAGACAAATGCGCTGTCGATGAGGCGGTATCCAACCTCAATGGCCACCTTGGTGCTTGCCTCAGCCTGTTCTTTGGGGACCTGTGCAGAATAAGATACAATCATTAGTGTTGAGCGCGAATATTCGAATTTTGAAATTTTATCGCAAATATCGGCACTTCGAAAATTGGCGAACTTTTCGAATATAGTGATATATATTCGTAAAAACGAATATACTTTTTTGGTTGTTTTTTTTTTCATCTGAACCCATTAGCTAGTATACCTACCTGCTTCTTGCTTGTGGACCAATATGAGAAGGCTGCAATATTGTAGTCTGTAGTAACTTAGAATATTCTTCATTATTTAATTCTTTTCTCTTATTCAAAAAATCTGCAATGTAATATTCGCGTAATGCGAATATTCTAACACCCAAATATATAGCACTTTACAATATAGTGCTATATATTGGTTGTTTAGACCAGTGTTTTTCAACCTTTTTTGTGCCACGGCACACTTTTTTTATGAAAAAAATCACGAGGCACACCACCATTAGAAAATGTTAAAAAAAATTAAACTCTGTAGCCTATAAGCCCTATATTGACTATATAAGGTAATTCTCGTCAAAGTGTTTTAAATAGGAATGAAATAAACACAAAGAAATTATTTCTTTGATCTTCGCTGATACAGTGCAGCAGGTGCATCCTGAGCTGAGGGCTTTTTTTCCGCCAGCTCATCTATCATTGTCAAGTTCCCAGCCCCCCCCTCTCCTCTCCTCTCCTCATATCTCAGGACCGGGTGGTGCTGTGCTTGGCTTGAAGTTAAATTGGCGTGCCTGTGAATGAACTTACTTACCTGCTCCTATGGCTCCTGTCCTGGCTCTGGATGATGAGTCCCGTCCTCCTTCCCTCTCAGTCACTTCTCCGGCTCTGCTCCACCTCCGAGTGCTGCTGTGCAAGTCGCGCGGGGCGCATGTTCCCAAATCCCGCGAGGCCTGCCGCGACCTCGAGAATAGTGTTGAGCTCGAATTATTCGCAAATATTCGTGGTATAAAAATCACATGCGATTTTTTTACCACGAATATTCGCGAATAATTCGAGCTCACGGACACGGCACACCGGACAATGTCTCAGGGCACACTAGTGTGCCGCGGCACAGTGGTTAAAAAACACTGGTTTAGACTATTCATTATTTTTTTCCATCTGAAGTCATGATTCCTCCCTGCTTAGGTTGCTTTTGGGCCAATGACTGTTCACAGTAAATTGGAAAAAATTATGAATATTCTAAAAAGAGAATATATAGCACTATATTCTATAGTGCTATATATTCGTGTTTCAGAATATTCGCATTACACGAATATTACATTGCCAATTTTTCGCATAAGAGAAAATTTTTTTTATAATGAAGAATATTCTAATTCACTACAGACTACAGTATTGCAGCCTTCTCACATTGGTCCACAAGCAAGAAGCAGGTAGGTATAGTAGCTATATCTTTAGAATATTCGCATTATGTGAATATTACATTGGTGATTTTTTGCAATCAATAGAATAATCTCGAATATGAATATTTGCAAATATATGATGAATATTTTAATGAATATTGGCAAAATATCGCAAATTCGAATATTGCTCCAGCCGCTCATCGCTAACAACTATGATCATTCTACTTTTTAAAAAAACACAACGTCAAAATGAACCTCTATATGTGTCTTTCTACTCCATCTTGAGATAAAATAAACTTCTTATTGCTGAAAACAAGGGTCCCCCATTGTAGGCTCTCATCTACTGGCCAGAGCGGAGAGTGGCTAGAACATTCATACCCCTCTCTGAAGGACCCAACATAGCCGTGCATTACACCGTCAGCCCTTTGATTTCTATGAGAACATGCAATAGTAATAGTCTAGATTATAGTTGATCACAGATGAACCGGAACCATTGTTTTTCAGAATAGCAATATTCGAAAATACTAAATTGAGGGAAAGAATTGGGTCCTTAGAACAATGGCAACATTTAGTGAACTAGCAGCAGAACTACTAAATAAAACTTTGTTTCTGTCTCTGTTATGCGCTAATATGCCACCCACACCGATGCCACATCATGATTGGCAAGCAATCACTGACTTCAGTGGTAACATAAATCCCAACGTGACCGGTGATTGCCCATTGCTGCAAACTGTCGCATCGTCAGGCTGAGATTGCCCACTGCAGTCAATTGGCGGCATCATTATTGCATTTGAAAAAGTAATTGCGATTTGGCAGTTCATATCAATGCCTATCTGTACTAAGGTTTATTGTCCAAGAGAGTGGCATGCCAGCAGTGCCACCCATGCCCAGAGGCACCTTACTACGAACCCTGCAAATATGCAGATGTAATAGTGGCATCTCTCCTTCCATTACCTAACCTAACATTGTCATAGCCTAACAGTACTCACGGATGGCGGGGCAAAGGTGCCAAATCCAATAACTGGTATCTTATGCCCATCATTCAGCGTAATGCGGCAATCTGCCTTGAGCGCCATAGTGCAGTGTACCCTTGTGTCCAGTGCTGCACAACTGCGATAAAGCATAGTTTGTGCACTGTATATACCCAGTCCTTGCCCCACCCTCAATCATGTGGCACTGGGTGTGTGGAGTCTCTGCTGCCAATTTAACTGATGCCAACAGGAGGGGGGCATAGAAGCTGAGCTCTGATTCCTGCATTGTCATTATGAGCACAGATATGTATAGAGCAGCACTTGCACCGATGCTATATATCTGGCAGCATGTACATTGTAACGTATAGCGGTAGCTTAGTTATATCTGTTCTGAGGAAGGTAGGCAGAGAACTAATAAAGAGTCCTGAAGATCAAATCTCCCTTGTCAGACATCATCAACCTGAGATCAACAGACTTGCTCTTTATGACTGGACATGTTGCACACTAATTTGAAGGAGTCCAAAGTCACAATCATCATGCCTGTTACTGGTGAACCCTATTATTGTGCCATTTACTTCATTATCTCTCAAGAAATTCAAGGGAGTGATTCAAGGGAGCAATTTTTCCTCCAAAATGAAGCAACTTGACATAGGGAAACTGTTTTGTATTCTGAGAAGTACCTTCTCCGTTCTCCTTATATGTGGTAGATCTTCAGATCTCCTGGATTGATATAACATTACTTGATAACTTTCTGGTTGTCGGTAGCCACCACTGAAGGAAGACACAGTTCCTATGTCCTATTGCTTCATTGATTTCTTAAATGTATATTCACACACAGCAGATTTTTGCAGACATGTTTTGACTGCTCAATGGAGGTGGTTAGAAAGCTTCTGTGAAACACCTTTGTTGTCAACCTAACACCCACGAGAATAAAGGATTGGGTTTGTTGAAACTGAACAGCCCAGTCGTTTTTTTTCTTTTTCTTTAAAGGTTAAGGACACCTTTGGGGGCAAGTTTTTTAAGCTAAAAATAATTTTTTCAGCTGGTCGGTATTAAAAAATATCAACAGTTTTATTTTTGTTTTTTTTACGGTGTTCTTATGAGGGGATAGGTCATGTGATATTTCTATAGAGCAGGTCGTTACGGATGTGGCAATACTTAATATGTATACTTTTTTATTTTATTTTTTTACACAATAATATCATTTTTGAAACTAAAAAAAATCCTGTTTTGGTGTCTCCATAATCTGAGAGCCATAGTTTTTTTTTATTTTTTGGCGATTGTCTTAGGTAGGGTAGCATTTTTGCAGGGTGAGATGATGGTTTGATTGGCACTATTTTGTTCACCTGACGGGTTAGCTCATGTGGTATTTTTCTAGAGCAGGTTGTTACAGATGCGGCGATACCTAATGTCTACTTTTTGTATTATTTTTACATTTAACACAATAAAAGCATTTTGGAAACAAAAAAAATCATTTTAGCGTCTCCATAGTCTGAGAGCCATAGTTTTTTTTATTTTTTGGGCGATTGTCTTAGGTATGGGCTCATTTTTTGCGGTATGAGGGGTGATGGTTAGATTGGTACTATTTTGGGGGGCATACGCCTTTTTGATCGTTTGGTGTTGCACTTTTAGTGATGTAAGGTGACAAAAAAAAGTTTTTATTAGCACAGTTTTTATTTTATATTTTTGACGGATCGCTGTAATCGTACCAACCCGCAGAGTGAGGTTAACATGTCATTTTAAATGCATAGGGAACACTTTAAAAACGAAACCCATAAAACTATGGCAGGTCATCAATATATTTGATTTTGGGTGTCCAATACTCATAACCCCCATGATCATCTCCGGACCGAAACAAACATAGTGGAGCAGGAAGCCGACAACTGTAGACACTGTGTAGTGGCCATACTGGGTTACGGCAGCTCACCTCCCACTGACTAGAGGGGTTCACGCCTAAGGACAGGTCATGTCATGTGTATTCAAGGTCAGTAAAACTCCTTTAATATTTTGTTCTTTATGCAAATCCAGCTGCAATTTGTGAATCTGGAATGGGGGAACTTGATTTCTAGTAATAACACTTCTTTAAAGAACCTTTTTCATGTTCATTAAAATTAGCAAATGGAAAGGTGGATACTAAATTAGACCAAACATTTTTTTAAATCGCTTCATTTGAAAATTCTGCCTGCATCCATGGCTGTAAAGTCATGGCCACTAGGGGTCTCGCTTCCACCTAAGTTGCAGTCCACTGCCTGTGTGTCAGAGCTAGCTGAGATAGGGAGTCAGATAAAAAACCTGCTTCTGAACATCAGAGGAACCGCCTGCTTTTCTGTAAATGTGATGTATCCCTCCGTATCTGTTCTGTGAGCTTCGGAGCTGAAAAAAAAAACTGGGAATAAAGGATAGTACAGTGCTGGCAGAAGGAAGATGGCCACTGCTTCTCAGTGAAAGACATCTAGCTTTTTAGCTGGAACAGACAATAATATGGCTGAGAAAACATTAGGGAAGCTCAAACATAAGTGTTCCTTCTCAGTTTTGATTGTACAAAGAAATACAGGCATTATACAAACTTTTTAAAAAAACTGAAGCTTGAAGGCTTTGTACATGTTTGCACTGACTTTTTAAGCAAATTTCTAAGTCATGTATGTGTAAGTCATTAAGTTATTAAAAATTCTATCTATTTTGCTTTTGCAGAGTGTATGTAAATCCTTCACCTAGCATCTGGTACTGCTGAATCTGACATTTTGTCAGAGCGCTGTTCCTGTCTTTGACAGCTCTCTCTGCTCTCCTCCTCCCTTTGTAGTGTACGGGAGTTGTGATGCCCGACACTACAGAAGGGTCACTAGAGTGCGTTCGTTCCCTTCATCTGTGGGGAGATTGGTTGTATATATATTGTAATGTCATTTACCTTTAATGTGCTTCCATGTACAGGCCTGCAGGAGCGTTATGTAGATTATAGGCCACAAGGGGGAGCTAGAGAGCTAGGTTATAAATAGCTAGGCCAGAGCAGGCTAGAGTTCAGTGCAGACCCAGGAGTCTGTGAAGGCCACATGTCTCAGGCCTAGGCAGGTCAGCAGGAGCCAAGCTGTACCATTCCAGAACGCAAGAGGTACTACAAATAACAGAGGAGGTACTCAGTAATTGTAATCCCAAGGATAAAAGCCAGAGATAGGGCATTGGGGCCTTGGAGTATATTTGCCAGCCAGGATCAGTCAGGAAGAGAGTAAAGCCGCCTGTACTGCAGCCGTCCTGTGTTAACCCTCTGTGATCACCTTGCTGTACAAGTACCTGCCATATTGGAATTGTAATCCGTAACCTGCTGAAAACCAATTGTCTTCTAAGGAACTGTTAAGAGAGTGTATGCTGTTTCTACTGTTAAGTAAAGTGAAGTTCTGGTTTACTATCCAAGCCTGCACCTCAATTATTCCTCTTGCAAATCGGTGTGCCACTGTTACCGGCACTGGCATCACGGACATCAGGGACACTTAGCCATAGGCACGTTAAGCTGCAACACCAAGGGCACCTCACACTACACCTGGCTGTATCTCTCAAGAACCCAGAGAGTGCCCCATAGGATCCACATGCCAGCCTCTCCATCACTGGCATCCCCCAGGTCAGTCTCTCATACTTCCCTGACCTGGGTATGCTACATTTTGGCGTCACGAACAGGATACGCATGTTCCTGCAGTAATAGTGAAACGTGAACTTTGTGCCTTAACCATTCGGCGAAGTGACAAATTGCCTGTTTGCTTAAATAGACGTTGTGGACTGAAACACATGCAAAAAGTGTGCCTAAAACCTCCAAAAAGCGCTGTGCAGTGTTGCGCTATCAAGAGGAAGAAAATTGCAGCATCAAGGTGTATTTCTGTGGACTTTTGTGCCGTTCTACTACCACGGCTTGCTGTCAGTGAATAGTGGTAGTAGAACGGCACAAATCGTGGTATACATCGTGGTACTCAAGATGGCCGCCTGAGTCTCGGGAATTTATTGCTGCGCCATCGCCTCCTCAATGGCGGGAATTGCTGAAGAAAACTCCGCCCACTTCACTCAAAAGGGCCTGCCTACTACAGGTCCTGAAGAAGTCGACGTTACTCACCGCTGCAGGCTCCGCCTCTTCTCTTCAGCGTCACCGCGCAGGGACGCTGTGCATGGGAATCACGTCCAGGCCTCCGGATCCCGCGAGACCTGACCAGCGCAACACAAGTGAGTACCGGACTCTTGAAAAATTGGGAAACCAAGTACCGGTGTGGAGGTCGCTTAATAATATAAAACTGAGTGAGCCTGGGACAACCCCTGCCATAGTTAAAAAGGCCTATAAGCTCACTTACCGCATTTTTAAAGGGGCCGCACCGGCGATACCGTTGCCGCTAGCAACTCTCCAAAGCAGCAGGCCAGAATTCAATTCATCCTTAGCTCCAATCGGCCATGTCTGATTCCGAAATAGTAGAGCAGCCTGCCCCCAGGGAGCCTGTGGCCGCAGGCGGTACTGCAGCCACCAACATGATGCCACTGACTATGCCATATTACTTTGGGGCCCCATGGTTTCCACGCTACGCAGGGGAGGCTCATAATTTAAAGGACTTTAAGGACAAAATACTGGCCCTGTTCAGGCTCTATCCCATCACCGCTGAGCAGCAAATGGAGATCCTTTTAGCCCAGTTAGAAGGGGCAGCCCGCAGAGAAGTCATGTCCTGGCCTAGTTCTGAGAGGAGCACTATGGAGCAAATTTTTGACCTCCTCAGTACCAATTTTGAAGCTCGGACAGTGTCTGAAGTAAAGATGCGCTTCTTCAGTAAAAAACAGAAGCCTGGTGAGTCACTCCGTGATTTTGCTCTATCCCTCCAAGAAGCCTTAAGGGCCGTTATCCAAATAGACCCCAGAGAGGCTGACACCCAAGACCAAACCCTAAGGGAACAATTTATTGCGAACATAACCATAGCAAAGGCAGGTGCACTCTGCGGCAATACTAAACCCTCACACAGATAAAATTGAGAGGTTAGTTCCACATATCCTACTAGGAGGACATGTCGTAAGCTCGGACACCACGGCAAAGTCTCACAGACAGCTCACCAGTGACCTCCAGCATGTAACCATGCTTGCAATGGGAGGTGGGAGGTGCCTGTGAGCCCCATCCGAGACCGGCTGATATGGCCCAGAGCCTCCCAGGTGCACCTGAATGTAGCCTGTAGATGAAAAGCAGGCACATTTAAATTGGAGTTTATACACCTCCAAACATATTATACAAACCATTAGAAAACGTGGTGTGGTGTTTAACAAGCAGGATATGATCAACCCAAATGCAGTTGTGCATGTATATAGGGGAGCACATCCTGCACTTGTAGTCCGTTGCTAGGGGCAATCAACAGCAAAAAATGCATACAATGGAAGATGCCAGCAACGGACTACAAGTACCACAATAACCATCCTACATATGATAACGATAATGTGGATGTTGTAGTAGCAACGGACTACAAGTGCAGGATGTGCTCCCCTATATACATGCACAACTGCATTTGGGTTGAGCATATCCTGCTTGTTAAACACCACACCACGTTTTCTAACGGTTTGTATAATATATTTGCATGAGCCTGCTTTTCATCTACAGGCTACATTCAGGTGCACCTGGGAGGCTCTGGGCCATATCAGCCAGTCTCAGGTGGGGCTCACAGGCACCTCCCACCTCCCATTGCAAGCATGGTTACATGCTGGAGGTCACTGGTGAGCTGTCTGTGAGTCAGGCCTTATGCTCCCGTAATGCCCAACGGCTCCTGGTATCGCCCATACGGCTCAGGTAGGTTGAGTGGTAGGGCCTCGGGCTACTTGAGAGACCTTGCCGTGGTGTCCGAGCTTAAGACATGTCCTCCTAGTAGGATATGTGGAACTAACCTCTCAATTTTATCAGTGTGAGGGTTTAGTATTGCCGCAGAGTGCACCTGCCTTTGCTATGGTTATGTTTTTGATTGTTCTCCACATCCACATTATCGTTATCGTATGTAGGATGGTTATTGTGGTACTTGTAGTCCGTTGCTGGCATCTTCCATTGTATGCATTTTTTGCTGTTGATTGCCCCTAGCAATGGACTACAAGTGCAGGATGTGCTCCCCTATATACATGCACAACTGCATTTGGGTTGAGCATATCCTGCTTGTTAAACACCACACCACGTTTTCTAACAATTTATTGCGGGTGTAAATAATGAACATTTAAAGGCTCAATTGAAAATGCTGTCGGTCCAATACCCTTGTAGTACATTTTTGGACTTTAAGGAACTGGCCATTAGTATTCTGGGTCAAAACCTGCCTACTGAACTAGTAGCCCCTCTTGAGCCACCTGTCTGTAACCCTAAGCTGACTGATACCAACCTGCCAGGGACCAGCCAGGCCGCCCAGGCTCCAGCCTCTGATACAGTGGCTGCTTTGATGGAGCAGGTTAACTATCTCACTAAGAGCCTAGAAAAAGTATGTAAGAAACTAGAGGAGTGGGAAAAAACGTTAATGTCAGAAGATGAGTTTCTTCTACCTCAGAGGCCTTTCCCCCCTGCATACCAGGAGGTTTATCCCAGAGATCCTGGGAGACGTTCAAGTGGCCGCTTTAAGAACCGCAAACGGCCTGTCTGTAATTACTGCAAAAAGTTGGGCCATACTGAATCTACATGCTGGCAGTTAAACGGGCCACCCCCGAGGCTGAGGACCGCCCCTCGGGAGGTAGACCAATAGGTCCAAGGGATTCAAGCTGGATGCCCCGTTATGTGGGATCCCGTCCCAAAATAAATGTCCGGATCAATGGGGTGCCTTTTGAAGCTTTGTTGGACAATGGGTCTCAAGTCACCACTATTCAGCAGCCCACCTTTGATAAATTCTGGGACTCCAGCCTACTAACCCAGCCACCTGAGTCCTGGCTGGAGATCATTGCAAGTAATGGCAAGCCCATAAAAGTCCATGGGTATTGGGAGCCCACTCTCCAGGTGGGAGAAGCTACTTTACCACAGCAAGGAGTGATCGTGGTACAAGCCGGGGATAAAGGGGGTCACCCCGTGATTGTCGGGACTAATGTTTTCAAAAATTGCTACCCTGAGGTACTTGAAGCCTTACATCAGGCCTTGCCCTCAGCTTCCTCTGCATCCAAGAAGGCCATCCAAAAGACTATCAGTGTATTGTGTGCTCAGCAGAGGTTTGCAAATGAAAGAGGGGAGATCTGTACCGCCAGGATCCTATATAATCGGCCGGTGACTCTGCCACCAAACTCTCAAACTCTCCTGTGGTGCCGTCCTCAAGGTCCAAGGCCAGGACTATCCAGCCTTAGTGGAGCCTATCCAGATGGAAAGTTATCCCTACGTGAGAGCTGCCAAGTGCCTGGTGACCGTCTCCCAAGGTAAAGTACCTGTCCGTCTGATTAACCTCAGTGATCATCCTGTTGCGCTTACTAAGCACTGCCCTGTTGCCCAGCTTTGCCAGGTCTCCTTCCAGGATGTCATCCGCCTGCCGGTCACCGAGACGTCGCTAGCCGCATCCAGTGTCCACCTTCCTGCAAGCAGCCCACAGGTGCCCTGGTGGGACGAACTCCATGTAGAGGACGAAGCTACCCTCCAATATCAACTAGAGGGAGTCCTGGATCTGGTGAAAAAACATCACCAAGCCTTCAGTAAGCACGCAACGGACTATGGAGAGGTCAGTGTAATCCAGCACACTATACCCACTGGCTCTCATCCTCCCATTAAAGAGAGATACAGACCCATACCACCTACCACATATCAATCTGTCAAAGAAATGATACAAGAGATGAAGGACTCTAATATAATCCGTGACAGCCATAGTCCCCGGGCTGCACCCTTGGTCCTTGTCCGAAAAAAGATGGCAAAATCCGGTTTTGTGTGGACTATAGAAAAATCTATCAGATAACCCACAAGGATGCCTATCTGTTGCCACGCATTGAGGAGTCCCTAACTACTTTGGGCTCCTCGGCCTATTTCTCCACTCTAGATTTAAACAGCAGGTACTGGCAGGTACCAATGGCCCCAGAGGACCGAGAAAAGACTGCTTTTACCACTCCCATGGGCTTGTTTGAATTTAACTATATGCCTTTCGGACTATGTAATGCCCCCGGGACCTTTTAAAGGTTAATGGAGCGGTGCTTAGGCCATAAGAACTTTGAGACGGTGTTGCTCTATTTGGATGACGTCATAATCTACTCTAAGACTTACGAGGACCATTTAAAACACCTAGCTGAAGTGTTTGAAATCCTTATCAAGTATGGCGTCAAAATCAAGCCGTCCAAATGTCATCTGCTTAAGCCTGCTGTAAAGTACAGTATCTGGGACATGTTGTGAGCGCAGAGGGGGTCCAGCCTGACCCTGACAAGTTGGCTGCTGTCCGAAATTGGCCGGTCCCTACCACCGTGAAAGAGGTGAGGAGCTTTCTTAGTTTTGCTGGCTATTACCGACGCTTCATCCCTCATTTTGCTCAAATAGCAGATCCAATTCAGGAGCTCCGGAGGGGTCAACCTAAGAAAAGTCCAAAGACTCCTGTCCCTATTGAGTGGAATAAAGAAAGGGAGATCGCATTCCAGCTCCTAAAGAAAAAGCTGACTGAGCCCCCTGTCCTGGGTTATCCAGATTACAACAAGCCATTCCACCTCTACACGGATGCCAGCAAGAAAGGCCTGGGAGCTGTGCTGGCTCAAGTTCAGGAAGGTATAGACAGGGTAATAGCATACGCCAGTCGATCCTTAAAGGGAGCTGAGAAGAATGATCAGAATTACAGTTCCTTCAAGTTGGAGTTTCTGGCCCTGGTGTGGGCTGTGACTGAGAAGTTTAAAGACTACCTGGCTGCTACTCCGTTTATTGCATTTACTGACAATAACCCTCTAGCCAACCTGAACACTGCCAAGTTGGGGGCCTTAGAGCAGAGATGGGCCTCCTGCCTCGCCAATTATGACTTCACTGTGAAGTATCGGACTGGCCGCTCCAATGATAATGCTGATGCCCTGTCTCGGCTTCCTACTGAAGAAGCCCCTGATGATCTACAGGATGCCTGGGAGGGTGTTGAGATGCCAGCGTTCTACAATAAATTTGCTCAGCAAGACCACAATCAAGCTGCCAATAACCCGGTTGTGGATCCGTCCTCGTTGAACAAGCCTGAACCCAGAGAGGAAAGGTGGATCAAGCTGCAGTCGGAAAGTAGAGTTCTCGGTGAACTGCTTGACTTCCTTGCCAGTGGAAGAGCCCCTGAGAGAATCCGTCGGAAGACAGCAGACCCAGAGCTAGCAAAATTGTGGAGACAGCGCCACCAACTTCTTCAGAAAGGCCTGTTGCTGCGGAGAAGCCTGGATCCAGTGTCCTATGATAGAGTGTACCAGATCCTCATCCCACGTCAAGATGCAGGTATTGTTATGGAGATGTACCATGACAGGTCAGGACACTTCGGCGTCCAAAAGACTGAGGCCACTATCCGCAGGCGGTTCTATTGGGTCGGAATGAGAGACGACATCGAGAGGTGGTGCCGGGAGTGTGCAGCCTGTGCTGTTGGGAGGAGTGAGCACCACGACCAGAGAGCGCCTCTGCATCCCATTGTAAGTAAAGCTCCTCTTGAACTTGTTGCTATTGACCATGTGAAGTTGGAGCCCAGTCGCTCAGGTCATACCTATGCCATGACTATTATTGATCATTTCACCAAGTTTGTTGTAGCAGTGCCTGTAAAGGACCTGACGGCCAAGACAGCAGCAGAGATGTTCTGGAAGCACTTCCTCCTGCCCTATGGCTGTCCCGAGAAGATCCTCACCGACCCAGGGTCTGCCTTTGAGTCTCAGCTATTCCACGAGTTGTGCCAGCTGCATAACTGCCAGAAGATCCGGACCACAGCCTACCATCCACAAGGTAACGGACTCTGTGAGAAAATGAATAAGACATTAATTGAAATGTTGAGAGCCGTGCCTCCTGAGACCAGAGGAGATTGGCCTAATCTGCTACCACAGCTCATGTACACTTTTAACAACACAATCCACTGCTCTACTGGGTACACTCTCTTCTACCTAATGTTTGGACGTCAGGGTAAATTGCCTGCGGATCATTCCCTGGATGTACAAGTGCCGGATGCCATTAATCCCCTGCCTAAAACCGACTGGGTAGCGGAACATCAAAGGCGCCTGCTTAATGCCAAAGAAATTGTCCAGGAGCGCATGGAGGGTGCCCGGGAGCGACAGCAAAAGGACTACGATCTGGCGGCCCATGCAGAGCCCCTTGCTGTGGGGATGCAGTGTGGTTAAAGAATAACCAGGTCCGTACCAGTAAGCTAGACAGTAAATGGGAGCGGACTCCCTATCTTGTATCTGCCATCCCCAATGCTGGAACCCATACCTATGAGATCACCAGAAAGGGTAAGGGTTCCCAAACTGTGCACAGAAACCGCCTAAAACTCTGCATTGAAAAGGGGCCTATTGCTGGAGATTACGGATCTGAGTCTCCTGAGCCAGATCCCTCTGCTCGGCCTGTTGATGAGCCTGTTGCTGAGCCGCTTCACTGGTTCCTTACACCCTGGTTGAACTTTGTGGTCCCTGCCCTGGCACCTACTGAGCCTTCACCTGCAGAAGGTCTATCCCAGGGTGCTGTTGACCAGGGTCCCACTGATGAGAATTCCTCTGGTCCCCCTGTGCCAGGGGAGGAGGAGACCCTGCCTCTAAGGAGGTCCACCCGGTCTACCAGGGGGTGCCCGCCAGTCCGTTTTGAGGACTACGAATTTGCTGGAGGTGTTTCAGCATGGGAAACCCCTGTGTGAGCCTCCATTGATTAAACGCCGTGCCCAGAGATGGACTCCCTAGTGCGAGCCTCTGTGAACTTTTAAATGCTCTTTTCCCTAGAATGGACTCCTGTTTCCTTTGCGCCCAGGGGCTGTTATGTTGTGCAATTTATGGACTTACCATACACTTTCATGGACTATCCTGGTGTTCACTATAATACGCTGTGCCAGGTCAGTGCCCCAGTTCCAAACACTATCCTGTGAGAAGAGAACGACGCCCCTTGTCACTGCGCCTTACCTTTACTAATTGGTCCTGATGTAAATGTATGCAGATGTATATATATGTCTATGTATGCTTGCATTTTATTTTTGTCTTTCAGGTGAAAGATCCAGTTGGGCGGGCCCTGTTTGAATACGAGGGCGTACTCATCTTAAAGTAGCGGGGTATGTAGTGTACGGGAGTTGTGATGCCCGACACTACAGAAGGGTCACTTGGGTGCTGTCGTTCCCCTCATCTGTGGGGAGATTGGTTGTATATATATTGTAATGTCATTTACCTTTAATGTGCTTCCATGTACAGGCCTGCAGGAGCGTTATGTAGATTATAGGCCACAAGAGGAGCTAGAGAGCTAAGATATAAATAGCTAGGCCAGAGCAGGCTAGAGTTCAGTGCAGACCCTGGAGTCTGTGAAGGCCACATGTCTCAGGCCTAGGCAGGTCAGCAGGAGGCAAGCTGTACCTTTCCAGAACGCAAGAGGTACTACAAATACCAAAGGAGGTACTCTAATTGTAATCGCCAAGGATAAAAGCCAGAGATAGGGCATTGGGGCCTTGGAGTATATTTGCCAGCCAGGATCAGTCAGGAAGAGAGTAAAGCCGCCTGTACTGCAGCCGTCCTGTGTTAACCCTCTGTGTATCACCTTGCTGTACAAGTGCCTGCCATATTGGAATTGTAATCCGTAACCTGCTTAAAACCAATTGTCTTCTAAAGAACTGTTAAGAGAGTGTATGCTGTTTCTACTGTTAAGTAAAGTGAAGTTCTGGTTTACTATCCAAGCCTGCACCTCAATTATTCCTCTTGCAAATCGGTGTGCCACCGTTACCGACACTGACGACACGGACATTAGGGACACTTAGCCATAGGCACGTTAAGCTGCAACACCAAGGGCACCTCACACTACACCTGGCTGTGTCCCTCAAGAACCCAGAGAGTGCCCCAGAGGATCCACGTGCCAGCCTCTCCATCACTGGCATCCCCCAGGTCAGTCTCTCATACTCCCCTGACTTGGGGATGATACACCTTTTCTTGGTGGTAGAGATATCATCAGGAAGTTGTACACTACAGATGTGAGTGGAGGGGAGGGGGAGATTCCTAGGATGGAAGCTCACACAGGCTGGAGAGAAATAAAAGAAGGAAAAGAGACAGAGGCCACGCCTCTAGTGTGACACCGCTGTGCTTCAAAAGTGCTTGGTGTAATAGGTACACACTCACCTTGTTCCATTGAAAAGTAACAATGGCTATATGTGCTTGTAGTGGTTGGACCACCAACGTATGTGTGTCTCCTCTCTGTGCTGCTGCCGTCGTTCTCACCTCGCTTGCACTTGGGGATATTTAGCAATCGAATGTGAAGTAGACAAGAGAAGGAGGACTTCTATAGCTAGGAGCCGTCACAGAAGCAGGAACCCATTAGGATTGCATCCAATTCTTGTTTCTCTATTGGTGTATACATAAAAGCAAATATATATGTATATATTGTATCCTGAAGATCCTGAAGGTTTCATGCTTCTGTGACGACATCTAAGTCCTCTTTGGCTTTTTTCTTCACATATGACAGGCTGGGCATGGGGAATAAAGTACAAAAAGGCAGTTTGGAAAGGAAAGACAGTAGCACCTTGGACACTCAGACCTCACATCCAGTATGTATTACTGGACTGGGAGGGACATGTCCACAAGAGAAAAGGCTGAAGCTACCGTAGGAGCAGGTTGTAAATTGCACATCAGAATATCTAAACACGAAGGAATAAAGATTGTAGACCGTTACATTTTGTGGCAAAAAAACAATAGCGTGTAATCATTGTTCCATGTGAAATGTGTCCATGGCCTTTAACCGCTACAGGACCGCCTAACGCAGGGATGCGTCCTGCGGGCGGTCCTGTAGCTCTGAGACGACGCATCGGCGCGTCATCTCGCGAGAGCCGAGACTTCCTGTGAACGCGCGCGCTCACAGTGAAGCGCATCTCGGCAGTTCTGCTACAGCCTGCCAGCGATGATCCATCGCTGGCAGGCTGTAGATGCGAATTAAATCGCATCAAACAGCTATATCAGACGCTGTTTTGTGAACAGCGTCTGATATAGCTGCTACCTGGTCCTCTGGTGGTCCCATTTGCTGGGATCGACCACCAGAGGACCAGGTAACACTATAAAGTTGCACCAAACACTACACTAACCCCCCCCCCCCCCTCACCTATTAACCCCTTGATCACCCCATCTAGACCCCCTGATCACCCTCCTGTCATTGATCACACCCCTTGTAAGGCTCCATTCAGACCTCCATATGTGTTTTGCAGATCCGTGAATTCACGGATCCGCGGATCCTCAAAACACAGCATTTTGCAGATCCGCACATTGCCAGAACTATATAGAAAATGCTTTTTCTTGTCCGCAATTGCGGACAAGAATAGGACATGTTCTATATTTTTGCGGAACGGAAGTGCAGACCCGGAAGCGCGGATCCGTAATTCCGGATCCGAGCGGGACAAAGTCTGTCCCCATAGAAATGAGTGGTTCCGCAAACAGAATTGCGGACGTGTGAATGGGGCATAAGGGTCCCTTATCACCGCCAGTTAGCTAGCTACTTGTTAGGTAGTTAGCGCCCAGCCCACCGCACCGCAGTTACTGATTTTGGCAGAGATTTTTTCATCCACATTGATCGATGCGAATGAAAAAATCTGTGCCGTTCATTTTTTTTTTTTTTCAGCCCAGAGGCTGAACGGAAAAAAAAAATCTCATTACCCGTATGCTCAATATAAGGAGAATAGCAGAAACTCCTAATGCTGGCCTATACGTGTAATGATTGCGGAGACCCTCAAATGCCAGGGCAGTACAAACACCCCACATGTGACCCCATTTTAGAAAGAAGACACCCCAAGGTATTCCGTGAGGGGTATGGTGAGTTCATGCAAAATTTTATTTTGTGTCACAAGTTAGTGGAATATGAGACTGTAAAAAAAAAAAAAAAAATTTCCGCTAACTTGTGCCAATTTTTTTTTTTCTGTGAACTCGCCATGCCCCTCACGGAATACCTTGGGGTGTCTTCTTTCCACAATGGGGTCACATGTGGGGTATTTATACTGCCCTGGCATTTTAGGGATCCTAAAGCGTGAGAATCCAAATGCGTAAAAATGCCCTGTAAAATCCTAAAGGTACTCATTGGTTTTAGGGCCCCTTTGCGCATCTTGGCTGCAAAAAAGTGTCACACATGTGGTATCGCCGTACTCAGGAGAAGTAGGGCAATGTGTTTTGGGGTGTATTTTTATATATACCCATACTTTGTGTGATAAATATCGCTGTAAACGACAACTTTTTAATTTTTTAATTTTTTTTATTCAAAGTTGTCAATTTACTGAGATATTTCTCTCACCCAGCATGGGTATATGTAAAAATACACCCCAAAACACATTGCCCTACTTCTCCTGAGTACGGCGATACCACATGAGTGACACTTTTTTGCAGCCAAGATGCGCAAAGGGGCCCAAATTCTAATGAGTACCTTTTAGGAGGGCATTTTTACTCATTTTTCTTCTCACGCTTTAGGGCCCCTAAAATGCCAGGGCAGTATAAATACCCCACATGTGACCCCATTTTGGAAAGAAGACACCCTAAGGTATTCTGCTGAGGGGCATAATGAGTCCATGAAAATTAAACTTTTGTCAAAAGTTAGCGGAAAGGGAGACTTTGTGAGAAAAACAATAAAAATCAATTTCCACTAACTTGTGCCAAAAAAAAATCTTCTATGAACTCGCCATGCCCCTCATGGAATACCTTGGGGTGTCTTATTTCCAAAATGGGGTCACATGTGGGTATTTCTACTGCCCTGGCATTTTAGGGGCCCTAAAGCGTGAGAAGAAAAATGCGTAAAAATGCCTGTACTCCTAAAGGTACTCATTGGATTAGGGCCCTTTGCGCATCTTGGCTGCAAAAAGTGTCACTCATGGAATCGCCGTACTTAGAGAAGTAGGGCATCGTGTTTTGGGGTGTATTTTTACATATACCCATGCTGGGTGAGAGAAATATCTCTGTAAATTGACAACTTTGAATAAAAAAATGTAAAAAGTTGTCGTTTACAGCGATATTTCTCACACGCAGCATGGGTATATGTAAAAATTCACCCCAAAACACATTGCCCTACTTCTCCTGAGTACGGCGATACCACATGAGTGACACTGTTTTGCAGCCTGGGTGCGCAAAGGGGCCCTAAAACCAATGAGTACCTTTAGGATTTCACAGGCCATTTTTACGCATTTGGATTCTCAAGCTTTAGGGGCCCCTAAAATGCCAGGTCAGTATAAATACCCCACATGTGATCCCATTTTGAAAAGAAGACACCCCAAGGTATTCCGTAAGGGGCATGGCGAGTTCACAGAATTTTTATTTTTTGGCACAAGTTAGCGGAAATTGATATATATATTTTTTTTAATTTTGTTTTTTACAAAGTGTCATATTCCACTAACTTGTGACAAAAAATACAATTTTACATGAACTCACCATACCCCTCACGGAATACCTTGGGGTGTCTTCTTTCCAAAATGGGGTCACATGTGAGGTATTTATACTGTCCTGGCATTTTAGGGGCCCCTAAAGCGTGAGAAGAAGTCTGGAATCCAAATGCGTAAAAATGCCCTGTGAAATCCTAAAGGTACTCATTGGTTTTAGGCCTTTGCAGCATTTAGGCTGCAAAAGTAGCACACATGGTATCGCGTACTCAGGAGAGTAGGGCAATGTGTTTTAGGGTGTATTTTATATATACTCATACTTTGTGTGAAAAATATCTCTGTAAACGACAACTTTTAAAAATTGTTATACAAAGTTGACAATTTACAGAGATATTTCTCTCACTCAACATGGGTATATGTAAAAATACACCCCAAAACACATTGCTCTACTTCTCCTGAGCACGGCGATACCACATAAGTGACACTTTTTGCAGCCTGGGTGCAAAGAGGCCCAAATTCCAACGAGTACCTTTAGGTTTTACATGGCTGCTCACAATTTAGCCCCCGCCCAAAATGCCAGAACAGTAAACACACCCCACAAATGACCCCATTTCGGAAAGTAGACACCCTGAGGTATTCACTGAGGGGCATAGTGAGTCCGTCTGAGATTTATTTATTTTTTTGCCAGAAGTTAGCAGAAATTGAAACTTTTTTTTTTTTTTCTCAGAAGTGTCATTTCCACTAACTTGTGAAAAAAATGAAATGATACATGAACTCACCATGCCCCTCCGCGAATACTTTGGGGTGTCTTCTATCTAAACGGTGTGATTTGGGGGTATTCATACTATCCTGACATTCTAGCACCTGAAGAAACATGACAGGTGCTCAGAAAGTCAGAGCTGCTTCAAAATGCCGAAATTCACTTTTTGCACCATAGTTTGTAAACGCTATAACTTTTACCCAAACCAATAAATATACACTTATTGGACTTTTTTTTTTATCAAAGACATGTAGAACAATAAATTTAGAGAAAAATTTATATAGAAATGTAGTTTTTTTTAAAAAAAAATTGACAACAGAAAGTGAAAAATGTCATTTTTTTGCAAAAATTTCGTTAAATTTGTATTAATGGCAAAAAAAGTAAAAATGTCAGCAACAATGAAATACCACCAAATGAAAGCTCTATTAGTGAGAAGAAAAGGAGGTAAAATTCATTTGGGTGGTAAGTTGTATGACGGAGCAATAAATGGTGAAAGTAGTGTAGTGCGGAATTGTAAAAAGTGGCCTGGTCATTAAGGGTGTTTAAGCTAGGGGGGCTGAAGCGGTTAAACAAGTATAACATCAGTATACAGTAAAACAACGGGGACTGTTACGCCCAACAGAATATGGAAGATGTTACCTACAAGAATAAGGTTGTTATTAAACAATTAGAATTATTCAAAAATTAACAAAAAAGGGGCAAGAAGCGATGTATAAAGAAATGTTAATGCTACGTATTAACCGTCTGTTGCAGTGTTGTGGCATAGAAAAGTTGCAACTTTTATTAAAAATGCTGATTTGTAACAAAATTTGCAATTGTTTTGCCGACACCCTCAGCATTTTTCCAAAAAGTGGGCAGAAGGAGTCGGGCGACTGGCGGGAGTTCTGTAGCCCGATTCATTTTACAACATGTGTGCCAGAAAACTAGGCACATTACACCAGAAATGACTCCAGGCTGGAATAGATTTCTATTCTGGCACATGGACAGCAGAAGATATGTCAAATTTATTAAGAGGTATGCCTCTCTTAATAAATTGTGCAGCTCTTCCAACGACAAGGTTTTTGCTAAGACCGTCTGGTCTTTACCGAAGGATGCCCCCCCCCCCAATATCTTAGCCGATCACTGGCCACAGTGGTAACCCACACTGGTAAGTCGCACTAGGACCAGGTAGTTGCGAGCAGCAGGGACTGGAGCAGTGTTGGAAAAGCTGAGGAGGGGGGATCAGTGAGGTAATGTTTGTTTTTTATTTTTAAACTTTTACAACCTTTTTTTTCAGAATGTACTGTATCTCCGTAAAACCCTTATAAGAATAAGCTGCCGACTTGTCAAATGGGACAATCTGCAGATGCAGAAGTCGTTGCATATCTAAATTTCATAATACTTCTAATACAAAAGAGAAATCTTTCTCATGTACGGTAGGCGAACTTTCAAAGCCATTTCAAATATTATATAATAGAAACAAACAACTTCCATTTATAATGCAATCTATACAAATATTTACCTTATCCCAAAGGATTACTGCTTAAAAAGGTCGCAAAGTCAATCATTGTTTAGCTAGAAGCTTATGCGCTTTTGTTTGAACATACATCCAGGGGTGTCATGGTGCCAGGGTGTGCCAAGGTGATGAACAGGCCTTTTCTTGCATTCTAGGGCACCACAAGGTGCTCTAAAAAGAAGTCCTCTGCGAGTAACTAAAACAATCCAATTCTGTCCAATTCTATCCTTTTATAGTTACTGTCCAGGTTTCTTTGGAGAGACAGGTAAGGACAGGTGGATGGCTAGGGTGCAAGACAAAAGTGGAGGCAGCCACACCGCATAAGCACAATGCAAAACCAAATTTAGTGAGCACATCTTATAAAATAAAATAAATGTGCAGGTGCACGTACAATGTGGCTGAAAATACAAAAGCAAACACAAGGTGCTAAAGCAGTCTGCAAACATTGAAACTATGGATTATAATTTGTATCTATTCATTTATATTGTGAACATAGCATTAGCAAAATTTATAATCCATGATCTCTTCCATAGTAAATGGGAGCAGGTCACCTAATTAAAGGAAAAGTGTCACCAAAAATTGTATCTGCCAGTTAAAAGCAGATAGTAACTAATTTTCTGATTAGATTTTTTAATTCTATTCCCTGAAAATGATTATAGGGGAGGCCATCTTGCCTGAGCTGTTCTTAACAGCATTTAGAAAGCATTAAGAAAATTGCTTTACGGCAGCCCCATGGTCAATAGACACCATGGACAGGAGGGGACTTCTATGGGACAGTTTTCTAGGCATGTTCTGTGACCGGTGCAGAGGTCACTGTACAAGGAAAGAAGAGATAAGAAGATAAGATTTGACAATCACCTATTGTAAATGGAGGATCCTGTCTTATCTATACACAGAGGTGATATCGCCTTATCATTGCAAGTAGGATAAGCAGGTAACTGCAACAAAGTGATCCGTACAGACCAAGATGTGGCCCCTATTATTAGGGTTAGTGACCAGTGTGAAAACTGCAGGATTTAACCCCTTAAGGACGAAGGGCGTACATGTACGCCCTTGCGTCCTGGTACTTAAACTGTGTTTAAACTGCTACTGCACCCGATGTGGGCGCGGTAGCAACATGGTTCCTGCTGATGTAGATCAGCAGGAACCATGTTCTAATGCCGAGGGGGGTCATGTGACCCCCCCGTATCGGAGATCGCTGCAAACCGCAGGTCAATTTAGACCTGCGGTTTGCAGCGGTTTTAGCAGAGAGTTAATTGCCCCAAAGATATTCATTTTAACCCCCCCTGCAGCCCCCAATCTTGTTATGGCGGCGGGGGTGCAGGGGGGGTGGTTGCGGAGGCGGGAGGCGGTGCGCCCGCCTCCCTTGTAATAATTCCCTGGTGTCTAGTGGTTCTATCAGAGTGTCAGCACATTGCTGGCACTCTGATAGAAAAACGGCTGGCATCTGATGCCAGCCGTTTAACCCCTTCCTTACCGCGGTCCGGATGGACCGCGGTATGGAAGGTGTTAACAGGGAGGGAGCTCCCTCCCTCTCCCATCGGGGGCTGCTGTGCCTATGCAGCCCCCCAGGATGAGATCGCAGAGGGAGGGAGCTCCCCTCCTCCCCATCCATCACCCACTACTTCTAATGGCAGTGGGTGATGGTTACCATGGCAGCAGGACGCTTTCAGAAGCGTCCTGCTTGCCATGGTATAGTAGCTCTGGTCAGACTTCTGCTAAAGGCAGAAGTCTGACCAGACTGTGAAAAGTAAAAATACAGTGCAGTACACTATATAGTGTACTGTACTGTATTATACTGACATCAGATCCACTGGATCTACAAGAACCAAGTGGGTCTGGGTCCAAAAAATGTAAAAAGTGAAAAAAGTAAAAATAAAAAAAAAACACAAATCACTGAATAAAAAGTAAAAAAAATAAAATACACTACACAGATATTAGGTATCGCCGCGTCCGTAAAAAACAGCTCTATAAAAATATCACATGACTGAACCCCTCACGTGAACGCCATAAAAAAAAAAAAATGGTGTAAATAAGCCATTTTTGGCACCTTACATCACTAAAAGTGTAATACAAAGCGATCAAAAGGCGTATGCCTCCCAAAATAGTACCAATCTAACCGCCATCTCATCCCACAAAAAATGAGCCCCTTCATAAAACAATTGCCCAAAAATAAAAAAACTATGCCTCTCAGACTAAAACATGATTTTTTTTGTTTCAAAAATGCTTTTCAGTGTTAAATGTAAAAAAAATTAAAAAAAAGTATTGGGTATCTCCACGTCCGTAAGAATTTGCTCTATAAAAATATCACATGACCTAACCCCTCAAGTAAACACTGTAAAAAAAAAAAAAAAGCCATTTTTGTAACCTTACATCACAAAAAGTGTAATAGCAAGCGATCAAAACGTCATATGACCCCCCAAATAGTGCCAATCTAACCGCCACCTCATCCCGCAAAAATTATACCCAACCTGAGACAATCGCCTAAAAACTGAAAAAAATATGGCTCTCAGACTATGGAGACACTAAAACATGTTTTTTTTTGTTACAAAAAGGATATTATTGTGTAAAACCAAAATAAATAAAAAAAAGTATACATATTGGGTATCGTCGCGTTCGTAACAACCTGCTCTATAAAAATATAACATGACCTAACCCCTCAGGTGAACGCCGTAAACATAAAAAATAAAAACGTTGTAAAAAAAGTCATTTTTTTGTCACCTTACATCACACAAAGTGTAATAGCAAGTGATCAAAAAGTCATATGCACCCCAAGATAGTACCATTCAAACCGCCATCTCATCCCGCAAAAAATGAGCCCCTACATAGGACAATTGGCAAAAAAAAAAAAAAAAACTATGGCTCTCAGAATGTGGAGACACTAAAAAATCATTTTTTTCAAAAATGCTTTATTATAAAAAACTGAAAAACTGAAAACAGTAAACTAAACAAAAAACCCCAAAAAGTAGACATATTTGGTATCGTCGCGTCCGTAACAACCTGCTCTATAGAAATAGCACACAATCTAACCTGTCAGTTCAACGATGTAAATAACAAAAATACAAAACTGTCCCAAAACAGCTATTTTTTTGCAAATTATCCATTTTAATCCATTTTTCCAGTAACAAAGCAAGGGTTAACAGCCAAACAAAACTCAATATTTATTGCCCTGATTCTGTAGTTTGCAGAAACACCCCATATGTGGTCGTAAACTGCTGTATGGCCAAACGGCAGGGCGTAGAAGGAAGGGAACGCCATATGGTTTTTGGAAGGCAGATTTTGCTGGACTGGTTATTTGACACCATGTTCCATTTGAAGCCCCCTGATGCACCCCTACAGTGGAAACTCCAAAAAGCGACCCCATTTTGGAAAGTACGGGATAAGGTGGCAGTTTTGTTTGTATTATTTTAGGGTAAATATGATTTTTGGTTGCTCTATATTACACTTTTTTGAGACAAGGTAACAAAAATAGAAATTCCGAAATTTCATCTCCATTTGCCAATAACTCTTGTGGAACACCTAAAGGGTTAACAAAGTTTGTAAAATCAGTTTTGAATACCTTGAGGGGTGTAGTTTCTTAGATGGAGTCACTTTTTGGAGATTCTACTCTAGGGGTGCATCGGGGGCTTCAAATGGGACATGGTGTCAAAAATCCAGACCAGCAAAATCCGCCTTCCAAAAACCATATGGCGTTCCCTTACTTCTGTGCCCTGCCGTTTGGCCATACAGCAGTTTACGCCCAAATATGGGGTGTTTCTGAAAACTACAGAATCAGGGCAATAAAAATTGAGTTTTGTTTGGCTGTTAACCCTTGCTTTGTTACTGGAAAAATGGATTCAAGCGGAAAATTTTCCAAAAATCGAAATTCTGAAATTTTATCTCCATTTGCCATTAACTCTTGTGGAAAACCTAAAGGGTTAATGACGTTTGTAAAATCAGTTTTGAATACCTTGAGGGCTGTAGTTTCTAGAATGGGGTCATTTTTGGATGGTTTTTATTATGTAAGCCTCACAAAGTGACTTCAGACCTGAACTGGTCCCTAAAAGTGGGTTTTTGAAAATTTCTGAAAAATTTCAAGATTTGCTTCTAAACTTCTAAGCCTTGTAACGTCCCCAAAAATAAAATGGCATTCCCAAAATGATCGATACATGAAGTAGACATATGGGGAATGTAAATCAATAACTTTTTTGGGCGGTATTACTATGTATTGTAGAAGTAGAGAAATTGAAACTTGGAAAATTGCTAATTTTTCAAAATTTTTGGTAAATTTGATATTTTTTTATAAATAAAAATGAAATTTTTCGACTTAATTTTACCAGTGTCATGAAGTACAATATGTGACGAAAAAACTATCTCAGAATGGCCTGGATAAGAAAAAGCGTTTTAAAGTTATCACCACATAAAGTGACACTGGTCAGATTTGCAAAAAATGGCCTGGTCCTAAGGTGAAAATGAGCCCGGTCCTTAAGGGGTTAATGTTTTTTGTTTAAAAAAATATATTTACATGGACAATTAAACATAACTCATAATCAAAAATTCTTCCATCAAAAATATGTTGAACATAAAAATGTGATCTAAACAATGAGTCATTTTCTGATGACACGTTCCCTTTACGTTAAGGCCCTTTTTAAAATCCCGCTCCTTGATCTGGTGACCATATTGTTTATGCGGCACATAAAATCATCATTTGCCTGTGTAAAAAGGGATGTGCTGCCGACAAACAATGAATCTGTGTGGGGATAGAGGACTGTAGTAACAGTCATGCACACGACCATACTGTATGTGTTTTGCGGTCCGCAAATTGTGGATCCGCAAAAAAAACAGATGACGTTCCGTATGGCATCCGGTTTTTTTGCGGATCCGTTATTTTTGCGGATTTATTGTAATAATGCCTATCATTGCCCGCAAACTAGAAAAAAATAGGACATGCTCTATTTTTTTTGCGGGGCTACGGAACGGACATACTGATGCGGACAGCACATGGTGGGTCCACATCCTATCAGCAAAAAAAACGGAACAGACAAGGAAACAAAATACGGTCGTGTGCATGAGCCCTCATACAGAGGGGATGATTTCTGCATGTAAATGCAGTTCCCGCGTGAACCAGTGGTTGGGAATACACATATATGAATAGATTGGTCTCATCCGCAAAAGTTTTTCACCTGTGATGAGTTGTCCCCACAGGTGAAGAGGGGCCCAACTGCTTTTCGACATCTAACCCAGCCCTGACAATCTCACACCTGCTCTGATTAGCGGTACCTGGAAGTGTAGCGGCGCATGCTCAGTTACTACTTCAGTAGCGGAAGCAGAGCCCCTGCACTTGCGCTGCCACTTGGAGCAGCACCGCAGGCAGGCGCGTACATACAGGGGTCACACGGGAGCGCATAGTTCCCTGCTCCGCTGCCGGTCACCGCTATAGGCTTCAGGCCTAATAGGCCTGAGGCCTATGCCGTAGTGAAATCCCGGCACAGGCGTGCGTGTCTTCTCTGCAAGCAAGCGCAGGTGAGTATTTAGCTTTTAGTTTTTTTTATCTCTTTTTTTTTTTATTTTTATGTGCCAACTTTGGGGGACATTGGTGTGGGGGGGGGGGCAGGGGGACATGTGGGGGAAAAATTATTATGGAGATAATGGAGGAATTTCTTTGTGGGGGGCAAATTACTATACGGGCAGTGTGGGAGAAACTACAGTGTGGGGGAAACTACGGTGTGGGGGGGCCATGTGGGGGCAAATGATTATGGGAGGGATTACTATGTGGGGGCAAATGATTGTGGGGGGCAAATAACTATATGAGGCAATGTGGGGGAAACTACATTATTCTGAGTGCTAAACGTCACAGCTAAAAGAAAAATAAATTACTAGTGATATATTATTCATCTACAATGTCAGTTCATCTGGGGCACAAAAAAAGAAAATTCACAGAGATAATGACTGATGTGTACATAGCAGACCTGGAGGCCATTGTTACCCCCAGGCGATTGCATCTCAGGGGAGTGAAGGGTTGAAAGAGGAAGCTCCCTCCTTTTCTCTAACCACTTAAATTCCGCAGTCAACTACGGCATCTATGGGGTTAAACAGCCGGGATGATCCTGAATTGCCAACCCTGAATGTTAGAGGTGCCAGGTGACAAGTAGCACCGTTAAGTGATGGCATGAACCCAGCCCTTGATCCTCGTCACTCAGCTGCAATAATACAGTGCTGTGCATCCACCAATATAAAGTTGTCCTGGAGCTAAAGTGTCAAAAAGTTAGTAGTAAGATCTTGCTTGTACCGTCCACACTGTAGGTAAAACAAATGCTCTGCTTCCCACAGCTCTCCTCCTTTGTCCTTCCCCTACTGGTAATGCTTTGGGTGCGTTCCTTGGTGTTTCTCCAAGAACCAACGCTCTTCTCGTGTTCACCTTGATTCACCTTCTGGGTTTAATAAGTCCTCAGGAATCCAATTTCGTTACAATCTCTGGGTTAGAGGGAACATTTTTCAGTTAAAATAGCAATTTTAATACTGCCCATCGGTCTGAAAATGACATGACATAAAAGCAATAGTCAAAACTCCAAGGCTTATCCCCAGCTTCCCTAGGAGATATCATCATGGACTTTCCTTTTACTTCCTTTCAAGGGGTGCTCCCCATATAAAATATCTATAAAATATATATAAAATATAAGTGTATGTATCTATATATAAATGTATGTATCTATCTATATACTGTATCTGTAGAAAGTAGAATGAATACATGTCAGCTTATCGATCTACTAACTATATCAGAAACACATCTTTCTTCTATTAGCATTAGAAAAAAAAGAAAAACATCTCCAAAAAATATCAAGTTGGCCAAATTTTGTGTATAAAGGGCTTTTCCAGGATTATCCTCTGGATAAGTCATCAGTATCTGATCGGTGGGGGTTCAACACCTGTGACCGCCGCCGACCAGCTGTTTTGAGAAGGCTCAATCCACCGCGGTCTTCTCACAGCTCACCAAGCACAGTGTCGTACATTGTATAGCGTCTGTGCTTGGTAGGAATAGGATCAGTCATCAGTAAAATAATCTTGGAAAACCCCTTTAAATCGGATTTCCACATTTACATTAGGAATAAGGGTCCATTCACATGTCCGTGTGTGTTTTGCGGATCCACGGATCCGCAAAACACGGACATCGGCGATGTGCGTTCCGTAATTTGCGGACCGCACATCGCCGGCACTCTCATAGAAAATGCCTTTTCTTGTCCGCAATTGGGGACAAGAATAGGACATGTTCTATTTTTTCGGGAACGTGATTGCGGACCCGGAAGTGCGGATCCGCAATTGCGGACCCGGCCGGGACATCGTCTGTCCCCATTGAAACGAATGGGTCCGCAATTCCGTTCCGCAAAATGCGTGTGAATGGACCCTAAAACTGATATCAGTAATTCAGCTAGTCCCTAATAAAACAACTCAAATCTAGCGCAGTAATGACTCCTCTAGGCACAGCAGTACATTTTTATACATATGGTATGCTGTTTCAAAATGTGGAGCTTTTTACGCTTTCCCCTGGACTGCAGGAGGATGCACCTAATCTATGACAAGGCCTGTGCTGCATCATAAATTGGGTGCATCCTCCGGCAGGGCAGGGGATATCTGCGCCAGTCTTGATAACTCTATGTTTAATAATAACTTTTATAATATTTCCTACATGTTCATTCGACTAAATTCTAGTTTGCTACCCGTTCTCCCTATTTTTGTTTTATTATATTAACTCAGTGATCAGCAACCTCTGGCACTCCAGGTGTTGTGAAACTACATCTCCCATAATGCACACTAGCTTGGCTGTTGTCTGAACTCCCACAGAATTAAAAGGAGCATGCTGGGAGTTGTAGTTTCACAACAGCTGGAGTGCCGAAGGTTGCTGATCCATGTATTAACTTATCAGTCTATGAACTGCTGTATTTTGCGCTCTATAAGATACACTGGACCATAAGACACATCAAGATTTTAGAGGTGGAATATAAGAAAAAAATATTTTTCATCAGACCTCAGATCAGACCCCCAATCTTCAACAGACCCCCAATACTAATCAGACCTCTGATCATACCCTCAGTTATCATCAGACCTCAGATCAGACTCCAGTCCTCATGAAACCTGAGATCAGACCCCTAATCCTCATCAGACCTCAGATCAGACCCCCAAATCAGACCCACAATGTTCATTAGACCTTATTAGCAGATGTGGTGCTAATATTCAAAAAGGGGTCAAAAACAGATTCTGGAAACTATAGGCTAGTAATGGTAAATTTAAAGCGAACCTGTCACCAGATTTTTACATCTAAAACGGCTCACAGTACCTTACAGATCTTGTTCTTGTACATTTCCAAGCTGGTGTCATATGTAATTATGCCCTTAGTATTCTTGAGAAAATGACTTTATAAAGTGCTGGTCCCATGCGTCTGCAGTCACGGCAGAAGTCAAGGAGGCAGACCCTCCGTGACTGCAGACAGTGACTCCCCCGCTATACCCCGCCTCTCATCCCTGTGATAGACAGTTCTCCCCAACAGCCGAGACCACGCTTGTATCGGGGCGCATGCGCCCTTGCCCACTTCGCAAGCGCGGCCCCGGCTGTTGGGGAGAACTGTCTATCACAGGGATGAGAGGCGGGGTTATGGCGGGGGAGTCACTGTCTGCAGTCACGGAGGGTCTGCCTCCTTGACTTCTGCCGTGACTGCAGACGCATGTTATAAAGTCATTTTTTCAAGAATACTAAGGGCATAATTACATATGACACCAGCTTGGAAAGTACAAGAACAAGATCTGTAAGGTACTGTGAGCCGTTTTAGATGTAAAAATCCGGTGACAGGTTCGCTTTAACATCTGTCATGGGTAAACTGTTTGAGGGTTTTCTAAGATGCCACAGCAAACAAAATACGTATGGCAGCACACTGTTATACATGCAAACAATAGATCTAGGGATTAGAGATTCTGGATTATAGTGGTACTATACCCACTATACATGACAAATGGAAGCTCTTCACGCACATTTTTGATCAAATGTGTGTCGGGCCCATCTACCAACGTCAAGGTGACGTCTGCAGATGAGAACCTAACATTAACAGAACTGCCTTTCCTAGGTCTAAAGTTAATACAATCCACGTACTCATGTATTGTTATTATCCATATTGCCTCCTTCACTGGCTGGATTCAGTTTTCCATCACATTATACACTGCTCGCTTCCATGGTTACGACCACCCTGCAATCCACCAATGCTAGCTGTGCTTGCACACTATAGGAAAAAGTGCCGGCCTCTCTGGTGAACCATGGAAGCTCACATAGGCTGGCACTTTTTCCTATAGTGTGCTAGATTGCAGGGTGGTCATAATCATGGAAACGAGCAGTGTATAATGTGATGGAAAATTGAATCCAGCCATCAAAGGAAGCAATATGTATAATAACACATTAGTAAGTGGTTAATATTAACTTTCTCTACATAATAAATGCTATTTGCTGAAGTTACACAACCCCTTTAACTGTATAAACCAGTGTCAGGCAGCTACAGCCAAAGTCAATAAGATTATGAAGTGCATCAAAAGGGGCATAGACGCCCGTGATGAGAACATAGTCCTACCACTTTACAATTCACTGATCAGACCACGCATGGAGTACTGTGTACAGTTCTGGACTCCTGTGAACAAGGCGGACATAGCAGAGCTGGAGAGTGTTCAGAGGAGGGCAACTAAAGTAATAATTGGAATGGGTGGACTACAGTACCCTGAAAGGTTATCAAAATTAGGGTTATTCACTTTAGAAAAAAGACGACTGAGGGGAGATCTAATAACTATGTATAAATATATCAGGGGTCAGTACAAAGATCTCTCCCATCATCTATGTATCCCCAGGACTGTGACTGTGACAAGGGGACATCCTCTGCGTCTGGAGGAAAGAAGGTTTGTACACAAACATAGAAGAGGATTCTTCACGGTAAGAGCAGTGAGACTATGGAACTCTCTGCCTGAGGAGGTGGTGATGGTGAGTACAATAAAGGAATTCAAGAGGGGCCTGGATGTATTTCTGGAGTGTAATAATATTGCAGGTTATAGCTACTAGAGATGAGTTGTTGATCCAGAGAGTTGTTCTGATTGCCTGATTGGAGTCAGGAAGGATTTTTTTTCCGCTAAAATTAGGAAAATTGGCTTCTACTTCACAAGTTTTTTTTTTTGCCTTCCTCTGGATCAACTTGCAGGATAACAGGCTGAACTGGATGTGTTTTTTCAGGCTTACAAACTATGTTACTATGACCTCAGATCAGACATAAAATAAAGAAAAGAACTCACCTCTCCTGCTCCGAACAGCGCCGCCACTCGAGAGATCCAGCATGCACTTCCTGTTGCACTGCACTGTGACCTGACGCTGTACAACGTCAGGACACTGCGCAGTGCGGCAGAAGACAAGCGTTCTTTGTATTCACTTCACAAGACACACTGCCATGTTCCCCCCTTTTGGGGGTAAAAAAGTGTGTCTTATGGAGCAAAAATACAGTACATTTATAGCGTCATAGGTAATTAAATTTTTTTACCTCTTTCCTTCTGGTGATAACTGAGAAAGTGGAATTTTTCACATCTAAAATCTAATGATTTTACAGGCTTTACATTTTCTACGTGGATAAAAACCTACCAGACTCATTACGTTCTCTTCTCTTATGACTCTTAAAGGGGTTTTCTGAGACTTTTATATTGATGATCAATATCTGATTGGTGAAAGTCCGATACCCGGGACCCTCACCAATCAGCTGTTTGAGAAGGCACCACGCTCCAGTAGCGCCGTGGCCTTCTCTCATCTCACCAAGCACAGCGCCGTAAATTGTATAGTGGCTGTTCTTGGTATCGCAGCTCAGCCCCATTCACTTCAATGGGGCAGACTTACGTCTAGGCCATGTGACTGATGAATGTGACATCACACCAGGGCCGGCTCTACCATATAGGCAAGGGGGGCAATTTCCCCTGGGCCCCCTAGTCCTTAGGGGCCCCCAAGCCCACCACCCGCCTGGCGTCGGCCCGAGTCCATAGTCATATGTATCGCCGTCCTCAGGATAGCGATACAGGAGGCTGTGCTGTGGGTCAGGGGAGGGAGGCATCTCCCTTCCCTGTTGATCTGATAGGCTGCGGGCCTTGTGCCTTGTGTTTTTTTAATATAACGGACTATCTGTTACTGGCACATGGGAGCTGGGGGGCTGCTAAAGAGCCACTTGTAACTGGCACATGGGGTGGGGTTGGTTAAAGAGGCACTTGTAACTGGCACATGGGGTGGGGTTGGTTAAAGAGGCACTTGTAACTGGCACATGGGGTGGGGGATTAAAGAGGCACTTGTAACTGGCACATGGGGTGGAGTGGGGGGGTTAAAGAGGCACTTGTAACTGGCACATGGGGTGGGGGGGTTAAAGAGGCACTTGTAACTGGCACATGGGGTGGAGTGGGGGGGTTAAAAAGTCACTTGTTACTGGCACATGGGGGGGCAGAGAGGCACTTGTTACTGGCACATGGGGGGGGGGCAGAAAGGGACTTGTTACTAGCACATTATTATGGGGAACTATGGGGGCTTCTACTGAGGACACAAATAAGGGGTATTTTATATGGGGGCTCTGTGTGGTCCTAGTATTATCAGGGGTATTATCTGTTTCTGCAGTGTAGTATTGGGGTAGTAGGATGATTTGTCCAGAAGATGGGAGGATGATGGAAAAGTAGTAAACTAAGATTTATTTTTTTGTTGTCAAACTGCAGAGACGGAAAATGGGGACAAAATGGTGGTCTGGTCTGAGAACATCTACATATGGGGCGCTGTATTTCTGTATGCTGCCATGGAGGGGGGGGGGGAATAATGTGACGCGAAGGGGGTGATGTAAAAAGGAGAGGGTGATGACGTGACATGGAGGGGGAGAAATGTGTAATTCGGGGGGGGGGGTTGGGGAATAATGTGACGCGAAGGGGGTGATGACGCGACATGGAGGGGGGCCCAACTTCACCTAGAACCGGCCCTGCGTGTAAGCTGTGTAACTATTTCAGTCTGTACTTTTAAAATAGAGTTTTTTTTTCTTTTTTAAAGATGGTTAAGTCTAAAATATTAACCCTTAGTGACCACCCATATGTGTTTTCATGGCGGTCACTAAGGGGCCTTAGGCTGGGCCGCCGCTTTTTTTACGGTGACCCAGTCTAAGCGCTGCACGGGTGCAGGAGGGAGCGGGGACCCGGCTCTCACACAGCCTGCTGGTCAATGTCAGACTAGCATTGCCATTAAAATGCAATGCACTATAGGGATAGTGCATTGCATTTTAAAAGCAATCAGAATACTGTCTGTTATAGTCCCCTTTGGGACTATTAAGTGGTAAAAAAAGAAAAAAAACATTTATTACCGTAAATTTAAAAAATTCCATTAAAAAATATGCTTTTTTTCCATTGAAAATATGCTTTTCAATGAAAAAAATAGCAAAAAAAAATCTCCCCCATATGTTTGGTATTGCCGCGTCCATAGCGACCCAGACTACATAAATATCACGTAAATGATCCCCTACGGTGAACGTCTTAAAAAAGAAAAAAAAGACATAATTGCGAATTTATTCTAAGGCTAGTATCACACTAGCGGCAGGGGAGTCCATCTGGCTGTTTTGGCGGGTGAACAGCCTGTCTGATCCGTCCTGCTGTTAGTTCACGTGTGCCCTCGGACTGCCAATCTGTCCCCATTGACTATAATGGGGGCGGGGGCGGAGTTAAGGCAGCGCACGGCGAGAGGCAGCCAGACTAAAAGTACTGCATGTTGTATTTTTAGTCCGGCGTCCTCTCGCCGTGCTGCCGCCGGAACTCCGCCCCCACCCTCTTTATAGTCAATGGGGACAGAGCGGCAGTCCGGGGGCACACATGAACTAGCGGCAGGAGGGATTCGACAGGGTGTTCACCCGCCGGTTTTATTATCTTTAACATAGCCAAGACGGATCCGTCATGAACTCCATTGAAAGTCAATGGGGGATGGATCCGTTTTCTATTGTCAGATAGTGTCAGAGAAAACGGATCCGTTACCATTGACTTGCATTGTGGGTCATGACGGATCAGTCTTGTTCCGCATCTCATAATGGAAAGAAAACCACAGCTTGCTGCGGTTTGCTCTCCGGTATAGGAACAAAACCAAACGGAACGGAATGCATTTTGGTGCATTCCGTTCTGTTCAGTTACGTTTTGTCCCCATTGACAATGAATGGGGACAAAATGGAAACTTTTTTTTTAGGTATTGAGACCCTATGACAGATCTCAATACCAGAAAATAGAAACGCTAGTGTGAAAGTAGCCATAGCTCTTTTTTTTTCACTTAAAGCCAGAATGTTCTGTGTCTTTCCTTCAGTCCTCTCTGGCTGGCAGCCTCTCCCTCCTCCTTTGTTTATACAGTCCCTTCTCATTTCCACAATGTAATTTGTCTCCTTGCAGGTGGGACACTAAGGGTATGTTCAGACGACGACAATTGTCGCGCGACAAAAAGTCGCACTATTGTCGCGCGACAATTTTTATAATGGGAGTCTATGGTGTCGCAGTGCGACATGCGACATGCTGCGACTGCGACACGACAGTCGGCAAAAATCCATCCGGGATGGATTTTTTGCGACTGTTGTGTCGCAGTCGCAACATGTTGCATGTTGCACGTGCGACACCACCATAGACTCCCATTATAAAAATTGTCGCGCGACATTAATGTGACATCAATGTCGCGCTACAAATGTTGCAGTGTAGTCGTTCCACAATTGTCGTCATGTGAACGTAGCCTAAAAGGGAAGCAAGATCGCTGCCGCAGGTGCCGTTTTCATGGACGTTCAGAAGGGAACAATGAAAGGAATCTGAATTACTGGGGGGAAGAGCGGTGGCAAGAACATGGAGGCTGGGAATTGTGTTCTGCTGAAACCTTTCTGTGCTTCCTCCATCTGTTTTTGTTCTGTCTGTGAAGTCTTGAGGTGTGTGTGGATTGTGGATTGTGGGGGGGGGGGCACTGTGGTGGGTGGTACGCCTTTTAAAATCTCCTGCCACGTCCTGGCTCCAGTCTCCGAATCCTGTGCCAATGTTAAAAAAAAAAAGATGTCTTTGCCAGCTTTGTGGCTTTAATCCACACCTGCAATGTCAATGGTTACATTTCAATGTCCTTCTCAGCCATCTACCTGAGAACCTCCATTTCTTGACTATGCAGGCTAGTGTATACGCCCTGGTGATAACATTGCATAAGCTGAAGGGTGAGCACCCACTCCCTTTTGACCCAGTGCTGCAATGTCTTGTATATAGTGACCTAGAGTTGCAGTTTTTAAAGGCTATGGACATCTTTGTGCACTAGAAACCAATAACCTTATATCTTACCATAATGCAGCACATATTAAAATTGCACTTGTTTCTTTTCTGGTATCAGCTTTGCTTCACTTGCTCTCAGAAATGCTCTTCTGTGAGTTCTGCTCACCGCTGTTATCTCTTCTGAGGCTCTGTGGGCATCCCTGTGGATTTCACATGCACCAGCACAAGCTCTGCTGCCCCGCCCCCACATCCTGTTACATAGCACATAGCTGCACAGCTATCAGCCACTTACATACAGACTGCTTGTAATCGGCAGATTTATTTCTCACTTCCCATTCTGTAGAAACTCCATTATTTGTAAACACAATATATATTTCTGCTGATAACGTTAGTGCAGCGATCTACAGTCAGAACCATGGCATTATAAACAGGATATAGATCTGATTACTGACACTCTCACTACCTGCACTCTCTTCTGAATACAGTATATTGGGCAGTCCACACAGTGAGCGGTCACTTTTCCCACACAGATTAGTACAGTGTGACGATACACAATGCTATGTACACATAAAAGTACACAGTGGGGGAGATTTATCAAAACTGGTGTAAAGGAAAACAGGCTTGGTCACCCATAGCAACCAATCAGATTCCTCCTTTTATTTTCCAATAAAGCAGTGAAAAATGAAAGGTAGCGGAATCCATAACGGAATTCTTACATAACCCGAACCTGTACGCCACGCTTGAAACACAAGTTCGCTCATCCCTAGTTGTGACCACAGGGGTGAATAAAGTGTTTTTCTTTTTACTCATTTTTTGTGAGAGTGCTGCCATTTTTTTTTTTCATTCTTATGTTGTCCTGGACGTGTTGCCAGATCCATTGGCCTGCTTTACCTAGCTGCTGGTACTGCTGAATCTGACATTTTGTCAGAGCGCTGTTCCTGCCTTTGACAGCTCTCTCTGCTCTCCTCCTCTCTTCTCTTGGTGTTAGAGATATCATCTGGAAGTTGTACACTACAGATGTGAGTGGAGGGGAGGGGGAGATTCCTAGGATGGAAGCTCACACAGGCTGGAGATAAATAAAAGAAGGAAAAGAGACAGAGGCCACGCCTCTAGTGTGACACCGCTGTGCTTCAAAAGTGCTTGGTGTAATAGGTACACACTCACCTGGTTCCATTGAAAAGTAACAATGGCTATATGTGCTTGTAGTGGGTGGACCACCGACGTATGTGTGTCTCCTCTCTGTGCTGCTGCCGTCGTCCTCACCTCGCTTGCACTTGGGGATATTTAGCAATTGAATGTGAAGTAGACAAGAGAAGGAGGACTTCTATAGCTAGGAGCCGTCACGGAAGCAGGAAACCATTAGGATTGCATCCAATTCTTGTTTCTCTATTGGTGTATACATAAAAGCAAATATATATGTATACTCCAGGTATTGTATGCGATCCTGAAGGTTTCATGCTTCTGTGACGACATCTAAGTCCTCTTTGCCTTTTCTTCTTCACATATGATAGGGAATAAAAACCTTGGACACGCAGACCTCACATCCAGTATGTATTACTGGGAAGGACATGTCCACAAGAGAAAAGGCTGAAGCTACTGTAGTAGCAGGTTGCAAATTGCACATCAGAATATCTAAACATGAAGGAATAAAGATAGTAGACATTTTGTTTGAAAAGTAACAATAGTATGTAGAGTATGTAAAATTATTGTTCCATTTTGAAATGTGTCCATGGCCTTTAAACAAGTATAACATCAGTATACAGTAAAACAACGGGGACTGTTACGCCCTGCAGAATATGTAAGATGTTACCTACAAGAATAAGGTTGTTATTAAACAATTAGAATTATTCATAAAATTACAAAAAAAGGGACAAGAAGCGATGTTTAAAGAAATTTCAATTCTACCTATTAACCTTCTGTGTAGGTTTTGTGGCATAGGAAAGCTGCAACTTTTATTAAAAGTGCTCATTTGCAACAAAATTTGCAAATTTTGCTGACACCCTCAGCAGTTTTCCAAAAAGTGGGCAGAAGGAGTCGGGCGACTGGCAGGAGTTCTGTAGCCCGATTCATTTTACAATATGTGTGCCAGAGAACTGGGCACATTACACCAGAAATGACTCCAGGCTGGAATAGATTTCTGTTCTGGCACATGGACAGCAGAAGATATGTCAAATTTATTAAGAGAAATGCGCCTCCTAACAAATTGTCCAGCTCTTCCAACAACAAGGTTTTTGCTAAGACCGTCTGGTCTTTACCAAATGATAACCCCCCCCCCCCCCCATCTTAACCGATCACAGGCCAAAGTGGTAACCCACACTGGTAGGTCACCCTAGAACCAGGTAGTCGCGAGCAGCGGGGACTGGAGCAGTGTTGGATGGAATAAGTAAGAATAAGTAGCCGACTTGTCAAATGGGACAATCTGCAGATGCAGAAGTCGTTGCATATCTAAATTTCATAATACTTCTAATACAAAAGAGAAATCTTTCTCATGTACGGTAGGCGAACTTTCAAAGCCATTTCAAATATTATATAATAGAAATAAACAACTTCCATTTATAATGCAATCTGAACAAATATTTACCTTATCCCAAAGGATTACTTCTTGGAAAGGTCTCAAAGTCAATCATTGTTTAGCTAGAAGCTTATGCGCTTTTGTTTGAACATACATCCAGGGGTGTCATGGTGCCAGGGTGTGCCAAGGTGATGAACAGGCCTTTTCTTGCATTCTAGGGCACCACAAGGTGCTCTAAAAAGAAGTCCTCTGCGAGTAACTAAAACAATCCAATTCTGTCCAATTCTATCCTTTTATAGTTACTGTCCAGGTTTCTTTGGAGAGACAGGTAAGGACAGGTGGATGGCTAGGGTGCAAGACAAAAGTGGAGGCAGCCACACCCCATAAGCACAATGCAAAACCAAATTTAGTGAGCACATCTTATAAACTAAAATAAAATAAATGTGCAGGTGCACGTACAATGTGGCTGAAAATACAAAAGCAAACACAAGGTGCTAAAGCAGTCTGCAAACATTGAAACTATGGATTATAATTTAATTTGTATCTATTCATTTATATTGTGAACATAGCATTAACGAAATTTATAATCCATGATCTCTTACATGTCCCCAAAAATTGTATCTGCCAGTTAAAAGCAGATAGTAATACATCATTTTATCTGATCTTTTCTAATGTTTCTAATTTTCTGATTAGATTTTTTAGATTCTATTCCCTGAACATGTTTATCAGGGAGGCCATCTTGCCTGAGCTGTTCTTAACAGCGTTTAGAAAGCATTAAGAAAATTGCTTTACGACAGCCCCATGGTCAATAGACACCATGGACAGGAGGGGACCTCTTGACTTCTATGGGAGAGTTTTCTGGGCATGTTCTGTGACCTGTGCAGAGGTCACTGTGCAAGGAAAGAAGACATAAATTTTGGCAATCACCTATTGTGAATGGAGGATCCTGTCTTATCTATACACAGAGGTGATATCGCCTTATCATTACAAGTAGGATAAACAGGTAACTGCAATAAAGTGATCCATACAGACCAAGATGTGGCCCCTATTATTAGGGTTAGTGACCAGTGTGGAAACTGCAGGATTTAAGGGTTTTTGTTAGTGATGATCGAGCACCCTGATGCCCGGGTGCTCTGCCCGAGCACACCAGGATGCTCAGGTGCTTTACCGAGCACCCGAGCCCTATAGAAGTCAATAGGAGGACCTGAGCATTAAACCAGGCAGCCCCTGCTCTGAAGAGAGGAGGGTGCCTGGTTCATAGGAAAAGGTCAGAAATTGATGGAAACATCACTGAAATGGGTCGGGGACAGCATGGGGAGGATGTCTGGATGCATCTTGGACTACAATGTCGCTGCTGGTAAAGATGTTACCCGAGTTGTACGCCACTTTTACAGTCCAAAGATAAAAGCGATTTTAGATGAAAAATTGTTTGGAAACATTCTTTCCTGTATATTTACTTTTATATAAAGAGCAAGTTCAGACCCAAATTTTTGTGATTTTCGGAACTGGGACCATGACTAAGAGGGACGGCCGGTGGTTTCGATTGTGTTGGCCGGACTCTTGGACGATCAAACTGAACTCATTTGAAGAGGAACGGCCGGTGGCATCCGTATTGTACCTGTAGAGGTGAAATTCTTGTACCGGCGCAAGCCGAACCACAGCCAAAACCTTTGTTGCCACAAACGTTTTCATTAATCAACAACTTAAGTTGGAGGTTCGAACACGATCCCCGGCAGCGTTATTCCCATTTCCCTTCGAGCATTTTCTGGGAAACTAAAGTCTTTGGGTTCAGGGGGGAGAATGGTTGCAAAGCTGAAACTTAAACTAATTGATGGAAGGGCACCACCAGAAGTGGAGACTGCGGCTTAATTTGACTACGCACGGGAAGCCAACCCGGCCCGGACACGGAAAGAATTGACAGATTGATACCTATTTTGCGATTCTGTGGGTGGTGGTGCATAGCCGTTTTGAGCGTGTGGATCGAGTCGATTTGTGTGGTTCATTCCGATAACCAAAGACACTCCTCCGTGCTAATTAGTTACTTGACCCCCGGTAATTACAATTGTGTTGACCAGACTATCATCTGATGATAATGAACTTGGAAGAGGAACGGACGTTGAGCTGACCGTGTAAAAAATTGTAGGTGAGGGCCTGCTGCCGCTTTGTTAACTCTAGATAACTTCTAAGCTGATCGCACGTCCCTGTGATGTTGACGATCTATTCGGATGTCTGCTCTATCAACTTTCGATGTTCTTTGGTGATGTTCTGGTGACCACGGGTAATGGGGAATCAGAGTTCGCTTCTGGAGAGGGAGCCTGCAGGATGGCACGGCTACCACTTCCAAGAAAGTCAGATGGGGGGCGCAAATTTCCCAGTACCGACTCAGAGAGGTAGTGACGATAAATAACAATACAGGACTCTTAAGAGAGCCTGTAATTGAAACAAGTACAAAAAAATTACAGGGAATGTCATAGGTATTTAGGATGAGGAAACGTTATACAGGAAAGGTAAAAGAGGTATGATTGATGGCCTGCTGGTGACCCACTAAAACATTAGGGGAGAAGGTCTTCAGATAAGCTGACCAACTAAAACATTATGGGTGAGGGCCAGTGGGTGAGCTGACCATCCGAAAAATTATATGCGAGGGCCTGTAGGTGAGCTGATCATCGAAAACATTATTTATGCGAGGGCCTGCGGGTGAGCTAACCATCTGAAAAATTATATGCGAGGGCCTGCAGGTGAGCTGACCATCGAAAACTTTATTTATGCGAGGGCCTGCGGGTGAGCTGACCATCCTAAAAATTATATGCGAGGGCCTGCGGGTGAGCTGACCATCGAAAACATTATTTATGCAAGGGCCTGCGGGTGAGCTGACCATCCGAAAAATTATATGAGAAGGCATATACGTGATGGCATTATATGCGACAATTAAGCATGTAGATAAGATGGATGAGGAGGAGGATGAGAAAAGGAAGATTCAACCATATACCCTTTTTTGTGGCGGAAGGGGTGCATGGGAATACAGAGTATTCAGTGCATTCTAAACAACACATTTAAATGCCTTTATGTTCAGTCGTGGCTTTCCTCTGGTGGAGTGGAGAAGTCAGGGGCAATCTAGGCCTTGTTCATTTTTATAACAGTCAACCTGTCAACATTTTCAGTTGACAGCCGGATACGCTTATCTGTTATAATGCCACCAGCAGCACTAAATACCCGCTCAGACAAAACGCTGGCGGCAGGGCAGGCCAGCACTTCCAAGGCGTAGAGAGCCGGTTTGTGCCACGTGTCCAGCTTGGACACCCAGTAGTTATAAGGCACTGAGGGATCACTGAGGATGCTGACACGGTCTGCTATGTACTCCTTCACCATCATACAAAACTTTTCCCTCCTTGTGACACCAGGACGTGCATCATGTTGAGGGTGCTGGCGGGCTGTCATAAAACTGTCCCAGGCCTTAGAGAGTGTTGACCTGCCTTTGCTGGAAGTGCTGTGTGTTCCCCTTGTCTCCCCACCTCGGTTGCCCAAGGAAGTACGGACTCTGCTGCCAGCACTGTCAGATGGAAATTTTTGCAGCAATCTGTCAACAAGGAACTTCTGGTATAGCACCATTTTGCTCGTCCTCTCCACCGGAGGAATGAAAGATGAGAAGTTCTCTTTGTAGCGGGGGTCCAGAATAAGATGCGAATAACACGGGTGTCACAGAAAAGCAGCCTAACATGTGTGCCAGAGTCCCAGTGGGCAAGACTTCGCTGTTCTCATCAGGAGGAAGAATGTCTATTTCCTCATCCTCTTCCTCCTCTTCTGTCCACCCACGCTGAACAGATGGAATTAAAGTTCCACCCTGTGTAGCGGAGGCAACCTTCCCCTGCTCCTCCTCCTCGAATACGCACTGAGAAGACAAACTGAGGGTATTCTGGCTATCACCCAGGGTCATGTCTTCTTCCCCCATTTCCAACTCTTCCCCACGAACAGCTTCGACCTTAATTGTGAGCAGTGAGCGTTTGAGTAGACACAGAAGTAGGATGGTTACACTGACAGTAGCGTTATCGTCGCTCACGATCTGTGTCGATTCCTCAAAGTTTCTTAACACCTCACAGAGGTCAGACATCCATGCCCACTCCTCGCTTGTGAAGAGCAGAAGCTGACTGGAAAGGCGACGACCGTGCTGCAGCTGGTATTCCATTACTGCCCTTTGCTGCTCACAAAGCCTGGTCAACATGTGTATCGTCGGCATGTTAAAGACGTGGGCTAGGCATGGGATGTGTGTGAGCTTGCCGAGCTCCAAAGCCGCCACCAAGTTACGCCCGTTTCACACAAAACCATGCCTGGTTGCAGGTTGAGTGGCGAGAGCCACACCTCAGTCTGGTCTCTTATCCCCTGCCACAGCTCTGCTGGGGTGTGCTGTTTATTCCCTAAGCATATCATCTTCAGCACGGCCTGTTGACGCATCCCCACAGCAGTGCTACACTGTTTCCAGCTACCAGCTGATGGCTGACTGGTGCTGCACGCGAAGAATTCGGAGGTGGAAGTGGAGGAGGAGGAGCCACTTACATAGGCGCTGTCGGTAACCCTGATGGAAGTAGGGCCCGCAATCCTGGGCATCGGTAGCACCTGTGCTATCCCAGGGTATAAGTTGCTCCCAGCCTCCACTACGTTCACCTAGTGTTCCGTCAGAGAAATGTAGCATCCCTGGCCACAAGCACTTGTCCATGTATCAGTCATTAGGTGGACCTTAGCAGTAACTGTGTTGGTCAGTGCACAGGTAATGTTAGCAGACACATACTGGTGTAAGGCGGGGATGGCACACCGGGAAAAATAGTAGCGGCTGGGGACTGAGTACTGAGGGACGGCCGCCGACATCAGGCCGCAAAAGCCTCAGTGTCCACAAGCCTAAATGGCAACATTTTAACCGCCAGTAACTTACAAAGTTGGGCGGTTAGTGCCACGGCCTGTGGGTGGGTGGCTGGGTATTTGCGCTTGCGTTCAAATGCCTGTGGGTAAAGACATTTGGACTCTGCGCTGGGACAGGGAAGTGGATGTGGTCTCTGACAGTGCTTGCGATGGTACAGGTGCAGTGCGGGAGGCATCCGGGCCTGCGCCTTTGACAGGTGATTGGTCATCACCCAACATAGGGGAAGCAGTGGTGTGACCCGCGGACACAGATTGTGGACCCAGGCGTTCCTCCCACTTATTGCGGTGCTTGGATGCAATGTGGCAGATCATGCTGGTGGTGGTGAGGTTGCTACTGTTCACACCTCGGCTCATTTTGGTGTGGCAAAGTTGCAAACTACTATTCTTTTGTCATCTGCACTTTCCGCAAAAAAGCGCCATAAAGCGGAACACCTACCCCTTGGTAAGGGAGATTTCCGCAAGGGGGTGCTCCGTGGAACACTTTCAGGCCTGTTTGGGGTGGCTGCCTTCTCCCTGTTACCCCCCCCCCCCCCACTGCCTCTTACAGCCTGTTGCGCTGCTGCAGATCGCTCCCCCTCGGGACTGCTGTCCTCGCTCGCGTTTCCGCCTTCCCATGTTGGGACAGTGACCTCATCGTCCACCAAGTCCTCTTCAACTTCCCCACTGCGGTCATCCTCCTCATTTTCTGACCCCAACACAACTTCAGTGATTGACAACGGTATATCATCCTCTTCATCAACCTCTGCAAACAGTAATTGTGGTTGACTTGATGGCAACTGTGTCTCGTCATCATCCACCTCCTTAAACACATCATCTTGTGAGTGTGAAGGCTATAGAGGTTGAGAATCAGGGCACAAGATCTCATGTCCCTCTTCAAGAGTGCTTGGCGAGAGGGCCAAATTAAGTGATGGAGTGAAAATAGCTCCTCGGAACATCCGAATACCGGATCGCTTGTTTGGCCAGACTCTACATGGTGGGAGGAAGGATGATCAGGGTGAGGATTGTGTTGTTGACCAGACGGTTGGCTACTGAGACTGCAATCCAACCGACCACCTGGGCGCACTGGTCTGACTTCAAGAATGTTGTCTTGCGACGCCCTGCAAACTGTCTATGAAGCTAGATATCGTGGATTACTGTTTTCCTTGTGCTCTGGCAGAAGGCACAGTTGCAACGCACCCTGAGCCACAGCCTCTGCGTGAACCATCAGAATCACGTCCACTTCCCCGTGCCTTAATACTCGTCTTCTTCATATTAACACTGGATGTCACTGATATTTGGATTAAATATAGGTCTCACACACTGTCTTAAAATAAGTGTAGATTTGCTTCTTACTGCTCACAGCAAGCAGAGTTTGTAGAATACAGAAAGTGAATGTCACTAACGGTCGCCCTGACACAAAAAAATAATTCCCCCAAAATAAATTTTGCTGAAACCTCTAAGAATAGTCCTTAAAAGACTTTTGGTTCTTTGAATAGTCTTTAAAAGGAGTAATTTGTGATCAAATTCGCCCTACACTCTCTCTCCCTTCCTAACAGCAGCTCTCCCCGACTCGCAATGACGTGTTCCAGCCAGCCAATCACTGTAATTCCAGTAGAAAACATGTCTAATGGCATTACAGTGATGGAAATACTTACCTGCACGTTTATTGGCTGCTTTGAAAGTGCCAAACGTGCGGAGAGGAGACTCGAGCATAGCGCTCGAGCACATGTGGTACTCGGATCTGCCCAGCGTAGCAATGCTCAAGCCGAACCGGTACTCGGCCGAGTATGCTTGCTCATCACTACTGTCCATCCAGTTCAGCCTGTTATCCTGCAAGTTGATCCAGAGGAAGGCAAACAAATACCCTGTGAGGTAGAAGCCAATTACACTCCAGAAATACATCCAGGCCCCTCTTCAACTCTTTTAGTGAATTCACCATCACCACCTCCTCAGGCAGAGAGTTCCATATTCTCACTGCTCTTACAGTAAAGAATCCTCTTCTATGTTTGTGTACAAACCTTCTTTCCTCCAGATGCAGATGATGTCCCCTCATCACAGTCCTGGGGATAAATAGATGATGCGAGAGATCTCTGTACTGACCCCTGATATATTTATACATAGTGATTAGATCTCCCCTCAGTAAATAACCATAATATTGATAATTTTTCAGGGTACTGTAGTTGCCTCATTCCAGTTATTACTTTAGTTGCCCTCCTCTGAACCCTCCCCAGCTTTGCTATGTCTGCCTTGTTCACAGGAGCCCAGAACTGTACACAGTACTCCATGTGTGGTCTGACTAGCGATTTGTAAAGTGGTAGGACTATGTTCTCATCACGGGCATCTATGCCACTTTTGATGCAACCCATTATCTTATTGGCCTTGGCAGCAGCTGCCTGACACTGGTTTCTACAGCTTAGTTTGCTGTTCACTAAAATTCCTAGGTCCTTTTCCATTTCAATGTTTCCCAGTGTTTTACCATTTAGTATGTACGGGTGACTTGCATTATACCTTCTCATGTGTATAACCTTACTTTTGTCAGTGTTAAACCTCATCTGTCACTTATCTGCCCAAGCCTCCAATCTATCCAGATCCCTCTGTAGCAGTATACACGTACTGTCCTCTTCCGTGTTAACTACTTTACACAGCTTAGTGTCATCTGCAAAAATTAATATTTTACTGTGCAAGCCTTCTACAAGATCATTAATAAATATAGTGAAGAGAATAGGGCCCAATACTGACCCCTGAGGTACTCCACTAGTGACAGTGACCCAATCTAAGTGTATACAATTAATAACCACCCTCTGTTTTCTATCACTGAGCCAGTTACTTACCCACATAGAAACATTTTCTCCCAGTCCAAGCATTCTCATTTTATATACTAACCTTTCATGTGGTACAGTGTCAAATGCTTTGGAGAAGTCCATATATACGACATCCATTGATTCACCACTGTCAAGTCTGACACTTACTTCCTCATAGAAACTGATTAAATTAGTTTGACATGACCGATCCCTCTGAAGCCATGCTGATATGGCGTTATTTGCCTTTTTTCATTGAGGTACTTCAAGATAGCATCTCTTAGAAAACCTTCAAACACTTTACCTACGACAGATGTTAAACTTACCAGGCTATGGTTTCCAGGCTCTGTTTTTGGACCCTTTTTGAATATTGGCATCACATTTGCTATGCACAACACTCCCTGTCAGTATAGAGTCCTTAAATATCTAGACATAAGGGCATGGCTACGACATTACTTAATTCTCTTAGGATACGGGGGTGTATGCCATCTGGTCCTGGCGATTTGTCTATTTTAATCTTTTTAAGATGCCGCTTTAGTTCTTCCTGGGTCAGACAGGGCACTTTTAATGGGGAATTTACTTTTACATTCTGCATTTCATCTGACAGTTTATTTTCTTCAGTGAATACAGTCATCACTCTCTGCAACTCCCCCCTCATCACTCTGTAAAGGGCCAACACCTTCAGATTTATACTTTTTACCATTTATATAATTGAAGAACATTTTAGGGTTAGTTTTGCTCTCTTTGGCAATTAATCTCTCAGTCTCTAGTTTGGCTGCTTTTATTTGTTTTTTACATATTCTATTTTTCTTCCTTACAATTTATCAGTGCTTCCTCGCTACCCTCCTGTTGTGATTTATAGTGATTTAAATGCTTTCGTTTTGTCATTTATTGCTTTCTTTACCGTTCTACACATTGTTTTTTCTTGTTCCTTAACCTTTTATTCCCATAAGGTACAGTATGTACCTCTCACAATTAGATTTTAGGATGCTTTTAAAAATATCACATTTTGTGGCTGTATTTTTATTTTTGAGGACTTTGTCCCAGTTAGTTAGGCCTATGGGCGCTCTTATCTCTTAGTTAGTAGTTACTAAATTTAGCTTTTTTGGAGTTAGGTATTTTTGTTCTTCCCTGAAGAAACACTCTTTTGAATGACAATTGAAAGGTTATTAATTTATGGTCACTGTTTGTCCCCCAACCTGCACATCTGTTGTTCTGTCTATTGGTCTATTGGTTAATACTAAGTCCAGTATGGCTGTCGCTCTAGTCGGGTCCTGAACCAGTTGGGAAAGGTAATCGTCTTTGGTTATTGCCAAGAACCTGTTTCCTTTATGAGATATACAGGTTTCAGTTTCCCAGTCTATATCTGGGTAGTTGAAGTCCCCAATAATAACGACCTCATTATAAACTGCCGCCTCGTCTATCTCGTTTAGTAGCAGATTTTCTGTGGACTGTGGTATATTAGGTGGTTTATAATAAAACTTCTATTAGTATTTTATTATTGTTTTTGCCTCCATGTATTTATACCCACAATGACTCCATATGTCCATGCCCCTCACTTATATCTTCTGTGGGCTTTAGACAGGATTTACATAAAGACAGACCCCTTCCCCTCTCCGGTTTTGGTGATCCTTTCTAAACAGACTGTAACCTTATACATTAACTGCCTAGTCATAGCTATCATCCAGCCATGTCTCTGTTATTCCCACTATGTCATAGTCCTCCTCACACATCACTAATTCCAGTTCACCAGTTTTATTATTCAGGCTTCTGGCATTAGTATACATACATTTAAGAGGTTTATATATTTTTTACCCTACACCTTTCCTTCTGAACTGTTCTAGTCCTTCTTTCCATTCCTCCCCCAGTCCCATTACCTTGCCCAGGTCTCTATCTGCACTATCTTCCCATCCTATAACGTAATTACCCTCCCCCCAGTCCCTAGTTTAAACACTCCTCCAACCTTCTAGCCATCTTCTCCCCCAACACAGCTGCCCCTTCCCCATTGAGGTACAGCCCATCCCTATGATAGAGTCTGTAGCTAACAGAGAAGTCGGCCCAGTTCATGAGCCCCTTGTTAACCTGCCTAATCTCCTGCTGCCTTTCTTGTGTGGCTCTTGGTACAAGTAGTATTTCAGAAAACACTACCTTTGAGGTCCTTGCCCTAAGATTGTGACCTAAATCCCTAAAATCAATTTTAAGGACGCTCCACCTACCTCTAAATTTGTCATTGGTTTCCGATATGGACCATGACCGCTGGGTCTTCTCCAGCCCCTCCCAGTAATCTGTCAACTCGATCCGTGATGTGTCGAACTCGAGCGCCAGGAAGACAAAGCACCGTTCGACGATCCCGGCCTTTGTGACAGATCGCCCTATCTGTACCCCTAATAATTGAGTCTCCCACTACCAGCACCTGTCTGGCCTGCCCTGTTCTCCTGGTTCCCTGCTTACTGGAGCTGACACTTCCTCTGACTGGCAGAGGAAGTGTCCGGCTGCAGCAGTGCTCTCCCTGAACTGACATCCCCCTCATCTGCCAACCTTGCAAACTTTTTGGGGTGTGTCAGATCAGGGCTAGACTCCCTGGCACTCTTCCCTCTACCACGCTTTCTAACTGTTATCCAGCTAGCTACCTTACTTTCCTGAGACTCCTCGCTACCACCCTCCCCCACATCTACCCCATAGAGTGCTTGCTCAGTGAGCAGCAAACTCTTTTCCAAATTGTCAACACTTCTCAGTGTTGAAACTCACCCGGTTAGATACACAATATGCGATTCCAAACGGGCAATTTGCTCACATTTTTAACAAAGATATGCACCCTCAAACGGCTGTTCCAGGACTGCATACATTAGACAAGATGTGCACTGGACTGCGCTGTCAATAATGGAACATATACTAAATGGGAATTACGCAAGAAAAGAGAAAAATACAATATAGTGTAGTGATAAGAATGTAACTTACTGTTGTCCGCTCCTAAAGTCCCTGAATCATAAGTCATGTAATCTAGTCACACACTTAATACAAACACACACTTGAACTCAAACACCTGAACACTCACAAACTCGCATTGTTTGTCTGCTTGTATAAATGCAGCTCTCAAACCAGACTGCTTTTTGTTATGTTCAATTTTCTATGTCAATATCTTTATTTAAACAAAAACTAGTGATGAGCGAGCATGCTCGGCCAAGTACCGGTCAGGCTCGAGCATCGCTATGCTCAGCAGATCCGAGCACTCAGCCGAGTACCACATGTGCTCGAGCGCAATGCTCAAGTCTCCTCCCCGCACGTTTGGCGCTTTCTAAGCAGCCAATAAACGTGCAGGTAAGTATTGCCATCACTGTAATGCCATTAAACATGTTTTATACTGGCATTACAGTGATTGGCTGGCGGGAACACGTCACGCGGGTTCGGCTCATTGCGAGTCAGGGAGAGCTGCTATTAGGAAGGGACAGAGTGTGTAGGGTGAATTTGATCACAAATTACTCATTTTAAAGACGTTTCAAAGAACCAAAAGTCCTTTTAAGGACTATTGTTAGAGGTGGCAGCAAAATTTATTTTGGGGGAATTATTTGCTTGCTGTGAACAGTGAGAAGCAAATCTACACTTATTTATTAGACAGTGTGTGAGGCCTATATTTAATCCAAATAGCAGTTACAGACAGTCAGTTTCTGTATTCTACAAACTCTGCTTGCTGTGAGCAGTGAGAAGCAAGTCTGCACTTATTTCTAGACAGTGTGTGAGACCTATATTTAATCCAAATATCAGTGACATCCAGTGTCAATATGAAGAAGGTGAGTATTAAAGGGCTTCTGTCACCCCCAAAATACATTTTTCATCAGCTGACATTAGCTATTTGCTAATGTCAGCTGATCTCAAACATACTTTTCTTACATTCCCTTGTGATTTCTTTCTTTTAAAATTCTTACTTTTATTATATGCAGATATCTTCACTACTAGCAAGTTGGGCAGTAACTTGCTGGTAGCTGCTGCATCCTCCAGTTGCTGACACGCCCCCTCTCCTCTTGATAGACAGGGCCAGCGAGCGCTCTCCTGCCGCTGGCCCTGTCTTCTCATTAAGTCCCGCGCCTGCGCAGTAACATTCTTCAATCGGCGCAGGCGTACTGAGTGAAGGACGACAGCTCCGTCCTCAGTGCGCCTGCGCCGATTACGTCATGGATGTACTATGACGTGGCTCACCGGCTGTTCTCCACGTTACACATTTTGGCCAGTCTTTGTGAGCAGCAAAGTGCAGTAATGGAATACCAGCTGCAGCACGGTCGTCGCCTTTCCAGTCAGCTTCCACTCTTCACAAGCGAGGAGTGGGCATGGATGTCTGACCTCTGTGAGGTGTTAGGAAGCTTTGGGAAATCGACACAGATGGTGAGCGATAACGCTATTGTCAGTGTAACCATCCCACTTCTGTGTCTACTTAAACGCTCGCTGCTCACAATTAAGGCCGATGCTGTTCGTGGGGAAGAGTTGGAAATGGGGGAAGAAGACCTGACCCTGGGTGATAGCCAGAACACCCTCAGTTTGTCTTCTCAGTGCATATTGGAGGAGGAGAAGGAGCAGGGGAAGGTTGTTCAGCGTGGGTGGACAGAAGAGGAGGAAGAGGATGAGGAAATGGACAGTCTTCCTCCTGATGACAACAACGAAGTCTTGCCCACTGGTACTCTGGCACACATGGCTGACTTCATGTTAGGCTGACTTTCCCGTGACCCCCGTGTTATACGCATTTTAGATAACAGGGATTACTAGGTGTTCACCCTTCTGGACTCCCGCTTCCCGCTACAAAGAGAACTTCTCATCTCTCATTCCTCCGGTGGAGAGGACGAGCAAAATGGTGTTATACCACAAGTTCCTTACTTCCTTGGGCAACCGAGGTGGGGAGACAAGGGGAACACACAGCACTTCCAGCAAAGGCAGGTCAACACTCTCCAAGGCCTGGGACAGTTTAATGACACCCCGCCAGCACCCTCAACATGATGCACGTCCTGATGTCACAAGGAGGGAAAAGTTTTGTAAGATCGTGAAGGAGTACGTAGCAGACCGTGTCAGCGTCCTCAGTGATCCTCAGTGCCTTACAACTACTGGGTGTCCAAGCTGGACACGTGGCACGAACTGGCTCTCTACGCCTTGGAGGTACTGGCCTGCCCTGTCGCCAGCGTTTTGTCTGAGCGGGTATTTAGTGCTGCTGGTGGCATTATAACAGATAAGCATATCCGGCTGTCAACTGAAAATGCTGACAGGTTGACTGTTATAAAAATGAACAAGGCCTGGATTGCCCCTGACTTCCCCACTCCACCAGAGGAAAGCCACGACTGAACATAAAGGCACTTTAATTGTATTTTTTAGAATGTACTGAATACTCTGTATTCCCATGCACCCTTTCTGCCACAAAAAAGGGTATATGGTTGAATCTTCCTTTTCTCAACCTCCGGATCCGTTTTCAATGACACAATATGGTGCATTTGAAAACGGATCCGTTCCCCGTTGACTTTCAATGTAATTCAAAACGGATCCATTTTAGACTTTGTAATTTTTCTTTAAAAGTAATGCAAACGGATCCAAACGTTTGCATTACAGGTGCGGATCCGTCTGTGCAAATAAACAGACGGATCCGCACCAACGCAAGTGTGAAAGTACCCTTAACCTGAGAAGGGGGAAAAAGGGAATTGGGCGCAGACGTGTGCAATTTGGAGGTATTTTCTGCAGATAGGGGGAGTCCTAACAAACCATGTCCATCTGAGTGAGGACCAAATAAGGACAACAAAAACAAAAAAGAATGGCAAACAAGTCCTCACCCTTCAGGAGTAGTCCAAGATGTGGCTCCCATTAGTCCATGATCATTCTGGCTTGATTTTTATAGTAAAAGGAGCTCCTTAGAGGAGGTTTCTGAGGTCCTTCTCGCTTCTGCTGAAGGACATGAGAGGGCGCTCCTGCCTCTTGTATGCAAGACTGGCTGCGGTGGTGGAGCTCCACTGACCTCTGGTGGAGGACTCTGGTAATGACTGGCTGGTCACACTGGCTATAGCTGAGGCGATTTGTTGCTTAAGAGGGCTGGGACCTCCTGCCATGGCAGGGTAACTCAGAATCTCTGGCTGTAGGGGCTGTAGGGATCTCGAGTAGTGGTGATGGAGCCCTGGAACCTCTTGCTGCAGTGGACGCCATCTTCCATGGAAGCAGGTATTTGACCACTGTCGAGTTGTAGGAAAGCACAATAGTGGACAGTTGGCGGCGGGGGTAAACCCTGGATCAGAAGCTCTGGCTGAGGCTGTGGCTTCTCTTGGACGCGGAAGACTCCCTCCATGGTCTCCTGGAGGCAGAGCACGGAGCCTGCGGTGGCAGCATCCTCCTGCCAGCACTCAGCTACTGGCAACGGGACAAGAGGTTTGGATAGGAGGGTCCCCCCAGTGGCGAACGGTCCCTCGAGGGAGCCATGGGGGTGTACTCCACATGGTTCCCCACGTAAAAGCTGTGACAGACCTGGGGCAGGTAAGGGCATTCCACAGACCTAGTCCCACGAATACTTCCTCGCAGCTCTCGTCGTTCACCAGGAAACTGGAGCTGCGTTCCACAGAGAACTACAAGACAGTCCCTCTGCGCCGCTCCAGCTTTGGATCCCCCAGCCGTGGGTGGTCCAGGACGTGGCAGTCTTTATGGAGTCTCAACCAGTACAAACCAGAACTGCTCCCCCTCCTTCTGGTAGCAAGCAGGACTGCCCCACTTCTGACCAAAGGTGGGGGGGGGGGGAAGAATGGAATGGTGTGTTTCATTCTATCTAACTGTAGCGATGCTGCGTTTGCTGCCACCTGCTGGTGAACCAGTCACATTATATATGAACAATGGCATAACAAAATTAGGAATGCACATTGTGGAGGACCTGGACAAAAATACATAAGATGACACTGTGTTAGCCCATTAAAGACAGTGGCAGGGTGCAGGAGTGGTAACACCACTCTGGGGTGTTACACATGCAGCCCTAAACCATCACACTACTTGACTGTAGGCAATACACACTTGTTTTTGTACTCCTAACCTGGATTCTGCCACACACGCTTGACACCATCTGAACCAAATAAGTTTATCTTGGTCTCATCAGACCACAGGACATGGTTCCAGTAATCCATGTCCTTAGTCTGCTTGTCTGTTTGCAGGCTTTCTTATGCATCATCCTTAGAAGAGGCTTCCTTCTTGGAATACAGCCATGCAGACAGGGCCGGCGCGTCCCGAGGCGCTGCTAGGAGCGCCGGCCCCGCCTCATGCTGCAGCCGCCCGAAAGCTCTATACATAGCCTCAGGCGGCTGCAGCACTGCCCGGGCTGGCGCGTCCATGAGGGCGCACCGCCCGGGCGCAGCATGAAGAGAGAATGACATGGGGGGGTGAAGAATGACAAGAGGAGGGAGAGAATGACAAGAGGGGGAGAGAATGACATGGGAAGGAACAGAATGACAAGAGGGGGAGAGAGAGAACTGGCGTTAGTTAAAGGGGTTCTGCAGTTTATTTAAACTGATGATCTATCCTCTGGATAGATCATCAGCATCTGATCAGCGGGGGTCCGACACCCTTTGTGAGATACTGTAGCTCGGTGGCCCTGACCCACCTCCTGCTGTGTTCTTCTCAGTTGGTCCGATAGCTGTGCCTGCTCTGTTCCTTTATGCAGGCTGCGGCCTGTTTGCTAGCAAGGCCTCATCTCCTCTGTCTATAGGCTGTGCTCTCCCCTTGACTCTTAGAGGGGCAGCGCACATGCATTCTAATCTTCATCAGCCAATGCCTGGCAACCTTAAAAGGGTTGTCCCATCTCAGACACAGAGGGTATATTGCTAGGATATGTCCCCAATATCTAATAAGTGCGGGTCCCACCTCTGGGATCTGAACCTATACTTAGAACAAAGCCCCAGAGGGCCCACCGTGCATGCGTGGACGCCTTCCATTTATTCCTATGGGAGCGCCGAAAAAAGCCGAGCGTCACGATCGGCTATTTTTGAAAGTCCCATTGAAAAGAATGGACAAAAATACATCAGATGATAGTCTGGTCAACACAATCGTAATCAAAGGGGGTCAAGTAACTAATTAGCACGGAGGATTGTCTTTGGTTATTGGAATGAACCACACAAATCGACTCGATCCACATGCTCAAAACGGCTGTGCACCACCACCCACAGAATCGTGAAATTGGTATCAATCTGTCAACCTTTTCCGTGTCCGGGCCGGGTGAGGCTTTCTGTGCGTAGTCAAATAAAGCCGCAGTCTCCACTCCTGGTGGTGCCCTTCCATCAATTAGTTTAAGTTTCAGCTTTGCAACCATTCTCCCACCGGAACCCAAAGACTTTAGTTTCCCAGAAAATGCTTGGTGGGAAATGGGAATCGTGTTCGAACCTCTAACTTAAGTTTTTGAATAATAAAAACGTTCGTGGCAACAAAGGTTTTGGCTGTGGTTCGGCTTGCGCCAGTACTAGAATTTCATTAAACTCTTTAGGACCAGATCAGGGTAGGGTTAATTAACACTTTTTCATACTGATGCCATCTAAGGCTTTATACCCTTCTTGACCCCGGTACTATATAAAACTTCACTTTTAATGATACTACTAAAACGTGCAAAGTAACAGAATAGCAAAATAGAGCCACAAACTATATAAAAACTACAGTCTATGCTGAGCTGGAGAGGTTCAAGATAATGGCTAACAAAGTGAGGAGTGCGCTTTTTCTCACTCAGATGCCTAGACTCGGAGATTCACTTTGCACCCCCAGCTGTGTTTGGCTAGTTAACAGTCAACCAGTAGCCAAAATTGAGTGTGTATCGGCTACTATTAATAACTGCGGCTAACACTTAGCCACCTAATGTCAACAAACTGAACACCTAACAGCCAAACTGTCTGCTGTTTAGCCAAACTATTGGGGGTGGCTGCATCTCTGTATCATATGCAATGTGGGCATTAACAGTGTAAACGTGTCCAGCCGGACCGATCACCTTATACTAGCCAGCTCTGCATAGACTACATTAAAAGCTAGAACTGCCCCCCGACATGTTTCACCAGTAAACACTGGCTTCTTCAGGGGTATTTGGGCAGCATGAATTGGGCAGGTACTAGAATTTCACCTCTACAGGTACAATACGGATGCCACCGTCCGTTCCTCTTCCAATGGGTTCAGTTTGATCGTCCAAGAGTCCGGCCAACACAATCCAAACCACCGGCCGTCCCTCTTAGTCATGGCCCCAGTTCCGAAAATCACAAAAAATTTTGTCTGAACAATAAAAGTAAATATACAGGAAAGAATGTTCACTAACAATTTTTCATCTAAAATCGCTTTTATCTTCGGTTTTGTGAGTTTCATGGTCAGTCTGTAAAAGTGGTTTACAACTCGGGCAACATCGTTACCAGCAGCGACATTCTAGTCCAAGATGCATCCAGACATCCTCCCCATGCTTTTTCTTTTTTAAGATGGTTAAGTCTAAAATATTAACCCCTTAGTGACCACCCATATGTATTTTTACAGTGGTCACTAAAGGGCCTTAGGCTGGGCCGCTGTTTTTTTTTTTATGGCATCCCAGTCTAAGCGCTGCTAATAGCTCTAATAGCCGACAGGAGTGCCAATCCAGGCTGTTTAACACTTTACATGCCGCGGACAATGGCACCCTCCGCATGTAAAGTGCTGACAGAGGAAATTTTTTTAGGTTTTGTTTCATGATGGAGGTGTGATCCCATTAGGTCTCATTGTAGGTTATGACTGAACAGGTAGCTAAACATATACTGTATATCCATAAGGCTGATCCCTCTAAACACACATTTTTTAGCATCGGGGTTACCCATCACGTTGTTAGATCTGCTTGTGACGTATATGGACGTCCTCAGAGGCAGTCCATCTGAGCTAGAAAGTAAGGTGCTAGCTATGTGGCTAACTACATAAAGTCCAAAGTCCATTTCAAAGTGCATACTTGGTCACATTGTGGTACCTGTAAGAGAGAAGAGAGTACATACAATGGGCTAAATACTTGAACGTTGCTGAAACTTTAAAAGGGTTAGTGCAAAAACACAGTGCAAATATATGATGCAATAACATAGTGCAATTAAATTCACGGTAGAGTCTTTTCCTTTAGTGCTTGCGGATCAAGTGCACCAAACTGGAACAAATAGTGCAAAAGTCCTTTGTAATCCACATGAGGTAATAATGTCAATATTTGTAATCCACATGGGTATAATGGAAAATAGCAGCAAATTTTGATGAGAACCCTTTAAGCAAAAGCGGGCTCCCACTTAGGGTACTTTCACACTAGCGTTTTGGATTCCGTTTGTGAGATCTGTTTCAAGACTCTCACAAATGGTCCAAAACGGATCAGTTAAGCCCCAAAGCATTCTGAATGGATAAGGACCCGTTCAGAATGCATCAGTTAGGCTCCGTTTCGCCTCTATTCCGTTTTGGAGACGGACACCAAAACGCAGCTTGCAGCATTTTGGTGTCCGTCTGAAGAGGCGGAGCCTAACGGATCCGTTTTGAATTACAATGTAAGTCAATGGGGACGGATCCGTTTTCAATGACACAATATGGTGCATTTAAAAACGGATCCGTTCCCCGTTGACTTTCAATGTAATTCAAAACGGATCCATTTTAGACTTTGTCATTTTTCTTTAAAAGTAATGCAAATGGATCCGTTCTGAACGGATACAAACGTTTGCATTATAGGTGCGGATCCGTCTGTGCAAATAAACAGACGGATCCGCACCAACGCAAGTGTGAAAGTACCCTTAACCTGAGAAGGGGGAAAAAAGGAATTGGGCGCAGACGTGTGCAATTTGGAGGTATTTTCTGCAGATAGGGGGAGTCCTAACAAACCATGTCCATCTGAGTAAGGACCAAATAAGGACAACAAAAACAAAAAAGAATGGCAAACAAGTCCTTACCCTTCAGGAGTAGTCCAAGATGTGGCTCCCATTAGTCCATGATCATTCTGGCTTGATCTTTATAGTAAAAGGAGCTCCTTAGAGGAGGTTTCTGACAGGGCTGGTGCAAGGATTTTTGCCACCCTAGGCGAAAGCTAATTTTGCCGCCCCCTTGACTCCGCCTATTGACCACGCCCATTGACCCGCCCCTCATGCCTGCACCTCAGGCATATTAAATCCGGAAAACTGCAAAAAAATTAAAACACAGGTTTTCAGAAAAAATAGAGTGTTTGTCACATAAACCCTTCTCGGGATAACACTGAAGATGGCCAATGGACCTACAAGCAGGGCGCCTACAGGGGGAGATTGAAAATAATATCCCCCACAGTGGCCCCCATTTTCATGTCCCCACAGTGACCCCCATTTTCATGTCCCCCACAGTGACCCCCATTTTCATGTCCCCACAGACAGTGGCCCCAATCTTCATGTCTCACACATACAAGTAGCCCCCATTTTCATGTCCCCCACAGTGGCCCCCTTCGAAAAATATATATATATACCTCAGGTCTCAGACCACCAATCAGACCCCCAATGTTCATCACACCTCAGATCAGCCCCCATGTCAGTCATCATGCCCTCATGTCAGCCCCCGATCCATCATGGCCCTCATGTCAGCCGTCAGCCCTCCATGTCAGCCGTCAGTCCCCATCTATCATACCCCCCATGTCAGCCGTCAGCCCCATCCATCATACCTCCCATGTCAGCCGTCAGTCCCCCATCCATCATACCCCCATGTCAGCCGTCAGCCCTCATCCATCATGCCCCTCATGTCAGCCCCCGATCCATCATGGCCCTCATGTCAGCCGTCAGCCTCCATCCATCATGCCCCCATGTCAGCCATCATGCCCTCATGTCAGCCATCATGCCCCATGTCAGCCATCATGCTCCCATGTCAGCCATCATGCCCCCATGTCAGCCCTCATGTCAGTCCATCATGCCCTCATGTCAGCCCCATCCATCATGCCCCTCATGTCAGCCATCATACCCTCATGTTAGCCCCGATCCATCATGGCCCCCATGTCAGCCGTCAGCACGTCCATGTCAGCCGTCAGCCCCCATCCATCATGGCCCCCATGTCAGCCGTCAGCAGTCCATGTCAGCCGTCTGTCCCCCATCCATCATGGCCCCCATGTCAGCCGTCAGCAGTCCATGTCAGCCGTCTGTCCCCATCCATCATACCCCCATGTCAGCCATCAGTCCCCATCCATCATACCCCTATGTGAGCCGTCAGCCCCCATCCATCATGGCCCCCATGTCTGAGCCTGTACCATCAGGGGGTGACATGATGAGGGACAATGTTGGAGTCTGTGCCAAGGGGGATGGGAGACATGATAGCAACCCCCCACACACACACACAGAGACATCATCATTTAATTTGTCCCTCATCATGTCACCCCCATGATGGTACAGGCTCCAACATTGTCTCTAATACCCCCACCGACACCCCCCTTTGGTGGCACATGACATTTATTTTCTTCCCCTCCAGGGGAATCATGAGGCGCACACAGCAGCCTCAGTGCCGAATCATAATGTACCTGGAGTGCTGATGATATGTATCAATGGGGTCCGGGACGGGTCTGGCTGGGGTCGGGTCCTCCTTGCTCTGCTTTGAAGTTGTCCACAGACTGGGAGGCAGGCAGCTTTACAGGCCACAGCAGCCCCCAAGCTCCGCCTCCCTCCAGTCATTACGGACAGCTCCTGCTGTCCGCCGCGGCGCCACTGCATGTCACTTTCACACCTCCTGCACCGCTCAGGGAGGGCCGCGCGGCACACACGTAGCCTGGCCGGGGGCGGGGCTGGCACTCCTGCAGCGCTACAGCCACAAAAGAGAGCAGGTGAGGTGTGGCCGCGGCGGTGATGAATTTAACACATTAGGGGCGGGGGCGCGGCCAGTAATTCACTTAGTGTGTGAGTCAGAGTCAGAGACACTTAGTGTCTAAAGGGCACAGCAGGAGGTTGGGGGAGGAGGAGAGCAGAGGTGCGGGCCGGCGCCCCCAGCAAGCAGGCGCTCTACGCGGTGGCGTATTTTGCTTATGGGTGGCGCCGGCCCTGGTTTCTGAGGTCCTTCTCGCTTCTGCTAAAGGACATGAGAGGGCGCTCCTGCCTCTTGTATGCAAGACTGGCTGCGGTGGTGGAGCTCCACTGACCTCTGGTGGAGGACTCTGGTAATGACAGGCTGGTCACACTGGCTATAGCTGAGGCGATTTGTTGCTTAACAGGGCTGGGACCTCCTGCCATGGCAGGGTAACTCAGAATCTCTGGCTGTAGGGGCTGTATGGATCTCGAGTGGTGGTGATGGAGCCCTGGAACCTCTTACTGCAGCGGACGCCATCTTCCATGGAAGCAGGTATTTGACCACTGTCGAGTTGTAGGAAAGCACAATAGTGGACAATTGGCGGCGGGGGTAAACCCTGGATCAGAAGCTGAGGCTGTGGCTTCTCTTGGACGCGGAAGATTCCCTCCATGGTCTCTTGGAGGCAGCGCACAGAGCCTGCGGTGGCAGGATCCTCCTGCCAGCACTCAGCTACTGGCAACGGGACAAGAGGTTTGGATAGGAGGGTCCCCACAGTGGCGAACGGTCCCTTGAGGGAGCCATGGGGGTGTACTCCACATGGTTCCCCACGTATAAGCTGTGACAGACCTGGGGCAGGTAAGGGCATTTCACAGACCTAGTCCCATGAATACTTCCTCGCAGCTCTCGTCGTCCACCAGGAAACTGGAGCCGCGTTCCACAGAAAACTACAAGACAGTCCCTCTGCGCCGCTCCAGCTTTGGATCCCCCAGCCGTGGGTGGTCCAGGACGTCTCAACCAGTACAAACCAGAACTGCTCCCCCTCCTTCTGGTAGCAAGCAGGACTGCCCCACTTCTGACCAAAGGTGGGGGGGGGAGAATGGAATGGTGAGTTTCATTCTATCTAACTGTAGCGATGCCGCGTTTGCTGCCACCTGCTGGTGAACCAGGCACATTATATATGAACAATGGCATAACAAAATTAGGAATGCACATTGTGGAGGACCTGGACAAAAATACATAAGATGACACTGTGTTAGCCCATTAAAGACAGTGGCAGGGTGCAGGAGTGGTAACACCACTCTGGGGTGTTACACATGCAACCATCACACTACTTGACTGTAGGCAATACACACTTGTTTTTGTACTCCTAACCTGGATTCTGCCACACACGCTTGACACCATCTGAACCAAATAAGTTTATCTTGGTCTCATCAGACCACAGGACATGGTTCCAGTAATCCATGTCCTTAGTCTGCTTGTCTGTTTGCAGGCTTTCTTATGCATCATCCTTAGAAGAGGCTTCCTTCTTGGACTACAGCCATGCAGACAGGGCCGGCGCGTCCTATAAACGGACTAGGCAGCCGCGTAGAGCGCCCCTTGGGAAGGGGCACTGCTAGGAGTGCTGGCCCCGCCTCATGCTGCAGCCGCCCGAAAGCTCTATATATAGCCTCAGGCGGCTGCAGCACTGACCGGGCTGGCGCGTCCATGAGGGCGCACCGCCCGGGCGCAGCATGAAGAGAGAATGACATTGGGGGGGTGAAAAATGACAAGAGGAGGGAGAGAATGACAAGAGGGTCAAAAAGAATGACAAGAGGGGGAGAGAATGACATGGGGGGAAAGAGAATGACATGGGAAGGAACAGAATGACAAGAGGGGGAGAGAGAAAATTGGCGTTAGTTAAAGGGGTTCTGAAGTTTATTTAAACTGATGATCTATCCTCTGGATAGATCATCAGCATCTGATCAGCGGGGGTCCGACACCCTTTGTGAGATACTGTAGCTCGGTGGCCCTGACCCACCTCCTGCTGTGTTCTTCTCAGTTGGTCTGATCGCTTTGCCTGCTCTGTTCCTTTATGCAGGCTGCGGCCTGTTTGCTAGCAAGACCTCATCTCCTCTGTCTATAGGGTGTGCTCTCCCCTTGACTCTTAGAGGGGCAGCGCACTTGCATTCTAATCTTCATCAGCCAATGCCTGGCAACCTTAAAAGGGTTGTCCCATCTCAGACAACCCCTTTAAGGTACCTTCCCCTGTGGGAGGGTGTCTGAGGAATAAGTGTTATAGCGTGCTTGCTAGTATCCTGCAATGGTGTCTGTCTGTGTTCGGAACCGTTTACCATTAAGTTGTCAATCACACAGAGACTACTCCTGGAGTTAGTGGCCTGTTGGTTCCCCTGCAGAAATGTCCAGATCCCTCTACAGGAGTTAAAGGTTGAATACTATGGAAATGCCAGAATAATGCCCAAAGTCAAATCTGTTTGTTGATACAATTGTTCTACACCCAGTGCCATAATACAGACAATATAGAAACAAGCTCATAACATCAATACAGCACCAGAACCAAGCTCATCACATAAATACACCACCAGAACCAATTTAAGAACATAAATACTGAACTAGAACCAAGCGCATAATGTAAATACACCAGAACCAAACTGCTAATATTGACAAAGCCCCAGAACCAAACCCATAGCTTATATCCAGCACCAGAACCAAGCCCAGAACCATGTGCAGGTTAACCTTCTACATAAGTTTCTACCAAGTTAAAAACATGGTCAGGCATGATGGGACCCAAAAATTCTGCACAAGGAGACTGCGGTACTCCAGTTGCAGTGAAATTTAGAACTTTATTGCACCAAATACAAGCGACGTTTCGACCGCACAGGTCTTTATCAAGCTCACAAACATATGTAACACAGTGAACATATATACCCTATAAAACCCATCCCAATTGGTTAAAACAAACAATCTTCATTGGTCCATTCAGATGTCAATCAAGTTGAATTATAAAACACTCTCTTACTTATTTTTAACTCCAATGCCTTAGTTCTCATTTACTTAAGGTAGTTCTCATATAGTTACCTATACAACTGGCTTGTGGTTCTCACCTGGATTGACTTCATAACTAATGCCGGGTCTTGGCGTCTTGGTGCCATGCGCCCGGTACGTCACGGCGTTAGGCGTACCTACGTTACATTATATTGGGCCTACGGCCTCCAGCTTCATACCATCAAATGCGCATGCTCCCGTGGTGTCACAGCGTACTGCGCCCTTGAGCAATCGCGTCTGGTCACATAATCACGTATATTCTGTATAATAGTGTTGCGATCATGTGACCATGATGTTGCAGTCATGTGATTACCTGTGATTAACCCTATAAATAGAAAGCCAGGACTACTATACTAATAGATATATCATCAAACTATCCCATTTTTATTTGAATATATTTATCCAGAATACTTTACACAACGAGGCATTGTCCAGCCCCCTAGCTATACCTCTTCAGGGTGGATCGGAGAGCAACATATCATACAAGAAAGGAATAAAGTAAATTTGACTGAGGGGCAAAGCTGAGGTCCCTTTTAGGGTTTCACACCTTCAAACATTCTCGGCACTACATACCACAGCTCAAAAGTAGACATCTCACATTCCAGCCTAGCAGAGCGCTCCAGTTGGTAACCCTCTGGAGCAACCTGCCATATTTAGTTTTAAATTTCTATATAAAGATCGATTCGCCGGTGAACTCACTTAATGTGCGTGGCCACCAGGTCCAATCTTCACTCAATTCTGCCTTTGAGTGCCTACACTTCTTCATCCACTCAAACCGTCAGTTTTTAACGGAATTCCTCACTTACCCCTTGTCTGTTGAGGCTACATAAGTCCCATTTGTATTTTTTCTTTGTTTGCTGCTCTCCTATCCCACGTTCCAAGGCACAACAGGAGACCAGGCAACTTACCCCTTCTTCTATTCACAAATTTAAGTATTCCCCAGTCCTAGATACTCTCTTTCAAATCCATAGTGAGTTCTTTCTGCCAGAGTGTGGTAACCTAATGAAGTAGAGCAGAAATAATTAAAAATCATATAAAATCATCTCGGCCGGGCTACTCATCTTAATGTACAGCATTACGGGTTTAGAACAGAGAACCTACTTTGAACTCTCTATTTAAGCCTTTAGGCTCCATGGTATCTAACTCGTAGATCCACCTCAATTCTTTTCTTTTTAGTTGCCTCTCTCTATTGCCCCCTCTTCTTATCATTTGAACACTATCTATAATCCGAAATCTCAGTTGTGAAATGTTGTGCTTACATTTCAAAAAGTGTTCTGGTACTGGCAATTGTGTATCTTCCTCCTTTCCTTGTTCTTGTTTTCCCGACAACAACTTACGGATGTTTATGACCACAAATGGGATGTTTCTGTAAACTACAGAATCAGGGCAATAAATATTGAGTTTTGTTTGGCTGTTAACCCTTTCTTTGTAACTGGAAAAAATGGATTAAAATGGAAAACAATGCCATAAAATAGTTGTTTTGGGATAGTTTTTACTTTTTGTTATTTACAACGTTCAATCTGTTATACAGGTTAAATCATGTGCTATTTTTATAGAGCAGGTTGTTACGGACGTGACAATACCAAATATGACTACGTTTTTTGTTTTTTGTTTCAGTTTTACATAATAAAGCATTTTTGAAAATGATTTTTTAGTGTCTCCACTTTCTGAAAGCCATCGTTTTTATTTTTATTTTTGAGCAACTGTCTAATGGAGGGGCTAATTTTTTGCAGGATGAGATGATGGTTTGACTGGCACTATTTTGGGGTGCATATGACTTTTTGATCGCTTGCTATTACACTTTTTGTGATGTAAGGTGATGCTTTTTTCACACCGTTCATATATGTATTTTTTTTTCGGTGTTCACCTGAGGGGTTAGGTCATGTAGTATTTTTATACAGTAGCTTCTAACTGACTCAGCGATTGCTAATATGTATACTTTTTTAATTTATTTTTACACAATAGTATCATTTTTGAAACAAAAAAAAATCATTTTAGTGTCTCCATAGTCTGAGAGCCAAAGTTTTTTTTATTTTTTGGGCGATTGTCTTAGGTAGGGGCTCATTTTTTATAGGATAACTTGACGGTTAGATTGGTACTATTTTGGGGGGCATACGCCTTTTTGATCGCTTGGTGTTGCACTTTTAGTAATGTAAGGTGATAAAAAAATTGTTTATTTATCCCATTTTTTATTTTATTTTTTTTGACGGTGTTCATCTGAGGGGTTAGGTCATGTAATATGTTTATAGAGCCGGTCGATACGGATGTGGCGATACCTAATATTTCTACTTTTATTTATTTTTTCCCGATCTTTTACAAAAAAAATTTCTTTATTTGGGAAATATGACTTTTTTTTTTTACTTGAAACTTTACATTTTTTTGGGGGAAAAACTTTATTTTTTAACTTTATTTTGCACTTTATTTTTTCCCCGCTTTGGACTTAAACTTTTGGGGGTTGATCCCCTTTACAATGAATTCCAATACTTCTGTATTGGAATGCATTAGCTATAGCTATGAGTGTAATACAGTGTGTATTACACATACAGCTTCCTGCCTGTGAGATCCAGAGGGCTGGATCTCACAGGCTCTCCCTAGAAGGCAGCCATGATGCCTAAGGAAGGCATTGAGCTGCCTTCCCTGCTATCGGGTCCCCGTCACAGCAGCATGGGGACCCAATGGCATCGCCAATCCCCGGCCGACATCGCAGTGCTGCGGTCAGCCTGACCGCGGCACATCAAGGATTTCACCGATGCCGGCGCATGCAGCAGGGGTCCCGCTATCAGTGACTACCAGACCCCTGGCGCTGATCGGGCGGGCGCAGCTCCTGCACCCGCCCGATCACCATGAAGTACATGTACGTCACTGGGCTTTTAGTCACGTCCAGTGATGACGTACATATAAAGGGTTAAATAATACTGCTGCACACACCATGCTCCATGAATATAATGGTGCTTGAATAAGACATCACACATATTTCCAACCTTAGAATCAGTGCTACTGACACTGCCTCTTAAAAAAATCTGTACATCACATAGTGCCCTCATAAAATTAGCATCGTAGATACTTCTCATCCTGAAAAGCACAGTGCCACACAGAGATATTGCTTCCTCTAAAAAAAACTAAATCATACCGATAATTATGTCAAACAGTGTCCGTAAAATATTACAGTAAGTGCCATTTAAAAAATAAAAACACATACTTGTCCCCGCTCCCTTGCTATCCTGTGGCGATGTTTACCAGGTCTGCCCAGACCTGGCTTTATCGAACAGAGCTAGCATCAAGATGTGCAGTTCCGCCACAGGGTTACAGGTTTTATTCCCTACTAGACATTATGCCCGTTACAATAACGGGCACTAGAACATTAGTGCTGGCACTGTTATGGCCAAACACTACGATTTAAAAAGGGGGAGACCCCACCCTCAATGGTGACGTCAGTGCCGGATCGGCCACTCAGAAGCTCAGAGGGCGGGAGTATTCCTGTCGCCCTCGGCGCTCAGAAGGCCGATATAGTCGATCCGGATCCACGTCAGGTAACAGTGGCATATAGTAAATGGCAGTCATTATTACTGGCGAGTAGAGTTTATGCAGAGATCTACTATAGGCACAGGTCAAGCGTATATTGACCATGCAAAGATGTTATGAATACGTATATAAACATGTGTTATGGACATAGTTATATAGACCTATGTCTGTCGATGTATGTAACAGACAAGATCCAAAATTGGGGCCATTAGGAATCAATGAAGCTAGTGAATGAAATAAAGTCATTCAAACCGTTTGGCTTCAATGTCTGAAGTTTAAATGTCCACTGCGCCTCTTTTTGTAGGATTTTTTGATCCAGATCGCCACCTCTGGGTGACGGACTGATCAGTTCAATTCCCTGGAATTTAACAGCACTTATATTGCCCCTATGACAGCTGTTAACATGTCGAGCGACCGAAGTGTCCGAATCATTCCGTATGTCGTTGAGATGTTCTCCAACACGACGACGCAGTTCTCTGGTCGTCTTGCCGACATACTGTACGCCACAGGTGCAGGTCAACAAGTACACCACACCTGTGGTTTTACAGTTAATGAAAGAGCGTATAAAAAACACCTTACCAGTCACTGTACTTGTGAATGTGGATCCCATTAACAGGGAGTCACATGCAACGCACCTTCCACATCGGAATGTCCCTTTAAGGGAATGCCGCAACCAGGTTTGTGTCTGGGGGCTCTGAAACAGGCTGTGACACAGCCTATCTTTCAGATTGCGTCCTCTGCGATATGTCACAGTGGGCGTGGGATTAACTAGATGACCGATGTCTGGGTCCATAGTTAAAATCTCCCAATGTCTGGAGAGGATGTCTCTTATTGCTCCATTCGCGGCATCAAAGGTCCCAATGAGCCGGACTTGTTCAGTATTTTCAGTCTTTTCCCGGGGATTTAGCAATGATTCCCGGACGCATGAGTACGCATGTTGGTATGCTTCAGAAATTGTTTTGTTGGGGTAGCCCCTATTCCGAAAACGGTTGGATAATTCAATAGATTTAGACTTATAATCATCCAATGAAGAGCAATTGCGTCTCACTCTCAAAAACTGTCCTTTTGGGATGCCTTTTTTAAGGGGGTAGGGATGACAGCTGGACCAATGCAATAAAGCATTTGTAGCAGTTTCCTTGCGGTACAAGCTAGTATGTATATAGCCCTCCCTATCCTTAAAGATGGACAAGTCCAAGAATGTGATCTTGTTTGGATCAATTTCGGACGTAAAAAACAGCCCATATTGATTGATATTTAGAACATCCACAAAGTTACGGAATTCTTCGGCAGTACCATCCCAGAGGATCAGCACATCATCTATAAAGCGTAGCCACAAGGCAATGTGGTGTGACCAACTGCTCAACTCGTCTCCAAACACTGTCTCCCTCTCCCACCAGCCCAGGTACAGATTAGCGTAAGTTGGCGCGCAGGGACTACCCATAGCTACGCCCCTGAGCTGGTGGTAAAGACGTCTGTCAAAGAGGAAGACATTGTGCTGGAGAACAAAATCAAGCAGGGACACCACAGAATTATTGTGTGGTTCAAAAGCATTGCCTCTTTCCTGTAGGAAATATTGAATTGCCCTACATCCCTCCTCATGGGGGATGGAGCTATACAATGCCTCCACGTCAAGGCTCGCAAGGAGGGTCTTCTCACTGACGTGGAGGCCATCTAGCTTATTCACCACCTCCATCGAGTCACGAATGTAAGAGGGTAAGGACAAGACAAACGGACGCAATATAGTGTCAATGTATGTGCTGATCCTCTGGGTTAGGCTGTTATTACCCGATACAATCGGTCTGCCTTTAAGGGGATTTAACCCCTTATGAACTTTTGGCAGGCTATAAAAGCATGCCACCTGTGGATGTTTTGGCAACAGAGTGTCGGCTTCCGCCTTGCTAATAAGTCGCGCACTTAAGGCGCTCTGAAGTATGTCCTTCAACTTTTCAGAATATTGGGGGATGGGATTGCTTGGTAGTATTCTATAGCAGTCCCTATTGTCCAGGATGGAGTGGCACATATTCACATATTGCGCTAAATCGAGTATGACGATATTACCCGCTTTGTCCGCCTGCTTAATCACAATGGATTCATCTGACTCCAAGGATAGCAGACCTGTCATTTCATCTTTATTCAAATTCATGTTGTCCACTTTAAGACCTTCCAATGCTGACAAATCATTGACAACTAGTTTAAGGAAGACGTCCATAGGTGTGACATCACTAATAGGGGGATTGAGTCGTGAACGGTTCCTCATAGAGGTAAAGGGCCCTTCACCTGGGATTTTATCAGACTCTTCTAATAATCCCATGAGGTCCCTCATGCACTCCAAGTCACCTGGGCTAATCTCCATTTCGTCACATTGACGTTTGTTTTGATTCCTAACAAAGAGATTGAGATCTATCACCCAGGAGAAAAGGTTGAATGAGTGAGTAGGTACAAATGATAGTCCTCTTTTAAGGAGATTTTCTTCAGCAGATGTTAGAACTCTATGGGACAAATTAATGACTTGGAGTTCATTATCTTTGGCCCCTATAGCATTCACCCCAGGGCGACACATTTTTATTGAATGGTCCTCCCCCTGAGTAAATATGATGTTACCGGGGGGCCCTGGCCTAAAAAATTACCCCTATTGGAACCTCTACCCCTACGGGATCTGCCTCTATTGCGTCCTCTGCTTGATCTACCAGACTGGCCCCCTCTCTGACTATGAGCCACCTCCAAATCCGTTTCTCCTTCAGATGAGGAGGGTTCTGTTTCAGCTTCTAATGCTTTTACAGTAGGAGTATTGAAGTCAAAGAGGTGACCCTCTCTAAAGTCAGTGAGATCTCTTCTGTATTGAGCGTGTTTGCGTTCCTTTAGTTGTGCTGTATATTTCTGCACCGCCTGTTCTAATTGAAGCTCTTTCTTCTGGAACTCAGTGTGATTATTGAATTTCTTTGTTGTTTCAATAGTTTCCTGAAGTATAGATGTGCTTTTCTCAAACACAACTTTTTCTTCCTCAAGTAGTAAGTTCATTAATTTGAGGGACGACTCAATTGATGTGGTTTCCCACTTTTTGAGAAACTCACTAGACCTTAGACGCACACCAGGGAATAGTGGGATCCGAAGTCCTCTTGGGACAATGTTATTCCTTAAATAGGTCTCCAGGGTTTGGATCTCCCACCATCCCCTGATGTTTTCTTTATAAGCCTTGGTTAGATTTTTAAATGTGCTGTTAAGGCTGATAGTATGCTCACTAACTGGAAGGTTCCCTTCAGAGAACACTAAAGAGGCTTCATTACTCCACTTGTCTCTGTTAATACCTCCCGCCAAAAAGCCTGCCATGCCAATATAGGATATAATTACAGAAATCACGGGATTATGTAGAAAAAGGTTCCACTTCTCAAATAATATATGGTCACAGTGAAAAAGAAGTGTGCAAATAAAACTCAATTTTATTAAGTCTATTAAAAAGCAAAAGGATGGTGGGAGAACTCCCAGTGGTAATGTGAGTTACTAAAATTAACCAGCCCTGTAGACAGTGGACTGATAAACATATAGGTCATGTCACAGGAAACTGGATAAGAAGGTATCAATGGTACAGACCCGTGTCCCCCAAATCAATCTGGTGGCTTATGGGTTTGGATATCACCTCAGAGCGACATGTATCAATAATGAGCCACCCTGTTGTGTTGCAGCCCGATACAGTGTCTCCACGTCGAGTGAACTTAGTGAAGACAATCAACACTGTGAGGTCAATAGGTATCACCCTGGGAGAAAACACCATACACCAAAAGGCAGCGATATACCAGTGAACGGCAAAGCTGCCGATAGTTTAGGATACAAATTGACCAGACAGACACAAGGACCTCGCTACATGTATACAAGCCAGCGTTTGCTGGTAATCTGCGATGGTCCACTTGTGCGTAACAAATTGAAGTCTGGAAAATTAATGAGTTGGGAGCGGCATGAGCCTGGCGTCCTCACTAGTTGAGGATCTTACAGCCTTGCAATAATATGCCGCTCTCAATCTCAACGCTATCCTAGCCTTAAAATACTGACCGGGTGTGAATAGGTTACATCACCACCCGATCCTAAATAACAACCATATTAGGCACTAAAATGAAATTCTCAGCATGGCTCGACGCGTTTCTCTCGTCTCATCAGGAGCCCAGTTGTAGCTGAGCAGAGAATCAATACTGCCTATAGTGCAAAAGAGCGCTGTTAATATGGCTATTCCACAAGCGTGGAGACAGCCATTCAGTGTTAGTGTGGCCGTGAGGCCGCGGCCAAACACTACGATTTAAAAAGGGGGAGACCCCACCCTCAATGGTGACGTCAGTGCCGGATCGGCCACTCAGAAGCTCAGAGGGCGGGAGTATTCCTGTCGCCCTCGCCGTTCAGAAGGCCGATATAGTCGATCCGGTGTATGGTGTTTTCTCCCGGGGTGATACCTATTGACCTCACAGTGTTGATTGTCTTCACTAAGTTCACTCGACGTGGAGACACTGTATCGGACTGCAACACAACAGGGTGGCTCATTATTGATACATGTCGCTCTGAGGTGATATCCAAACCCATAAGCCACCAGATTGATTTGGGGGACACGGGTCTGTACCATTGATACCTTCTTACCCAGTTTCCTGTGACATGACCTATATGTTTATCAGTCCACTGTCTACAGGGCTGGTTAATTTTAGTAACTCACATTACCACTGGGAGTTCTCCCACCATCCTTTTGCTTTTTAATAGACTTAATAAAATTGAGTTTTATTTGCACACTTCTTTTTCACTGTGACCATATATTATTTGAGAAGTGGAACCTTTTTCTACATAATCCCGTGATCACTGTTATGGGGGTCTGTGGCTGACACTGTTATGGGGAGATCTGTGGATGGCACTGTTATGGGGGGATCTGTGGATGACACACTGTTATGGGGGATCTGTGGATGACACTGTTATGGGGGGGATCTGTGAATGGCACTGTTATGGTGGGATCTGTGGAGGAGAGACTGTTATGGGGGTCTATGGCTGACACCTGTTATAGTGGATCTGTGGATGGCACGCTGTTATGGGGGATCTGTGGATGACACTGTTATGGGGAGATCTGTGGATGACACTGTTATGGGGGGATCTGTGGATGACACTGTTATGGGGGGATCTGTGGATGACACTGTTATGGGGGATCTGTGTCTGACACTGTTATGGGGGATCTGTGTCTGACACTGTTATGGGGGATCTGTGGCTGACACAGTTATGGGCGAGTCTGTGGCTGACACAGTTATGGGCGAGTCTGTGGCTGACACTGTTATGGGGGGTCTGTGGCTGACACTGTTATGGGGGTATCTGTGGATGACACTGTTATGGGGGATCTGTGGCTGACACTGTTATGGGGGATCTGTGGCTGACACTGTTATGGGGGATCTGTGGCTGACACTGTTATGGGGGATCTGTGGCTGACACTGTTATGGTGGGGGTCTGTGGCTGACACTGTTATGGTGGGATCTGTAGAGGAGAGACTGTTATGGGGGTCTATGGACTGACACTGTTATGGGGGATCTGTGGATGGCACACTGTTATGGGGGATCTGTGGATGGCACTGTTATGGTGGGATCTGTGGAGGAGAGACTGTTATGGGGGTCTATGGCTGACACTGTTATGGGGGATCTGTGTATGGCACACTGTTATGGGGGATCTGTAAATGGCACTGTTATGGTGGGATCTGTGGAGAAGAGACTGTTATGGGGGTCTATGGCCGACACTGTTATGGAGGATCTGTGGATGGCACACTGTTATGGGGGATCTGTAGATGGCACTGTTATGGGTGGGTCTGTGGCTGACACTGTTATGGGTGGGTCTGTGGCTGACACTGTTATGGGGGGGGGGTTGTGTCTGACACTGTTATGGGGGGGGTCTGTGGCTGACACTGTTATGGGGATATCTGTGGATGACATTGTTATGGTGGGGGGGTCTGTGGCTGACACTGTTATGGGGGGGTCTGTGGCTGACACTGTTATGAGAGATCTGTGGATGACACTGTTATGGGGGTGGTCTGTGGCTGATACTTATGGGGGTCTGTGGCTGACACTTATGGGGGTCTGTGGCTGACACTTATGGGGGTCTGTGGCTGTCATCCACAGATCCCCCCATAACAGTGTCGCTGTTTAGTGTGATTGTAATGGCAGTGGGGCCCGGTGCAGTCACTGTATTGCACCGGGCCCCCTCAGTGGAGTAATACTGTGAATAACTGTAATAATAATAACGATCTTCACTTCTTCACTTACTACATGGTGAGGCAGGAGGCCAGGCGGCCAGGCACAGGTAGCGTAACTCACTACGTCATGCACCATTCATGAAGTGGGCGGAGCAGGAGCATCACGTAGTGAGTTACGCTACCAGTGCCTTGCCGCCCGCCCGCCCGGTCCCTGCCTCACCATGTACTAAGTGAAGAAGTGAAGATCGTTATTATTATTCCAGTTATTCACAGAATTACTACTCTGAGCGGGGCCGGTGCAATACAGTGACTGCACCGGGCCCCGCTGCCATTACAATAGGATGCCGCACATGTAGTGTCCGTGGAGTGTGTGCCGCACAAGCGCACTTGAAAAATCGGCACACACGCACGGACACCACGCACATAGTTATTTTATTAGTATAGATGAAGCATAACTGACCTGTGTCCTTTATTCTCTGGGTCAGTATAATTACAAGATACCACATTTGTATAGTTTTTTTTGTGTTTTAATACTGAAAAAAAAAAAAAAACTTTGGGAAAAAAATGTTGTTTTTTACATCACCATATTCTGACCCCCATAACTTTTTTAAACTTATGTCTACGGCGCTGTATGCACCACATTTTTTGCAGGACGAGCTGTAGTTTTTATTGATACCATTTTGGAGTGTGTGTGACTTTTTGATCACATTTTATTCAAATTTTTTGGGCACGTGAAGTGAAGTGATGAAGAAATGGAAAATCTGCCATTTTGACCTTTTTTCCAATACGCCATAAATATTTCTATATTTTAATAGTATGGGTGTTTTTGGACTCGGTAATGAGCATCATGTTTATTTTTTATTGTTTATGTATTTATTTATTTATTCTAGGAAAAGGAGGGTAATTTCAATTTTTATATTTTTTTAAAGTAATTTTTAAACTTTTTTTTACTCTTTGTACTCCTCTAGGAGGCTACAATATTCAGTAGTTAGGTTTATTTAAGCTTATACTGTAGTTCCAGTTCCACTATAAGCTCAATTTCGAGTTGTCCTTTGTTGGCCTGCCACCTGCAGGCCTCCATAGGAACTGCATCTCTAAGTCGCTGGGTCTCTTTAGAACGAAGGACCGACGATTCCAGGTTTTTCACCATTTAGATGCTATGGTCATGTTTGGCCATGGCATCTAATGGGTTAAATACCTGCAATTGTCAATATTGCTGGTTGCCGACATTAGCTGCGGGCCTCTGCTATTTGAATATTTAAGGACCCTCCCAGCGCCATACATGTATGTCTAAGGGTTAAATATCTGGGTCATGGCATCAATAAACAGCCTAATTAGGTGTAGAAGAGTTAGTAGATAAGCAGGCACTTCACATCTTCTCACTCCTTTTCTGAAAAAACCCCTCCATGTCACAATCAGAGAGTAAATATTGTCATTTTCGCTTTATAAGATGCACTGATCATAAAATGCACCTAGGTTTTAGAGGAGGAAAATCAGGGAAAAAATGTAATTAGACCACGATCAAACCCCCAGTCTTCATCAGACTCTCAAATTAGACTCCCAATCTTCGTAGCACTGCATCAGGTCATAGTGCTTGTGCTACTAGTCAGGACCATGCAGTGCAGCACCTGGAGAAGACTTTGAGAGTAAAAACTTGCATCTTATAAAGTGAAAAACACGGTATGTTTTCTGACTGATGATGTGGGTTGATAACACACACAGAAGTCCATACAAACACAGAAATGCAACAGCACTCTGCAACAAGAGCTCTGCCCAAGATGGGAGCTATAAGAGGACATTAGTGATATCGCATGCAAACAGTGGAGACATTAGTTTACATTTTGATCAAAAGGTAGTAAGCCCACTCACCCCGACACGGTTGTCTCCTAGAGTGGGTACTAACACTAAATCTGACCTGCTATGGGCCATGACAGCCACATAAAATCCTCCTAACGCTAAGTCCTACCTGTTATGGGCCACGACAGCCACATAAAATCCAGGGAGTGTGAGCCCAGCATGCACGCTGGGATAGACCTTACTTATTAACCCCTTCTGGTGCTGCAACAGCCTCCATTAGATCCAGGGATGCAGGTACCAACATGCATGCCGAGCCCACTGTGCACTCCTCCTGGAGCCAGATGGCTACTAGCAGGCAATGTGAGTACACATTCAGCTTTATACTCACACTGATTAAAAACCAGCATCTAGGCAGAAAACTAGTCAGGTGTGCACGACTGAAAAGGAGGTCGCCACACCTCCAACACATACTAAACAGAAACACAAGGGGGTTTTAGTCAGCACTCCCTGAATGCAGGTGCATATAGCTATGGCAACTATACACACAAACACAGAAATGCAACAGCACTCTGCAACAAGAGCTCTGCCCAAGATGGGAGCTATAAGAGGACATTAGTGATATCGCATGCAAACAGTGGAGACATTAGTTTACATTTTGATCAAAGGTAGTAAGCCCACTCACCCCGACACGGTTGTCTCCTAGAGTGGGTACTAACACTAAATCTGACCTGCTATGGGCCATGACAGCCACATAAAATCCTCCTAACGCTAAGTCCTACCTGTTATGGGCCACGACAGCCACATAAAATCCAGGGAGTGTGAGCCCAGCATGCACGCTGGGATAGACCTTACTTATTAACCCCTTCTGGTGCTGCAACAGCCTCCATTAGATCCAGGGATGCAGGTACCAACATGCATGCCGAGCCCACTGTGCACTCCTCCTGGAGCCAGATGGCTACTAGCAGGCAATGTGAGTACACATTCAGCTTTATACTCACACTGATTAAAAACCAGCATCTAGGGCAGAAAAACTAGTCAGGTGTGCACGACTGAAAAGGAGGTCGCCACACCTCCAACACATACTAAACAGAAACACAAGGGGGGGTTTTAGTCAGCACTCCCTGAATGCAGGTGCACATAGCTATGGCAACTATACATACAAACACAGAAATGCAACAGCACTCTGCAACAAGAGCTCTGCCCAAGATGGGAGCTATAAGAGGACATTAGTGATATTGCATGCAAACAGTGGAGACATTAGTTTACATTTTGATCAAAAGGTAGTAAGCCCACTCACCCCGACACGGTTGTCTCCTAGAGTGGGTACTAACGCTGACCCTGGGTTCAGACCTGAGCGTTCTAAAAACGCGCGTTTTACGCGCGCGTATTTCAGCGCGTTTTTGCAAATAGGAAACGCGCGTAAGACGCGCGTTCTTGTGATTGACTACTGTGGTGTCAATCACAAAACGCGCGTCAAGCGCCCCAAAAGAAGCTCAAGTACTTGTTTATGCGTTGGCGTTTTAGCCGTTCAAGCGCTGCTGTAAACGCTCAAGTGTGAACCACTCCCATAGGATGCATTGGTTTTAATCTGTTGAGCGTTTTACAGCGCGTTTGAACGCGCTGTAAAACGCTCAGGTGTGAACCCAGGGTAAATCTGACCTGCTATGGGCCATAATAGCCACACAGAAGTCCATGTTACCCCTTCCCCTGGGGTCATGTACAGTTATATAGGATCTATGCCTCTGCTCCTCTCAATGCAACCTATTAGCACCTCACCCACTGACTCCCATCATCTATTCATGCTGGCTGGGATTATACCCAGCTGTAGGTGAGAGGGGCTGCTTCAACCTGCTTTGTCTTAGGGCTCATGCACATGGCTGTTGACCCGGCCGTGGCCGTATTGCGGCCTTCAAATGCAATATGCCAGACCAACAAGGGAAAAGTCTCTCTGAGGTCATGGTGTGAGTATAGGTAGGCCGAGAGGGAAAACACAGTTTTTGGTTTACTCACAGTTTTGTCGTCCCTGGGCAGGCCTGCACAGTTAACGGAGGAGAAAAGCACTGGATTCTCCGGGGCACACTCGGATGTAAGGGACACGGGCCAGGTGGTGGCTGAGGTGCCCTTGGTGACAGTTACATCCAAAAGTAATACAGTTTCTCATATCAATGGAGGCAGAATATAGTAAGTCCACAGTTCACAGGCTTTTTATGTGTACAGCTGCGTATCAGGCATAGAGTAAAAAAGTCAGTATTTCGGATCTGCAGCTCTTGCCTGTTACTAATCCCCAAACAAGGTGATTTGCAGTTTTCTTAACTTCCACTTCAGTGCTTTCTAGCAGATGGCCTTTCTGCTCTCAGAATTTAAAGTGGTGAGGATGCCGGTGGCTCTATGTCCTACACCGAATACAAAGGTGCCTGGAAAGCTCTATAAAACGGCTGATATACTCCTTTGTCTTTCTTATATAAAAATAGTCCTTTCTCTTGTTACTTGTAAAACTTGTCACTGGTCACTCCAGAGCAATAAACTGTAGAAGTGAATCTCACCATTCCTGGCTTTTTGCTTACTTCTTTGGCTTTTATGATTTAGATTCCTCCTTGATTTCTATGGACCATGGGGCCCACGAAAGCTGAGAGAGAGGGGCTCTCTCCTGCCCCCTCTCCTCTCCCCAGCTACAACATGTCTGTACTTCTTGACTCTAGGCTTTAGACTCAAAGACTCCCCTGACTCAAAGAACTACCAAGAACTAGACCTGAGCTGGTCTATATATACAGTTGCAAGAAAAAGTATGTGAACCCTTTGGAATTATATGGATTTCTGCAAAATTGGTCATAAAATGTGATCTGATCTTCATCTAAGTCACAACAATAGACAATCACAGTCTGCTTAAACTAATAACACACAAATAATTAAATGTAACCATGTTTTTATTGAATAGTGTTGATCACGAATTTTCGAATTGCGAAGTTTAATTGCGAATATCAGCACTTCGAGAATTCGCGAATATTTAGAATATCGCTAAATATATTCGCAATTGCGAATATTCGCTTTATGCGAATTTTTTATATGCAAATTTTCGCATGCAAGAAAATAATGTCATAGAATAATGGCATAAAAATTCGCATAAATTAGCATAAAAATTCGCATAAGCTGGTATTTAAAAGGTATCTTTTAAATGCCAGTTTATGCGAATTTTTATGCTAATGTATGCAAATTTTTATGCTAATGTATGCGAATTTTTATGCTAATTTTCGCAAACAAGAAAATAATGTCTGGAGATTACGAATTTGCGAATTTTCGAATATATGGCGAATATTCGCCCAAATATTCGCGAAATATCACAAATTCGAATATTGCCCCTGCCGCTCATCACTATTATTGAACACACCATGTAAACATTCACAGTGCAGGTGGAAAAAGTATATTAAATCCCTAGACAAATGACATCTTCAAGAGCTAATTGGAGTGAGGTGTCAGCCAACTGGAGTCCAATCAATGCGATGAGATTGGAGCTGTTGGTTACAGCTGCCCTGCCCTATAAAAAACACACACCAGTTCTGGGTTTGCTTTTCCCAAGAAGCATTGCCTGATGTGAATGATGCCTCGCACAAAAGAGCTCTCAGAAGACCTACGATTAAGAATTGTTGACTTGCATAAAGCTGGAAAGGGTTATAAAAGTATCTCCAAAAGCCTTGCTGTTCATCAGTCCACGGTAAGACAAATTGTTTATAAATGGAGAAAGTTCAGCACTGCTGCTACTCTCCCTAGGAGTGGCCGTCCTGTAAAGATGACTGCAAGAGCACAGCGCAGACTGCTCAATGAGGTGAAGAAGAATCTAGAGTGTCAGCTAAAGACTTACAAAAGTCTCTGGCATATGCTAACATCCCTGTTAGCGAATCTACGAAACATAAAACACTAAACAAGAATGGATTTTATTGGAGAATACCACAGAGGAAGCAACTGCTGTCCAAAAAAAAAACATTGCTGCACATTTACAGTTTGCACAAGAGCACCTGGATGTTCCACAGCAGTACTGGCAAAATATTCTGTGGACAGATGAAACCAAAGTTGAGTTGTTTGGAAGAAACACACAACACTATGGGCCAGATTTATCATTACTCTTGCAGTTCACTCCACTTTCAAAGAAGGCGTATGTGTATTTGAGTCATGTCAAATTTATCATGGGCTCTTTCAGAGGTTGATAAATCTGGTGTATTTCTGGTTCCTAGTTGTATTTTGGCTTTGTCTTTGGAAAAGTCGCAATTTTAAAAAAGTGATTTTGTCAAACATAAGCATGGTCATGAGTGGAGTGAGTTTGCGCAATTTTTTGCGACTTTTTGCGATAACGGCGTTACTATGAACGCCCATTAGCAATAATCTGTACAATTATTGGCCCTTTTAACCTCTTTCCGACCGCCTAACGCAGGATTGCGTCCTGCGGGCGGTCGGTTCATTCCTCTTTGACGCGCGGGCGCGTCATCTCGCGAGACGCGAGATTTCCTGTGAACGCGTGCGCGCGTTCAGAGGATCGAATCGGGAAGAAGTTAAACTACAGCCTGCCAGCGCTGATCATGCGCTGGCAGGCTGTAGAAGTTAAAAAAAATGGCATATCAGACGCTGTTTTGTTAACAGCGTCTGATATGCTTGCTGTTCGTTCCTTTGGTGGTCCCTTTTGCTTGGGACCACCAAAGGAAACTTTTGTAAGTGCACCAATCACCACACAGACCCCCCATCCACCCCCACCCCGTCACTGATTAACCCCTGATTAACCCCGATTAACCCCTAATCACCCCCTGTCACAAATCACCCCCCAGTAAGGCTCATTCAGACGTCCGTATGTGTTTTGCGGATCCATGGATCCGCAAAACACGGACACCGGCAATGTGCTTTCCGCATTTTGCGGATCCGCATATTGCCAGAACTATATAGAAAATGCCTTTTCTTGTCCGCAATTGCGGACAAGAATAGGACATGCTCTATCTTTTGCGGAGCTGCGGCCGGATGTTTGGGGGCCGAAACCCGGAAGTTTGTGGCCGCAGCTCCGCAAATGCTGATGCGGCGAGCGCATAGTGTGCTCTCCGCATCACCGCCAGCCCCATTCACACTGAATGGGTCCGCATCTATTCCGCAGAATTGCGGAATAGATGCGTGACATTTTTACGGACGTGTGAATGGGGCCTTACTACTTTTTTTTTGCACATTTTTGGCAGAGATTTTTCATCCACATTGATCGATGCGAATGAGGAAATCTGTGCCGTTCATTTTTTTTTTCATCCCAGAGGCTGAACGGAAAAAAATCTCATTACCCGTATGCTCAATATAAGGAGAATCGCAGAAACTCCTAATGCTGGCCATACGTGTAATGATTATGGAGACCCTCAAATGCCAGGGCAGTACAAACACCTCACATGTGACCCCATTTTAGAAAGAAGACACCCCAAGGTATTCCGTGAGGGGTATGGTGAGTTCATGTAAAATTTAATTTTTTGTCACAAGTTAGTGGAATATGAGACTTTATAAATAAAAATATATATATATCAATTTCCGCTAACTTGTGCCAAAAAAAAAAATTTCTGTGAACTCGCCATACCCCTCACAGAATACCTTGGGGTATCTTCTTTTCACAATGGGGTCACATGTGGGGTATTTATACTGCCCTGGCATTTTAGGGGCCCTAAAGTGTGAGAATCCATATGCGTCAAAATGCCCTGTGAAATCCTAAAGGTACTCATTGGAATTTGGGCCCCTTTGTGCATTTTGGCTGCAAAAAAGTGGCACACATGTGGTATCACCGTACTCAGGAGAAGTAGGGCAATGAGTTTTGGGGTGTATTTTTATATATACACATACTTTGTGTGAGAAATATCTCTGTAAATGACAACTTTGTATAAAAAGTTGTCATTTACAGAGATATTTCTCACACCCTATTTCTCACAAAAACGAACGGCACAGATTTCCTCATTCGCATCGATCGATGTGGATGAAAAATTCTCTGCCAAAAAATATGCAAGAAAAAAAAGAGGGGCCTGGCGATTGCCAGGACATAGGGGCTCCGCCCAAACATCCATACCCACTTCAGCTCCTATGTCCTGGCAAACGTGATTTCTCCATTCACATCGTGTGTGAGGTGGTGTTGTCACTAAAGTGCAGGAAACGCAGGATGGTCTCAAAACGTGTCCTGGACATGGCAGCAGAGTACATTGGCATGTGATGAATTGGGTTCGTGGACCAATATGACCGCAATTCATGTTTTTGGTTATGCCCAGAAAAGTTCTAAATTCAGAAACTTGGACTGGTTTCCACCGGAAAGGCTGGGCATAAGAGCTTCCCGGGTTGTCGAGAAATAAGAGCTTCCCGGGTTGGCGATAAATTGAGTGGCATATCTGTTTGTTTCTGCCACGACTAGGTCATAGAGCTCCGCAGTGAAAAACAGCTCAAAAACCCCAGCGCCAATCCTATCTGAGCTGTTTCCACCGAACTCCTGACTGGGCGGTGAAAGGGGAACTAATGGTGCGGCTGAAGTTGGGGGCTGCCAATCAGGATTTGCCAGCACCTCAGGGACTCTAGGGGCTCTACGGGCCTGTCTGCGCGGTGGCTGCGACGGGAAACTACTGCACGTGCCACCGTACCAGCTTCTACTGCCCTTCTGGTGCTCGCCACTTCACCATGTTGTACGGCAGTGCTGGTACTAGGTCCAGGATGGGCTGCGCTGCTGGTGTATGCCTCACCACGTAATCCGGCAGCGCCAGCCCCACTCTGCTGCCCTTGAAGCGGATCCTGCGCAACCTGCGGTCTAGCAACACGGGGCCGGGTACGCCTGGTTCTATCAGGGACCTCAACCTCCGCGTCCGAACTTTGGGTCAGACTGCCACTGCTCTCTACAGAGCATTCTTCTTCGTATTCTGACCCGCTAGATTCGTCAGATGAGGGTTCCCATTCCTCATCCGACTGGGTTAGAATCCTGTAGGCCTCTTCAGAGGAATACCCCTTGTTTGACATTTGGGCGTCTAAATTTAGGGGGTATTCCCTGAGACTACCCAAGAAAAAAAGCAAGCCTGTCTTACAATTGAGAGGGTAGCGAAGTACAGAAGCCGCTGCGATGGATAAAAAAGATCAAAACTGAGATATTTCTCTCACCCAGCATGGGTATATGTAAAAATACACCCCAAAACACATTGCCCTACTTCTCCTGAGTACGGCGATACCACATTAGTGACACTTTTTTGCAGCCTGGGGTGCACAAAGGGGCCCAAATTCCAACGAGTACCTTTAGGTTTTACAGGATTGCTCAAAATTTAGCCCCCCCAAAATGCCAGAACAGTACAAACACCCCACAAATGACCCCATTTTGGAAAGAAGACACCCCAATGTATTCGCTGAGGGGCATAGTGAGTCCATGAAAAATTGAACTTTTTGTCAAAAGTTAGCAGAAAGGGAGACTTTGTGAGAAAAACAATAAAAAATCAATTTCCGCTAACTTGTGCCAAAAAAAAATCTTCTATGAACTCGCCATGCCCCTCACGGAATACCTTGGGGTGTCTTCTTTCCAAAATGGGGTCACATGTGGGGTATTTATACTGCCCTGGCATTTTAGAGGCCCTAAAGCGTGAGAAGAAAATGCGTAAAAATGCCCTCCTAAAAGGTACTCATTGATTTTAGGGCCCCTTTGCACATCTTGGCTGCAACAAAGTGTCACACATGTGGTATCGCCGTACTCAGAGAGAAATATGTTTTGGGTGTATTTACATATACCCATGCTGGGTGAGAGAAATATCTCTGTAAATTGACAACTTTGTATAAAAATTTTTAAAAAGTTGTCATTTACAGAGATATTTCTCACACACACAGTATGGGTATATGTAAAAATACACCCCAAAACACATTGCCCTACTTCTCCTGAGTAAGGTGATACCACATGTGTGACACTTTTTTGCAGCCAAGATGCGCAAAGGGGCCCTAATTCCAATGAGTACCTTTAGGATTTCACAGGGCATTTTTACGCATTTTGGATTCTCACGCTTTAGGGCCCCTAAAATGCCAGGGCAGTATAAATACCCCACATGTGACCCCATTTTGGAAAGGAGACACCCCAAGGTATTCTGTGAGGGGCATGGCGAGTTCCCAGAATTTTTTTTTTTTTTGGCACAAGTTAGACCTCCACCACACCACCTGAGAAATTGTACAACATTTCCAAAACTATAGCCATTCTATTATATGTATACATATTTTATGCTCTGAAAGGGGGACCTTTGTACTCTGTTTTATATCTCTTGAAAAATTTTCAATAAAAACTTATTGAACGATAAAGAATCAGTGTGGAATCCGCATGTTTTTGGGTTTTTGTCAGCACCAAAAATTGGGTTTTGTGCATTTTTTACGCGTTTTGATGTGTTTTATTTATGCATCTTATTTTAACCAATGGGTGTTCACTTCAATACAAAGCTGCATTTTTAGCTTGAGGTTTTTGATACGGATCTGCAACAAAAAACGCATGGACTTGAAGCAGTTTTTTTTCTGCATCCTATTCCTTTCAATGGGAAATTCAGTACTGATTCTGCCCCATGATAGGACATGCTGCTTCTTTTTTCCACCCTTCTTTTTAACAAGTGTAAAAAAAAGTAGTCTGTGTAGAGGTGAGGGTGTATGGGGAGTAGCCTGTGAGAGGGGCATGGGAGACAGCCTGTGTGAGAAAGGGGAACAGTCTGTGAGAGAGGGGTCATAAGTAGTGTTGAGCGCGAATATTCGAAAAGCGAATTTTTTTAGCGAATATCGGCACTTCGCTAATTCGCGAATATTTCGAATATAGCGCTATAAATTCGCTATTTCGAATATTCGTTTTTTTTTTTTTTTTTTTTAGTTATATTTTTTTCTTTCCCACTTCCCAAAAGTAGTTCTTACCTGTCATGAGGATTCCTGGCTTCCTGGCTGCTCCAGTCAGTGCCCGTTGCCGCTTCTGCCGACTTCCGTGCTCATGGAGCGCCCCTTCCATGGGAAAATCTCTATATACTAAAATGTACTGTCGGATTTGAGGAATTACGCTGAAATCGCAATGCGATTAATTCAAGTTATATTAATCGCATTGCGATTACAACTTAGCACTGCTATCTTACATAGGCTAGAATTAACGAATATGGAATATATAGCTATGCACTAGCAGTGCTAAGTTGAAATCGCAATGCGAATACTTTAAGTTAAATTAATCGCATTGCGATTTCAACTTAGCACTGCTGCTATATTCCATATTCGTTAACTTCGTTAATTCTAGCAAGCTGACCCATTATAAACCCAGTTCTAAGTTGAAATCGCAATGCGATTAATATAACTTGAATTAATCGCATTGCGATTTCAACGTAATTCCTCAAATCCGACAGTACATTTTAGTATATGGAGACGTTCCCATGGTGATGGGGACGCTCCATGAGCACAGAAGTTATGGTTGGCTTGGTAGAATTAGCTGAATAGCTGAATATGACGAATGTATTCGTCATATTCCTCAAAACGAAGATAACGAAGTATTCTACATCTTCGCTTTAGCTACCTATTCGTCTCGTCATCGTCAACTTCGCTATTCGCTAATTCTAGCAATCAAATAGGAAGGTTGACTTACCAGACAGCTGTGTTAAATTCGCTATGCGATTTTTTTTTTTTTAATAAATAGAATACTTATAATAATATTATCATATCAAGTAATATAATTATTGTATTAAAAAAAAAATCGCATAGCGAATTTAACACAGTTGTCTCTATAGTCAACCTTCCTATTTGATTGCTAGAATTAGCGAGGTTGACGAATAGGTTGCTAAAACGAAGATGTAGAATACTCGCTATCTTCGCTTTTGAGGAATATGACGAATACATTCGCCATATTCGTCATCCTCGCTAATTCTAGATATGAAACCAATAGGAAAGTAGCCTTATACAAATCGCAATATGCGATTATTTAAATCGCATTTTAATCGCGATAACTAGAAAATGACGTAATATTCGATTTCGACGAATACGAAACGAATATTCATTCGAATATTCGCGAATTTCGTCGAAATCGAATATGGCACCTGCCGCTCATCACTAGTCATAAGTAGCAGTCTGTATGGAGTAGTCTGTGTAGAGGAGGGGACAGCCTGTGAGAACGTGGAGCATAAGATGCAGCCTTTATGAGAGATGATGTGTGGAGCAGTCTGTGTGTGTTGGCTGCAGATTAATCAGGTCTCCATCAGGCATAGCTCGAGGAACAATGGTGCATTATAAGCATTATTCCAACAGTGTATGTGTTGGGGGCATAGCAAACTGTGTGAGAGTTGAGGCATGAAGGGCAGTCTTTTTCTAAGAGGGAGGACCATGGAAATTGTATGTGAGAGAGGGAGGAATGGGGTATGTGAAGAGCAGCCTGTTTGAGAGAGGTGGCTTGGGGAGCAGTATGTGTAACAGAGTGAGGCACAGGGAGCAGTTTGTGTGTGAAAGGAGGTATCAGGAGCAGTCTGTGTTACAGAGGAGGTATGGGGAGCAGTCTGTGTCACAGAGGAGGTATGGGGAGAAGTCTGTGTTACAGAGGAGGTATGGGGAGCAGTCTGTGTTACAGAGGAGGTATGGGGAGCAGTCTGTGTTACAGAGGAGGTATGGGGAGCAGTCTGTGTCACAGAGGAGGTATGGGGAGCAGTCTGTGTTACAGAGGAGGTATGGGGAGCAGTCTGTGTCACAGGGAGGTATGGGGAGAAGTCTGTGTTACAGAGGAGGTATGGGGAGCAGTCTTGTGTCACAGAGGAGGTATGGGGAGAAGTCTGTGTTACAGAGGAGGTATGGGGAGCAGTCTGTGTTACAGAGGAGGTATGGGGAGCAGTCTGTGTCACAGAGGAGGTATGGGGAGCAGTCTGTGTCACAGAGGAGGTATGGGGATCAGTCTGTGTCACAGAGGAGGTATGGGGAGCAGTCTGTGTTACAGAGGAGGTATGGGGAGCAGTCTGTGTTACAGAGGAGGTATGGGGAGAAGTCTGTGTTACAGAGGAGGTATAGGGAGCAGTCTGTGTCACAGGGGAGGTATGGGGAGCAGTCTGTGTTACAGAGGAGGTATAGGAGCAGTCTCGTGTCACAGAGGAGGTATGCGGAGCATTCTGTGTTAGAGAGGAGGTATGGAGAGCAGTCTGTGTCACAGAGGAGGTATGGGGAGCAATCTGTGAGAAAGACAGGGGCATAGAGAGCAGTCTGTTTAACCTAAGGGAACATGGGGACCAAAGGGGTTGTCTTACCTCAGACATTGGGTGCATATAACTAGAATACAGTATGTCCCCAATGTCTGATAGGTGCAGGTCTCAGAGGTGGGAACCTATCTTTAGAACAGAGCCTGCAATGTGAAGGACGACATACCATGCATACGTGGCTGCCCTCCATTATTTCCTATGGGAGAGCCGCCAGCCTCATAGAAGTCAATGGAGTGGTGCCTGCTCTTGCCATTCATTTCAATGAGACTGCAGAAAATAGCCGAGCGCACCACTCAGCTATTTTTGGTGCTCCCATACGAAAGAATGTAGGGCGGCTGCACATACATGGAGCACCATCCTTCACTTTGCGGGCTCTATTCTAAAGATAAGTGTGGGTCCCAGAGGTAGGACCTGCACCTATCAAACATTGGGGGCATATCCTAGCGATATGTCCCCAATGTCTGAGGTGAGGCAACCCCTTTAACCGCTCCCGGACCGCCGCACGCAGGATCGCGTTCTGCGGGGCGGCCGGGCTCTTCTGATCGGACGCATCTACGCGTGATCTCGCGAGACGCGAGATTTCGCATAGATGCGCCCGCGCATGCGCAGATCGCGCACGGCAAAAGCGCAGGGAGAGTTGGTCATCAGCCTGCCAGCCAATCGGCAGCGCTGGCGGGCTGATGACTTTTAGAAAACGAATGAGAAACCATTTAACCCATCATATTTGTAAATATGATGGATTAAATGACTTCTGTGCCCTCTCCTGGGTCCTTTTCGTCGGTTGGACCCAGGAGAGAGCACACCTACTGTGAGTACACCCAAGCACCAAACACTAGCCCCTGATCAGCCCCCCATCACCCAAATTAACCCCTTGGTCACCCCTTTCATCACCTGTCAATCAGCTAGTGAAAGGGAAAAAAGTGATCAGTGTAAACTGTCACTTTTTTTTTCACTAGGATTGACTTTTAGGTTTACATTACTTTAGGCCCCTTTGGTAGGTAGTTAGCGTTAGCGCCCAGCCCACCGCACTCACTGGTTCGCTGATTAGCGTAGCGCTAATCAGCGCTTGTACTTTATAGTATCTGTAAGTGATCAGAACCGATCACGGTCAGATATATAATAGTACTAGTGTCACTTAGTTCGCCCTCCACCCCAAACGCAGTGTTTGCCCGATCAGACCTGATCGGTCGCCCACACCTGCGTTCACCCACACCCGCCTCGCCGCAGTGACAAAAAAATTTTTTTTGTAATCACTGCACAATCCTTCACTAGCGCTGCGGCGATAAAAAAATCAGTTTTGATCTTTTTATCCATCGCAGCGGCTTCTGTACTTCGCTACCCTCTCAATTGTAAGACAGGCTTGCTTTTTTCTTGGGTAGTCTCAGGGAATACCCCTAAATTTAGACGCCCAAATGTCAAACAAGGGGTATTCCTCTGAAGAGGCCTACAGGATTCTAACCCAGTCGGATGAGGAATGGGAACCCTCATCTGACGAATCTAGCGGGTCAGAATACGAAGAAGAATGCTCTGTAGAGAGCAGTGGCAGTCTGACCCAAAGTTCGGACGCGGAGGTTGAGGTCCCTGATAGAACCAGGCGTACCCGGCCCCGTGTTGCTAGACCGCAGGTTGCGCAGGATCCGCTTCAAGGGCAGCAGAGTGGGGCTGGCGCTGCCGGATTACGTGGTGAGGCATACACCAGCAGCGCAGCCCATCCTGGACCTAGTACCAGCACTGCCGTACAACATGGTGAAGTGGCGAGCACCAGAAGGGCAGTAGAAGCTGGTACGGTGGCACGTGCAGTAGTTTCCCCGTCGCAGCCACCGCGCAGACAGGCCCGTAGAGCCCCTAGAGTCCCTGAGGTGCTGGCAAATCCTGATTGGCAGCCCCCAACTTCAGCCGCACCATTAGTTCCCCTTTCACCGCCCAGTCAGGAGTTCGGGTGGAAACAGCTCAGATAGGATCGGCGCTGGGGTTTTTGAGCTGTTTTTCACTGCGGAGCTCTATGACCTAGTCGTGGCAGAAACAAACAGATATGCCACTCAATTTATCGCCAACCCGGGAAGCTCTTATTTCTCGACAACCCGGGAAGCTCTTATGCCCAGCCTTTCCGGTGGAAACCAGTCCAAGTTTCTGAATTTAGAACTTTTCTGGGCATAACCAAAAACATGAATTGCGGTCATATTGGTCCACGAACCCAATTCATCACATGCCAATGTACTCTGCTGCCATGTCCAGGACACGTTTTGAGACCATCCTGCGTTTCCTGCACTTTAGTGACAACACCACCTCACACACGATGTGAATGGAGAAATCACGCTTGCCAGGACATAGGAGCTGAAGTGGGTATGGATGTTTGGGCGGAGCTCCTATGTCCTGGCAATCGCCAGGCCCCTCTTTTTTCTTGCATATTTTTGGCAGAGAATTTTTCATCCACATCGATCGATGCGAATGAGGAAATCTGTGCCGTTCGCTTTGTGAGAAATAGGGTGTGAGAAATATCTCTGTAAATGACAACTTTTTATACAAAGTTGTCATTTACAGAGATATTTTTCACACCCAGTAGGGTATATGTAAAAATACACCCCAAAACACATTGCCCTACTTCTCCTGAGTACAGCGATACCACATGAGTGACACTTTTTGCATCCAAGATGCGCAAATGGGCCCTAAATCCAATGAGTACCTTTAGGATTTTTACAGGGCATTTTTACGCATTTGGATTCTCACGCTTTAGGGGCCCCTAAAATGCCAGGGCAGTATAAATACCCCACAAGTGACCCCATTTCGGAAAGAAGACACCCCAAGGTATTCTGTGAGGGGTATGGTGAGTTCATGTAAAATTGTATTTTTGGCACAAGTTAGTAGAATATGAGACTTTGTAAAAAATAAATAAAATCAATTTCCGCTAACTTGTGACAAAAATAAAAACTTCCATGAATTCACTATGCCCCTCAGTGAATACCTTAGGGTGTCTACTTTCGGAAATGGGGTCATTTATGGGGTATTTCTACTGTCTGGGCATTGTAGTACGTCAGGAAACAGGACAGGTGCTCAGAAAGTCAAAGTGCGGAAATTCACTTTTTGCACCATAGTTTGTAAACGCTATAACTTTTACCAAAACCAATAAATATACACTTATTGCATTTTTTTATCAAAGACATGTAGAACAATAAATTTAGAGAAAAATTTTTAGAGAAATGTAGTTTTATTTGACAAATTTTCCAACATAAAGTGAAAAATATCATTTTTTTGCAAAAATTTCATCAAAAAAGTAAAATATCAAAAAAAGTAAAAATGTCAGCAAGAAAGAAATAGCACCAAATGAAAGCTCTATTAGTGAGAAGAAAAGGAGGTAAAATTCATTTGGGTGGTAAGTTGTATGACGGAGCAATAAACGGTGAAAGTAGTGTAGTGCAGAATTGAAAAAAGTGGCCTGGTCTTTAAGGGTGTTTAAGCTAGGGGGGGCTGATGTGGTTAAGTCTAACATTTCTTGAGATCTTACTCCACCATGTATACCTTCCCTACATTGCAGCAAAAAGTCTCAGTTGCTAAATGTGGTTTAAATCAGCTGGACGCGCCCACATTCCCACCTACTAGTCTTTGTAACTAGTGAGCAGGGAAGTTGGGTATCTGGATATTATGCCTTCTCAACTGGGTGATAGAAAACAGTGGTAAAAGGACCCATGACGTATGGGTACATCATGGGTCCGGTCCCTAAGGATGGCGCCCGCTCCAGCCTGCGGGCGCAATCGCTGCGGGGGTCTGGCTGTTTCCTGTAGCTGACCCACACGGCTAATGACGCGATCAAGTGGCTAAGGTAAGTTAAGTTTTTTTATTTTAACCCCTTAATCCTCATTCTACAAAGCATTCTTTATTAAGAATGCTATTATTTTCCCTTATAACCATGTTATAAGGGAAAGTAATAAAATCTCCAGAATACTCAACCCGAAACCGGACTTCAGTGATGAAGTCCGGCTTCGGGTCTGGGTACCAAACATGGCGATTTTTCCAACGCGCGTGCAAAACGCATTACAAACGTTTGCACACGTTCGGAAAAATCGCGCATATTCCTGCAACGCACCCGCATCCAATGTGAAAGAGGCCTTAGTCTTCCGAATATCTTTGATTACTATGTGGCAACCAGAATACACCAGCTCAGAGATTTGTGGGATGCAGATGATTCCAAACACTGGGTCCATATAGAAAGAACACTGTCACCTGTTCCCAGTCTTAAAGCTTTATTGTTAGCAACCCTATATGAGAGTGTGCCATCTTCTTCTCTCCTGTATCTCCTCTCAACATCATTAAGCTTTTGGAAATCATACCACTGCCGGGGAGGTGGAACTAAGGCTCTCCTCTCCTCTATAGCGAAATTCTCTCCTATAGAAACGCTACAGTGCCTTCTTCCAGACCTATCTCTAGAGATATGGAAGGGCGGGGGAGTGGAGACGGTTGCACATTTGCTTTCTCAATCCGCCTTACAGTCCTTTGCGGAGTTGCAAAAACAATATAATATTCCTCATAGGGACTTTTTTAAATACCTAAGAATTAGAAACTTATTGAGGGCCAACCCCACGGAAATAGAAACACATCTTGAACTCCTGAACCAATGGTCCCTAAAACAATCCAAATGGAAGGGAATTTGCCCAATCTACTCCTATCTGGGTAGTAAAATATCCTTTGTCAAATCTGCCCCCTTCTTGTCTTGGGAATTGGATCTCGGGCGCTGTATCACCCTGGCACAGTGGACCGCAGCCATTTAGTTTGCGACAGCACGACTGAAGTGTGTCTCACATTTTGAATCGTATGCAAAAACGCACCTCAGGTGGTACTTTACCCCTCTAAGACTCAGACGCATATTTCCTGGCTTGGAGCCGGTATGCTGGAGGGGATGCGGCGGTAGAGGGACTCTCCTACACATATTCTGGGGCTGTCAGTGGTCTGACGTCTTTTACTTAATAGAAAGGGTATCTGGGCGTAAATTAGACTATGACCCAGCTGTAGCCTTATTACTCATTGACCTCACGCAGATCCCTCTCAGCATAAGGACCATCTCCATGCATCTGTTCCTGGCCACGAAACTGGCCATTACTAGGAGTTGGAAAAGCACGGTGATCCCAACTGTCCAGGAAATTTTGAGAGCTGTTAACGTAACAAAGATATATGAGAAGATGTTAGCGCATAAAAATTTGGCATTAGATAAATTTGAGGCCGAGTGGTCAGGATGGGCTAATGTACACCCGAACACGTAAAAACCTAACAATGGGCTAAACTCTGCCAGTACCACTACCTCAGTGGGTGCTGTATCGCTAGTGAATGATATATTTTCAATGTTATATAGTAAAACACCTGAACAACATGGTATTTTTCTGCCTTTCTGGTTCGATATTTTTGTTAGCTGTTAGCATATTTTGTTTTGTTTTGTTTCTAAATGTATCATGGTATATACTTGACGCGGAAGGTCATCTCCTCTCGTGCGAGGCCTACCTCCACCACACCACCTGAGAAATTGTACAACATTTCCAAAACTATAGCCATTCTATTATATGTATACATATTTTATGCTCTGAAAGGGGGGACCTTTGTACTCTGTTTTATATCTCTTGAAAAATTTTCAATAAAAACTTATTGAACGATAAAGAATCAGTGTGGAATCCGCATGTTTTTTGGGTTTTTTGTCAGCACCAAAAATTGGGTTTTTGTGCATTTTTTTTACGCGTTTTTGATGTGTTTTATTTATGCATCTTATTTTAACCAATGGGTGTTCACTTCAATACAAAGCTGCATTTTTAGCTTGAGGTTTTTGATACGGATCTGCAACAAAAAACGCATGGACTTGAAGCAGTTTTTTTTCTGCATCCTATTCCTTTCAATGGGAAATTCAGTACTGATTCTGCCCCATGATAGGACATGCTGCTTCTTTTTTCCACCCTTCTTTTTAACAAGTGTAAAAAAAAGTAGTCTGTGTAGAGGTGAGGGTGTATGGGAGTAGTCTGTGAGAGGGGCATGGGAGACAGCCTGTGTGAGAAAGGGGAACAGTCTGTGAGAGAGGGGTCATAAGTAGCAGTCTGTATGGAGTAGTCTGTGTAGAGGAGGGGACAGCCTGTGAGAACGTGGAGCATAAGATGCAGTCTTTATGAGAGATGATGTGTGGAGCAGTCTGTGTATGTTGGCTGCAGATTAATCAGGTCTCCATCAGGCATAGCTCGAGGAACAATGGTGCATTATAAGCATTATTCCAACAGTGTATGTGTTGGGGGGAGGCATAGCAAACTGTGTGAGGAGTTGAGGCATGAAGGGCAGTCTTTTTAATAGGGAGGACCATGGAAATTGTATGTGAGAGAGGGAGGAATGGGGTATGTGAAGAGCAGCCTGTTTGAGAGAGGTGGCTTGGGGAGCAGTATGTGTAACAGAGTGAGGCACAGGGAGCAGTTTGTGTGTGAAAGGAGGTATCAGGAGCAGTGGCGTGCCCAGGGTTTTTGGCACCCGGGCGGGTCCTTTCTCTGGCACCCCCCATTACTTGGGCACATACCTCTTACATCAGGGACATCTCCTGTCATGTAGACCTTCTCTTTCCTCTTCTCCTTCGTTAGACCCAGACCACCAAGACACATTATTTCAGTCGCATTTCGTCTCTGCAGAGTTAGTGACACAGACACGTTAGATTTCTCAGTTTTTCCATCAACCTCCTAATAGACATAATTGGGGTCATTTATCAAATTGGTGTAAAGTAGAACTGGATTTCCTAAAGAGCTGTCAAATATGAAAGGTGGAATCTGATTGGCTGCTGGGGCAACTAAGCCAGTTCTACTGTACACCAGGTTGATAAATGACCCCAAATGTCCCTATAGTGTCTACAGAGGTTATAATGTCTCCTAGATTGCCCCAGTAATAATAATACCCTATTATTATCCCCAGAAATAATAGAATTGCCCCTACAATGCCTCCCCAATAGCAACGCCTCTCACGCTGCCCCCATATAGTAATTTCCCCACACAGCAGTGTCCGCCACACTGTTCCTCACACAGTAGTGTCCCCACACTGCCCCCACACAATAGTGTCGGCCACACTGCCCCCACACAGTAGTGTCCCCACACTGCCCCCACACACAGTAGTGTCCCCACACTGCCCCCCACACAGTAGTGTCCCCCACACTGTCCCCCACACAGTAGTGTCCCCCACACTGCCCCCACACAGTAGTGTCCCCCACACTGCCCCCACACAGTAGTGTCCGCCACACTGTCCCCCACACAGTAGTGTCCCCACACTGCCCCCACACAGTAGTGTCCCCCACACTGCCCCCACACAGTAGTGTCCCCTACACTGCCCCCACACAGTAGTGTCCCCACACTTCCCCCACACAGTAGTGTCCCCACACTGCCCCCCACACAGTAGTGTCCGCCACACTGCCCCTACACAGTAGTGTTCCCCACACTGCCCCTTACACAGTAGTGTCCGCCACACTGCCCCCACACAGTAGTGTCCGCCATACTGCCCCTCACACAATAGTGTCCCCCGCACTGCCCCTTACACAGTAGTGTCCGCCACACTCCCGCACACTGCCCCTCGCACAGTAGTGTCCCCCACAATGCCCCCACACAGCAGTGTCCGCCACACTGTCCCCTCACACAGTAGTGTCCCCCACACAGTAGTGTCCGCCACACTGCCCCCACACAGTAGTGTCCCCCACACAGTAGTGTCCGCCACACTGCCCCCACACAGTAGTGTCCGCCACACTGCCCCCACACACAGTAGTGTCCGCCACACTGCCCCCACACACAGTAGTGTCCCCACACTGCCCCCCACACAGTAGTGTCCGCCACACTGTCCCCCACACAGTAGTGTCCGCCACACTGCCCCCTCACAGTAGTGTCCCCACACTGTCCCCACACACAGTAGTGTCCGCCACACTGTCCCCCACACACAGTAGTGTCCCCACACTGCCCCCACACAGTAGTGTTGGCCACACTGCCCCCACACAGTAGTGTCCCCCACACTGCCCCACACAGTATTGTCCGCCACACTGTCCCCACACAGTAGTGTCCCCCACACAGTAGTGTCCCCATACTGCCCCCACAGTAGTGTCCGCCACATTGCCCCCACACAGTAGTGTCCCCACACCCCAACCACACAGTAGTGCCCCCACACCCCAACCACACAGTAGTGCCCCCCACATAGTAATTTTTCATACTCCCCCCCATCTTGTCATGCTTTTTCTGATCCCCCCCCCCCCAATCTTGTCATGCTTTTTCTGATCCCCCCCGCCCCACCTCTTGTCATGCTTTTTCTGATCCCCCCCCCCAATCTTGTCATGCTTTTTCTGATCCCCCCCCCATCTTGTCATGCTTTTTCTGATCCGCCCCGCCTCCGCTTTGTCATGCTTTTTCTGACACCCCCTCTTGTCATGTTCTTTCTGATACCTTTGCTGTAGCGTGGCCGAGCATTGCGGCGGGTACAGGAGCTTTTGTCTCCGGTACCCGGGCTGACTGACTGGAAGCTCAAGCTGTGTGCGCACTTCCTGTCAGTCCGGCCGGGTACAGGAGACAGATGCTCTCTGTACCCGGACCTGACAGAGCTCGGTCACGCTACAAGGGAATGACAGGAGGGGCGCTGAGCGCTTCCCGTTCCCCCTGTCAGTCCCTCTCCCTGGCACCCCCTGACAGCCGGCACCCGGGCGAACCGCCCCCCCGCCCGGGCACGCCACTGATCAGGAGCAGTCTGTGTTACAGAGGAGGTATGGGGAGCAGTCTGTGTCACAGAGGAGGTATGGCCCATAACTCCTCTGTAGACTGGACTGCTCCCATACACTCTCTCTCTTACAGACTGCTCCCATACCGTATGGGAGCAGTCTGTGTTACAGAGGAGGTATGGGGAGCAGTCTGTGTTACAGAGGAGGTATGGGGAGCAGTCTGTGTCACAGTGGTGGTATGGGGGAGCAGTCTGTGTTACAAGAGGAGGTATGGGGAGCAGTCTGTGTCACAGGGGAGGTATGGGGAGAAGTCTGTGTCACAGAGGAGGTAGGGGAGCAGTCTGTGTTACAGAGGAGGTATGGGGAGCAGTCTGTGTTACAGAGGAGGTATGGGGAGCAGTCTGTGTCACAGAGGAGGTATGGGGAGCAGTCTGCGTTACAGAGGAGGTATGAGGAGCAGTCTGTGTTACAGAGGAGGTATGGGGAGCAGTCTGTGTCACAGAGGAGGTATGGAGAGCAGTCTGTGTTACAGAGGAGGTATGGGGAGCAGTCTGTGTCATAGAGGAGGTATGGGGAGAAGTCTGTGTTACAGAGGAGGTATGGTGAGCAGTCTTGTGTCACAGAGGAGGTATACGGAGCATTCTGTGTTAGAGAGGAGGTATGGAGAGCAGTCTGTGTCACAGAGGAGGTATGGGGAGTAGTCTGTGAGAAGGACAGGGGCATAGAGAGCAGTCTGTTTAACCCAAGGGAACATGGGGACCAAAGGGATTGTATTACCCTCAGACATTGGGGGCATATAACTAAAATACAGTATGTCCCCAATGTCTGATAGGTGCAGGTCTCAGAGGTGGGACCCTATCTTTAGAACAGAGCCTGCAATGTGAAGACGACATACCATGCATACGTGGCTGCCCTCCATTATTTCCTATGGGAGAGCCGCCAGCCCCATAGAAGTCAATGGAGTGGTGCCTGCTCTTGCCATTCATTTCAATGAGACTGCAGAAAATAGCCGAGCGCACCACTCAGCTATTTTCGGTGCTCCCATACTGAAAGAATGCAGGGCGGCTGCACATAAATGGAGCACCATCCTTCACTTTGCGGGCTCCATTCTAAAGATAGGTGTGGGTCCCAGAGGTAGGACCTGCACTCTATCAAACATTGGGGGCATATCCTAGCGATATGTCCCCAATGTCTGAGGTGAGGCAACCCCTTTAAGTCTAACATTTCTTGAGATCTTACTCCACCATGTATACCTTCCCTACATTGCAGCAAGACTGAGGTAATTGTTGGGACTTTAAAAGTCTCAGTTGCTAAATGTGGTTTAAATCAGCTGGACGCGCCCACATTCCCACCTACTATAAGTCTTTGTAACTAGTGAGCAGGAAGTTGGGTATCTGGATATTATGCCTTCTCAACTGGGTGATAGAAAACAGTGGTAAAAGGACCCATGACGTATGGGTACATCATGGGTCCGGTCCCTAAGGATGGCGCCCGCTCCAGCCTGCGGGCGCAATCGCTGCGGGGGTCTGGCTGTTTCCTGTAGCTGACCCACACGGCTAATGACCGCGGTCGGCAGCGATGCCCATCGCAATCATTTAACACCGCAGATGCCGTGGTCGATCCTGACCACGGTATCTCGCAGCGCTAAAACCGAAAGTAACACTTTCGGCAGCGCTCGGCTCCCCTAGTGGTGATCAGGGGAATCGCAGCGCAGGATGTAATAGCCTCGAACTCATGAATGATTCGAGGCTACTACTTACTATTTCCTATGCAGCCCTTGTTAGCAATAGGGCTTCATAGGAACGTAGTAAATGCTCATAAACTCCAATACAAGTGTATTGGAGTTTATGATAGAAGCAATCAGATGATTGATTTATATAGGTCCCATAGGGACCTATATAAAAGATGTAAAAACAAATGTAAAAATAAATAAATAAATAAAAAAAATAAAAATTCAAATCACCCCCTTTCCCCAAAATTAAAATAAAATAATAAAAATAAAATAAAAACACACATCATGGTGTCGCAATGTGCAAAAACGTCTGTAGTATAAAAATATAAAATATATTCCCCATACGGTAAACAGAAAAATGGAAAAAAGCGCCCAAATGGCCGATTCGCGTTTTGGACGCTTCATTTCCTCAAAAAATTTTATAAAAAGTGATCAATAAGTCTTACACACCCCATAATTGTATCAACTAAAAGTTCAGATCGCCCACAAAAATAAGCCCCCATACAAAGCCATACACTTAATACAAAAAAGTTATAGGGGTCAAAATATGACGACAAAAAAAAAATTCCCACTTTTGAATTTGTTTTCACTATCAAAACTCAAGAAAAACTATACATATTGGATATCGCCGGATTCGTACTGACCTGTAAAATAAAACTAAATGGTCAGTTTTATCGCACATCAAACGTCGTGATTTAAAAACCATAAAACTGTTGTGGAAATGCTTTTTTAGCAATTTCACCCCATTCGGTATCTTTTTCCTGCTTCCCACTACATCGTATGCAATATTAAATGGTGGCGTTGGAAAGTACAACTTGTTCCGCAAAAAAGGCCCTCATATGGCCATGTGAACGGAAAAATAAAAAAGTTATGGCTCTCGGAAGGCAGGGAGCGCAAAACGAAAACGCAAAAATGAAAAAACCCTAAGTCCTTAAGGGGTTAATATTGTTCTACAATGCCAAATAATTTGCCATGATTTGCTAGGGTAGTTCATAGAATTCTGGTAACACCGCTGGGGTTTAGGGCAGAGAATAAATTTAAATGGGTTGTCTCATTTCAGCAAATAGCATTATGTATAGGAAGTTAATACAATTCACTTACTATTGTATTGTGATTGTCCATATTGATTCCTTGCTGTCCTCTCTGGTGGCCGGAACATGGGAGTGCGCATAGGCTAGTGCTTCTTTCTATAGTGTGCAAACATGGCCACTCCTGATGGATTTTAGGGCGGTTGTAACCATGGAAACGAGCAGTGTATAATGTGATCGAAAAATTAATCCAGCCAGCAAAGGAAGCAATATGGATAATAACAATAAATTAGTAAGGAGCTTGTATTTACTTTCTCTACATGATAAATGCGACTTGCTAAAGTGAGACAACCCCTTTAAGGGGAACCTGTCATCAACTTTATGCTGACCTCACAGAGGATAGCCTAAAGTAGTGACAGAAATGCTAATTTAAGCGGTGTGTCATTCATGAGCTAATAGTAAGTGGTTGCTGAGAACCAACATCATAATCATTGCAGCCCAGGCCTTGAAAAGAGTGAAATCTACCTGAGAAGGGTCCTGGTTATTCATAATCTCCTGTTCTCCCGCCCATCAGCTGATGATTGGCAGTTCTCTCCTAGAGAGAAAGGGAGAAAACTAGGAAGAAGACTGTCAGTCATCAGCATGTGGGCAGGGAGAGCAGGAATTTATGAATAACCATCACTCTTCTCAGGTGAATAGGTAAAAATGTAAATAAAAAAAACATAATGCCCCTTTGAGCGGCGCCAAAACACTCTCTATGAAAAGTATCTGATGGACGTCAATTGAGAGTGGTCACAGAGATAAAAAATCAACAATACAGCAACAGAGAGAAGATAAAATAGTAGAATTTGCATGTAAAGATACTCACACCAAACATAAAATAGTATCAAGGGCGTAAAATTAAAATATAGAGATAACTCACTTCACCCAGGAGGTACCGGATGGGATAAAGCTCAAGACACCCTCCAAAATCCCTCCTGCGCCTGGGTCGCCTGTAAGATCTCCGGGAATGACAGCGGTCCAAACGGTACTTCTTGCCAATCGCCTTTATTAAACCACAGGGTGGGGGTGAAGGATAGCTCAACACGTTTCGGGGTCTTAAAAATCCCCTTCATCAGGAGCATAAATTGTAGTGTACAGCATCTGAGATTTTAAACATACAGAAATGGCGTCAAAGAAGAGTGGAGAACGTCACTTCCGGTTTGCACTCCAGCGTGGAACGCACTGGAAGTGGCCGTGACTCTTTTTCAGGCCCAGACTGCAATGATTGTGATGTTGGTTCTCGCCAACCACTTACTTTTAACTTTTAAATGACAGACCGCTGAAATCAGCTCACCTGTCTCTACTTTATACTATCGTTAGTATGGGCAGCATAAAGTTGATGACAGGTCCCTTTAAAGATGCATTGAGTTTATCAAACTTCCTGTGACATTTGATAAATTTGGCTACAGCTACATTGATTCCTACAAAAATCCCTTCATGATAAGCCATAAATTGCTGACTAAGTCATCGTAAAATCTGCTGAACTCATATTTATAGGAGCAATACTGACATCTTCTGGGAAATTCAGGTACTACAGCTACGTCCTAGTTCCGCAAAAACTGAATAGGATCTATACTAAACAATAACAAAAACCTTTTTGACCTTCTAGGCTCCTGTACTTGTACTCCAGCTTTGTATCCACTTACTATAATCTCTAATAAAGGCCTCCATACACATAAGAGTATTGTTGGCCAAACTTGCTATTTTCAGCACAGTTTTGGTGGGGCTGGCTGACAATCTGTATGTGTATAGGCAGCTGCCAATCCTCCTCTGACAGATAATGTTAAGGGATAGAAGGATTGGGTATGTTGAATTCCAATGCCCGATCCTTTTGTTCTCCTGGGTGATAAGCCACAACAGAGGTGTTTGGCAGCTGCTTTCTCCTCTCTCCCATTGACAACACAGAGATGTTTACTGGAGCATGCATGTGTATGGAGGTGTGGAGAGGAGAGATATAACTGTTGGCGAACATTGACCTTCCTTAAAGTAAGAAGTTCTTCCCCTTCTGTAAAACCTGCCCCTGCATGACAGCAAAGTGCAAAGCATGGCAGGGCAGCAAACTAATAGTTCACTTGTCCTACCAGAGCTGCCAACTGCTGTGTTTTGGAAATTCGAGATACAATTGAGTGCAGGGATCCTAGAAACTGGATGAATCAACCTGGTCACTGGGTGCCTTAGGCTAGTTTTACACTAGCGGCAAGGAACTCCGGCAGGCTGTTCCGGCGGGTGAAATGTACGACATGTCGTACTTTTATTCCGGCCGCCTCTGCCATGTTCTGCCGTTCTTCCGCCAGAACTCCGGCCCGCTCCCATCATAGTCAATGGGGCCGGAGAGTTAGTCCGGGAGCACGCGTGCACTATCGGCTGCACAGATCCGACAGGCTGTTCACCCGCTGGAACAGCCTGCCGTTAGAGAGAGGAGCCCGGATGTCCTCTATATACCAAAACAGCATGAAACATTTTTCTCGGAACTTAGCTGTCCACACTAGTGAAAATTAATAGGCACACAAGCAACTGGGGTGCCTCTCAGCTTACTTCCTTTTCTGCCTTTCCTAACCTTTTGCTCTCTTTTTGTCTCAATAAAATTGTCCAGAGCCAAAGAGGGTTTAACCCCTGCAGTAGAGGCGTGAGGTGGAGAGGATGGAAGTATTGAATGTGGCAATGATGGAGGTGGTAGTACTCATGCTGGTAATCCTGCTCCGGTGCTTCTGGGGCTCAGTGCAGAGAGGGGTGCACCATTTCTTCCACTCCAAGTCAAGGAAATACTGCCTATAAACCCTACAGGGAAATTTCCAGGTGGGAGAATGTCCAGGGGCCCCACCCATGCCTTCTTCAATGCCGCTGGCCAGATATGTAATGATCTGATGCTTTCAGCGTTAATTAATGCCGGGAATATCAGATACTTATGCACCTTGATAATGGCTGCATAAGCTCTCCTGAACTCAACTGTATCCCCGGATACAGCTGAATACTGTGGCGAGAGCGGCATTATTTTGTGCTGCTCTGTAGTATTTGGCTCTACTGGCTCTACTGAAGCAGTATTTTGCGCTGCACTGTGATATTTGGTTTTGCTGGGCAGTATTTTGTGCTGCACTATGGTATTGCTGGTCCCAACTACTTTGTTGTCCGGAGCCTACTTGTGTTGCCCCGTCTTCTGTCAGTTTGAACCCACCTACCACTTGGGACCACTTTTGGATGTCTAGACAGTGAAGTTTGCCCAGGTAGCAGAAAACAGCACTGAAAAAGCATGCCAGCAAGAAAGCTTAAAGCTGACCTGAAGTACAAAAAAAGAAAATTTGCAGAATGCAGAATGGCTCTGCTTCTATGTACGATAATAACTGTGATCAGTGTGAAATGGGGAAATAGCTCTCATTGTGTGAACACTGTGTTTGTGTAAATGAAGTTGAATGATCTGGACTGACATTCTGCTGTTTGGCCACAAGATGATGCTGTTTCCTAAGCATTTCATATGATATTGAACACTCTCAAGGGTGGAGCTAAACAACAAGCCTGGAAAGGAAGTGGATGGTCCTCCATCTTAGAGTGAAGCTGAAAAAGAGAGACTGAGGACCGACGTAAGGAGAGGATCCATCGACACCCAGGTGTGGGAACACCTTCAGTGACCAGAGCTGCAGCCAAGAGAAGCTGATCATGTCCAAGACCCTGATCCTGTCCAGAGAAAGGAGGATCGGTGCCAGGAACACTAATGAGACCTAAGGAGCAAAGCAACATACACTGTGGTACCGCATGCTTGTTGGAGAAGCCTTTGTTCGATTCATAGTCACCAGCTAATGCAGAGCAGACCCAGGTCTGTAAGACTGATCGTGCACACACCTCATTACAGTGCTGGCGCCTAGAATACTAGAGACTGAGACCAGGCCTGTAGTTAGTTAGTTAGGGTTTCTGTTTTTGTCAGGCCACGAGGATTGTTAACAAGTTCACTCGCCCATTTGTGGTGAAATTACATTATGTTACAGCTAGTTTTGGGGTGTATTAATTGCAAATATAAGTAAATCCATTCGCCTTCTGCGGCGAAATTACATTGTGTTACAGCCAGTTTTGGGGTAAATTAATAGCAAATATAAGTACGTCCATTGCCATTCTGCAGTAAAATGACATTGTTAGATAGTTAATACGGTTGAAAAAAGACCAAATAAGTCCAACAAGTTCAACCAAGGGATAAGTGGGGACGCGAATCCTAGAAGGAAGTGAGACTCAGATTTCTACACGTTTTCATAAGCATTAATGTCATTTACTTTAAGAATTCATCTAAACCCTTTTAAAACTGTCCACTGTTCCTGCTGTGACCATGTCCTGAGAAAGTCTATTCCACAGATTCACAGTTCTTACAGTAAAGAAGCTTTGACGCTTTTGAAGACTAAACTTTTCTTCTAGACAGTTTTGGGGTGTATTAATAGCAAATATAAATACGTCTATTAGCCGTTCTGCAGTGAAATGACATTGTGTTACAGCCAGTTTTGGGGTGCATTAATAGCAAATACAAGTACGTCCACTCACCATTCTGTGGTGAAATTATATTGTGATAAAGCCAGTTTTGTGGTGTATTATTAGCAAATATAAGTACATCTAATCGTCGTTCTGCGATGTACTTACATTTTGTTACAGCCATTTTTGGGGTGTATTAATAGCAAATATAAGTACGTCTTTTAGACGTTCTGTGGTGAAATTACATTGTGTTACAGCCAGTTTTGGGGGGTATTAATAGCAAATATACAGTAAGTATGTCTATTAGCCGTTCTGCGGTGGAATTACATTGTGTTACAGACAGTTTTGGGGTGTATTAATAGCAAATATACAGTAAGTATGTTTATTCGCCCTTGCCACAGTGGTAAAATTGCAGTCTGATAGTATTGCCTTTACCCTTGCAGTTTCTTTGAATTTCCATTATGTCAGGCAGACATGTGACATGCCTTCAAAGGAAACGGGCAGTGGCCAAAATGTTTCTGGAGCAGCAGAAGAAGGGGGGGTGTGGCAGCAGCAGTTGCAGCAGCTCGAGAAGTATTGTATGCCGTCGGCTCGGCTTCACTTTTCAGCGAGGACAAGATTCTAGAGGACAGTCAGCAGCTACTGCCCAGCCAAGATCTGGAGGAGAGATCAGCCGCTTCCTCCGGTAGACGGGCAAGTAGTGATGATGAGAGTCGCACGGGAGCTGGTGTTGCGAGCAGTCAGGCACGTAGCCCTGACACTGGTGAGGGTGACATTTGTGATGTGCAGACAGTGTATCCAGGGTGCCAATGTTGGCACCACAGCCCTGCGTCAACACATGCAGTGTCACCATAAAGTGGCCTGGAAAAACTGTAGTTCTAATGTAGTGGTACAGCTTGAGGCAGCAACCGCTGCATCACCCAGTGGCCCTCACTCCTTTTCTGCAAGTCAAGGCTCCACCACCTCAGCAGAAGGGAGCTGGGTTTCCTTCCCATCATCTATTGGCCCTGATGCTCCTGCTCCTCCTACTCCCTGTCAGTCATTTCGTCAGCAATCGATACAAGAAGCGATTGCAAATAGACAACAGTATGCGTGCACTCATCCAATGGCGCAGAAGCTGAATGTGCTCCTGGCCAAGTTGCTGGTACTAAAGTTCCTCCCTTTCCATGTGATGGACTCTGCACCTTTCAGAGAAGTGATGGCTTGTGATGAGCCGAGGTGGAGAGTACAAAGTCGTCATTACTTCTCCAAAAAGGCAGTACCAGCCCTGCACAAGTATGTCAAACAGAAGGTGGGCCAGTTCTTGAGCCTGTCTGTGTCTGCTAAAGTTCACGGCAACACCGACGTGTGGAGCTGTAAATGCGGTCAAGTACAATATATGTCCTTTACGGCCCACTGGGTAAATGTGGTTTCCTGCCCAGCCACACCAGCAACTTGGCCAGGTGACGGCACTGCCACCTCCATGGTCTCAAGCTGTGGATCCTGTGCCAATGTCCTCCACTGCCTCCTCATCCTCCACCTTGTCCTCAGCCTTCACTGCAGGCACAATTCGGAGTGCTCCTTCAGCATATCACTTGTGCAGTGGTGTCATGCTGTTCTGCGCTTAGTTTGCCTGGGCAAACTGAGTCACACAGGGGAGGAACTGCTCCGCTTGCTCCATCAAGAAATTGAATTCTGGCTGTCTCATCACTAACTTAAGGTCAGAACCATGGAAACCGACAATGGGAAGAACATTGTGTGGGCGGTACGTCCAGGAGGGCTGAGGCCATGCGCTCTGCATGGCAAATGTGGTTAATCTGGTTTGTAAAGCGGTTCCTGAAGTCTTACACCCATCTGCAAGACAAACTGTGCATGTACTTCAGCCACTCTTACACTGCAAAGCACACCTTCTTGAGCTGCAAAGGCAGAATGGCATTCCCGACATCGCTTCATATGCAACGTTTCCACACGTTGGAACTCCACCTTCCACACGTTGGACCGACTATATGTGTCACGCTTTGGTGTGGGAGGAAACACCAAATCGAGCATAGGAGGGAAGGGGAACAGGGAATCAGGCCTGAGAACTAGGGAAGGAAAATGGACACCTCCTAGTGAAAACCCTAACCAAAATCCTGTCTGACTACCAGTATGACCAGACCCCAAAGGTAGGTAGAGTTCATACGCAGGAATACCTAGAGTCCTATCTAGCCCTATAGGGCCCTGGTACTAATGGCAGGGACGAGACTGCCTATTCCTCCAAAAGGAAGGACAAACAGGAGTCTCCTTCAGGCCTAATACAAACAATAGGAAATGCAACACACAGAACCCAAACAAAATACAAAAGGAAAAGAAAAGACAACTTCAAAGAAGCAATGGAAGCACCAGGAACTCAGCTGAGACCCAACCACAATCTAGCCAAAGGTCTAAACAGAAGCTTTAAATCGCAGAGCATTGTGGGAGAAGCAGCTATAAATAGAGAAGGTTAAATTACCGTAATAGCCACACCTGGGGAAAGGTGTGTCAAGCACCAGAAGCAACACAGACGTCATTTGATCCAAACAGAAAACACATCAGATCAAACCACGTTTTGCCAGTCTCACCGATTTCTCCTGCCACCTGTCGCGGGAACGTCCATGAAAATATGTGCAGAGGAAGGCGTAAATGTATTCTTGATGATGCAGGCGGACAGGAGCACTCCCTGTGTAATTTTGACGTTAGTAGTAGCAACTCATGCGTGACACGTGTCGTTTGCTCAGACCCTTTGAGGAGGCCATTTTATTTGTCAGTCGCCAGAAACAACCTCATTCCACTGCTTCATGTCCTGGAACAGATGCTGCTTAATTTGTCTGGCTAGGGGACATGACACGTGGCGCCTACATCTCACGGCCACCTGAGCCCCATGGGGGCTGAACTGTAGGAGGAGGAGGACATTCACGCTGCAAGCAATGATAGAGAAATGGGTGGTTTTTCTGCACAAGTCACAGGAGAGGAGGAGCAGGAGGAGGTAGAGGGCAATGAGAGCCCTGAGACACAGTGGCAGTATGCAGTGGAGATAGAGGCAGGGAGTCCTCTTGCGCAAATGCCTGATGCATGCTCGGTTGCTTGCATAGTGACAGCTGAATTGTCACAATTCGTCAGAGGAATGACTACTGGCTCTCACCATGTTAGACCTTGCTAGCCTTTGTTTCCACCTGCTGAGAGGGAGGATAAACTTGAATTACTATCGAGACATCCTATGTAGTCAGTTGGCCGCTGCCTATGTGCGCCATCGCCCTATCCTCACAAAGGTCTGACCGGGGCACCCTCTGTGCTCACATTCCACTTCCATGGCTGCTGGAGGGGAGCAGGACCAGTACCAGCTCCATCAGCGGCAAAGTCTAGAGTCTCCTGATGAGCACTTTTCTTAACCCACCTAGTGAAGAAACCACCCACCAGCAGCGGCAGCAAGATATGGAGCAGAGCCTGAACCATAGGTGGTGGCATACTTGGACTTCTTGAGTGCGTTCAGGAAAAGTTGTGCTACTTTGCTTGCGAGTGTTGTCAGTTTTGTATGCGGTTGCGTTGTGTTATTGGTTTTCCTATTGCATGCGTTTTTCACGCCCGTGATCCATCCTCTACATTGACCTGTTACTGCAAACACATATAAATACCCCAGCATGCCTTAGTTTTGTTGGACAGCTCCATTAGTTTGAGGATTTTTGGTCATTTGGGCTACATGTGCCATCATTTGGTTGAGACTGAAGGCTTCAGTGCTGCCACATGCAACCAGGCAGCAGTGGCTTGATATAGCCCAGGGCTTCCTGGAGAGAGCTCAATTCCCTAATTGTATTGGTGCAAACTGGACAGGAAGCACATACGGATTAAGGAGCCACCAAACTCAGGGTCCCAATACTATAATTATAAGCAGTTTTTCTCTGTAGTTTTGTTGGCCTTGGCTGACACAAACTACAGGTTTATAGTTGTAGATATTGGGTCCTATGGAAGTACTGCAGATGCTCGCATCTTCAGGGCTTCCAGAATGGGTCGGTGGCTTCAGTCCAACCAACTGGACGTACCAAAGCCAGCAAACCTTCCTGGCTCCTCTGGCCCACCAGCGCCTTATGTGGTTGTAGGAGTCGAGCGCACTTTTAATTGTCGGGTTAGAGTAGGGCCAGAAGGTTTGTGGAGTGCGCCTTTGGGATTTTTTCTAATAAATGGCAGATTTTTCTTTCGCCCATCCAGCTGGCACCAGAAAATGTCAATGTGGTCATCAAGGCGTGTGTAGTTCCACACAACTACATATGCACATATGAGTCGACACCTAATGAAGACGCCCAAGTTTACAGTATAGTCCGCCATCAGGAAGAGATACTTTACAACTTGAAAGAGCTGGATCTGCTGGACTGAGAGTGAGGGACTATTTTTCAGAATAATTTATGTCCCCGATTCATTCCCTTTTCAGCAGTAGTACTTGACTCATGGAAGTTTGTGTTTGCCAGTATTTTTGTTTTACCTGGATGGTTATTTTTTAGTTAGTTTTTGTATTTTTCAGTGGGCGAGCTTACATATTTTACTTACATATAATTGTTTTTCACATGGTATGAGAAATATGTACTAATACCTCATTCATTGCAGGTGGCAAGCGTAGCCTAAAATGTATGAATGTTTTCCCATCATCATCATTAAAGTTTTATTTGGCCTCATTCTCATATAATAAAAAATATCATTATAAGTGTCATGGTGTTTACACTTCAAATGTAATGTTTTGACTTACCTGTGTGTAAAGGAGATTACCGTATTTTTCGCCCAATAAGATGCACCTGCCCATAAGACACACCCAGGTTTTTGAGGAGAAAAAAAATAAAAAATATATTTTGAACCAAAATGTGTGCTTTTGGTGGGTTTTGAGCTAACGGTGTGGATGACACTGTTATGAGGGATCTGGGGATGACACTGTTATGGGGGATCTGTGGATGACACTGTTATGGGGGATCTGTGGATGACACTGTTATGGGGGATCTGTGGATGACACACTGTTATGGGGGATCTGTGGATGACACTGTTATGGGGGAATCTGTGGATGACACACTGTTATGGGGGATCTGTAGATGCCGCACTGTTATGGGGGGTCTGTGGATGGCGCACTGTTATGGGGGATCTGTAGGTGGCGCACTGTTATTGGGGAACTGTAGATGGTGCACTGTTATAGGGGGTCTGTGGATTACACTGCTATGGGGGGGATCTGTGGATGACACATAGCATCTTATGCTATGTGTCATCCACAGATCCCCCCCATTACAGTGTCCCTGTGATGATCCCCATTATAGAGGGGTGAGGTCGCATCTGCTTTTATAATGACAGCGGGGCCTGTGCAGTGACTGTATTCTCCTACACGAGCCCTGCTCACTGTATATAAGCTTGCTATAATTGAAGCCACTGCTTCATTTATAACCTGGGTGGCGCAGACACGTGACGTAGTGACTCACGCTGCCTGCGCCCGTCTTCCCGGCCTGCCTCCTCCCTCCTCTCTGCCACCCATTGTAAGTAGAATCATACAACTAGGGATTACTAAGGATTTTTACTTATAATAACAGTGGCTTCAATTATAGCAAGCTTATATACAGTGAGCGGGGCCCGTGTAGTAGGATACAGTAACTGCACGGGCTCCGCTGTCATGCCGGCCCGCCACAGCCCCTCCTCCCTCTTAGCTGATACACCCGCCGTGCGGCATTGCGGCGGGTGTGTCATAATAACTTCAGCAAAAGTGCAGCTTTCGCCCCATAAGACGCACTGCTATTTTTTCCCCACCTTTGGTTAAAAATACGGTATATTATTTCTAACATGTTATGTGTTGTATGTATAATAAAGGTATTTATTTATAATACAGTTTTTAATTTATTTGATATTGGTGAAAACCATACTAATATTAAGGTGTATAAGTGATAGAGGGAAAACGTTAAAATAGTAATTGGATTGGGGTCATATATTAATGTTTACTACAAGTGTACAATTATTTTAATGTCGTGTATGTGTTGGTGCAACATAAAGATCATTATGCAGTGTATATAATAAAGAGAAATAACTATAAAAATCAGGAAAATAAAACTATGTTTATTAACATAACAATAGTCAACTCGACTACATTTTCTTTTCGGGTAATAACAGAAAATATAAATAAATAAAAGCCAGATATCCCTCAAAGGAAGGAAAACCAAGCAAAAGGGCTTCTCCATTACAGAGATCACCAAATCCACCATATTAAGTGGCCCCTATGTCAAGATCCCGCTTTTTTACAAGCTTTAAGGATGTGATGGGGAAAACCTAAGCTAGGTATCCATCCACAGACAGCTGTTTCGGGGTGTTGCCCCTCATCAGTGTGGAGTAGGATTCTGGCTAACCGGGAGCAATGCCTTGGAGACTACTCAAACAAAACAATAGCTGCTCCCGGTTAGCCAGATGACAATCTAGAGCAAACATGTATACATTGACTACTTACCCAAATTCTGCCGACTTTTGCCTTGGGTTTTCTCCCAGATGGAGGAAAATAGATCCTGGGTTATCTCCACCCAGGCCGAATTTTTTTTTATAGCGGTCCTGGTAGTCCCCAGAACGTAGGTCACAAATGCAAGTCCTCTCTTGCACGAGGACAATGAGCCAATTGCCTGTGGAGTCTTCGGCATGGCTTTAATTTCGGTTCGCAAGGGCTGGAGAAAGTTGCTGCAAACTCCTGCCTCATGTGCAGCCTGGAGCCTGACGCAGAGAAAATCTACTTCCTGTCGGATATCCCTTGAGTGTTGCTAAGTTACTTGCATTAAAACGCAATGCAAAGCAGTGCATCCGGATGCAATGCATTTTTCATGCAGCCCCATTCACTACTATGGGGCCTGCGTTGTGTGAAAAAAGCAGAATATAGAACATGCTGCGATTTTCATGCAACGCACAAGTGATGCGTGAAAAACAACGCTCATGTACACAGACCCATTGAAATGAATGGGTCCGGATTCAGTGCGGGTGCAATGCGTTCACATCACGCATTGCACCCGCGCGTAAAACTCGCCCGTGTGAAAGAGGCCTTAGAAGTAGACACAGTCCTAGTTATTAACAGTTACCATAAACTACTGTCAGGATAATGAAGGTGAAAGCCACTTGCCACATCCAGATGTTATGAAGTATTGTTATGCATCAATCTAGTTCATCCTAGTGGTGCATCATATTCTCAACGGCAATGTCCTCTCAAACTTTGGCTCAACAATGCCCACTGTGGGTGTAGTCCTTTAAAAGACTTGTATCTGTCTCTTTTCAATATGACTAGGGGCAAGAATCCTTTGCCTCTAGTCAAAATGCCTTAAAGTCCATAAGCCTGTATACATGCTTTACCTTCTTGGGGTTTCCTTCTTCACTGACTAATATGGCTGCTAAACCTTCAATAAAGTTGCATAAAGTGGATGAATGGCTAAAGTGAAGTTCATACTAGGCACCCAATTACTTGGGTGTATGCCTCCTCAGCAAACTCATGCTTCCTGCAGAGCTGCTTACTGCTCACACTCCAACTTACAACAACCCACTAAGGCTACTTTCACATATGCATCCTCTGCTGGATCTCAAAACTGGATTTAAACTCATTTAATACACCTGGATGCATCCGTTCCGTTTGGATGCAGTTGTATTAAACCGAAATTTAACAAACCAGATCCGGCACTAAAAATATTGTAAGTCAATGGGTGCCGGGCTTACATTGTTTTTAGTGCCAGAACCGGTTTGTTCAGTTTTGCAGACTGGACACAAGACCGCAGCTTGGAGTAGTTTTATGTCTGGTCAAAAACTGAACAAACCAGCAAGGAAAGCATACTGATGCATCCAGATCTGGTTTGTTCTGTTTTGTCACTATTGACAATAAATGGGGACAAAACGGAAGCGGTTTTCCCGGTTTTGAGAGCCTGTACCGGATCTCAAAACCGGAATGCAAAACACAAATGTGAAAGTAGCCTATGGCTGGGTTCACACGAGCGTGTCCGGATTAGGTCCGGATGCGTTGAGGATGCGTTCAGTGAAAACTGTGCAATTTCGCAGGCAAAGCCATTCAGTTTTGTCTGCGATTGCGTTCAGTTTTTTCCGCGCGGGTGCAATGCGTTTTGATGCGTTTTTCACGCGCATGATAAAAAACTGAAGGTTTACAAACAACATCTCCTAGCAACCATCAGTGAAAAACGCAACGCACCCGCACTGGCTTGCGGATGCGATGCGTTTTTTACGCAGCCCCATTCACTTCTATGGGGCTAGGGCTGCGTGAAAAACGCAGAATATAGAACATGCTGCGATTTTCACGCAACGCACAAGTGATGCGTGAAAAAAAACGCTCATGTACACAGATCCATTGAAATGAATGGGTCAGGATTCAGTGCGGATGCTATGCGTTCACATCACGCATTGCACCCGCGCGGAAAACTCGCCCGTGTGAAAGGGGCCTTACGCTACATGTACACGACCGTATGTGTTTTGCGGTCCGCAAAAAAACCGATGACATCCCTATGCCATACGTTTTTTTTTTTGCAGGTCCATTGTAACAATGCCTAAAATGGACAAGAATAGGACATGTTATATTTTGTTTGGCTACGGAACGGACATACACGGTGTGCTGTCCGCATTTTTTGCAGACCCATTTAAATGAATGGGTCCGCATCCTATCCGCAAAAAAAACGGAACTGATGTGTGAGCTTACAAGTACATATTAACCCCTTCAGGATAAGAATAATTTTAGCTTTAAGGACATATATTTTTTGTTGATCACCTGTAAAAAAAATTTTTTACTGAGTTTATTAGGCGGCACACAGACGGTGGTTATAGCTGCTGCCACTAGGAGGCGGACACTAAGCCAAAATATTTAGGTCCTGCACACACTTGCTACTCCTTTAGATGGTGTAAACTTATACCGGCTGTCCAGACCTGAACCAGATTTATCACAGGAACTCAGGCTGGATGATAAATGTGGTGTATGGTCAGACACTGTTGTCTAACCCTGTGCCAATAATTGGTTGGCTTAATTTGAGGAAGACTTGTACGCCAGAATCGTGGCTCAATTTTGAAGCAAAATGACGCATCTTCAAACCACCCCCACCCCATGTGAAGCCCTGCCCCTTCCTAGTAAGCAAGTTGAAAAGTTGTAGAAACCATAGTTGCTTCAGTTGTGCTACTTTTTAGACTGATTGTAGGCCACTCAGCTAATCACATGCAGCTAGGAGGCCGGTAAAGTTTATAAACCTAGAAAAAAAAAACTGTTGGGTCGGAACCAAATGCAGGAGGATGGAACAAAAAAACAACAACATGAGCAGTCATCTAACCGCCTGCAGACCCCTGCGACTAAAGCCTCATTCACACATCAGTGTTTGGTCAGTGATTTCCATCAGTGATTTTGAGCCAAAACCAGGTGTGGGTCTAAACACAGAACAGGAGCAGATCTATCCCTTTTAATCCTTATGTCTGTGGAGGCTCCACTCCTGGTTTTGGCTCACAATCACTGATGGAAATCACTGACCAAAACACTGACGTGTGAATAAGGCTTAGGCCTCTTGCACACAAACATTTTTCTTTTTTCCGATTACGTTCTGTTTTTTTGTGTTCCGTATACGGAAACAATTAAAATCAATGGATCCGCAAAAAAAACTGAAGGTACACCGTGTGCCTTCCGTTTCCATATTTCCGTTCAAAGTTAGAACATGTCCTATTATTGTCCACATAACGGACAAGGAAAGTACTGTTCTATCAGGGGTCAGCTGTTCCATTCCGCAAAAAAACGGAATGCACACGGACATCATCTGTATTTTTTGTGGATCCATTTTTTACGGACCGCAAAATACTGAAGAAGCCATACGGTCGTGTGCAAGAGGCCTTAGGCCTCATGCGTGCGGCAGTTGCCTGGCCGTGGACCCATTCACTTAAATTGCGGTCTCCAATGCACGGAACGGCCGCAAGACGGCCGTGTGCATGAGGCCTTAATAGAAGCACCTGCGAATGCAGAAGTATACACCCTGTAGAACTTTGTAAGGGCTGTTAGTCCAGATAATGTGATCTTAACAGAGCTTGGCCTGGTCATTGGACAGTTTAGATATAAAAAATAAAAATCAGGCATCATATAGGACATAACAATCTTTTCCAAATATTTAAAGCTGGCAGCTGAAAGGGTGTGTGCTTTCTGCTGCAGATCTCTCCCTGTAAGGGCTGGTGCTGCAGACTGCAAATAGCGTTTGCGGATACGGACCCATTCACTTGAATTCAGTCCACACTGCAAAAAAATAGAACATGTGAACAAATTGAATAGGTCCGCAAACGTGATACAGAGCGCACGTGGCCGATGCCCATATATTGCGGACCTGCTGTTTGTGGGCCGCAATACGGGCCCTGGTTGCACACGTTCATGTTCATGAACCTTAGCGGTCACACCTTCTATTAGAAGATAGGATTCAGTGAGGTGGAGAATGTCATGCCTCATGTTTCAAGGGTTAAATGCACAGTCTAATTGCTGCTATTACAATGTGTTTGCTGTTTTGCTGTTGAACTTTGTCCCTGCTGTCTTCCTGTAGCCAGGCTCCCTTCTTTCCGAGCCTGGCTGCCGTTTTACATACAGTGTATACTGTTACTGTGAACATGTTCTTTGAACCCTGGCAAAGAATCATCTTTTCACCTACTGTTTGTGCATAGTTACAAGGATTCATCCTGGAAATAAACTTCCTCATACATGGCAGTGATAAATGACTGAGGAGCCTGTAGCACAGACAACTATAGCCATATTGTCTCATGATAGGGTTGCCACCTTTCCAAACAAAAAATACCGGCCAAGTTAAGCCATACCCCAAAGGGGGTGTGGTTGTGGGGCGTGGCTTAACACAGGGTGCATCCACTAGTGCCGTCCCCAGAATTAATAATGCCCCAATTAGTGCCCCCAGCATTAATAATGCCCCCATTAGTGCCCTGCCAGCATTAATAATGCTCCCATTAGTGCTCCCCAGCATTAATATTGCCGCCATTAGTGCCCCCAGCATTATTAATGCCCCCATTAGCGCCCCCAAAATGAATACTGTCCCCATTAGTGCCCCCAGAAATATTAATGCCCCCATTAGTGCCCCCCAGGAAGAATAATGCCACCTATTAGTGCTCCCCAGTAAGAATAATGCGCCTATTAGTGCCACCAGTAAGAATAATGCCCCCATTAGTGCTCCCCAGTAAGAATAATGCCCCCATTAGTGCCCCCCACTAAGAATGATGCCCCCATTAGTGCTCCCCAGTAAGAATAGTGCCCCCATTTGTGCCCCCCACTAAAAATAATGCCCCCATTAGTGCCCCCTTAAGAATAATGCCCCCCATTTGCACCCCCCCAAAAAAAATAATGCCCCCATTAGTGCCCCCCAGGAAGAATAATGCCCCATTAGTGCCCCCCAGGAAGAATAATGCCACCTATTAGTGCCCCCAGTAAGAAAAATGCCCGTCATTAGTGCCCCCAATAAGAATAACGCCCCCCATTTGTGCCCCCTTCTCTGCTTCTGCAAAAAAAAAAAAAAAAAAAGCACTCACCTCATTCATTTGCTCACGCTGCGGTGAACAATCACTGCTGACTGGAAGCTCAGGACCGGACCTGTCCTCCAGCGTGATGACGTCTCACAGGTCCTGACCTGAGCTTCCAATCATCAGCGTGAGCAAATGGAAGAGGTGAGTGCTTTATTTTTATTTTTAATTAAACAGGGTGGGGGAACCCTACTCATGAACCTCAATACCTGCTGCCTAATTATTGTCAAAACAGAGAATCAAAAAAAAGAACAAACAGCAGGTGGCGCTATACACATAGATTTCCGTGAATAACTCAGTGGCTGTACTACATTTTTAATTACATGGAAATATAAAAGTATTCAGATCCAGGTGCTTGTTTGAAAAATGTAGATTTTTTTTGCAGGACAACCCCTTTAAGTGAAGTGGCGATGTTCACATGTACATTCAGTGTTTAAAGGAGTTGTCAATGTAAAAATGTGCTTTAAAACAAGGAATAATAATAAAATAAAAAAACATGTTAAATCCCCTGCCGCTCCAGCACTGACACTACAGTGGCTCACACCAGTGTATGCTTATGTTGCTGCTGCGGTGATGGCCCATGATACATGATTGCTGCAGCCAGTCACCAGCGGCCTCATGCCATACGTACATACTAGAATCATTGCTGAGGCTGCAGCAAAGTAAAAAATACCACTGGGATTTAACTGGTGAGTGTTGGTTCTTTTTTTTAAATTCACATTCTGTTACATTCTTTGCCTTTAGAGAATTGTTTTTTGAGATCCTGGATAACCGCTTTTCATTTTGAATAAAGCACTTTTGTCCTATTTACTTTCAAGAAATAAAGTATGGTATATTTAGTCAGAGGCTGATGAATGAGGATTGCATGATGTAGGTGTGTGCACATAAGCAAGAATGCCCGTGCAACAGTCAAGACATTCTGGGGGTCATTTATCAAACTGGTGTAAAGTAAACCTGGCTTAGTTGCCCATAACAACCAATCAGAATTCTCCTTTCATTTTTGCACAGCTCCTTGGAAAATGAAAGGAGGAATCTGATTGGTTGCTATGGACAACTAAGCCAGGTTTACTTTACAGTTTTTGATAGATGTGCCCCTCTGATCCTAGCCCAATGTCTGTGCTGGCACCCATAAGCACAGGGATGAGGGGAGGTGAGTATCTAGGACACAGTACACAGGAGGCTTGGCTGCAATGAGGACACAGTACCCTGGACTAGAGTTGAGCGAACTTGTGTTTTAGGTTTGGCGTCCCAAGTTCGGGCTCGGGTTATCTAAGCATCCCGTTATGGATTCCGCTACCACGGACCATAACGGCATTTGGAATACGGGTGAAGGACCTGGGGTGATGTCACCGTCATGTGATCAGTGCAGGGGGCGTGGCTCAGTACTGAATCACCTCTTATCCAATCCAGTACTGAGCCACGCCCCTGCACTGATCACATGACGGTGACGTCACCCCAGGTCCTCCGTGTTGTCCAAGGTTCTGGTTCATTTAAGAATCACCTTATGGATTCCAAATGCTGTTATGGTCGGTGGTAGCGGAATCCATAACCGGATGCTTCAATAACCCGAACTTTAGATGCCGAACTTAAAACACAAGTTCGCTCAACTTTACACAGGACATCAGGACACAGTACCCAGGAGGCCTGGCTGCAATGAGTAGGGAAGTATGCATTAAAGGCTATGCGCATCTTCGCAGCAGATTTTTTAATTGTCCCGATGTATTTAAAATATAAAATGTATTTTGTATGTACACGTATTTGTATGTAAAATGTGTTTTGTTTCTAAAACTCCTATTCGCGCCTATACAACACCATGACAACAGACTACAGATGTACCCTGTGTAGTCTGATGGGGACAGCTGTGCTTGTGTGCCTATGCGCACTCCAGCAGTCTCAGTCACCAGAGAGGCTGGCGCTTTTTCCATAGTGGGCAAGCATAATCAATGGAGTTCTCTATCAGTATGTCTTTGGAGTGTGACAGGAAACCGGAGAACCCGGAGGAAACCCACGCAAACATGGGGAGAACATACAAACTGCAGGCAGATGTCCATGGTTGGATTTGAACCTAGGACCCCAGCACTGCAAGACCCCAACGTTAACCACTGTTGCAGTTGTCACCGTTTTTCAGTTTTTATTTTCAATGCAGTCACCGGTAATCATTTCAGTATACTCTAAAGCAGTGATCTCCTACATGTGACTCTTCAACTGTGGTGATACTACAACTCCTAGCATGCGCTGACATAGTATATCACAGCATGCTGGAATTTGACGTTTCATCACAACTGGAGAGCTGGGTTGGTGTCCACTACCCTAACCCTGGGTTCAGACCTGAGCGTTCTAGAAACGCGCGTTTTACGCGCGTATTTCAGCGCGTTTTTGCAAATAGGAAACGCGCGTTCGTACGCGCGTTCTTGTGATTGACTACTGTGGTGTCAATCACAAAACGCGCGACAAACGCCCCAAAAAAAGTACTTGTTTATGCGTCGGGCGTTTTACAGCACGTTCAAACGCGCTGTAAAACGCTCAAGTGAGAACCAGGGCCATAGGAAAGCATTGGTTTTCATGTGTTGAGCGTTTTACAGCGCGTTTGAACGCTGCAGGTGTGAACTGAGGGTAAAGGATTACTGATTTATCAGTGGTAATAGATGAGCTATTGGAAAATGATAAGTGCCTACATAGTTAGAAGTATCTAGTAGGTGAAAAGTTAAGGGTGAGGCAATGACTGTGCAAGAACTATCACAGCAAGGTATGTATAGTTATATCAGGCTTGGCACATGGATACTACTATACATATTATATACACACTATATACTGTATTATTATACTATAGTCACATTTAAAGCTGAACTAAAAGGGGTTGGGTCACTTCAGCAAATAGCATTTATCATGTAGAGAAAGTTAACACAAGGCACTTACTAATGTATTGTTATTGTCCATATTGCTTCCTTTGCTGGCTGGATTCATTTTTCCATCACATTACGTTTCCATGGTTGCGACCACACTGCAATCCATTTAACCTCTTTCCGACCGCCTCACGCAGGATTGCGTCCTGCGGGCGGTCGGTTCATTCCTCCTGACGCGCCCGCGTCATCTCGCGACGCGAGATGACGCTCCTGAGCCCGGTGGAACGCAAATGGAACGCACCGCCGGGCTCAGGACAAGTTCGTCACCAGCCTGCCAGCCAATGATCAGCGCTGGCAGGCTGGTGATTTTCAAAATCGCCTATGGAAATAGGCGATATAAGGTTTATTTACAAATATATGGCTTTTATAAGGGATCTGTGCCATGTGCTGGGTCCTTTTCATCGGTTGGACCCAGCACAGAGCACAGATCCCAAGTAAGTGCACCAATCACTACATATCAGGCCCTGATCACCCCTGATCACCTATAATTAACCCCTTGATCACCTGTCAATACATAGTGAAAGGGAAAAAAGTGATCAGTGTCACTTTTGTGAACTGTCACTTTTTTTTTTCACCAGTATTGACTGTTAGGTTTAGGTTAGTTTAGGTCCCTTTGGTAGGTAGTTAGCGTTAGCGCCCAGCCCACCGCACCGCAGTCACTGATTCGCTGATTAGCGTAGCGCTAATCAGCGTTTGTACTTATAGTATCTGTAAGTGATCAGAACTGATCACGGTCAGATCTATAATAGTATTACTGTCACTTTAGTTCGCCCTCCACCCCAAGCGCAGTGTTTGCCCGATCAGACCTGATCGGTCGCCCCACCTGCGTTCACCCACCCGCCCCGCCGCAGTGACAAAAAAATTTTTTTTGTATCACTGCACAATCACTTCACAGCGCTGCGGCTAATAAAAAAATCAGTTTTGATCTTTTTATCAATCGCAGCGGCTTCTGTACTCGCTACACTCCCATTTGTAAGACAGGCTTGCTTTTTTCTTGGGTAGTCTCAGGGAATACCCCCAAATTTAGACGCCCAAATGTCAAACAAAGGGTATTCCTCTGAAGAGGCCTACAGGATTCTGACCCAGTCGGATGAGGAATGGGAACCCTCATCTGACGAATCTAGCGGGTCAGAATACGAACCTGTAGAGAGCAGTGGCTCTCTGACTCAAAGTTCTGACGAGGAGGTGGAGGTCCCTGATAGAACCAGGCGTACCCGGCCCCGTGTTGCTAGACCGCAGGTTGCGCAGGATCCGCTTCAAGGGCAGCAGAGTGGGGCTGGCGCTGCCGGATTACGTGGTGAGGCATACACCAGCAGCGCAGCCCGTCCTGGACCTAGTACCAGCACTGCCGTACAACATGGTGAAGTGGCGAGCACCAGAAGGGCAGTTGAAGCTGGTACGGTGGCACGTGCAGTAGTTTCCCCGTCGCAGCCACCGCAAAGACAGGCCCGTAGAGCCCCTAGAGTCCCTGAGGTGCTGGCAAATCCTGATTGGCAGCCCCCAACTTCAGCCGCACCAGTAGTTCCCCTTTCACCGCCCAGTCAGGAGTTCGGGTGGAAACAGCTCAGATAGGATCGGCGCTGGGGTTTTTGAGCTGTTTTTCACTGCGGAGCTCTATGACTTAGTCGTGGCAGAAACAAATCGGTATGCCACTCAATTTATCGCCGACAACCCGGGAAGCTTCTATGCCCAGCCTTTCCGGTGGAAACCAGTCCAAGTTTCCGAATTTAGAACTTTTCTGGGCCTTCTCCTCAACATGGGCATTACAAAAAACATGAATTGCGGTCATATTGGTCCACGAACCCAATTCATCACATGCCCATGTACTCTGCTGCCATGTCCAGGACACGTTTTGAGACCATCCTGCGTTTCCTGCACTTTAGTGACAACACCACCTCCCGTCCCAGAGGCCACCCAGCTTTTGACCGGCTCCACAAAATTCGGCCCCTCATAGACCATTTCAACCTGAAATTTGCAGATTTGTATACCCCTGCACAAAACATCTGCGTGAGACGGAGTCCCTAATACATTTTACCGGGCGCCTTGGCTTCAAGCAGTACATCCCAAGCAAGCGCGCCCGGTATGGGGTCAAATTGTATAAGCTCTGTGAAAGGGCCACAGGCTATACGCACAAATTTCGGATCTATGAGGAAAAGATCAGACCCTGGAGCCGGTCGGTTGCCCTGACTACCTGGGGAGCAGTGGGAAGATAGTCTGGGACTTGGTGTCACCCTTATTCGGCAAGGGTACCATCTTTACGTGGACAACTTTTACACAAGTGTGGCCCTCTTCAAGCATTTGTTCCTAGAACAGATTGGCTGCTGCGGCACCGCGCGACCTAGTCGCCGGGCTACCCCAACGGCTTCTTACCACCCGACTTGCAAGGGGGCAGAGGGCTGCACTGTGTAACGACGAACTGCTCGCGGTGAAATGGAGAGACAAGCGTGGCGTTTACATGCTCTCCTCCATTCACGCAGACCACGACAGTCCAAATTGAGCGGGCAACCAGTGTCGTTGAAAAGCCCCTCTCGGTCCACGACTATAACCTCCACATGGGAGGGGTGGACTTCAACGACCAGATGTTGGCCCCGTATTTAATTTCCCGACGCACCAGACGCTGGTATAAGAAGGTGTCTGTATATTTATTTCAATTGGCTGCTTATAATAGTTACGTTCTCTACAGTAAGGCTGGGAGAACAGGATCCTTCCTCAAATTTCAGGAAGAGATCATTTCGGAACTCCTGTATCCAGGAGGTTCCGTGGCCCCATCCACCAGTGTAGTTAGCCGTCTACACGAGCGGCACTTCCTAGCGTTGTGCCTGGTACCTCAACCCAACCGCCACCCCGAAAAGATGTCGTGTCTGTAGCAGGAGTGGAATAAGGCGTGACACCCGTTATTTCTGTCCTGACTGTCCTGACCACCCTGCCCTATGCCTAGGGAGTGTTTCCGGAAGTACCACACTCAGGTACACTTAGGGACCTAGGGATTGCAGGACACAGGTAGTTTTTACAATCAGGCTCAAGGGTCTCTCAGGATACTAGGTTTTGAGAGACCCTAACACATAGGGACGGTGCTGCTGTGCTACTGCAGAAGTGTGAAACGGTAGAAACCTCTCCTTTCACTTGGGATAACGTGTATAGTGTACTTCTCACCATCTCTGTGTGATTTACACTTTACACATTGTCCCATGGGAAAGGAGAGGTTTCTGCTAGGAAAATAAAGCGTGAAATGGTTAAAAAAGAAAAAAAATGAAACAGGTAGCAAGAAAAAAATCTTGAGTTAGTTCAGGTTTTAAAAGTTCAGTTTTTTTTCATGTTCAGGTTTTATTCATGTTTTATAAAGTTTGCAACGTTCAAGTCATGTGCCTGTTGCCTGTTTTTTCTTTTTTTTTCCCCTAACCACCCTTTATTTTCCAGGTAGATCAACGGACCAACCGATGAAAACGCCGCAGCACTGATGTGAATTCTGAGAGAAGCATTGCGCTGCTGTCAGAAGACACGTGAAGTCGGTGTATGCGGCGCTGCAAGACGAGATTTCTCCTCTGCAGGACAGGTACGTTTGCCCTGGCATGTGAGCTGAGGAGAGGTGTTGGAGTTCATATGCTTTGGCAAACACTTTGTATCAAAAATCTGGCAAAGATGTCTTCCTCCACACCGATCGATTGATCGATGTGAATGGAGAAATCACGTTTGCCAGGACATAGGAGCTGAAGTGGGTATGGATGTTTGGGCGGAGCCCCTATGTCCTGGCAATCGCCAGGCCCCTCTATTTTTTGCATATTTTTGGCAGAGATTTTTTCATCCACATCGATCGATGCGAATGAGGAAATCTGTGCCGTTCATTTTCTTTCAGCCCAGAGGCTGAACGGAAAAAAATCTCATTACCTGTATGCTCCATATAAGGAGAATAGCAGAAACTCCTAATGCTGGCCATACGTGTAATGATTGCGGAGACCCTCAAATGCCAGGGCAGTACAAAAACCTCACATGTGACCCCATTTTGGAAAGAAGACACCCCAAGGTATTCGCTGAGGGCATATTGAGTCCATGAAAGATTGAATTTTTGTCACAAGTTAGCGGAAAGGGAGACTTTGTGTGAAAAAACAAAAAAATCAAATTCCGCTAACTTGTGCCAAAAAAAAATCTTGTATGAACTCACCATGCCCCTCACAGAATACCTTGGGGTGTCTTCTTTCTAAAATGGGGTCACATGTGGGGTATTTATACTGCCCTGGCATTTTAGGAGCCCTAAAGCGTGAGAAGAAAAATGCGTAAAAATGCCCTCCTGAAAGGTACTCATTGGAATTGGGGTCCCTTTGTGCATCTTGGCTGCAAAAAGTGCCACACATGTGGTATCGCCATACTCAGGAGAAGTAGGGCAATGTGTTTTGGGGTGTATTTTACATATACCCATGCTGGGTGAGAGAAATATCTCTGTAAATTGACAACTTTGTATAAAAAAATGGAAAAAGTTGTCATTTACAGAGATATTTTCACACCCAGTATGGGTATATGTAAAAATACACCCCAAAACACATTGCCCTACTTCTGCCAGTGCGGCGATACCACATGTGTGGCACTTTTGCAGCCAAGATGCAAAGGGCCCTAAATCCAATGAGTACCTTTAGGATTTCACAGGACATTTCTACTCATTTGGATTCCAAACCGCTTCTCACGCTTTAGGGGCCCCTAAAATGCCAGGGCAGTAAAAATACCCCACAAGTGACCCCATTTTAGAAAGTAGACACCCCAAGGTGTTCTGTGAGGGGCATAGTGAGTCCATGTAAAATTGTATTTTTGTCACAAGTTAGTGGAATATGAGACTTTGTAAGAAAAAGAAAAAAAAAAAAAACATTTCCGCTAACTTGTGACAAAAAATAAAAACTTCCATGAATTCACTATGCCCATCAGCGAATACCTTAGGGTGTCTACTTTCCAGAATGGGGTCACTTGTGGGGTATTTTTATTGTCCCTGGCATTTTAGGGGCCCCTAAAGCGTGAGAAGGAGTTTGGAATCCAAATGCGTAAAAATGCCCTGTGAAATCCTAAAGGTACTCATTGGATTTAGGGTCCCTTTGTACGTCTTGGCTGCAAAAAGTGGCACACATGTGGTATCGCCGTACTCAGGAGAAGTAGGGCAATGTGTTTTGGGGTGTATTTTTACATATACCCATGCTGGGTGAGAGAAATATCTCTGTAAATTGACAACTTTGTATAAAAAATGGAAAAAGTTGTCATTTACAGAGATATTTTCACACCCAGTATGGGTATATGTAAAATACACCCCAAACACATTGCCCTACTTCTGCCGAGTACGGCGATACCACATGTGTGGCACTTTTGCAGCCAAGATGCGCAAGGGCCCTAAATCAATGAGTACCTTTAGGATTTCACAGGACATTTCTACTCATTTGGATTCCAAACCGCTTCTCACGCTTTAGGGGCCCCTAAAATGCCAGGGCAGTAAAAATACCCCACAAGTGACCCCATTTAGAAAGTAGACACCCCAAGGTGTTCTGTGAGGGGCATAGTGAGTTCCATGTAAAATTTTATTTTTGTCACAAGTTAGTGGAATATGAGACTTTGTAAGAAAAAGAAAAAAAAAAAAACATTTCCGCTAACTTGTGACAAAAATAAAAACTTCCATGAATTCACTATGCCCATCAGCGAATACCTTAGGGTGTCTACTTTCCAGAATGGGGTCACTTGTGGGGTATTTTTATTGTCCCGGCATTTTAGGGGCCCCTAAAGCGTGAGAGGAGTTTGGAATCCAAATGCGTAAAAATGCCCTGTGAAATCCTAAAGGTACTCATTGGATTTAGGGCCCCTTTGCGCATCTTGGCTGCAAAAAGTGGCACACATGTGGTATCGCCGTACTCAGGAGAAGTAGGGCAATGTGTTTTGGGGTGTATTTTACATATACCCATGCTAGGTGAGAGAAATATCTCTGTAAATTGACAACTTTGTATAAAAAAATTGAAAAAGTTGTCATTTACAGAGATATTTTCACACCCAGTATGGGTATATGTAAAATACACCCCAAACACATTGCCCTACTTCTGCCGAGTACGGCGATACCACATGTGTGCACTTTTGCAGCCAAGATGCAAAGGGGCCCTAAATCCAATGAGTACCTTTAGGATTTCACAGGACATTTCTACTCATTTGGATTCCAAACCGCTCTCATGCTTTAGGGGCCCCTAAAATGCCAGGGCAGTAAAAATACCCCACAAGTGACCCCATTTTAGAAAGTAGACACCCTAAGGTGTTCTGTGAGGGGCATAGTGAGTCCATGTAAAATTTTATTTTTGTCACAAGTTAGTGGAATATGAGACTTTGTAAGAAAAAAAAAAAAAAAAACATTTCCGCTAACTTGTGACAAAAATAAAAACTTCCATGAATTCACTATGCCCATCAGCGAATACCTTAGGGTGTCTACTTTCCAGAATGGGGTCACTTGTGGGGTATTTTTATTGTCCCGGCATTTTAGGGGCCCCTAAAGCGTGAGAAGGGGTTTGGAATCCAAATGCGTAAAATTGCCCAGTGAAATCCTAAAGGTACTCATTGGTTTTAGGGCCCTTTGCGCATCTTGGCTGCAAAAAGTGTCACTCATGTGGTATCTCCGTACTCAGGAGAAGTAGGGCAATGACTTTTGGGGTGTATTTTTATATATACCCATACTTTGTGTGATAAATACCGCTGTAAGCGACAACTTTTTAAAAAATTTATACAAAGTTGTCAATTTACAGTGATATTTCTCTCACCCAGCATGGGTATATGTAAAAATACACCCCAAACACATTGCCCTACTTCTCCTGAGTACAGCAATACCACATGTGTGCCACTTTTGCAGCCAAGATGCGCAAAGGGCCTAATTCCAAGAGTACCTTTAGAGATTTCACAGAGCATTTTACGCATTTGGATTCTCACGCTTAGGGGCCCCTAAAATGCCAGGGCAGTAAAATACCCCACAAGTGACCCCATTTCGGAAAGTAGACACCCTAAGGTATTCGCTGATGAGCATAGTGAGTTCATGGAAGTTTTTATTTTTGTCATAAGTTTGCGGAAAATGAAATTTTTGAAAAAAAAAAAAAACATTTCCGCTAACTTGTGACAAAAAATAAAAACTTCCATGAACTCACTATGCCCCTCAGTGAATACCTTAGGGTGTCTACTTTCGGAAATGGGGTCATTTATGGGGTATTTCTACTGTCTGGGCATTGTAGTACGTCAGGAAACAGGACAGGTGCTCAGAAAGTCAAAGTGCGGAAATTCACTTTTTGCACCATAGTTTGTAAACGCTATAACTTTTACCCAAACCAATAAATATACACTTATTGCATTTTTTTATCAAAGACATGTAGAACAATAAATTTTGAGAAAAATTTATATAGAAATGTAGTTTTATTTGACAAATTTTCAAACAGAAAGTGAAAAATGTCATTTTTGCAAAAATTTCGGTAATTTTTGATTAATAGCAAAAAAGTAAAAATGTCAGCAAGAATGAAATAGCACCAAATGAAAGCTCTATTAGTGAGAAGAAAAGGAGGTAAAATTCATTTGGGTGGTAAGTTGTATGGCCGAGCAATAAACGGTGAAAGTAGTGTAGTGCAGAATTGTAAAAAGTGGCCTGGTCATTAAGGGTGTTTAAGCTAGGGGCTTAAGTGGTTAATAGCTTGCATACTATAAAAAAGCACTAGCCTATGTGCGGAGCCCGGCCACCAGAGAGGCTGGCATTTTTTCCTACAGTATGCAAACATGACCACTGCTGCTGCATTGCAGAGTGGTCGTAACCATGGAAATGGCTTTTAAGTGGCTTGTATTAGCTTTCTCTGCATGATAAATGCCACTTGCTGAAGTGACACAGCCCCTTTAAGGTCACTTTACGTAGGACGATATTACAGCAGATAGACGGGAAGGAAGTGTTCCATCCCAACAGTCTGCAGATCGCTGGTGGAGGAGACCTCCAGAGTATGGGGAGAGGTGATCGCTAATGCCATCACTCTTCCCCATGCTGACTCGTTGTTTGCCGGCAGGAGATCATGTTTACACAGCACAATCTGCTGCCAGTGAACGATCATTTTTGCATGCGCACAAATGATCGGTTAATCTGCGGCACATTTACACTGCCCGATCATCGCTAACGAGCGTTACTATGAACGCCCATTAGCAATAATCTGTACAATTATTGGCCCTTTTAAAGGACCCTTTAGAATTCTTCTGGTTGCCCCTTGAAACAGACTAATAATTTAATTAGAATGCAGCTTTAGGCCTCTTGCACACAGACTTTTTTTTGCGAGTGTACGGGCCGTTTTTTTATGTTCCGTACACGGTCCGTATACGGACCTATTCATTTCAATGGGTCCGCAAAAAAACGGAAGTGTTTCCGTGTGCATTCTGTTTTCGTATTTCCTTTTTCCGTTCCGTGCAAAGATAGAACATGTCCTATTATTGCCCGCAAATCACGATCCGTGGCTCCATTCAAGTCAATGGGTCTGCAAAAAAAAAGGAACGCATACGGAAATTCATCCGTATGTCTTCCGTATCCGTTCCGTTTTTTGCTGAACCCTCTATTGAAAATTTTAAGCCCAGCACAATTTTTTCTATGTAATTACTGTATACTGTATATGCCATACGGAAAAACGGAACTGAAACGGAAACACAACGGAAGCAAAAAAACGGAAAAACAGATCCGATAAAAGCGGCCAGCAAAACCCTGAAAAAGCCATATGTTCGTGTGCAAGAGGCCTTAGATTGTTAGATGTTACTGGAGTGTGAGGATGGTGCATCTCAAGCTTATCAATGCAAAATATCTGGCATGCTTGCCTATGTAATCACGAAGCACCATCTTGCTACTTCTTGTGCTATATGCCAGGAAAGGCCTTCTTAGCCAATCACAAGCTAAGGTTGGGTCACTGCTAAGGCCAGTGACTGGCTGAGTGGTGCTATCCTGGCATTTCCAACATGTGTAGCTTGACCAGGTAGTAAAGTGCAGAAGAGACCAAAGCAGCATCAAAGGATTGGTAAAGGTGAGTAATGATTCTTTTTTAAACCCTTCTGACCCATTATATTAAAAAATTAAAATTCTCCTAGCAGATGTGGTTGGAAAATCCACAATAAGTGACGTAAACCATGCCTTGGATAAACATATATCAAACCTAAGCTACAATAAAAAGTCAATAATATAAGGGTAGAGTATATTCTTCTGTGTTTTTAGGTCACATAAAATACATAAATATATTGTGTGCAGTGCATGGGTAATCTCCCACAACATCTAAAACTCTCTAACTCTTTTCCAGAATTTGGGGTCAAAAGCTTCTAAGCCCTGAGGAAAACTGTGGCTCTGGCCCCATTGACTATAAGCATGGCAAACATGCCGAGAGGCTGCCGGAATAAAACTACCTGTCATACGACATGTCATAGTTTTATTCCGGCAACCTCTCGGCATGTTTGCAGTGCTGCTGCCAGAACTCCGTCCCGCCCCCATTATAGTCGATGGGGCTGGAGCGGACCTCCGGCGGCACGCGTTCCCTAGCGGCAGCACGGAGCCGGCAGGCGGTTCACCCGCTGGAACAGACTGCCAGAGAAGACTGCCGCTAGTGTGAAAGTAGGCTTAGGGCATTCTCATAAGCACTTGGGTTTAATAAAAACAGTTGAAGGAGAGGATGTTCTTGACATATGGTGGGGACTTAAATTTGACCAGAGTAGAAAAAGAGGGGATATTTGAACTGGACTGGACTAATGGTGGGTGGCCTTAGCTGAAGATGGGTCTGTCTGGTGGGTCTATCTACTAATGGAATATTAAGTTAGTCCAAGTTTCTCTCCAATTTATACAATACAGAGAGCTTTCAGCCTCTTTTTTCCACAACATTATAACCTTCAACACTTAACCTAAAACAGTGGAGGTGATCCACTGCCCCAGCTGCCAATATAAAACATCTGCAGGATTGAAAGTTTAAGGGTTTATGCAACCCCTCTAATGACCCTCCTAATGCCAGGGCACCTCATATGGATTGTACTTACCCGACCCCCCCCTCCCCCATGTCACTTCAGATCCCCGCACGGCTGCTGCTGCATCTCACTGTCAGGGGAGGGGGCGGCGGGTGTTGTTGTCGGGGGGCAGCCAATAGCAGGTTGCGACCTGCTATGCTAGGGAGGCTCGTCTCCTCTCACGGCCTGCTATTGGCTATTTTGATCTGCGAGACGGGGAGATGCAACAGCGGCCATGCTGGGATCAGAAGCGAAGCGGGGTTAGTATAACCTATATGAGGGGCCTAGGTATTGGGGGGGGGGGGGGTCATTATAGGGGTTGAATAACCCCTATAAGTCTATATAGTATGTCTGTGAAAATTGTAGCAATATTTTCACAAACATGTGACAGAGAGACCCCTCCCTGACTAAAAGTCACCATGCTATAGAATCACTATGTAACTGAATGCAATCACAGCGCGGGCTCACAATGACTTTGCAGAACTTTTCTCTTTTTTCTTTTTTTTTTTGCCGGTCAAAGGTGTGGTTTTCATAGTGAAAATCTAAGATTACAGTTGAAAAGATCCAACCCCTCACTCACCATTTGTTATCCTTGTTATCCTTTCTGCTAAGAATGTGAATGCCTGCAAAACAATGACATAACTAGCCAGAAGGGGCTGAGGCACACCCTCATATATATATATAGGGATCTGAACGAGAGTGTCTAAGACGTGCAACACCCAAGACGAAGATGGAGCTCCGACAAGATTCCTATGTCGCACTGAATGATGGTCATAAAATGCCAGTGATTGGTTTTGGCACCTATGCCCCACAGCCGGTGAGTGAGGGTGGGATAAAGATATTGCATAGAGCTGAGCTGTGCATGAAAATGTTATGGAACAAATGGTTAATTTAGCTGCTCCACTCAGTGGCATGCCTAGGGTGTTTGGCACCTGGGGGGGGGGGTCCTTTCTCTGGCACCCCCCTCCCCCAATACTTTACAAAAATGGTGCCACCTCACAACAATAGCATTGCCCTCAGTTATGTCCAGATATGTGCCCACTAATAATATCCATATTGTGCCCCCTCACAGTAGTTATGCCCATATTATGCCCCTCTTAAAGTACTTATCCTTTCATTGTGCCCCTTTCATAGTAATAATGCCCTATCTGTTCCCCTTCACAGTGGTAATACTGTCTTTGTGCTCCCTCACAGTAGTTGTGTCTCTTTGTGCCTCCTTCACAGTAGTAATGCACTCTGTGCCGCCTTCATAGTAGTAATGCCCATTGTGCCCCCTTTACAGTAGTAATGCCGACTCTGTGCCCCCATAAGTTATGCCCCCTCACAGTAGTTATGCTCTCTGTGCCCCCTTCACATTAGTTATGCACTCAGGCCCCCTTTCACAGTAGTAATGCCCATTGTGCCCCCTTCATAGTAGTAATGACCACTATGCCCTCTTCACAGTAGTAATGCCCACTGTACCCCCTTCACAGTAGTAATGCCATCTGTGCCCCCTTCATAGTAGTAATGCTCATTGTGCCCCCTTCGTAGTAATAATGCCTAGTGTACCCCTTTATAGTAGTAATGCCCACTGTGCCCCCATCATAGTAGTAAAGCCCTCTGTTCACATCCACAGTGTTAATGCCCTCTGTGCCCATTTTTAATAGAAAATCTCTCTGTGCCCCTTTATAGTAGTAATGCCCATTGTGCCCTCTTTATAGTAGCAATGCCCTTTGTGCCCACTTTATAGTAGTAAAGCCCGCTGTGCCCCCTTTATAGTAGTAATGCCCTCTGTGCCCCCTTTATAGTAGTAATGTCCTCTGGGCCCCCTTTATGGTAGTAATGCCCTCTGTGCACCCTTTGTGGTAGTAATACCCTCTGTGCCCCCTTTACGGTAGTAATGCCCTCTGTGCCCCCTTTATGGTAGTAATGCCCTCTGTGCCCCCGTTATGGTAGTAATGCCCTTTGTGCCCTCTTTGTGGTAATAATGCCCTCTGTGCCCCCTTTGTGATAGTAATGCCCTCTGTGCCCCCTTTATGGTAGTAATGCCCTCTCCTCTGTGCCCCCTATGTAGTAATACATTCCCTCCGTGCCCCTTTTATGTTAGTAATGCCGTCTGTGCTCCCTTTGTAGTAGTACATGCCCTCTCTGTGTTAAAAAGAAAAAAACACAGTACCTACTCACCTTGTCCTGTTACTGAAGCTCTCATCTAGCTCTCCCCTGCAGGCACAGATCGCTCTGCACCATTGTGTGGGAGGGGCTTAGGCAGATTACCAGGCTTCAGGCTCCTCCCACTCAGGCTGACAATGGGTTCTGCAGTAATCTTAAACTGATGATCTATCCTCTGGATAGATCATCAGCATCTGATCAGCAGGGGTCCGACACCCGGGACCCCCGCCGATCAGCTGTTTAAGAAGGCAGCGGCACTGGCAGTAGCGCCACGGCCTTCTCGCTGTTTACCACAGGCCCAGTGACGTCACGACTTGTATCACTGGCCTGGGCGGGGCTAAGCTTCATTCGAGTGAACGGACCTTAGCCCTGCCCAGGCCAGTGATACAAGTCAGATGCTGATGATCTATCCAGAGGATAGATCATCAGTTTAAAATTACTGCAGAACCCCTTTAATGGTGGAGCAGGGAGAAGTCTTCCTGCTTCACCATTCAGCGCTGGAGAGCCAAAGCGCGGGAGGCTGAGTGATAGGACCGCAGCTCACAGCGCTCTAGCAATAAGTGCTCATTGCTTCTGGGCTCTGGCACCCTTTGAGAGCAGGCACCTGGGCGGACCGCCACTTCTAAAACCAATTCTACTTCTAAAACCAAGAGCTTCACTGAGCACAGCTTCTGGATCATGATGGGCAATAATGTTCTTTCAAATCTATATCTCCTATGATGTCAATAGGCACTGTGTACAGTAGGTTGTTGTTTTTAAGTGGGCATTTACACAATAGCTTTCCCCATGGTACCCAGGACCTCCAGAAAAACATACTGCATACAATGGTCAGAGATACATTTTGATGTAAACAGGATTAATATAATATTTATACAGCCTCACGAGCCATTACTGTAATCTTAGTTGCAGCTTAGGCTACTTTCAAATATGCGTTTATGCTGTCTGGTTCTGAGATCTGGCAGGGGATCTCAAAACCACAGCAAAACACATCTGTTCAAATAATTCAATTGGCTGCATCCGTTCGTCAGGGCCGTCTTTAATATTGATTGGACCCTGGACAAGAATTTACTTGGGCCCCCTGGATCCCGTCTTCCCACACCCAAGCATGCAATCATGCCGTCCACCACAACACACACACACAAAAACAAATCCACACACCTCGTAGAGTAGTAAACTTTAATATTGTAAACATGAAGGACTGGTTCACAAATAAGTCCTTAGCTTGACCTATTTATCACCTGTAGCTTCTTTCAGTAACAGTGCAAATCAACATTATTATGTTTAAATTACAGCAATATAAGTCACATGAATGTGCAGTGTGTGAGTATATCATAGCCAACCCACTGCTTTCCCATAGGGAGACATTGGGAGGCTATTGCGCATGCATGGCTTCATAGAGATGCTTTGAAGCAATGCATTTCTATGAGTAATATTGAGCGTGAATGCCAGTGTTGCACGTTGTGCAACACTGGACTAAGGAGCACCTCTAGTGGCCGTCTGATGAGTCGCCACAAGAGGTGTTCTTAGCAGTAATGTAAATACTGCCTTTTTTCTGAAAAGGCAGTGTTTACATTAAAAAGCTTGCAGAGACATGCTATAGACACCAGAACTACTACGTTTAGCTGTTGTGGTTCTGGTGACTATAGTGTCCCTTAATATAGAGAAAAAAAGAATCAGCACAAAAGTATCAAATAAAATGGTTGTATCATTATTCTAAAAATTAAAAAGCACAACTTCTGACACAAATACATAGTAACTCTTTTTGTTTTTGTTTTACAATGTGCAGATAGTACTGTACTACTAACCCCTCCCTCCCCCTTCTCCAACCACCCAGCACCCTTACTCACATAAAACAAGTACTGTATTTTTCCCTTTACAAGATGCACCTGATGAGAAGACATACCTAGTTTTCAGAGGAGTAAAATGGTGAAAAAATAATTTGAACTAAAAGGTGGGCTAAAATATTTTAATAAAATAATGTATAATGTGTGGATATTACCAACAGCCCACATTGTGCCCCCTTAAAGTTCTTATCCCTTCATTGTGCCCCTCTCACAGTAGTTATGCGGTCACTGTGCCCTTTTCACAGTAGTAATGCCCTATCTGTGCCCCTTCACAGTTGTAATGCCCTCTTTGTGCCCCTTCGCAGTAATATTCCTCATTGTGCCTCCTTCACAGTAATAATGCCCTCTGTGTCCCCTAGATAGAAGAAATCCCCATTGTGCCCCCTTAATAGTAGTAATGCCCTCTGTGCTACTAATGCCCATTGTGCCCCCTTCACAGTAATAATTCCCTCTGTGCCCCCTTCATAGTAGTAATGCCCTCTGTGCCCCCATTTAGAGTAGTAATGCCCTGTGTGCACTGTACCCCCTCCATAGTGCCACCAGCAGAGAAGAAATGCCCATTGTGCCCTCTTGAGAGTAGAAATGCCCAATATGCCCCCTTCACATTAGCAATGCCTATTGTGCCGCTCCAGAGTAGACATGTCCATTGTGCATCCTTCACATTTGCAATGCCCATTGTGCCTCTGAGTTAAAAAAACAAAACTAAAAAAAAAAGTACCTACTTACCCTGTCCCGTTCCTGAAGCTCACATACCTCTCTCCCCTGCAGACACAGATCGCTCTCCAGCACTCTGTGGCCGGAGCTTATGTAGATTACCGGGCTGCAGGCTCTGCCCACATATGCGGGCAATGCGATCCGTGTCTGCAGGCTGAATGGTGGAGAAGTCTTCCTGCTCCACCATTTAGAGCGCCACCGGCCTGAAGGAGGGAAGGAGCGCGGGGAGCTGAGCGGTGAGTAACAGGACCCAGCTCCCTGCACTCTAGCAATGAACGCTTCCATCTGTATTGATGGAAGCGCTCATTGCTTCTGGATGCCGGCCCCCTGAGAGCAGCACCTGGGGCGGACTGCCACCCACGACCTGTCCCCCGCTCTCCCCCCTTTGCACGCCACTGCTCAGGAGCTCCAAGAAGGATGTTCGGGCTGGCGGCATGCAGAGCACATTAAGTGAAGCCGCCAGCCCGCCCGTAGTGTGCACTTGTTAAGGAAGAGCAGGCTGGCCGCAGAAGCCTTCAGTAAAGCTGCCAGCTCGCCCAACAGTTTAATGGCAGGCTCAGGAGCTGTTAGTGAGAGCTCCTGAGCCACCTCATTTGCGTAATGTTCGGTTTATAACACGCAGTGACTCCCCCCCCCGCCCCCACTATGGAGGGGAAAAAAGTGCGTCTTATAAAACAAAAAATACGGTAATATATATAATATAGCTTACAGTGAATTACTGTAAATACTTCAGCAGTTCTGAAGACTCCAGCAGGCTCAGGATCAGTGCTCTGGGCAGCTGGGCTTAGGGCTGGAAGTGGGCACCGATCTGCAGTTTAGGAAGGAGACCGGGGCTCGGCTCACCCTAGCGTTGCAGTGCCTCCGCGTGACATCACGGCGCACGGCGTACACAAAGGGGGAGGTCGGGAGTAGTGTTGGACGCGAATATTTATATTATAGTGCTATATATTCGTAATCTTCGAATATTCAACTTTTTTTTTTTTTTCATCAGTAACCTCCCTCCTGCTCGTGGGCCAATGAGAAGGCTGCAATGTCTTTGTCTGAGCTAAGCAACATCCCTAGCAACCAATAGGAAAGTTTCCTACTCCTTACTATATAAGGCAGGGGTGCACAACCTTTTCTGGTTGGGGGCCACATTGTCAGCCTGAACAAATTTCAAGGGCCGAAAATAAAACTTAAAGGGGTATTACCAAATGAAATACTGTATTTTTGACATATTGAACATACAGTATATACTATAAATGTCTAATTACACTTCTAGGACTCCCATCTAATAAGAGAATACATGAAAGATACATGTAAGAAGCCATAAGACAGATGTTTGGGGGCTGCACCGAATGGTATCGAGGGCCGAATGTGGCCCCTGGGCTGCAGATTGTGCACCCCTGATATAAGAAACCTCCCCAGCAGCCATTTTCTGTAGTGTAAATTAGTTCTGAGAGAAACAGCAGTGTGATTGCTGTGCTCTGTGCTTTGCTGTATATACATTAGACAGATATATAATTCAGATAGGGGAGATAGTCAGTGTAGGTTACATTGATTTATAGCGTAGCCAATAGGTTCGAGGGCAGGGTGTTAGGTAGTGTGATAGGTTCGGCTGCCCATACATAAATAGTGCTGTGATGTCACCCAGTTGCACGTATTGCACAAAAATATGCGCATCATTAATTGCCGGTTTTCGTAATCGCGAATATATATATTGGAGCACTTTACCTGCATTTAAAGCTATTGTAATGTTCTGCTGTGCCAACCATTATCTACAGTCCCAGTAAACTTCTAGCAGCTTAAAAATTTACCCAAAGTGACCCATGCCTGTATTGTGCAGGCATTATGCAAATATTACATTGCCATTTTTCGCAATCAAGAAAATAACCACAAATTTGCGAATATATGGCGAATATTCGCCCATATATTAGTGAAATATCGAGAATTCGAATATAGCCCCTGCCACTAGTCGGGAGGAGGAGCAAGCAAAGTCCTTCACTATGCGAGCCATGCCGCTCGTATAGTGAAGGATAGGATCGGGACACGGAGCCAGCGGAGCAGAGACAAGATATTTTACGACGTCATTGAATTTGTGGGCATTGGCCAGCGGGGCTCAAGAGGCAGCTGCCTTGGGCCCCCAGGAGTAACTGGGCCCGGGCAGCTGCCCTTTGCCCCACGTTAAAGACGGCCCTGCGTTCAGTATGGGTTTTTCGTGTTTACAAAAACCGGATCTAGCACCATTGACTTACATGGTTTTTGGACTGGATCCAGCTTCTTTAGTTTCCCATGACACACACAAAGAAAAATTCTGATGTGAAAGTAGCTTTTACCCTCACACTTCTGTAAAATTAAGTGCACCATGTTGGGAACCAGGTTTGCCCATTGTGACCTAGTAAATAGGCTAACATCATAGCTCCAATGCAGAGAATATTGGGTAGCTGGTTGGCAGCTGCCACCAGTTGTTTGCCTGACACAAGTACTACCTGTACTGTCCTAATGGCAGCACTGATGGTACCGGTCAGTTATGAGGGCTTCCAGCAGTAGGTCTGCATAGGAACATCAAGGGGATGGGCAGTGGTTGTTTAAAATGAAAGTTGATTTGACCACCCATTGTAGTGTCCCACTCCAGGTGGATGGGGACACTGCAAAATTGTCTGTGCCACCCTATGTCATTTTGCATTATTTCTACAGGAGAGTCAGTACAAACAAATAGGCAAATAAATACCCAACAGCCAGCAGTGAGTCCACAGTAAAATCTCAAAGTTTTATTATGAGTGATTGAAATCCATGACACAAGTACCACACACAGCAGGATTACGCATTTATGCAAACAGTTGTGTTATGGGTTTTAATCATTCATTGTTAAAATGTCAAGATTTTACAGTGGACTCACTAGCTGCTGGATATTTGTTTGCCTGTTTGGATCTCAGTGTCTGAAGGTTATAAAAATCCAACCTTTCCAATCTATTGCACTGAGCCCATATACTGGGGTGGGGAACCTTTTTTGCTGCCGAGGGCCATTTGAATATTTATAACATCATTGGCGGGCCATACAAAATTCTTAACTTAAAAATTTGAGTGCTATATTTGGTCAAATATATAATTGACTTAGGGGTAAGTTACAGAAATTGTGCTACTGTTGAAAAAATTCAGAGAGCTGTATTCTTGCAGGACAAAATGGCACCTGTACTATATATATGTATGTATATGACAAAATATAGCAGTCTCATTTTTAAATTGAGAATATTATATATTTAGTTCTTATTTTTTTTATTTGGCATTAATGGCAGCCAAGCTCATCCGAGAGAGGGGTTCATCCACCTTTCACTCTCCCTACCTCTGCCTTCGCAACTGCCCCTGCCTCTGTCCCTTTCTCAGTCTGAAATCAGCCCCGCCACCTCCATCAGCCTGATATCAGCCTCCCATTAGACCCTTAGCCTACAACAGCCTCAGATAAACCCCCATCAAACCCCCCACCCCCCCAGCCTCCATCAGCCTCAGATCAGCCCCTATCAGACTCCTCCAATAAGACCCCCCAACATGCATTATCTTCAGATCGGACCCCATAAGAAGCGGTCATTAGCATTCAGACTATATGCTTATGGGAGCCGGGGCCATGAACCTTCAGATGTTGTGTAGTCTTCCACCTTCCAATGTGTAACTCCAATGAAGGGCCTTTAATTCTCCTGTGGCCACCATATGTCTAAGGTTGATAAGTTTCAGACTCACTCTCATTTTTTAGTTGAATGATTTGGTGGTTGACTAAAGGAATGTTTATATACATTAAAATAAAGGACCATTTCATTACCCTTAGGTTGACAAGAACTTGGCAGAAAATGGAGTAAAGGTGGCCCTGGAAGTTGGGTATCGTCACATTGACTGTGCTTTCATCTACGGGAATGAGGTTGAGGTTGGGCGAGCTATAAATGAGAAGATTTCAGATGGAACGGTGAAGAGAGAAGACATATTCTACACTGGGAAGGTAATGAAAACATCAACATGGAAAATACTTTTATTTTGTGACAACCATTGAAACTCCTTAATACAGTGCCCATATGGGTTGTCAGCTGGCTGTCCTTAAAACTGAAATGGCCTGTAAATTTCCACGGTTAGGTTAAACATAAATGGTTATGTTTTGCATATATTACTAGTACATATAAATGATATAAATCCATTATACTTCACAATGTATCTCATTCTGGGGAAGGTAAAACCTGCAAAAACCTCCTCCATCCTCAAAAATCTGATATGGAGTAACACAATAAGTAGGGAAGGGGGTGGAACTGCAGCTTCTCAATGTTTTAGTGAAACAACCCAAGGAGAGAGCTGTAAGTACTGTCTGACTTCTTTGTTCTCTTTCAGCTCTGGTCCTCTTTCCATGCCCCAGAGAGAGTTCGTCCCGCTCTTGAGAAATCTCTAAAAGACCTTCAGCTGGATTACATAGACTTATTTATCATCCATAGTCCCATCGAAGTCAAGGTAAGTTACCTGGGAAAGGAGTCCAGAAAGAAAAATAGAACTAAGTACCATATTTCATCTAGTACAAAGTTATCTAATTCAAAAGTGTACAGAGGAAGACTGCACCTCTATAATTAGCTATGCATGGCAATTCCCACAGCCTAACACCACACAACATGTGACAACTTTGGTTTCCTTGGTGTGATTACCACATATACAGGATATCTCTACTGATGAATTCCTTTAATTCACCTTAATGGGATCATACATGTTGAGGGTTTTCTCTTGCAGCATTGGTGGGGCATGGGCCCCACGGCTAGGAGCCTGGTTGTCTGTTTTGCACAATTGCTTTTTACCATGATTGTACTCTTTTCAGTATCGTGACCTATGTCCAGAATTGCTGAGTAATGTTATAATAGTTAGGGCTCTATTCTTTTGGTATAGAGCTCCAATTTGAGTGTGTAGCCATAGATATAAATGAAAATAATCTGCTGGACTGTAGTCACCACTAGGTGGAGCTAATGAGCTTACTGTTTTATTCACTTTAATGCTTCGACAGTATGCAGTATATTTCTCCTAGTCTACACTGAATGTTGTATTATCCTGGAAAGTAAACGGAGTTCTGGTTGACAATAATTTCTGTGTAAATGTGATTTCAGCCAGGAGATAATCCTTTCCCGTGGATGAAAACGGAAAATTAATTTATCACAACACAGACATTCGGGACACTTGGAAGGTGCAGTATTCAGTATATTCACTGTTCACATGCTTTCTGCTATTCACTCTTCTGTGACAAGGATATGGGGGGAGTAGCAGCGTGGTCATACATTTACATCATACACCAGTAGCATGGCCCACTAACTCTTGCACATTGTTTAGGCTCTGGAGGAGTGTAAAGATGCCGGGTTGGTTCGATCCATAGGAGTTTCCAATTTCAATAAGAGCCAGCTAGAGCTAATCCTGAACAATCCAGAACTAAAGTACAAACCAGTCTGCAACCAGGTAACTTATCCAATTTTACTTATACCGGGTGGAGTTTGTTTTTCTGACATAGAGCTTCAAACATTTTGCATAGACTCGCAGATATAAGAAAAAAATGTAGATACCAGAAGCCATCACTGATTAGAGATTAGGATCTTACTGCATAAAATAAAGGCGTTTATATTCTCTGTTATTACTGTTACACCACTGTCCCATTCCCCGCTGTTATGCACTCCCAGTATGAGCTCAACACAGCTTCAAATGCTAAGGAAGGCCCACACAGCCAATAACTGCTAAAGCCAGCGATTGCCACTTGGGGATATATCTGAGGCCAGTAATTGGCTGCAGTGGCGCATGGTCAGCAGTTAGAACTTTACAGGGACTGGATGGATCAATGAGCAGAGCCTTGGTGATGATGGAGACAGCAGGGACCAGATAAGTGTATTTCTTACTTTATGTAGAACGCAGTTGTAGGCCAAATGAAAAAATGGGTGTAGGACTGAAAAACCCCTTTATAAAGGACTTCTGACTCCAGAATCATCGTAGTGAAACCTGTGTAGGTTAGCAGAAGCTAGCAGTATTGGTCTCATCCCCATCTGTGGCTTTATTTCTGAGAAACTGAACTTTTAATATATGCAATATATGTCACGCCTGGCCCTGAATTCTTCTAGGCTTGCTCCTTTGCCATGTACCCGCCAAAGTCCAGGAGCCTGCAGCAGCACAGAAAATGGAGCTTCTAGGAGTAATATCAAGGTCCCTGGTGGTCCTACATGCTCATTTGCATATATTAAAAGTTCAGTTTTCTCAGAAATAAAGCCGCAGATGGGGATGGGACCAAGACTGCTAGCACATGTCACTGGTCAGCCTGTTTCACTACAATGATTCTCGTGACTCAAGGTTAACTTTAGGATTAGGGGTGATGGTAAGGTTATGGGGCTAAGATTGTAAACTTAGTTGTTTCTGAATCATCTTAACCTATAATTTTCTTTTTTTTTTAGGTGGAATGTCACATTTACCTAAATCAAAGTAAACTTCTGGAGTTCCTCAAGTCACATGGTATTGTGCTGGTGGCGTACAGCGTACTGGGCTCAAGCCGGGATGAGAAATGGTAAGATGTAGAGCATCCTGATGGATTGCTGCAAAGACAAATTTCTTCACGCTTCGTAGTAGTGAATCAATTTTTCCTAAAATGGTGGCTGAAAATTTAAAAGTGATACTCACCTCATCCACTTGATTACAGAGAGGCCGTCTGCTCCCACCTTAATGTAGAAAACCCGCCAAAGGACCTGCCTGAAGAAGTTACCATGCAGGTCCTCTAGCGGGTCATCTTCGATTTAGAGGGAAGAGAATGTCCTCTCTGTGATCAAGTGGATAATGGGAGTATAATGTATTTTTGTTAACCCCTGAGCACCTGAAGATTTATAGGTCTCAGATGCTGTGATCAGCATTGAATGTGGCATCTGAGAGGTTAAGTGACAGGGGCAACGAGCCCTCTCCATACAATAAAAGGCGATTCATGATAAAGTAATTTGTTATGGATCGAATTTCTTGACGAAGTTCGACAAAGCTGCCAAATAGAATTTTTCTAAATTTTGCTCATCAATAGTCCCAATTTATAGCACCTCTAGACAACTTTGTACTGGTCAATGACCATAGGGTAATGCTGCACATTATATTTCCCCATACAGAAATGTGCCCATTCCCTGTTCCAAAAGCCAAGAATAGGAAGCCAAAGTTTTGTTAGGAGAATCATATATCACCACATAATCATATAATGTCTCACAGGATAGACCAGAATTCTCCAGTTCTATTAGAAGATCTAGTGCTAAATGCTGTAGCTGAAAAGCTTGGCCGGACCCCTGCCCAAGTGGCAATGAGATACCTGCTGCAGAGGGGCATTGTTGTCCTAGCAAAGAGCTTCACCCCAGCCAGGATCAAGCAGAACTTTCAGGTGAGTGGACATCTGCCTTCATTGTGACACTCAAAAACAAGGACCTCCAAAAAAAAGGAAGAAATTCATGAGCCTTGAATGCTGTAGACATGGCAGCCTACATGGTTGCTCAGCTTCAGGAGGCACAGCTGTGATCTGTGACTCCAGCTTAGCTACATTGTTTGATATGTACCTTATTCTTCCAAAGCTCTGCCCCCACGCTCTACACTGCAGCCCTGCTTGTTTAGACTGTCAATACAATAAATTCTACACGTATTTCAGGTCTTTGACTTCCTGTTAAGCGATGAAGAAATGAAGACTCTGGACGGAATTAACAAAAACATGCGTTATATAAGTACTCCCCAGTAAGTATCATGGAAAATCATTAAATTGAAGCAGGTGGAGAAGATTTAGTTACAGTACCTCATTGAGCTTCCTATATCTATACCCATTCACCAGGAGTTCAGATTTCCACCTTACTGCCATTAACATATGTAGACTGTACATATGCTGTAAATATATGTATGGGTTACATGCATGGCTATTGGTGAGGTGGTAGATGGCAGTGATTTGATGCATTTGGGACATTATCTTGCCAAAGATGGAGATCCCAGAGTTCCCAGAGAAAAAATACAGCTTTAGTTGACATCCATTATTCTAATTATGTGTTTTGCATTAGTTTTTAAACGCTAGTGTCCTGCGAGTGAATGAGCTGAGGGATTGAGCGCCTCTTAAACAACCCCTGCAGCCCGGCTCACTGAAAAAAATATCAATTGATAGCTCTGTCAAATGTATTACATGTTTATTAAAAGTTGATAGCCATTTATTTTGTAGACTAACCTCTGGATAGGTTAGTCAGGGAAGTAGTTTACTGCTGAGCCGCTTTCCAGAAGAAGTTGCATGTACAGTATATTTCAACCCTTGGCAATTGGGTTTCTAATAAGTTTTTATATTCTGCAGATGGCAAGATCATCCCAAGTACCCCTTCCATGATGAATATTAAAAGAATACGGGCACATTTTTATGCAAGAAGCTGTGGACCTTACATCAGATTATTCTTCATGGGAAGCCACAATATGTTACATAGTAGTAAATTAATAAAAATATAGATTATTTAGCATGGACTTTTCTTGTTTAGAAAATATGGAATCTATTTAGGTCCATCTAATCACAAAGTTGACACTGAGCATAAAGCATTGCAGAAGCGCACTACACTTTAAGTCTGCATCAACTTGAGTGAAAACTTAAAACTACACACGTCCGCAAGTGTTTTGCGGTCCGTAAATTATGGATCCGCAAAACACAGAAGCACATGGCGGCACTCTAATAGAAAATGACTATTCTTCTCCGTAATTATGGACAAGAATAGGCATTTTCTATTAGAGTGCCTTGGGGTGTCTATTCTTTCGCGGAAGTGCGGATGCGGACAGCACACTGTGTGCTGTCTGCATCTTTTGTGGCCCCATTGAGAATGAATACAGAATGGATGTGGACCCATTTTGCAGATGTGTGAATGGACCCTAAAAGGTGCTGTCCAGGATTTTTATATTGATAGCCTATGCTCAGGGAAGGCTGCCAATATCAGGCTGGCTGGTGTTGGATACCTCACACCCCTGATGATCAACTTTTATCTTGTAGCTCCAGTGCTGGAACTACACAGATCTGTCTATTGAGTAGCGGACAGAGCTGGTAACTGCACCCTGTTCGCACTGAAGTGACTGTAGTTACCAGCTCCATCCACTACACAGAGTACAGAGTGTGTATGGTAGCTCCTGTGCTAACTTCAAGGTGTTGACCCCTGCCAATCTGATATTGATGGCTCATACTGGTGTAAATGATGGATGAACTCTACACCAACTATGAGTTGTCATAGATTTCATTACAGACGCATGGACTGAAGGACAGAGCACTTCATTTGTGAAGAGGCATGCACGAGAGAGCACATCCTCAGTCAGCTCGGAGGATATCAAGATCGCATAGCAAATGCCAGTCTTTGGAAATCTCCAAACACATTGGGGCTCATACTCATTTATCAAACTATCATGAGAGAGTTAGCAACCACAAACTATTGGTTTTAGTGCATTGTTTCTGGGGTAATATTTAAGGTTTGATAGTTTCTATCTACTTTTGTAATATTGACCCACCAGGACTCAGTGTGCTGTTATACAGGGTGCTGTACACACCAGTGTTAAGCGGCCATGTGCTTATATTTTATAAGACAAACTGCAGCCAGGAATATGGCATCAGTTAAGCAATTAAGGAAACAAAAACCTTTGCTGGGAAAATATCTGGAACATTACCACTAACGATTCTGAGAAACCAAAAACAACAAGAACACATATTTGAAATTCCACACTTATCAGTCAGCAGTTTATACAGCCGAGACAGCAGGAAACAAGAGGGTAAAACATGGAGATGCAGAGACTTCTAATAGGCAGATTGTAGTGAGCAGAACAAATTATATGTGCTGCTACTGAGGTGACCAAGGGGAGACCTTCACATCCACAAGATATCATGGCAGTCAATGTTAGACTGGGGTTCGCAGAGGAAATTATTCTAGTGGTCCAACCCCTATGTCAAGTTTAGTAGGTTACAAATCAATCAAAGATATATACTGCAAATGATTGGCTCCAAAGGCAGCCCAATGTTTTTCTTCTTATGGACCTTTGGGGCCCATTGTGGTATCAGAGCCTGGGCCCACCAGATGGTCCTCTGACGGGCCAGTCTGACCCTGATGGCAGTTACATATGCTGCTCTGTTGGAGTCTTTAACATTCACTGTACCATTTACATTCCATGTCATCCGTCCTCCCACTCTGTAGCTTTCCACTATCTGGGAAGGACCTATAAACATCCCGATTCATGACTAGAATTCCAGACCAGTAAAACTGACACTTACCTGTGTAGAACAGCAAGAAAGCAACAGAAGAGAGTAAATTAAACTAGAATGAAAATCAAGATGCATATACACTAGTGGTCAAGTGTTTTAGAACACCCCAATTTTTCAGTTTTTATTGATATTTGCACAATTTCTCAAGTGTACTTTAAATTAAAGCATAGAATAAAAAAAAACTTACGATAAATCATGGAATAATTGTGCAACAAAACTGAATGTACATTTTTGACTCCAAGTAGCCACTTCTTGCAGATATAACAGTTGGACACCATTGAGGCATTTGGATATTGTTCTGTCTGACATTGTTGCAGAAGTTCCTCCAAATGTGATGAACTTGTAGCTTGCTTTGCCATCACCCTTCTGTCCAGTTCATCCCAAACAAGCTCAATGGGGTTTAAATCAGGGAACTGTGCAGGCCATTCCATTCTTTGAAGCCTACTGCCTTGCCTATTGTTGTCTTGTAAGGTAATTCTGACATAACTGAGAAGTATGGTTTGGGTCATTGTCTTGCTGTAATATGAACCCCTGACCAACTAGGCATATCGTAGACCAAAGAGTATTGCATAGAGCTTAAAAATGCAGTTGTAGCCCTCTTTGTCCGACGTGCCAAGTAGTTATTTGATGGACTTCAACTCTGTTTCATGAAGAATAACTAAACATTGACTTTTTCAAAAAATTTTGACCAGTAGTTGAGGAGGTTTAAAAAGCTGGGGAAGCTCTATGGGCACTACAATTGCTGCCGCTACTGGTTCTCAGCCATTTGTTGGTGGTTAAAGACTAAGATTACAGAAATTGACACAGAATCCAAGAGATTGGGGGCTCTAAAGGTCAGTGTTCCATTTCTTTATGGAAGACATTTTGCAAAAGTTTCAACAGATGCCCCTCCCAACCAAAGTGCAATAGTCAAGGTAGTTTGTCATGTTTTATTGAAATAAACAGAATAATGTTGTACATTTCACTTTAAAAATTTTCATTGAATTATCTGTTGTACTAAAATTAGGAAACTTTTTGTATCAGACAGGATTACGTAATTTTACAAAATTTTGAGATGCTGAATCCAAAGTGACATTGAAACTGAGATTGGTCCTTGTTTAGAAATTACAGGGGAAAAGGTAAAAAAAAACCTGGATGGAAGCATGGAAGGCTTTCATCAGCCTGTAGATGGACTTTTAATGGCATATGAGAAAATGCGCTGCAGAATGTCCCTGAAGCTGCAAATCCTCTATTCCCATTCAGACGTCTTACCCATTAACCATTTCCTGCTGGATGAGCACTGTGTTCAGAGATCAAGAATAAGCTATGCCACTTCCTGCCCTGGCCCCAGTGGTCACATCGCATCTTCTAGGCCGCCCTTGGGACCAGTGGCGTTGCTAGGACTGGTGTCACCCGGTGCGGTAGAAAATGGTGTCATCCCCCCGCCCGCAGCTCACCTGGTCCTGTCTGCAGCAGCTGGCTTCTCCTCTGTGTGGTCCTAGTATCTTTGCTCTGCTTCAATCGCTGGTTTGAGGACTGTACTTTTCACCCTATAAGATGCACCTAGGTTTTAGAGGAGTATAATAAGAAACAATATTTTCCATTATACCTCAGATCAGACCACCAATCAGACCCCCAATGTTAATCACACCTCAGATCAGCCCCCCATGTCAGCCGTCAGCCCCCATCCATCATGCCCTCATGTCAGCCATCATGTCAGCCATCAGCCCCCCATATCAGCCGTCAGCCCCCATCCATCATGCCCTCATTTCAGCCATCATGCCAGCCATCAGCCCCCATCCATAATGCCCCCATGTCAGCCATCATGCCCCCATGTCAGCCATCATGTCCCCCATGTCAGCCATCATGGCCTCATGTCAGCCCCCATCCATCATACCCCCATGTCAGCTGTCAGCCCCCATGTCAGCTGTCAGCCCCCATGTCAGCCGTCAGCCCCCATCCATCATGCTCCCTAATGGGGACAATGTTGGAGTCTGTACCATTAGGTGGGGCGACATGATGAGGACAATGTTGGAGACTGTGCCAAGGGGTGACCCCCATGGCACAGACTCCAACATTGTCCCTCCATTTATCATTGTCCCCTCATCATGTCACCCCCCGCATGGGTGGCACATTTCTTTTCTTCCCCTCCAGGCCCCATGGCACAGACATTTTGTCCCCATCATTTCTACCTACCATACCACTGGGGTCTGGCTGGGGTCGGGTCCGCCTTACTCAGCTCTGCAAACTTCTGTTCTGCTGCCATTGCCTGGAGAGGCAGCTTTTACAGGCCACAGCAGCTCCGCCTCGCCTCCCTCCAGACAGCTGCTGCCGTCCACCGCGGCACCAGTGCCATCACGCCTCCTCGCCCTGAGCTGCAGGCACCGCACGGCACACATGTAGGCAGGCTGGGGCGGGGTGGGCGCCAGCAGCGCTCAGACATTGGTGAAGCAGCCACAGCCCGGCCCCAGGTGATCAACCTAATCGCTGCCTGCTAGCAGCGACGACCGTTTCGCACATGGACTCGCGCTTCCTCAGGCCACACTCCGGTCGGATATGGATGAATAAAGAATTGTTCTTTTCAAAGAATCAAGAAGTAGGTTAGTTAGTCCGGTGGCCGGTGGGGGCGGGTGACACCTCATCAGACTGGTGTCACCCGGCACGGCCCACACCCCCCGCACTCCCCTTGCAACGCCACTGCTTGGGACCATAACCCATACATCCTATATATGAAAATGACTTCTGGTAAGAGGAAACAATAAACAAAAGTATGTTAAATCGCTTTAGTGCTATAATGTAATTATTTATATAACCAAAACAGAAAATCTCTTTATACTCTGTGGGGAAGATTTATCAAGATGGCCGTTCCCATACACCAGTTGTCCTAATCCCCTGTATGCTGGAGTGTGTTTCACCTAGTTTATTAAGAGGCAGGTACTGCTTAATAAATTAGACGAATCTCTGGTCCTCTGTGCTCCAGATACTCAAATGTATTTCAACAAAGAACTAGTATAAGCTTGACCTATAACTTATGCCACTTTCTGAGTGGCGTAAATTGCTTGACAAATGCCCTGTGTTCTTTCCTCTAACCCCCCTCCTATAATTTCCAAACAAGTACCAATCTTCCATAGCCAATGTAATTTTTGTTCAGCAACCAAAAATTATATTCATTATGTCTCCCATTACAAAACCTGTGGTGAACGGCGTTTTGTATCTGCTGGCTAGGGAGATAAAAGGTCAACATTTATAGGATGGATCCAGGAGACTTGTCCAGTATTCTTAAAACTCATCATTATACGGATAGTTAGGGTGTTCTTTCCAGCTGGAAAAAAAAAGTATAAATATAAATATCATTGTTTATTACTGGGAATTAGTTTTGCATCAGACAGTGGCACAGAAGTCAATTTTAAACAAGGCTTCGTCTTTAGTTCGTTTTTGCACAAAATAAACGTATAGCCTTTACAGTAAGGCCCAAAGCACAAATCAGCCACTGCTCAGCTAGTCGCTAACTAAACATATGCTTCCCTGACTATACAAGTGGCTTACTACCAACTAAACAAAATGACATTAACATGTTTTACCTTACAAGAGCAAATGTCCTCTTGGAGGTTAGCCATCACTGTAAGCAGGCTCGGACTGGCCCACAGGGGTACAGGGGAATCCCCCGGTGGGCTCCTGAGCAAGGTGGGCCCCTAGTCTTCCACCCTCTGCACAAGTGGCACATAACACAGTAGACTTACTGCACTACATACATATATTCAATGTACAGCACCTCAATCAGCCTATGTTCATATAAAAAACTTGTTAGATTGCTTATTATATTTGAATGTATCCGTACGGTGGGCCCCCAAAATAAATTTTACTGGTGGGTCCTAGGTACCCCAGTCCGAAACTGACTGTAAGGGCTCATGCACACAAACATATTTTGTTTCAGTGTTCGTTTTTATTTTGCAGACCATATGTGGAACAATTCATTTCAATAGGTCCGAAAAAAAAAAAAAAAAGGGACTGTTTCCTTATGCTCCGTATGCTGTTTCCGTATGTTTCTGTGCATTCTATTTCCGCATGCTCGTTCCCCAAAAATTTAGAACATGTCTTATTATTGTCCGCATTATGGACAAGGATAGGACTGTTCTATTTGGGGCCAGCTTTTCCGTTCCATACCTATTTTTTGCGGACCACAAAATACATACAGTCGTGTGCATAAGCCTAACAGTCTCGCCAGAAAGGTTCCGTCTCCTCAGATAGCTCTCTCTCTCTAGTGCACACCTTGCACCTAAATAGCCCATCTACATGCTCTGACTCAGGTCCTGACCAGACTTCTTCTCTTCCTGTTCAGCTGCATTTACTATTATGAAGCTCAACAGGAACAGTCGGGACTTAAGTGTAAGAGCATGTAGCATGTGCGAGTTTAGAGGAGATGGGGGCATTGGTAGAGGAAAGGATGGGTAAGCACTATCTTTCTTCCACAGGGCAGTAAAAAGCATGGATTTTTTTTTAAAAAGCCCGGACAACCCCTTTAATGCAAAGAAAGACACTTACAACTCGAGTATTAGGTAACGCATGTTTTGATTGACTCCATCAAGTGTTTTTAGGTCTTCATCACTTAATTCAAAGTCAAAAATCTGTAAGAGAAAAAGGAAAATTCAATTAAAGGGGGTCTGTTGAAAGTTTTTGACTGATGACCTATTTTCTTTATAGGTGTTCAATATTTGATTGCTGGGGGTCCGCCACCTGGGAACCTCACTGAACAGGCACCGGTGCTTGCAGTAGCGCCACGGCCTTCTCGTAGCTTTAGATGGGTGAACAGATCCGTTAGTGATCGATTTCCCCAGTAGTCGTTCCTTCCTCACAGGGAAAATGAAAAGATACCATTTGCTCATTTATAAGCTGATCAGCTGCTCGCTTATACGAACACTTCTGTCCGATCACTGGGTCGAGAATTGTACAGTCTAATAGGGCTTAAGCTGTAACCTGTATTTTTTTTGCCCAATTTACCTGGAAGTTCTGTTTGATCCTCTCAGGGCTGAAGCTTTTTGCAAGGACTACCACTCCCTTCTGTAGCAGATATCGCATGGCCACCTGCGCCGGGGTGTGGTTCAGCTTCTTAGCTATTGTGTTTAGAATGGGATCTTCAAGCACTTTGGGAGCATTCTGATCAATCCTGACAAAAAAATAAATTAAAATTATTAACCTTTTATCATTATTTGTTTCAATATTTTGTGCTGAATAAGTACATCTTTATAGAATTCAGAGCTCAGTTTTTCTGGTGAAGAGCTCCAGATCCCATGAATAGACATAAGTTAAAAAATGAAATTCTCCAGGGAGCTTACTTATTCAATGTCTGAAAATAGGAGAGGGTATTATAGTGGTTATAGACTTAGGGGGACCATTTTTCTGGCGTATATCTGTCTCAGATTGCAGGACAAAGGTTATTTAAGCTACCATCTGCCACTTTTCCCCGGTCACACCAAGTAAAAAAAAAAGGGGCCGTGGTATGGGTAGGGAAAGGCTAGTAGGCCCATCTCATTTATCCTTTTATACACCCGTTTTAGGCATGGGGAAAAAAAAAGATCTAAAATTAAACCAGCAGGGAAGTTGGCATACATTTAGACTGGCAGTGGATGTGCTGAAGTTATGTAATGGCCTGCACCTCTTAACTTAGGAAGCTCCACCGCAGGGGTTATTAAGACCGGCGTTTAAGACAAGAATGACCCCCTTAATTCTTGTATATCTAGAACAGTACTATAGTAATGTGCAAGTAAAGTCTAATACTGCTTCTATGTACAATAGTAGCTTTATTCTTCTACATAGGGAGTGGTATTACTATGTACGATAATAAACCAGTATACTAGTTTTACCAGTTCTGATCTCTGCTTGATCCCAGTACAGCATATCCAACCAGCACAATGCCATGAGACTTGCAGAAATCCTGCAATTTGCTCTGATTGAGGTATATGTGACATTCCACCTGTATAAACAGATTAAACACATTATCTTGTCAAGTTGTGTTGAGTGACAATCAATAGGATCATCATTGCAGCTCTTGCAAGGGCTCTCACCTAGCTTCCCAATGAACAGACAGAACCAAGAAATGTATGCATGAATAAAAGAATGACTCAAGATTAGGAATTTAAAAAGGTGAATGCCTTAATTTTAAAGGGCAATACATATTAGTTACCTGGTTGCACACTGGTTTGTACTTCAGTCCTGACATGCTGAGAATCAGTTCCAATTGACTGCGGTTAAAATTGGAGACGCCGATCGATCGGACAAGCCCAGCATCTTTGCACGCTTCCATAGCCTAGAAATAGCCAGTATAAGAAGGGTTCAGTCCTTGATACTACCCTGACAATCAGTGGATATGATCAGAGAAAGTTGGGACTGACCAAACATTTGTCCTACAGTGACCACTTCAGATTTCATAGGACATTTCATTGTGCCCCAATGTCATTCAATACATACTCCACCGAACTGTGAACTAATTGTTGATTCAAAACACCATAGTCATGTCAACATTTTTTCAAAGGGTTTTTCAAAATCATAGCAAAAATGTACTCTTTTCTACAATTTTAAAAAATAAAAATATACACTCTACGCCGAGAAGGCGTTTGACTGTTTTAACTGGCCAGTCGTGGTATTATAAAAGATGGGGTTTTCAGGAGCAATTTTTAATGCAGTTACCAATCTCTATCCAGGACTTCTCCGTCCAGGAAGGTTTTTACAAATGGTGCCCTCTCAGAGTCCTTTTTGATATGTAATGGTGCATGCCAAGGTTTCCCCTTATCCACATTGATCTTTATTTTAACTATAGAACTATTAGCTCAATGTCTTCGTTCTGATCCATTGATTACGGAAGTTACCATTGGGGATAGACGGCACATTATCTTTATATGGGGACGACATTATGCTTACTCTTACACACCCCGACTCCTCCCTACTAAGAGCATTAGAAATTATTGAACAATATTAGTGTTACGTGAATTAAAAAAAAAAAAATTCAGAATGAATAAGCTAGCACAGGCTAAGTGAATAAATATATTTACTAAGTGTGATTAAACACAACAGACAAAACACATACAGAATAATAAACTGTAAATAAACATCACTAGCCTAGGGGTAAAAATCTGATTGGCCATGCTGTCTACCACGTTATAACAGATGACTGACAACAGAAGGTGTACAAAAGATAGGGTAAATGAATACTTACATCCTAACTAGGATGTGGTTCCAGGTGGAGTCCCACGAATGTATGTGTGCAAACCAGAGTTATTCCCATCAACCCATCCTCCAATGTGCATCATACATGTCTTAGATCTCTCATGAATGTGGTCTTATCAGCACAATGTGGGATGGGTACTTCTCTAACGCACTACATTACAAGGAAAAACTTTATTATACAGATTAAAAGTAATATAAAATACAGAATTAAAGGGGACAGAACCAATCAGTACTTACAAATACCCTTACAATACAATGGATCTCTAGCTTTCTACAAGATAAAGGAAAATAAGTCTCGGGTTCTTCCACTGCATCTCCTCCCAGACAAGTTTCAGGCTTATCGCTTGGATTGGAAAACCATTGGCATACATTTGGGCATAACCCTCACTAGCAAAGCCTCAATTGTATTCTCTAAATTATGACCCTTTTGAAAACAATCAAACATGATCTCTCTAGTTTTGGTAAACAAGATATTTCATGGGTAGTGTGGTAAGGTGCAAGGTGTCATATGCGATGGCAGGTACGTGTCACCGAGGTTGCTGGCCTCGGTGAGGTGAGAGCCAGGTTTTTGTCTGCAGCAGCTAGTGCTGTTTGATTCTTTTAAATAGCATGGCTGCAAAGCCGATCCGGGCCGGCTCTTACTGGGAGCAGCTAAAGAGTAGGGTGGGTGGCTGCTCCCCACGGTCCAGTCCGAGTTTTGGGCTGGGTATAAAACACAGCCATCAGCTGTGTCTGAGGCTGTGATTATCCTGGAGCCTGCTAACAGGGCTGAGGAGTTCTCTGTGCTGGAGGACGGAGCTCAGCAAGGTGGTGTTTCCCTGCAACCTGAAGGAGGAATCGCCTGCGGCTGAACCGACTGCTAGGTGTGAACCCGCACTTAAACCACCCAAGGTGACTGGACCCTGTGTTGGCCTGTTTTTGGTTTTGCCACATGATTTCTGTTGTGTGTGAACTGTCACCAAGAGACTGTTTTCATTTCTGGTGTGCAAGTGTGAATAAAACACTGTTTGATGCACAATCTGGACTCCTTGTTTTGCCTCTAAACTGCACCCGCACCGCTGTCTACCAGAGCGACTCCCCACATTTGGTGTCGGATGCGGGCATGCGCAGTGAGGCTGGCGTGAACGCCGAACTTTGTTTTTGCTGAGCAAAAGTGGATGTCCTATATTAGGCCGGCAAAGTTACAGCCTGTGATCCCTGACAAAATGGAGGCGGTTGTAAAAGCCCTTGTGGAGGCTAACTTGCAGCAGCGGGAGGCCAACAAGCAGCAGCAGGAGACCAACCAGCTACTACTTCAGCAGGTGATGGCTTTACAAGCTGCAGGAGCGTCCCACCATGTCCATGATGCCCGGAAGCGGTCCGTGCGGCGATCCCAAAAATGACCCCCTCGGACGACGTTGAGACCTATCTGGCGGTCTTTGAAAAGGTGGCCGTGAGGGAAAAGTTACCCGTGACCAGTGGGCAGAGGTCGTCGCTCCGTTCCTGGCGTCTGGACCCCAGCAAGTATTTTTGACCTCCCAGGTGACCAAGCAGCTGACTACCCGACTGTGAAAGGTGAGATCCTGGCAAGACTGGGGGTGAATGTTTTGGTCCGGGCCCAGCGGGTGCATCAGTGGGAGTTTAACCCGGCTGAACCCGCCAGGCCACAATACTATGACTTGCTACAACGGTTGCAAAAATGGCTGCAGCCAGACATACTGACTCCCACTGCTATGCTCGACCGTCTGTTAGCCGATGTCTTCTGGAGGGCCTTGCCTTACCCTCTCCAGCACTGGATCGGCCAGGTATCGCCCACCAATGCCCTGGAGATGGTCGACCTGGTGGAGCGGTGCGAGGCCACCAGAAACCTGCAGGGGAGTCTTGCTGGGAAGGGGTCAGTCAAACCCCGGAGGCCTCTGCCCCAGTTCCGACGTCCGGCGACAGAGCGGCCTGCACGGAATATACCCCCTGCGAGTCCGCCTCCCGTGGTATGCTGGAGGTGTCAGGAGCCAGGCCACATCAGGGCCGACTGTCCGCATCGGGATGAGCCGATGGAGGTGAACTACGGGGTCGCCACTCCTTGTATGCACGGAAGCTGTGCGCAACTGGCACCCGTGAGGTGCAAGACCATAACCACCTGTGTCAGGTAGAGGTGGGAGATTCGCTGGCGGTGGCTCTGCTGGACTCCGGGAGTTTAGTCTCCCTGGTAAGGGCTGCCCTTGTACGGCCTGTGGAGTATACTGGCCGTAAAGTCGGAGTCCTATGCATCCACGGAGACCTGAAAGACTACCCCACTGCACTAGTGACTTTGTCCACAGCGGCTGGTAGGTGGACCCACGAGGTGGCTGTCGCTACTAAACTCCCACATGAACTAATACTTGGGAGGGACTTCCCGGTTTTCCGGCGCTGTGGCCGGCAATAAAGGTATCTGAGGGACCCGAGACAGGGGTGACCCTAGTAGAGTGGCCTGATACCGCTGGAAGGCCAGAACCCTGGGAGCCCGAGTCTGAAGGGCCGGCGGTAGGGGTGACCACTGCTCCAGCGGTAGAGGGGAGACAACCCCACTGAGTGTAATGGTGGGAGACACGGAGGACTTGCCACCGGGACCTGAGTTGGCAGACCTCAATGTCTCCGGGGAAAATTTTGGGACCGCACAACACCGGGACCAAACCCTAACCAGGGCCTGGGAGAATGTGCTGGAAATTGATGGTAAACCCCAGAAACCAGGGGCTGAATTAATGTTCCCACGATTTATTGTTCTACAGGATATGTTGTATCGGGTGAACCAAGTCCGAGGTGAACCTGTTGAACAGTTGGTGGTGCCCACAGCGTATCGCAAGCTTGTCATGGAGCTTGCCCACCAACATGTTCTTGGGGGACACCTGGGGTGGCAGAAAACCCAGGACCGCATACTGCAGCGGTTTTATTGGCCCAGTGTGTTCAAGGAGGTAGAAAATTATTGTAAGTCCTGTCCAACCTGTCAGATAACTAGCCCCCAGCCTCATTTCCGTAGTCCTCTGGTACCTCTGCCAATTATTGAAGTACCGTTTGAGCGAATCGCTATGGATTTAATTGGGCCTGTACCAAAGTCTGCCAGGGGCCACCAACACATTCTGGTAGTTCTCGACTATGCCACTCGGTATCCGGAGGCGGTGCCTCTGCGACATACCTCAGCTAGGCTCATTGCCAAAGAGTTAATGGAGATGTTTTCCCGTGTGGGCCTGCCAAAAGAGGTTCTGACAGACCAAGGGACCCTTTTATGTCCAAAGTAATGAAGGAACTGTGTAAATTGTTGCGTATAAAGCAGTTACGGACGTCCGTTTACCATCCGCAAACAGACGGTCTTGTTGAGAGGTTTAACCAAACTCTAAAAAATATGTTAAAAAGGGTGGTGTCTAGAGATGGGAAGGACTGGGACCTGCTTCTGCCCTATCTCATGTTCGCAGTGCGAGAGGTACCCCAGGCCTCTACTGGGTTCTCGCCCTTCGAACTGCTTTATGGCAGACACCCTCGGGGCCTGTTGGATATCGCCAAGGAAGCATGGGAACAACAGCCTGTCCCCCACAAAAGTGTCATTGAGTATGTCACCCAGATGCAGGAACGGATAGAAAGGGTGTTGCCGCTGGTCCGGGAGCATATGGAGGCAGCGCAACAAGCCCAGAGTAGGGTGTATAATCGTCAGGCTCGGTGCAGGGCTTCCATCCGGGAGATCGGGTTTTGGTTCTGGTACCCACCCTTGACAGCAAGTTCCTAGCTAGGTGGCAGGGCCCCTATGAGGTGATCGAGAAGGTAGGGAAGTAAATTACAAAGTACACCAGCCAGGGCGGCGCAAGCCGGAGCAGGTGTACCACGTGAATTTACTTAAGCCGTGGAAAGATAGGGACACAGCCGACGACCACAGCCCCCGGCCAGGGCTTCTAGGTGAAAGGGTCCAGCCCCACAGTTCGAGGCCTGTGAAGCAGTAACCACGGTAAAAATTGCAGACAGCCTGTCTTCCAAACAAGTTCAGGAAGTCAGGGAGTTCATCAGTCGGAACACGGATGTGTTCTCGGACCTCCTGGCCGCACGTCTCTCATCCAACATGACATCGTCACTGAGCCTCAGGCCAAGATCCGGTTAAAACCATACCGGGTACCCGAGGCTCGGCGACGGGCCATCGCGGAGGAAGTGCAAGTAATGTTGAAACTTCGATGTCATTGAGGAGTCGAAAAGTGAGTGGGCCAGTCCCATAGTCCTGATACCCAAGCCGGATGGGACGTTGCGGTTCTGCAACGATTTTCGCAAATTAAATGAAGTGTCCAAGTTTGGCGCGTATCCCATGCCCCGAGTAGACGAGCTGGTTGAAAGTTTAGGACAAGCCCGTTATTTTTCTGTGCTGGACCTCACTAAAGGGTACTGGCAGGTACCCTTAACGGAGTCGGCTAAGGAAAAAACCGCATTTGTTACCCCGCAGGGCCTGTATCACTACAAGGTGTTACCCTTTGGCCTGCATGGCGCCCCGCCACTTTCCAAGGTTAATGGACATAGTGCTGCGACCACATCGTCGGTGCGCCTCGGCCTACTTAGATGATGTAGTCATCCACAGCACCGACTGGGAAAGCCATTTACCCAAGGTGCAGGCGGTAGTGGATGCCCTGAGGAAAGCCGGACTGACCGCTAACCCAAAGAAGTGCTCCATAGGGTTAGAGGAGACAAAATATCTGGGATATGTCATTGGGCGGGAGTCATCAAACCTCAGGTAACTAAGGTAGAGGCCATTCGTAACTGGCCCCGACCGGTCACCACCAGGCAGGTAAAGTCGTTCCTGGGGATTGTAGGTTACTACATGAGGTTTGTGCCCCACTTTGCCACAATAGCAGCGCCATTGACAGACCTGTTGAAGGGCGAAAGTCTGGGAGGGTTAGCTGGAGTGAGAAGGCGGAGGAGGCTTTCTCCGCGTTGAAGTCGGCCCTGTGTGGGTCCCGGTTTTGGTGACACCCGACTTCAACAAGGAGTTTGTCGTACAGACCGACGCCTCGGAGGTAGGCCTCGGTGCGGTACTGTCGCAGGAGGTCAACGGGGAAGAACATCCCGTTGTCTTCCTGAGCCGTAAGCTCAGTCCCGCCGAGTCCAGATATAGTATAGTGGAGAGGGAGTGCCTGGCTATCAAGTGGGCACTCGAATCTCTCCGCTACTACCTGTTAGGGAGGAGGTTCCGTCTGGTGACCGACCATTCCCCCTCAAATGGATGAGTCAGGCCAAGGAGAGGAATGCTCGGGTCACCAGGTGGTTCCTATCTCTTCAAAATTTCAAGTTTTCCGTGGAACACAGGGCAGGCCGCTTGCAGGGCAACGCAGATGCCCTGTCCCGCGTCCACTGCCTCACGTGTGTTCACCCCCTCAGGGTTGAACAAAGGGGGGGGGTATGTGGTAAGGTGCAAGGTGTCATATGCGATGGCAGGTACGTGTCACCGAGGTTGCTGGCCTCGGTGAGGTGAGAGCCGGGTTTTTGTCTGCAGCAGCTAGTGCTGTTTGATTCTTTTAAATAGCATGGCTGCAAAGCCGATCCGGACCGGCTCTTACTGGGAGCAGCTAAAGAGTAGGGTGGGTGGCTGCTCCCCACGGTCCAGTCCGAGTTTTGGGCTGGGTATAAAACACAGCCATCAGCTGTGTCTGAGGCTGTGATTATCCTGGAGCCTGCTAACAGGGCTGAGGAGTTCTCTGTGCTGGAGGACGGAGCTCAGCAAGGTGGTGTTTCCCTGCAACCTGAAGGAGGAATCGCCTGCGGCTGAACCGACTGCTAGGTGTGAACCCGCACTTAAACCACCCAAGGTGACTGGACCCTGTGTTGGCCTGTTTTTGGTTTTGCCACATGATTTCTGTTGTGTGTGAACTGTCACCAAGAGACTGTTTTCATTTCTGGTGTGCAAGTGTGAATAAAACACTGTTTGATGCACAATCTGGACTCCTTGTTTTGCCTCTAAACTGCACCCGCACCGCTGTCTACCAGAGCGACTCCCCACAGTAGGTAGAGTGGCCACCTTTCAAGTGTTCATTCTGCCTAAACTTCTTTGTCTTTAGGACGTTCCCTCTTAGTCTACTGGAAAAGTTCTTTCAGAAGACCAAAAGCTTTTGAATCACTTTATATGGCAGGGCTGCAGACAAAGGCTCTCCCACACATTGATAATGTGGAAAAGAGGTATGGGGAAGAGGGGGGCCGTGATTTGGTTTACGTTGTATTAGGCTCTACTATGAAGCCAATACCCTTTGCCTTCTAAAAGCCTGCTGGACTGCGGATTGGACCGGACACTGAGTACTTTTTAAGCAAAGTTCAATACACTGAAGCAACCTTAAAGCTTTATTGTTGGGTTCCGCCTTCTAAGCCTCCAAGACTACTTTCACATCTGCATTGTGCTGTCCGGTTGTGAGATCTGGCACAGGCTCTCGAAACTGCAGCACAACGCTTCAGTTTTGTCCCCATTCATTGTCAATGGACACAAAACTGAACAAACTGAAATCGAATGCATACTGGTGCACTCCCTTTCTGTTTGTTGTGTTCACATGCCAGACACAAAATTTCTGCAAGCAGCATTTGTGTGCAGCACGTGAAACTGAACAAGCCGGATCCAGCACCAAAAACCATGTAAGTCAATGGTGTTGGATCTGGCGTCCATTGACTTAATAATATAACACAACCAGATCCATTCTGAACAGATGCAGCTGGTTGTATTATTCAAACGGATGCATTGTGCTGTGGTTTTGAGATCCCATGTCATATCTCAAAACCGGACATCAGAAACGCCGGTGTGAAAGTAACGTTACATTCGGTTCCAACTCTGCGCGGTTGCCCACTCAGTCTTCCTATGGAAACTTTTCCATCATGTTCATGGTCCTCTTTGCCCATTACCAAACCCCTTTAACAGTGTTGAAATACCTTCGTGAAGATCTGACTCTTACAAATTTAGATGAACACGGATTATTGAAAGTGGATACATTGCTTGGACAGGGAGAACTGCTCCCATTCCTAGATTTGCACCATACTTAATACCTAATATCTATAAATATCTCTATCTGCTGTATGATTTAACCACATCTGAGAGAACCTTTAGTTCAGATATTATAAGTCTGTTTAATATACCTTCACAGAAGGCAAAAAGTTTTAGACCTATGTATCATTTTGATTCAAACCTCCACATTTGTTAAAAAAGAGTCAATTCGGTCTTGAGAACAGGAAATGGGAGCAGTCTACCCCATTACGACGGCGGTTTTTCTTCCACAACATTTCACTGTGTTAAATACTGTGAGGCTGCTATGAAAACTCTCTTAGGGCCCTTGCAGACGAGTGGATCTCCTGCGTGTTATCCGCAGCGAGAATGAGAGCCAAGCTGTGCAGAGGACATCAGAGGCACGAAGCAGTAACATGATAAATACTGCTCCGTGCCTCCCTGTGACCCTTTTACTCCAAAATCACCGTGACAACTTTATCTCACAGTGATTTTGTAGTAAAAAGGTCACAGGGAGGCACGGAGCAGTATTTATCATGTTACTGCTTCGTGCCTCTGATGTCCACTGCGCAGCTTGGCTCTCATTCTCGCTGCGGATAACATGGAGTGCATCCGCTCGTCTGAAAGGGCCCTTATGGTGGTACTAGCTGGTTGCACGTAATGTCCCCAACCACCTCTCCATGTCGTTGGAGACTGTGTGGTCAGAGGGGTACACTCTTCCATTTGGTGTGGGAGTGTCCTGTACGCTCACATTTATGGTTAGAGGTTTTTTCATTATTGAATGCCACTCATAGGCAGAAACCACCCTCCCCAGGGCTAGCACTACGCTTCCTGGATATAGACATGTTCCCCTTGGCCATACCATCGATTTTGGGACATAATTTGGTTATTGAAAAACTATTGGTGGTCAGACACTGGAAGGAGTCCACTTCTCTGACGATATTGGAGGTAATCTTTACAATCAATACTACATGCAAATATGAGAAGCAACTAGCATACAGTTCACTTCGGAAATTGAAAGTGGATTGGAAATTGTGGGTAGAGCACCCTTCCTATTAACCTTCGTGACCTTCCATATGTTCTGACATGATAATAATCAGTGACGGCCTGTGTGTTTACATAGTTTTCTTTCATGTGTTTCTTATATGATATAAACAAAAAACAACATACGAAATCTTTACTGAGCAGACAGTTGCATAGCATGTGCCTAAAATCTTAAAGGGCTAGGGGTAATTGGTCTAGGGCAGGGGTGCACAACCTGCGGCCCCCAGAGCCATGGGTTGCTTCCCCCGTCCTGCTGGGCAGAAACACAGCTGATCGTAGAGGACTGCAGCTGGGGCAGAGGACTGCAGAGCCTTACCAGCTCTGCCCAATACAAAGCCTTGCCAGGAGGCAGATTTTCCCTGTAACTGGAGCTCATTTGGAAATAGTGCCCCCAAAAAAAAGTATTACAAATAAAAGGAAAGGTCTTTTTGTAGCAGAAATATATAAAAAAATAAGTTAAAAAAAAATAAATAGTAAAATACAAAAGAAAAAAAAATGCCCACATCAACCAAAACCATTACAATTATCACCCCATTCATGTGAAACTATACATATTGTATAATAAAATGAGCCAACACATATAGGGAACTAATTATAACAATTTGCATATTTAAATAATGAGCTATAGTTTGAATAAAAATGACTTAAAAACAAATGGCACAGTTTCCCCCTAATAAAACAAAAAATATATATTAAAAAGCCCTGTGTTATGTAATAAAAAAGCTGAAAAAGTTATTTGGTAGTCCAAAAAAAGTTACAAGTGTTTAAAACCACATGTACCAAATTACAAAAAAAAGTGACTGGTCATTAAGGCCTTTTCAGGCCTGGTCATTAAAGGGTTAACCAATAAGTACTTTCCCGGCTAGTAAGGCCTCATACACACGACCGTACCTTTTTGTTAGGTCTGCAGGACACCAGCCATGTGTGCTCTGCATTTTGCAGAACGGAGTAACGGATGCGCACAGCACATGGAGTGCGGTCTGCATCTTTTGCGACCCCGTTGAAGTGAATGGGTCCGCATCCAAGCCACATAAAAAAATGTGGCTCAGATGTGGAATAAAACAATGGCTGTGTGTGTGAGGCCTCAGGGAAAGTGCTTACTGGTTATTGCAGGGCACCTACAGTATATCTGGGGGGCAGAAGGTGGTAAGAACCAGTGAGCGCCGTCCTCTGCAGTGAAGTAAAGCGCTCATAGTGAATAGGAGGCAGGAAGGAAATGTCGCTACTTAAAGGAGTTTCCTAGTTAAAAAGATTTTTAACAAGTTCCTGCAGCATAGTCCCTGACACAGAAGATTCCTACTTTCCTGCTCCGTGCTGCTCTCGCTGTCTCCATCTTCCGGTGCCGGAGCACCACTCCAGCAAATGACTGGTTACAGAGGTGAAACGCTGCTTGTCGCCACATCACCGCTGAAGCCAGTCATTGGCTGGAGAGGTACAAGTGACTATGCCCATAGCCAGCCAGAAGTAAACAGCAACGGGACTGGAAGATGGAGACAGCAGATGGCAGAGAGCAGGAAAGTATGATTCTTCAGGCTCATGCTGCAGGAACGTGTTAAAAATCATTTTTACCAGGAAAACTCTAAGCCCCTTTTACACACGATATTCAGGACAATTACTGAGAACAAGTGTTCATAGGAGCGCTCATTCCTGATATCTGGCGGTATAAGCGTGCTGCTGATCAGCCGGTAAACAAGGATTAACTCGTTTGTCGGCTGATTTGCATGTTTTAATAGGATGAAAAATGTACAATTATCGTCAGCACATCTCACTGTGTAATCAGGAATGTGCTACCGATAATCGATAGAAGTGAATGAGGGAGGAACGACTGTGGCAGCGATCATTCCTCCCCAGTCACTTTGCATTAGGCTGTGTAATAGGCTGATGCAAACAAGCGCAGATTAACTTTTTTTTTTGCGGCCCCTTGAAATGGTGCGATGTGACAATGCAGCCCCCAGACCAAAAAAGGCTGTGCACTCCTGGTCTAGAGCCGCCTTTGCAAATAGAGGTATCATAAATTACCTTCCACGTTTCCCGAATATCTGTGTTATGATAAATCAATTTTCCATTTTCATCCTTAGGTACAGGATCATCTCCAGGCTGATGGAAAAAAACAGAAAAAAAAAAAACAACAACACATTTTCACATTTAATCCCTTCCCGATGTACACAATTTTCATTTTCTCAATTGTATACCCCAACCTCAAATGTCAACTTGTTTTCTTCTATTCATATAGCAGTATGGGGGCTTGTTTTTTTGAGGGACAATTAAAATTTCCATTCAATATTGCATTCATTGAAACAAAGGATTATTAATGGAGTGGAACTGGGGAAAAAAAGAAAAAACAAAACAAACAATAAAAAAAAAAAAACACACCTGCGCCCTTGTTTAACTTGTGGTAAAAATGTTACCTTTACTTTGGGGGTCAATATAATTACAGCAATACCAAATAAATTGCTATGTATCGCCATATTCTGACTCCCATAACTTTATATTTCCCTCCATGAGGGTCTTTTTTTTAGCAGGTATATCTAGTTTTTATTGATATGCATGACTTTTTGTTCACTTTAAAGGGGTTATCCAATTTCTCAACCCTCCCACATGTGTCGGGCCCCTCACCGGTAATATACTTACCCCGCTCCCCGCACTGCCGCTTCTCCCTGCACACGGATGAAAACATCCTGTGTCGGGAGCAGCCAATGGAAGGTGGGGCTGAGCCTCCGGATGTTTTCATCCATGTGCAGGGAGAAGCTGCAGCGGCAGTGCTAAAAATGAGGGAAGGGAAGAGTTAGGTTCAGAGTTGCCTCCAATCACAGACACTGCTGGCTAGCGTCTGCTGTGCAACACAGCACTCACCCACTAGTTATAGTGCCCGATCACCTCCTGAGTGGGTGCCATCTCTAAGAGCAAAAAGGATGTCGGGAAGGACTTTAACCATAATGTACAGTGTTCATTAGGTCTTTCTAATCAAAACCAAAGCCACATTTAGGCCCCTTTCACACGGGCGTGATTTCTGCGCGGGTGCAATGCGTGAGGTGAACGCATTGCACCCGCACTAAATCCGGACCCATTCATTTCAATGGGGCTGTGTACATGAGCGGTGATTTTCACGCATCACTTTTGCGTTGCATGAAAATCGCAACGTGTTCTATAATCTGCGTTTTTCACGCAACGCAGGCCCCATAGAAGTGAATAGGGTGCGGGAAAATCGCAAGCATCCGCAAGCAGAGTGCGGATGCGGTGCGATTTTCCCCATGGTTGCTAGGAAGGAAAATAATAGCATTCTCAATAGAGAATGCAAAGTAAAAGGGCAACAGAGGGTTAAAATAATAAAAAAATAACTCACCTCCTCCATTTGATCGCGTAGCTGCCGGTCTCTTGTTTTGTCTTCAGCTGGGTCACTGGGTCACATGGTCCAATCACCTGCTTCCATCATGTCACTGAAGGTCCTTCACCCCCAGCTGTAGACAGAACAGGAGACCGTCAGCTACAGCGATCAAATGGAGGAGTGAGTTAATTTTATTTTTTTAACCCTCCATTGCCCTTACACTTTGCATCCTCTATTGAGGAAAAAGGAAAATAATAAAATATACAGAATACTCAACTCGAAACTGGACTTCAGTGATGAAGTCCGGCTTCGGTTCAGGGTACCAAACATGCCGATTTTTCGCATGCGCGTGCAAAACGCATTAAAACGCTTTGCTCTCGCGCGGTAAAATCGCGCATTTTCCCGCAAAGCACCCGCCTCTTATCCGGGCGCCAAACGTGACGCCCATGTGAAAGAGGCCTTAGACTTCTTTATCGCTAGCTCACCAATTTCCAAATATATGTACCACAAATTACTGTATGTGTCCAAACTTATCCAAACAGGCACAGCAAGTAACAGAAACCACTTTAGCACCACAAGCTGAAAGGATAAAGCTACCTTGCACTCTCCTGGTGATCAGGCATTTGATAATGGAAGAAGTCCAGTAGTTCCAGAGACACAAAGCTGGGACTACACAGTGATCCTTATCGACAGATCAGAAGAACGGAAAGCTAAACAGTGAAGTGAACTCAGCCTTACCAATCTCTTATTGCTTTTTGTTTTTAGTGTAGGGGATTGGGGCATAGCTAAAGGCTCATGGGGCATGGGGCCTGGTGGAAGAGTACAGCCTGCACCCCCTTTCCTCAGTGCTTAGTCGTAAGAGGCAGGGGAGCACATAGCCTTCGTGCTGCTTGAGGCAAAAATTGAGACAGCACCCCCCACCCCATGCCAAATTCTTGACCTAAACCCTTCCCTCCAGCCAGAGGTGTGACTTGACCAGCATGCACTTTCTATAATACCAGCTTCTTATGCACCACAAGGGTCTTTGGGCCCCCTCAGGCTCCTGGGCCCTGGTACTGACTGCTACCTCTGCACCCCCTATAGCTACATCCCTGTAGGGTACGGTAATTTGTGTTTGTATAACGACACTCCCGTGTCTTGAGCTTAACACGATAAATAAATGTGTTTTTGTAATGCTTTTATTTGTAATTAGAGATGAGCTAATTTCCGGTTATGAAATTCGTTCACGCTTCGTTACTGGTAAAAGGTGAATTGTGTTATGGATTCCATTACCACGGACCATTACGCAATTCTATGACGGAATGCCTTCAGTCTTCTCCTGCATAACGGAAACGGGACGGATCCGTTTTGCAGCCCATAGACTTCTATTATGACGGAATGAATAACGGAGTGTCTCTAAAGGCATTCCATCATACAATTGCCTTATGGTCCAAGGTAACGGAATCCATAACACAATTCACCTTTTACCAGTAAACCAGGCATGAATGAATTTCAAAATATGAAATTCGCTCATCTCTATTTGTAACCTATACAGTTTTGTAAATAATTGAGTACTTCCGTGGGATTTCTGTCTGTGCCTCCGCACTGCAAAAAAGTGGTGCATGCACTACTTTTTTGCGGTGTGGACCATCAGATGCGGCAATTTGCAGTCCGCAGCACGGGCCCAGCCAGCACACGGTCCTGTGCATGAGCTCTTACTCTAACTTTGAAAAGTGGGTGTGGTTAGTTATGTTAATGAGGTGTATAACAGACTTAAGAAATTAAAGTTGCACAAATCTCACAAATTCACTTCAGCTAGGGGTGACATAAAAACAGCAGCATCACTAAGTAGATTTAAAGATGCACCAAAAACTTTACGTACAACAGTTGATAAACCTGGTGCAAATAACGGCAACACAGACTCAAGCAAAACGGACTTCAAAATTTCCCCATGATAAATTTCCCCTTATGGGGCATATTTATCACAGACCATCAGCTTTCCCCTATGATAGCTCAGGAGGCAGTGGAAGGAAGGAACTAAGCATGTGAGTCCACCTCAGCGAAGTGGACATAAGAATAAGAAAAAGATCAAACAGCAGGTGTCACCATACAGATACATTTTATTGAATAACTCAGTAGCTGTATACACTACACTAAATATACTACATTTTTAATTACATGGAATTATAAAAGTATTCAGATCCAGGTGCTAGTTTGAAATCTGTGCAATATTTTTGTGGGTCAACACCTATAATTTTTCCCCACTTGCATGAGAGGTGTCACAATTATTAAGAGGCACTCAATATTTCTGGTGCATCTTTGCAGGTCTTTGTGCTGAAATCTATGCCAGCAGGTTTCCTGGCACAAATTATAATAAATTGGTTGGGCCTGCTAGATATGGTCCTGCACAGTCTATTTTTGGAAAAGTGGTGAACAGAATGCCCAAATTGTCATCTTTTTTATGTCTGGTTTCTGCGAACAGGGATGAGAAAATGCTTTGGTTTGAAAAAGGAGATTAAATTTTTATATACATATATATATATATATATATATATATATATATATATAGAGCAGTAGAAAGCAGCCACTCCAGTTTGGAGGGATTACACTTTATGCCTCTGGAGCCACACAAATGAATTTGGATTTTTCTAGTTTTCAAGTGCCTGATCGCTGGTAGAACATAAAGTAGCTTTATTCTTTCAAACATTTCCACTTGGACCTGAAAACTCCCTGCTGGTTCAGTTTCTTTAGGAAGCATTCTGTGCTGCTCTGAATGTGACTGGGATATGAACAAGATGATCATCTAACTGTTGAGTACAAGGTAAGCAGAGCAAAAGATCTGCCACATTAGGCTTTGTTCACATCTATGTTGCGGATACCGTAAAATGGACACCACTAATGTGTTACAGCCAGGGGCGTAGCTATACTGGAAGCGGCTGCTTTGGGGCCTGAACTCAGAAGGGGGCCACCCAGGAGGAGGACTAAAAGACGGAGTGGCAGCCGAGCCTGGTCTGAAAGGGAGATCTTGACTAGCCACAGGATTGGGGTTTTATGCGGAGGAGGCGGTTGTGAAAGTTGTCTGGGGGCCCAGTGAAAAATTTGCTGTGGGGCCCAGTCACTTCTAGTTACGCCACTGGTTACAGCTGATTTCATCAGGGTTCCCTTGTGGCATCCATTGTATTGATAGAAAGAATAATGTTTCATCAATTCTGATGGAATTTATGACAGTTTCCAATGCAAATGTGAACACAGCATTACTTAAAGAGGACCTTTCACTGGTCCACAGTTTATGAGGCAAATGTATATACCCCACCGCGCGCACCGATACCGAGGGCTACAGAGGATGAACGGAGCGGCACCCAGTAATACAAGTAAGTGCAGGGTCATACCTGGGTGCCGCTCTGCATGTATATACATTTACCTCATAAACTGTGGACCAGTGAAAGGTCCTCTTTAACACTAAATGATAAAAGACAAAAAAAAAACAGAAAAACTATTACACAATAGAAAACCCGTAGTTGGACAAACCTTAAACTCCACGGGGGTGTGGATAAGGAATAGATCCATGTAATCCAGCCCCAGATCCTTAAGAGAGTGTTCCAGGGCGGGTCGGACTCTCTCAGGAGCATGGCTATTATTCCAGAGCTGCAGAAATAAATAAACAAACGTGCCTTAACTGAGTGCTGCTATGTTAAAGGGGTTGTGCAGGCCATATATATTGATGACCTATCAGGATAGATAATCAATATCTGATCAGTGGGGGTCCAACACCCGGTACCCCTGCCAATCAACATTTTGAAGAGAAGGTGGAGCTCTATGTGAGCACTGCCTCCTGGTCATTACACTACATGTCATCTTCTCCGGAGCAATGGAGTAGTGTAATTACAATTACTCACTCCCTTCAAGTAAATTACACTACTCCAATGCTCCAGAGGAGACAACATAGAGTAATGAACAGGATGTTGGCGTTTGCAGGGAGCGCCACCTCCTCTTCAAACAGCCGATTATCAGGGATACCAGGTGTTGGACCACCGTCAATCTGGTATTGATGACCTATCATGACGATATATTATATATATATATATATATATATATGTATATATATATATATAGCCTGCACAACCCCCTTAATAAGAAGATGGGCAAAGTTGGAAAAATTTGATTGTACAAAATCCAAATGTGGTTACCTTCCCAGTATAAAAAATGTCTTCTCGCTTCACCGTTCCATCAGCAATCTTTGCTCTAATGGCTTTGCCAACTTCAGCCTCATTTCCATAGATAAAGGCACCGTCGATGTGGCGATATCCAGCCTCAATGGCCACCTTGGTGCTCTCCTCTGCCTGTTCTTTTGTGTACTGTACATAATAATATGCAATCATGATCATTAGAGGGTTGTCCAGTTTAAAAAATGCCCATTAAAAAAATAAAAATAAAAATCCTCTTAAATAATATATACATGTACAAACACCTTTAAATGGCTTATGCTATGATGGCTGTGAAAAAAAAGTCATACATAATATAGTACTTGACAATCTTTTTAACAATGCTAGAGCCATCCCTGTACCTCACATGGATCCAGAGCTCTCTGCTCATTACTCCAGTTGCTTTGCTAGATTCTCTTCACACTTGCAGATCAGGGGTGTGTGTCCGTTTTGCTGTAGCTCTCTCCTTGTAAGGCTTATTGCACACGACCGTTTGGTTTTGCGGTCCGTTTTTTTCAGATCCGTTGCTCCGTTTCTGTGATCCATTGTGTTTCCGTTGTGTTTCCGTGTCGTTTCCGTTTGCTTTTCCGTATGGCATATACAGTATACAGTAATTACACAGAAAAAATTGGGCTGGGCTTAAAATTTTCAATAGATGGGTCCGCAAAAACGGAAAGGATACAGAAGACATATAGATGCATTTCCGTATGTGTTCCATTTTTTTTGCGGACCCATTGACTTGAATGAAGCCACGGGCCATGATTTGCGGGCAATAATAGGACATGTTCTATCTTTGCACGGAACGGAAAAACGGAAATACGGAAACGGAAGGCATACGGAGATACTTCCGTTTTTTTTGCAGAGCCATTGAAAGGAATGGTTCCGTATACGGAACTCATAAAAACGGCCCGTTCACCCGCAAAAAAAACGTTCGTGTGCATGAGGCCTAACTGTCACAGCTTCTAAGAGTTCATATGGCCAGAGGCACTTGAAGAATGGATCTGAGCATGTGTGACTACGTCAATATTACTATACACCTTGGTAAGCCATTATGATAAAGAGAATCTCTCACAATTGGAGCATTACAAGTGACTTTTTCATGCAGAATTATATAAAAAAAAAAAAATCCTTTCTGGTAGTGAAACAGTTACTGTGCATCAGTATGACAGGGTGGTCTCATACAGTATATGGACGTGCGCATCATCGCGCAAGCCACCAATAGTCCTAGCTAAACTAAAATAAAAGCATACAGCAGCTTTAGTAAAGGAACAAAAAAACCCCAAAAAACACACTGTGCGCCTCTACAGGAGCCGTGTCCCGATGACACTTTAGTGGAACAAAAGAAGAACATGGAAGCAGTGGAAATAAAGTAGTTCAGGAAAAAAAAAAGTTGTGGTAGTGCAAACTTATCTTTTGAATCACTTTTGTTAGCTGTAGAATGACTGTGTGTCACTTTTGGGCTCAGTTCACACTTCACATATTTGGTCAGTTACAGGTAAAAACACAAGTACATATCTTGTCAGGATACCTTATTTGAGAGAAGTATTGGCTCCTGATTTTGTCTCACCATACAGTAACTGCTGGAATTAACTGACCAAATAACTGACATGTTAACTCAGTCTTACAGATCAATGTTAGCATCAGGTATAATGTGCTCTATCGTGCAGTGGCCCAAGATTCTAATATAGCGGGAAAGAGAAGTCTCATTTCACTGTTTGTAGGGTGTCCACATTGATAGATGTTCTGTTAGCCACAAATTCTACTATAATGGGAAAGAGCCGCCTCATGTTACACTGTCTGCTGTTTCCACTTAGATTGATAGATAACCTATTTTGTTAGCCACTGATAAGCAGTGGCCCCATGACAGAGTGGAGAGGGTGTCAGCAGTAAGTTTGTGTTGACGTCACTTATATTTTTCCTCTTCTGATCCATCAGAAGAACAACCCCCCAAGAAAAATAAATAAATAAAAGTAAGTATCCTGTCTTTTGAGCATCCGCCTTTACAAGCTGGAGAGGTTTATTTTTTATTTATTATAAATGTCTGATCTGAGGTTCGATTGGGGCCGATCTGAGGGTGGGGAGGGTCTGATGGGCTCTAATCTTAAGCTGGGGAATGATAAGGGTCTGATCTAAGGCTGGGGGCCTATTTGGGGTCTGATCTGAGGCGGGGGGTCTGATGAGGGTCTAATCTGAGGATAGGAAGGGTCTGATAGGGTCTCATCTGAGGTCGGGATTTCTGATGGGGGTGTGATCTGAGGCTGGGGGTCTGATCTAAGGCTGGGGAGGGTCTGATCTGAGACTGATGTAGGCTGGGGTCAGATCTGAGGCTGAGAAAGGGAAAAAGATAGGGACAGTTGCAAGGAAAGAGGCAGGGACAGTGGTAGGAGAGTGAAAGCTGGGTGAACCCTCTCTAGACCCCTCTGGGATGAGTTTGGATGCCATTAATGCCAAATAAAGAACTAAATATATAACATTCTCAACTTAAATATTAGACAGCTATGTGTGGCCAAAATGGCACCTGTACTATTTGTAATATATAGTGCAGGCACTATTTTGTGCTTCAAAAATACAGCGCTCTAGATTTTTTAATTGAAGAGCAATTTCTGTAACTTACCCCTAAGTCAGTTATATGTTTGACCAAATATAGCAGTCAAATTTTTAAGTTGAGAATTTTGTATGGCCCCTGAACGATGTTACAAATATCCAAATGGCCCTTGGCAGCACAAAGGTTCCCCACCCCTGATCAAGACTCCTGCATCAGGCACCATTGTGTGGAAATCCTGGCTGATCCACACCCGATTCCTCTATAGACAGGTTACAGTAATTGCTCAACATTTTGCGTTGGAAACATTGTTCTCTTTGGGGCAACAATGCCCCCGCCGCACTAAACACATGCTTTTATTGTACACTGCACGTTACCATTATTACAACCACTCTGCAAACCAGCAGCAGTAGCCATGTAGCCAGTAGCCACACTATAGTAAAAAGCCCTGTCCAATGGGCTCTCCCACCAGAGAGTCCGGTGCTTTTCCATACAGTGTAGAAGCACAACCACCACTGCTGAATTGCAGGGTGGTCATAACCCCTGGAAGCAAACCGTGTATAATGCAATGGAAAAATCAAGCCAGCAAAGGAGGCAATATGGACACTGACAATACATTAGTAAACGCCTTGTAACTTTCTCAACATCATAAATGCCATTTTCTGAAGTGAGGCAACAAATTCGGGAGCGAAGATCATGGCAGTGTGTACTACTGCCCCTAATCACTTCTATACTCACCTGCAATACATTCAAATGGTATTTGCTAACTGCTTTAGCAGCTGCCTGCTAGTGATGAGCGGCATAGGCAATATTTGAATTTGTGATATTTCGCAAATTTTTGTCCGAATATTCGCCATAAATTCGTGAATTCGTGATATCCAGTCATTATTTACTTTGTTGCGAAAATCGGCAATGTAATATATTCGCGATCAACATTAAGGGGTAGGCAACTTTCCTATTGTTTGCTAGGGATGTTGCTAAGTGGCGATATTCACAATAAATTCGCAATAAGAATATTTGCAATTAACACAATTCGTGAATAAGAATATATAGCACTGTTCTAAATATTCGCGCTCACATTCATTGGTCACATTGCCTAGGCGCAGCACAGTCCCATTCAAGTGAAAGGGGCTGAGCTGCAATACCAAGCACTGCCGCTATCCAAATTATGGCGCTGTGGCTGATGAGCTACGAGGAAGCCGCAGTGCTCACTGCAGTACCACTGTCTCCTCAGCTGATTAACGGGGCTCCCAGGTCTCAGACCCCTGCTGATCGGATATTGATGACCTATCCTGATCATAAGTCATCCATTTCAGAATGTTGGAAAACCCCTTTAATAACAGTCTTAGTGAAGCAGGCCAATTCCCCAAGAACAATAACATGTCATTGGCGTAAAAAGCCACCTTTTCAGTAAAGCACCATATTGAAAACCTTAACACCCTGTCACAACTCTTATAGCAAATGCCAAGGGCTCAACAGCAATCTCAAACAGTAGCATTACCACTTCTTCACCCCGCTACTGTCTTTATTGGTTAACCTAATGTTAACTAGTGTATTTGTTTCAGCTCCACTACACTGTGCAATGCTATTTCTAATGTAATTGTTTTGTTTATGTAATGTGGCTGGTTTACCAGCAGGTGGCAGCAAACACGGCAGAGCTGCAGTTACATAGAGTGAAACCTTCCATTCCATTCTAACCCTCTCTGTAGGAGAAGTGGGCGAGTCCCATTTCCTGCAGGAAGGGTGGGGACCAGTTTTATTCAGTCCAACTTACCCCTGCTAGGGAGAGTCTAGCCTACCCCCTGCTAGGGGACAGGTGTAGGTGCACGTCCCTGCTGGACCAAGCCAAGCCAGCTGGAGCACCTTAGGCTTTGCTGGACATGGAGGCCAAAGCTTAGAACCAAAGGAGCCACGAGGAGAGTTCCCTGGCCAAACCTAGAGACAGACCAGACTACAAAGTGAAGTGCAGCAGATAGAAGAAGCTGAGTTACATAGCCAGTCTGTCAGCACAGCAGAGCTAGAGAGAGACAAGTGTAGCTGAGATGAGTTTGCCTGCTACAGTTAATGCTAAAGCCTGATGGGACCAAGATAAAACTTGGGGATTGTGTGGATGAACACTTATGCAAAGTAAAGCTCCTGTTCAACTTTGTACAAGGTCTGGGCAAAATTTATTTCTCTCAAATCCCTCAATTATTCCCCTATTTGTTTGCTTTGGAGCCAAAGCCTGTGGTCCAGCTGAATCCAGATAGGACCACTGTGACACATTTAAAGGGACATTTTAGGCTGCCCTATACCACTCGGCCATTCACACACCTGGGCAGCGTCTTAAAGGGCCCTGGGGGTGGCTTGTTGCTCCAGCACCCATTCCTGCCTCATAACCGAGAATAGCAGGAAGACATCTGAGAGTAGGCAATTAGCCACAATTCTCACTTCTCATTTTGACCATGATACAAAGCCATTTCCAAAGCAGATAAGAACGCATGTAGGAAATGTCTAGTGGAGTAATGGTGCAGCCCAAAGGTCTCTTTATGTGTGTCACGGTGCTCCTACCTGGATACTGCTGGACCCCAGGCTTTGGCTCGAAGCCATAAATAAAGGGAATAATTGAGGGATTAAGGAAGAACTTGAGTTCAGACCTTAAGATAAAGTTCAATTGCAGCTTTACTTGCGTACATTTTTTTTCCAAAACAGATTTCAGGCTTTATCTTGGTTCCAGCAGGCTTTAGCATTAAAATGGCAGGCAAACTCAACTCTGCTATATCTGACTCTGCTGTCCTGACAAGCTTAGTGTCTTTGTTTTCTTCGTGATGCTTCACTCTGTGCTTTACTCTTTGGTCGGCCTTATGTTTAGCCAATGGATGTGGTAGAATCCGGTGAGCTCCAACATGGAGTCTCTACCTGGACACACACTACCGCTAGCACTAGAACCAGTTCTAACTGGTCCCCACCCTTCCTGCAGGAAAGGGTGGCCCACTTTCCTATAGAAGGGGGTTAGAATGGAATGGAACACTCCATTCTACCTAAGTACAACTTTGCTGTGTTTGCTGCCATCTGCTGGTGAACCAGGCACCTTACATTAAACAGTTACATGACATTAGAAATGCACAGTGTGGAGGACCTGGAATAAATACGCCAGATAACATGAGGTTAGACCAATAAAGACAGTAGCAGGGTACAGGAGTGGTTACACCATTCTGGGGTGTTACAAATTTACAGCTTTTTTTATTTTAACAGTACGAGGAGGGGGCACTACTGAAAAGGGGGCATAACTATTGTAACGGGGGCACAATGTGGGTATAACTATTGTGAGGGCAAAATATGGGCATAATTAATGTGTTGGCACATAAAGGGGGAATAATTACCATGTGGAAACATTAAGGGGACTGAGTGTGATTGGGCATGTATAAATGGGCAGAGTTAGCGGTGTGGCTTAGTATTCAAAAAAATTGTTGCGGCCCACTATGCAACTTCCAACTTTTTTAGTGTAAGCAGTGAATCTAACTCCTTTGCCTTCTCCCGAGATAATTTTGGAAAAGGAAGAGCTAAGGCTACTTTCACATTAGCATTTTCAATTCCGCTATTGAGATCCGTCATAGGATGTCAATAGCAGAAGAAAACGCTTCAGTTTTGTTCCCATTCATTGTAAATGGGGACAAAACTGAACTGAACGAAACGGAATGCATCAAAATGCATTCCGTTCCGTTTGGTTGCGTCCCCATCGCGGACAGAAAAACACTGCAAGCAGCATTTTTCTGTCTGCGACGTGGTGCAGAGCAAGATAGATCCAATGTAAGGCAATGGGGACGGATCTGTTTTCTCTGACAATAGAAAACGGATCCGTCCCCCATTGACTTTCAATGGTGTTCAAGACTGATCCATCATGGCTATAGAAGATCCATTCATGACGGATGCATGGGGTTGTAATATTGTAATGGAAGCGTTTTTGCAGATCCATGACGGATCTGCAAAAAACGCTAATGTGAAAGTAGCCCAATCCATATTGGGCTGAGTTTTGGAGCAATAGAGATCTGCATTGAAATCAGACAAAGACACCCAAAATCTCCTCCTTAGGTATATACAGTTTCCGCGATTATGGTTTTAATTTCAGCAACAAAGAAAGAACCCCGCTGTGACTTTAGCATCACCATAAGAAGAAGACCAGCTCGATCACCTCCCGAAAAATATCTTTGCTTTCGAACAAAAATTTCTTATGATCTTTAAAGGGTTTGTCCGAGTTCAGAGCTGAACCCGGACATATCCCTATTTTCACCCCTCTGGCCCCTGTGATATGGGCATTGAGGCATTCATGCTCCGATGCCCTCGCTTGCCCTGAATCGTGCAGGGCAGGGACTGTTTGTTTATAATTTTAACACTGCTAGGCTGTCAATATCACTGACTATACAGTCACGAACCAGGCTCCTAACCACTCTGGAGTATGTTGAAAATGTGGCGTGATAACTGTGACCCACCCAAGATTTCTCCAAGTATGTTTTATTTAGTGTCATATGCATTCCCTGGGGGTACAAAATGCCTAGCTAACCCTTTTACATAATCAAGTACAGTTCTGCGTTAATTGGATCCCTAAACCCAGAGAAGGCCACAAAATCAGTTCAGCCTTAGCGATAAGGGATATCTGAATGATTTTTTGTACACATGGCCTCAGTTTGACAAAAGAAGTGTACAGCAAAGATCCATAACCCAGTAACCCATATAACAATGTTAATGCCATTTAGCAGCTACACCACCCCCCCAAAAAAAAAAACACCCACACAAAACAACCCTGACCCCCCATCCCCACCCACAAACAAACACACCATACCCTGAAAACAAAGCCACCACTATATAGAACAAGGGCTCTAGAGCACCAGGTATTAGTATAAGCCAAGTTTCTCTACCCATTTAAAAAAAATGGACAGGGAGGGACCACTATCCCTGTAGGAGGGCATAGCTGTTAGTTCTCTGGTGAAAGGTAGTCCCCCCAAAAGTATAATGCCCCATTTTGTGCCCCCAGTGATGCCTCCCTGCCCCACCATTACAGTCAACTACGGTTCCTAGTGACATGGATGCAGTTGAAGTACATATGTAGTAGCCCAGACCTGGGGGTACTACAAATTTGTAAATAGTTTGGTATTGTTATGTATTTTTTTATGCATTTTACTTTCTAGCAGTTACTTCCAGTAAGGAGCAGATGGCAAGGGTTAATAAGAAACAGGGCTAACCACCTTGTTCCTCTCCTCTTGGTAGGATTGGGCTGGTCGACCTACCTGCCAGGAAGGAGAATTCCTGTCTGGATAGGAAGGAGGAAGGAAGCGCACTACAGAGCTCGTGCTCCTAAAGAGGTTCTCTACTGAGAAAAAAATTCGAACAAGCCCTCAAGTGAAATCTTGAGGAGCAAGACAACTGAGTGAACATCTGCAGCGTTCCACTCGTGTACGTGGGCACTGCAAAGTTGTCATATTATATCTCGTGTCATGTTATTTTCATATTTCTGTGACTTAGCAGTAAAATCCCTGTTAACAGGCTGTTAGGTGCAGTACATACATCCACCACTAGATGGGGATAGCACTACTATATATATACAATCCAAATAAGTATAATGCAGCACTCCTTAGGTAAAAAAGTGAAAAAAATGTAAAGTTTATTCAACACACGTTGATACAGGCAAAGCTTCAGCTCTCTCACAGAGCCATTATCAAGCCAAGTGAAACATACAATAAAGTGACTGTGCATCATATATAGAGACATTGCAGGAAGTAAGTGCTAATTTCCTGATTAATTACACACTAGTGCACATAAAAACTCCATGGAATACAATTCATTCTCATCTGGACAGGAACCCATGAGGCTCTGGTAGAGTTCCATTCGTTCCTTAATAGTATGGATGAGCATATTAAGTTTACATTGGTGGCATCCAGTGAAAGAGTACAATTTCTGGATACACAGGTGTATATGAAAAATGGGCAATTACACACAGATTTGCATGTCAAGGAAACTGATAAAAATTCCTTGTTACACTTTGCAAGTTGTCACCCGACTAGGATGATTAATTCGCTTCCATATAGTCAGATGCTACGAGTTAAAAGGATTGTGGATGAGGAGGAACATTTAAATAAAGCCTTGGAAAAATGGGGACTCCTTCCTAGAAAGGGGATATCCCATAGCGTTAGTAAAGAGACATATTAATAAAGTTAAATCAATTCCTCGGGAGGAGGTGAAAAAATCATGCCCCAAGCAAAGCTCTAATCGGATACCATTTGTATCTACATACAATGAAGACAGTTCCAAGGTGGAACAAATCATTAGGAGACATTGAGGTATATTACAGAGTGGGTACCCTGATATCCAGGCTTTTAAAGAGGCCCCATTGATGTCTTATAGAAGGACATGGAACATCAAAGATAGAGTGGTGAGGACGAGTGTTCCAGAACAAGTACGTCTACAACAGACTTTCTTTAAGACCAAAAATAATAACAGTTATCCCTGTCGGAATTGCGTAAATTGCAAATTGATGCAAAAGGGAAGGAATTTGTACACCCAGCAACAGGAGAAAAATGTACAATTAGACATTACCTTACCTGCGACTCTTCGTGGGTGATTTACATCTTGTGGTGCCCCTGCAAGCTTTTTGTATGTGAGGGAGACAACCACAGACGTAAAGACGCGTCTGAACAATCATAGATTCAGCATTAGAAATGAGAGGAAAGATCTCCGGTCTCTAAACATTTTAGAGAATATAAACATAAAGAACAGGAACTTAGGTTTATGATACTTGATCATGTTGCCATGCCGAGGAGGGGGATAGAGTGTCCCTCCTAAAGAAATGTGAACTTTACCGGGAAGTATTCCGGGTGGGTAATATATGTAGAGATTAACATTACATTTAAACATAGTAACATAGTATATAAGACCGAAAAAGACATTCGTCCATCCAGTTCAGCCTGCTTCCTACAAGTTGATCCAGAGGAAGGCAAAAACCCTGTGAGGCAGAAGCCAATTTTCCTCACTTAAGGGGAAAAAAATTCCTTCCCGACTCCAATCAGGCAATCAGAATAACTCCCTGGATCAACGACCCATCTCTAGTAGCTATAGCTTGTAATATTATTACACTCCAGAAATAAATCCAGTCCCCTCTTGAATTCCTTTATTGTACTCACCATCACCACCTCCTCAGGCTGAGAGTTCCATAGTCTCACTGCTCTTACAGTGAAGAATCCTTTTCTATGTTTGTGTACAAACCTTCTTTCCTCCAGACGCAGAGGATGTGCCCTTGTCACAGTCACAGTCCTAGGGATAAATAGATGATGGGACAGATCTATGTACTGACCCCTGATATATTTATACATAGTTATTAGATCTCCCCTCAGTCATCTTTTTTCTAAAGTGAATAACCCTAATTTTGATAACCTTTCAGGGTACTGTAGATCCCTCATTCCAATTATTACTTTAGTTGCCCTCCTCTGAACCCTCTCCAGCTCTGCTATGTCTGTCTTGTTCACAGGAGCCCAGAACTGTACACAGTACTCCATGTGTGGTCTAACCAGTGATTTGTAAAGTGGTAGGACTATGTTCTCATCACGGGCGTCTATGCCCCTTTGATGCAACCCATTATCTTATTGGCCTTGGCAATAGCTGCCTGACACTGGTTTTTGCAGCTTAATTTGCTGTTTATTAAAATTCCTTGATCCTTTTCCATGTCAGTGTTACCGAGTGTTTTACCATTTAATATGTACGGGTGACTTGCATTATTCCTTCCCATGTGCATAACTTTACATTTGTCAGTGTTAAACCTCATCTGTCATTTTTCTGCCCAAGCCTCCAATTTGGTCCTCAATAAGATATAGGTAACGATTCTAATGATTTTGTATACCTTAACAATTGAAATAATATGAGAAACTTCATGTATGGGAACATATCCTGTTGTTAGTATAGGCTTGTGTCATCTCAATGCTTGTACTGTTGCCTCTAGTGAATACAGCGCCTGGCTGCGTGGATATAATATATATAATGGTAGGTGGCACGGAGTTGTTGCAGGATGCGATACTGGCAATTGGCCAGACATTCACATGGGGCAACCAGAGTGCTCCCTTTAGATCTGGCCTGCGATACATAGAAGTGCGCAGGGTGGGAGACGGAGTCAAATATTCGCATGTTACGATATTGACCCGCCCTGAGCGCCGGGTTTGTGATGCACTACGATATGACGTATGAGCGATAGTAGCGCAGGCGCAGTAAGTAGAGGGACACGCTGAGATAGAGGAATGCTCCATCTTTGATACAGCGTGTGAGAGCATAAGGTAACTGCAGTTTATGGATTCCTGTGATTTGCGGTTTTCTTACAGGTGTGAATTGTGATTGAGCAAGCCATGATTTTTTAACCACTATCACAAAAAGCACGATTGTATATTGTATGAAGCACTATGAAATTAAAGATAATCACGGAGATGTGATGCACCATACCCGAGAGTGTTAGATGGCTGTTACACTATGAATTGTCACGAGAATTAATTGTATTCCATGGAGTTTTTATATGCACTAGTGTGTAATTAATCAGGAAATTAGCACTGATTACTTCCTGCAATGTCTCTATATATGATGCACAGTCACTTTATTGTGTGTTTCACTTGGCTTGATAATGGCTCTGTGAGAAAGCTGAAACGTTGCCTGTATCAACATGTGTTGAATAAACGTTACATTTTTTTCACTTTTTTACCTAATGAGTGCTGCATTATACTTATTTGGATTGTGTTTGGACCCCAGGACCAAGGGGAAAACGCTGGCACCTGAATTACTTGAAGCAAGGAGTGCTGCCCTGTAATTTTCTGGAAATATATATATATATATATATATATATATACACTGTAGCTCAGGTCAGAAGTGAGTTGTAGAAGTGAGTTGAGGTAGTTGTAGAGTTGTTAGTTGAAGGGGTGAGGAGAGTAACAAAGGACGATAGCCACCTTACCAGGCTTTAAGGACCTTTGGATACAAGGTGAAGGATATATTAGCTTCGGCAGCCTCACCGTTACTAAGGCCTCTTTCACACGGATAAGAGGCGGGTGCGTTGCGGGAAAATGCGCGATTTTGCAGCGTGAGTGCAAAGCGATTTAATGCGTTTTGCACGCGCATGGGAAAAATCGTCATGTTTGGTACCTAGACCCGACCCCGGACCTTATCACTGAAGTTCGGGTTTGGGTTGAGTATTCTGTAGATTTTATTATTTTCCCTTATAACATGGTTATAAGGGAAAATAATAGCATTCTTAATACAAAATGCTTTGTAAAATGTGGATTAAGGGGTTAAAAATAAAAAAATTAACTTACCTTATCCACTTGATCACGTAGTTGCGATCTCTTCTGTCTTCTTCATGCATTAGCTGTCGGCTAAAGGACCTGTGATGACGTCACCGAGCTCATCACATGGTCCAATCACATGGTCCATCACCATGGTGACGGACCATGTGATTGGACCATGTGATGTGACGTCACCACAGGTCCTTTAGATGGAAGCTAATGCTTGAAGAAGACAGAAGAGATCGGCAACTACGCGATCAAGTGGCTAAGATGAGTTAATTTTTTTATTTTTAACCCCTTAATCCACATTTTACAAAGCATTCTGTAGTGAGAATGCTATTATTTTCCCTTATAATCATGTTATAAGGGAAAATAATAAAGATCGGGTCCCGTATCTTAGCAACCATGCGGGAAAATCGCACTGCACCTGCACTTGCTTGCGGATGCGGATTTTCCCGCAGCCCCATTCACTTCTATGGGGCCTGCGTTGCGTGAAAAACGCAGAATATAGAGCATGCTGCGAATTTCACGCAACGCAGAAGTGATACGTGAAAATCACCGCTCATGTGCATAGCCCCATAGAAATGAATGGGTCCGGATTCAGTGCGGGTGCAAAGCGTTCACCTCACACATTGCACCCGCGCGGAAATCACGCCCGTGTGAAAGCGGCCTAAGCTGGAGAAAAAGAACCAGATTCCAGACTACATACCAGTGGGTACACAACTTCCTACTCTAGCCTGAGACACAGTCACATATACAGCCTGTTACCTGGATTTACAACCTTCAACCTCTATATACTGTACATGAGAGACTGTTTATACAGTTGTGTTCAAAATTATTCAACCCCAATGCTGTAAAGGGTTTTAGGGAATTTAGTGTACATTTGTAATTGTGTTCAGAATGAAATTTTACAAGGACTTTTAAAGAACCAAATGCAACTAAAATGACATCAATTGTTTTTGTAATACAGTATTAAATGTTTTTTTTTGTGATTTCTTCATTGACACAATTATTCAACCCCTTAAAGACGACCACTCTTAAGAACAGAGGTTCATTCAAGTGTTTTCGATCAGGTATTGAAAACACCTGTGGATGTCAAGGAGCAGCAATCAAGCAGAATAAGCACCAATTAGGCAGATGTAAAATGACTGATACTCAGCTCCTTCTAGACATTTACTGGTGTGTTTACAAACATGGTGAAGTCAAGAGAATGGTCCAGGAAGACAAGAGAAGAGGTGATTTCTCTTCACAGGAAGGGCAATGGCTATAAGAAGATTGCAAAGATGTTAAACATACCAAGAGACACCATAGGAAGCATCATTCGCAAATTCAAGGCAAAGGGCACTGTTGAAACGCTACCTGGTCGTGGCAGAAAGAAGATGCTGACTTAGACTGCTGTGAGCTACCTGAAGCGCAAAGTGGAGAAAAGTCCCCGTGTGACTGCTGAGGAACTGAAAAAGATTTGTCAGATGCGGGTACTGAAGTTTCAGCTCAGACAATAAGGCGCACACTGCGTAATGAAGGCCTCCATGCCAGAACTCCCAGGCGCACCCCTTGCTGTCTCCAAAGAATAAGAAGAGTCGACTGCAGTATGCCAAAAGTCATGTGGACAAACCACAAAAGTTTTGGGATAGTGTTCTGTGGACTGATGAAACAAAATTAGAACTGTTTGGGCTCATGGATCAACGCTATGTTTGGAGGAGGAAGAACAAGGCCTATGAAGAAAAGAACACCTTGCCTACTGTGAAGCATGGCGGGGGGTCAATCATGCTTTGGGGCTGTTTTGCTTCTACAGGTACAGGGAAGCTTCAGCGTGTGCAAGGTACCATGAATTCTCTTCAGTACCAGGAGATATTGGATGAAAATGTGATCCAGTCCGTCACAAACCTGAGGCTTGGGAGATGTCGGACCTTTCAACAGGACAATGACCCCAAGCATACCTCCAAGTCCACTAGAGCATGGTTGCAGATTAAAGGCTGGAACATTTTGAAGTGGCCATCGCAGTCACCAGACTTAAATCCGATTGAGAACCTCTGATGGGACTTAAAGAAAGCAGTTGCAGCGCGCAAGCCTAAGAATGTGACTGAACTGGAGGCTTTTGACCATGAAGAATGGGCGAAGATACCCGTAGATCGCTGCAAGACACTTGTGTCAAGCTATGCTTCACGTTTAAAAGCTGTTATAACTGGAAAAGGATGTTGTACTAAGTACTAAGATTGAATGTCACTTGGGGGTTGAATAAAACTGATAATGATGTGAGCACAGAAAAGACATTTGTGGTTATTTCATTATAAATGTTATGTTATATTTGTCTGACTTACAAGTGCCTCTTTGATTTAATTGTAAACAAGATGACTGAAATGATCAAAATCCATGTCAAACTGGCCAAAACACTCAATTTCAGTGGGGTTGAATAATTTTGAACACAACTGTATCTGGATGAAAATTGCTGTCAAGACCCTGTAAATAGTAAAGTTCACAGTTGGATTCAACTCTTGTCTCATTCCTCATTTTGCACCACCAAGGTGCTGGCATCACAATACTACCTAATTCAGGGGCCCAGCCTCAGAAGCACACAGAAATCCAATCACCATCAAGGGCACCTCAGTCACCACCTGGCTGGTGTCCCCTGTAATAGAGTGTGCCCCGGAGAATCTGGTGCTGTTCTCCCCTTCACTGCAGCCCGGCCTAGGGAGCGTCAAAACTGTGAGTAAAGAACTAAGTAAAGAACTAACTGTTATTATTCCTCGGACACCTCACAAGTTATCCCCCTGTGGCCTGGTCGTTGCACAGCTACACCACAATTTATAGACACTGGTTGTAAATATTGGCTGGAAAGTTGGCTTACCAGTTGGATGGAGAGAACCAGCAGCTGGCTTACTGAAGTGTATACCTCCCAACTGTCCCAGATCCAGCAGAAAAGTTCCAAATTCCGGCAGCTGTCCAGTGGTCCTAGGAGGGCTGTAGCATTTCCCAATTTCAGCTGTATCTTCGTCCTGAGGGCGCAGATACAGTTGGATACAATGGTGAAGCAGGGAGCTGGGGTGGGGGCACTAAGTGGGAGAAACACTACTGTTAAGTGGGGCCACTATGGGGGAGCAAGACTACTTCAAGGAGGCACTAAGGGGGGGGCAACACTACTGTGAATGTAGCACTAAGGGGAGCAACACTACTGAGACAGGTGCACTAAGAGGGAGCAATACTACTCTGAGGCGACACTAAGTGGAAGTGGGTGAGATTTTACATGGCTTAGTGTGAAAAAAAAATTGCTGCACCGCTCTCTCGGATCACTTAATTTTTTTGAAAGGGACAAAGTGACCAAAAGAAATGGCAAACTGTGTGCTTTTATTTTTTTCTGTTACAGTGCTTATCACACAGGGAAAATATTTTAGATTTTAATAGTTCAGACATGGCAATACCCATTATATTTTTTTATTGTTTATTTTTATATGTAAAATTGGCGATTTGATTTTTTTATTACTCAATAACTTTTAGCCTCCTTAGGAGCTATAACTTATGTCCTTCTGATCTCTTGTCCCATAGACCAAAATAGAGAACTATTATGGTCTATGAGATTTTGATTGCCTGCCTGTGAAGCTGTGCCTCGTCCACTGCAAGCAGTTTACCATGACAGGCTTGGGAACCTTCAGCAGGCTGTTATGATAACTGATTGGAACCCCACAATTTCACTTATACACACTGCTACTATCTTTAATGGTCTAACCTAAATGCCATCTTATGTATTTTTGTCCAGGTCCTCTACACTGTGCATTCATAATCTTGTTATGCAACTGTTTATTAAATGTAGTGTGCCTGGTTCACCAGTAGGTGGCAGCGTAAATGGGAGAAGCTATACAGAATGAAACTCACCATTCCATCCTCCCCCATTTGGGTAGAAGTGGGCCAGTCCGGCTAGCTACCAGAATGAAGGGTGGCAGTTCTAGATTATTCCAGGTTAAGACTCCATGTTGGAGCCAAGAAGACCTGAAAGAAGTAGCAGCCAGAGGAAATTGTTCTTCGGCTGAAAATAAGTTGTTTACTGATTGTCAGGAGGGAATAACAGTTGACGGCACCCCATCCAAGGATACCAGAAAAGACCTAAAGTACAGAAACCAGACTTAAGCAGAGTTTAGTGCAACATAAAGAAAGAAAGCAAAGTATTTGAGCAAGCCTGTCAGTACAGCAGAGAAAGCAGAGTTGAGTTTGCCTGCCAGTTTATGCTGAAGCCTGCTGGAACCAAGTCAAAGCCTACCAATCATTTGGAAGAACATTTATTCAAGTAAAGCTGCCATTGAATTTCACCACAAGGTCTAGACTCAAGTTATTTTTCCTTCATCCTTCAATTAATCCCCTTTATAAAGCTTTGTAGATAAAGCCTGGGGTCCCGCTGTATCCAGGTAGGAGCACCGTGACACATAAAGAGACATTTAGGCCTCACTACACCTGGGATGCAATAGAAGCCCTGGGAGGAATGTTGGAGCATTGCACATTCTTCTGCCTAACATCACAGATGCCGCAATTGCTATTGAACATAGCACCTGAGTGGTTAAATGACTGATTTCGGTGATCCCGGTAATTGAAGCTTGGTTCATGGTGTATTATACAGTCAGCATCCGCCATGTATCGAGCAGGTCCAGTGCAGCAGCCCGCCCGTATAATTACCTGCGCATAATGCCGCACATTTACAGCATTAAGCGTTAATATTAAAGACTGCAGCTTGTGCACACAGGTTTTTCAGTAGCTGATTTGAAAAACTATTGAGAAGGGACATGTTACTTCTTGGAAGCAGATTTGATTGAGGATTTCATAGAAGTCAATGGGGAAGCAGAAATACCGAAACCAAATACTCTTCTAACACTCTGGAAAAAACTCCTATAAAACCGATGCCAAATTAGAAATCTGCCACCAAAAAACAACCTGTTTTCAGCTACTAATCTGCAGCCGATTTTGCTGTGTGAACTTCACCTACTTCAAGGGCTCTTTAAAAGTTGGGAAATATGAAACTTATCTTAAGTAAGTTTCAGTAAACTTATGTTCTGCCCATCAACAGTTATTTATTTGGGGAGGAGCATCAGACCTAGCTTTGGCAGATGCTACGTGCAGACCTAGGGTGAAAAGCATGGAAGTAAATGCTGTCTGACCCTGTAATCCAGCATCCAACATTCGATTTATTCTTAGTCACCGACATTCTTACTATGACATTACACCTATCAATACAAACTACCAGCCATCTGCTCTATGGTGAGTGCTCCACCCAGCGTGCCCAAATACCGCTTGGTGCCACCTACTGTACCAGCGACTTTTTTTCTATGCAGCAGTGTGGAAACATCTAAATGTACTACAGTGAAGCCTGGCATTACCGTATAAGCACTCACCGTTTGTGGGGCTTAGGTGCCAAATCCAATCACTGGCATTTTATGCCCATCATTCAGCACAACACAGGCATCTGACTTGAGTGCCATAGTGAAATGTGTCACAGCTTCCTGTGTTGCACGGCTGCTGTCCGCTTAGCTGCTATTTTACCACCCTCCCTCTCATGTAACAGTGGGAGTGAAGAGCCCCAGCCAATCTCACTACAGAGACTGAGAGGCGCAGCTGGGGAAGCAGTTTTGGTAGAAGTGATCACATGCTGCACATATCTTTCAATGGTTGCTGCAATTTCTGTTTTAACACTGTTTTTACTGGGTTCAGAAAACAAGGAAGATTCCATTATGGCTTTCCATTATAACATGGCTATAACGGAAAATAACGGAATCTATAAGACAGAAGGACGGATCTGTTCTTCTGCCCATAGACTTGTATTATTAGAATGTATTATGAAGGAATGCAAAGCATAAATCCGTTATGCTTTCCCATAGACTTCTATAAGGATGGAAAGCAAACAGAATGCCTGGGCATTCCGTTATTTTCAGTTATAACCAGCCTTGTAAAGGCTTCCGTTTTGCATTCTGTCTGGGCATTCCGTTATTTTCAGTTATAACCAGCCTTGTAAAGGCTTCCGTTTTGCATTCTGTCTGGGCATTCCGTTATTTTCCGTTATAACCGTTCCGTTTTGCCTTCCGTCATAATACAAGTCTATGGGCAGATCCGTCCTTCCGTCTTATGTATTCCGTTATTTTCCGTTATAACCATGTTATAAGGGAAAGCCATGACAGAATCCCTAACGCTAGTGTGAACCCACCCTTAAACTTTTCTCATGGACAACAGGGGGCCTGGGCACTAAGATGTCTGCCTTGCGAGGCCTCAGTAGAAAAAGAGTAAGAAGCTGCGGATTAGGCCGCGTTCACATCACAGTTTCGTTTTCCACAAGGACAAAAATAAACAAAAAAGAGGAACCTTTATTTTGAGCATCCGTTTTGCTCATTTTGCATCTGTTTATGTCAATTTAGTTCAGTACACTTTTTCTCTTCTCTAAAAGACTTTCTCTCTTGTGTAAAAAAAGATCTATGGATCACTACCTTTTCTCTATATGTTCTACTCCTGGTTTTGGCTTACTAAGGGCTTATGCACATGACCTTATATATTTCGTGGTCCGCAAAAAACGGATCCGCAAAAAATATGGATGACATCCATGTGCATTCCATATTTTTGGGGAACGGAACAGCTGACCCATAATAGAACAGTACTATCCTTGTCCGTAATGTGGACAATAGTAGGACATGTTTTTTTGCTGACCCATTTGAATGGTCCCGCATACAGTCTGCAAAAAAATGGAACGGACACGGAAAGAAAATATTTGTGTGCATGAGCCCTTAGGGTGCATTCACATGACTGTCCCGTGTTTTGCAGTCCGCAAATTGCGGATCCGCAAAACACGGACGCCACCCTGTGCGTTCCGCTCCCTGCTATCTAGCGCACAGCCCTGTCCTGGTGATCAGTGGTGTGGACTGTGTTCCCCAAGGCTCATTTGCTCTATTGGGAAATACAGGGCACACTATCATGTACTGGAATCTACTGTATATACTGTGAGTAGCTTAGTCCTACACCCAATTAATACATTTAGTCTCTGCATGTTACCAACATACAGAGAAAAAAAAATATGGGGCATCTGCAGCAATCTTTGCCAGGCTTGCCACAAGGATCCACATGGCTCCAGATAGGGAGAGTGAACCTCATGGTGGCAAGATGAACAAGCAAGTACCCTATATTTGCCATTTCTTGTGCACCACCTGAAAGCTGTTGGGACTCAGAACCTCCATCTCAAGTGAGCAGAGCCACAGGAGGCCAAGAAATAGTATCCTGAGGCCATTGTATCTTCACGGAGCACTGTATTAATAAAGTAATAAAGATAAAGTAGTAACGAAAAAGTAGCTAGGCATACAATGATAAAGTAACTAATGATCTGGAGGGGAGGTCCATGTTGTGACAGACCGCCTGGTACCCCGCCTGGGTACCTCCGTCAGAAAACAGCTTCCTCTCCGCTGGAACCCGAATTCCAGTGTCCTCAGCCCAAACCTGCCTAATAATTGGACAGAGCCAATATGAGGACAGAACGCTAAGCTCCTCAATCATCAGGCAACACCAATGTTGAAGAGTAAATCAAGCACTGACTTTATTGAAGACCAACTCAGTATATATGCAGTTCAAGAAGTCTAACAATATAACTCAATCAAACATAAACAGCAGGCAACCAGACATCCTCTCCCCAGTGTCTTAATGAAAGAATAGGGAGAGAGAAGACACGTGATAGGGTATGATTATATAGGGGGCTGTGTGTGATTATATACTGGGGGCTGCTGGGTGTGATTATATAGGGGGCTGTGTATGATTATATACTGGGGGATGCTGGGTGTGATTATATAGGGGGCTGTGTGTGATTATATACTGGGGGTGGGGGCTGCTGTGTGTGATTATATACTGGGGGTGGGGGCTGCTGGGTGTGTTTATATACTGGGGGGCTGCTGAGTGTGATTATATACTGGGGGGCTGCTGGGTGTGATTATATACTGGGGGCTGCTGGGTGTGATTATATACTGGGGGGGGGCTGCTGGGTATGATTATATACTGGGGGGCTGCTGGGTGTGATTATATACTGGGGGGGTTGACTTCTGAGGGAGAAGGGAGTTTTGCCTGAGGTCTGAAGGACTTTTTGGATGAGGGAGGAGGGCGTTTTGGCTGAGGTCTGAGGGAGGAGGCAGTTTTGGATGAGGGAGGTTTGTCTGAGGGAGGAGGCAGTTTTGGCTGAGGTCTGACGGAATTTTTGGCTGAGTTCTGAGGGAGTTTTGTCTGACATCTGATGGAGTTTTGGATGAGGGAGGAGGGCGTTTTGGCTGAGGTCTGAGGGAGGAGGCAGTTTTGGATGAGGGAGGAGGGCATTTTGGCTGATGTCTGAGGGAGGAGGCAGTTTTGTATCAAGAGGAAAGGAGTTTTGGCTGACAGAGGATGGAGTTTTGCCTGAGGGAAGAGGACTGCTGGAGTTTGGGCTGACGAAGAAGGGTGTTTTGCCTGACGGAGGATGGAGTCTTGGATGATGTCTGACGATGTCCTAATAGACATCATGCGTCAGACATCATGCACAACTCCATCCTCCGTCAGGCAAAACTACCTCTTTCATCAGCCCAAACTCCATCAGTCCTCTTCCCTCAGGCAAAACTCCATCCTCTGTCAGCCAAAACGCCTCCTCCCTCATCCAAAACTGCCTCCTCCCTCAGACCTCAGCCAAAACGCCTCCTCCCTCATCCAAAACTCCATCAGATGTCAGCCAAAACTCCCTCAGACCTCAGCCAAAACTGCCTTCTCCCTCAGAAGTCAGTCAAAATTCCTTCCTCCCTAACTCAAAAGTATGCAATACGATAATGGCTAAATACTATACTCCGTAAGGACCTCCTGACGTCATAGTATCACGTGACATCCCTAGGTCACGTGGGTCGGCAGCCGGCGCGCTCTTCTAGTTTTATCACGAGCACTGGCCAAGGAGAAAGGTCAGGGATGGCGGTTTAGCAGCCTCTGTAGCACTGAGTGAGAGGGGGATGTGACTGCTGGAGAATTATATATTGGAGAGGGGGGCTGCTGGTTGTGATTATATACTGGGGGAGGGGCTACTAGGTGTGATTATATAGGGGGGCTGTGTGTGATTATACACTGGGGGGGCTGCTGGGTGTGGTTATATAGGGGGGCTGTTTGTGATTATATACTGGGGAGGGGGCTGCTGGGTGTGATTATATAGGGGGGCTGTGTGTGATTATATACTGGGGGGGCTGCTGGGTGTGATTATATACTGGGGGAGCTGGGTGTGATTATATACTGGGGGGCTGCTGGGTGTGATTATATACTGGGGGGCTGTGTGTGATTATATACTGGGGGAGGGGCTGCTGGGTGTGATTATATACTGGGGGCTGTGTGTGATTATATACTGGGGAGGGGCTGCTGGGTGTGATTATATACTGGGGGCTGTGTGTGATTATATACTGGGGGGGGCTGCTGGGTGTGATTATATACTGGGGGCTGCTGGGTGTGATTATATAGGGGGTTGCTGGGTGTGATTATATACTGGGGGCTGCTGGGTGTGATTATATAGGGGGGCTGCTGTGTGTGATTATATACTGGGGAGGGGGCTGCTGGGTGTGATTATATAGGGGGGCTGCTGGAGTGTGATTATATAGGGGGCTGTGTGTGATTATATACTGGGGAGGGGGCTGCTGGGTGTGATTAGATACTGGGGGGCTGCTGGGTGTGATTATATACTGGGGGCTGTGTGTGATTATATACTGGGGGCTGCTGGGTGTGATTATATACTGGGGGGCTGTGTGTGATTATATATTGGGGGCTGCTGTGTGTGATTATATACTGGGGGGCTGCTGGGTGTGATTATATAGGGGGCTGTGTGTGATTATATACTGGGGGGGGCTGCTGTGTGTGATTATATACTGGGGGGAGGCTGCTGGTGTGATTATATACTGGGGGGCTGCTGGGTGTGATTATATACTGGGGGCCTGTGTGTGATTATATACTGGGGGGCTGCTGGGTGTGATTATATAGTGGGGCTGTGTGTGATTATATACTTGGGGCTGCTGGGTGTGATTATATACTGGGGGCTGCTGGGTGTGATTATATACTGGGGGGCTGCTGGGTGTGATTATATACTGGGGGCTGCTGGGTGTGATTATATAGGGGGCTGTGTGTGATTATATACTGGGGGCTGTGTGTGATTATATACTGGGGGGGCTGCTGGGTGTGATTATATAGGGGGCTGTGTGTTGATAATATACTGGGGGGCTGCTGGGTGTGATTATACTGGGGGGCTGTGTGTGATTATATACTGGGGGAGCTGCTGGGTGTGATTATTTACTAGGAGGGGCTGCTGGGTGTGATTATATAGGGGGCCTGTGTGTGATTATATACTGGGGGCTGCTGGGTGTGAGTATATACTGGGGGGCTGTGGTGTGATTATATACTGGGGGGCTGTGTGTGATTATATACTGGGGGCTGCTGGGTGTGATTATATACTGGGGGCTGGGTGTGATTATATACTGGGGAGGCTGCTGGGTGTGATTATATAGGGGGCTGTGTGTCATTATATACTGGGGGGCTGCTGGGTGTGATTATATAGGGGGCTGTGTGTGATTATATACTGGGGGCTGCTGGTGTGATTATATACTGGGGGGCTGCTGGGTGTGATTATATAGGGGGCTGTGTGATTATATACTGGGGGGCTGCTGGGTGTGATTATATACTAGGGGCTGTGTGTGATTATATACTGGGGGGCTGCTGGGTGTGATTATATAGGGAGGCTGTGTGTGATTATATACTGGGGGGCTGTGTGTGTGATTATATACTGGGGAGGGCTGCTGGGTGTGATTATATACTGGGGAGGCTGCTGGGTGTGATTATATACTGGTGGGGGCTTCTGGGTGTGATTATATACTGGGGGCTGCTGGGTGTGATTATATAGGGGAACTGTGTGTGATTATATACTGGGGGGCTGTGTGTGATTATATACTGCAGGGGGCTGTGTGTGATTGTATACTGGGGGGTGGGGCTGTGTGTGATTATATACTGGGGAGGGGGGCTGTGTGTGATTATATACTGGGGAGGGGGGCTGTGTGTGATTATATACTGGGGAGGGGCTGCTGGTTGTGATTTTATACTGGGGGCTGCTGGGTGTGATTATATACTGGGGAGCTGCTGGGTGTGATTATATACTGGTTGGGGGGCTTCTGGGTGTGATTATATACTGAGGGGGCTGCTGGGTGTGATTATATACTGGGGGCTGCTGGGTGTGATTATATACTGGGGGGCTGCTGGGTGTGATTATATACTGGGGGCTGCTGGGTGTGATCATATACTGGGGGCTGCTGTGTGTGATTATATACTGGGGGGCTGTGTGTGATTATATACTGGGGGCTGCTGTGTGTGACTAAATACTGGGGGCTGCTGGGTGTGATTATGTATGGGGGGCTGCTGGTGGAGAGGGGTTGCTGCTGCTGCGAGATTGTATGGAGAGGGGTTGCTGCTGCTGCGAGATTGTATGGAGAGGGGTTGCTGCTGCTGCAAGATTGTATGGAGAGGGGTTTCTGCTGCTGCGAGATTGTATAGAGAGGGGCTTGCTGCTGCGAGATTGTATGGAGAGGGGTTGCTGCTGCTGCTGGGAGATTGTATGGAGAGGGGGTTGCTGCTGCGATATTGTATGGAGAGGGGGTTGCTGCTGCTGCTGCGAGTCTGTATGGAGAGGGGTTGCTGCTGCAAGATTGTATGGAGAGGGGTTGCTGCTGCTGCAAGATTGTATGGACAGGGGGTTGCTGCTGCGGCAAGATTGTATGAAGAGGGGGTTGCTGCTGCACGATGGTATGAAGAGGGGGTTGCTGCTGCTGCTGCAAGATTGTATGGAGAGGGGGTTGCTGCTGCACGATGGTATGAAGAGGGGGTTGGGGTTGCTGCTGCTGCAAGATTGTATGGAGAGGGGGTTGCTGCTGCTGCAAGATTGTTTGGGGGGGGGGGGGGCTTTGTGAATGTCCCCTTACCCATAGTAAACTAACTACACAGATTGGATGCACAGAAATCCAACATTTTATAAATATGCTAATAAAATCCCACACAACTCCCCCCACCCCCCTTTTTAGCATAAATCCACAAAACACCCCCACCCCCTCCATACAATCTCACACGGCAGCCCCCCCCTCATACAGTCTCACACGGCAGCCCCCCCCCCATACAGTCTCATACGGCAGCCTCCCTTCCATACAGTCTCACAGGGCAGCCCCCCTCCATACAGTCTCACACGGCAGCGCCCCTCCATACAGTCTCACACGGCAGCGCCCCTCCATACAGTCTCACACGGCAGCCCCCCTTCCATACAGTCTCACACGGCAGCCCCCTTCCATACAGTCTAACACAGCAGCCCTCTTCCATACAGTCTCACACGGCAGCCCCCTCCATACAGTCTCACACGGCAGCTCCCCTCCATACAGTCTTATACGGCAGCGCCCTCCATACAGTCTCACACGGCAGCTCCCTCTCCATACAGTCTCACACGGCAGACCCCCTCCATACAGTCTCACACGGCAGCTCCCCTCCATACAGTCTCACACGGCAGCCCCCTTCCATACAGTCTCACACGGCAGCTCCCTCCATACAGTCTCATACGGCAGCGCCCTCCATACAGTCTCACACGGCAGCTCCCTCTCCATACAGTCTCACACGGCAGACCCCCTCCATACAGTCTCACACGGCAGCTCCCCTCCATACAGTCTCACACGGCAGCCCCCTTCCATACAGTCTCACACGGCAGCCCCCTCCATACAGTCTCACACGGCAGCCCCCTTCCATACAGTCTCTCACGGCAGCCCCCCCTTCCATACAGTCTCCTACGGCAGCCCCCTTCCATACAGTCTCATGTGGCAGCCCCCTTCCATACAGTCTCACACGGCAGCTCTCCCCTTCCATACAGTCTCACATAACAGCCCCCTCCCCTCCATACAGTCTCACACGGCAGCCCCCCTTCCATACAGTCTCACACGGCAGCCCCCTTCCATACAGTCTCACACGGCAGCCCCCTTCCATTCAGTCTCCTACGGCAGCCCTCCTTCCATACAGTCTCCTACGGCAGCCCCCTTCCATACAGTCTCACACGGCAGATCCCCTCCATACAGTCTCACACGGCAGCCCCCTCCATACAGACTCCACGGCAGCTCCCCTCCATACAGTCTCACACGGCAGCCCCCTTCCATACAGTCTCACACGGCAGCCCCCCTTCCATACAGTCTCACACAGCAGCTCCACCCTCATTACAATACCACGCAGCAGGCCCCCACCCTCAGCATACAATCCCAGCTATCATGTCTCCCTGTCTGATATCTCCTGCTGTACATGTAGAGGTGAAATCTGCCGGTTTTCTTGTCTTCAATAAAAACTAATAGTTTTATCCAATTTTTAAGATTAACTTGTTTTTTTCCTTTTCCGCTGGCGTTCCTTTGTCTGCTCGGAGCTTGTAGCTGTGGATAGAGGTTGGCACAGACGTCTACAATGACCCCACAGACCTCCACACTAACCCACCTGCATTTGCTGCTACAAGGGGCCACCCTGCATTGTACAGTGCTTTAACCTCTCAAATGCTGTGGTCAAATCTGACCAAGGCATCTAGGAGCTGAAAAACCATGAGCACTTGCTCCACGCCATGAGCACTGGCTCCCCCGAGCGAGGATCAGGGGAGCTGGATTGTGTGTGCAGCAACCTCAGTCCTCCTGAATGCTCCAAGCCACAGCTATGAAGACCCTGCCTGTGCATTGAAGTCTATAAGACTTAGGATCTAGAGACACTATTAAAAACTAATATAGGTTGACCACATAGAAAAATTTATAGAGAGAGGGGTGCATTATAAAATAGATAAATAATTAAATAAATATTATGAATTAATTAAGAACAACCTACAAAAGACGTTGGTCTCCATAAACAAAGTTTGTTTTGCTCGTAAATATAATTTTTCAATTTCAACATATAGAAATATTGAGCTAAAAAAATGGAATAGGAGGTCAAGATAGAGCAGCTCACTCCAGAGACTAAGAGTCAAAATATGCAGGGGAGTGGGGACCGCAACTCCACTAAGTCGGATGTCATGCACGATATTACGCGTCATTCTGACATAGCGCTGACGTCGGCGATGACACTCTCCTTCATAATTATTAAACCACCAGTCAGAAGGCCCCTGACAAAGAAGAGGGAAGTAAAACTAGATGTGATTGGAGCGCTTACTACACGAGAGGCGGGGGGAGGTAATACAAACTTTTAAAAACCCCTGCTAACCATTTTTGCAGCGCACACTGCCCGCACCCCTGAAGACGCCAAGCATTTGGCGAAACATGTCGGGGGGCAGTGTGGCTAGTATTTTAATATATACAAACTAGGTTTGGTTGCACCTAATGGTGAATACAGTACAGTCCAGGTCTCTTCTGCATCGTGCGAGCAGCATTGCAAGAAAAGCAGTCCTTCGGCTACAACTAACAGTATTAATAGCTACATGCTCGCGTTAACCATCTAGTGATTTTAATGGTGGGATTTCTGGTGATTTATAATTTGGAAATTAATAAGTTATGTCTTAATTTAGATGTTATAGGGACAGTGTCAAGAGTAAGCTATTTAGTTGGGATGTCCCAAAATATAAAATGAATAGTTAATTGGCCTCTACACTGATCCTTTGGGGTTTAAGGGTTTAAAAAATAGGAGTAAAGTTGGAGTCCTAGAGACACAGTGTAATGATTGGTATCGACGCATGTGAAACCGCCTGTACTATTAAAATATAAAAACATGCGGCGAATGGCGTAATGGGGGAAAACAAATTCTAAATCGCTGATTTGTCACTATTTTGGCATTTCACCTACCCAACAATTTTTATAGAAAGCATTTGAAAAATAATATGGTATCAGTAAAAACTGCTCCGTACATATAAAAATAAAAAAATTATGTTGGGGTCAGAATATGGTGATGTAAAAATAATAATAATTCAGATTAAAAATCAAGTAAAACTATATAAATCACTGTAATTGTACTGACCCAGAGAATGAAGGGAACAGGTCAGTTTTATCTCATAGGGAGCAATTTAGAAACAAAACCCATTAAAGTATGGTGGAATTGACGTTTGTTTTCCATTCCACCCCATTTGGAATTTATTTTTCAGATTCCCACTACATCATATGCAATATAAAATTACTAGAAAGTACAACATGGCTATGTGAAAATAGAAATAAAGTTAAGGCTGGCAGTAAAAACTAAAATGGCCCTGTCCTGAATGGGTTAAAGGGGTTATCCTAGATCTGGCATACCCACACTGGCGATTATACTCACCTGGTCCCCGCTGCTGAATTCGGCCTGTGTGGCTCCCAGAATAGCACTTCTGCATCGGCATCAACGTGTCATCGCCAATCACAGGCTTCAGTGGTGACCTCTTCCCCTTATGTCCTGTGTGACGTCACACAGACGGAATCCAGCAGCGGGGACCAGGTGAGTATCATCACCAGTGCGGGACTGTTTTGTTCTTGGATAACCCCTTTAATCATGTTTGGTTGCAGCATTGAATGCGTTTGCTGGTGGGATCAGCGATACCTAGAACGGTGCCATTTGTGGGGAAGAAAAAAAGAGGCCAGACGTCATATATGTGCTAATCTGCCAGCAAAGTATTATAAAAAAAAAACATACACAACTAACAAAGTTAGGGATATTCGGCTTTCGGGTGAAATTTATGGAAAATGTAAATGCTCCGGCTCCAGTGATATTATATCATGAAAGTTGGGCATTTAAGTAGAAACAGCAATGGGGTTTCCTCATCTCAAACAATTTATTGAAACAAAAGCCAACCCCAGTGCTGGGTATACCGCCAGTAAATGTCAGCGTCTCACCGACCCCAGTGCTGGGGATACCGCCACTAAATGTCAGGGTCTCACCGACCCCAGTGCTGGGTATACCTCCAGTAAATGTCAGTGTCTCCAGAACTTGTCCTGTGGCCTTGAGCATCAATTACAGCTTGACAACGCCGTCTCCTGCTGTTCACAAGTCGACTTATTGTCTACTGAGGCATGACATCTCACTCTTCTTGATGGGTGGCCCGCAGAACATTGAGGTTCTGGGGTACGAGCCTCTTCATGGTCCCCCAGTCTCCCGCAGTCGTTCCCTAATGATGGTTCAATCAAAATTAATCAGCTCACCACTGGACCGCTTGCACGGGAAGGGGCCAGCAGGCGTACTTATAATGAAGTATACTTTTATTCCATAATAGACAAAATATCACAGGATGCGAAGTTCTGGATGGGCCGAAACGCATACTGTGATATTTTTGTCTATTATGGAATAAAAGTATACTTCATTATAAGTACGCCTGCTGGGATTTATCCAATTTTGGTTCCCTAATGATGGACCTCGATGAGCTGGTGCATTGTCCTCCATGAAGATGACGTTGGGCCTGTGTTGTTCCTGCAGAGGCACAATGACTGGATTAATGATGTTCTTCAAGTAGTATGGGCCATTCACAAAGTAAAGGGAGGTTCTGTATTGACTAGACATCTGTCCACACTGTAACACCACAACCACCACCACCAAAGGCTAGTCTGGTGACACCAATGGCTGATGCAGAGTGCTCTCCTTGACGTCTCCAACATCGTTGGCGGCTATCATTTCTGCTCAACATGAATCGCCTTTCATCAGTGAACAGTGCTGAGGCCCACTGGTCCCTCGTCCAGCGTAGGTGCTCCCTGGCCCATGCAAGACGATGACGCCTGTGCCTGGTGGTGCGGTCAGGTACTCTTGCAGGTCGTCCAGCACGCAGACCGCGCTGATGTAAACGGTTTCCAATGGTCTGACGTGACACTTGGCTGCCTCTCACCTCTCTTGTGCCTGGAGTTGTGGAGCATTCATCATGCAGTTCCGCAGGGCATTGCTCACAATAAAGTGGTCATTAGTATGGGATGTGGCCAAAGGACTTCCACTTCTCTGCCTTTCTGTGACTCTTCCAGTCTCTGTATCTCTATATACAACCCGCTGATGACTCTCTGTGACACTCTAAGCTCAGTGGCCACTTCCATCTGAGAACATCCTGCCTGAAGCCTCGCAATGGCGAAGTATTGCTGGTGTCGTCTTGGTCTCATAATGGTAAAATGTGGTAACCTGAAAGCATTTTGAAGACTGATCAGGATCCTGATCAGTCTTCAAATGCTTAGGCGACTTTGCGTTCTGACAGATCCGGCAGGATGGAAGTGCCTGCCGGATCTTCAGAACGCAAGTGTGAAAGCACCCTAAAGGTTAGAGTGCATTTTAGTTTCATCCTGATATTTCAGTTAGGAATTTGAACAAAACCTGCATTTTATACAGCAGACAGTCATCCCACAGCATTTTGGTGTGTATTTGAGAAATCTTACATTTCAATATTGCATTTTCTAAGGAAATTCTATTTCTTGCATCACTCTATGTACAATCACCATTTATATGTGTATTTAAAATAAAAACATACACTGGAATATTGCATGTAGTACAGGAAAATAATTTCTTGCATCACAGACTGCAATTTGGTGTGTAGTTGAAAACAGAGTCATATTTGATTAGGATATGTTTGGCAACAGAAAATGAAAGCGGACAGGATAATGGAGGAAAAACCCCATCATCCACCAGTAGTTGCGATGGCAGCACTGTCAGGCTCGGCACCAGCCTCCCAGTCGGTATTAACCAGTGACTCCACTAACTGTTGGGCGACTGTTATTATGGATGAAGGAGATGAAAATGTGGAAAGGACGACTGAGCCATCAACAACATCATCTGACAAGAGGATTATGTTACCTCTGATAGTGACGTCAACCTCATTTTTTGCCTCTTCCTACTATTCTGACTTCACTGATATCTCATTTCACTGCCCCCGTCCACTGGTAATGTGTCAGCGCCGTCCAGGATCTGCCCCTCATAAAGGGATGGATTTTGAAAGGCCATTTAAAAAAAGCCGCTTCTTCATTTCTGAACCACGATCATGATCATTGTATTTTTATAAAGTTTGTGTAACAACTTCCTTGTTAATAGGTGGAAAAGGACCTCAGCAGTATAAATCCTCCATACTCCATAATAGTGGGAAAAGGTCATTTTGGGGTACGGGAAATAGTCACTTCAGTGTGAGTCAGCTAAATCCTATCCCTGAAAAGGACCTCAGGAGAATGAATCCTTCCTAGTACATAATAGATTGAAAAGGTCCTTTTGGAGTACGGGAAATAGCTACTTCAGTGTGAGTTGGCTAAATACTATACTTGGAAAGGACCTCTGCAGTATGAATCCTCCATACTCCATAATAGAGAGAAAATGTCCTTTTGGAGTACGGGAAATAGCCACTTCAGTGTGAGTCAGCTAAATCCTATCCTTGAAAAGGACCTCAGCAGTATGAATCCTTCCTAGTATATAATAGATTGAAAAGGTCCTTTTGGAGTACCGAAAATAGCCACTTCAGTGTGAGTCGGCCAAATACTATCCTTGGAAAGGACCTCAGCAGTATGAATACTCCATACTCCATGATAGAGGGAAATGGTCCTTTTGGAGTACAGGAAATAGCCACTTCAGTGTGAGTCGGCTAAATCCTATCCTTGAAAAAGGACCTCACCAGTATGAATCCTCCATACTCCATAATAGAGGGAAAATGTCCTTTTGGAGTACGGGAAATAGCCACTTCAGTGTGAGTCGGCTAAATACTATCCTTGAAAAGGACCTCAGCAGTATGAATCCTTTCTAGTACATAATAGATTGAAAAGGTCCTTTTGGAGTACGGGAAATAGCCACTTTCACTTCAGTGTGAGTCGGCTAAATCCTATCCTTGAAAAGGACCTCAGCAGTATCAATCCCTCATACTCCAAAATAGATTGAAAAGGACCTTTTGGAGTACGGGAAATAGCCACTTCAGTGTAAGTCGGCTAAATACTATCCTTGGAAAGGACCTCGGCAGTATGAATCCTCCATACTCCATAATAGAGGGATAAGGTCCTTTTGGAGTACGGAAAATAGACACTTCAGTGTGAGTCGGCAAAATCCTATCCTTGAAAAGGACCTCAGCAGTATGGATCCTTCATACTCCATAATAGAGGGAAAAGGTCCTTTTGGAGTACGGAAAATAGCCACTTCAGTGTGAGTCGGCTAAATCCTATCCTGGTAAAGGACCTCAGCAGTATGAATCCTCCATATTCCATAATAGAGGGAAAAGGTCCTTTTGGAGTATGGAAAATAGCCACTTCAGTGTAAGTTGGCTAAATACTATCCTTGGAAAGGACCTCAGCAGTATGAATCCTCCATACTCCATAATAGAGGGAAAAGGTCCTTTTGGAGTACGGGAAATAGCCACTTCAGTGTGAGTCAGCTAAATACTATCCTTAAAAAGGACCTCACCAGTATGAATCCTGCATACTCCATAATAGAGGGAAAAGGTCCTTTTGGAGTACGGGAAATAGCCACTTCAGTGTGAGTCGTTTAAATCCTATCCTTGAAAAGGACCTCAGCAGTATGAATCCTCCATACTCCATAATTGAGGGAAAATGTCCATTTGGAGTACGGGAAATAGCCACTTCAGTGTGAGTCGGCTAAATCCTATCCTTGAAAAGGACCTCAGCAGTATGAATCCTTCATACTCCATAATAGAGGGAAAAGGTCCTTTTGGAGTACAGGAAATAGCCACTTCAGTGTGAGTCGGCTAAATCCTATCCTTGAAAAGGACCTCAGCAGTATGAATCCTTCCTAGTATATAATAGATTGAAAAGATCCATTTGGATAACGGAAAATAGCCACGTCAGTGTGAGTCGGCTAAATCCTATCCTTGAAAAGGACCTCAGCAGTTTGAATCCTTCATACTCCATAATAGAGGAAAAGGTCCTTTTGGAGTACGGAAAATAGCCACTTTAAGTTCAGTGTGAGTCGGCTAAATCCTATCCTTGAAAAGGACCTCAGCAGTATCAATCCTACATACTCCATAATAGATTGAAAAGGTCCTTTTGGAGTACGGGAAATAGCCACTTCAGTGTAAGTCGGCTAAATACTATCCTTGAAAGGACCTCAGCAGTATGAATCCTCCATACTCCATAATAGAGGTATAAGGTCCTTTTGGAGTACGGAAAATAGCCACTTCAGTGTAAGTCGGCTAAATACTATCCTTGGAAAGGACCTCAGCAGTATGAATCCTTTCTAGTACATAATAGATTGAAAAGGTCCTTTTGGAGTACGGGAAATAGCCACTTCAGTGTAAGTCGGCTAAATACTATCCTTGGAAAGGACCTCAGCAGTATGAATCCTCCATACTCCATAATAGAGGTATAAGGTCCTTTTGGAGTACGGAAAATAGCCACTTCAGTGTAAGTCGGCTAAATACTATCCTTGGAAAGGACCTCAGCAGTATCAATCCTTCATACTCCATAACAGATTGAAAAGGACCTTTTGGAGTACGGGAAATAGCCACTTCAGTGTAAGTCGGCTAAATACTATCCTTGGAAAGGACCTCAGCAGTATGAATCCTCCATACTCCATAATAGAGGTATAAGGTCCTTTTGGAGTACGGAAAATAGCCACTTCAGTGTAAGTCGGCTAAATACTATCCTTGGAAAGGACCTCAGCAGTATGAATCCTTTCTAGTACATAATAGATTGAAAAGGTCCTTTTGGAGTACGGGAAATAGCCACTTCAGTGTGAGTCGGCTAAATCCTATCCTTGAAAAGGACCTCAGCAGTATGAATCCTACATACTCCATAATAGAGGGAAAAGGTCCTTTTGGAGTACGGAAATAGCCACTTCAGTGTGAGTCGGCTAAATACTATCCTTGGAAAGGACCTCAGCAGTATGAATCCTCCATACTCCATAATAGAGGGAAAAGGTCCTTTTGGAGTACGGAAATAGCCACTTCAGTGTAAGTCAGCTAAATCCTATCCTTGAAAAGGACCTCAGCAGTATGAATCCTCCATACTCCATAATAGAGGGAAAAGGTCCTTTTGGAGTATGTGAAATAGCCACTTCAGTGTAAGTCGGCTAAATCCTATCCTTGAAAAGGACCTCAGCAGTATGAATCCTTCATACTCCATAATAGATTGAAAAGGTCCTTTTGGAGTACGGGAAATAGCCACTTCAGTGTGAGTCGGCTAAATCCTATCCTTGAAAAGGACCTCAGCAGTATGAATCCTTCATACTCCATAATAGAGGGAAAAGGTCCTTTTGGAGTACGGAAAATAGCCACTTCAGTGTGAGTCGGCTAAATACTATCCTTGAAAAGGACCTCAGCAGTATGAATCCTTCCATACTCCATAATAGATGGAAAAGGTCCTTTTGGAGTACGGGAAATAGCCACTTCAGTGTAAGTCGGCTAAATCCTATCCTTGAAAAGGACCTCAGCAGTATGAATCCTTCCTAGTATATAATAGATTGAAAAGGTCCTTTTGGAGTACGGGAAATAGCCACTTCAGTGTGAGTCGCTAAATACTATCCTTGAAAAGGACCTCAGCAGTATGAATCCTTCATACTCCATAATAGAGTGAAAAGGTCCTTTTGGAGTACGGGAAATAGCCACTTCAGTGTGAGTCGGCTAAATCCTATCCTTGAAAAGGACCTCAGCAGTATGAATCCTTCATACTCCATAATAGAGGAAAAGGTCCTTTTGGAGTACGGGAAATAGCCACTTCAGTGTGAGTCGGCTAAATACTATCCTTGAAAAGGACCTCAGCAGTATGAATCCTCCATACTCCATAATAGAGGAAAAGGTCCTTTTGGAGTACGGGAAATAGCCACTTCAGTGTGAGTCGGCTAAATCCTATCCTTGAAAAGGACCTCAGCAGTATGAATCCTTTCATACTCCATAATAGATTGAAAAGGTCCTTTTGGAGTACGGGAAATAGCCACTTCAGTGTGAGTCGGCTAAATCCTATCCTTGAAAAGGACCTCAGCAGTATGAATCCTTCATACTCCATAATAGAGGGAAAAGGTCCTTTTGGAGTACGGGAAATAGCCACTTCAGTGTGAGTCGGCCAAATACTATCCTTGGAAAGGACCTCAGCAGTATGAATCCTCCATACTCCATAATAGAGGGAAAAGGTCCTTTTGGAGTACGGGAAATAGCCACTTCAGTGTGAGTCAGCTAAATCCTATCCTTGAAAAGGACCTCACCAGTATGAATCCTTCATACTCCATAATAGAGGAAAAGGTCCTTTTGGAGTACGGGAAATAGCCACTTCAGTGTGAGTCGGCTAAATACTATCCTTGGAAAGGACCTCAGCAGTATGAATCCTCCATACTCCATAATAGAGGCAAAAGGTCCTTTTGGAGTACGGGAAATAGCCACTTCAGTGTGAGTCGGCTAAATCCTATCCTTGAAAACGACCTCAGCAGTATGAATCCTTCATACTCCATAATAGAGGAAAAGGTCCTTTTGGAGTACGGAAAATAGCCACTTCAGTGTGAGTTGGCTAAATCCTATCCTTGAAAAGGACCTCAGCAGTATGAATCCTCCATACTCCATAATTGAGGAAAAGGTCCTTTTGGAGTACGGGAAATAGCCACTTCAGTGTGAGTCGGCTAAATCCTATCCCTGAAAAGGACCTCAGGAGTATGAATCCTTCCTAGTATATAATAGATGGAAAAGATCCTTTTGACAATATAGGAAATTTCGAATTTGTTTTTAAACAAATAATGTTAAAGGGGTTATCTGACAAAGTATCCCCGCCAATGTCCGGGCCCCTTGTATGGATTATACGTGCTCAGGGCACCGGTGTCGCTCCGGATTCCTTTATGGCCACTGCTGCATCTCCCCGTAACCCCGGCGATGGGAAGAACAGGCAATAGCATGCCGCGACGGGGTCAAGCCCCCTTGGGTCTGGTCACAGTTGTGGCCTGCTATTGGCTGCTCCCCTGTCACCAGATGCCCCTTTCACTGGATGTTTTGATTTGAGCAGCAGGCAGATGCAGCAGTGGTCATGCAGGGATCCTCAGTGACACGAGTGCCACTGAGCAGGTATGTATAATCCTTACAAGGGGCCTGGGCATTGGCGGGATATTTTCAATATCGGATAACCCCTTTAACTTCTATGAAAGTACAGAGATCACGTGGCCAGATGTTTCTGCAAAGCGTTTTACCATAAATATCACAGGACCGGACAATTCTTCAGATACAAGTGCTCCGACGTCACATGATAGTTTTTTTATTATTGTTTATTGTATTTTTCAGAAATAAAAATAAACATAAACGAGTCTTATTCTACAATAGTCACCTATATAACTTTATTGTATACTCTAACACTGCATCCATGTGGAAGCTGTTACTGGACATAGTTAATGACTAGGTCCTAATAGACCATGAGATTTAGCCAAGTCATTGAGAAGCAACTAAATCCTAACACTGTTCAATAACCAGATCAACGACGCAGAAGAAGAGGTCCCTACAAATCATGGGAAATAGGAAATAGCCGACTCTACCGGAGCTGTCTATCACTGGTAAGGACCAGGTCCTTATGGAGTATAGTATTTAGCCAACTCCTTGTGAACAGTTGTGACTAAATACTATACTCCGTAAGGACCTGGTCCTTACCAGTGATAGTAAATAGCCAGCTCAGTGTGAGCTGGCTATATACTATCACCGGTAAGGACCTTTGCCCCTAGTGGTCAGGTCCTGAACTGATACACGAGTGCCACTGAGCAGGTACGTATAATCCTTACAAGGGGCCTGGGCATTGGCGGGATATTTTCCCGTAGTAGAGCTATGTACTGTGTATCAGAGATATGTGTGTGTGTATCAGAGATATGTGTGTGTGTATCAGAGATATGTGTGTGTGTAACCTGTATGTAGCAGAGCTGTGTACTGTGTAGCAGAGATGTGTGTGTAACCTGCATGTAGCAGAGCTGTGTACTGTGTAGCAGAGATGTGTATGTAACCTGCATGTAGCAGAGCTGTGTATTGTGTACTGAGATGTGTATGTAACCTGTATGTAGCAGAGCTGTGTACTGTGTACTGAGATGTGTATGTAACCTGTATGTAGTAGAGCTATGTACTGTGTTTCAGAGATATGTGTGTAACCTGCATGTAGTAGAGCTATGTACTGTGTATATAGAGCAGTGATGTAAACTGCATGTAGCAGAGCTGTGTACTGTGTACTGAGATGTGTATGTAACCTGCATGTGGCAGAGCTGTGTACTGTGTAGCAGAGATGTGTATGTAACCTGCATGTGGCAGAGCTGTGTACTGTGTACTGAGATGTGTATGTAACCTGTATGTAGCATAGCTGTGTACTGTGTACTGAGATGTGTATGTAACCTGCATGTAGCAGAGCTGTATATTGTGTATCAGAGATGTGTGTGTAACCTGGGAACTATTAAAAAAAAAAAAATTCAAATCACCCCTTTTCCCAAAATAAAAATAAAAGAACAAAAAAATACACATCATGGGTGTCACAATGTGTGAAAACACCCATAGTATAAAAATATATTCCCCATACGGCAAACAGCAAAACAGAAAAAGAAAAAAGAGTCCAAATGTCCGATTCGCCGTTTTTGGTCGCTTCATTTGCCACAAAAATTATATAAAAAGTGATCAAAAAGTCTTAAACACCCCAGAATAGTATCAATGAAAAGTTCAGATCGCCCTGCAAAAATGAGCCCCACACAGCTCCGTACACATGATTACAAAAAAGTTATAGTGGTCAAAATATGACGACAGAAAAATAAATCAGATTATTATTATTATTATTATTATTTTTTTTATCACTAGCAAAACGCAAGAAAAACTATAAATATAAGGTATCGGCGGATTCGTATTGACCTGTAGAATAAAAGTAGGGGGGGGGGGTTCACATCTACGTTTTGGATTCTGTTATAGCTTTCTGTTATAATAGGGTTATAACAGAAAATAATGGAATCCATAGGATGGAATGCAAAACGGAAGCCTTTAAGAGTAGTGTTGAGCGAACAGTTCGAGAATAGTTCGGGTTCGTACCGAATTTTGGGGTGTCCGTGACACGGACCCGAACCCGGACATTTTCAAAAAAGTTCGGGTTCGGGTCCGGTGTTCGTCGATTACTTCCCACTTTCAGAAGGGCTGCACAGCAGCCAATCAGTTAGCATTTTACTTCTTGCCCTAACAGCCCATCACAGCCATGCCTACTTAGTAGGCATGGCTGTGATTAGCCAAGTGCAGCATGTGACCCAGCCTCTATTTAAGCTGGAGTCACGTAGCGCCGCACGTCACACTGCTCTGATTAGTGTAGGGAGAGGACGCAGCTTCTATCAGGGCGAGATTAGGCAGGTTAAAGTCAGCAACAGCACCTAATGAACGGATCAATTTACAGCTGAGAATCATTGAACTTCTGCTAGTTACTTGCTCGCTGGTTTTTAGGCTGCACAGAGCGTTTTTCTGTCACTTATTTTCTGGGTTGATCGGCGGCCATTTTGTGACTTGTGGTGCGCCAGAAGAAGCTGCCACCAAGTCCATCAATCCATCAATACTATTTTTTATTTTTTGCTATATCCTACATCAGGGGCTTGGCTGTGCTAATTGTCACCCCTAGAAACTCAGGAAAGAAATTTCTATATTTTATTAAGGGGTTAAATACAATTGCCCAAATACCAATCCCCTAAATCTGGTGTTCCATCTTTGGCTGAACAAGTATAATACTGTCTGCTGTCTGGCAAAGGATAGATTATTTTCTGGGGTTAAATTCAATTGCCAAAATAGCAATACCATAAATCAGTGGTTTCAGCTGTGGCTGGCAAAATAGAATAGTGTCCGAGGTAACGCACACACGTACAGACGCACGTGCACGATTCTTGAATAGTTGTATTATCGCGATAATAAAACTAACAGTGTAAAGTTGACTGTATTGCTCTAAGTTATATTCGCGTACGAATGTAACTTCTATTACAACACACCAATACTAAAACTGACTAAGAGACAGCTTTAAGTTCTATTCGAACGCGATTGCAACTTTGGAACTTAAAGTGGTGTACGATTTTAAAAGTTGAGTACTAAAAAGTTGGAATCGCAATGCGATTCTTATGTATTCTTAATCGCATTGCGATTACAACTTTGAGCTACCGATCACCATGGGAACGCCTCCTCCAGTAGAATGTACTGTCGGATGTGAGAATTAAGTTGAAATCGCAATGCGATTATTATATATCTGCTTAATCGCATTGCCGTTTCAACTTAGCATTGCTAAATAATTCCATCCATATTCGTTAACTTACTGACTCAGTAAGTTAACGATATGGATGGAATTATTTAGCAATGCTAAGTTGAAATCGCAATGCGATTAAGCAAATATAAGAATCGCATTGCGATTTCAACTTAATTCTCAGATCCGACAGTACATTCTACTGGAGGAGGCGTTCCCATGGTGATCGTTAGCTCAAAGTTGTAATCGCAATGCGTTTATTGCGGTATATTATCCCTCTGGGTGTCTTTTACAGGTTAATTTTTATTTATTTTATGTTAACTCATCATTTCCCTATCTACATTTGTTTGCAGGGGATTTACCTACATTTTGCTGCCTTTTGCAGCCCTCTAGCCCTTTCGGGAGTCTTTTACAGGCTTTTAGTGCCCAAAGTTCGGGTCCCCATTGACTTCTATGGGGTTCGGGTTGGGATGAAGTTCGGGTTGAGTTCGGATCACGAACCCGGACATTTTCCGGAAGTTCGGCCGAACCTCTCGAACCCGAACATCCAGGTGTTCGTTCATCTCTATTTAAGAGGCATTCCGTTTTGCTCCGCAGTTAATATCCCGCCACTACCCACCGATATGTGTATGGGAGGGTCTCAAAACCAATAGAGAGTATGGCCTCATGCATATGGCATATTTGTTTCTGTTCCGTTTTTTGCGGTCCGTATGCAAAACCATTCAGTTCAGTGGGTCTGCAAAAACAACGGAAGTTACTCCGTATATATTCCGTTTCCGTATTTCCATTCAAAGATAGAACATGTCCTATTATTGTCTGCAAATCACGTTCTGTGGCTACATTCAAGTCAATGGTTCGACAAAAAAACAGAATGAATATGGAATGCATCTGTATTAGAGGAGCGACGACGAATCAGTCGAATCCACGAATCCCTCGAATCTTGCTAGATTTGTGGACTCGAATCCCGACGTAATTTCGGGAATTTGGATCCCACGAATCCATTCATCTGTATCGTCGTCCTCATTCATTCATCATCGCGCCACCTGAGCCGTACTACTCGGAACACAGGCCAGAAGAGACCTGCATCGCAGCGCTGCCATGGAGGTAAGTGTTTTTGTTTTTTTTTGTTCTGTGACGTGCTGGGCTTGGGGCATTGCTGCCATACGGGGGACACTATGAGGCATTATTCCTAATACATAGGGTACACTCTGGGGGCATTGCTGGCACATGGGAGACACTATGGGGGCAGTGCTGGAACTAGGGGGACACTATGGGGGCATCTACTGGCACATCCTTGGAGACAGGATGGGGGCATTGCTGGCACATTATGGGGACACTATGGTGTTGGAGGGGAGAAGAATACTATGGGGGTATATTATATAGGCACATTATGGGGGCACTAAGAAGGGACATTTATACTGGCACATTCTGGGCAACACTATGGGGGACTCTTATACTGGCACAAAGTGGCACATTGTGGGGGCACTATGGGGGAATCTTATACTGGCACATTATGGGGGCACTATGGTGCCAGAAGAGGTGAGGAGCACTATGTGGGCATTTACTAGGGGCATTATATAGGGGTATTTTATACTTGCACACATTATGGGGACATTAGCTCAACTGGCGGCACTGAGGGAGTTTTTTTGCACTGGCACACAGAGCAGGAGCACATTATTATTATTATTGAAGGTGGCAGGTGAGTTGTTAATAAGGTAGGAGGAGGATGATGGAAAAGTAGGAACCTAAGATGTCTTTTGTCAAACTACAGAGACGAGAGATGGGTGAAAAATCATCATCTGCTCTGAAAGAAGAAGATGAGGAAAGAGAAGGTCTGCATTAGAGAAGTTACTGGATATAAGGTATGTGCTGCTGTATTCTGGATAGCACAGAATATAATATGTATGCGCTGAGGGTAGGGAAAAATTAAGGGGGCCAGTGCGCAAGCGCGGCTAACTATTCCCCAAACTACTCTTACTTTCAGTAAGCACTGTAAAAGATCAAGCAAGAACCAGCGCAGATGAAACTAGCTCCAGCAAAGGCTCCCAGTCGGGGAGTACTTAGCAGCGCTTGCATACAGGATTCGAGATTCGAAAGATTGGATTTGTCCCACCTCTAATCTGTATGTCTTCCGTGTATGTTCCATTTTTGCGGAACCATCTATTGTAAATGTTATGCCCAGCCCAATTTTTCAATATAATTACTGTATACTGTATATGCCATGCTTCCGTTTTCGATCCGCACGACGGAAAAACATAACCGAAAAACAGAGTGGAAAAGGAACTGAAACGGAAACCCTATGGTTACAAAAAAACGGAACGATGGATTAGTGAAAAACTGACTGCAAATAAATATGGCCGTATGCATGAGGCCATACTCTCTATTGGTTTTGAGACCCTCCCATACACATATCGGTGAGTAGTGGCGGGGATATTAACTGCGGAGCAAAACGGAATGTCTCTTAAAGGCTTCCGTTTTGCATTCCATCCTATGGATTCCATTATTTTCCGTTATAACCCTATTATAACAGAAAGCTATAACAGAATCCAGAACGTAGATGTGAACCCACCCTTACTTTTATTCTACAGGTCAGTACGAATCCGCCGATACCTTATATTTATAGATTTTCTTGCGTTTTGCTAGTGATAAAAATAATAATAATAATAATAATCTGATTTATTTTTCTGTCGTCATATTTTGACCACTATAACTTTTTTGTAATCATGTGTACGGAGCTGTGTGGGGCTCATTTTTTGCACGGCGATCCGAACTTTTTATTGATACTATTCTGGGGTGTTTAAGACTTCTTGATCACTTTTTATATAATTTTTTGTAGCAAATAAAGCGACCAAAAACGGCGAATCTGACATTTGGACTCCTTTTTTTTTCTGTTTTGCTGTTTGCCGTATGGGGAATATATTTTTATACTATGGGTGTTTTCACACTTTGTGACACCCATGATGTGTATTATTTTTGTTCTTTTATTTTCATTTTAGGAAAAGGGGGTGATTTGAATTGTTATGTGTTTTTTTTTTACACTTTTTTATAGTTCCTAGGTTACACACACATCTATGATACACAGTATACAGCTCTACTACATACAGGTTACATACACATCTCAGTACACAGTACACAGCTCTGCTGCATGCAGGTTACATACACATCTCAGTACACAGTACACAGCTCTGCCACATGCAGGTTACATACACATCTCTGCAACACAGTACACAGCTCTACTACATACAGGTTACATACACATCTCAGTACACAATACACAGCTCTGCTACATGCAGGTTACATACACATCTCAGTACACAGTACACAGCTCTACTACATACAGGTTACATACACATCTCAGTACACAGTACACAGCTCTGCTACATGCAGGTTACATCACTGCTCTATATACACAGTACATAGCTCTACTACATACAGGTTACACACACGTCTCTGCTAGACAGTACACAGCTTTGCTACATGCAGGTTACACACACATCTCTGCTACACAGTACACAGCTCTGCTACATACAGGTTACACACACACATCTCTGTAACACAGTGCACAGCTCTGCTACATTAAGGATACACACATATCTCTATTACACAGTACACAGCTCTGCTATATGCTGGATACACATATCTCTGCTACACAGTATACAGCTCTGCTACATGCAGGATACACACATATCTCTGATACAGAGTACACAGCTCTGCTACATGCAGGTTACACACACATCTCTGCTACACAGTATACACCTCTGCTACATACAGGTTACACACACATCTCTGCTACACAGTACACAGCTCTGCTACATGCGGGTTACATACACATATCTCTGATACACAGCTCTGCTACATGCAGGTTACACACATATCTCTATTACACAGTACACACATCTTTAATACACAGCTCTATTTGATGACTACAGTTCTGTACACAGCCGCTGTGAAATCTGACCACTCCACACACATGACTCATCACATGGTCATGACATCATCACAGGTCCTTTGCCTTTCCAGCAGCTAGCAGCTTCTTCAGGCTGAGAATTTGTGTATTGCATACTTTGAGTTAGGGAGGAGGGAATTTTGACTGACTTCTGAGGGAGGGGAGTTTTGGCTGAGGTCTGAGGGAGTTTTGGCTGAGGGAGGAGGGCGTTTTGTCTGACATCTGATGGAGTTTTGGATGAGGGAGGAGGGCGTTTTGACTGAGGTCTGAGGGAGGAGGCAGTTTTGGATGAGGGAGTAGGGAGTTTTGGCTGATGTCTGAGGATGAAGTTTTGCCTGAGGGAAGAGGACTGATGGAGTTTGGGCTGACCAAGGAGGGAGCTTTTCCTGACGGAGAATGGAGTTATGGATGATGTCTGACGATGTCCTAATATGTAACCATACACTCTGAAAAACAGGCTTGATGTTTGTCTGGCCTGGTGATTGTTTTAGGTGTTGGGTATCTGAGCCGTAGTCCCTCACCTGCAGCAGTGTCTGTAAAGCTGTAATTTTGCAGACTACTCTGGTGTATTGTCACACTGATGCTTTCTATGCGCCTTTCTATGGACAGGGAAGCGTTAACATTCCCCGTGATGCAGATGGCTCTCTGGATCCACCCTCCTAACTCCACCGGGTCAACTGATTTACCCTCTGCTTTGGCGGATTCCACCATATCAAAAATTCTGGCAAGTGGGCCCGTAATGTCTAGAAGCTTGTCTTGAACAGCCTTAAGGGCTGAATCTAACCCCTTCTTGGGATTGAATCCTGATTTGGACAGAAATTGTACCATTTTTGGGTCGACCGTGGGTGTCTCACACAACTTATGAGGAATTAATGGTCGTGGGCACTCTGCACGTAATTTGTTGCGCGCCTCTTTGGTTAGGGGGTGCGAATCTTGGACTCCAAATAACGAGCCACATGGGTGGCCGGGAGCCATTCCGCAGAGCGGGGATGGTGGAGCTCATCGGGGTTGAACAAAGGTTCCCCCAGCGGGTGACTAAAAGGTCTTTCTGTGTTGACTGCCCCTCCAGAGGGGTGGTCATGGTTCTAGAGGCTGTAGGGTTAGCTACTAAGCCTGGGGAATCAACTGTGGCGTCTGCCAACTCCTCATCTGAGTCATAAATAGACTCCTCCTGTGCCTCCTCTATGGATTCCCTATCGGAATGAGACACTGGCTCAGGCTGGGTCCTGGCCATCTTCCAAGCGCGAGTTTTTTCTGCCTGTCGGGGGCAGGCTCTTTTACACGGGACAACCGCATGATCATGTGATGGAATTTGACCATCAGTCATAGGTGTTCTGGAGGCTGAGGGTACGGTAAGGTCAACGCCTGTACCATGGGCAGGCATGTTTGACTGAGAGCACAAGGCCTGGGTGATAGAATGTGTCAGGGCTGAGGACATAGAGCCCATCGCTGATATAATAGCGTTTGAAATAGATTGGTGCAGCAAGGCATTCTGCATGTCAGGTGGAGGAACATCTATTCTCCTATCCAAAGCAGGGGGAGCCTGTACATTAGGGGGTTATCCTGTCCAGGGGTGGTGCTGGAACTGCGGACTGACATGGTGTAGAGAAAAATGTGGCAGGAGTAAGTCACCCCAGACCACAAGGAGTACAACGTAGTGAGCAGGGAGTAGTGTCACCTGTAAAGAAAAGGGATAGAACGCAATGAGGGGCGAGTCCTCGAATAACAATATATATCGATATGATGTGCATAAAAATGCACTATTGTTGCGGTATGTGCGCTTATAATGCGGGAGGGAATCCCAAGATGGCGTCGAAATCTCGCAATCGCGAGATTTCGGGCGGAGAAGACGGAGGAGCGTGGAAACAGCGGGACAAGATGGCCGAGGGTAAGAGGGTGGCGATACCCACAAGCAAAGAGGGAGAATCGCAATCGGGCACAGGGGCTGTGCAAGGTGTTCAGGGACAAACGGGTCACAGGGAGAGTACCGGGAGGGGAAAACGCCAGACCCGGTATGCTGTAGGAGGAAAAATTAAATTCCTAGAAGGGGCTGAAGGCACCCCTAGAAAAGGGGGCCAATATAATCAGCTAAGGCAAAACCTAAAAGTAGTATGGGAGGAAAATAGGAACAAAACAATATATCAGAAATATCCACAAAACATGTATGTACCAAGACACAATGGAGTACTTATCTGCTATGGTAGCAGCAAAGAAAGAGGAGGATTCCAGGGGTTCTGCCCTTATATACTGGGATAGAGGGGAGGAGTCAGTTACTATGGTTTTTCTTCATGATTATACTGTTCATTCTTTGCTGCTATGGTAGAACAGTAAAGAGAGTTTAAGAAATAGGAGCCTCCATGTCTTGTTATAAAATTTCTAATTTGGTGGAGGTTTTAGTCTTTTAGAGGTGGTTTTACAAGAGTATTAGAAGAGTATTTGGTTGAGTTTTCTTCACTTCCCTATTGACAGAGGGAAGCAGTTTGTGTGAAGTCATGCAGTCCGTGGCATTCGGTTGGAAACATTAGACAGAGCTGGGGGAGAAGTAGATTGGCGGAACGTCAGCTGAGGCTACTTTCACACTCACGTTTTGGGCGGATCCGTCATGGATCTGCAAAAACAGATCAGTTACAATAATACAACCACATGCATCCGTCATGAACGGATCCGTTTGTAATATCTGTAACATAGTAAACAAGGATCCGTCATGAACTCCATTGAAAGTCAATGGGAGACCGATCCGCTTTCTATTGTGCCAGATTGTATCAGAGAGAACGTTTGGCTCAGTTTTGTCAGGCGGACAGCAGAACACTGCAGACAGCGTTTTGGTGTCCGCCTCCAGAGCGGAATGGTGACTGATTGGAGGCAAACTGATGCATTCTTGTAGTGTACGGGAGTTGTGATGCCCGACGCTACAGAAGGGTCACTGGAGTGCGTACGTTCCCCTCATTTGTGGGGAGATTGGTGAATGTCATTTTCAGTGAATGCAATGTAATGTAATGCCTATTTATATATCCTATCACCCTGTTACTGCTATTGTGTGCCATTGTGCAGGCCTGCTAGGGGTGTCATCTCAGCTATGTCCACTAGAGGGAGCTAGGGAGCCCTAGTTAATATAGGCCCAGTCAGGGGAGGAGTTAGGGAGTTCAGGCCTTGAGCCTGTTGAAGGCAGTCCAGTCCAGGCCATGAGCCTGTGAAGGTGTTCAGTGTTCAGGCCCTGAGCCTGTTGAAGTCAGCCCAGGCCCTATAGCCTGAGAGGGTCAGCCTAGGAAGAGTCATTCCCTGGGAGGAGCAGTCCAGACCCTAGAACTAGTGGAGAAGTGTTGCCTCCTTAGTCAAGCTGCAAACAGGATAAGTATCCCAGCAGGAACATCACTGGTCACCAGCCTGGTTGATCTGAGGGAAGGCAGAGCAGTAACCAAGACAGCAAGAGGTACTACAAATACCAGAGGAGGTACTTAAAGCTAACTTTTTCCCAAGGATATAAGCCGAGAGAGGGCATTGGGGCCTTGGAGAAGAATATATTCCTAGTCAGGATCAGTCAGGAATAGTGTGCAAGCCGCCTGTACTGCAAGTCCTGCTTTAAGCCTCTGTGATCACCTTGCTAAATATAAGCCTCCATTAATGTACTGTAATCAATAACCTGCTGAAAACCAATTGTCTTCTAAGGAACTGTCAAGAGAGTGTATGCTGTTTATACTGTTAAGTAAAGTGAAGTTCTGGTTTACTATCCAAGCCTGCACCTCAATTATTCCTCCTAGCAAATCGGTGTGCCACCGTTACCGGCACTGGCGTCACGGACATCAGGGACACCCAGCCACAGGCACGCTAATCTACAAACACCAAGGGCACCTCACACTACACCTGGCTGTGTCCCTCAAGAACCCAGAGAGTGCCCCAGAGGATCCACGTGCCAGCCTGTCCATCACTGGCATGCCCCAGGTCCAGTGTCAGAAGGGAGCCAAGGGCCCACCAGTAGAAGTGACTCTAGGGGCCCACACTAAAGTTTCATGCAAATATTGACACTTAAGGGGTTTTCCGATTTGCATCAACATCCTTTCAAATAATCCTTTATATCGGAAGCTGTCGTGTAATAGCGCACATGACCTCTGCAGCTGATCAAGGGCCTTGGTGCTGTACACCACTGAGATCACTAATTAGTTACAGCAGTCAGGTGCGGTACGCAGGTATTTTACCACGGCAGCCAAAACATAATGTCCCAGCTGCAGCCTGGCAGAGAGAGCAGAGTATTGGTGCTGGATCAAATAGTGATCAGGATGGTGAGATTAAGGGTTCTGCACTTTGTTTAAACTGATGCTCTATCCTCTGGATAGATCATCAGCATCTGATCGGCAGGGTCTGACACCCGGGACCCCGCCGATCAGCTGTTTGAAGGTAGTGGCGCTCCAGGAGCGCCGCGGCCTTCTCACTGCTTACGCCGGCCCAGTGACGTCACGACTAGTATCAACTGGCCTGGGAGCGGCTAAGCTCTGTTCACTTCAATGGAGCTTAGCCGCGCCCAGGCCAGTTGATACTAGTCGTGACGTCACTGGGCCGGTGGTAAACAGTGAGAAGGCCGCGGCGCTCCTGGAGCGCTGCTACCTTCTCAAACAGCTGATTGGCGGGAGTCCCGGGTGTCGGACCCCTGCCGATCAGATGCTGATGATCTATCCAGAGGATAAATCATCAGTTTAAACAAAGTGCAGAACCCCTTTAACTGTTTTTTTTCTTTTGTTAGAATTAAAGTGAAGAGGGTCATAATAAAAAATAAATAGATCAGCTCATTCATTAAAGGGGTTTTCTGAGATTCTCTTACTGATCACCTATCCTCAGGATAGGTCATCGGTATCTGATTGGTGGAGGTCCAACACCTGAAACCTCCGCCGATCATCTGTTTGAGAAGGCACTGGCGCTCCAAAAGTGCCGCTGTCTTCTCTCTGCTTTTTCTAGACTGAGTGACGACACGTTCATCTATTAAGTGGCCTAGACAGGCTCGGACTAGCCCACCGGGGAGCCGGGGAAATCCTCGGTGGGCCCCCGAACTAGCAAGTGAGCTTCCTTGCTTAGGAATGGAGCTTAGCCGCGCCCAGGCCAGTTGATACTAGTCGTGACGTCACTGGGTTGGCGGTAAACCGTGAGAAGGCCGCGGCGCTCCCGGAGCGCCGCTACCTTCTCAAACAACTGATTGGCGGGAGTCCGGGTGTCGGACCCCTGCCGATCAGATGCTGATGATCTATCCAGAGGATTGATCATCAGTTTAAACAAAGTGCAGAATCCCTTTAACTATTTTTTTTTCTTTTGTCATTTTTATTTTAACAGCATCCCTGTAGTTTGGCCTCAAAAATTTTTACTTGGGCACCCCCTTCAAGCTCAGTACTTAGATACCATAACAGAACTAAGCTCTGTGCATAGATACAGCAACATGACTGTTACATGCACACTTCTACACATGCTAGCACTCTTTTACACACATACTTCTACACATGCTAGCACTCTTTTACACGCACACTTCTACACATGCCAGCACTCTTTCTTTACACACATACTTCTACACATGCTAGCACTCTTTTACACGCACACTTCTACACATGCTAGCACTCTTTATACGCACACTTCTACACATGCTAGCACTCTTTATACGCACACTTCTACACATGCTAGCACTCTTTACACACACACTTCTACACATGCTAGCACTCTTTATACGCACACTTCTACACATGCTAGCACTCTTTACACGCACACTTCTACACATGCTGGCACTCTTTTACATGCACACTTCTACACATGCTAGCACTCTTTACATGCACACTTCTACACATGCTTGCAATCTTTTACATGCACACTTCTACACATGCCAGCACTCTTTTACATGCATATTTCTACACATGCTAGCACTCTTTACACGCACACTTCTACACATGCCAGCACTCTTTTACATGCACACTTCTACACATGCCAGCACTGTTTTACACGCATACTTCTACACACACACGTCTACACATGCCAGCACTGCAAAAAATTGCATCCACTCTCTCATACACACACTGTCATACATACATGTACTCATACATACACACACTGTCATACATGCAGGCACTCTTACACACACTGTCATACATGCAGGAACTCTTTTAAACCAATTACAATACATGTAGATTCCCTCCTCACTTCATGGTCCTCTATGTTGATAGTTGTGTCCCCAGGTCCTGATCCAGACTTCTCCCCCAGGGCTGGGCTCCAGACTGATCACACAGGCATTAGTCCTTCTAGCTGCCTCATTGGAAGAGGGGCTGTCAGTGCTATTGACTGACAGGTTTTAGACCAATCAGCACTCCTGGTCAAGTAAGGCTATTTCCACATGATCTAATTTACATAAAATCGCGGCAAAATGCCGTGACTTTTTGACGAGATTTTATAAAAATCAGATCATGTGGAAACAGCCTTACTGACAAGGAGTGCTGATTACACAAAACATGTCTGTTCCTATGAATCAGCGCTGGTGTGGAGCCCTCCTCATTTAGATTGAATCACAGGCAGCATGCATCCGACTGTGTACAGCTCATTGTAGACAGCTTTTAAGCAAGGAATCTCACTTGCTGGTTCGGGGTCCACCAAGGATTTCCCGGCTCCTGATGGGCCAGTCCGAGCCTGCCCAGGTCAGTCTCTCATACTCCCCTGACTTGGGGATGCTACATTCTGAGTGGATGCTTTTCCATTCAGAATGCATTAGGGCAAAACTGATCCGTTTTGGACCGCTTGTGAGAGCCCTGAACGGATCTCACAAACGGAAAGCCAAAACGCGAGTGTGAAAGTCAGGAAGCAGGAGCGCTGTACAGGCCCTCCCACCAAGCTGCTCCCCCTGAGACCTCCATCAGCTGCATGGACCCTAAAGTACTGCTGAGGCTACAATATTTTCAACATACAATGGTCTTTTCCGACCTGTCGTAAGTTAAAACTAGACTCAATATACAATGCCTCAGCCTCAGATCCAGCCAATCGTGGCCACTTCTCTTCTAAAATAGCTGCATTAGTTGTAATTAGCAGCTATTCCTGTCTGTTTGTATGTGAGGACTTATTTTATCTGTCTTGGTTATCTGCTTATTTTAAAAGGTTTTTCTGGGATTTTAATATTGATGACCTCCTGTAGCTGGTTTAACTACAAGTGGTCCCATTCACTTCTATGGGATGGCTCGTTCTAAGAACAAGCCGTCCCATTGAAATGAATGGTACTGCTTGTAGTTACACCTGCTCACCGCTGCGATGTCGATGGCGAGCAAGTAAACAAACAAGGGAAGGCTGCGCTCACAAGGAGCACAGCCATCTCTTCAACCAGCTGATCAGTAGGGGTTCCGGGTGTCGGACACCCACCGGTCTGATGTTGATGACCTATCCTGAGGACAGATACTTATCAAAATGTCGGGTGGCACTGCGTTCAAGTATGGGTGCTCGGTCGATGAGTGGTTTCCCAAATCGATAAATGAAGAGATGGACCAGCACTCCAAGATGGTGGACTTGTGCTTACTAATGTGTATGAAAGACCGCTTTAGTAAGCACAAAGCCACCATACGCAACGGAAATTTGATGCTACCTATCCCGCACCACTTTTATCAGCAGTGTTTCACAGCTTTGTTTTCAGATAATCGAAGAAGTGACACTACCTAGACGTGGAGGCAACAGGGCAGAGATGTTACTTAAATGAGAGGCATATTGGATTCACCGCCTGCAAACATTAACACCTAAGGGGTTACATCGTGATTATGCTGTTAATAGTTTTCTATGAATATTTTCATATGCATTTTCTAGAATCTCTGATGTTTGTCTAACCTGCGGCAATATGTCTCCACAGTTTTACTAAAATGACTCTGCAGCGCGACTCCAAGAATGGACTACGAATCCATTGTATATCTTTTTTTCTTTTGTAATCATTATTGTTTACTTAGTTTCCCTGGCAACATGATGTCACAGTCATGTGATCCAGGGCGGGCTATTTAATTTATTGTTTTGTAACATGCTGCACACTCATTGTTTGACAAAGGCACAATTTGTGCCGAAACGCGCGTCATTGAATGAATGAGTGACCAATAAAATCACCAAGCAACTAATCTTGGAGTGTTGGTCCATCTCTTCATCTATCCTGAGGACAGGTCATCAATATTAAAATCCTTGATAACCCCTTTAAATCTTTATTTTCTCTTATCTTGGATGACATTTTGGGGCTTTGGAACCTATTACACAAGTTACAATGGTTTTAACATACAATGGTCGTCCTCCAACCAATTAAAGGGGTTGGCCACTTTCTGGCTACTTGTGACCAATGAGTAGTTATGATGACTATATGGCACTTAGTAATATAGTCTTTGTAGATGTCCTTTTCTGTATGCAGGGGCATAGCTATAGGGGGTGCAGAGGTAGCAGTCACTAGTGGGCCCAGGAGCCTAAGGGGCCCAAAGACCGTTGTGCCACATAAGAAGACACCTGTATTATAGAAAGTGCATGCTGATCAAGTTACACCTCTGGCTGGAGGGAAGGGGTTAGGTCAATAATTTGGCATGGAGAGAAGGGGATGCAGTTTCAATTTTTGCTTTGGGCAGTACGAAGGCTACGTGCTTCCATGCTCCTGACCACAAAGCACTGAGGTCAGGGGGGCCCAAGCTGAACTCTTTCACCAGGGACCATGAGCCTTTAGCTACGCCCCTGGCTGTTTGCTATATTTCATAAGCCATAACTCCTTGTTGGAAAATCTCTTGTGCTGTCTGCATAGAGGTCCTGTCCATAAGATGGCGCTCATGGAGGGTCATGTGACCAGACATATAATTTAGCCTCCTTCATTTAAACACACTACACCTACACTAAACTCCCAACAGTGCAGATGACATACCTATATACCATATAGAAAATGGTGCAGAATTTCAACAAAGGTTACATTAGTAAGCACTGTATACTCATCTTACAAACACATTGATCAACAATAGCCAGAAAGTGGCCAACCCCTTTAAAGTTGTAACTTGAGGGACCACTGTATCTATTTTGTTCTTAATAATAAACAATATACATTACTGACAAAAAGTTATATATAGTTATATAGGGATATTTGGGTGACATTTATGGAAAATGTAAAAAGTTCAGGCTGCAGTAATTTTATATCAAGAAACTAGGGCATTTAAGTAGAAGCATGCCATCGTGATTTCCTCATCTCAAACAATTTATTGAAAAAAAAGCCAACACCAGTGGTGGGTAGACCCCCACAAAAATGTCAATGTCTTAATAACTTGTCATGTGGCCTTAAGCATCAACTACAGCTTGAGAACAATGTCTCATGCTGTTCAAAAGTTGACTTGTCTGCTAAGGGTACTTTCATACTTGCGGCATGGCTATCCGGCAGGCTGTTCCGGTGGGTGAACAGCCCGCCGGATCCGCCATGCCGCAAGTACCCCTGTGCTTCCGTGCTGCAGCTCCGTCCCCATTGCACGGCAGTGCACGGCCAGAGATCGCCGGACTAAAAGTACTGCAGGTCCGACTTTTTAGTCCAGTGATCTCTGCCGTGCACTGCTGTGCTGCGCCCCTGCCCCATTATAGTCGATGGGGACAGAGCGGCAGCACACGGGTACTTGCGGCATGGCGGATCCGGCAGGCTGTTCACCTGCCGAAACAGCCTGCCGGATAGCTATGCCGCTAGTGTGAAAGTACCCTAAGAGATGGCATCCCAATCTTCTTAAAGGACGGCTCTCAGGTCATCGAGGTTCTGGGGTACAGAGTTACGAGCCTCTACACAACGATTTAGCCGGTCTATAGGATTTAGGTCTGGATAAAGTGCAGGCCATCCATTTGAGGTCCCCAATCTCCAGCAGCCGTTCCCTAATGATGTGACCTCGATGAGCTGGAGCATTGTCCTCCATGAAGATGAAATTAGGCCTGTGTTGTTCATGCAGAGGCACAATGACTGGATTACTGATGTTATTCAAGTAGTATGGGGTTGTCACTGTACCATTCACAAAGCGTAGGGCAGTTCTGTATTAACTAGACACATCTGCCCACACTGTAACACCTCCACCACCAAAGGCTCGTCTGGTGACAACAGTGGCTGATGCATAGCGCTCTCCTTGACATCTCCAACATCATTGGTGGCCATCACTTTTGCTCAGCATAAATCGACTTTCATCAGTGAAAAGCACTGAGGCTCGCTGGTCCCTCATCCAGCGTAGATGCTCCCTGGCCCAAGCAAGACAAGGACACCTCTGCTCAGGTACCCTTGCAGGTCGTCTAGAATGAAGACTACGCTGATATAAATGGTTTTGAATGGTCTGATGTGACACTTGGGTGCTTCTCACCTCCCTTAAATGTGCCTGGAGTTGTGTGGCATTCATCATCCAGTTCCGCAGGGCGTTGTTGTCATCAGTGTGGGATGTGGCCAAAGCATGTCCACTACTATGCCTTTCTGTGACTCTTCTAGTCTCTCTGTATCTCTGTTGCAACCTGCTAATGACCCTCTGTGACACTGTAAGTTCAGTGCTCACGTCCTTCTGAGAACATCCTGCATCATGCAAACAAGTGTATTTTTCATCTGTGTGCTGTCTATGTGTTTTTTTGCATGGGGACATGCACACATCTAGAAAATCCATTTGGCCATTCCACATTTTTTGTTTGAAAATTGCCCTTTCTATTGATGAGAGTGAGAAAAACGCAAAACGCATGCTGAAGACACTGGGGTACCTCCCATGGAGGTAGACCATGCAGTTGCTATGGGGCCGTGAGTTTGATGGGCCCAGCCAGGCTGAATAGCCCTGCCCCCTTTCTGACCTCAATATATGCCTCCTTTCCTCCTTGCCCCCAAATCATATTGGACTTATTCACATGACCGTATCAGTTTTTGCTGCTCATGGTTGTCACCCCTCCTGCTAAATTCCCCCCACTTTTGGTAATAGAGGGTACTGAACTCTCTGCCTAACACCACAGATGCTGCAGTCAGTATTAACTGAGGGATTAAATGACCAGGAGGTGCCAGCCGACAAATGCCATGAATGGAGCTTGCTCGCTCCATACATCCCTTTGACGCATATGATGTACATGTACGTAAGTGAGTATATGTTAAGGAATTAACTGGAAAACCGTTAAGTGTGAACTGGACCATACGAACCCACTGCAGCCAAAAACTCCAAAACCAGGTCCAGAGCGGCCAAACATGACCTCCAAACATGAGCTTTAGTACCTGGGTCACAGGGGCAAGACATGACCTCCAGAACCAGGGCAACAGAGGCCACACAAAACCTCCAGATCCAGGGCCACAGGGGGCAGACATAACCTCCAGAACCAGGTAGAAGCTAGAATGGAGTGGTTAAAAGGTGTGATGTCAGGGGTCACGTAGCTCCAATGGTCATAAACACTTCCTTTAGCCTAAATGCTGCCGTGTGGGTTAAGGCTGGGGAATCCTAATCCTAACCCCTATCCCTACACCTAACCCCTTTCCTATCCCTAATCCTAACCCCTCACTTTAAACCTAATCCCTATACCTAATCCTAAAGCCCCTTGCAGACGAGCGTGAGTGGAATAGGTCCGGATATGTTGTGTTCAGTGAAAGTGAAAAATGCACAATTTCGCAAGCAAGTTCATTTAGTTTTGTATGGGATCGCGTTCAGTTGCTAAGTTTTTTTCGCGCGGGTGATATGCGATTTAATGCAGTTTGCATGCGCATGATAAAAAACTGAAGGTTTACAAACAACATCTCCTAGCAATCATCAGTGAAAAACGCATCCACACTTGCTTTACATGGGGCACGCAAATGGGTCCGCAAATCTGGAGATGTAGAACGGAAGCACGGAACGGAACCCTATGGAAGCACTACAGAGTGAATGGGGTCGCAATCCGCATGCGGCAGCCCCACGGTGTGCATGTGCATGTGCAAGAGGCCTTAGGCTGGGTTCAGACTTGAGCGTTTTACAGCGCGTTCCTACGCGCTGTAAAACGCTCAACAGGCGAAAACCCATGTTTCCCTATGGGCATGGTTCTCACCTGAGCGTTTTACAGCGCGTACGAACGTGCTGTAAAACGCCCTACGCCCAAAGAAGTACAGGAGCTTCTTTGGGGCGTATTGTCGCGCGTAATGTGATTGACGCCACAGTGGTCAATTACACAAACGCACGTACGACTCGCGTTTCCTATTTCCAAAAGCGCGCTGTAATATGCCCGACAAAAACGCGCGTATCAAATACGCTCAAGTGTGAACCCAGCCTTAGGGTTACTGCTCAACCTGGATTACTGACTCCTTAAACCTCATTCGCACGTCAGTGTTCAGTCAGTGATTTCCATCAGTGATTGTGAGCCAAAACCAGGATTGGCGCCTCCACAGACATCAGGTATAAGGGAAAGATCTGCCCCTCTTCTATGTTTAGAGCTGCAACTGGTTTTGGCTCAAAATTATTGATGGAAATCACTGACCAAACACTGATGTGTGAATAAGGCATTACTCAAGAGGGAGGATCCCCACTCCCCCACTCCATCCTAGCCTGTGCCACACAGAACAGGCTACATTACTGTCTGGGACTCTGCTCACAGCCTCAATTTGGAATCCAAGACAGTTCAGGACAAGGATAGCATCTGGTGTGTACGCTCAGAGACGGTGAGCACCAGATAGGTGGATTAGGCCCCGCTGCAGGCAGGTAACGCTCCTGACACCTGGGTGGCTGTGGGCGTTCCCTGTGTTTGTGTGCCTGCAAAGTTAATTGGTGTAGGTGGAGCAGCAGATCCACACAGGCGCATAGAGATGTATTGCTGAAGCTTTTCACCACTAACAACCACCCCAACCCCAGTTCCGCCATCTTAACCCTTTAGATGCTGCGTGTGAACATAATCACAATGCACATAAAACGTACCCATGCTGTTCTTGTTAGGTTAGTCACAGTGCATGAACTGTACTCTTTATTTGGAGCAGGGGAGGGAATTCAGAATTTTGCTATGGGGCCCCATGATTTCTATGTACACTTCTGGCCGAAGGTATCCTTATTTTACGATGCTGTGACCTGAAAAACGGACACAGCTGTGTTCGATCAGTATATATGGTATATACTTAGATAGTATGCTTTACATTTATTGGGTGCTGCTGTAGGTTATTCTGTTTACCATGTTGGGCGCAATGGTTCAATGAGAGCAGCACATTGTCCTCGACTCACTGTTCATGTTCCAGAACAGCCCCCCAAACCCCTCTGTCTTATCCACCCTTCACCTTTCAATAGTTTGATGTCTGGAGTTTTCGCTGTGTAGAAACTAGTGGAAAATCCCCAGAATCTGCTGGAAGCGGCTGCACTGTGGGAACCGGCTAAAGCCTGCTTGTATTATCTGTTCCTTCTGGGCTCCAGAACAATGACATTCTTCAAGTGCCAGAGCCGAAAAAGCTTAACCCTTGCTGTACTGCAAAAATAACTTGACAGAAGAAGAGAACTAAGGCTACTTTCACATTTGCACTTTCCTTTCTGGTTTTGAGATCCGGAATGCCATTGTAGGGCCTCATGCACACGAACGTATATTCTTTCCGTGTCCATTCGTTGTTGTTTTTTGCAGACCACATACAGAACCATTTATTTCAATGGGTCCGCAAAAAAAAACGTGTTACTCCTTGTGCATTCCGTTTCCGTGTCCATATTTCCATTCCGCAAAAAAATAGAACATGTCCTATTATTGTCTACATTACGGACAAGGATAGTACTGTTCTATCAAGGGCCAGCTGTTTCATTCCGCAAAATACGTAATGCACATGGATGTCATACGTATTTTATGCGGAGTGCAAAATACATACGCTCGTGTGCATGAGGCCTAAGTCAATGGGCACCAGTTTATTTTGTGTTCAGTTTCCCATGCTTGCAGTGATTTTGTGTCCGGCATGGGAACGCAACAAAACAGAATGGAATGTATTCTGGTGCACTCAGTTCGAGTCTGTTCAGTTTTGTCCCTATTGAAAATGAATGGGAACAAAACTGAAGCGTTTTCACAACTGGGTAACAAGAAAAAATGCACTCCATAATTTGTTACCCATTTTCTCCTAAATATGGCAACACCCGTTATGTGGTGGTAAACTGCTGTATAGGCACATCACTGGACTCAGAACGGAAGGAGCGCCATATGGCTTTTCTAGTGCAGATTTTGATGGATTGGTTTACGGGTGCCATTTTTATTTTTTGAGTGATTGTCTTATGTGGGGGTTCATTTTTTGTGGGATGAGGTGACACTTTCATTGCTACCATTTTGGGGTACATCAGACTTTTTGATTGCTTGGTGTTACACTTTTTGTGAGGCAAGGTGACCAGCTGTTTTGGCACTGTTTTTATTTTTTATTTTTTTAATGTGTTCACCTGAACTTTAGATGCAGAACTTAAAAAACAAGTTCGCTCAACACTAATTACAATACATCTGTATTGTAATGCATTAGCTGTAGTGTATTACTCACTGTAATACACTTACAGCCTGCTTGCCCGTGAGATCCAGGGAGCTGGATCTCACAGGCTTACAGTGAAGGCAGCCATAATGCCTAAAGAAGTTATTGGGCTGCCGTCCTAGCCATCGGGTCCCCGTCGTAACAGTATGGGGACACGATGGTAGCTCTCTCCCCGTCCCCATACATCGCACGTGCTGCGGTCAGTGCTTTCCGCAGCACATCTAGGGTTAATGCCCGGCATCAGTGTTTTCACCGATGCCGGCGCATACAGCGGGGGTCCGGCTATCAATGACTGCCGGAACCCTGCAGCTGATCGGACTGGCGCAGCTCCTGCACCTGCCCGATCAGCAGCCAGCTACCAGCATGTGAGGAGTTAAATGTCAGTGATCGCAGTTGTCTTCAATCACGAACACTGTCTGCTGTGTAAAACATCTTTAACCCGTACAGCGCTGGTACTGTACGGGTTAAAGATGTTTTACACAGCAGACAGTGTTCGTGATTGAAGACAACTGCGATCACTGACATTTAACTCCTCACATGCTGGTAGCTGGCTGCTTCTGATGCTCGAACAGCTCGCCAATGATGAGATTGAGGGAGCCATTTACTTTTTATGGCAGTAGGGAACCTTATGAAGGGTCTCAGGCCTGCCATAGTAAAGTGCCTGTACAGTCCCCCAGAACAGGGTACTTGCAATTTGATGTTATTTAACCACTACAAGACCACCTAACGCACGGATGCGTCCGGCGGGCGGTCCTGTAATTCTGAGTTGACGCGTCGGCGCGTCATCTCGCGAGACGCGAGACTTCCTGTGAACGCGAGCGCGTCCAGCCCACTGCACCGCAGTCACTGATTTTGGCAGAGATTTTTTCATCCACATTGATCGATGCGAATGAAAAAATCTGTGCCGTTAATTTTTATTTTTTTTTCAGCCCAGAGGCTGAACGGAAAAAAAAATCTCATTACCCGTATGCTCAATATAAGGAGAATCGCAGAAACTCCTAATGCTGGCCATACGTGTAATGATTGCGGAGACCCTCAAATGCCAGGGCAGTACAAACACCTCACATGTGACCCCATTTTAGAAAGAAGACACCCCAAGGTATTCCGTGAGGGTATGGTGAGTTCATGTAAAATTTTATTTTTGTCACAAGTTAGTGGAATATGAGACTTTGTAAAAAAATATATATATATATATATATATATATATATATATCAATTTCCGCTAACTTGTGACAAAAATTTTTTTCTGTGAACTCGCCATGCCCCTCACGGAATACCTTGGGGTGTCTTCTTCCAAAATGGTTTCAATTGTGGGTATTTATACTGCCCTGGCATTTTAGGAGTCCTAAAGCGTGAGAATCCAAATGCGTAAAAATGCCCTGTGAAATCTTAAAGGTACTCATTGGAATTAGGGCCTTTGCGCACCCAGGCTGCAAAAAGTGTCACTCATGTGGTATCGCCGTACTCAGGAGAAGTAGGGAATGTGTTTTGGGGTGTATTTTTATATATACCCATACTTTGTGTGAGAAATATCTCTGTAAACGACAACTTTTAAATTTTTTATACAAAGTTGACAATTTACAGAGATATTTCTCTCACTCCAGCATGGGTATATGTAAAAATACACCCCAAAACACATTGCCCTACTTCTCCTGAGTACGGCAATACCACATGAGTAACACTTTTTTGCAGCCTGGTTGCGCAAAGGGGCCCAAATTCCAATGAGTACCTTTAGGTTTTACATGGCTGCTCACAATTTAGCCCCGCCCAAAATGCCAGAACAGTAAACACACCCCACAAATGACCCCATTTCGGATAGTAGACACCCCAAGGTTTTTTTTTTTTGCCAGAAGTTAGCAGAAATGGAAATTTTAACTTGTGAAAAAAAATGAAATGATACATGAACTCACCATGCCCCTCCGCGAATACTTTGTGGTATCATCTTTCTAAAATAGTGTCATTTGGGGGGTATTTATACTATCCTAACATTCTAGCACCTGAAGAAACATGACAGGTGCTCAGAAAGTCAGAGCTGCTTCAAAATGCGGAAATTCACTTTTTTGTAAACGCTATAACTTTTACCCAAACCAATAAATATACACTTATTGGATATTTTTTTATCAAAGACATGTAGAACAATACATTTTGCGGAAAATTTATATAGAAATGTAGTTTTTTTGAAAAATTTTACAACAGAAAGTGAAAAATGTCATTTTTTTGCAAAAATGTCGTAAAATTTTTATTAATAGCAAAAAAAGTAAAAATGTCAGCAACAATGAAATACCACCAAATGCATGACGGAGCAATAGTGTAGTGCAGAATTGTAAAAAGTGGCCTGGTCATTAAGGGTGTTTAAGCTAGGGGGGCTGAGGTGGTTAAAGGGGTATTACCATCACAGACAATGGGGGCATATCGCTTGGGACCCGCACCTATAATAAGAACGGAGCATGGAGAGTTGTGGCTGGAGGACCCCGGATTACCCGGGGTCTGGCCACCACCAAGCTCTGCTCCCCGCTGCTCCTATACAAGTGAATTGGAGCGCACCTCACATGTGCGGCCCCCGCTCCCATTCCCCGCATTTCCCCACTCCGTTCTCCATATAGGTGTGGGTCCCACCACTGGGACCCGCAGCTGTCAAACAATGGGGGCATATCCTAGCGATATGCCCCCATTGTATGGCAAAACCCCTTTAACCCCTTCAGGACCTTTGCTGTACATGTACGGCGGAAGTCCGGTCTTTAAATATGGCCATAGCCACCGGGTTTCTGCTGTTTAAAATAGAAGACACCCACGGCACATGTATGCGATCAGCCATAAGGCTGATCGCATACATTTTCCCCTTAAGATGTCGTGGTCAAATTTGACCACAACATCTGAGCAGTCCCAAAGCGGAAGCCGCACGCTTCCGCTCCTGTAACAGCGTTCCCCGGCTAAGATCGGGGAATCTGTTAGGCCCCTTGCAGACGAGCGTGAGCGGATTAGGTCCGGATGCATTGCGAATGCGTTCAGTGAGAAAAAAGCGATTTCGCAAGCAAGTCCATTCAGTTTTTTTTTTTTTTTTTTTTTTTTATATTCTTTATTTATCAATTAAAAAAAAGGAAATACAGCGGCCCAAGATTACAATCGACAACAGCATACAAATATGTATACAAAAAAAGGCCAAGAATATAAGCAATCAGTCATGAGGAAAGTTCTGCAGGTATACTATCTGCTGTTCACGTACATAAGCAAGATTACTTTGGGCCAACACCAAAGGTATTATTAGTATCAAGGCAAGTCTTTATCATCGCCGAAACATTGCAACAATTCAACAAAGTAAACATAACAAGCTACGGACAAACGAAACGAACAAAAACAACCACACATAAAGGAGGGTAGACAGGGAAAGAAAGAAAAAAAAAAAAAAAAAAGAAGAAGAGGGGGAAGAAAGGGCCAGGGATAGATATTAAGAGGGCTAACGAGTCAAGAGGGTCTGATAACCCTGAGTGCCCTGGAATGTACACCAAGGGGTCCATGCCTTCACATGCGCCGAGGTGGCATGTTTCAAAGTGGAAGTGAGCTCCTCCATTCTCCGAATGTCCTCAACTTTGTGGATCCAAAGACTAATCTGAGGGGGCGACTGCGATTTCCATCTCGCTGGGATACAGGCTCTAGCTGCCACTACCAAGGGACGTAAGCAGGTCTTTCTCAACGTCGTAAAGGGAAGGTCAGATTGAAAAAGTAGGAAGAATCCCGGCGTGTTCGGGATCACGAAGGAGAACATCTTAGATAATGATTCATGAACCTCTCTCCAAAAGGGGCCGAGCTTGGGGCAACTCCAAAACGTATGCAGAAGCGTACCCGGGGCCTCAGCACATCGCCAGCAGAGAGGAGAGGCAGACGGGAACATTTTCTGCAAACGCGTCGGGACATAATACCATCTGGACATAATTTTATATCCTGCTTCCTGGTATTTACTCGCAATCGAGACTTTATGTACCAGAAAAAGCAGTTTGGACCACTGGTCAGAGGGGATGTCAATGCCCAAATCACGGTTCCATTTGTCGATGTAAGGGGACGGTAGTCCTCGTCAGGTGTGACCAGGGCTTTGTAACATTCCGAAAGGGCGTGTCTATAAACTCCGGAGCCTATACATATTTTTTCAAAAAAGTAAGGGACCTATCTAAGTCACCGGATGAAGGCAAGGTAGACAGAAAGTGAGCCAGCTGCCTAGCTCTCCAATGCCCCAATGGACAAGGGTCCGATCTTCCCTCCAGTTCCGCTTGGGTCATCCATCTCCCAGCCACGCGAAAAATGGTGCACGGCTCTTCCCTTGGGCTCGCCATTGCTGAAATGGGCCACCTGAACAACCCGCCTGAAAGTCTGGATGTCCCAAAATCGGAAAGAGAGGGGATGGGTCCGGGAGATCAGTCTAGCGCCTCTGGACTGTACAAACTGTGCTAGAGTGGGACCTATGGTCGGATGTGTTGTCAAGGATCGAGAGAATTTTACCTGCGACCATGGAAGGAGCGACAAGGGAGAGTTAGAGCAGAATTGTTCGAGGGTCACCCATTGTTTAGTCTGGACATGGCGACACCAGTCTATTATCCTCTGCAAGAGGGAGGCCACTCGGTATTTCTTAAGGTCCGGCACACCCAGACCCCCACACTCCTTAGGGATATGTAGCAGGGAACGAGACAACCTATGTTTTCCCCCGCCCAGAGAAATCTAAAAACAGCGGTGGGCCACTGTAAAAAATTTGGATGGCAATCGAATCGGCAGGGTCTGGAAGAGGTATAAAATTCTCGGGAGGACATTCATTTTAATGATAGAACATCGTCCAAACCAGGTGTAAATGCCCCTGGACCACCTCTTCAGGTCCGTTTGTATCCGTCCCAGAAGGGGAACATGATTCCGATTATATACCTCCCTCAGATCCTTAGGAATAAAAGTGCCCAGGTATTTGATAGCGTCCTTGACCCATCGAAGCGGAAAGCAGAGGCCAGTTCCGCTTCTATAGAGGCTGAGAGGGATACATTCATGGCCTCAGACTTTTGAAAATTTATCTTAAGGTTAGACAACCGATGAAACGTACGGAACTCCGCTATCAAATTCGGAAAAGACGTCCTAGGTCTGGTAATCGTGAACATCAGGTCATCCGCATAGGCGGCAATCTTATACTCCCGAGCTCCCACCGTGATGCCCGCAATATTCTGGTTCTTCCTAATGGTCCGCAAGAGAGGCTCGAGGGTAAGAACAAAAATCAATGGGGAGAGGGGACACCCTGTCGGGTCCCGTTCCTAATTGCAAAGGAGGACGAGAGAAACCCATTAGCCTTAACCGATGCTGATGGCGACCCGTATAAAGAGCGAATCCACGCCAGCATGTTACCTGTGATACCCACGTGGTCCAACACCCCAAACATCCAAGACCACCCCACTCTGTCAAATGCCTTTTCGGCATCGGTGGAAAGGAGACAGAGAGGGTGTCCTCTCGTCCAGCATGATGGACCAGATTCAGAATTTTAGTGGTATTGTCCCTCGCCTCCCTTGTTGGAACAAAACCAACTTGGTCAGTGTGAACGAGACCCGGAAGCAGGGGCGCCAGCCTCATGGCAAGGACCTTTGCAAACAACTTAAGGTCTACATTCAATAAAGATATGGGTCGGTAACTCGTACACGCTGCCGGATCTTTCCCGTCTTTGTGGATCACTGTTATATGAGCATGTGTCATGTCAGAAGGAAGAGGGCGTCCCAATGTGATAGCATGTAGTGCCTTGACAAGAGGAGGTAAAAGAAGGGAAGCAAACCTTTTATAATATGCGGCAGGCAAACCGTCCGGGCCAGGGGCCTTACTGGCTTGCATCGATTTCAGAGCTTCCTTAAGCTCTGCTTCCTGTATTGGAGTGTCCAGATCTTGCAAGGAGTCGGCAGGGATCCTAGGCATGTCAGAGTTATTCAGATATGCACGCATCGTCTCAGAAACTGACAAGTTGTCAGTATGAGACTGCGACAGGTTATACAGATTCTGATAGAATTGAGCGAATGAGGCAGCTATGGAGTCAGGATCTGACACCAGACGGCCATTAGAGGACAATATTCTGGGAATATAATTTCTAGCCCTCTGTTCACGTAGGGAGCGGGCCAGAAGTTTCCCACTCTTATTGCCATATTCAAAGAAAGCCCGCCTGCCCCTTGCAAGAATGGACTTAGTGCGAATGTCAAGTTTCTCCCTAAGCTTCCCCTGGCAATGAGGAGTGCAGCCCTAGAGTCAAGGTCATGGGATCTTTATGTGCCTGTTCCAAACGGGTAACCTCCCCAAGCAGACTGGCGATTTCCACCGCTCGTTCCTTTACGCCGTGCCCCATGCTTCACAAACTCTCCCCGCACCACACATTTATGTGCAGCCCAGATCGAGAGTGGCGAAACGTCGTCGGTCTGGTTCTCCTCAAAATAATGGGCAAGGACTTCCCCTATAGCAGGAGCCACGGAGAGGTCCTGCAATAAAGTTTCGTTTAAACGCCAATTCCAAGGTCTGGCGTCCTTCAATTGGGATTTCAACGAAGCATGCAGCACGGCGTGATCCGAGAACGTGATGGAATCAATGGCCGACGAGGAAATTAGAGATACATCGGAATGTCTCACAAAAAAATAGTCAAGTCTGGAATAAGAGTCCCTTACTGCAGAGTAGTATGTAAAGTCTCTACCGTCAGGATGTACCGTCCGCCAGACATCCACCAATTGGTGGATATGGAGGAGTCGCCTAAAACGATGTAGGAAGGCGTGAGCCAGATGAGAGGAGCCCCGCGAGACATCCACTGCCGGATCTAACGCCACATTGAAATCCCCACCAACCAGTAAGGTGCCATCTGAAAAATCGTCCAGTTTAGCTAAGATCCCTTCTAGAGCTTTAAGCTGGTTAGAGTTGGGCAAATATAAATTGGCAAAGGTGAACAGTTGCTCCCCACTCGGCCCTTAACAAAAAGGTATCTACCATCATCGTCCATACGGAAATCAATAAGTACCCAAGGGACGGATCTCGCTATCAGGATGCTAACCCCTCTAGATTTAGAACCCGTGAAGCAACTATGGTACATATCGGGATACCTAGGGAAGAAAAAGAAGGCATGGCATCACTTCTGAAGTGTGTTTCCTGAATAAAGGCCACTTGTACCTTCTTACTCCAGAGGAGGCGGAGGATGGAGGAGCGCTTCTCCGGCGTGTTCAGCCCATTGGCATTGATCGAGGCAAAACCAATAGTAGACATGTCTTCACCTGGAGGATAAGGGAATGAGAAGAGGGAAACAACACAAGGATAAGACAGACACAGTTAGGATTGGGGAGACACCACACACAAACAAGCTGCAAGAGCTATATACCCTAACGGCTAGTCCAGAGAGGGTAGTGTAAATTAACTGTGGGACCAAGCTCCACTGAGCGGTTCTTGACACACTCGCTCACAAGGAGCCAGGCAAGATCCGCTAAACTATGTGGGACGAGGGAGAGCAATTCCAAATAACTCCCATTCCCGGGTCCATCTAGAACCCATAAACAAGGGCACTGGTGGCATGAGTGCTCAGAGACCACTCACCCAGCAGTACCTCAACAAGGTACATAAAACCGCATCACCTATATCGGCCCACACAGAAGAGAAACCAACACATTAAGATGAGGACCATGAAAATCGCTCAGCAATAAAACAAAAACAGAACTGAGGTGCACAGGAACAAAGGGCGTTCCGTCCGCCAGGTAGCAATATGATGTCGACAGCGACCCTTCAGGGTCCCGAAGGAGGTCTGGGAGCCGGAATCGCAGCAAAGCCAAACGCAGTATCCGATGGTATCGGGATGTCAAACCAATCCGGCACCCGTAGTGATGGGACGTCCAAGAAATTGCCCAGGTCTGCCGCTTGATCAGGGGAGTGGAGGGCAAATGTGGTACCATTCCTGCGAACTATAAGATGAAACGGGTGGCCCCAACGATACGTGGCCCCTGCCTCAGTAATGACTTGCAGGGTCGGCTTAAGGGATCTCCTCATCAGAAGCGTACGTCTAGAGACGTCTGGGAGGATTTGGACCTGAGAGTCGCCGAACAAGACAGGACCATGCCGCCAAGCTCTTTGCAAGATATCCTCCTTAACACGGAAGAAATGAACTCTGCACAACACATCTCTAGGGTTAAGAGTTCCAGCCCGCCTCGGGCCCAAGACCCTGTGAACTCTGTCAAGTTCGATCTCCGTGTCAGCAGGCTTATCCAGGAGGGTATTAAATATAGAAGTGACTACCTTCCGTAGGTCAGTGGGTGGGACGTCTTCAGGTATGCCCCGTAGTTTCACATTATTTCGACGGCCACGATTTTCTTGGTCGTCAAGTTGTAGGAGAAGATACTTATTCAGGGCAGTCTGGGACGCAATGCTGTTCTCCACCACGGTGAGACGAGAATCAAGATCGTCCGACCTTTGGGCCTGAGAAGCTAACTGCGTAGAAACAGATGAGATATCAGCTTTCACCTCCTCTATCGCCTTGTCATGTCTTGCTTCAACAGACTTAATCAGAGCCTCTAAATCAGATTTGGTAGGTAAGGAGCTTAGTATCGACCAAATATCACTGAGTCTAGGCCTTTTAGACCGTCTGGAGGAGGAAGCTGAGCCCGAGGCGGACATATCTGAATCGTCCGAGGGTGAATGGGTGTGGAATATCGCCGGGGTGGACGACAGGTCACCAGGTACAGATTGTGAGGTCAGGCCCACATGAGGAACAAAGTCCAGAGCAGTAGGGGAGAGTCCTCCAGGTAAACTTCGTGCAATAGGAGAGGAATGGTCCTCTTGTCTGTTGACAGTGGGGGATCACAAGTCATGGTAGAATCCGAACAAGTAACAAGGTCTCGCGCTCCCACTGCCTGGGACCCTGTAAAAACTCCGGCGGGAGCAGAGACAGTCGGATCGGTAAGTACAGGCTGTGGGGCCATCTGGTCAGGAGCGCGGATAAAGGCCGCTGAGCCTGCGCCTGCAGTGTCACCGTCGGCAACGAGAGGGGTCTTCAGGGACTACCGACCTGTTCCTAGGCCGGCAGCGGAGGTGAGCCATTGTCCACAGCCTGCAGCTGGGTCCCATCGGCACAGGGGGACAAGGAGGCCTGTGGAGGATGGAGCGGGGAGTGCACCGCCTCTGTAGCACTCACAGCAAGGTCCTGTGCGGGCGCCATCTTGGAAGGCACGGGCGCGCACTCTGTAGCCGGCTGCTGGGAGAAAAACCTCCTGATATGCGGTTCCGAGGCAAGAAAAGTGGTACCACGACGACCAGCACGTCGTACCATCGCGGTGGTGTAGTAAGTAAGGTCTGCTGGAAGGTGAAATTCACTTGGGTAGGGCCCGGGGTCCGGGAGCTCTGCAACAGTGCGTCTTCACACAGCCATGCTCAGGCCACGCCCCTGTCCATTCAGTTTTGTTTGCGATCGCGTTCAATTGTTCAGTTTTTATCATGCGGGTGCAATGCGATTTAATGCGTTTTGCACACGCGTGATAAAAAATGGAATGTTTACAAACAACATCTCTTAGCAACCATCCATGGAAATCGCATCCGCACTTGCTTGCAGATTCCATACGATTTTCACGTAGCCCCATTCACTTTTATGGGGCCAGTGTTGCCTAAAAATCGCAGAATATAGAACATGCTACGATTTTCACGCAACACACAAGTGATGCGTGAAAAACAATGCTCATACCCCCCCCCCCCCCACTTCATGACTGTGCCACTATTTAGCCAAAGATCCGTTTTTTGTGGGTTATTGTTCTGACGGATCAGAGGAAGGGCAAAATAATCAGTGACATCAACACAAACTTACTGGGGGTGGGGGGGCAGTGGCTCTCCTTGTATAAGCGCTTAATTCTGTTGACATCTATGTGGAATCAGCTGACAACAGTGTAAAAGGAGTGCGCTTTTTCTTGGTGCTAACTTCTACCTGTAAGGCTGAGTTGATACTTGTGTTATTTGGTCAGTTTTGGCCCCTAACTGCCCAAATAAGTGAAGTGTGCAGTGATGCTAAGAGCGACGCCTGTCATCTGCATGTCATACGGACTCACAGTATTATTTCACTACCAAAGCAGACTCCCTATGTGTGTTACTGCAAGGCACAGTTCGTAATAAAAAATAAAAAAAACGCGAACTGGCGAATCGAATTTTTGAAAAATTAATCTATCAGACAACTATATTTCTTCTGGAACTGCTGTGGGAAATACAATCCTATCCAAGGGACTGACCCAAAAGGACTTTATAGGGACTAAGGCCTGTCTTACGGTTAGGGGTATACCTTACTGAAAAGAGGCTACCAGCAGGCACTCTGTCCATGGCTTACCAGTCACTTTAATGTCCCGTTCAGTTCTTTTTTCCCTACCCTACCGTTGCTTTGTGGATGGTACGAAGCATGTAAGGCCTGTTCTACACCTAAAACCTTCATCATCTCCTGCTCCACTTCACCTGTGAAGTGAACATCTCTGTCACTTTCAGTGGTCTCAGGTATCCCATACCTGCATACAACTTCGGATATAATCTTCTTTGTTGTGGTCTTAGCTACCGGGTATGCTTCTGGCCTGAAAACAAGTCATCACTAGAGAGGAGTGAAATTTTAAAAAATTCGATTGGGCGGTTCACCAAATTTTTAAGAAAAATTAGCTTCGATCCGAATTTATTTGCAGCGAATCACGTTAAAAAACAGCTTTTTCTGGTCTGCAGAGAGCCTTTATACGGGTGTAGAACACTGTGCCTTGCAGTAACATGCATAAGGAGTCTGCTATGGTAGTGAAATAATACTGTGAGTCAGTATGACATGAAGATGACAGGGTTCGCTGTTAGAATCACTGCATACTTCACTTATTTGGGCAGTCACGGGACCAAAACTGACCAAATAACTCAAGTATCAACTCAGCCTTACAGGTAGATGTTAGCGTCAAGAAGAAGCGCAATCCTTTTACACCCTCGTCAGTTGATTCTACACAGATGTCTACAGAACCTGTTCTATTAAACGTTTATACAATTAGAGCCCCCTGACAGGGTGGAGAGGGTGTCAGCAGTAAGTTTGTGTTGACGTCACTGATTATTTTGCCATTCCTCTGATCCGTCAGAACAATAACCTGCAAAAAACGGATCCTGTCTGTAGCATACGCCTTCACTCGGTCAGAATTTGCTCAATAATTCATCAGTATTGCTAATGCCAAAAAAAAAAAAAAACAGGAGTGGATCTAAAACAGAGATGACACGTGAATGAAATATTTTCATGTCTTCTTTGTTTTGTACCCACTCCTGCTTTTGGCAACCAAATCATAAGACAATTCTGACGGGACCATACAGGCCTTACAGCTGCTACACAGACAGGATCCATTGTGCATCTCATTTTTCCCTGCTTCTGAGAGATCAGAAGAAAGGTCAAATAAATGATGATGTCAGCCAGGCCAAAAGCCAAAATAGTGGGCCAGTCATTAAGTGGGGAAGGTGGGAACAGCAAGAGAAGTTCACAGAGTGGACCTATGACATAGTGGTGAGGTGGAAGCACAGAGTGGCCCAATGGCAGGGTCTGGAGATGGAAGCAGTATGAGGAGACCACATAGCGGCACAATGACAGAGTCTGGAGGTGGCAGCAGCATGAATAGGCCACAGAGTGGCACAATGACAGAGTCTGGAGGTGGCAGCTGCATCAGGATACCACAGAGTGGCAAGGTGACATAGTGTGTAGATAACAGCAGCAGCATCCGGAGACCACAAAATGGCAAGGTGACATAGTGTGGAGATGGCGGCAGAAGCAGGAGACCACAAAATGGCAAGGTGACATATTGTGGAGATGGCGGCAGCAGCAGCATCAGGATACCAAAGAGTGGCAAGTTGACATAGTGTGGAGATGGCAGCAGCATCAGGATACCACAGAGAGGCAAGGTGACATAGTGTGGAGATGGCAGCAGCATCAGGATACCACAGAGCGGAAAGGTGACATAGTGCGGAGATGGCAGCAGCAGCATCAGAATACCACAGGGAGAAAAGGTGACATAGTGTTGAGATGGCAGCAGCAGCATTAGGAGACCACAAAATGTTAAGGTGACATAGTGTAGAGATGGCAGCAGCAGCAGGATACCACAAAGTGACCCAGTGACAGAGTGGAGTGGTGGATGGCAATACCAGTACCCGCTGACGAAGGTGGGTGAAAGAAGGAGCACTTGGCATCAGATGTGTGGCATCAGGCGGATGGCAGCATCAGAGTAGTAGCTGAGGCAGGTAGCCAGAAGAAACCGGTCTCTTTTTTTCAAGGATTGGGTGAGGCAGCATGGATGATCTAATCAGATGCATCAGGAATTAGTGGGTGGAAAACCTGGCTGATCCACACCTGATTCATTTTGACAAAGGTCAGTCTCTCCACATTTTGGGTGGACAGGCGAGTTCTCCTTGGGGTCACTATGGCCCCTGCCGCACTAAACACGCACTCTGATGCCACACTACTGGCCGGGCAATACAGCTTTTCCAGGGAAAACTCGGCCAGTTGCGGCCACAAATCCAGTTTGGCTGCCCAGTAGTCCAGCGGATCTTCAATGTGGGTTGGCAGGGTGCTCTCCAAGTATGCCACCACCTGCTGGTTCAGGTCCTGCTCCAGGTCTACCTGCTGCTGCTGGTGAGTAGTTTCTTTACTGTGTGGGTGAAGAAAGCTACTCATCAGTGACTGTAGACTTAGGCTGCTGCTGATGGAGCTGGTACTGCTCCTGCCACCCCACCCATCCCCAGTAGCCATGGCAGTGGAACCTGAGCACAGAGGGCCCCTGGTTAGACCTGCAAGAAGATGGACGATGGCGCAGATAGGCAGCGGCCAAATAGGATGTTTCTGTAGGAGTTCAGTTTGTCAGTGGGTGTAAAACAGGCCCCCATTCTGGACCAGTAGCGACAAGTCCAACAAGGTGGAGAGCCAGAAGTCATTCCTCTGCCGAATGGTGACAATTCGGCTGTCACTACGCAAGCAATTTCTGCAAGTGACTCGGAGGGACTCCATGCCCCCATCTCCACTACATACTGCCACAGTGTGTCTGGGTCCTCTGTCTCATCCTTCTTATCACACTGTAGCTCCTCTGACTGCTCCTTCTCCTCCTCTCCTGTCAGCTGAGTAGAAAAACCACCCCTTTCGCTACACATTGCCTGTGCTCCAATGTCCTACTCCACCTCCTCCTCCTCTTCCAGTTCAGCCTACACAGGGCTCATGTGGCCGTGAGATCTAGGCACTACTTCTCTAGTCCACTGACCAGCCATTGTTACTACCATCTGTTCCAGGACATGAAGCAGTGGAATGACGTCGTTCATGCCATAGTCCTGGCGACTGACAAATAACATGGCGTCCTCAAAGGGCCTGAGCAAATGCCAGGTGTCACGAATGAGCTGCCACTGGCTGACATTGAAGTTACACAGGGAAGTACTCCTGTCCGCTTTGATCATCAAGAAATCGTTGATGGCCTTTCTCTGTTCGTATAGTCGATCCAACATATGGAGGGTGTAATACCAACGGGTTGAAACATCGCATATCAGCCTATTATATTATTGGTTCACAGGCGCTGTCTTTGCTATTTGATAGCAGCGATATCCCCGTATACCGTGTATATATACGGACATATGTAGTTAAACCAACAATCAAATTACTTTAAGATATCGCGCTTAAACTTCAATAGAGATCTGACCCTGTTCACAATATAACATCTATCCTCTTTCCAACATATGTATATTAGTCCAGCCTACCTTGTGCATCTATGTTGTATCTCTATGCTGTTGTATTCGACGCTGTCACTGTTACCTTCTTGCGGCGTTTTCTTAAGGGGAAAAAATCCTTAATCGGGCGTTCCTTCTTTGGAGTGTGCTCCGGCCGGTAGCACAACTCCAACAGTTACCTCTATGCTCGCGCTCCAACTTCGGAGCGAGTGACGCCACTAAGAGCGGCACGGAGTGAGTGTGGAGGCAAAAACCACTCAATATCCAACGCGCTTCGATTGCTAGACGGCAATCTTCGTCAAGGATTCTGTGTATCTTGCGTTTCACTCCTATTTATAGATAACCTGCCCTCCCGGATTTAACTCCTAAAACGCCGCTCTGTCCCTATGTTGTTACTCCTCCTCTTACTCAAAGCCGAACAATTCTATGTCTGTATTCAGCCCATTAGGATACAGCGAGTCCATGTTAAAAATCCATTTAGTTTCACATTTGGACATCTTTTTATGTAGTTTCCACCTCGTTCATCCCGCTCCACAATCTCTACACCAAAGAATTGCGATCCTTTAAACTGTCCCCCATGTTTATTCCTATAATGTCGGGATAAAGGGTGTCCTTTTTCTTTTTCTTTATGTTTGATACATGTTCATTAATCCTTTCCTTCAGCATTCTTTTAGTTCTACCAATATAAAATTTACCACATGGACATCTTATCGCATATATCACTCCCCTGCTATTACATGTCATGTGTTGTTTTATTTTGTGTTTGAATGTCTGTTTTTCATTCTGAATTTCTATTTGTTTCTTGTTGTTAGTACTTTTACACGCTTTACATGTTTTACATGGAAAAAAGCCCGCAGGTAGATTTATTTTTTCTTTATGTGGTTTGTTTCTAATGATCCCTGCACATTTATTGGTAGATGCTAGAAGGTTCCCTAGATTCACTGCTTTTTATATACAAACCTAAGGTTTTTGCCTCCACACTCACTCCGTACCGCTCTTAGTGACGTCACTCGCTCCGAAGTTGGAGCGAGCATAGAGGTAACTGTTGGAGTTGTGCTACCGGCCGGAGCACACTCCAAAGAAGGAACGCCCGATTAAGGATTTTTTCCCTTAAGAAAACGCCGCAAGAAGGTAACAGTGACAGCGTCGAATACAACAGCATAGAGATACAACATAGACGCACAAGGTAGGCTGGACTAATATACATATGTTGGAAAGAGGATAGATGTTATATTGTGAACAGGGTCAGATCTCTATTGAAGTTTAAGCGCGATATCTTAAAGTAATTTGATTGTTGGCATATCAGCCTATGTTGGGGGATGTCGTTCTGCCACTGCAGCTCAAGGAGGGTGTGCTTTGCAACGCATGAGTGCCTGAAGTGCATGCATGCCATTTTTAGGATGTCTTGCAGATGGGTGGAAGACTTCAGGAACCGCTTGACAACCAGATTGAACACGTATCCCGTGCAGGGCACATAGCTCGGCCTAACTTGACGCAGCACCGACACAGTGTTCTTCCCGTTGTCGGTCACCATGGTTCCTATTTTGAGTTGTCGCAGAGAAAGCCAGGATTCAATTTCTTGATGAATCACATGGAGCAGTTCCTTCCTGTGTGACTCCGTTCGCCTAGAGAAACGAGGTGCAGTACAGCGTGACACCGCGGTGCCCTGCACATGTGGTATGCTGGAGGGGCACTGTGACTTGTCACTGCAGTGGAGGCTGAGGACATGGTAGAGGATGAGGAGGCAGAGGCAGACATTGTCGCAAGACCAAAGGTGTGAGAACGTGGAGGCGGAAGTGGCGTGACCTGGCCATGTTGCTGGTGTGGCTCTGCAGGAACCACTTTAACTCAGTGGGCTGTAAAGGACATGTACTGTCCCTGAACGTAGTTACAGCTCCACACGTCGGGCGCTGCTGTGCACTTTGGCAGACACCGACAGGCTCAAGGACTGTTCTACATATTTGTGCAGGGCTGGTACTGCCTATTTGGCAAAGAAATGACTGCTTGGGACTCTCCACCTCAGCTCGGCACAAGCCATCAGTTCTCTGAAAGGTGCAGAGTCCACTACTTGGAAAGTGAGCGACTGAATCACCAGCAACTTGGACAGGAGCACGTTCAGCTTCTGCGCCGTTGGATGCATGCATGCATACTGCTGTCTCTTAGCAATAGCTTCGGTGATCGATTGCTGATGGAATGACTGATGAGTTGGAGGAGGAGCATCTGGACCAACAGAAGATGGGAATGACTGACAGCTCTCTTCGGCTGAGGTGGTGGAGCCTTGACTGCCTGAAACCCGATGCGTGCCACTGGGTGATGCAGCAGTTGCTGCGGCAGGCTGGACCACCACATCAGAGCCACGGTTCTCACAGGCCACTGTATGGCGACGCTGCATATATTGATGCAGGGCAGTAGTGCCAACAATGGCACCCTGGCCACGCTTCACCTTCTGACCACAGATCAGTCCGCACTGACTGACTGCTAGCGCCGCTAGCACCCCGGCACCATTACTTCTCGGGCAGGTAGGCTGCTGCGATGCAGGTGGTCTATCCCGGGCATGTTTGGCTCCCGACTTCCCACTGCTGCCACCCCGCTGACTCCCAGCCATGCTACCACCTTGCTGTCTCCACTGCTGCCTCAAGGGCAAGCTGCCACCCTCTTCTCCTGATGATGATGATGAAGCACTTTCTACCCCCGGCTCCCAAGTGCGATCGGCTTCATCATCATCGAGTAGCGTCTGCACGTCACTGATGTCCTCCTCAACGGCCTCTAGGTCTGGGGCCTGACCGCTTGCAACACCACCACCCACACCACTCTCCTCATCACTATTTGCCTGCCTAGCGGAGGAAGCGGCGGAAATCTCCTCCAGATCTTGGCTGGGCAGTAGCTGCTGACTGTCCTCTAGTAGCTCTTCCTCGCTGAAAAGTGTATCTGAGCCTACAGCATATACTACTTCTCACGGTGAGGGAACAGAAAAGGACAGAGGCAGGTTGAGGACAGGTGAGGGCACAGGGCCTGCTTCCAGACCATGCCAACTAAGGGTTGTGTCTGAGGAATCCACCGACTGTTGCCTGGGGGTGTCTGATGTCACTTGGGATGAAGTGGATGACCGAGTTAACATATCAAGAACCGCTGGTTGCTGGTCAAGACTAGTGTTGAGCGAACAGTTCGAGCATAGTTCGGGTTCGTACCGAATTTTGGGGTGTTCGGGACACTTTCAAAAAAGTTTGGGTTCGGGTTGGTTGTTCGGCGATTTCTTCCCGCTTTCTAAAGGGCTACACAGCAGCCAATCAGCTATTGTTTTACTTCTTGCCCTAAGAGCCCATCACAGCCATGCCTACTAATTGCTATTTTGGCAATTGAATTTCACCCCAGAACAAAATATATGTTTTGGCGGACACTATTATAGTTTGCCAGCCAGAGCTGAAACCACTGATTTATGGTATTGCTATTTTGGCAATTGAATTTCACCCCAGAACAAAATATATCCTTTGCAGGACACTATGAAACTTGGCCAGCCACAGCTGAAACCACTGATTTATGGTATTGCTATTTTGGCAATTCATTTTCACCCCAGAACAAAATATACCCTGTTACGGACAGATTTAAACTAGGCCTGCAACGGCTGGAACACCAGATTCAGGGTATTGCAATTTTGGCAATTGCATTTCACCCCAGAACAAAATATATCCTTTGCAGGACACTATGAAACTTGGCCAGCCACAGCTGAAACCACTGATTTATGGTATTGCTATTTTGGCAATTGAATTTCACCCCAGAACAAAATATATGTTTTGGCGGACACTATTATAGTTTGCCAGCCAGAGCTGAAACCACTGATTTATGGTATTGCTATTTTGGCAATTGAATTTCACCCCAGAACAAAATATATGTTTTGGAGGACACTATTATAGTTTGCCAGCCACAGCTGAAACCACTGATTTATGGTATTGCTATTTTGGCAATTCAATTTCACACCAGAACAAAATATACCCTGTTATGGACATATTTAAACTAGGCCTGCAACAGCTGGAACACCAGAGTCAGGGTATTGCTATTTTGGCAATTGAATTTCACCCCAGAACAAAATATATGATTTGCAGGGCACTATGAAATACACATACAAACGTAAAAACAAAGGTGCAATGGCACACTGCAGCTAGAGCTCCGTCCTGCCACTATGCTGGATGTTAGATGAGGCATTAGTTTATATTTTGGCCAAATTATGTAAGCCACCCACCACTTCACGGTTGCCTCACGAGTGGTCCCTAACATTAATTCTTACCTTTTATGGGCCATATCAGCCACACAAAATCCAGGGAGTGCAGGTGCAGCATGCATGCCAGATACACTCTGCTTGTAACTCCGTCTGGTGCCATGCAGCGTTCATCAGATCAAGGGATGCAAATACCAACATGCATGCTGAGCCCACTAGTACTTCTCCTGGAACCAAATGGCTTCTGGTAAGTTCTATAAAGCAGACTCAGTTTTATACTGACTTTAAAACCAGCCTACAGGGCGGATTCACTAGTCAAGTGTGCATGACTGCATGGAGGTCACCACGCCTCCCATATATGCTACAAAGGAAAAAAAATGGGGATTGCAGTCAGCACAACCCAATACGCAGGTGCACGTTGCTATGGTGAAATACACATACAAACGTAAAAACAAAGGTGCAATGGCACACTGCAGCTAGAGCTCCGTCCTGCCACTATGCTGGATGTTAGATGAGGCATTAGTTTATATTTTGGCCAAATTATGTAAGCCACCCACCACTTCACGGTTGCCTCACGAGTGGTCCCTAACATTAATTCTTACCTTTTATGGGCCATATCAGCCACACAAAATCCAGGGAGTGCAGGTGCAGCATGCATGCCAGATACACTCTGCTTGTAACCCCGTCTGGTGCCATACAGCGTTCATCAGATCAAGGGATGCAAATACCAACATGCATGCTGAGCCCACTAGTACTTCTCCTGGAACCAAATGGCTTCTGGTAAGTTCTATAAAGCAGACTCAGTTTTATACTGACTTTAAAACCAGCCTACAGGGCGGATTCACTAGTCAGGTGTGCATGACTGCATGGAGGTCACCACGCCTCCCATATATGCTACAAAGGAAAAAAATGGGGATTGCAGTCAGCACAACCCAATACGCAGGTGCACGTTGCTATGGTGAAATACACATACAAACGTAAAAACAAAGGTGCAATGGCACACTGCAGCTAGAGCTCCGTCCTGCCACTATGCTGGATGTTAGATGAGGCATTAGTTTATATTTTGGCCAAATTATGTAAGCCACCCACCACTTCACGGTTGCCTCACGAGTGGTCCCTAACATTAATTCTTACCTTTTATGGGCCATATCAGCCACACAAAATCCAGGGAGTGCAGGTGCAGCATGCATGCCAGATACACTCTGCTTGTAACCCCGTCTGGTGCCATACAGCGTTCATCAGATCAAGGGATGCAAATACCAACATGCATGCTGAGCCCACTAGTACTTCTCCTGGAACCAAATGGCTTCTGGTAAGTTCTATAAAGCAGACTCAGTTTTATACTGACTTTAAAACCAGCCTACAGGGCGGATTCACTAGTCAGGTGTGCATGACTGCATGGAGGTCACCACGCCTCCCATATATGCTACAAAGGAAAAAAATGGGGATTGCAGTCAGCACAACCCAATACGCAGGTGCACGTTGCTATGGTGAAATACACATACAAACGTAAAAACAAAGGTGCAATGGCACACTGCAGCTAGAGCTCCGTCCTGCCACTATGCTGGATGTTAGATGAGGCATTAGTTTATATTTTGGCCAAATTATGTAAGCCACCCACCACTTCACGGTTGCCTCACGAGTGGTCCCTAACATTAATTCTTACCTTTTATGGGCCATATCAGCCACACAAAATCCAGGGAGTGCAGGTGCAGCATGCATGCCAGATACACTCTGCTTGTAACCCCGTCTGGTGCCATACAGCGTTCATCAGATCAAGGGATGCAAATACCAACATGCATGCTGAGCCCACTAGTACTTCTCCTGGAACCAAATGGCTTCTGGTAAGTTCTATAAAGCAGACTCAGTTTTATACTGACTTTAAAACCAGCCTACAGGGCGGATTCACTAGTCAGGTGTGCATGACTGCATGGAGGTCACCACGCCTCCCATATATGCTACAAAGGAAAAAAATGGGGATTGCAGTCAGCACAACCCAATACGCAGGTGCACGTTGCTATGGTGAAATACACATACAAACGTAAAAACAAGGTGCAATGGCACACTGCAGCTAGAGCTCCGTCCTGCCACTATGCTGGATGTTAGATGAGGCATTAGTTTATATTTTGGCCAAATTATGTAAGCCACCCACCACTTCACGGTTGCCTCACGAGTGGTCCCTAACATTAATTCTTACCTTTTATGGGCCATATCAGCCACACAAAATCCAGGGAGTGCAGGTGCAGCATGCATGCCAGATACACTCTGCTTGTAACCCCGTCTGGTGCCATACAGCGTTCATCAGATCAAGGGATGCAAATACCAACATGCATGCTGAGCCCACTAGTACTTCTCCTGGAACCAAATGGCTTCTGGTAAGTTCTATAAAGCAGACTCAGTTTTATACTGACTTTAAAACCAGCCTACAGGGCGGATTCACTAGTCAGGTGTGCATGACTGCATGGAGGTCACCACGCCTCCCATATATGCTACAAAGGAAAAAAATGGGGATTGCAGTCAGCACAACCCAATACGCAGGTGCACGTTGCTATGGTGAAATACACATACAAACGTAAAAACAAAGGTGCAATGGCACACTGCAGCTAGAGCTCCGTCCTGCCACTATGCTGGATGTTAGATGAGGCATTAGTTTATATTTTGGCCAAATTATGTAAGCCACCCACCACTTCACGGTTGCCTCACGAGTGGTCCCTAACATTAATTCTTACCTTTTATGGGCCATATCAGCCACACAAAATCCAGGGAGTGCAGGTGCAGCATGCATGCCAGATACACTCTGCTTGTAACCCCGTCTGGTGCCATACAGCGTTCATCAGATCAAGGGATGCAAATACCAACATGCATGCTGAGCCCACTAGTACTTCTCCTGGAACCAAATGGCTTCTGGTAAGTTCTATAAAGCAGACTCAGTTTTATACTGACTTTAAAACCAGCCTACAGGGCGGATTCACTAGTCAGGTGTGCATGACTGCATGGAGGTCACCACGCCTCCCATATATGCTACAAAGGAAAAAAATGGGGATTGCAGTCAGCACAACCCAATACGCAGGTGCACGTTGCTATGGTGAAATACACATACAAACGTAAAAACAAAGGTGCAATGGCACACTGCAGCTAGAGCTCCGTCCTGCCACTATGCTGGATGTTAGATGAGGCATTAGTTTATATTTTGGCCAAATTATGTAAGCCACCCACCACTTCACGGTTGCCTCACGAGTGGTCCCTAACATTAATTCTTACCTTTTATGGGCCATATCAGCCACACAAAAATCCAGGGAGTGCAGGTGCAGCATGCATGCCAGATACACTCTGCTTGTAACCCCGTCTGGTGCCATACAGCGTTCATCAGATCAAGGGATGCAAATACCAACATGCATGCTGAGCCCACTAGTACTTCTCCTGGAACCAAATGGCTTCTGGTAAGTTCTATAAAGCAGACTCAGTTTTATACTGACTTTAAAACCAGCCTACAGGGCGGATTCACTAGTCAGGTGTGCATGACTGCATGGAGGTCACCACGCCTCCCATATATGCTACAAAGGAAAAAAATGGGGATTGCAGTCAGCACAACCCAATACGCAGGTGCACGTTGCTATGGTGAAATACACATACAAACGTAAAAACAAAGGTGCAATGGCACACTGCAGCTAGAGCTCCGTCCTGCCACTATGCTGGATGTTAGATGAGGCATTAGTTTATATTTTGGCCAAATTATGTAAGCCACCCACCACTTCACGGTTGCCTCACGAGTGGTCCCTAACATTAATTCTTACCTTTTATGGGCCATATCAGCCACACAAAATCCAGGGAGTGCAGGTGCAGCATGCATGCCAGATACACTCTGCTTGTAACCCCGTCTGGTGCCATACAGCGTTCATCAGATCAAGGGATGCAAATACCAACATGCATGCTGAGCCCACTAGTACTTCTCCTGGAACCAAATGGCTTCTGGTAAGTTCTATAAAGCAGACTCAGTTTTATACTGACTTTAAAACCAGCCTACAGGGCGGATTCACTAGTCAGGTGTGCATGACTGCATGGAGGTCACCACGCCTCCCATATATGCTACAAAGGAAAAAAATGGGGATTGCAGTCAGCACAACCCAATACGCAGGTGCACGTTGCTATGGTGAAATACACATACAAACGTAAAAACAAAGGTGCAATGGCACACTGCAGCTAGAGCTCCGTCCTGCCACTATGCTGGATGTTAGATGAGGCATTAGTTTATATTTTGGCCAAATTATGTAAGCCACCCACCACTTCACGGTTGCCTCACGAGTGGTCCCTAACATTAATTCTTACCTTTTATGGGCCATATCAGCCACACAAAATCCAGGGAGTGCAGGTGCAGCATGCATGCCAGATACACTCTGCTTGTAACCCCGTCTGGTGCCATACAGCGTTCATCAGATCAAGGGATGCAAATACCAACATGCATGCTGAGCCCACTAGTACTTCTCCTGGAACCAAATGGCTTCTGGTAAGTTCTATAAAGCAGACTCAGTTTTAAACTGACTTTAACACCAGCCTACAGGGCGGATTCACTAGTCAGGTGTGCATGACTGCATGGAGGTCACCACGCCTCCCATATATGCTACAAAGGAAAAAAAATGGGGATTGCAGTCAGCACAACCCAATACGCAGGTGCACGTTGCTATGGTGAAATACACATACAAACGTAAAAACAAAGGTGCAATGGCACACTGCAGCTAGAGCTCCGTCCTGCCACTATGCTGGATGTTAGATGAGGCATTAGTTTATATTTTGGCCAAATTATGTAAGCCACCCACCACTTCACGGTTGCCTCACGAGTGGTCCCTAACATTAATTCTTACCTTTTATGGGCCATATCAGCCACACAAAAATCCAGGGAGTGCAGGTGCAGCATGCATGCCAGATACACTCTGCTTGTAACCCCGTCTGGTGCCATACAGCGTTCATCAGATCAAGGGATGCAAATACCAACATGCATGCTGAGCCCACTAGTACTTCTCCTGGAACCAAATGGCTTCTGGTAAGTTCTATAAAGCAGACTCAGTTTTATACTGACTTTAAAACCAGCCTACAGGGCGGATTCACTAGTCAGGTGTGCATGACTGCATGGAGGTCACCACGCCTCCCATATATGCTACAAAGGAAAAAAATGGGGATTGCAGTCAGCACAACCCAATACGCAGGTGCACGTTGCTATGGTGAAATACACATACAAACGTAAAAACAAAGGTGCAATGGCACACTGCAGCTAGAGCTCCGTCCTGCCACTATGCTGGATGTTAGATGAGGCATTAGTTTATATTTTGGCCAAATTATGTAAGCCACCCACCACTTCACGGTTGCCTCACGAGTGGTCCCTAACATTAATTCTTACCTTTTATGGGCCATATCAGCCACACAAAATCCAGGGAGTGCAGGTGCAGCATGCATGCCAGATACACTCTGCTTGTAACCCCGTCTGGTGCCATACAGCGTTCATCAGATCAAGGGATGCAAATACCAACATGCATGCTGAGCCCACTAGTACTTCTCCTGGAACCAAATGGCTTCTGGTAAGTTCTATAAAGCAGACTCAGTTTTATACTGACTTTAAAACCAGCCTACAGGGCGGATTCACTAGTCAGGTGTGCATGACTGCATGGAGGTCACCACGCCTCCCATATATGCTACAAAGGAAAAAAATGGGGATTGCAGTCAGCACAACCCAATACGCAGGTGCACGTTGCTATGGTGAAATACACATACAAACGTAAAAACAAAGGTGCAATGGCACACTGCAGCTAGAGCTCCGTCCTGCCACTATGCTGGATGTTAGATGAGGCATTAGTTTATATTTTGGCCAAATTATGTAAGCCACCCACCACTTCACGGTTGCCTCACGAGTGGTCCCTAACATTAATTCTTACCTTTTATGGGCCATATCAGCCACACAAAAATCCAGGGAGTGCAGGTGCAGCATGCATGCCAGATACACTCTGCTTGTAACCCCGTCTGGTGCCATACAGCGTTCATCAGATCAAGGGATGCAAATACCAACATGCATGCTGAGCCCACTAGTACTTCTCCTGGAACCAAATGGCTTCTGGTAAGTTCTATAAAGCAGACTCAGTTTTATACTGACTTTAAAACCAGCCTACAGGGCGGATTCACTAGTCAGGTGTGCATGACTGCATGGAGGTCACCACGCCTCCCATATATGCTACAAAGGAAAAAAATGGGGATTGCAGTCAGCACAACCCAATACGCAGGTGCACGTTGCTATGGTGAAATACACATACAAACGTAAAAACAAAGGTGCAATGGCACACTGCAGCTAGAGCTCCGTCCTGCCACTATGCTGGATGTTAGATGAGGCATTAGTTTATATTTTGGCCAAATTATGTAAGCCACCCACCACTTCACGGTTGCCTCACGAGTGGTCCCTAACATTAATTCTTACCTTTTATGGGCCATATCAGCCACACAAAATCCAGGGAGTGCAGGTGCAGCATGCATGCCAGATACACTCTGCTTGTAACCCCGTCTGGTGCCATACAGCGTTCATCAGATCAAGGGATGCAAATACCAACATGCATGCTGAGCCCACTAGTACTTCTCCTGGAACCAAATGGCTTCTGGTAAGTTCTATAAAGCAGACTCAGTTTTATACTGACTTTAAAACCAGCCTACAGGGCGGATTCACTAGTCAGGTGTGCATGACTGCATGGAGGTCACCACGCCTCCCATATATGCTACAAAGGAAAAAAATGGGGATTGCAGTCAGCACAACCCAATACGCAGGTGCACGTTGCTATGGTGAAATACACATACAAGCGTAAAAACAAAGGTGCAATGGCACACTGCAGCTAGAGCTCCGTCCTGCCACTATGCTGGATGTTAGATGAGGCATTAGTTTATATTTTGGCCAAATTATGTAAGCCACCCACCACTTCACGGTTGCCTCACAGTGGTCCTAACATTAATTCTTACCTTTTATGGGCCATATCAGCCACACAAAATCCAGGGAGTGCAGGTGCAGCATGCATGCCAGATACACTCTGCTTGTAACCCCGTCTGGTGCCATACAGCGTTCATCAGATCAAGGGATGCAAATACCAACATGCATGCTGAGCCCACTAGTACTTCTCCTGGAACCAAATGGCTTCTGGTAAGTTCTATAAAGCAGACTCAGTTTTATACTGACTTTAA